>CAWUFW010005672.1:0-1288897 GCA_963921515.1 Calotriton arnoldi
CCCTGGTCCACCTCGGGGTTGGTGGTGGTGGTGGTGTCCATGGCCCCAGGTTGGTCCAGGGTCACTGCGCTGGTGTTGTTCCTTATTCTGTCCATGTCGGCAGGGATGGTATTCGTGGTGACAGTCGTTGGAGGGGTGGGTGCAGGGGTGCAGCTGGTGGACCTGCTGGTGCTGCAGCTGGTGGTCCTGCTGGTGCAGCATGTTGACTTGCACCGGATGTGCCAGGTTGTTCTTCATCGTCCGAGGAGGACAGAGGCTGTACGACGCCAGTGAGCTCGGCATCCTCTTGAGCCTGGGACTGGGACTCCTCAGCGTCTGCTGCTGTGTCCCTATCATCACCTGTTTTTGGGAGACACAAACAATGTATGTCATGTTTCTGCAGGCATCAGTGGTTGACACACCTGACAGTTGTGACTGTGCCTCGGGGTGCGGGCCTGTACATTGTATTGTCCTAAGTCGTCACAGTCAGGGGTTGATATTGGTGTGGCACATTGTCCTGCATTATTTGGGCATTTCTATGTATTCTCTGGGGTGTGAACATGGTCTGCATTGATTGTGTTTGGTTGACAGCCAGACCTCCTTCCCACCCACCCACCCACCCAGTCAGTTATCCCACCATGGAACGTGCTTGCATTGCAGGGAGTGTAAGTTGTCTCTCAGGATGTCAGTCAGAGGTGTCCTGCTGTTTGTTGGTGCACAGTTGGCAGCAGGGCCTTGTGCTCCCCACAGCAGTAGCCAGTGTCAGCCATCTTGTGAGTCCTTCTCCACTCCCTGTGATGTGAGCATGGTTCAGGGTGGTGTTGATGGGACAGTTGTGAGGCTGAGCAATGTCTGTGACTACCACTCCCATCATGCTATTGCCTCCACCCCCTTCCCAGCATGCCCATGCTTCCTTCCTTTTGACTCTGCTTCCCTGTGGGGTGGGCTGGCTGTGCTGACAGGATGGCTGGGAGTGTTGTCCTGGCAGTTGTTTGGCTAAGAGTCCCAAGAGTGTCCCTGTGCTTCACACAACATAACCCAGGGTGGTGGTGCTTTGTGGGATCTTGTGTTAGGATGGAGGGCATTGCATTCTACCAGGTGGGTACTGTGGAGTTTGTGTTGGGGGGGTGTGAGGGGAGGTGCTGGTGACTATGGTCAGTGCTGCAAGTCCCCCTTCCCACCCAGCCAGCCGGATATCCCACCATGGAACGTGCTTGCATTGCAGGGAGTGTAAGTTGTCTCTCAGGATGTCAGTCAGTGGTGTCCTGCTGTTTGTTGGTGCACAGTTCCCAGCAGGGCCTTGTGCTCCCCGCAGCAGTAGCCAGTGTCAGCCATTTTGTGAGTCCTTCTCCACTCCCTGTGATGTGAGCATGGTTCAGGGTGGTGTTGATGGGCCAGTTGTGAGGCTGAGCAATGTCTGTGACTACCACTCCCATCATGCTATTGCCTCCACCCCCTTCCCAGCATGCCCATGCTTCCTTCCTTTTGACTCTGCTTCCCTGTGGGGTGGGCTGGCTGTGCTGACAGGATGGCTGGGAGTGTTGTCCTGGCAGTTGTTTGGCTAAGAGTCCCAAGAGTGTCCCTGTGCTTCACACAACATAACCCAGGGTGGTGGTGCTTTGTGGGATCTTGTGTTAGGATGGAGGGCATTGCATTCTACCAGGTGGGTACTGTGGAGTTTGTGTTGGGGGGGGTGTGAGGGGAGGTGCTGGTGACTATGGTCAGTGCTGCAAGTCCCCCTTCCCACCCAGCCAGCCGGATATCCCACCATGGAACGTGCTTGCATTGCAGGGAGTGTAAGTTGTCTCTCAGGATGTCAGTCAGTGGTGTCCTGCTGTTTGTTGGTGCACAGTTGGCAGCAGGGCCTTGTGCTCCCCACAGCAGTAGCCAGTGTCAGCCATCTTGTGAGTCCTTCTCCACTCCCTGTGATGTGAGCATGGTTCAGGGTGGTGTTGATGGGCCAGTTGTGAGGCTGAGCAATGTCTGTGACTACGACTCCCATCATGCTATTGCCTCCACCCCCTTCCCAGCATGCCCATGCTTCCTTCCTTTTGACTCTGCTTCCCTGTGGGGTGGGCTGGCTGTGCTGACAGGATGGCTGGGAGTGTTGTCCTGGCAGTTGTTTGGCTAAGAGTCCCAAGAGTGTCCCTGTGCTTCACACAACATAACCCAGGGTGGTGGTGCTTTGTGGG
Source organism: Calotriton arnoldi (assembly GCA_963921515.1). Taxonomy (NCBI): domain Eukaryota; kingdom Metazoa; phylum Chordata; class Amphibia; order Caudata; family Salamandridae; genus Calotriton; species Calotriton arnoldi. Next base: position 2,172 of record CAWUFW010005672.1, read on the forward strand.
ATCTTGTGTTAGGATGGAGGGCATTGCATTCTACCAGGTGGGTACTGTGGAGTTTGTGTTGGGGGGGTGTGAGGGGAGGTGCTGGTGACTATGGTCAGTGCTGCAAGTCTCCCTTCCCACCCAGCCAGCCAGCCAGATATCCCACCATGGAACGTGCTTGCATTGCAGGGAGTGTAAGTTGTCTCTCAGGATGTCAGTCAGTGGTGTCCTGCTGTTTGTTGGTGCACAGTTGGCAGCAGGGCCTTGTGCTCCCCACAGCAGAAGCCAGTGTCAGCCATCTTGTGAGTCCTTCTCCACTCCCTGTGATGTGAGCATGGTTCAGGGTGGTGTTGATGGGACAGTTGTGGGGGTGAGCTATGTCTGTGACTACCACTCCCATCATGCTATTGCCTCCACCCCCTTCCCAGCATGCCCATGCTTCCTTCCTTTTGACTCTGCTTCCCTGTGGGGTGGGCTGGCTGTGCTGACAGGATGGCTGGGAGTGTTGTCCTGGCAGTTGTTTGGCTAAGAGTCCCAAGAGTGTCCCTGTGCTTCACACAACATAACCCAGGGTGGTGGTGCTTTGTGGGATCTTGTGTTAGGATGGAGGGCATTGCATTCTACCAGGTGGGTACTGTGGAGTTTGTGTTGGGGGGGTGTGAGGGAGGTGCTGGTGACTATGGTCAGTGCTGCAAGTCCCCCTTCCCACCCAGCCAGCCGGATATCCCACCATGGAACGTGCTTGCATTGCAGGGAGTGTAAGTTGTCTCTCAGGATGTCAGTCAGTGGTGTCCTGCTGTTTGTTGGTGCACAGTTGGCAGCAGGGCCTTGTGCTCCCCACAGCAGTAGCCAGTGTCAGCCATCTTGTGAGTCCTTCTCCACTCCCTGTGATGTGAGCATGGTTCAGGGTGGTGTTGATGGGACAGTTGTGAGGCTGAGCAATGTCTGTGACTACGACTCCCATCATGCTATTGCCTCCACCCCCTTCCCAGCATGCCCATGCTTCCTTCCTTTTGACTCTGCTTCCCTGTGGGGTGGGCTGGCTGTGCTGACAGGATGGCTGGGAGTGTTGTCCTGGCAGTTGTTTGGCTAAGAGTCCCAAGAGTGTCCCTGTGCTTCACACAACATAACCCAGGGTGGTGGTGCTTTGTGGGATCTTGTGTTAGGATGGAGGGCATTGCATTCTACCAGGTGGGTACTGTGGAGTTTGTGTTGGGGGGTGTGTGAGGGGAGGTGCTGGTGACTATGGTCAGTGCTGCAAGTCTCCCTTCCCACCCAGCCAGCCAGCCAGATATCCCACCATGGAACGTGCTTGCATTGCAGGGAGTGTAAGTTGTCTCTCAGGATGTCAGTCAGTGGTGTCCTGCTGTTTGTTGGTGCACAGTTGGCAGCAGGGCCTTGTGCTCCCCACAGCAGAAGCCAGTGTCAGCCATCTTGTGAGTCCTTCTCCACTCCCTGTGATGTGAGCATGGTTCAGGGTGGTGTTGATGGGACAGTTGTGGGGGTGAGCTATGTCTGTGACTACCACTCCCATCATGCTATTGCCTCCACCCCCCTTCCCAGCATGCCCATGCTTCCTTCCTTTTGACTCTGCTTCCCTGTGGGGTGGGCTGGCTGTGCTGACAGGATGGCTGGGAGTGTTGTCCTGGCAGTTGTTTGGCTAAGAGTCCCAAGAGTGTCCCTGTGCTTCACACAACATAACCCAGGGTGGTGGTGCTTTGTGGGATCTTGTGTTAGGATGGTGGGCATTGCATTCTACCCGGTGGGTACTGTGGAGTTTGTGTTGGGGGGGGGGGTGTGAGGGGAGGTGCTGGTGACTATGGTCAGTGCTGCAAGTCCCCCTTCCCACCCAGCCAGCCGGATATCCCACCATGGAACGTGCTTGCATTGCAGGGAGTGTAAGTTGTCTCTCAGGATGTCAGTCAGTGGTGTCCTGCTGTTTGTTGGTGCACAGTTGGCAGCAGGGCCTTGTGCTCCCCACAGCAGTAGCCAGTGTCAGCCATCTTGTGAGTCCTTCTCCACTCCCTGTGATGTGAGCATGGTTCAGGAGTGGTGTTGATGGGCCAGTTGTGAGGCTGAGCAATGTCTGTGACTACGACTCCCATCATGCTATTGCCTCCACCCCCTTCCCAGCATGCCCATGCTTCCTTCCTTTTGACTCTGCTTCCCTGTGGGGTGGGCTGGCTGTGCTGACAGGATGGCTGGGAGTGTTGTCCTGGCAGTTGTTTGGCTAAGAGTCCCAAGAGTGTCCCTGTGCTTCACACAACATAACCCAGGGTGGTGGTGCTTTGTGGGATCTTGTGTTAGGATGGAGGGCATTGCATTCTACCAGGTGGGTACTGTGGAGTTTGTGTTGGGGGGGTGTGAGGGGAGGTGCTGGTGACTATGGTCAGTGCTGCAAGTCTCCCTTCCCACCCAGCCAGCCAGCCAGATATCCCACCATGGAACGTGCTTGCATTGCAGGGAGTGTAAGTTGTCTCTCAGGATGTCAGTCAGTGGTGTCCTGCTGTTTGTTGGTGCACAGTTGGCAGCAGGGCCTTGTGCTCCCCACAGCAGAAGCCAGTGTCAGCCATCTTGTGAGTCCTTCTCCACTCCCTGTGATGTGAGCATGGTTCAGGGTGGTGTTGATGGGACAGTTGTGGGGGTGAGCTATGTCTGTGACTGTGACTCCCATCATACTATTGCCTCCACCCCACTTCCCGGCATTCCCATACTTACTTGCTTTTGTGGGGAGTTCAGTGTGTGTGGGTGTGAGGGCAATGGCAAGATGGCTGACAGTGGTGTCCTGCTGTTGGTTGGTGTGCAGTTCCCAGCATGCCCTTGTGCTCCCCACAGCAGTAGCCAGTGTCAGCCATCTTGTGAGTCCTTCTCCACTCCCTGTGATGTGCGCATGGTTCATGGTGGTGTTGATGGGACAGTTGGGGGGGGGCAATATGTGTGACTGCGACTCCCATGATGCTATTGGCTACACTGACTTGGCCAGCATACACAGAATTCCTTCCTTTGAGTGGTCTTCACTGTGTGTTGGTGTTGTTGTGGTGGCTACATGTGTGGATGTGTGTGTTAGTTCTATTTGTGCCACTGCCTAGCTGTAGTTGTGGTTGTGTTTGTACATGTGTTGGCACAGTTGGATGTGACTTTTTTGATGGCATGTGTTGTGTTTATCTGACTGACATACACATTTTGGGATGATTCTGTTCTAGTTGCTGTGTAATTGCTATGAGTGCATGGTTTGACTCTCCCTTGACAGTGATGTGTGTGTTTTGTGGCAGTTTATTGTGTACATTTGTTGTGTACTCACCAGGCTCTGGGATGTCCTCTAGTCCATATACGCTCACTGGCGGAAGGATGGCCCGCACCTTCTCCTCCCAGGGCCTGAGGTATACTGGCTTGGCAGGAGGGCCACTGCCGGTGTATTGGCTCAGGTGGTAGTCTTTCTTGAGCAGCTCCCGGACCCTCCTGCGCACGTCATACCACCTGTTCTGGATGTCCGTCTTTGTGCGCCGACATGGTGATTGGGCGTTCACCCTGTTGATGATCCTCTCCCACATCTTGGTTTTCTGCGACATGGGGGTCTGTTGGACCAATGTGCCAAACAGCTGTGGCTCCACCCTGAGGATCTCGTCTACCAGGACTTCCAATTCACAATCTAGAAACTTGGGATTCTTCTTGGGGGGCATGGTGATGGTTGGTGATGGTGGGTGATGTGTGTGTTGGTGTGCAGGTGAGGGTGTGTGGGTGTGTGTTGTGCTGGGTGTATGTGAGGTAGGTATTTGTTGGTGTGCTGCTGGTGTGTGGCTTGTGTGAGGGATGAGCTGTGGGTGTGTGGTTGCTTTCTCTTGGGTGCTGGCAGTGGAATGGCATTTGCAAAGGCTCATGGTAGTGATTTGTGTCCTTTATATAGGTGGAGTTGTTGGTGTGTCTTTGTTCTCTGTCCCCACCCCCCCAGTATTTATTGGCTTGGTAATTGCTTGTTTGGCCTTTTTTTGGTTGATTTTTCCTTTGTGCTGTTTGTGTATGTTGGAAACGTTCTTGTGACCGAGTCGGACCCTGCATTGGTCTCGTACGGTGTTTTCCGTTTCGTTCACGCTGTGTTTGTGCAGTTTTGTATGCTGCGTACGCGTCGGTCGCGGTGTATTGTGTTGCTTCGGCTCGGTTTTGTATGCGTGTCGGTCGTACGGCTTGTCCTCCGTCCGACTCGGTCGTGTTTTTCGCGCCTTGCATCGTACTTTGCAGGTTGGAGTTGGCGGGTACGATTCGGTCGGATTTGTTCCGGGTGCGTGTCGGTCGGTTGGATTCGCGTGTTTTTCCGGCCGGATTGCTATTTTCCGAGCGGCTCGGTCGGTCGGCTTGGTTTCCTGACGTGTCGGTCGGATTTATCGCGGCTTGCATCGTACTTGGCGTGTCGGGCGCCACTGGTACGTGTCGGTCGGTATTTTTTCCGGATCCGAGTCGGTCGGTGCTTTTTCCGGCCCGAATCAGAATCGACCCCTAGATGTTAGAAGGGCTAAACATTGAGAGCTCAAAGGGTTTCAGAAAGACTCCTCCGGCTGTTTGCTTAATTTTTCCACAACACAAGGGTAAACCTATTACAGAGGCCATTCTCTTCAATCATGCTACCAAGACGAGTATTGCATGGTGGATTGTGAATGTCAGTTGTTACTAGTTAATTCACAAAACAAAAGGTGTGATAGGCAAATTCTACCCATGAAGAAAACTTTGGCTTTCATTGACAACAAATATTTGTCAGGTCTTTGCAGATTAGTAGGGCGTTCACATTTACAAAGCACTACTGTGTGACTATTCAGGGTAGACAAGAAGCAGGGTAGGGCAGAAATCTGTTGGTTACAACTCCTACTTCAAGCACACGGTAATGGATCAGGGAGTACTTGTTTGAAATAGACGCCAATCATGTGAACATTCAATAGTTTTGTGTTGCAAAAAGAACCAACCTGTCTGCAAGAATTGCTCATGCGCAACCCTTTGATGTCCCTGGTGAAAATGAGAGGTAGGACACAGATTGGCTTTCACAGTGTGTTTTTCATTATATTCTTTACCTCAAACTTGATACAAAGATTCTATTTGCGGACATTTGCTAGATAGTGAGATTATTCACAGCATGGATATCTAGCATCCTGCAGTACTGTGCTAGGTAAGGGATTTGTAACAAATTGAAACGTTCTGTGATGGGTGAGTAATTGACTTTAACTGTTGTCTCCCATCTGCTCATTAGGGGCATTTAATCCTGTTTAGGTCTCAGCCTTCCTATGGAAAGTGTGATTGAACAGCCTGGGCTTGTTCTACACAGTGATAATTGTTTGGTACTGGATGACACAAAGTAATGACACTCCTAGTTCACTATGCAGTTAATCTTGAAAGGGCATTTGTATAGCGCATGGCTACCCGGAGGCCTCCCAGCGCTGGGCATGCCTAATCAGATGGTGATGAGGAGATTAGGGAAACAGAATAGTTTTCAATTGTTTTCGAAAGACCAGGTGGTTGTGTTCCATCCGGAGATGGAGCGGCAGTGCGTTCCACAGTTTGGTAGCATTAAGAGAGAAGAGACGACCACCGCTTCTGGCCCTCTTGACTCTGGGGACTGCTACAAGGTGGAGGTCGTCCGAACGGAGTTTCCGGTTAGCTTTGTATGGGTGAATCATGGACGAGATTAATGGGGGCCCTTTCCCCTGCAGGGACTTATGCACGATGCAGAGGGCTTTAAAATTCACTCTTTCCTTCACCGGTAACCAGTGAAGGGAGCGGATGGCAGGTTTGGCTGAGGTGCGATTGGGTACACCCAGCAATAGTCTGGCTGCGCAGTTTTGGACCATTTGGAGTTTGGTCGTGACTGCCATTGGGGCTCCCAGGTAAAGTGCATTTCCATAGTCAATCCTTGAGAGAATTAATGATTGAACTAGGACTTTCTTGGCTTGTGGAGGGAGGAGGGGAAGCACTTTCCTAGCCATTCTGAGCAGGCCAAAACAGGTGGCAACTGTCTTTCTAGCCTGCACCTTGAATGTCAGGTTCTGATCTAGCCAAATGCCCAGACTCTTTATTTCAGTTTTGGGAGCTGGGACTGGGCCCATGCATGCTGGCCACAAGGACTCCAGTGTCGCTTGGGTGGGGTTGCCCAGGATCATGACCTCGGTCTTATCCCCGTTGAGCTTCAGATGGGAAGCGCCCATCCACTTGGAGACCTCCGTTAGGCATGAATGAAGGGCCATAGACTGATGTGTTGCCTGGTTGAGAGCCACGACCAATTGAGTGTCGTCGGCGTAGGTTACCATTTGGATACCAAAAGGGGCAACAATTGCCGCATAAGGGGCCATATATACATTAAAAAGATATTAATCAACAGCAAAAGCAAAACAGCACAAAATGGAAAACAAACACACAGAGCAGCTGGCCATAGTACTTTCTGCCCCCCAAACGGTGTTGCAGTGCTTGCAATTTAGGCTTTATAATTTTGAATAACATGGAGTTCTGTGGTGCAATTTTATCTCTAGGGAGCATTTTTGTAAGGTCTCTGGTATTGTAAACGCCTATTGTTTTGTAATTCTCACAGCGCTTTCCTATGCAGTTAGACCACAGCAAAAGCAAGATATTACAAACTGAAAAAACCCACAGAACAGCAGGCCATAGTACTTTATGTCCCCAGAGCAATGTTGAAGTACTTAGACAGTAGGCTATATGATTTCGAATAACATGGAGATCTGAAAGAGACAATTAGTTATAGATTCCTTACCTTGTGAATTACCCCCAGGGATCAGACTAGATCCGGAGAATTTTTTTGTCAGCAGTACCTCTGCGCGTCGAAAGGTGGCGTCGGTCGGGTCCACGTTCGTCGTTGGTGTCGTGGTTGCCGGAATGACGTCGCGGCAGCTACTTGGACGCCGCCCTCGCGCGCTGACGTCAGTTCTTTCATTTTCCGCGCCAGCCAGCGCAGATCCGGAGAGAGCGGTACCTCCAGTCACTTTTTGACTGAATCTTTTGCGACTTTTGTCGACACCGTTTTTGAGTCGATCGACTCCTGGTGCATGCGAGGGATTCCCGGTTTCAAGGCTTGCGGGCCCTGCCGAAAACTGATGTCGGTGACGGATCCGCACCGCGTGTGCCTGTGGTGCTTGGATCGGAACCACGACCCCAAGTCGTGTTCCGACTGCCGGACGATGAATCCGAAGTCTTTGCGGGAGCGATCCCGAAAGCTTCTCGAGGCCCGGCAGCCTGCTCCGCGCCGTTCGAGGTCCCCGTCGCGTGGGAGGTCGAGGGACCGATCGCTGAGCCACCATCACCACTGGTCTTCGAAGTCTTCGCACTCCTGAGGTAAGTCGAAGCACAAGAAGAAGTCGAAGAAGCACCGTCGCTCTTCGACTTCTCCCCGTCCGTCCGCCGACGCGATGAGGCACGCGGGTGGTGCCACTCCCTCCTTTTCCGGGACCCGGAGCGACCCCTGCCCAGCTTCGGAGTTTCTACGAAGCGATGCATGTCATCTTTGGGCAGCCCAACTCTGCCGGTGCGCCTTCAGGCCCTGCAGACTCGGCTGGGGGGCCCTGGGCCTTCGACGCCAGCGGATCTGGCCCCGGCGCCGCAGGGTCCCCTTGGATCCAGGCCTGGATCCGGATCGGCGCCGGTCGACCTTATAACACCTCCACTGACGCAGACTCCACTGGCATCACATCCGCTACTGACACCGGTTGTGTCCCCAGCCGGCGTCAACCCCGGCCTCCACCCCGACGTAGACACGGAGCCGGACCGCCGTCGACCGGCGCTGACGGGTACTTTTGTACCCCTATTCTACCCTGGTTCTTTTAGGCCAGATAGGCAACCAGAGGAGGGGGAGGAGGACTAGGAGGGGTCCGGAGACCCTTTAACTGACCAGTTGGAGTATGATCAGGACTGGAGAGAGGAGTTAGGGGATACTAGTGGTTTGGATACCTCCCCAGACCTTGGCATGTTGTCTCCTCCTACCGTGGCTACGGAGGAGGGAGTGTCTTATGCAGTGGTGTTGTGTAGGGCGGCCGAGGCTCTTAACCTCGAGCTACCTACGGTGGCAGTCAGGACTGACCTCCTGACAGAGGTGCTTCAGCCGGCAGCGAGTTCTTCGGAGCCCCTGCTGCTGTTCAACGAAGACCTCACTGACGTCCTTTTGGGCACCTGGTCCAGGCCCAACACTGGGGCTCCAGTGGATAGGATGATTGCCCAACGCCACCGCCCGGCACCGGGCGACCCCATTTTCCTCTCCCAACACCCCACGCCTGAGAGCTTGGTGGTCCAAGCCTCCACGTCTAAAGGAAGCGCCTTCCCTACTGCACCACTTGATGGGGAGTCCAAAAAGCTGGACCATCTTGGGAAGAAGATGTTTTCTTCCTCCAGCTTGGGACTGCGGTCCGTAAACACCGCATGTCTGTTGGGCTGTTACACCCACTCCGTGTGGGATACGGTGACGCAGGTGCTGCCTCAGTGCCCGGAGGAGGCTCGGGCAGTGCTCTCCACGTGCTGTCGCAGAGGGGAGAGACGCAGCCAAATTTACGATTTGTTGTGTACTGGACACCGCCGACTCGCTAGGCAGAACAATTTCAACGTCGGTAGCCCTTCGACGCTACGCCTGGCTGAGGTCGACTGGTTTCTCCGGGGATGTCCAAAGTACCCTGATGGACATGCCCTTTGATGGCCGTCGCCTATTCGGCGACAAGGCAGACAGTGCACTAGAGCGCTTCAAGGACTCTGGGGCTACGGCCAAGTCCTTGGGCCTCTCCACCACCCGTCCTGCACAGTCTGCCTTTCGTGGCTACGGAAGGGGTGCCCCGCCACGTTCCACCCAGAGCCACAGGCCGGCGCACGCTACTGAGCCCCATGCGTGGCCGGGGACGTGGAACCCACCGTCGTGCCATCGAGCGAGTTCCTGCCCCAGAAGTAGGTCGTGGTTGCTATTCCCACTACTTTCTGGTGCCCAAGAACGACAAAGGCCTGCGTCCTATCTTGGCTCTCATTAACGTCAACCGCTTCCTCCGGAAGGAGAAGTTCAAAATGTTGACGCTAGCTCAGGTCCTGTCTGCTCTTGACCCTGGATGGTAGCGTTGGACTTGCAGGACGCTTATTTTCACATCCCCGTCCTTCCGGCCCACCGGCGTTACCTGCGGTTTACGGTAGGCCACGAGCACTTTCAGTTTACAGTGCTCCCCTTTGGCCTTACCCACGCCCCTCGGGTGTTCACGAAAGTGATGGCGGTGGTCGCAGCTCATCTGCGCAGATCAGGGGTTCCAGTCTTCCCCTATCTCGACGACTGGCTGTTGAAGGTGGGCGCGCCCCAGGCAGTCGTCTCCCACCTCCAGACTATGGCGGACCTCCTGCATTCGCTGGGGTTCACTATCAACGTGCCGAAGTCACACCTGACTCCCTCCCAGAAGCTCCTTTTCATCGGAGCGGTTCTGGACACGACGCAGTTTCGGGTCTATCCTCCCGAGCAGCGAGTCTGGGATATTCGGGCTATGATTCCGATCTTTCAGCCTCTATCCCGGGTTTCGGTCAGAATGACCCTGAGGCTGCTGGGCCTCATGGCCTCCTGCATCCTGCTGGTAGATCATGCCAGGTGGCATATGCGGGCTCTGCAGTGGGACCTAAAGTTCCAGTGGTCACAGCATCAGGGGAATCTGTCCAATTGCGTCCAGATCTCGGAGGGCACTGCACGACAATTGCAGTGGTGGCTAACGAACCGGGATTGGGTCAACGGCAGATCCCTCTCCCTTCCCCAACCAGAATACACAGTGGTGACAGACGCGTCACTTCTGGGATGGGGCGGCCGTATGGGGGAGCCGGAGATCAGAGGCCTCTGGTCTCCGGCGGAGTCCGGGTTCCACATCAACCTTCTGGAGCTCCGGGCGATCCGTCTTCCACTAAAGGCATTCTTTTCTTCTGTTTGGGGAAGAGTAGTGCAGGTGTTCACGGACAACACCACCGCCGTGTGGTACTGAAACGAACAGGGCGGGGTGGGGTCGTGGACTCTGTCAAGAGGCTCTCCGTCTCTCTGGACATGGCTGGAACATCAGGGCATATCCTTGGTGGTTCAACACCTGGCAGGTTCTCTGAACGCCAGGGCGGACAAACTCAGCCGCAGGTGGATGATTGATCACGAATGGCGTCTTCACTCTGAGGTGGTGCAAGGTCTCTTTCGGCAGTGGGGAGAGCCTTGGTTAGATCTATTTGCCACCGAAGAGAACGCGCAATGTCAGCAATTCTGCGCGTTGGAATTTCCAAGGCGGCACTCGCTAGGCCGCGCTTTTCGTCGCGGTCTTCTATACGCCTTTCTGCCTATACCACTTCTGCCCAGAGTGCTGAAGAAGATCAAGTGCGACTGGGCCCAAGTCCTTCTTGTGGCTCTGGATTGGGCACAAAGAGTCTGGTATCCCGAGCTGCAACACATGGCCATCGATCCTCCGATCAGACTGCCTCTTCGGGAGGATCTTCTGTCGCAGCAGCAGGGGACGGTCCTCCACCCGAACCTGTCCAGCCTCCACTTCCTTGCGTGGAGATTGAGCGGCGGCAGTTGGCGGCTTTTGACCTGCCTCCCGAAGTTTGTGATGTTATCTTGGCAGCCAGGCGGCCCTCCACTAAGACGGTATACGCCTGTAGATGGAATACATTTGTGGCATGGTGCGCAGCAAAGGCTGTGGATCCCCTTTCTGCCCCTCTTTCTGAGGTTCTCTTGTTCCTTCTTTCTTTGGCCCAGCAGGGCTCTGCTCTGGGCACTATTAAGGGCTACCTCTCGGCAGTGCTTAATTTGTAAAATAATAAGTGCTGGGGCTCTCGTAATAAGGCCACTGCAGCTTGTACCACACATTGCCCCTGCCATGCTGCCAATGATAGTAACAACACGACTACTAACGATCACACTCCTTCAACTGTGTCGCAGGCTGGTTTGTGTGTTTATTTATTTATCATTCTTTTCGAGCATAGACACCTGCTTCAGTGCGCTGGCAGCTCAGAATGATGTGCTGTCCACCAAACATAGCTCCTCAAAGCTGTACAATGTCCTAACCGTGAATCATCATGGTTATATGAGCAGCGACGAAAGACTAGGCTGAACGCGTTCTGGAAGGCTCCTTTGTTGAGAAACTATGAGGCAGTCAAGAAGTAGTTATTACTAGATGTATGCGACCTTTAGTCCCCGCTGCCAATTTGTTTGATAAATATTGTTCTCTCTGATAAGACTCGTTGACTGAAAAGTAATCTACAATTTTTGAGGCACCTTTTGAAGATGAGCTGCATCCTGTGTATAAGTGTACGGTACGGCGGCGGGTACTAGGCTAGGCAGGCAGTGCATCATCATCGAATCTTGTGGAGCTGGAGCTACCACCACGGTGATGACCATCACGCCACCTTGCTCCCCCAAAAAAGCAGCGTTGGTTTGGCAATGGTACGCGCGCCTGCTACTACTTAGTACTTGCTTACCGTCCGTTACTCGTGGTGGGCCGGGTGGGTGGGACACTGCTCTGCCTGCCTTTAATAACTAATTAGGCCTGGTGCTGCTGCTGCCTGCCCTCAACGTCGTGGGCTTAATTAAATGACTCGTAGGGTGCGGGTCATGGTGTGCTAGGGCGTGTCAATCTTAAAAAAATCTGCGCATGCTGCCGCACAGCCCCTACCCCGGCAGAACCAAATTCCAGCCCAATCAGTGTCCCACCCACCGGCAAAACTGAACTTAGGGCCGCCATCAACATAGCATATGAACAGTACTACTGCATATGAATCGCCTCTTGGCTCAGGCTCAGTCTCACAGCTAGATGAAAAAGAGAATCGTACCAAGAGACCCCCTACGCTTATCGCTAAGAGTTATGACATGTGGTTGTTGAGGGGCGGTGGGGGCCGTGATCTTCAGCTGCTCACCTGTCCCTGCCTCACCACTCTCCTCTTGCAGGTAGATATGGTTGCAAAAGGTCGAAGCCAAACGGGATTTCACGCTTGCACGACTATGATACAGTTTTTGAGAGACGTCAGCCTCAGGGCTGTAACGGGGGTGGGAGGGGCAATGAATATCTGAGTTACAGGACTTGGGGGCTAGAGTGGCGACTTTGAAGCTAAGGACCGGGTTCGAGTCTCTGCGGCAGGCTCAAACATTCTGTGATTCTGGGCAATTTACTTATTTTAACTGTGCCTAATAATAAATGTGTCCGTCTGCAATGCAGCTGGTGCTTATGTAAAGCGCTCCGATTTATAACCTTCAGGTCGAGTACACGCTACATAAAACTTCCAACAACAAAAAAAATACTGCAGGGGGGCCATTATTTTGCTTTACGCCACAGGCCGGCCTTCCCCGGCGTAGCCTCTCCTAAACTGTTACTGGGGTTACTGTGCTTGGAAACACTGGAGCCAAATAGTGCATCCCTCTGAGTGAAAATCTGCAGCACGTCTTTTAAGAGTTATTTTCAACTGGCAGGCTATATCATCAAGGCAATATGTGACGTGCAGCAGATTCGTGTAGACCCGGCCCTGATAATTAAGTGCCGGTGCTTAGTACCGGAAAGCACCGGCACAAATTAAGCCCTGCCTCTCAGCCATTTCAGCCTTTCTTAGGCTTCCTGATCAGCCTTCTCTTTTCAAGTCCCCTGTTGTAAATCGCTTTCTTAAGGGCATTACTCATCTTTTTCCTCCTGATCCCTTTGTAATGCCTCAGTGGGACTTGAACTTGGTTCTTACTTACCTTATGTGCACTCCTTTTGAGCCGCACCATAACTGTCCTCTCGGACTTCTTACTTTAAAGACTGCCTTTCTGGTTGCCATCACCTCTGCTCGCAGGGTGAGTGGGCTCCAAGCTCTTTCTTCAAAACCTCCTTTTCTGGCTGTTCATCCGGACAAGGTCGTCCTAAGAACCAGTGCTTCCTTTCTTCCCAAGGTGGTTACTTCTTTTCACATTGGTCAAACCATCACCTTGCCCACCTTTTTTCCGCATCCTTCTAAGGAGGAAGAGAGGCTCCACCGTCTGGATCGTAAAACGTGCTCTTTCATTTTATTTGGATCGCACAAAACAATTCCGGGTGGATGACCAGCTCTTTGTCGACTACGTGGGTGCCAAAAAAGGTCGGGCCGTGCACAAATGGACCATCTCTAGGTGGGTCGTTTTGTGCATCAAAGCTTGCTATTCATTGGCAAAGAAGGAGCCTCCAGTGGGGCTGCGCGCCCATTCCACCAGGGCGACGGCAGCTACTACTGCTTTGGGGCGTGGTGTTCCTCTCAATGACATCTGTCAGGCAGCTACGTGGGCATCTTTGCACACATTTACAAAGCACTACTGCCTGGACAGCCAAGTCCGGAGGGACGCCTTCTTTGGCTGTTCTGTTCTCCAGGACTTTCTGGTGTGAACTTGGTTCGCAGACCCACCTCCGGGGTTGGTATTGCTGGGGTATCTATTCACAAGGTAAGGAATCTATAACTAATTGTCTCTTTCAGATGAATAAGTTGCTTACCTTCGGTAACGATGTATCTGTAAGAGACATAGATTAGTTATAGATTCCTTACCGCCCCACCCATCCTCCCCGTTCTGCGAAGTGACTTCTAGGGTTAATGACTTCCTTTCAGGGCCAGAGTTTTGTGCACCAGTGGTCAGTGTCTTGCATGGCCCTGCGCTTCTGGCGTGGAATGTCGTGTATAAGAACTGACGTCAGCGCGCGAGGGCGGCGTCTAAGTAGCTGCCGCGACGTCATTCCGGCGACGACTAACACGGAACCGACCGACGCCACCTTTCGAGGCGCAGAGGTACCGCTGACGAAAAAATTCTCCAGATCAAGTCTGACGCCTGGGGGTAACTCACAAGGTAAGGAATCTATAACTAATCTGTCTCTTACAGATACATCGTTACCGAAGGTAAGTAACTTGTTCTTCTGTGCTGCAATTTTAGCCCAATGGTGGAATATTGTAAGGTGTCTGGGATTATAAACGCCTATTGTTTCCTAATTCCCACAGTGCCTCGTATTCTTAATCAGGGCTCGAAAAATCATAAAAATGTTAGTAGACCTGCAGGTCTAGTAACTTTAATAATCTACTCGACCTAACTGTAATGTACTCGACCCGTGAACTGGTCTCAAATTGTGTGATTCTAGGCAAATATTTTGTCTTATGGAGCCGCTTTTTTCTTTATTATCACATAAGAGAGCACCTTCAAATATGCAAGTTCACTATTTCTGCTGTACAAAATCTCTTTTTATTTACTAGACTAAATGTTTGATCCATTTATAACCAGAATCAAGCCCATATATAGGGTATCCATGATCCCTGGCTTCCCTCTTAGTTCACTAATAGCATTGTCATCTGGACAGGAGCAGTAATAATTCCCAGTTCATGTTTAAAAACTCACTTTTCATAAATATATTACCAAAGCATGGTGTGGTAGTGCACTTTCATTTACAGACCGCATATTTTCCTTTGAAATGGCCACAAAACTGTCTCACTAATATGTGGTTTTACTGATAATTGCGCATAAACAATGTTTGGAAATTGGGTTTCAGCAAAAATATTTAAAATTTGCACATCACCAACTAAAGTGTTCTAATTTGTTTTGATCCTATAAACAAATTTTTTTCACCACAGAATTTCAAAAATGGGTCTTCATAACTAGTGAAATATATTTAAAACGTTTGAACAGTTCACTTAGTTATTTCAGAGTTAGAAAAATGCCTGATGTCTTACAGCCTTTCATTTAACATGCTTTGCACAGTTCAGTTGTCTCACAGTTCACTTTACAAAATCCTCTAACTTTAGTCACAGAAAGAAAACTAAATGTGAACTAAATGTAGGAAGACAAACTGACTTTTGACCTCTGTCTCTAAAAGCCAGCAAATGTGACAAGATAACAAGATTTGAAGGCATTTTATTGCTCTTTCACTTTGTGAGTAATAAAGATGCCTTTAAATCTTATCTTGTCACATTTACTCTGCTTTCAGAGACAGAGGTCATAAGTCAGTTGGCCTTCCTACATTTACTTTTTATTCTGTGACTGAAGTTAAGAGGATTTTCAACTCTCCCTTTAAGGCGAGTAGTCCCAAAAAATAGCTCATCCCGAATGAATCTTGCTTGACAGTGCGAGTGGATTTTTCGAGCCCTGTTAATCATTCGTTCTCAATTCTGAGACTGTAGCTGAAGGGTAGTTGTGTGTAATAGCAGTTGGTGCCTAATGCAGCAATTGATTATTGATTAATGACATTGCTTTATTTCCCACCTGCCATGAGTTTACAGATGCTTGACCCTGGGGCAAACGAGCTGTGGTTGGATATATCTGGGGATGATTTTTATTATGCAGGACACATTGTGAACCAAACCGCTTCTAACCTTCTTGTTAACAGTACTTCTAAGTGGGCATTATCAAACAGTAACCTATAGGGTTGAATGGGGTAAGGAGGTATAGTAAGCTACAGGCTAAGACAGCTAATAATTGGAAAGTGACATTTTCTGAAACAGTGCTACTTTGAGAAGGTTTTGGAATTAAATTTGGGAAAGGTACAGAACTAAAGGGTTTTCTGCTGGGAAATGGTCCACATATGTAAACCCCAGACAAAAAATTGCAATACTTAGTAGAACACTGTTTAGAAATGTTTAGCAACATTTTTTGTTCAGTTTTCCTAATGTTCTGGCTAAAAAAAAAATTAAAACATCTTTTTATTGAATTTAAGCAATTACTCAGCTTACAATAACAAATTCAAATAGCTGAAATCACAGCTAGATGAGGAAGGACATCCATGCATTACATGAACAATATTTAGCAGTTTACATCAAATATGGAGGACATGGCACCTCGACGTAGGCCATTCTCAGTATATGGTCAGAGCACTTCGAGCATACCACCACCCTCCCAAGCCCTGCAGTCTCCCATGTCTCTCTTCATTGGTCTTTATATGTCCCCCATGGGCCCCACACCTTGTCCCATTTCTTGGACATCTCCGTCCACGGTAAACCACCTTTTCGGCTTGCTGACACCAATCCAGATTGGTCACCCAATCTGCCACCCTGTAGGGACAAGCCGCTCCCCATGCTTTCGCTATGTTTCTTTTGGTCACACTGGCCGCCAGCAGCAACCATATTTTGCGATATTTGGGCCATACTTCCTCTCCAGTCGCACCTAAAAGGTATGTTCTGGCTAAAATTTGAACAATCATCCTAAATACATTTCATTTTCTATAACGTGGCGCCGTGATTGTGCTTGCGGATGAAAGTTATGTGGCGATAGATGCATTTCAACATGCATTCAGTACGCAATGCACTGTGTTGTATTGCTTTATCACCACCCTCGTGCTTATGGATATACAACTCTTGCACATATACATTCACTCTGTAATGCAAGCGTGTGAAGATGAGATCTATTCGCGAGTTGAATTTGATTCTGCCTGATACAGTGATTGCAGGTCGCAAAAGCACGGAAATCAGTGATTTTGTTAGCCCAATTAAGGTATTGGTTCATTGCTGTCTTGGGGTGAATTACCTATTTTACTTATCGAACATGATTTCATTCATTTTTATTTATGTATGTATATATTGTGTGTGTGTGTATATATATGTGTGTGTTTGAGGCATGTGTGGCTGTAGATACACATGCTTGGTATAAGTCCGCCATCTAGTGTTGGACTCAGATGTGTGCAAGTTGTTTTTCTTTTAAGAAGTCTTTCGAGTCACAAGGTATTGTGACGACTCCTGTTGCTCGTAATGCGCATGGTCCTTGACTTCATTGTTGGGTTGTTTTCTTCCGCCATTTTGTTCGGACGTGTGCTTTTCTGCTCCGGTTTGACAGTCATGCTGTTGCTTTCTCTGCCTATACCTACTCCTCGTCGATATTGTTTTCAGGCCATGGTCTGCTCTGAACGACCACTTCAGATGCGCCCAGCCTCCGCTCGGCGCCAAAAAAATCACAGAAGATGCATGTATGCTGTTGCCTTGTAGCAGAGTCGACTTTCGGAGCCAAAACCTGTGCTGTCGAAACACTGGCCAATGTCCGCACCAAAACCAGCTGGCTTGGAGCCCAAAGCTTCGGCAGAACTTGGTTCCAGACAGATATCATGATCCATCCTGACACGGGGCGCATCATTACAAGACCACCCAACCGGCCAAAAGGTATATTTCTTTTGAAGAGGCATTGGGCATTCCAATTCCAACAAAGCAAAGAAAGAAGATGGACAAGGCCACAAGCCCTGTACGTATCAGCCCACCACCTAATCCCACACCACATACGCCCTCACCACCGGCTTCACCAGTTGATCCTGCAACATATTCACCAAAGGGGTCTCTACATTCATACAAAGGGGGTGGAGATGATGGGGAACACTTCTGATTTCCCACCACAAAATGACCCATGGGATACATACAATGCCGAACCACCTGCTGATACTGACCCCGATCTGTATCCTGCCAAGCCATCTCCCCCTGATGACACTACTACCTACCATGATTTAATAGGTAGAGCTGCTGCCTTTCATAAGGTGCTGCGGCATACAGAACCATTGGGGGATGACTTCTTATTCGAAACACTGTCCTCAACGCTCCTCACAATATCTGCCTTTGCTTAAGGGCATGCTCCGGCACACCACTGACATTTTCAGTGAAGCGGTCCGATCTGGGGTCATAACGCCAAGGGTTGATTTAAAAAAAAATATATATAGCTTCACCTAATGAATATATGTGTGTGTGTGTATATTTATATATATATATATATATATATATATATATATATATATATCTATCTCAAAGGCCAACTTACAGTAGGCTCTTTGGTTGCGGCAACAGCATATAAAAGAGCCGATTGGCAAACCTCTGACGAAACGCTTCCTCCAGATAAGGAGAATAAAAAAGTGAACACAGCAAGAAAGAGGGTGGCCTCCCAATCTGCCAATCATTGACTCATCACTATCTCTATTGGCCTCCTCTCTAGATATGATCGAGCTCACTGGGACGAGATGGAGGAGATACTCCAATATCTCTCAGATGAACATAAAAAATGGCATACCAAATTGTCTCGGAGGGGAAATTAATTTCTAACACTACAATTCTGTGTGCACTCGACGCTGCTGATACTGCAGCTAGAGGAATAAATTCCAGTGTACTATTATGAAGGCATGCTTGGCTTAGGCTATCCGGTTTTAAACCCAAAGTACAGCAAAACCTTCTAGCCCTACCATTTGATGGGGAACACCTTTTTGATTTCTTAAGTGGATACCCTCCTTGAAAAAAATAAAGATGACGAGACTGCCAAAGCTATGGGGGGCGCTACAGACACCATCTCATCGTGGCTCCTTTTCCTGCTCCTCTTACCATGGAGGTTCCAGAACCACCTCCCCTGAAACCTTCACATCAGCGGACTCGGACACACACCACCTCACCTAGGGGTTACTACAAAGGCTCATACCGGGGTAACCACTCCAGACGTAGAGGCAAGTGACGATTTACAAAACCATCGGCCACAATGCCCGGACTCTCCCATCATTCCCCCCGATCACACGACACCTGTTGAGGGTCAACTACAGTGTTTCCTTCCTGCCTAACAGAATACCACCTCCGACTCGTGGGTGTTGGATAGTATCCAACAAGTTGTTGCCTGGAGCTCACTTCCACATCTCCCAACATTCCACCTCACAACCACAGACTTTCCCCGATACATCAACAGTTGCTCAGGGAAGAAGTACAAGCTCTCCTAAAAAAAAGGGAGCTATGGAAGCTGTCCCACTCCGCCAACAAGGCACAGGGGTCTATTCACAATACTTTCTTATTCCTAAAAAGGATGGCTCCCTCAGACCAATCTTGGACCTCAGCCCTCTAAACCATTACATTCTCTCAAAGCACTTTCACATGGGTATCCTTCAAGATGTCATACCTCTATTACAGCAAGGCGACTTCATGGCTGCGCTCTACCTCTAGGCCGCCTACTTTCACATTCCTATTCACCCAGCACATCGTCAATATCTACGTTTCATAGTAAACGGTCAGCATTTACAATTCAAGGTCCTTCCTTTTGGGGTCACTACCGCACCCAGGGTCTTTACCAAATGTCTCGCAGTGGTAGCGTCTCACCTGTGTAGACAAGGCATACATGTATTTCCATATCTGGACAATTGACTCTTCAAAAGCCCAACACATCAAAAGGGCTTCCAACACACACAAGCCAGCATAAACCTATTGCCTATACTAGGATTTACAATCAACACATTAAAGTCTCACCTTCAACCATTTCAACCACTTCAAATATAACCTTACCTAGGGGCGATTCTCAATTCACAACTAGGTATTGCTTACCCAAACACTGCCAGGATACAAGCATTCCAGGCACTTATTCCCCAATTTCAACCAAGTCAACAAGTAACAGTCCGGATAGTCATGCGTCTCCTCGGCATAATGGCTTCATGTATAGCCAATAGTATCTTATGCCAGACTGAACAGGTCTGTTGGAGGAGTGCTTATTGCACTGATAGACTCAAGCGGAGGGTCAACTAAAAGATCTAGTGTTGATCAGCCGTCAAGCTTGCCACTCTCTGCAGTAGTGGAACACCAACAACCTGTTACAGGGACGGCCTTTCCTAGACCTGGTTCACCAGAGGACAGTAACAGACGCTTCCATTGCAGGATGAGGAACACTCCGATACAACATTTGGCTGTTAGCGTAATATCTCCCAGGAGTGGACACCGACTTTGCAGGTCTCCTCAGCATGAGACACCAACAATTCCATGAGTGGGAACTGCACCCACAAGTCCTCCTCCAGTACTTCCAGCGTTTGGGACAACCACATATAGACCTCTTCACCATAGCAGAAAACGCAAAATGCTCAAACTTCACCTCCAGGTTCTCACACTGACAGTCCAGGGGCAATGCACTAAGGAGGAGTTGGTCCGCGATATTTGCTTATGCTTTTCCACCTCTACCACTGTTTCCATTTGATTCACAAACTTCAGCAGACATCTCTCACCCTCCATCCTAGTGGCTTCCACATGGGCACGGAACCATGGTTCACCACACTTCTCGAAATGTCAGTAGTCCCCCATGAGGCACTACCAAACAGGCAGGACCTTCTCACGCAGAACCATGGACAAATCGGACATCCCGACCCCAGATCACCCAACCTTGGAATCTGGCTCCTGAAGTATTAGAAATTGGATACCTCAATCTCCCACAACACTTTATGGATATTCTTAAAGAGGCGCACATGCC
Source organism: Calotriton arnoldi (assembly GCA_963921515.1). Classification (NCBI taxonomy): domain Eukaryota; kingdom Metazoa; phylum Chordata; class Amphibia; order Caudata; family Salamandridae; genus Calotriton; species Calotriton arnoldi. Next base: position 22,324 of record CAWUFW010005672.1, read on the forward strand.
TACTTTTTGTACCTATTATGCTGCCAAATGAAAAAGAGTTGTTCACTCTTGTCAATCCAATCACATTGATCATTTAGCAGCTAAGCTACAGGACATTATCTGCTACTTATTTCATTTACATACATCAGGTTTAGCTTTTACATCTATAAAACTACACCCAACAGCGGTAGCTGCATAGCTTCAGAATAGGCAACACACTTCCCTATTCAGGATTCCAGTTGTCAAAGCCTTCCTAGAGTACCTTAAGAGTCATTCCTCCTAGAGCTCCAATAGCTCCCACATGGAATCTCGATATTGTAATGACAAGATTAATGTGCCCTCCATTTGAACTCCTCCACTCCTGCCCTCTCCAATTTTCCTCTCGGAAGGTAACATTCTTAATTGCTATCACGTCACTCAGATGTGTCGGTGAGCTTCAGGCATTAATCTTAGGGGAACCTTTCTTCCAAATACATGAAGATAGGGTTGTACTTTGCACCAACCCCACATTTTTTCCTACCTTCCTACGGTTGTTTCACAATTCCATCTTAATTTATTGAACGACCTGTCTTTTTTCCATAACCTTACTGTGTTGCAGTAAGGGCTCTCTGTATTTTAGACGTAAAAAGAGCTCTCATGTATTACATTGATAGGGCTAAATCATTCAGAAAGACACAACTATTTGTCGCTTTCTCAAAGCCTAGAGTTCACTCCACTCGTAAAAAAGGAGCTTCAGTGGCCTTCCTAGGAAACATATCTATAGCTGACATATGTAAAGCAGCTACATGGTCTACCCCGCATACATTTACAAAACATTACTTGGTAGATGTACTGGCCCACCAAGCAGTCCTATGGACACTATTTCAAACAACTGTAACTCCCACAGGTTAACCACTGCTTGTGTAGGAGAACTGCTTTACAGTCTATGCTAAGCATGTGTATCTACAGCCACACATGCCTCAAACGAAAAATGTTACCCAGTAAGCATCTGTTTGTGGCACGTAGTGCGGTAGATTCACATGCTCCCACCCTCAGCCCCAGACACCTGTGCTTGTTGGTTATTTTTAACAATTGCGTCACAAAACTCCTTTTGCATGGACATCGCCTTATACTACACTTTACTTCAAGTTCTATCCTCTCCAGTCATGCGGGAAAACAATTAACAAAAGAGTCGATGACCATGTGCATTACCAGTAACAGGAGAAGTTACAATACCTCGTGACTCGGAAGACTTATTCTAAAATTAAAAAAACAACTTGCACACATCCTAGCCCAACACGAGATGGCGGACTTATGCTAAGCATGTGAATCTACAGCACAAACATGCCACAAACTGATGCTTACTGTGTAAGTAACAATTTCATATATATATATATATATAATAAAAAAAAATCCTTCCATTAAACAAGCAGTTTATTTCCATTAATTAGGAAGCACAGATTTCCCAAATTCGGAAGTTGGTAGCCAGTTGATGTGTTCTGAAGACTCTGAGAAAGAAAACAAAAGGAAGAGTCAAGAAATGCTTAAATCAAAAAGAAGGAAAGGATCCAGCAGTATTGGGGACCTAGCTAGCATGCACGAAGAAAATCCTGCTTTGAGAAAAAGCAGAAGCAGCAGCTCTGGTGAAGTAAAAGCTGAAGCATCCTGTAAAGGCAAACTTAGTCGCTCTTCTAGGAAAAAACAAGTCGAATCTCCTGAGGAGAAAGCAGAGGACTGTGAAGTTATAGTAATAGAGGACTCTGTGTCTACATCTAAACTTGTTCCGTCTTCAGGTGAGTGGTTTTAACTTGTATTCCCTTCTTACTGGTGTTTTTCTTATAGTTTTGTATGTTTCTGTAATTGGAAGTTTGATTTAAACCATTTCTTGCCCAGATTCTAAGTTTTGTGAACCTAAAATTCGATGATTAGAGTAAATTTGTATTTGCAGCTTGATTTTTCTTTAATGTACTAGAACACCATGCTTGTATATTTTTTGGTCCATCCAGGGTCTTCTTGTGCTACACCCATTTTCCCATTTCAGCTAGCTGGCGAAGACTTCAAACGTCTTGTATTGCAACTTATTTTGCTCTGTATAAATGCTTGTTGCATTTGATGATGCTGATGATTCATGTTCTCTTGCACACCAAATGAATTATCAAATTATCCCCGTTGGGCCCTTCACTTTCCGGGCATACTTCAATCCAGCATCAATGTTTATTCTAGGAGATTGGTTAGAAACTCTGATACACCAGATTCCTTAAATTAGGAAATTCAAAGCCTGCCTGAGTGATCTGGCTAACTGGATGAAGTTCAGCTGCCTGTAATTAAATGCAGGCAAAACTGAGGTCATGGTAATCGGTAAACAGCCCGTCTGGTCCCACCGGTGGTGGCCAGAAGAACTAGGACCAACCCCGACTCCCAAACCAAAGATTAAGAATTTGGGAATCTGGTTTGACAACACCGTATCTTTTACAGAACAGATATCCGCTCTGGCAGGCACGTGTTTTGGCATTCTAAGAATGCTACGCAAAATCCTAGATATTCTACCGCTAGATGCCAAAAAGACTATTGTGCAGGCCCTGGTTACATCTCGTCTGGATTACTGCAATATTCTCTACTTGGGGGTTACAAAAAGTAACTTGAATATGTTACAGAAAGTCCAAAATGCAGCTGTCCGGATGATACTGAACGTCCCGAGGCGCTCCCCGGTGGGAGCGGCCTTGAGGGAGCTACACTGGTTACCAGTGCAGGCCAGAGTTACTTTTAAAGCTCTATGTTTCTGCCATAGGATTTTTAATGAGAAAGGGCCTAGGTACCTGTGCCCCTTACTTACCCCTTACAGACCTAGCAGGAATCTTAGGTCCGCGGGCACTGCTAAGTTGGTAGTGCCAAAAATTCAAAAGGCACGTTTGGGAGGTAGATCCTTTAGCTTTCTATCAGCTAAAGCTTGGAACAAACTGCCTTTGGAATTGAGGATGCAGCCGTCGGAAGTGATGTTTCGTAGAAAACTTAAGACTTGGTTTTTTCAGTCATCCCCGGGGGACTGGTGTTAATTGCTGCTGTTTGCGGATAGATCCTCTATGCGAGGATTAGGTTTTTTTTCCGTTGGTGGATAAGGCTCTGCTGTTAAGGACTGAGATGTCTTAGCGCAGGGACACTCCGTTGGAGTAACCAAGCGCTTTATAAGCTTTTAATCTAATCTTTATATTCAGGAAGGTAAAATAGGATAGTACACATATGAAACAGAAAAATTGGAAGGCCAGGGCCTGGGGTCAGATATTCCAGACATTTACATAGCTCTTCGGGTTCCTAATCTGTTTTCTTGAGCCAGTATATGGGGTAAACTGGGGTATATGGAGAAATACAATGTACAATGTTTGCAATGCTACATCTGTTCTCTGCCGTAGTTTCTTAGTGGGCCTGAATGCAAGGTTGAACAACCTAGTGGGTTTGAGCATGTGTGGCTCACATTTTAGTACAACATTTCAGAAACCAGTCCTCCGAAAACCTACTGTCCTTGTCCAAAAAGTTATTCAAGGTGTCAAAGGACAGTTCAGCAGTGTCTGGGGTCTGTGCGATTTCTGTCCATGAGATTCTCAGTCATCTTGTTAGGGAACACCTGTGAGGAACTCCATCCGTATTCCCATGTGATGTCAAACAAAACACCACCCTGTCGTCCAATGTGAAGTCCAACCCTTGCTGGTAAATGGACTACTAAAGAATACGAAAAGTATACAAAAAGTTATGAATGGAATGCTTGAATTGATCTCAGCCACTGGTAATTACTTGGGGTGAAACTGGTTCTGGGTTGCTTGTGTTCCAGTTCAGGGAGCACCTGGCTTGATAGTTTTGACTGGACTATTCCCACTGGAGCAGGATCAAGGCTGATTTGCATATAGCTGGTTCCAAACTGAGGTGACATGGTGTACAAAAGAATGATGGACTGCGTTGCGGCCCCGAGTATTTGCCTGAGCCCAACCTGTTGCAGCCAGAAAATCCCTTAATTTTCTTTGTCGGGTAAAGTGATGTCATGTGTGGAGGTAGCGCGAGTTATGGTTTGTGGGTTTTTTCCCCGCTCCCCAGTTAATTTTATATTTTTTTTTATTATGCACTTAATTACCAAACTCCACTGCGCATGACTGTTGTCTGTGGGCAGAAGGGATTGCCCACAGGACCTGGCCGGTGGCCAAAACCTGCACCCTACCCACTGTGGCCAGTCTACCCCAGCTGTGCATTGCCTTCAGCTGTGCACAGCAGAGATTGGCTGCGGGGCCAGGCCTCCAGTCAGGCCCTGCATCCAATCCACTACAAGCAACCAACCCGCAGTGCACATAGTTTTTTTTAGTTTTGTTTTTCTTTTTAAGTCTTAAAAAGAAACCTTTTTTTTTTTTTTTTTGGGTTAAGCTTAAAAAAAATATATATGCTTTTTTGCGTATATTACAGCCTTTTTTCTCTTTTTCATTTTTTTCAACAGATGATTTGAACTTGTTAGTGTAACTTTTTTCTAGTATCGGTGTCTTCCTGTGCTTTCAGAACTTCAGCAGGGACTGTTATTTCCTACTGTCTCTCTTCTTGTTTTGGTGTACTTCAGCATTCGAGAACGTACTAGGGTGAATTGCTGACAGACGCTTGATCATCCTTGTGGTGCCAAACAAGCTATGACCACTGTGACCACTTTGCAAAACTTGGTTGCACGAAGTACAGGTGACTTTTTGTACATTCCACTACCATGCCAGGTGATATGGGGGGGGGGGGAGGGTGTTAGTAAATCAAATTCCATACCAGGGACACTCTGCATGGATGCTGACCATTTTCTTGAAATGGTGATATTTCAGCTGCGTCTTATTCCAGAGCTTATATTGATGGAGGCTGTGAACTTGAGCCTGCTGTGTTGATGCCCTGCTAGCTCTCTAGTTAGGACATTATCCTTTTTGAAGATATTGTGCTAGACGGCTCGGAATATCCATCCGTTCAGAGTTTGATAAGCAACAGTGTCCACTAAAAGACTTGATTCCTTTCGCTAGAGCCAATAGACTAGTTATTTTGAAGTGTGGGGTCTGAAACCATTCAGGTGCCTCCTTTTTAATTGATTATTTTTTGGGTGGTTCAGGATTTGCTGATCTACCTATAGGGATAATACTATGGAACCGCAATTCTTTTTCTGGATCCGCGGCTCATGCTATTGCAGAGACTTCCTTTTTTGAGTTCAAATCCAAAAACAGGTTTTGCGAATCCCATAATTTTTTTTAAGGTAGTGTTTGGTATGGTTTCCCTAAACAGAAAAGCACAGCAAAAATTAGTCTCTGGCTATTGAGAACTAAATTACATACTCCAGCTGACTGTCACTGCACTGCATTACATGACTTGGAAGCAACCTGGCTACTTAGAGGCACAGCTCTATTGCTAATTTTAATTTCAGCTGGTTGCAAGTAGCTTGTTGGTTTGTGACTTCCATATTTTTTCTAAGATGAAGCAGCACAGTATTACATTTTAAGTGCAAGTCAGCTTAAAAAAGGACATCTAATTAAGCATGTATTTATATTTTGAAGAGAAATGTCTGTTAAGTGTTCCAAGAACCAGCAAGTAGGATGACCTATGCAGTGCCTATCATTTTAATAATGATACTTTTCCTTTTGTTTAGATTCAGTGTCTGATGATGTTCTGTGGACAGAAAAATATCAACCTCAAGACTCCAGTGAGCTGATTGGAAACTCTGGTGCAATAAAGAAATTACACAGGTCAGTACAAAAAAATGCTTTCTTACCAACTGTTTCTGATGTCTCATACATACTTCCTCTACTGTAATAGCTCAGCAAACAAAGACCCTAAATGTCATTACATTGATGAAAATTCTGGAGAAACAAAACATTCATCTAAAAAAATAATGGATATTAGAATATTGGAATGTTGGGAGCTCCATTGGAAACAATGGAGTGCTCCAGGGTTCTAATGGGCGGTAGAAGCCAGGAGCTCCAACATTCCAATGTTGTCGTTCACAGCTTTTGCTGTGATCAAAGACCTCACGGAGCCTGAGGGATTGAAATCCCCTCGGGCTCCGTGAGGCCTTTGTTTTATTTGTTAGAACATTCTGCCCTCTAGTGGCGAAATAGTCTAATAGCCTTATAGCCCTCCGTAGCTGTGCTATACCGGCATTAAAGTCCCTCTCCCTTGTTAATGGTCTCACCTTCGGCTCTGGCCTTTAACGCTGGAGTGGGCCTTTAATGGCTGGTATAGCCCGCTACAGCAGGCTTTAAGGCTATAGTGTACTTCAATCACAAAATTAAAACCTGCACTAAGAGTACAGCGACGGTGGGGTTGGGTGTGGGGGGGGCCGCAGTCGGCACTTGTGTTGTACTTATCCGAAAAGAGTGGGATGCGTTCTACAGGATTTCCCACAATGTACAGGCCTCCCTCGTGGATATGCCCTTTGGTGTGTCACGTCTTTTCTGTAAAAAGACAGACTCTGCATTGGAACGCTTCAAGGAAAGTAGTTCTTTAGGTCTGTTGACCCCTGCAAAACTGTTTGCACACAGGTTCAGTAGCTATCCAGAAGGCTGCTGTATAGCAAGTCTCCCTAACCAGTATAACCGCCACCCCAGTCCTTTCAGTGCCGCAGACGGCGGTGTGGCAGCTACAGCACATTAATCCTCCAATTTCTGTTCTGCTGCAGCAACAGCCACCAAACCACTTTAGCTTGCCCTTAGTAGTGATGCATGCCAATCCAGTGGAGGGCAAGATCTGAAATTTCCTCCCATGGTGGTGATCCATCCCGTCCGACAGATCGGTCTTACCAATTGTTAAACATGGCTATATCCAACCTTTTTCTTTTTGCCCCTCCAGATATTCCCCCTACATCAGAGCAAATTTCAGACAAACACCTTCCCATTCTTCTGCAGGCTGTTTCGACTTTGGTCTGACAGGATGCTATTGAGAGCGTACTGGACCCGGAAAGAGAAGAGGGTTATTACTCTTGCTATTTCCTGGCCCCTCCACTACAGTCAGTCCAGGACTTTTGGGCTGTGTTCCCGATATTTCAACCACAGACCTGGACCACAATGAGAGCAGTTCTGAGATTTCTTGTCCTCTTAGTATTCTGCATCCTTCTTGTAAGCTATGTCAAGTTGCACATGCGTCCTCTGCAATGGAATCTGAAGCTCCAGTGGGCCGAGCATCAATGAAATCTGACAGATGCCATCCAGATCTCAGAGGAGATGGCTCACAATTTGCACTAGTGGCTGTCAGACCAGAATTGGTCCGGGGCAGGCCCCTCTCCCTTCCCCACCCATAGCTGACAGCAGTGACAATTCTTCCCTCTGCGCTTGGGAGGTCATCTGGCAGAGGTGGAGACCAGAGGGCTCTGCTCTCGGCTCCACATTAATCTTATGGAGTTGTGGCCAATTCTTTTGACTCTGAAGGCCTTCCTGCTATTGATCAAGGTGAGGCTGGTGCAGGTTCAACATAACCGCCATTTTCTATTGCAACAGGTAGGGCATAGTGGAATTCTGGGTCCTGTGCCAAGAGGCTTAACAATCATGGCATTTCCCTGATAACAAACCACCTTGCAGAGTCCCTGATTGCCAAAGTAGAGAGGTTAAGCAGGTGGTGTCAGTCAGATCACGAGTGCCGCCTACATCATGAAGTGACACAGGGCATCTTCCAATAGTGGGGACAACCCTGGCTGGATCTTTTTGCCACTGTCAAATGCATAATGGTGAAAGTTTTGCTCGTTGAAGTTTCTGCAAAAACTTTCGTTAGGAGATGGATTCCAGCTGAAATTTGAGCACTGGACACCTGTACGCCTTGCTGAATCTTCTGCCCCAAGTTTGGAGAAAGATCAAAAAGGACTGGCTCCAAATCTTCCTAATGGCTCTGGATTAGACCAGGAGAGTGTGCTATTCTCTGTGCATGAGCATCTGTTCTCCACTCTGGTACCCCTTTGCAAGGATCTTCTGTTGCAGCAACAGGTAATTATCTTATACCTGAATCTGTGCAGTCCACACCTACATGCATGGAGATTGAGCAGCAGAAGCTGACTGCATTTGATCTGTTATCCGAAGTGGTGCGTTTCCATGAAACCCATTTATGCTGGGTGCTGGGACAAATTTGTGACCTGGTGTGACACTCGTAAGACTGATCCCTTGCAAAGCTGTCTGGCGTCATTTTGCTTTATCTTTGACCTAGGAAGGCTTTGCAGTGGGCACTATTAAATGTTATTTGTCCGCCCTTTCTTTGTTTCCATGTTTACCGGGCCGATCATCCTTGTTTAAATCACCTATTCTGAAGAGAATTATTTGCGATTTGCTACACATGTTCCCTGTCAAGCCGTGTGTAATGCCACAGTGGGATCTTAACATGCTTTGACACAGTGGGGGTGGTGGGGGGGATCAGGGGTGCTTAGAAGAGTACCTTGTCTAGGTGGATAGTCTTATGCATCAGGAGCTGCTATACAGTGGACAAGAAGTAGCCACTGGATAGTCTGAGAGTGCATTCAACGAGGACTAAGACTGCTGTCACCGTTGGCTTGTAGAGTGCCTGGCCTTCACATCTGCCATGTTGCGACATAAAAAATTATTGCATAGGTTTACAAAGCACCATTGTCTTGAAAGCCAGGTCTGGCTGTAAGGGCATTTTGCCTGCTTGGTCCTGCAGGACTTTTGGTCTGAGTCCACTCTACAGTCCTTCTACCTGGGGAGGTACTGCTTTGGTATATATTCTAAGATGAGGAATCTGTGATTGCAAATACCCATCAGAGCGCTCTTTCAGCTTGAGAATCTGTTTAATTGCAGATTCCTCACTTTCTTCCCACCTCCATGCTCTGTGCAGTAAAACCTTTTTATTTTATTTTTTTTATTTTTTTTACCTCTAATGAGGTCCTATGTTAGTATTCTGCATATGGATACCAACATTTGTTGATGCTTTGCATCTAAAGGCTTCGAAATAGAAAAATAAGTAACAGACGCGCAAGGATGGTGCTTTTATTCTGATCCCCTCCATCACTTCCGGTAGGGTACAGAGCTAACGCAGAACTGCACAGCATCACCTAGCAAATATGCAAGAGCGCTGTTGATGAAACGTGTCCAGAATCAGTCTGGCGCCTGGGGAATATTCTAAAGTGAGAAATCTGCAGTTAGATAGTATCTGCCTAAAAGAGCTTTGCTGATAAGTAATTTTTTCTTTATGCTGTTCTTTCTAAATAAATTTTCATTCAAACCCTTATTTATGATTCTCTGGCACTTGCGGTGTAATAGTTCTCCCAAAAATGCTCATAAGTCAAGTGTTATTGCCTGTATCACTTGTTTGCATTCACACCAGCAAGTTGGGAAGGAATTCGGATGACTCTTCATTTGATCTGGATTCAAATATTTAGCCACTGTGTGTCTGAGTATTACATCTGAAAGAGACACGTTAGTGATAGATTCCTTACCTTAGAATATCCCCAGGCGTCAGACTGGATCCGGAAAGTTTTTCGTCAGCAATACCCCTGCGCTTTGGTAGGCGTCGTCGTACTGCTCCGCGTACGTCGCTGGCGTCGTGGTCGCCGAGATGACGTCATGGGAGCTATTTAGACGCGCCCACGCGCGCTGACGTCAGTTCTTTCTTTTTCCGCACCAGCAGTGCAGATCCGAGAGAGAGCAGTACCCCTAGTTAAAAGTTTTAACTTGGTAATTGTTTGTCGAGTAATCGACTCTGGTGCAGTAGGGATGCCCGGGTTTAAATCCTGTGGGGCCTGCCGTCGCAACAGGTCGGTAGCGGACCCGCACGACGTGTCTCTCTTCTGCTTGGGGCACGCCCATGACCCCGAGGCATGCCCCGATTGTCGGGCCATGGCGCCGAAAGCTTTGCGGGAGCGTTCCCGTAAGTTGTTGGAGGCCCGGCAGTCGGTTCCGCGTCGATCAAGGTCCCGCTCCCGTGGGAGGTCGATAGACCGATCGCGGAGCCATTACCTTCGCTTGTCGGACTCGGGGACAGGTAAGTCACGGCGCCATAAAAAAATCAAAGAAGCGACGTCGGTAGTCTTCTACCCCTCACCGGTCCCAGGACGTGGTGGAGGGGGTGGGGGGGGTCACTCCCCCGCGGCTCCGCTGGAGCCCCCGTCGTTGCCTGCGGCCTACCTGTCCTTTCCGGGCCCGCACGTGAAGTCGGATGAGATACAGGCCTTCCTGTCGGCCATGGCCATGGCCTTGTTACAGAGGGGAGAGATGCTGCAAAATTCACCATCCGTTGTGGACTTGACACAGCAGATTCCCTCGGCAGGGCGCTTTCCACAACGGTGGCGCTCCGTCGTTACGCTTGGCTCAGAACCACTGGCTTCTCCGCGGAAGGCCAAAACACCCTGTTGGACATGCCTTTTGATGGCCACACGCCTGTTTGGTGACAAGGCGGATAGTGCCCTGGAACGCTTTAAGGACTCTCGGGCTACGGCCCAGTCCTTGGGTCTCGCCACCACACGCACTCCCACGGGGTCTGCTTTTCGCTCCTTTCGAGGGCAGGGTCGAGGCGTCCAAACGCGTTCCTTTCAGAGCCGCCGGCCTGCACAGCAGCAGTCAAAGCGTGGCCGGGGGGCCCGCCGAGGTGGGTCACGGGGCCAGCGGGCGTGTCAGTCCACCGCCGCCCCGGCCGCCGCTGCCTCCAAACCTTCCTAGTCCGGTCTTTCAGGCCCACCAGACGCCAGTGGGTGGCAGGATTCGCCATCACCTCCCCACTGGCGCACCATCACTTCAGACAGGTGGGTTCTGCAGATAGTCCGAAGGGGCTACTCCCTCCCCTTCGAGTCTACCCCTCCAGCCATGCCACCTCAGTGCCACCGCATGTCGGGGGATCACTTGGCACTTCTCCAGCAGGAAGTCGCGGCCCTCTTAGCCAAGGGGGCCATCGAGCGCGTTCCGACGCCAGAAGTAGGTCGTGGTTGTTACTCCCACTACTTCGTGGTTCCGAAGAAGGACAAAGGTCTGCGTCCTATCTTAGACCTCCGGAACGTCAATCGCTTCCTCCGGAAGGAGAAGTTCAAGATGCTCATGCTTGCTCAGGTCTTGTTTGCCCTAGACCCGCAAGACTGGCTGGTAGCGTTGGACTTGCAGGATGCTTATTTTCATATTCCCATCCTTCCTGCCCACCGGCGTTACCTATGGTTCATGGTAGGCCACGAGCACTTTCAGTTCACCGTGCTCCCTTTCGGCCTTACCAGCGCCCCTCGGGTGTTCACAAAAGTGATGGCGGTGGTCGCAGCTCATCTGCGCAGATCGGGGGTTTCAGTCTTCCCCTATCTCGACGACTGGCTGTTGAAGGCGGGATCGCCCCAGGCAGTCGTCTCCCACCTCCAGACTACGGCCGACCTCCTGCATTTGCTGGGGTTTTCCATCAACGTGCCGAAGTCACACCTGATTCCCTCTCAAAAGCTCCTCTTCATCGGAGCGGTTTTGGACACGGCGCAGTTCCGGGTTTATCCTCCCGAACAGCGAGTCCGGGACATTCGGGCTATGATTCCGATCTTTCGGCCCTGGTCCTGGGTGTCGGTCAGGAAGACCCTGAGGCTACTGGGCCTCATGGCCTCCTGCATCCTGCTGATCAATCATGCCAGATGGCATATGCGGGCTCTGCAGTGGGACCTGAAGTTCCAGTGGACGCAGCATCAGGGAAATCTGTCCGATTACGTCCACATTTCGGACGGCACTGCACAGGACTTGCAGTGGTGGCTCACGGACCAGCGTTGGGTCAGCGGCAGATCCCTCTCCCTTCCCCAACCGGAGCACACAGTGGTGATGGACGCGTCCCTCCTGGGATGGGGCGGCCACATGGGAGAGGCGGAGATCAGAGGCCTCTGGTCTCCGGCGGAGTCCAAGCTCCATATCAACCTTTTGGAGCTCAGGGCGATCCTACTTGCACTGAAAGCATTCCTTCCCTCTGTCAAGGGGAGAGTAGTGCAGGTGTTCACGGACAACACCACCGACATGTGGTACTGCAACAAGCAGGGCGGGGTGGGGTCGTGGACCCTTTGTCAGGAGGCTCTACGTCTCTGGACGTGGCTGGAACGTCAAGGCATTTCCTTGGTGGTTCAACACCTGGCAGGTACCCTAGATGCCAGGGCGGATGAACTCTGGTGCATGTTGGATCACGAATGGCGTCTTCACTCAGAGGTGGCACAAGGTCTCTTTCAACAGTGGGGAGAGCCTTGGTTAGATCTATTCGCCACCGAAGAGAACGCGCAATGTCAGCAGTTCTGCGCGTTGGAGTTTCCAAGGCGGCACTCGCTCGGCGACGCTTTTCGTCGCGAGTGGAGTTCCGGTCTATTGTACGCCTTTCCGCCTATACCACTTCTACCCAGAGTGCTGAAGAAGATCAGACGCGACCGGGCCCAAGTCATTCTTGTGGCGCCGGACTGGGCTCGAAGAGTTTGGTATCCCGAGCTACTCAGTATGAGCGTGGATCCCCCGATCCGACTGCCTCTTCGGGAGGATCTCCTGTCGCAGCACCAGGGGACGGTCCTCCACCCGAACCTGTCCAGCCTCCACCTCCTTGCGTGGAGATTGAGCGGCGACAGCTGATTCCATTTGACTTGCCTCCTGAAGTCTGTAATGTGATTCTGTCAGCCAGGCGTCCCTCCACTAAAACGGTATACGCCTGTCGGTTGAACAAATTTGTGGCATGGTGTGCAGCAAAAGCTGTAGATCCTCTTGTTGCCCCTCTTTCTGACGTCCTCTTGTTCCTTCTCTCTTTGGCCCAGCAGGGCTCTGCTCTGGGCACTATCAAGGGCTACCTTTCTGCTCTTTCAGCCTTTCTTAGGCTGCCTGATCAGCCCTCTCTTTTCAAGTCCCCTGTTGTTAACAGATTTCTCAAAGGCATTACTCACCTTTTCCCTCCTGTTCCTTTTGTCATGCCTCAGTGGGACTTGAACCTGGTTCTGACATACTTAATGTGCGCTCCCTTTGAGCCTCTTCATAACTGTCCTTTGCGGTCATTAACTTTGAAAACTGTGTTCCTGGTGGCCATCACTTCCGCTCGGCGGGTGAGTGAGCTCCAAGCTCTTTCCTGTAAACCTCCTTTCATGGCGGTTCAACCGGACAAGGTGGTTCTTCGACCACGTCCCTCCTTTCTACCAAAAGTAGTCTCTGCCTTTCATCTCGGGCAAACTGTGACTCTGCCCACTTTCTTTCCGCCTCCGCACCCTTCAAGAGAAGAGGAGAGGCTCCACCGTCTGGACCCAAAACATGCACTTTCGTTCTATCTCAACCGCACACAGCAGTTCCGGGTGGATGACCAGCTCTTTGTTGGCTACGTGGGCGCCAAGAAAGGCCGGGCTGTGCACAAGAGGACTATCTCACGATGGGTTGTCTTGTGCATTAAAGCCTGTTACTCTCTGGCTAAAAAGGAACCTCCGGTTGGGCTGCGCACCCATTCTACCAGGGCGACAGCAGCTACTACAGCAATGGGACGCTGTGTCCCCCTGCAAGACATCTGTCAGGCGGCCACTTGGGCCTCGTTGCATACTTTCACAAAGCACTATTGCCTTGACAGTCCAGTCCGGAGAGACGGCTTCTTTGGCCGGTCGGTTCTCCGTGACTTTCTGGTGTGATTTCACTTCGCAGACCCACCACCGGGGATGGTATTGCTTGGGTATGTATTCTAAGGTAAGGAATCTATCACTAACGTGTCTCTTTCAGATGCACAAGTTACTTACTTGTGTGACGATATATCTGTAAAAGACATTAGTTAGTGATAGATTCCTTACCGCCCGCCCATCCTCCCCGTTCTGCGAACTGTTCTCTAGGGTTCAGGTCATCCCTTTCAGGGCCCTAGTTCTATTGCACCAGTAGTCGGTCTCTGGCATGGCTCTGCGCTCCTGGCGCGGAAAAGTTGTGTACAGAACTGACGTGGGCGCGTCTAAATGGCTCCCATGACGTCATCTCGGCGACCACGACGCCAGCGACGTACGCGGAGCAGTACGACGACGCCTACCGACGCGCAGGGGTATTGCAGACGAAAAACTTTCCGGATCCAGTCTGACGCCTGGGGATATTCTAAGGAAAGGAATCTATCACTAACTAATGTCTCTTACAGATATATCGTTACACAAGTAAGTAACTTGTGCTTTAGTATTGAATTCCAAACCAGTTGTATTGTGGGGTCTTAAAATGACGGATCATGTCCTTAGTTCAAGCAAAGCTCTTGTTTTCTTTTTAAACATTTCTTTAAATAGCAATACTCTTGGATTTGCTCCAGTTAACCTTTTTTACTTAAAATTCTACCAAATTCATCGAAGAAATCCATAAATGTAGGCAGTGATAAAAAAGGGTGAAAATCTGCCAATATTATGTCCGCAACCAGCAATATTTTTGTCTTAAGTTTTCTCAATCATAACCTGCTTAAAGTTAGGGAAGTTCTGGAAAACAAATAGCATAGTTTGGTAGATTATACCTATGTGCATAGGAAATATTTTGAGATGCTTGGATTCTGTACTTGTATGGACACTAAGGTTTAAATGCTACATGAGTAGAGGTTCCTTAAATAAATACATTGGGATTCGTAACATACTTGAGCAGTACTACTTTTATGTGGTTGGAGGTAGGTAAGTTGGCTACCATCAGTCTCCTAACTATGCAATGATATTATCTGCCTAAAGCCTCAAAACCATCCATTCTGTGTGCATCTTTTACAGAAATAGTTTTTTTCTGGATGTTCTAGTATAGTACCAAATTATGTGAAGTTCACATGCATTAATATGATATATTTGACTCTCTAATGTGTTTTTCTTTAGTTGGTTGACAGAATGGAAAGCCAGAGCTGATCGGGAAGAAAAAAAAAGCCAGAGAGAGAAGAAATATGGTGAAAACCCACAACAAGGTTCTGTTTTATTTCTGTCTATAGATTATTTGTTCTGCCTAATGCATTTAAACATTATCATATGCACTTGACTGTAGATTCACTTGGGGATTAGTTTGTTCTTGGGTTGAGATAATAGGGTTGTAAAAATTGGAATGTTGTGTTTTTGTTTTTTTTAATCTTCAAATGAGGAAGAAACCAATACTGGTGTATTGTAGTTTTTAAAACTATTTTCTCAATATTGCCGTTTTGTGTCTTGGCATGTTCGATGCTCTCCTGCAGTTGAGTGAAACGTCTTTGACCACTTTGCTCGTTTGTTAGATTTTCAGCTGTAAAGATTGTTATTGTTTGAATCCTTTGCTGTCCATAAGTTCTGTCCTTGAGCAGCCTCCTTTTGTCATTCTTTGGTATCCTCTTGATTCCAACTTTTTCTGTGACATTAGGACCCCTCCCTCCTTTCCTTTGTTGCGTTTCACTCATCTGCTGTCTCTTCCATCACGCTTACTCTTTTTGAAAGATTTACCAGTATAAGGAAAATGTCATGTAAACAGGTCACGTCATTTATCTCTTCTGCTCTTCCCGATAAATTCTATTATGAGATGACCTGTCTAAAAATTTAGGGGCAGACAGGGTGGTTTGCTCTGAGCTGGGAAAATTGTCAAATTTCCTTATTGGTCCACCTCTTAAAACAGGGCAAAGGAGCATCATTTTTAGGTCGAGCCTAGCGCAGCGCGCATGCGCTGCTCTAGGAAAACGACCTCTTGGAATCACTCAGCACTCTTCACACGCTCGTGCGTGTGTTTTTTTTTTTTAGCTTTCTTTCTATTGGGCTTTGCGTGCGAAGACAGCACGCAATTGGGCAAAGGCGGGTGCATGTCCCACCTTTCCCTGAAAATGTATCCGCCCATGGCCTACGGCTTGCGGTTATGAGCAGCGGCGCGCAGTGTGCCATCTGTTTCGGGTCAGATTTCAAACGTTTTTCGTTTAGCTTTCGCGCAGCCGTATTTTTTTTCTTTTTTCTAACTTTCGCTTGTTTTTTTCTAACTTTGAACACGCTGGCTTCCTTAAACTCTGGCTCCGTCGCGCTGTGATATTTTTTCTGGAGACACTCTCCGGTCTTCATTTTAGAAGAGCAGAAAGACGAGGCTTGGCCCCTCATGAAATATGTGTTAAGAAAGGACATTTTGAGCAGTACGTACGAACGAGCTGTCTGTTTTTCGCTTGCAGTTTTAGGAGTCCGTGATCTGCTCAGCCAGAAAGGATTTTAATGCGCATGTGGATATCGGACATTCTTTCCGAAGTTTAAATACGCTTGATAGTTACATAGTGCGTGGCATCGTAGTGTTTGTTTCTAAGCACCATAAAACGTTCACATGCTTGGCACCAGGCAGATGAAAGGTTGGTTGCTCCTGTCAGGACGCGACTGATTGATCTGCAGGTCACAGCAGATGTCAGCAGCGAGCTGTCAACTCGTCCGAGCATTCGATCCCGCGAAAGTGACTTTTATTTCGGAAGTTTTATGTCAAGCAGGGGCACTATCGTTTCTAGTGACAACGAAACGAGACAGGCCATCTCCTCCAAGCAGTTGTCTTACACATCTGCTTTCAGCTGTTTTCATTTCAATAACGCTTGTACCTTACCGTATGCAATGTGCGTTCTGGGTGGAAATAATTTTCAGCGCCAGTAAGTGGCATGCGAGTGCTATAAAAACAACTTCTTCAATGCATGAATGAACCAGAGAATTTACCATTGAAGGTTGGAGGTGGGTCAGCTAAAACGGTGCTCAGATGAGTTTATTCATCTTTTTTTTTAATCATTACTTGTCGTCAAAATGACAAAACGTGTACAGCGTTCCTCGCATTCCAGCTAGATTTCTTCCAGGGGAATACTATTACGTGCATGCTACTTACATTACTGGTGATGCCTAAAGTCCTTAGAAGCCTCCACCAGCATGTGAAACACTATATTAGTGAATGCACTAAAGTTCCTGGACACCAGATCTCGGCTGTAGGTAAGGGTGAAAGGGGTTAAGCCAAGGGCAGAGTTCCCACCCACTCACTGTACCAGAGTCGTGTTGTTAATGGGGTGAAAGCATGACTGAGATGAGACTGGCACATCACTCTTTAAAGGTTGATTCACTTCAGTGATGTGATGGTTTTTATTCACTCCACAATGAAATATCTGAATTTGGTTCACTTCTGATTTGATTACCCACCTAAGTGTCTCTCCCAACTTCTAGCAAGTATTCCATATTAGCTGCTCTTCCAAGAGCGGTTACTGTAGCATAAACCATACCTTGGTTTTGTGATAATAGACTTTTTGTGTCATGACAGGTAAAATAAGCATTGGCATAGCCAATAGGTCTCGCCTTTGGGACCTTATAAGTGTTTAGCTATGCAACAGTTGACGTTGTTGAACCAAGGATATTGTGCTGGATAACTAAACACTTATAAGGTCCCAAAGGTGAGACCTATTGGCTATGCCAATGCTTGTTCTTTTTAGGTTGCAGCATAGCAGACCGCACAGCTGTCTGGTTTGCTAAAGGCATCTTGGGGGCATTAAGAAAGTTGACCTAGAAATGTATTCCACACGTTGCTTACCATTGGCTTTGTGGTTTGCAACTCACATTTTCTGGCGATTTGCTGGCTTTATTTACTTTAGGCTGTCCTGCTAGAGTTCTTCCATCCCGTTGCCCAAACCTCGTTTATTGGATTCTTCCACAAACTTGCCTTCTGTAAACAGGCCTTTAAATCTTGTTATCTTGTCACATTTTCTGTGCATTCAAAGACGGAGGTCAAATGTCAGGCAGTGTCTTCCATGGAGCTTGGTGTTTACTTTTTTTTCTCTGACTTCAAAGTGAGAGGATTTATGTGACAATCATGCTGGCTACTGGGGGTCTGCTTGAGGAGTGATGCATGATGATTTTTTTCCTAGCGCACACAAAATTTAAATGTCTGTAAATGAACTGTGTTGACGATCAAATCAATCATGACATTTCCACACATCGTTTGTGCGCTGTGTACTTTTATCAGTAAAACTGTATGTGAATGCAAATGTAATGGGCATTTCAATTGAAGATGTGTTGTCTGTTATGGCAGTACGCTACCATACCATGCATACTCCACGTTTTCCCATTCCACTCTGCAGCACTCTACTCTGTGCCACGCCACTTTACTCCACACCACAATCTACTCTGCACCACTCCACGCCTCTACTCTACACCACTCCACGCCTCTCTACTCTACACCACTCTACGCCAGTGCACTCTACCCCACTCTTCTATGCACCACTGCACTTTTCGCCACCCTGCTATGCAGCGCTCCACTCTACGTCACTCTACTCTACACCACTGCACTCTACGACACTACACCACTGCACTCTACGACACTACACCACTGCACTCTACGACACTACACCACGGCACTCTACGACACTCTACACCACGGCACTCTACGACACTCTACACCACAGCACTCTACGACACTCTATACCACGGCACTCTACGACACTCTATACCATGGCACTCTACGACACTATACCACGGCACTTTACACCACAGTACTCTACAACACGGCACTCTACGACACTCTACACCACGGCACTCTACGACACTCTACACCACGGCACTCTACGACACTACACCACGGCACTCTACGACACTACACCACGGCACTCTACGACACTACACCACGGCACTCTACGACACTACACCACGGCACTCTACGACACTACACCACGGCACTCTAAGACACTACACCACGGCACTCTACGACACTACACCACGGCACTCTACGACACTACACCATGGCACTCTACACCACGGCACTCTACGACACTACACCACGGCACTCTACGACACTACACCACGGCACTCTACGACACTACACCACGGCACTCTACGACACTACACCACGGCACTCTACACCACGGCACTCTACGACACTACACCACGGCACTCTACGACACTACACCACGGCACTCTACGACACTACACCACGGCACTCTACGACACTACACCACGGCACTCTACGACACTACAGGGCACTCTACGACACTACAGGGCACTCTACGACACTACAGGGCACTCTACGACACTACAGGGCACTCTACGACACTACAGGGCACTCTACGACACTCTACACCACGGCACTCTACGACACTCTACACCACAGCACTCTACGACACTACGCCACGGCACTCTACGCCACGGCACTCTACGCCACGGCACTCTACGCCACGGCACTCTACGCCACGGCACTCTACGCCACGGCACTCTACGCCACGGCACTCTACGCCACGGCACTCTACGCCACGGCACTCTACGCCACGGCACTCTCACGCCACTCTACGGCACTCTACGGCACTCTACGCCACGGCACTCTACGGCACTCTACGCCACGGCACTCTACGGCACTCTACGCCACGGCACTCTACGGCACTCTACGCCACGGCACTCTACGCCACGGCACTCTACGCCACGGCACTCTACGCCACGGCACTCTACGCCACGGCGCACTACGCCACGGCACTCTACGCCACGGCACTCTACGGCACTCTACGCCACGGCACTCTACGCCACGGCACTCTACGCCACGGCACTCTACGCCACGGCACTCTACGCCACGGCACTCTACGCCACGGCACTCTACGGCACTCTACGCCACGGCACTCTACGGCACTCTACGGCACTCTACGCCACGGCACTCTACGCCACGGCACTCTACGCCACGGCACTCTACGCCATGGCACTCTACGCCACGGCACTCTACGCCACGGCACTCTACGCCACGGCACTCTACGCCACGGCACTCTACGCCACGGCACTCTACGCCACGGCACTCTACGGCACTCTACGCCACGGCACTCTGCGGCACTCTACGCCACTGCACTCTGCGGCACTCTACGCCACTGCACTCTGCACCACTGCACTCTGCGACACTCTACACCACTGCACTCTGCGACACTCTACACCACTGCACTCTGCGACACTCTACACCACTGCACTCTGCGACACTCTACACCACTGCACTCTGCGACACTCTACACCACTGCACTCTGCGACACTCTACACCACTGCACTCTGCGACAGTCTACACCACTGCACTCTGCGACAGTCTACACCACTGCACTCTGCGACACTCTACACCACTGCACTCTGCGACACTCTACACCACCGCACTCTACGACACACTACACATATTCCGAGTCAGAGTCTCAATCCGATGATGACACGACCATTCTTCTCC
The DNA here is from genome assembly GCA_963921515.1 of Calotriton arnoldi. Taxonomy (NCBI): domain Eukaryota; kingdom Metazoa; phylum Chordata; class Amphibia; order Caudata; family Salamandridae; genus Calotriton; species Calotriton arnoldi. Next base: position 42,345 of record CAWUFW010005672.1, read on the forward strand.
CAGCACAGAAGCAACAGACAGTGAGTACTTCTATCCCTGATCCCAAACCATCGGCTTCCACCGAAAAACCTGCTCGGGTGCCGCCACTGCAGATAAGCCATGGTGCGCACCGAAAACATGACTCTGAAGCCCCGCCCTCCGGCTCGGCTCCGAAAGTTCGGTCTACAACATTGGCCTCCACCTCCTTTACAGCCGAGGCCACAACACTTCGGTCTCGGCACCGAAACAAAGACTTCCTATTTTGGAACCGTATGTTCTTCCATCAAAACCAAAGCTTCCACCACCGAAATGCTTATTTTTCAGTCTGAAATCTCCTCCAGAGCCAATCCTCAAGCAATTTCCTCAAAAGCTTGATCCGAAACAAAAAAGACTGCAAATTCAGCCTGGAACTAAGAAAATAATGATACAACCACCAAAACAACACACTTTGAAGAAGCAGTTGAGTTTTGAGGAGGCTTTGGACATTCCTATTCAACCTGTGAAGAAGAAAAGAAAGGAGTCTAACTAGTCCATTGCACATTCCCATCCCAACTTCACCTATGCCACAAACACCACCTACTTCACCACCTCACTCACCACATTTGTCTGAGGCAGGTAACATATCCCCTCAATCAATAGTCGAAGAAGATCAGGATATCCCAGACGATACACAACTAGGGAATGCCTGGTATGATTATGATATTGATCCTCAAGGCGACACTGACCCTGACTTATATCCCAATCGCCCATCACCACCTGATGATGCCTCTGCTTATCAGGACCTAATAGCACATGCAGCCACATTCCATCGGGTTCCTCTGTTCAATAGAGGAGGATTTTCTGTTTGAGACTTTGTCTAATGCACAGAGAGGGGCCCAGTATTTACCATTACTCAAGGGTATGACCCGTCATTCAGACATTTTGAAAGTCCCATTCAAAGCAAGGATAATTACACCATGCATTGACAAAGTACAAAGCACCACCATCAGACCCCATTTTTATTAGAGGTCATCTAACCCTGGACTCTCTTTTAGTGTCAAACGCAAGAAAAAGGGCTAACTCCCAAACAACTGGAGATGTACCACCTCCAGAGAAAGTGTCCAAGCTAATAGATGCCTCTGGTAAACGAATTGCTGCACAACCAGCTAATCATTAGCCTATAGTCAACAGCCAGGCTCTATTAGCAAGGTATGACATAGGCCACTGGGATGAAATGGAGGGGCTCCTCCCAACATATTCCAGAAGAGCATCGAAAAAGGGGTCAAGAAATAGTAAATGAAGGTAAACTTATTACCAACAATTCTATTAAAAGTGCACTGGATGGAGCCGACACCGCTGCCAGGGGTATAAACACCAGCATCCTATTACGTAGGCAGGCATGATTAAGGGTGTCCAGATTTAAGCCTGAGGTACAGCAAGACATAGTAAATCTCCCTTTCAATAAAAAACATCTTTTACGACCTCATGTGGACACAGCCCTTGAAAAGATGAAGGACACTGAGGTAGCAAAATCAATGGGAGCTCTAAAAACTAACACGTACCCTGGTTCTTTTCATAGGCCCAATCACAAACAAGGTGCAGAATCAGCTACCACAGACACCTCTGGGTCACCATACAAAAATCGGGGACAAACCTCTACATCTAGAACCTTCTACGGAGGTTCTTATAGAGGTATTATAAAGGAAGAGGCGGAGGAAACAATACCTGTTGCTCAAATGCCAGTAACAAGTTATTACTTCCTTACCATTCCTCCAGACCACTTAACACCTGTCGGGCCGGCTACAACAGTTTCTCAACATTTGGAAATCGATCACAACAGACCAATGGGTCTTGGACATTTTCCAACATGGTTATTGTCTGGAGCTCATAACCACTTCAAATATCCCACCTCGCAAACACAAACTATCCATACAACATCACATTCTCCTGCAACAAGAGATAACAGCTCTGTTACAAAAGGGAGCAATAGAACCAGTTCAGCAACAATTTCAGGGAACAGGAGTATATTCACTATACTTCCTTATCCCCATAAAACATGGATCCCTGCTGCCCATCCTCTATCTCAGATCATTAAATCATTGTCATATCAAAACACTTTCATATGGTCGCTATCCAAGAGATCATCCCTTTATTACATAAAGGGGACTTCATGGCGGCTTTAGATCTAAAGGACGCCTACTTCCATATACCAATTAATCCTGCACACAGGAAATACCTCAGATTTCTATTTCAAGGAAAGCATAATCAGTTCAGAGTTCTTCCCTTTGGGATTACCACAGCACCAAAATTATTCACTATCTCTAGCAGTGGTAGCACCACATCTGCGCATTCAATATATTCATGTCTTCCCATATCTAGACGACTGGTTAATCAAAGTAAACAACTTCAATCTTTGCAAACCAAACACTCCAAGAACCCTAAATTTACTACATCAACTAGGGTTTACCATCAACCTACAAAAGTCTCCTCTACATCCAGCCTCTACTCAGTCATATCTAGGTGCCATGCTCAACACACACTTAGCATTAGCATACCCAAACACAAACAGAATACGCAAAATAGTAACATTAATTCAACCGTTTCAAACAGGAAGTCAAATTCCTGCCAAAACATTTCTCAGACTTCTGGGCATGATGGCGTCCTGTATTCACATAGTCCCACATGCCAGACTAAATATGAGACCTCTACAACAGTGTCTCTCTCAACAATGGACTCAATCACTGGGTCAGCTCCATAATCTAGTGTTGGCAGACGGCTGCACACATCACTCTCTGCAATGGTGGAATCCACAGAATCTATCCAAGGGGCGGCCGTTTCAGGACCCAGTTCCCCAAATAATTCTAACAAATGTTTCCCAATCAGGTTGGGGAGCACATCTCCACAACCTCACTATTCAGGGAGTATTTGATTCCAAACTCCAGAATCTCCATATCAATCACCTAGAGCTGCAAGCTGTTCATCTAGCAATTAAAGCCTTCCTACCTCACCTACAATACAAAGTTGTCCTAATTCAAACAGACAATATGACAACTATGTATTATTTACAAAAACAGCAGGGACGCTCTCTCCAATTATCTCACCTGGCACAGAAAATATGAAGGTTAGCAATACACCACAATATTCACCTTCTAGCAGAACATGTCCAAAGGACAAACAATCAAATTGCAGACTTTCTGAGCAGAAAGCAACAAGTCCACGATTGGGAAATTCGCCCCAAGGGTCTTCAACCATACTTTCACAACTGGGGGGTTTCCAGAAATAGACCTGTTTGCAACAAAAGTAAATGCGAAATGCCCACACTTTGCAAGCAGGTATCCACACCATCAACCCAAGTGCACTGCTCTATGGATGAACTGGTCAGGGATATTTGCATACGCTTTTCCATCTCTCCCACTACTTCCATTAGAGGTCAGGAAACTCAGACAAACCTCTCGTCATGATACTAATCGCTCCAACATGGACTCGACAACCGTGGTTTTCAACACTCCTAGAACTGTCTCTACTCCCACACGAGAAGCTTCCCCTCAACCTGGACCTTTTCACACAAAACCACGGAACACTAAGACCTCCCAATCCCAAAGAAATGAATCTTGCGATTTGGCTCCTGAAGTCTTACAAGTTGGATACTTAAATTTACCTCAAGAATGTATGAACATTCTTAAAGAGGCACGTAAACCTACCACAAGGCAATGTTTTGCAGCAAACTGCCACAAACAAGAGATCAATCCTCTTCATCTAAAAGTACAAACAAATCTTTTTTTACCTATTGCATTTACAAACTCGGGGTGAGCATACACCTCTATTCGATTACATCTTGCAGCTATTGCAGCATATCTACAAAATAGACAACACCTCTCAGTATTTAAAATTCCAGTTGTCAAGCCTTTATGGAGGGACTTAAAAGGATAATTCCTCCTAGACTTCCACCTGCTCCAGCATGGAACTTAAACATTGTCCTAACAAGGCTAATGGGTTCACCTTTTGAACCACTACACTGTTGTCAATTGTAGTACCTTTTATGGAAACTTGCCTTTTTAATCACTATTATTTCTCTTAGAAGGGTCAATGAAATACCGGCGTTAACTCTCGAGTAGCCTTTCATTCAAATACATCGTGACCTAGTAGTGCATAGAACTAACCCAAAATTCCTACCAAAAGTGGTTTCAAATGTTCATATTATCAATTCATTGACTTCTTCCTGCAACCAGACACAGTTGCAGAAAGGGCACCACACACTTTAGATGTCAAAAGGGCACTAATGTACTACATCGACAGGACTAAGTCATTCAGAAAGACAAAACAATTGTTTGTTGCCTTTGCACCTCCTCGTATGGGAAAGGCAATATCTAAATCGGGCATTTCAAGATGGATCGTTAAATGTATCCAAACATGCTATGTAATCAATCAATCAATCACGGCATTTATAGAGCGCGCTACTCACCCGGGAGGGTCTCAAGGCGCTGGGGGAGGGGGTAAGTTACTGCTCGAACAGCCAGGTCTTGAGCTGCTTCCTGAAGGAGAGATGGTCCTGGGTTCGCCGAAGGTGAGTGGGGAGGGAGTTCCAGGTCTTGGCTGCCAGGTAGGAGAAGGATCTTCCTCCGGCGGTGGTTCTGCGGATGCGTGGTACGGTGGCGAGGGCGTGGCTGGTTGATCGTAGCTGGCGTGTGGGCGTGTAGAAGGTCATGCGGTCGTTGAGGTACTTTGGGCCCAGGTCGTGGAGGGCCTTGTGTGCGTGGGTGAGGAGTCTGAACGTGATTCTCTTGCTGACGGGGAGCCAGTGCAGGTCTTTCAGGTGTCCGGTGATGTGGCTGTGTCGGGGGATGTCCAGGATGAGTCGTGCGGAGGCGTTCTGGATGCGCTGGAGTCTCTTTTGAAGTTTGGCTGTGGTTCCGGCGTAGAGGGTGTTCCCATAGTCCAGTCGGCTGGTGACGAGTGCCTGGGTGACGGTCTTCCTGGTTTCAGTGGGGATCCATCTGAAGATCTTGCGGAGCATGCGCAGGGTGTTGAAGCATGAAGATGAGACGGCGTTGACTTGTCTGGTCATCGACAGGGAGGAGTCCAGGATGAAGCCCAGGTTGCGTGCGTGGTCCGTTGGCTTGGGCGCGGTGCCCAGGGCCGGGGGCCACCAGGAGTCGTCCCAGGCGGAGGGTGATGAGCCCAGGATGAGGACTTCCGTCTTGTCTGAGTTCAGTTTAAGGCGGCTGTTCCTCATCCAGTCGGCGACGTCTCTCATCCCGTCGTGTAGGTTGGCTCTGGCGGTGGTGGGGTCGTTGGTGAGGGAGAGGATCAGCTGGGTGTCGTCGGCGTAGGAGATAATGTTGAGGTTGTGTCGGCGTGCGATGGCTGCGAGGGGGCTCATGTAGACGTTGAAGAGGGTTGGGCTGAGTGAGGATCCTTGTGGAACGCCGCAGATGACTTCGGTGGCTTCGGATCTGAACGGGGGAGGCGGACTCTCTGGGTTCTTCCGGCGAGGAACGAGATGATCCATTCCAGTGCTTTCTCTCGGATTCCGATGTTGCTGAGGCGCTTCACTAGGGTGCGGTGGCAGACGGTGTCGAACGCCGCGGAGAGGTCCAAGAGGATGAGGGCAGCTGTTTCCCCGTTGTCGGTTAGGGTTCGGATGTCGTCGGTGGCTGCGATAAGGGCGGTCTCGGTGCTGTGGTTAGCCCGAAACCCGGACTGCGAGGGGTCGAGGGATCCATTCGTCTCGAGGAAGGCGGCAAGCTGTCTGTTGACGGTCTTCTCGATGACTTTGGCCGGAAACGGAAGGAGCGAGATGGGACGGTAGTTCTTGAGGTCGGTGGGGTCCGCCGTTGGTTTCTTCAGGAGGGCGGTAAGCTCGGCGTGCTTCCAGCTCTCCGGGAAGGTGGCGGTGTGGAAGGAGGAGTTGATGATGTCCCGGAGATGGGGTGCGATGGTGGCGTCGGCTTTGTTGAAGACGTGGTGTGGGCAGGGGTCGGTTGGTGATCCGGAGTGGATGGAGTTCATCGTGCGGGTGGTGTCTTCGGTGCTGATCGGGGTCCAGTTGCAGAGGGTGGTGGTGGCGGGCGTTGGTTCGGCGGTAGGGTGCGTTGTTTGTGCGTCGAAGCTGTTGTGTATGTCGGTGATCTTGCGGTGGAAGAACGCGGAGAGTGAGTTGCAGAGGTCTTGCGAGGGGGTGATGTCGTTGTTTCCGGCGCTGGGGTTGGAGAACTCTTTGACGATGCTGAAAAGTTCCTTGCTGTCATGGTAGAAGCTAAACGACTTCTACCTGTTCCCCCAAAAGCTCACTCCACTAGAAAGATTGGAGCTTCCATTGCTTTCTTATGGAACATTCCTTTTATAAAGCAGCAACATGGTCTACTCCACACACTTTCACAAAACATTATTGTGTGGATATATTTGCACACCACCAAGCCAATGTTGGTCAGGCAGTACTTAAAACTCTTTTTCAAACAACTGCAACCCCCACAACTTAACCACTGCCTATGGAGAGGGACTGCTTTACAGTCTATGCAAAGCATGTACATCTACAGCACACATGCCTCGAACTGATTGTTACTTACCCTGTAAACATCTGTTCTTGGCATGTAGTGCTGTAGATTCACATGCGCCAACCCTCCTCCCCAACAAATCTTGTGTAGGTTGCAGTTAATACACTTTATTTCATAGTAACGCATGGACATCTCATTGATTACATATACAGCATTCTTATATTCTCACCTACCCATGGCAAAACAATCTGAAGATGGCTTCGATGACCATGCGCAGTATTACCCAGAGTCGTCGTCGCACAGCCTCGTGACTCGAAGAAAACTTCTTGGAACAAAAGAAACTTGTAATAATCCGAGCCCAACACTAGATGGTGGACTTATGCAAAGCATGTGAATCTACAGCACTACATGCCAAGAACAAATGCTTACAGGGTAAGTAACATCCTTTTTAAGCGCCATAGTTCAAACCACTTTATACAGCTGAAAGAAAAGTAACCCCACCCATACCAAAGACTGCCTTAGCTTACCACCATCATCTCGCAGCCTAGTTGCAGAGAATTTTCCCATCCTGTCCCACAATAGCGAAATTAACAAGAGACAATTGGGTAAATAATATTGTGCAGAATTTGTGAAAGGTTGGATTCTGCTGCTGCTCCACCCAGTATACCGCCATGGGTGTTTAAGACCATTCCTCCAGATCAGGTGGGACAGGAGGAGCGAACACTTCTCAAAGTGATTCACATTTCAAACACTACAAAAGAACCTTTGGTGTACTACTTAACTGCCATTTAACCTGCCGGCCATCATATAAAGAGAGTATGATGTAGAAAATGGCAACTGTGCGTCTTGTTCATACAGACAGACTGGACATGTCTCTTTGAATATTGATACTAACTTAAACTTCTTCTGATATTTCTTAGTCCGAAGAAAAAATCCCAAGCATTACTAAAGCCTTTTAATAGTGGTTTACTTCTTGTCTAATTAAAACGGCAATGACAGACTGACCTAGAATCCCAGCAGATCAGATCATTCTGTAAACCAACCTTTGTTTAGCGGCGGGATTACTTATTGGTTGATAAAGTTGTGTAACACCAAGGAGAGTATACTTCATTTCAAGCAACTTTTCGCCTCTTAGAAGAAAAAAAAATCCATATGTGCTTCAATACAATACCTTTCCTTCTTGGTGTTAAAAACGATTCTATATGACATGGCTCTTAAATTCAGCTGTGTGCAGACGTTCAATCCATTTGAGAGAAAAGCATGTGTTCACAGACAACCCTGCAAGGGTCTTTCAGCCCAGTGATAGGCTAGTGTTAGAGAATTATATCATTGGTAGTGGTATAAATGGATTCCGTCCAAAGTTAATTACGGAGTCTGTGCTGCTTGTGGTAGCTGAGGAGGTAAAATAAATTTTAGATAAGGGAGGACAGTCTGCCATTATCCTCCTCGACCTGAGTGCAGCATTTGATACAGTTGATCATGAGACCGTCACTCAGGTTGAGGGAACTTGGCGTAAGGAGTTCCGCTTTAGAATGGCTAGTGTCTTTTGGGGGGGGTTTTATGTAAAGAAAAAACATTTCAGATTTTCGAACCTCCCTGCTACTCTGAGAAGGTCCCTTTGAAATGTGGTGTTCCACAGGGCTCGGCACTCAGCCCCACTCTTTTTAATATCTGTTAGACCTCTTGCCTCCATTGTTAAAGAATTCAGACTCTTGATTGTGTCTTCTGCTGACGACACACTGCTTGTCGTCTCCCTCTCCTCAAGTGAGGGTTCTCAGTCCCAGTTAGGCCCTTGCCTTGAGAAAGTGGCTTACTGGATGCCAAGTTGCTCTTTGAAACTAAACGGGGACAAAACTAAACTGATGGTACTGGGAAACAATCCTCCCCCAATGTCATCATTTGGGTTGGCCAGATAGTCTAGGGGCTGTGCCCATCCCGTCCTCCCCTGTAAAAAGCTTGGGGATGTGGTTGAACAGTTCTCTTTCAATGGAAGCCCAAGCCAAAAAACTGACCAGTTCCTGTTTTGTCATGTTCAGTACGCAGAGGAAAAGTTTGGCTTTACTACCAATGTCATGCAGAAGACTGGTAGTCCAGGCATTGCTCTCTTCACACCTGGATTACGGAAACTCTCTATAGCTGGGTTCCTCCAAATCAGTCAAAAAAAGATTCCAGGTGCTGCAAAACGCCACAACCATCTAGAAGATTCCAAAACGTTCCTCTGCTAAGAAAGCTGTGACTTCCTTATACTGGCTTCCCGTGGAGCAGAGAATTAAATCAAGGCACTCTCTTACACACAGGGCAATAAATGGAAAGGGCCCTCGTATGGTTAGAGCCATATTGACCTCCTACGTTCCGAGCAGGAGGTTAAGCTCCTCTAACACTGGTCTCTTGATAGTTCCACGTATTCAAAAGGCAAAATGTGGTGGCAGATCTTTCTCATCCCTTTCTCCCAAACTTTGGAACTCCATACCAATCAGTCTGAGAACTGAGTTGGATGAGGTTAGATTTAGAAAGCGTCTTGAAAACTTGGCTATACCCCAAGTAATTTTCAGGTCTAATTTTTAGTCCCACAGGTGTACGCTCCGACTCACAGCGCTGGGAAGCCTTAGGGTAGCCATGTTCTTTAAAAGATGAGAGTAAATATCCCCTACATGAAATCCAAAAGATATGGAGATTTGTATACCTTTTGATTTTTTTCCATGGCCAATGTTGGATGCTTTTCTGTATCCTACATAGGATCTTTCAGTTGATAGTTGCACCTTCTGATGGATGAATCGATAAGTCATTTGTTTCCTGTAAACACTGGGGGTAATTGCTTAAGAAGGACTGAAGATTTTTATTACTTTCTACTATTCTCTATTAGTCTTTTAACGGTTGACAGCAGCTGCCACAGCAGCAGAATCTGATCAATACTCACAGCCTCATGCTATAACTTCTGTCTCTTTCATAGTTTTAAACATCCCACTGTATGCTTTTTCATGAAGTGCTTGGTTACAGTTCTTATTGGCTTTAGAGTTTTGTCTATTTATTAATTAGACATGGTGTGTTTGTGATTTGCTTGTCACACGGTTTGGTATCCATCTATTTCTTCTCCATCAATTGGCTTCTATTTGTCCAAGAGACCCTAGTCTGATCTGCTCCAGGTTGTTTTTAAAGGAGATCTTTATTAGTTTGAGGAATTTTAAAGATTATCAGAACAATTATGGTAAAGAATTACAAGTGTCACAACAGTATTGTATGCTCCTCAATAGTCAGGCTAAAGAGAAAAGCAACAACTATTGATCCTTCCCAACTCCCACCCCAAATAGCCATGCATCGCACCACATAACCACTTATCAACTTAGCAAGTGTCTAAACAAAAACACTATACCGCTGCCACTGATGTAGACTGATCTTGTCAAACGTTCAACAATGAAATCTTAACAAGAATAGTGATCATAAGTTTTAGCTTCTTAGGGCAATAGAATTATGTTCCCTACATCCGTAGACAGCATATTAATGTTCCTTCATCATAGAACTACTACTAAGGCACATCTATTTGGTCGCGTCACACAATCATCTGCCCAATTTAGGAGCATTGTGTGCCTTCCACGACATTGCTGCATTTCTTTTAGCAAGGATTAATGCCAAACCTATAAACGTACACTTCTGTTTTGTGGCTTTAGTTCCCCTGATCTAACGTAAATATTGCAAGGCTTCCTGAGGGATCTCATGTTCTGACACCTCTTTATACAAGACTAATGGAGGGCGATTAAACATGCATTTCCAAACCATAGGATGGAAGTCTGCCTGTGACTTTGTGCATCTGGAACAAGTATCAATAGCTCTGAAATATATTTTGGCTATTCTATAGGGAGGTAAGTGCGTTTGGTGAAAATAATTAACTTGCGTGAATCTAAATCGGGCATATCTGGAGACCTTTTGGACACCGTCTAGAATGCGTTCCCACACTTCATCCTTAATTTCTCAACAAAGCGATTCTTCCCATACCCATTTAATCCTTTATCTGCATAAATGGCACGAGGCGGAATATTGAAAAGCGTAATATCATGTGTGCAGTTACCCAAGGTGATATTAACTAGCACTCCATATTTCATTGGTTCATGTTCCTCGCTAGACCATGTTGCTCTAGCCACTGCCACCAGAGCTGCATGTGCCATAAAGTGCCCAAAATTCAATTCAGTTTCAGAAGTGCCCCGAGTGCTTGTCTTCTAAGTTGGAGGATCCATTGCATAGGTGACGAGATTGGTGAAGACTAGAGAAGTTTTGTCTGTCTGCCGTGCTCAGGTTGAGTCTACTGTGGCAGAGTCTTATCTCTCACCAGAACAGTTATCATCCTCTGAAAGAATTCGTTTTGGTGACACATGGGTACATACTGGCTAAAAGCCTGACAGAATTTGCTTCAAACCACCTTTTAACATCAGTCGCCTTTTTCATCTCATGAGCTGTCTGAAGACTGCGTTACTGGGGACAAAGGTGTTCTGAGGATGCATCCCCTTGAGAATTTTGATGATATAGACCAGTGGTTTTCAAACTAGTTTCAAAGGACCTATGAACTTGCGCAAACACATTGTCAGTGCTCCTACAGCCTGCATGCACAGTCAGCCTCCCTTTAATGGCCTTCTGCCTTTCCACAAGTATCCTTTAAAAAATCCTTAACTCGGGGGCGTGGCCAGGCAAGATGGCTGGGTGGACGTAATCCACTCCAGCTCCGGAATCCCGTACCGATCGGAGTGCGTTGCCTTAAGGGTAGAACTCCTAAAAAATACCTGAACAGGTCCAGGACAGCCGCGTGATGAAGCGGAGTGTCCATAGACAAGAAGATATCAGCGCGATCGCCGGAAAGTGAGCCTTTTGGAACGCGTCCTGGAGACCTCCGAGGAGCCAAGATGGCGGCGGCACCCGTGGGAGGCCTGGAGCGAGAGTAGGCCCGTGAGCCCGCCGCGGCACTGAGGCAGAAAGCGGAGACACCAGCGAGCTCTCGGCGTGCGTGGAGCAGCAGGAGGGGTGAGCCTGGCGCGGATTCCCTCCCTGCGGCGCCGCGCTCAAATGATTGTGGGGACGCCTGGCTCATGGCTACAGCCCCGTGCTGGGGTAGCGCCCGTTCGGCGCTTTGCTGCGACGGAGGTAAGCGGGGCCCGCAGGAGCAGTGAAACGCAGCGCGGCCCAGGAGGGTGCCCCCCCACGCGAATCGACTTACACAGGGGCTAAGAGTGCCTGGGCCCTCTGTGGGGCTGAAAATGTATGCCTGATCTTAAGATGGCGCCCTCAAAGTGACTGCCTGGAAGCAATGGGGGCATTGATCTTCTGGAGGAAGACACAGAAACATGATTAGGGGACCAGTGGAGACACCCTGACTCCATACCTTTAACAGCAAAAGCGCTGACCATGGCGAAGTGATTGCAGAGCTACATCACATGCCTGACATTAGGATGGCGTCCGCAAAGTGACTGCCTGGAAGCAATGGGGGCATTTTGGTCTTCTGGTTGGAGACACAGAAACACGATTAGGGGACTAGTGGAGACACCCTGACTCCCTACCTTCAACAGCAAAAGCGCTGATCACGGCGAAGTGATTTCAGAGCCACATCACATGTCTGACATTAAGATGGCCGTCTCGGACTACAGTTAGTGCAAGGTCCTATTGATCTGGCCTTTACACAATAGACGGACATTAATACATATTTCCTTTCCGTAAAGAGGCCGCATACCAGAGGGGGAGTAACCTGCCCCAGCGAGGGGGGGCTCTCTGAGCTGCCCATATGCTACCGAAAAAAGCGACAAATAAGATCTCCACATACTTCGTTGCAACAGAGAAGAGGCAAGTACAGGACGAAGGGGGTCATACAAGCACAATGACGCTCACTAGAGAGGGCCTGATGGCCTTCAAGTCCGAACTATGCGCAGAAATCAAGCAAGATCTGCGGTCCTCAATGGAACAATTAAAGACGGACCTCTCTGACCGCATGTCAGCCCTCCAGCAAGATGTGGACGCTGTGAGCTCCTGAGTTCTTGAAATGGAGGAGCACTCACAAGACCTGGACCATCGCACTAGCAGGTACAGGAAAAGCAACAAGAGCTCCAGATGCAGCTTCAACAGGCCATCCTGAAGGCGGTAGACCTAGAAAATGGGTCCTGGAGGGAGAACATCTGTATAGGAGACCTGGAGGAGGGCGCAGAGGGACCGGATTTGGAGGCCTTTGTGCAGGGGCTCTTTGCAGAGATCCTGAGCCCGCGCCAGTTGAAGATAAAGATAGATAGGGTGCATCGAGTAGGAAACCAGCAGATGGGCGACCGTCGACTCACGAGGGATGTCCTTGTCAAGTTACACTCTTTTAAAACAAAAGAAGCGATTCTGCAAGCCGCAAGGAAAAAGGAAGAAACCTCTTTCCAGGGGTACAAATGTCTGCTGTTTCAAGACTTGGCGCCCTCTACACTGACACGTAGGCAGCAACTCAGGCCGATTACAACCAAACTCAGAGAGGACAACATACGCTACAGATGGACATTTCCATTTGATCTCTCCTTTGAACTCCGCAACAAACCACAACACGTCTCAGGTCTGGAAGAGGGTCTTCGCATTTTGGGCCTTCCTGTCACTGAAGATGAAGGCAGCCAAGGCCCTTCGAAAGGCTCGGACAACAAGGCCAAGACAACAATTGCGCACCATCACAAAAGGCAAGCCCAGCGTAAAATGATGACATAGAACAGTCAAAACAACGTTCAGGAGGGAGTCCCCATCTTACTCTGTGGGAGAGAGCTACAAAGAGACCAAAGATGGAAACAGGCAAAATACTGACGAAAGAACTTTCGCACCTTCGTCATGAATGACTGACTGCACCGGACCATAATACCAAAGTTTTCTTCCCACCTGGAATTCTATATAGGAAGCATCCGACGGTTGCGGCTCTGGGCGCTGCCCGAGTCTCCCATTACCATGCCATTTCTCTTCAAAACTGAACTGGCTGGGAGCCCATTGGCTGCCCAGCGTAGGGTTTGTGGGGAGCTAAGTTTTCTTTTTCTAAATGGGGGGAGTACCTGGTGGTGGGACCGAGGGACAGTTGGGTAATCTCTACAGGTGGGAAATGCAGGATCGCTCTTCACTGTTGGAAGGGGGAAATGTAGAAAACAGTCAGGGCGGGACAAAGGGAGATAGAGGGTCAGCAGGGGAGGTCATGGGAGTGTACAGAGGTCTATAATATGGTCTCAATAGCCTCATGGATTGTAAAAGGTCTGAATTCGCCCCTTAAAAGGCAAAAAAATCTGGAAATACCTTACTGACCACTAGTTTAAAGTGGTTGCGCTGCAGGAAACACATCTTTAAAAAAACTAAGACTTGCGACTCCGCCATAAAAGCTATCCCTTAATCTATAGATCTTCCGCTAATTCCAAACAAAAGGGAGTCGCCCTGTTGTTTCGCAGCTCGGCAAAATTCCAAACGGAGGCTATTAAGACAGATCGGGATGGCAGAATAATCATGGTAAAGGGGAAATTGAGAGGCAGACTTTGCACGTTTATCTCCGCATACGTCCCCAATACAGGGCAAACAGTGGTTTTCGCTTCCCTCCTAGATCAGATAGGCGAGTTTGCAGATGGACCGACGATACTCGTGGGTGACTTTAACTTGACATGGCAGGTCGAGATGGATAGCACACACCCTCAGAGGGCGGTCACAAGCATCTTCTCTAAGGGAACCAAGCAGAAAATGCAGGCTTTGGGTTTACGGGATGCATGGTGAATGCTCTATCCGACCACCAAAGATTACACCTTCTTTTCCCATGTACACTCGACATACTCTAGGTTAGACCACATTTTTATAAGCCAATCCCTTCTAGGCTCCTTAGAGGCAGCAAAGATACTCCCAATCACGATTTCAGATCACAGTCTAGTAACCATCAGTCTGTCTTTGGGGCATAACGGGGCAAGCACTCGCAGATGGTACTTCCCAGTCTCAGTGACCCGGGACAGACTTCTTAGAGACGAGCTGAGGAAATCCATCTCCGAATTCTTTGAGCTAAATCAGCCCCAGGCCACTTCACCCCAGAATAACTGGGATGCATTCAAGGCAGTCCTCAGAGGCAAATGCATAGAACTGAAATCCATTTTAAACAAGCGAAGGGCTAAGGAACGATTAGCGCTGGAGGAGGAATTGGAGAAAGTAGAAAGGGACCATAAGAAAACACCATCACGAGTACTGCAGCGACAACTCACAGCACTGAAGGGGAAAAAAGCGATTTACACAAATAGGGCGGAATACACGCTGTTAAGGCTCCGGCAAATATCCTACGCGCAGGGAGGTAAAGTAGGGACTCCTCTAGCAAGACAGCTACGCGAGAAAAGGGAGCGTGAATACATAGGGGGCATACGGGATAGGGACGGCACTCTGGCCCATAAAGACGACGTCAAAGCATGCATTTTCGGAGGGTTCTACAGAGACCTCTATACAGGTACACACCCAGATGCGGTCTTGCAGCAGTAATACTTAGATTCAATAGAACTCCCCCAGATACCGCCAGCAGAGAAGGATCGGTTAAATGGGCCTATCACCGAGGAAGAAGTGGGGAAAGCAATTTCAAAACTAAAACCACACAAATCCCCAGGACCTGACTGGCTGACGGCTCAATTTTATAAAATATTCGCGTCGGAACTTACACCACACCTCACCTTGTTGTTTAATGCAATAGCGGAAGACTCAGTAGTCTCTAATTCTATGGCCGAGGCAGTGGTCACTGTGATTCCCAAACCAGGGAAAAACCCATATAACTGTGCTTCCGATCGGCCCATTGCACTGTTAAACCTAGATGGCAAACTCTTCTCTGCCATATTAGCCGCAAGACTAGATAATTTAATGCCCTCACTAATCCACCCTGATCAATCGGACTTCATAAAAGGTAGACCGACACACGATAACATTCGAAGGACTATTCATTTGATCGAAAAAGTCTCTAAATTCAAAATTCCGGCACTATTGGTGGGCCTAGACGCTGAGAAGGCCTTTGACAGGGTGGATTGGTCTTTCCTTTTTCTGACCATGCAAAAATTCGGATTCGGACAAAGCTTCATCAACATGGTCCGGGCTAACTACAAACATCCACAATCAAGAGTACAGGTCAACGGGTCTCAGTTGCCCCCATTCACCCTGAGCAGAGGTACGAGGCGGGGTGCCCGCTGTCCCCTCTTCTATTCGCCCTCCGCATCGAACCCCTTGCAGTCCAGTTCAGAGCTAACCCAGAGATCAGCGGTATACAATTTGGGGGTACGGAACACAAGGCCTCGCTCTTTGCGGATGAAATTCTAATGACACTTACAGACCCGGGCCCCTCATTACAAGCACTGCAGACAGAACTATATAAATTTGAAGCAGTAGCGGGCTTCAAAGTCAATACTTCGAAATCCTTCATACTAAACCTTAATTATTCCTTGAAGGAGATGCACTGCAGCTCCGGGGCCTATCCACCTTTCAATGGGCCAAACGCTGCATTCAGTACTTGGGTATTCAACTCACTCCGAGGGTAGAGGATCTTTATAAGGCCAGCTATCCCCCAATGCTGACCCAAATGCAACAAGTTCTCAAACGCTGGAAGCCATTCTACATCTTTTGGTTAGGACGGATAAATGCAGTTAAAATGACATTGCTCCCAAAACTGCTCTATTTGTTCCAGGCACTCCCGGTTGACTTAGACCGTGATCTTTTACTCAAGCTACGTTCTCTTATCACCAAATTCATATGGCAAGGGGGAAGGGCTAGACTCCCGTTTCATGTTTTAAGACGCCAAAAGGAGGTGGGGGTGGTGTTACCAGATTTCTCAATATACTTCAAGGCGGCCCAATTGAGGGTGATGGTGAAGTGGTCCATGAGAGAATCCGATCAGCATTGGCTACACATGGACAGGGCGATAATGGGTAGGTCGATTTGGGATGTACCTTGGAGTTTGAAAAAAGAGAGACCGGCCAATGCATACATTAGCACCCCGACACGCACCACGCTCAAGGTTTGGGATGAAGTCACGAGGGAGGGGGGGTTGACATCCTTTTCCTCACCGTATACACCCATTCACTTCATACCCTGATTTCCCCCCAGCTCTGCGAGAAGGTCCATTCGATATATGGCGGGAGGGGGGGGGGGATGTCTGATGGTTCGAGACATGTTCCACAACTTTGATGTGCTTACTATATGATCCTACTGCTGGTTTTTAGAACCCTGCTGGCGCTGAATTCAACCACCCATTTAACTTGGCTATTACTTTCTAATTCGGAGCTCGTGGAGCCTGACTCCAAAATGGTACCCACCAAAGTATTTCCACCTGTAAGTGAAAGTGTCCCATTAGACAAGGGGGTCCAGCTGGGTCCCGATGTTCTTCTAGGATTATGGGCACAGCAGAGGTTTCAACCCAAAGATCTAGAGATAATCCCAGCTACAGAGCCAAGGTGATCAACGGACTCGTTCTGCCTGACTACAAGATGGCGGCCAAGCTTCACTCCCTTCCCTATCTTGCCACCCCTGCTATCTCCACTCGCCCGTCTTTGGACTCCAGACTTTCGGACCTACCCTGATCCTCTCTTTTATCCGGCGGAGTCCGAACTGTATGACCGATTCCCGGTGGAGCTGCTTCGCTCAGCTATAGGGGAGACTGGCTCTGGCACTACGCTATGGCCGTCACCTACCCAGCCGGACTTTGGACATATGTCTCGTCTCTTTCTCCACTGCTTACTCCTTCCTGTGGACTCCCAGCTCTCCCTGGCCTCTTTCTGGATCTTGATTTCTTGTTCGATAAAAACTCCTGTTTTGAATATGTAATCATTCTGTAATTAATGTGAATATTTGTGTAACTTGCAATTCGCTGTTCCTTATGTAAAGCGCTCTGATACCTTCGGGTCCAGCCTGCGCTATTTAAAACTCAAAATAACTGTAAAGCGCTCTGATATCCTTCGGGATCTGGTTCGCGCTATATAAAACTTTATAAATAAATAAAATAAAAAATAATACATCCGAAAGTTGTCAAAGAGAATTCCAGGTCCCAAGCAGTGAGCATTTCCACTACCTCCAACTCAAACATTGGGTATCCCAGCCTCGCTTGTGGGTAGCCGCCACCAGAGAACGCACCCTGTTAGAACGTTGGGTACAGAAGGCGGGCACCATGAAGGGGGCGATCTCCTTTCTCTACGTTCTGTTGCTATCTGCAGTACATGCCCCACAGGCTCGCTACATGTCTTTCTGGGAACAAATAATTGGGAGAGACATCTCAGAAGAGGAATGGAAGCATTTGTGGTCAGATATAATCAAGAGCAATCACTCAGTGACCCTGAGGGAGGCCCATTACAAGACCCTTTTTGATTGGTACCTTTACCCTGCTAAATTCAAAAAGATTTTCCCCACTTCTTCCGATCTCTGCTGGCGCGGATGTGGCCTTCTTGGGGACTTCCGTCACATATGGTGGGCTGCCCTACTATTCGTCCTTTCTGGGCGGAGATACTCACTCACACCAAGGAAATGCTGGGATACCCCATACCGACCTCTATTGAGGAAGTTCTTTTAGGTATCAGGGATCCGGAGCTAGAGCATCCGACAAAAGCAGATAGAGCAATAATGTGGGCCTGTTTAGGGGCGGCCAAAACAACGATGGCGGCAGCCTGGAAAAAGAGGGAAGCTCCAGCCCGGTCACTATGGCACTCACAGCTCTGGAGAATACTTACGATGGAAAGACTAACAGACATTTTTAGAGATGATTATAAAAAAAATTGAATATAGGTGGGGCCCACTGGTTTCCTTTCTCTCTAGCGGCCTCCCCTCTGCGGTATGCCCACCTTCCGTAAGAGCCTTGCATCTCTTCCAGCTGTAAGTGGGTTTAACACCCTCGATTGAACATTTCCAGATACACGTGTAGCTCCTCTAGGTCCTGCGAAACCAAAGTAGGGCATGCCCTATTATCTGACGCAATCCCGACTACCCAATGGTGTTTAGCAGAATGATTCACCACCACCAGGGAAGGGGAGGGAGGGGGAGTGGGGGTAAGGAGGGGGGGGGGGGGGTTTGTTCACAACATTGTTGGGGTTTTTTCCTTTTTTTGTTTGTTTGCTTTATTAAAACGGCCATGACTCAAAGCAAGAGAGGGAGACATGAGGCCCTCGCATGAAGAGAAAATGAACATTTTTTAGACGCAATTGAGTGAATGATGTTCTATATGTGTTTCATGCTCTCTCCGAATGTATTATGTTGATTACAAGTCAGGTTGAATAAACAAAGCTTTGAGAAAAAAAAGTCCTCAACTCATCATATGTTATGCTGTGCGGGTCATTCAAAGCTCAAGAGACTTTAAAACTGACTCCAAGAGCGAGTTCTCTAACCCTGGAAAAACTTGAGCTTGCTATCACATTTCTCAGCAGCCCTCAGAGACCATCTTTTGGTCGTCAAATTCTGTTAGCTACCTGCGTCATGGACTATAAACTCCTGTCATCCAGCAATCAAGAGCATCTTATCTGACCAGCTGTCAGTCTACTGACCCTCTGATATCAGCAACGCCCCTCTACTAGCCTACAGACCCTCACTTTGTTTTAAGAATCTCAGCCCCTCATCTGGGGAACCCAGAGCCCTAAAGGCCCCAAGCTGATGCCACACCATGACAACCTGACCTCCGCTTTTGAGCCCAATAGTTCGGCACACACACACACACACACACACTTGTAAGCAGAGTCTTGCAGTTTAGCAGCCAAGTAAATGTGCCATCTGTGCAGCAAGGGTTCCAATTCTATCAGTCTCTCAGTTGGTTCATGCTGTTGTTGTAGGTCTTTGTGTAACCTGGAGGTCACAAGTTCCTCTCCTGGGGAAATGCTCTTGTTTTGAATTTCTATATGCTATCTGCTTTGCCCTTGCCTGACAAAAATATTTTTCAGAACATTGATAAAATGGATGGCATGGAGTTGGTTTTTAATATTCATTATTAAAATCTGAGTGTGCATATAGATGATGATGATGATGATGAAGATAATAACTTGTGAGTTTAATGTAGGAGTTAATGCCACTGATCAGCAGTTTCTAAGCCCTCTGTGTATCGGATGTTACTATTATACTAATTTAATAGTACTCCATTTACTGATTTTCGGAAAGATGGAAGGATAAGTCGGCCATGCTGGTATTCAAACTCATGATTTTCAGATCACTATGTTTCACCACTGGCCCTTTAAATTATTGAGCCATCCTGAAGCACTATTGATTTAAATGTACGTTTACATACTCTGCAAACAAACATCCCTGCATTATCCATACCCTTGCATGGATACACATGAAACCACTGCTACCCAACCCCTGCCTGACCACATCTGTCAATGGAATAAGTTGGGAAGTGATAAGCATTTTTTGCCCGATGGATTGTGGTTTCTGGTGCCCAGCTGTGAATGCCCCCTGAGGTTGTTTTCCACCTTTGACACCTACTGGGGAACAGTCACAGTCATGGCTGTGATGTCAGAGTGCCTAAAGATTGGGATGGGTGTAGTTTTCCTAATTTATGCTCTGCATCATGCCCTGTAAAACCGCAAGGAGTTATTTGTATCACTTATGCTCTTATTATTTCTGTGTTACAGCAAACAAATGATGGACGGAATGCTGACAATGCAAACATTCTCCCCCAGTCAAAAGATCTGGGTTAAATCCATCGTTCTTTTGCCCACTACGCCACCCCAGTTTGGACCCAGCCATATTATTTCTGTTGCAAAAAGAACAATTGATGGACAGAATACAGAACAATGTCATGCATTCACCCTAGTACAGAGATCTGGGCCTAAATCCATCGTTTTTTTGCACACCATGCCATTCCAGTTTGAACCCAGCCATATGCAAATCAGTCTTGACCCTGCACCCAATGGGAATAGTCCAGCCCGAACTGCCAGGCCAGTCCTCCCTGGACTGGAAACAAGCACCCTACGACCGGTTTCGTGGTTTCACCCCTCATCAGCCAGGATAGCTTGAGTCCAGTGGCATGGAGAGCACGGGACCCACGTCTGGGCATACCCGTCCCACTCGGGGTGACAAATGCAAAAAGAACAATTGATGGACAGAATGCAGAACAATGTCATACATTCACCCCAGTACAGAGATCTAGGCCTAAATCCATCGTTTTTTTGCTCACCATGCCTTTCCAGTTTGAACCCAGCCATATGCAAATCAGTCTTGACCCTGCGCCCAATGGTTTCTTTTGCATATGTTGCCCTAAGTGGGAGGGGTATGCCCAGACGTGGGTCCCGTGCTCACTACACCACTGAATTCAAGCTAGCCTGGCTGATGAAGGGTGATGCCCTGAAACCGGTCCCAGGATGCTTGTTTCTGGTCCAGGGAGGACCTGGCTTGGCAGTTCGGGCTGGACTGTTCCCACAAGGAACAGGGTCAAGACTGATTTGCATATGGCTGGGTCTAAACTGGGGTGGTGTGGTGAGCAAAAGAATGATGGATTTAACCCAGATCCTTGTGACTGGGGGTGAATGCTTGCATTGTCCAGCATTCCGTCCATCAATTGTTTCTTTTGCTTATTATTTCTGTTAGCATTGATAGTTCCTGCCCCAATTTCCACAGCTCCATGGACTCACAGGCGGTGCAACTCTATTTGCAGACCACTGGAATAGACCCTAGTTGTTCATGGAGATCCAGTTGTACCAGGGAGGACAGCTGTCCTCTTTATTAAAGAGAGTTGGCTTCATGACCAGCAGATATTTGGGTGGCCAACATTCTGGCCAACATTTCTTTACTGCAGCCTAAGAGTATTACAGTGCGCATCCGAGAATCAATACATTTCAGTGAAGTCGACCTCCTTTGGTTGCCAAGCTATGGAGGAGGGAGTTTCTCGTCCATCCTATTTCTAAAGGTGGGACATGGAGTAGGATGATATGGTTAAGGATTATGGTGAATGAAGATGGGAATGATTCTGATGAAATGTAGCATTTAAATTTCACTCTGCAGAAGAACCCTTTTCCATCAAAAGAATCGCCGCCTTGTGACTCCTCTTTTGCTGACATGATGGGTACTGCAGTGATGGAGTTTGGGATACCTGCGCAACCTATCAAACCCCAGTAGTGCCTCCTTTTTGAGTCTCTGTAGGCGCCAGCCACCTGGAAAGACTGCAGTCCTAAAGGAAAAAACTTTTGGACCAGATAAATCCAGTTTTGTTGTTATGCCTGCCCCTGTAAGTCAGTGTCCAGTAGTGGAGCCCAAGTACAAGTCTTTGGTACTGAAGGTTGTAGTCATTAGGCATTACCTCTAAATTTTGTACAAAAAGGAATATCTTTTAACTTCCTCAAAGACATGGCCTCAAAGACATGGCCACAAAGATGCAGTGGAGGAGGTTCCTCTGCCTCGAAGGTAGGATGTACTTCAAATATCTTCGGGTGGACAAAAAAGGTCCAAAAGGGGCAGAAAGACTCATTCCAGATCTAAGGTGCCTATACACCTTTAACGTTTGTGAGTAGTTCAGTCTGACCCTACAGTCCATCACCCCTTTATCAATCGTGGGGATTTTTTTGGGTTACTGTCGACCTTGAAGGTGTTGTACTTCCACCTCCTGATAATGGCACACTGCAAGTACTTGTGATTAATGGTAAGAGATTCATATTTCCAATTCATGTTGCTACCATTTAACTCCTTTTGGCCAAAGAGTTTGAGAACTTTGGTTGGTGGTGGTCCATCCCCGAAGGGTAGACATCCATTTCTATCCTTATGTAGGCTACTCTCGGTGCCATCGAAGGAGAAGACCTTTCAAGATCACTCTTTTTGTTTTTGTACTTCTTTCTATTTTTCATTCATTTGGAAAAAATTGTTGCGGATTACCTTGACAGCCCACTTTATGGGGGCTGTGCTGTGGAAAATGTTTTTTCCATCAATCAATCAGGCGTTTGTTAAGCGCGACTACTCACCCGTAAGGGTCTCAAGGCGCTGGGGGGGGAGGTTAGCAGGTTCCAGTCCATCAAGGGGGGGGGGGGTCTGTCGAAGAGCCAGGTTTTGAGGTTTCTTGCGAAGATGGGGAGCGATGTCTGTCTGAGGTGGAGCGGAAGGGCGTTCCAGGCTCTGGCCGCGAGGAAGGAGAAGGAGCGGCCTCCCGATCTGGTCTTTCTGGTGCGGGGGACAACGGCGTAGGAGAGCTGGGCTGATCGTAGGGTCCTCTGGGGTGTGTGGAATTTGAGTCGGCTGTTCAGGTATGCTGGTCCGGTGTCGTGGAGGGCCTTTTGGGTGAGCATCTTGAAGGTGACTCTAGCTTCGATGGGGAGCCAGTGGAGTGTGCGCAGGTGCTGGGAAATGTGGCAGTGTTTTGGCAGGTCGAGGACCAGTCTTGCGGCGGTGTTCTGGATGTTCGTTAGCTTGCGGGTGAGGTTTTTGAATAGGTACCCCTCGTTTTGGCAGAAGGTTGTGGTGATCAAGAAGGTGATGTTCCCGCAGGTCAAAGAGGTTGAGCGGAATTTACCTTATCCCTCATGCCTGCCTTCATATGCTCTAGAAATTTCTTCCTTTGCAGTGGGCACAAGTGAATGCTCTTTGAGAGGACTACTTTACCCTGTTTCAGATTGTATTTTAATTCCTTTCTTGGTGGATGGATCAGGAATCCCCTTGGAATAAGGGCGTCCTCCAATGACAGTGGTCATAGATGCCTCACTATCTGGTTTAGCGGCTGACCTGGAGAGATATCGTGACTCTTACCCTCTAGTCGCTTCAGAAGGTTTAGTACGAATATTCTGATGGGCCATCAAGCTAGCTCTGCATGTTTTGAAAATGGACATGAAAAGCAAGTTGTACGTCTGAAAGCAAGGTGGGGGATGAGATGGAAAACCTTGTCCCAGGATGCTCAACAAATATGGCTCCAAGTGCTTCAACACTATGTGCCATTCACGATTCAAAAACCTTCTGATGTGACCAGTGCGCTTACACTTTGAAAACGAAGTTTGCAGGCTAGCATATGTGGAAGGTGCATCCAAATGTTTTCACTTTTTGACTACTGAAGAGAGCCTCTTATCAATCTGTTTACTACGAATGAAACAGAAAAAGCTATCATTTGTCCAAGCGGCTACAGCTGTAGTGCATCCACAATGTTCCTAGCGGGCCCTGTTGGGCTAGGCATATGTGATCCCTGCACCTACTGTGGATGTTCATCTGCCTTCCTATAAGACATCTGTGCACACAGGACTGGTGTTGTCATTGCATCCTGAGCTTGCTCAGTTTGACTGCCTGCCTTCTTTAGTGCTGCTGCTCGGGCATTGCATTTGCCACGTTCATTTTAATATCTGAAAGAAAACATTCTACAAAGTCATGCTGTTCTAAGAAATGGAGAAAAATGTATATTGTGTATCCCTCACCAGTATATTCTTTTCTAATGTGAACAGTAAGACGTAGTCTTGTATTTAGCCTAAATGGGATTGAAATATAGTGCTATTGGGGTTTACTTGTCTGGGATGACATCTCGCAGAAAGTGTCCTAGTCTGATGTCCTCCTTTAAGGTTACAATTGTGCCTCCATTTCTATTGGGTCTGGAAAGTGTATCCCAATTCTTAAGCTTGCTTCTGTTTGCCTTTGGCTCAGTGGTTTGCCTTTTTAGTCTGTACATAAACGTGAGAGAATTTTTCCTTGATTGTTTTTCTTCTGGTTTCTTTAACCTCAGCTAGGATTGTTAGTGAGAGACTGGTCTTGTCGTTGGGAGATTCTGCCACTGGTTTTCATCACAACATAGTTCTTAAGGCTCTGTAGGAAGCTGGCTCTGTATATACTATTCCAAAATGAGGTATAGTGTGCACAGTCCAGTGGAACCCCAAAGGTAGGCAAAGGTAAAAGTAGAAAGCATCTTACTCTCTATTTGTGGTAGTGTGGGCGAGCAGTAAGGCTTTATCAGAAGGTAGTGTTAAGCATTTGTTGTACACACTCAATCAGCAAATGATTGCACACACTCAAAGACTGAACTTTAGAACAATTGGTTTTGTATAAAATATTTTAGTTATTTTATTTCCTAGAACCAAGCAAGCCTGGCACAGGTAAGTGATTTATACTTTGCAGTAATAATACAGTTTTGATTGCAGTTGTGTATATACTTTAGTTTGGTTACAGTAGAATTACTGGCAATGCAATACTTTGAAATATAGTACATATACTTTGTAATGCCTTTTCAGTAGGATGTCAAGTAGATTACTTTACAGATTACTTTTCTTACATAGTGTAGTATACCTGGTGCAGGGCTGTCTTTTAGGGTCGGATCTTCTTACCAGCTCCTGGTCGCGGTTGGGGGAACCTTCCGGATTGAGGCTGCAGACGTCGGCTGGAGGCAGGTCAGGGAACGCTGGATCTCGGGTCCGAATTGCTGGGGAGACCTCTTGTGGTGTTGGGCCAGTCGAACTCGGGCCGTGGGCGTCTGGTGCAGAGTGGTGCAGACTTGCGGATTTCGCCGGAGCTGGAGTCTGTGGGTGAACAGATCCGGTGTTCATGGGAGACAAAGTCTTTTCCTTGGAAGGCAGGGCAGGTCCTTGGGGTTCTTGAGGATGCTGGCTGCAGGACACACCGAAGTTTCGCTTCTACAGGTTCGAGTTGGGGACAGGCCGGA
This sequence comes from Calotriton arnoldi, assembly GCA_963921515.1. NCBI lineage: Eukaryota > Metazoa > Chordata > Amphibia > Caudata > Salamandridae > Calotriton > Calotriton arnoldi. The sequence goes on from CAWUFW010005672.1 coordinate 67,356, forward strand.
AAGGCTGGGGCCAAGTCAGTGGGCGTCCTCCTCTTCTTAGCTTCGGCACGGCAGTTCGGTCCTTCTCCTTCTTTTCTCCTTGGTCGTTGCTTGTTTGAGGAGGCGAGGTTCGGGGGTGCCCCTAAATTCTAGATTTAGGGGCGTTCCAGGTAAGTAAAGGTTGGGACCAATGGGTCCCTTCCTTGGGGTGGTTACACCCCCTATTATGCCACCCTCCAGTGGGAGGGGGGCATACGCCTCACTCTGGTTGGCTGGGTCCCCCCATCTGCAAGATGGCGGGGACAGAGTTGTGCTTCACCTTGCCTCCCCCACCTGAGGGGTGGGGTTGGCAAAGGTGGGCACACCTCTCTTCCTCACTTGGTTTTCCCGCCAGTTCTCCCGCCCAAAGTGGGGGTCAGAACCGGTCGGGACCAGTTGCTGGAAACAGCAAAAGGCCTGGGGAAGAAGCTTCCCCTTCGTGGACTTTGCCCATCCTGGGGGAGGAGGCTTGGCACCTCGTCCCAGGATGTGCATTGTTTCAGACCCCCGAGAGCAGCAAGCTCTCGACCCAGGGCTCCAGAAATATGTCTGGTGGTGGCAGCTGGGGAGCAGCCACTCAGCCTGGACACTAGTGTTAGGTCATTTTTCATGGGGCATCTGTAAGATGCCCTCTGTGTGCATTTTTCATTAAATCCCACACTGGCATCAGTGCTCAGGAGTTTGATGCAAAACTTCAGTTTTCAGTAAAGCCATTATGGTACTGGTGAGTTAGTAATGACAAACTCCCAGCACCATATACTCTTAATGGCAGTACTGCACTTGCAATCACTAAGAATTGGCTTAGACACTGTAGGGGTACAGGGCTCATGCACCTGTACCTCACCACTGGTATAGTGCACCCAGCTAGATGTGTGGCTGATCTAATGCCGGGGCAGTGGGTTGTAGGCATGGCATACACTGGATGTGTGCCATGTTGACTCTTCACTTAGTTCTGCACCAAAACACGCAGCCTGCATAGGCAGTGTGTGAGTGTAAAGGTACAGGGCCTCTAAGGGTGGCACAATAAGTGCTGCAGCCCTTCGAGGCCTTCCCTGGTCACAGTGCCCTGGGTACCTGTGGTACCATTTACCAGGGACTGACCTGTGGCCAGAGACTGCCAATTGGGTTTGGTCTTCAATGCAGTTTTATGGAAAGAACATAGGCCCTGGGTACCTGATTGGCAGGAGTTCAGGGCACACTCAGTCAAAGTTCAGCAAAAAGTGGGGGCAACCGTGCAGAAAGAGGGCACTTTCTCACAGGCTCTTAATACTTCTTTGAAAGGACAGTTATTCCAAGAAACCAGGCACTTATTGGTCTGGGTTAACACAGGTATACCAGCAACTAAGCGGTCCATATTTAGATGGATTTTAGAATGCGTTCATTTGGGTTATCACATAGTGAATCGTCCGCTCCCGGAGTGTACTCTACCAGAGGAAAGGCTGCCATAGGTGAAGTTTATAGGAATGTTCCAATAATGACATTTCGAAATGCAGTGTGATGAAGGTTGGGACAAATACCCTTTTTTCGCAATACTGTTTATGATGCGCAGGTGAGACTCTGGAATCTTTTTAACTGATCGAGCCTTGCTTTTTCCCAACTTTTGTTATGAGCACTACATTAACATTAAACTGGATTATGCAAATCAGTGCACTGATAACCATATGGTGGAATTGGTCTTAAAAAAAAAAAAAGGAAGGAGTTGTTTCAGCTTCCTTGATCTGACGAAGTCTGAATGTCCGAATCTGCAAATGTATTGATAAGGGTGTCAAAACTAGGAACACTCTTAGTGTCCCAAGATGCCAAACATATTGGAGGCTGAAGAATGGTACCATGTGATCACGTTTCTGGACCAGACCTCTGTCTTAGCTTCACTCAACTTGAGAGCGAAGTTTGAGTCAGGCAACTATATGATCCCTCTTTTCCTTACAGAGGAGAAATCATGCTCAGAACATTGAGACTGAGGTAAATCTGTGTACAAATGAAAAGTCCACCCTCAACACACAAGAATATGTAAAAGTGCTTTCAGAGCTGAAAATGAGGACAGTCAACCCCTGGGGCACACTGTACTTGGCCAAAGCTAGGAGTGTTAGAATATTCTAAATTTGGTGGAAGATTAGAATGTTCCAATCTTTTTTTTTTTTTTTTTGTTTGAATCTGTTTTTATTGTATTTTTACAGATGAACATAGGCATGAAAGGCAACAGACGATCGATATACATTTGTACTGATCTATCCCTCCGCCATGCCTCAATATACAGATCTCCGGTTTAGGCGTGGAGTATTACATTACATGTTAATGATATCTGCAGTGCCTCTTAGCTAACAATAAGGCGGTCTAACATGTGCGGCCCAACGTGTATAGGTAGAGGTTAGTGGAGTAGTTCAGGTGTTAGTCGATATGTCGTTGTTTAAGTTCCTTTCAGTTCATATGGTGCGGCTGGTTAAACAGATAGCAAAGTCGATACAACATAAGCCTAATAAAAATAACAACAACAACAGCAGCATTGACCGACCCATGTGTAATGTTCCTCCTTAATGGTCCCCCCCCCCCTACCGGGATTACACAACCGCAGCTACCGCACTGTCTGCGCCTCTCCTCATCAATCCTCACCTCAGACAATCCGCATATTCCAGTTTTGTAAGGAACAATACAGCAAGGTACTGCCATTGTGCTGGCCATCGTTCACTCCTTCTCTACATGGATGGGCTCCCTGCAAGGCCTTCCTCCCCGTTTTGCAGACTATGATATAATCCCTCCCAGTCTGTTGCTATGGGCTCCTTTCGTAACCCCAGTGTTTCCTCTCGCCGGAGGGCGATCCCTTCTGCCTTAGCCCACGCCATTAGTGAGTACCGCCATGCCTGTATATGTGGGGGTCTCTCGCTTTCCAGCGTTTGGTCAGGAGTCGTTTAGCTACTACTAGTCCCAGGTCCAGGAACCGAGAGGTGACCTTTGTGGTTGGGGTTCGCTTGAAGTGATGGAGTAGGCTTACCGACCACTCAAATGGCAAATCACGGCCCGTGCACTTTTGCAAGAGCTCACGGATTTCGCGCCAGTATGTGAGTATGTTGGGACAGCTCCAGAGCATATGAATCAACCCGGCTCCAGGTTCGTCACATCTGGGGCACACTGCGTCCGTACGATGAAAGTACCTATTTATTAGTTCGGGTGTGAGATACGCTCTGTGTAGAATAAATAATTGTATTTGTCGAAATCGCATGTTCCTGGGTATGCATACCGGGCTTCTAAGTATCTTTTCCCACTCCTTATCCGCTAATTGTCGCCCTAAGTCCAGTTCCCATTTTTGGCGGAGGGGATCCAATCTGACCGCCACATGTATTCGGAGCGACAACGCGAACCAGCGAACCAGGTGTCTACCTCTTCCCATAACATGGAGATACTGAATAGTGAGGTGTTGGGCCGGCTCCGTGTGCATATCTCCCCATCTGCCCGTAAGCATTGTCAGCAATGAACGATACATTAAAAACTGCCCTGGCGGCAACCCCTCTTCAACCACCAAGGATTCATATGACATAAGCGCACTGTCCCTGTATAAATCACCCAGGGTTTGTACATCCGCTGCCCGCCAGCTCGCGAGGGACACCGTCGACAGTACCCCCTGGCCGCTGGGGGAGCCCTCCAATGGTATCGCGGGTGCATAAGGGATGACGGCTCTTGTGAGATATAGACATCTACGGTAGCACCGGTACGCCACTGCCAGCAGTAGCGGCTCCGGTCGCGTGGCCTTAGCAGCTGGGTGGAAGAGGCTGGTTATGCGTGTTAACGAATACAGTGGTAGTGTGGTGGCGGTATCATCCCTGTTTCTGTCCGCTAGCCATCTGGCTATCCATTGTATCTGGGCTGCCAGATAATAATGCTCAAAGCAAGGTACCGCTAGCCCCCCCTGGTCAGTTGGCAGGTACAGTTTTGTCAACGCCACCCTGTGTCTTGCAGCCCCCATATGAAATCCCGGAGCAATTTAGTAAACGTAGTGAAGAAGGCGGCCGGAACGTAGAGAGGTAAATTCACAAAGTAGTACAGGAGTCGAGGGAGAATCACCATTTTCGTCAGCGCCACTCTACCTGTAACCGTCAATGGGAGCGCGCCCCAGAAGCCCATTTGCGACCGAATGGCCGTCACTGCCTTCCCCAGGTTGCCATCCATCAGATCCTTGGGTTGGCGGTAGATCTGAATCCCCAGGTATCGAAACGTACTTTCTTGCCATTGTACCTGTGCACCGTTAAGCATATACCCTGGGTCCTGAAGTCCCTCCCGAAACGCGTAGAGACAGGATTTACCCACGTTTACCCGGAGCCCCGAGAGGACAGCGAAATCCTGAAGGATGATTGCCAGCTGTGGTGGTATATTATTTACGTCTCGCACGTAAACCAACAGGTCGTCCGCGTACAGGGACACATGGTGCACCGCGTCTCCCAGTGGAATGCCCCCTCCTGTCATATCTCGCAATCTGGCCGCCAGCGGCTCTATGGCCAGCGCAAATAATAAGGGTGACAAAGGGCATCCCTGTCTGGTGCCCCTGCCCACTGGTACGGCGTCCGAGATATACGGTCCCAGTCGCACGCGGACTGTGGGGGCTCTGTAGAGTAGGCCAACCATCTGAAGAAAGTCCGGGCCGAGCTCATATTTCGATAGCACGCTCGCTAGAAAGCTCCATTCCAGGCTGTCAAATGCCTTCTCTAAGTCTAACATGAGACACCCCGCCTTAGGCCAGGCGTGTATACTGTCTGTTGCCACCCTGAAATATCGTCGCAGGTTTAACGATGTGCTCCGCTTGGGGACAAATCCGTTCTGATCCGTGTGTATTAACCCCGGTACCACTAGTGCCAATCGGTCCGCCAGCATCTTGGCAAGGAGTTTGTAGTCCACGTTTAATAGCGCCAAGGGTCTGTAGGAACCAAGGGTAGTGGGATCCTTGCCTGGTTTCAATAAAGACACCAGGTAGGCTTCTCTCATCGAGGGGGCAGTGTATGTTCCTCCAGTGCTGTCATGTATAGCTTGTGGAGGGGCTGTACTAGGGACTCTCTGTAAGCCTTATAATATTCGGCCGGTAGCCCATCCGGGCCCGGCGTTTTCCCTGATGCCATAGCGCCGATTGCATCCCCAACTTCATCTAACGTAAGAGGGCCATTGAGTGCAGCCTGTTGGTTAGCTGACGCCGTGGGTAATTGGACCTGGTCTAAGAATCTTGCTAGGTCGCTGTCAGAACAGCATCCTCGGGAGCAGTACAGTTGTGCATAATGATCTGTCATTACCTTGTGTATCTCGCCTTGCGTGTGCACTAGCGTGCTGTCCGGCCTTCGTATTGCGCCAATCGGGGCCCGTTTATTTTCTTGCGTTATCAGCCAGGCCAGTAGGCGGCCCGCCCGGTCAGCGGTGGCGTGGGTGCGTGCTGTGTGAGCCGTGTAATTATGGCACCGCAGCTGCTCCAGGAGCTCCGCATGTTGAGCGCGTAATTCAGCCAGTTGGGTCGAGCATCCGCCCGCCTCCCCCCTCTCACCTTCGTGCTGTAACAGCTGGGATTCTAGGCGGGCGAGGGAAAGTGATAGTCGCTTGCGTATATTCCATGTGGCCCCCAGACAATGACCCCTAACCGCTACCTTAAGGGCATCCCATTCCACTAGGGCGCTACTGGCCGTATCTTCGTTAAGTTCCAGGTAGGTAAGAATAGCCGTCCCTAGTGACGGGCGAAACTCCGGCTCTTCCAGTGCGGCCACCTGGAGTCGCCATGTGGGTATGGGCGGGCGGCCCGCCGCCCAGCCCAATTGTATCAACAATGGGTTATGATCCGAGTGTGTCCGCCCCATGTACTCGGATTTCATGACCAATGGCAACAGGGGTTGGGAGGCCACCACCCTATCCAACCTTACATGTAGGCCGTGCACTGCTGAGTAATGAGAGTAAATACGCGCACTTGGATTTAGGACGCGCCAGATGTCTGACATTGCCCATTGTGATAGCCAATCCTCCAGCGCCCGCGCGTTTGACGTGGCAGGTGTCTTGTGGAGGGGGGAAGGACCTATCCAATTGTACGTTGAGTACCGAATTGAAGTCCCCCCTAGGAACCAAGGGAGCCCCACATAGGGAGTCAGGGCCGCTGATAGTCTTGTCAGGAAGGGTATCTGATCTACATTTGGGGCATATATTGATCCCATCAGTATTGGTTGACCATTAAGCTTCCCACGAACCAGAGTGTACCTGCCCTCCTGGTCTATTACCACCTCCTCACAGCTAAACGGGACCCCCGCCCTCACCCAGATCAACGTGCCCCTCGCATGCGCAGAGTATATAGTGCCATACATCTGTCCTCTCCAGCGCCTACGCAGCTTTTCGAGCTCCGTCTGTGTCATGTGCGTTTCCTGCAAGAGGGCGATGTTGGTCAAGTGTCGCTGAAGGTATGCGAATATGGAATAGCGTCGTGAGGGTGTATGCATTCCTCGTATGTTCCATGTGATTACATTAACTGTCGTCATCGTTGGAGTGAGTGTATCGCTGCACCAGCAGGCGCGCTATAGCCGCCAGCGTGTCCCGGCCAGGGGTGTGCAAGGATGTGTCGGTCTGCTGCAACAAAACCCGTGGGTCAACTTTAAACTTCATAACAGATAGGGCGGACTCCGCAAGGAAGTCCGTCCAAACTTTGCAATAGCCTGCAAATATGAACTAGTTCAGTATACTGCCTGATGGGGTCGCGTACCTAAGCATCTCTCCTCTGTAGCTACCCCCTTGTCGCGTGCAGTTAGAGCGCCACCTAAATAAGCATCGTGGACAGCAATTCGAGCCCGTCATAAGCAGGGGTCGCCCACCACTACTTCGCTGTTCAATCATTGTGGGCAAATACGCATCTCCGCCAAATATGTAGCGTATGCCTCTCCGGTCAGCCCCCAGTGCACGTACGGTGTCCACCGCCCCCCCCATGCCTCTCACCCTCATTATCGCCCCATAAAGACATTATGTCCTGTAAACAACAGTGTACTTGCGCGGGCATCCTACAACAATGTCCAGTGTCTCGGCCTCCCATCAGATGATACCATCAGCAGTCTGTGGAGTTACTGCTGGCATGCAGAGATCCTCCGACGTCACCGTAGATGGAGACGTCGCGCCACTGTCCATCGAGGAATCGCGTCTCCCCGTTCCTCGGCGCTCCCCGCTGTGTGGGACTCCCAGGGTCTCAACCGCATCCAGGACTCCTCGTCGCTCCATTCTGCTTTTTTCCGGACTCGGGGCTGCCGTCCCCGCCCTGTTATAGCGTGATGCCCCGCGTCTGCTCCGCCGTCTCGGCCTTCTACCTGCGTGTCTGCCCTCATCTTGGCCAGAGGGTCGTTTTCCCGTCCAGAGGCCCTTCTCCTCCATCCAGTCCCATACCTCCGCCGGGGAGTCAAAGAAGCGGGTCTCTCCTTTTGCAACCACCCGCAGTCTAGCCGGGAACAGGAGAGAGTAGGGTAACTCCAGCTCCCGGAGCTGGCGCTTCACCGCCATGTAGTTGCTTCTGCGGCGCTGTACAAGGGCAGTGTAGTCGGGGAACATCATCACTTGGTTGCCGCTTACTTTGAGGTCACCCAGTTTCCGGGTTTCGCGGAGCACCGCATCCCTGTCCCGGTAGTTGAGGAGTCTTAAGAGGAAAGGGCGGGGTCTAGCGCCCGGCTGTGGTTTCAGTGCCGGTACACGGTGCGCCCTCTCCACCACGAACTGGGGCGACAACGTTCCCGGGGGCATCAGTTCCTTTAACCAGTGCTCTGTATATTGTTCCGGGTTTCTTCCTTCTTCCCCCTCCGGCAGGCCCACTACGCGTACGTTGTTGCGGCGGGAGCGCCCTTCCGCGTCTTCAACTCTATCCTCCAGTGCGTGCACTCGGTCGATCATGTCTTGCAACGCCGCCGCATGACTTTGGGTGATGGGCTGGAGCGTTTTGAGTGCCTGATCGTGAGCGGTCACCTTCTCGGCCAGTTTCCGATGGTCAGCATGTAGAAGTGTGAAGTCTGACGTCACCTTATCGATTCGGGCCTCCAGGGACGTCCTGGTGTTATCTAGTGCAGTCCCAAGTTTCTCCACCGCGGCCAGCACCGAGTCGAGCTTGGTGGCCACCGCCACAGATGCCAATTCCATCTCTCCCTCCTCTCGCATGTGGGCAGGGTCCGACCCCCCCGCTCGTAGTGGTCCCTGTTGTAATTTCGCCCGCATTCGGCCCATCACAAGCTGGTGCGTAGTCAGTATTTACCTACAGGACCGCGGGGTGAGATCCCCTCCGTATTAGTGCCACCACTGTCCAGGCCCCCAACAGTGCGCCCTCGCTTCCCTCCTCGTGGGCCGGTGACCTATAACTTCCCCAGACAGTACAGTATCTCCCCTCGTATGACCACTATTTCTTGGCTGTTTGGTGTCCGCCTCCTCACTTCCACGGGCCGCCTCCACCGTGTGGATATTTGAGTTCCGTACTGTCGCGTTCAGATCAGTCTCTCAGCGACTGGGGAGCCAGGTCCGCGGCCGTCCCGTATTGCCAACTCACGGCTAGCTATTAGGCCGGGGGTCCTCCTTAATGATTCACTGTCTTTACTCCCTGCCCCCACAGCGATGTCACCACTTCAGTGGGTCCCCACATCAGTTTCAGTCCACTGCACGTCTGTTCCGCCCTCTTTACATGTCGTTCCGGCTCACCGCCACGTCCTGGGGCCCCAGGCCTCTCCGCTGCCGCCTGTGTCCCAGGGCCGGGCGCAGCAACTTGGTCTAGGGTGCTCAACCGGGGGACCAGGTCTCAGGGTGCCCCACCGGGCATCTCCCGCTGCCGTTCAGCACCTCCGAACACCGCTACTCCGCAGTGTGGCGTATCCGTGCAGGTCGTATGCCACATGGGGGCCCCACAGCTTCACGCCCAGGGCCTCGCACCCGTACCTCGGCTCCCTTTATCTGTAGCCCTTCAGTTAAGGAGGCTCTCGTGGTCTCTGGGGGATCAGTTCCTGTTTTGCTCCACAGTCACCACTCCCGGCGCATTGGGCCCCGGGACCGGCAGGCGACAGCCGCAGTCTACCGCCCCTCCTCCACCTCAGGCAATCGTCTCGCCGCTCTCCGACTCCAGCAGCCCATGGGGGCCCAACGCGGACGAGGATCCACGCTGTCCGTAGCGGGCTCTCTCCGCTATCCCCTTGTCTCGGGTGCAATCGGCCGTTGCCTCCTTTTTTTCCGCGCGGAGCGGCCTGAGCACTCCCCCCGGCAGAGGGCGATCGCAGGCCCCCACAGCAAGGGGCTAGTCAGGACGGGGGACCACCGCCGCCCCCGGATACTCGCCGTGTGGGTCCCACCGGGTGCACTTCTCCCTGCCGGGGCAGTCCGGTCCGATCACCTCTGCCACTTAGGTAGGCCGCAGCGCTGCGTTCCCTCTCTCCGGCGCTGTCGGCCCCTACCTCCAACTTATCGTATCAGTCTCCTATGGAGGCCTCAGCGCTCCCCACAGCGGTAGGCGATCACAGGCCCTCGCCTCAAGGTGGCCAGCCAGGCCGGAGAACCACCGCCGCCTCCACCGGCTCACCTCGCGGGCCTCATCGGGTGCGGGCTCTCTCCGCAATCCCCTTTCCTCGGGTGTAATCGGCCGTTGCCTCCGTCTCCGTGGAGCGGCCTCTCAGGTAGGCCGTAGCACTCCCCTCGGTGGGGGGCGGTCGCAGGCCCTCACAGCAAGGGGCCAGTCAGGACGGTGAATCACCGCCGCCCCTGGGCGCTCGCCGCGTGGGTCCCACCGGGTGCACTTCTCCCTGCCGGGGCAGTCCGGCTCCGATCCCCTCTGTCACTCAGGTAGGCCGCAGCGCTGCGCTCCCTCTCTCCGGCGCTGTCGGCCCTTACCTCCAACTTCTCGTGGCAGTCTTCGATGGAGGCCTCAGCGCTCCCCACAGCGGCAGGCGATCACAGGTCCTCGCCTCAAGATGGCCAGCCAGGCCGGAGAACCACCGCCGCCGCCACCGGCTCACCTCGCGGGCCTCACCGGGTGCACGTCACCCGTCCGGGGCTGCCAGGCCCGATCACCGCCGCCACTCAAGTAGGCCGCAGCGCCTCGCTCAGCATCAGTGGCGTCCCCAGCTTCTGCCTCTGCCCTCCGGTGGGTTCAGCAGTGTCAGCGACCCGTCACCGTCTCGGGCTCGTTCTTTGCCGGCTGTGGTGGCGCTACTTAAGGGTAAATATATCGGATAATTGGGGGATGCCGCCGGAGCTTTACAAGTCCGTGTCCACCATGTTGGCTGGTTAGCCACGCCCCCCTCATTAGAATGTTCCAATCTTGACATACTGCTGCCTTCCTGACAGAAACTATTGATAAGCTGAGACGCACACTTGAGCCGCTGTTGCCTGTCTGCTAAGGTATTGTCCACTCTATCAAATTGCAAGAACAGGTCCAGGAAAATGAGCAAAGGAACCTACTTGTTGTTCTCTTGAAAGTCTTCTCTTAGAGTGTCCACTTCATGTTAGCATTTGAAACATGGTCTGCTGCGATTTGGAGGTAACTAGTGTGAACCGGTCCCAGTATATCTGTGCTTTTAGGAGAAGAATTCTGGACTATTTGTGCGTACTCCTCCCAGAGAGGAATTGGGAAATCTCCAAAATAGTTAAATTAACTTCTGTAGTATATGAAATAGATAGGATAATACAGCAGTCAGGTAAGTGTACTGTTGGGATTGCTTTCCACAGGAACAAATCACTCCTGAATTGTGAAACTTACTACTTCACTATCCACAAAGCCGTAACGTTCAACCTGCTAAAAAATAAATATATTTCTACATAGCATGTTAGCTTTTCACAACTGTTTCTCTCTTTTGTGTATGTTTCCAGAAACCTACACTGACCATCTGACCTTTGCTGAAAAAGCTAAAGCGTAGAATTCATATCCTCAAGAAATTAGCCTCTTCGTTATTAGTTCAACCAGACCAATGTGACTTTCTCGAGCATGATTTGGAGGTAAACCTGTTGATTGAATGTGTTGCAGTTTAGTCAACTACTTTTTTCATTTGTAGATACTTGGGACGAATCTGCTTTTGAAGAGGATTCTGGAGATGAGGATTCTCTATGTAATACATTACTGATCACAGGGCCATCAGGTGTGGGAAAGACCGCTGCTGTTTATGCATGCGCTCAGGAACTTGGCTTTAAGGTTTGTATCTAGGATTTGTATTCTCACTGAATGCTCTCCATGATGCTCGATATTCGGGTCCAGTAAGAAAGCTGTTTCAGTGTCAAGAGAGCTCTCCGCTATTACAGTTTTATTCCTTCAACTGTGAATTTATAAGCATTTCTCGAAATATTGTGAAATTACGCACATAGCTTTTAGTTTCCTGTATATAAATTCTGATTATACTGACTTTGCCTCACAAGATTTAACACGGGAAGCATTTAACTCAATTTAACAACCAGCATTATGTTTCTTTAGAATTTAAATGAACACTTTGAAATTCTTCGACTTTTTTCTTCCAAGAAAGACATCCGACCACATTGGTATCAATATAGCTAATTGGATTGGTATCCCATTGCAAGTTAAAGAGGACATACATTTTTCTGTCAAATATCAAATTATGCTTGTGCAGCACTCAGCAAACCTTTCCAATTAAAATTATCCTCTGAAATTTGAGTTACACGTTGGACAATCAAGCCCACTTAAACCTTCCTGCGTGATTACTTTAATCCAAAGAAGGTGGTGAAGGAGGGTGTGGATGTTTTGGGATCTCAGTATGTAACTACCATCTACGCAGCAGCCTGTAGAAGTTATTCTGGTGTCTTAATCAAGTGTGTAAAGCCAAGTGCAGTGTACTGCTTTTAATTATCATCCAGCGATAGGACGTTTTGTTGCCGGTCAGTGAGACTCAACCACTTTGAGCAGGGCACGGTGTTAGCTTGCTGGAGACCAACCCTTCAATAAAGACTGGCCTGGATGCATGTAATTCTCACTTCACATCCATGAGATCACGTGCTTTGAGTAGAGAGCAGAAACTGTACCTTGAATCCACAAATGGGAAGTGCCAAATTGTTGCCATGGAGAGTGCATTTCACTGTGGTTAATTTTCATAAAAGTTTTGGGGCGAGCTTTGCACTTGTATGAACAGAGGAAACGGAGAGGTTGAGGTGCCGGTGCATGGCCACAAGATGGCTGTACTTTTGTGAGGCTCTGTGCGCCAAGCTTGAAATAGTTATGCATCCGGTGAGTTGAAAGTCCATCAGTGTCTAATTATACATTTTTTACAAACCTCTTTATTGATTTTCTGCATACTATCAGCGTGCACATTTACAAGTGCAACCAGTGCCAAGATTCACAAACTCCGTCCATCCAGTGCCCAGTTGTTGAGCGGATTTAGTGCTAAAAATCAAGCTGCCAAGACACAGCAGTAGCAACATACTTTGGCTTAGGTGTGAGGAAGGAATTTAGTAGTGCAGAGTCATTTCTTTTTTTTCAGTTTTAAAATGAGTTTATTTAGAACATAAGGCATAGGGATAAGGAACAGCACTTTATAGTAAATAATCCATAAGTTATACATAACTAAGCAATACAAGTCATCTATAACAGAAGGAAATTAAATAAGGTCTAGAAACAAGAAAAGTTTGGTAGTACAAACATAAGAAGACTAGCATTATATATAATTTACATTACAAAACTGAATTATCAAGCAATATATTTAATTATGTTAAATGGAGATAGAAGGAAAGTCAAGGAGGTTGAAGAACTTCCTGTAGGGCAGGTGTGCGTGCAGAGGAGTGTTGTGCTCTATTGTCTAAGAACTGTGTAGCAGGGGACCACAAGATCTGGCGTTTCAGAGCTAGAGATATGGGGGAGACTTAACTTGTGTCCAGTCTATGATTGTAGCAAACCGCGTACCACCAAGCTTGAAATGATAACTTAGTAGAGTCCTTCCAATTCTTGGTGATCTGTTGGAAAGCCGCCGCCAACAATAGATCCAAAATACGAGTGTCTCATGAGGTTGGGGCCCAAGCTTCAGATATGCTACCTAAAAAGATCAATCAATCAGTTAATTGTAAAGCGCGCTACTCACCCGTGAGGGTCTGAAGGCGCTGGGGCGGGGGTAAGCAGCTCCGTTCAGTTGAAGAGCCAGGTCTTGAGAGTCTGACTGAAGATGTTCAGAGAGGGGGCGCGTCTGATGTCGTTCAGGAGCTTGTTCCAGGTCTTGTCCGCGATGTAGGAGAAAGCCCTTCCGCCCGTTCTGGCTCTGCGGATGCGCGGGGTTACGGCGAGGTCTGCGGATCGGAGGTTTCTCTTGGGTGCATGGAAGGAGATTCTCTCGTTGAGGTATTGGGGTCCGGTGTTGTGGAAGCATTTGAAGGCGTGGGTGAGTATCTTGAAGGTTACTCTCTCCTCGACAGGGAGCCAGTGGAGGTCTCGCAGGTGTTGGGTGATGTGTTCATGTCAAGGGACACCGAGGATGAGTCTGGTTGCTGTGTTCTGTATGGTCTGAAGTCTGCGGAGCAGAGACTTGTTTATTCCGGCGTAGAGGGCGTTTCCGTAGTCCAGTCTGCTGGTTATGAGTGCGTGGGTGATGGTTTTTCTTGATTCGGGGGGGGGGGGGGTGAAGATCCATTTGAAGGTCTTGCGAAGGATGCGGAGGGGGTTGGTGCAGGTGACGGCGTTGACCTGTCGGTTCAGGGAGAGGGAGGAGTAGAGTACGATGCAGAGGTTCCGGGCATGGTCAGTGGGGGTGGGTGGGCTGCTGAGGGCGGTGGGCCACCAGGTTGTGTCCCAAGTGGTGGGGGAGGGTCCGAGGACGAGGACCTCTGTCTTCTCCGAGATGAGCTTCAGGCAGCTGCTGCTCATCCAGGTTGCGACGTCCTTTATTCCTTCCTGAAAGCTGAGCCTGGTGATGACAGGGTCCTTGGTGAGGGAGAGGATGAGTTGGGTGTCGTTGGCGTAGGACACTATGTTGAGTCCGTGCTGTCTGACGATGCCGGCGAGGGGGGCCATGTAGATGTTGAAGAGCGTAGAACTGAGTGACGATCCCTGAGGCACTCCGCAGTTGATCTCTGTGGGTTCGGAGAGGAAGGGTGGCAGTCTGATTCTTTGGGTCCTGCCGGTGAGGAAGGAACGTAGCCATTCAGGGGCGGTTCCCCGTATGCCGGCATCTGAAAGAAAGTTAGTTATAGATTCCTTACCTTAGAATTACCCCCAGGCGTCAGACTGGATCCGGAAATTTTTTCGTCAACAGTACCTCTGCGCGTCGGAAGGTGGTGTCAGTCGGCTCCGCGTCAGTCGTTGTCGTCGTGGTCGCCGGGATGACGTCGCGGTAGCTACTTAGGCGACGCCCTCGCGCGCTGACGTCAGTTCTTTCTTTGTCCGCGCCAGCCAGCGCAGATCCGGAGAGAGCAGTACCTCCAGTCACTTTTTGACTGAACTTTTTGAGCGACTTTTGTCGACGTCTTTTTGAGTCCTACCGACTTCTGGTGCACGTAGGGATGCCCGGCTTCAAGGCTTGCGGTTCCTGTACCCGACTGATGTCGGTGACGGATCCACCGCGCGTGTGCCTCTTTTGCCTGGAGCGCGACCACGACCCCAAGTCGTGCTCCGACTGCCAGACCATGGCTCCGAAGTCTTTGCGGCAGCGGTCCCGATAGCTTCTTGAGCGCCGGCAGTTGGCTCTGCGCCGTTAGAGGTCCCGGTCGAGGGACCGGTCGCGGAGCCATCACCACTCGTCATCCAAGTCTTCGCACTCGGGTCAGGTAAGTCGAAGCACAAGAAGTCGAAGAAGCATCGTCACTCTTCGACTTCTCCCCGTCGGTCGGCTGACGCGACGAGGGATGTGGGCGGTGCCCCTCCCTGAAGGGTCGACTCAGTTTCCATCCCTTCCCGGGACCCGGAGTGACCCCTGCCCAGCTTCGTCAGTTTTACGAGGCGATGCATGCCATCTTTGGGCAGCCTGACTCCGCCGGCGCGCCTTTGGGCCCTGCGGACTCGGTTGGGGGTCCTAGGCCTTCCCTGCCGACGGCCCCGGTGCCGCAGGGCCCCCATAGATCCAGGCCTGGATCCGGATCGGCGCCGGTTGACCTCATTACACCTCCACCGGCGCCGTTTCCTTCTGCACCGCAACCGCACTCCGCGCCGGTTGTGCCCCCCGGCCGGCGTCGACCCCAGCCTCCATCCTGATGTGGACACGGAGCCGGACCGACATCAAAACGACGCCGGATCCGGCGCCGAGTGGTATCTTTCGGACCCTGTTCACTCCTGGAGTCCCTTTCAGGACAGATTGGCACCCAGAGGACAAGGAGGAGGACAGGGAGGGGTCAGGTGATCCTCTGACCGACCAGTTGGATTATGACCCGGACTGGAGAGGGGACCTGGGGATGCCAGTGGTCTCGATACCTCCCCAGACCGTGGCATGTTGTCTCCTCCTACCGTGGCTACGGAGGAGGGAGCTTCCTATGCAGTGGTGTTGCGTAGGGCGGCCGAGGCTCTCCACCTCGAGCTCCCTACAGTGGCGGTCAGGACTAACCTCCTGACAGAGGTGCTTCAACCGCAAGCGAACTCTTCGGAGCCCCTGCTGCCGTTTAATGAAGCCCTAACTGACATCCTTTTGGGCACCTGGTCCAGGCCCAACACATGGGCTCCCGTGGATAGGATGATTGCCGGACGCCACCGCCCGGACGACCCCACTTTGCTCTCCCAACACCCCACCCCTGAGAGCTTGGTGGTCCAAGTCTCTACTTCCAAGAGCGCATTCCCTAACGCTCCACCAGAGGGAATCCAAGGAGCTGGATCATCTTGGAAGAAGATTTTTTCTTCCGCCATGTCTATTGGCCCGTTATTCCCACTCTGTGTGGAACACGGTTGCGCAAGTGCTGCCTCAGTGTCCGGAGGACGCCCGGGCCGTACTCTCCCAGGCTGTTGCCGCAGGGAGGGACGCAGCGAAGTTTACCATCCGCTGTGGGCTGGATACCGCCGACTCTCTAGGCAGGACGATTTCCACGTCGGTAGCCCTTCGTCGCTACGCCTGGATGAGATCGACTGGCTTTTCTGGGGATGTCCAGAGCGCCCTCATGGACATGCCCTTTGATGGCCGTCGCCTTTTTGGCAACAAAGCAGACAACGCTCTAGAGCGTTTCAAGGACTCACGGGGTACGGGCAAGTCCTTGGGCCTCTCCAACCGCCCTGCGCAGTCTGCTTTTCGCCCCCTTTCTTGGCTACGGAAGGGGTGCCCCACTACGTCCCGCCCAGGGTCACAGGCCGACGCAAGTTCCACAACCTTCGCGCGGCCGGGGACGCGGGAACCACCGCCGTGGTTCTGGGGGCCAGCGAGCGGGCCAGTCCACCAACCCTCCCTGTGCTTCCGCCTCCAAACCTTCCTAGTCCGACATTTCAGGCCCATCAATCGCCAGTGGGCGGCAGGATCCGCCATCACCTCCCCCACTGGCGCACCATCACGTCGGACAGGTGGGTTTTGCAGATAGTCCGAAGGGGCTACTCCCTCCCCTTCGAGGCTACCCCTCCAGCCATGCCACCTCAGTGCCATCGCATGTCGGAGGATGATCTGGGCCTTCTTCAACAGGAAGTCACGGCTCTCTTGGCCAAGGGAGCCGTCGAGCGCGTTCCTGCCCCAGAAGTAGGTCGTGGTTGCTATTCCCACTACTTTCTGGTGCCCAAGAAGGACAAGGGCCTGCGTCCTATCTTGAATCTCAGGAACGTCAACCGCTTCCTCCGGAAGGAGAAGTTCAAGATGTTGACGCTCGCTCAGGTCTTGTCTGCCCTAGACCCTGGAGACTGGATGGTAGCGTTGGACTTGCAGGACGCTTACTTTCACATCCCCCTGCAGGCCCACCGGCGTTACCTGCGGTTCACGGTAGGCCACAAGCACTTTCAGTTTTCCGTACTCCCCTTTGGCCTTACCAGCGCCCCTCGGGTGTTCACGAAAGTGATGGCGGTGGTCGCAGCTCATCTGCGCAGATCAGGGGTTCCAGTCTTCCCCTATCTCGACGACTGGCTGTTGAAGGCGGGCTCGCCCCAGGCTGTCGTCTCCCACCTCCAGACTACGGCCGACCTCCTGCATTCGCTGGGGTTCTCCATCAACGTGCCGAAGTCACACCTGACCCCCTCTCAGAAGCTCCTCTTCATCAGAGCGGTTCTGGGCACGACGCAGTTTCGGGTTTATCCTCCCGAACAGCGAGTCTGGGATATTCGGGCTATGATTCCGATCTTTCAGCCTCTATCCCGGGTTTCGGTCAGGATGACCCTGAGGCTGCTGGGCCTCATGGCCTCCTGCATCCTGCTGGTCAATCATGCCAGGTAGCATAGCCGGGCTCTGCAGTGGGACCTGAAGTTCCAGTGGGCGCAGCATCAGGGGAATCTGTCCGATTGCGTCCAGATCTCGGAGGGCACTGCACGACAATTGCAGTGGCGGCTCACGAACCAGGATTGGGTCAACGGCAGGTCCCTCTCCCTTCCCCAACCAGAACACACAGTGGTGACAGACGCATCCCTTCTGAGCTGGGGCGGCAACATGGGAGAGGCAGAGATCAGAGGCCTCTGGTCTCCGGCGGAGTCCGTGCTCCACATCAACCTTCTGGAGCTTCGAGCGATCCGTCTTGCACTCAAAGCCTTCCTTCCCTCTGTTCGGGTAAGAGTAGTGCAGGTGTTCACGGACAACACCACCGCCATGTGGTACTGCAACAAACAAGGCGGGGCGGGGTCATGGGCCCTATGTCAAGAGGCCCTCCGCCTCTGGACATGGCTTGAACATCAGGGCATATCCCTGGTGGTTCAACACCTGGCAGGTTCACTGAACGCCAGGGCGGACGAACTCAGCCGCAGGTGCATGATGGATCACGAATGGCGTCTTCACTCAGAGGTGGTGCAAGGTCTCTTTTAGCAGTGGGGAGAGCCTTGGTTAGATCTATTCCCCACCAAAGAGAACGCGCAATGTCAGCAATTTTGCGCGTTGGAATTTCCAAGGTGGCACTCGCTAGGCAACGCTTTTCGTCGCGAGTGGAGTTGCGGTCTTTTATACGCCTTTCCGCCTATATCACTTCTGCCCAGAGTGCTGAAGAAGATCAAGCGCGACCGGGTCCAAGTCATTCTCGTGTCTCCGGATTGGGCACGAAGAGTCTGGTATCCCGAGCTGCTCAACATGGCCATCGATCCTCCGATCAGACTGCCTCTTCGGGAAGATCTTCTGTCGCAGCAGCAGGGGACGGTCCTCCACCCGAACCTGTCCAGCCTCCATCTCCTTGCATGGAGATTGAGCGGCGGCAGTTGACGTCATTCGGCTTGCTTCCCGAAGTCTGTGATGTAATCTTGGCAGCCAGGCGTCCCTCCACTAAGACGTTATACGCCTGCCGATGGAACAAATTTGTGGCATGGTGCGCAGCACAGGCTGTGGATCCCCTTTCTGCCCCTCTTTCTGAGGTTCACTTGTTCCTCCTCTCTTTGGCTCAGCAGGGTTCTGCTCTGGGCACTATCAAGGGCTATCTCTCGGCCATTTCTGCCTTTCTAAGGCTTCCTGATCCGCCTTCTCTCTTCAAGTCCCCGTTGTAAATAGTTTCTTAAAGGGCATTACTCATCTCTTTCCTACTATCCCCTTAGTAATGCCTCAGGGGGACTTGAATTTGATCTTGACCTATTTGATGTGCGCTCCCTTTGAGCCGCTTCACAACTGTCCTCTACGACTCTTAACCCTTAAAACTGCATTCCTGGTAGCCATCACATCTGCCAGAAGAGTGAGTGAGCTCCAGGCTCTTTCATCCAAGCCTCCTTTTCTGGCTGTACATCCGGACAAGGTTGTCCTAAGAACTCGTCCATCCTTTCTTCCCAAGGTGCTCACCTCCTTTCATATCGCGCAAACCATCACTTTGCCCACCTTCTTTCCGCCTCCGCATCCTTCTAAAGAGGAAGAGAGGCTCCACCGCCTGGACCCAAAATGTGCGCTTTCCTTCTATCTGGATCGCACCAACCAGTCCCGGGTGGATGACCAGCTCTTTGTTGGGTACGTGGGCGCCAAGAAAGGTCGGGCCGTACACAAGCGGACCATCTCTAGATGGGTCGTTTTGTGTATTAAAGCCTGCTATTCTCTAGCAAAAAAGGAGCCTCCAGTGGGGCTACGCGCCCATTCCACCAGTGCGACGGCAGCCACTACTGCTTTGGGACGAGGAGTCCCTCTAAATGACATCTGTCAGGCACCTACGTGGGCATCGCTGCACACGTTTACAAAACACTACTGCCTGGACAGCCAAGTCCGGAGAGATGGCTTCTTTGGCCGTTCTGTTCTCCAGGACTTTCTGGTGTGAACTTGGTTCGCAGACCCACCTCCGGGGTTGGTATTGCTGGGGTATCTATTCTAAGGTAAGGAATCTATAACTAACTGTTTCTTTCAGAGGAACAAGTTACTTACCTTCGGTAACGATATATCTGTAAGAAACATAGGTTAGTTATAGATTCCTTACCACCCCACCCATCCTCCCCGTTCTGCAAACTGATTTTTAGGGTTAAGGACATCCTTTCAGGGCCCTAGTTTTGTGCACCAGTGGTCAGTGTCTTGCATGGCTCTGTGGTTCTGGCGCGGAAAGTCATGTACAGAACTGACGTCAGCGCGCGAGGGCGGCGTCCAAGTAGCTACTGCGACGTCATTCCGGCGACCACGACGGACGCAGAGCCGACCGACGCCATCTTCCGACGCGCAGAGGTACTGCTGACGAAAAACTTTCCGGATCCAGTCTGACGCCTGGGGGTAATTCTAAGGTAAGGAATCTATAACTAACCTATGTTTCTTCCAGATAAATCGTTACCGAAGGTAAGTAACTTGTTCGTTGTGGAGTCTGGCGGCGAGTGTGAGACGGTGTCGAAGGCTGCGGAGTGGTTGAGTAGGATCAAGGCCTTGGTGTGGCCTTGTTCGAGGAGGGTGCGGATGTCACCTGTGGCGGCGAGTAGGGCGGTCTCGGTGCTGTGGTTGCTTCGGAATCCTGATTGGGAGGGGTCGAGGATGGAGTTCTCTTCAATGAATTTCGTTAGTTGGGCGTTGACGGTCTTCTCGGTGACTTTGGCCGCGAAGGGAAGGAGGGAGATGGGTCGGTAGTTCTTGAGGTCCGAAGGGTCTGCTGAAGGCTTCTTGAGCAGGGGCTTGACTTCTGCTCGTTTCCAGTCGTCTCGGAAGGTGCCGGTTTCGAAGGTGGTGTTGATGGTGCGTCGTAGTTCCGGTGCGTTGGCGGCAGCCCTGTGGAAGATATGCGGAGGGCAGGGGTCCGTGGGTGGTCCTGAGTGGATGCCTTTTATGGTCTCTTCGGTGGTGGCTGGGGTCCAGGCGGAGATGGAGTGTTGGCTGGTGTTGGAGGGGGGAGTGGTTTCGGAGTCCGGAGTTCGCTCGTTGAAGTTGTCGTAGAGAGCCTTGATTTTCAGATGGAAATAGGAGCTGAACTTGTTGCAGAGATCCTGGGAAGGGGTGATGTCTGAGGCCTCGCTGGGTGGTTTGGTGAATTCTTGGATGATGCTGAAGAGTTCCTTCGAGTTGGTGGAGATCTTGTTCTGGATGAAGGTTCGTTTGGTTGATCTGATGAGATGGTGGTATTCTGTCATGGCACTCTACCTAAAAAGATAGTAGGAATAGAAAAAGGGACTGCAGTATGAAAAATTGAATTAACCTGAGCCCTGACCTGTGTCCAAAAGCGCATCGCAGAAGGGCATGTAAAATGTAATTGTTTTAAATCCGCTTGTGGCAAAAAGCATGTCCAACATGTGTCCGCTGTAGCAGGGTGCATTGTGTGCAAAAGAGTAGGAGTCAATAAAAGTCTGATATATATGTATGTATGTGTGTGTATATATATATATATATATATATATGTATGTTGTTTTTGCTGCCCTAGCTGATTTTATTCCAGATTTGTGCCCAGAAAGGAATTGACCAGTCGACTGCGAAGTCGGACTCCCAGGCCAACTCCACCTTTGTTTTGGCTCTGTTAGAGTCGGAGGGAAGTAAATAGGAATAAATAGTAGATGCACTTGGGGAAGAGTGCAACAGAGTGAACCAGAGGTTATTAGTAGATAATGCTGAAGATAGAGAAAGTTGACTCTGTTCATAAGCGGTACAAAGGGCACTATGCGATACTCTGTATTTGTTCTCAAATGTTAAGGGCAAATCAAATTGATAAGAGAGTTGGGAAAATGATAAGAGTATCATGCTCAAAAAGTTGGTGCACCCAGATTAAACCTTTTGTTTCTCAAGGATTTCCAGTAAATGGGATTATTATTAACTAGTATATTTTTGTTGTGCCAAATGGTAGATCTAAGAAAAGTATCAATATCTGTGGGATTGTTATAAAGAGTGCAATCCAATAATTTACATGAGTGCTTAAGAATAGGCGTAGAAAGACTGTGGCTTGCGAGTGAAAGATAAATATTCCTTAAAAGAGAAGGGGAGGAGAAAAGAATTCTCCACATCCAAACATAATGGGCCCGGCGTCGTGGAGTCAGAAACCCACCTAGATGATTGACGTAGTAGAAAAGCCTTGCGATAGTTGGGAAAGTCCGGGAATTTAACCCCTCCTTCTGATTTTGGACGAGTTAATTTGAGTAAGGACATGCAAGATTTTTTAAGATTCCAAAGGAACGAGATGGGGATAGTTAATCTTCTTAAAGTATTTAAGAGATATGGACACAGGGAGATTGGATATAGTGAACAATACCATGGAGCTCAGCATCATTTTAATGGTATCCAAGCGACCCCACCAGGAAAGATGGAGGGGATGCCATCTAGCGGTTAAAGTGGTTAATTTATGTACACATTTTTCTAGATTTATAGAAACTGAAGAGACAGTGGGGTGTACCACAAACCAAGATATTTAATGTGTTGAGGATTCCACGTAAAATTGGACATGGTGAATTCCTCTTTAAACTTAAATTTAGTCCGGGGCAGTGTTTCACATTTTTCGTTATTCAACTTATACCCAGAGACATTACTATATGAGGCAACCTCTTGCAAAAA
Source organism: Calotriton arnoldi (assembly GCA_963921515.1). NCBI lineage: Eukaryota > Metazoa > Chordata > Amphibia > Caudata > Salamandridae > Calotriton > Calotriton arnoldi. The sequence goes on from CAWUFW010005672.1 coordinate 89,318, forward strand.
AGCTGGCAAGGATGAGATAGGTTGGGAGAGGAACAATAGGACATCGTCTGCAAATGCTGCAAATTTAATCTGCAAACCATTAAAGGGAAACCCATTAATATCCTGATTCTGTCACAAGCGAGAAAGAAAGGGTTTGAGCGCTAAATTAAAAAGAAAAGGTGAAAGCGGACAGCCTTGGCGTACACCCCTTCCCAAGGAAAAATATGAGTAAGTAAGGCCATTAGCACAAATAGCTGCTCTCGGGGCAGAATACAGGAGAGAAATGAGGAAAATACTTTTTGGGCAAAAGCCAAACCAACGAAGAGTATGGAAGAGAAAGGGCCAATAAACGCGATCGAACGCTTTCTCAGCGTCTAAAGCAATCCCTGCAACAGACTCGGTTTTAATGGGAGATTTGGAAAGGATATAAAAAAAGACAAGTGTTGTCTGAAAGATATCTTCCTTTGACAAAACCTGATTGCTCCTTGCCAAGCAGATCTGGAAGATCTGAATCAAGTCTCAGGGCTAAAGCTTTAGACAATATTTTATAGTCCACGTTGACCAGTGAGATTGGCCTATAATTTTGGGAGAAATGAGGGTCCTTACCTTCCATAGGGATAAGACGGATTAAAGCATCCACAAAGGAACCAGAAGAAGAGACGGAGAATGAGAAAGAGGATATGAGATTTAGCAATTTGGGAAGGTGTAACTTAGCAAAATGCGGGTAAAATTCAGCAGTAAAGCCTTCAGGACCGGGGGCCTTATCTTTTTTTTTAGTGTGTTCAGTGCACTGTGTAATTCGGATTGTGAGATATCATCTTCCAACAGTGAGAGGTCAATACATTTGTCTGCAGGTCTATGAGTAGAGGAAAGAAATTGAGAGAGATCGAGGTCAGAAGTCACATTTTCAGGTGTATACATGGACTTATAATATTGAACAAATTCATACAAAATCTCTGAATCCTTATATCTCGGCGTTTGGATTGCGTCAATGATAGTCCATATTAAATTTGTTGTTCTTAAGGTAATTCGCCAATAATTTGCCTGTCTTATTCTGACCACCATAAAATTTTGCACTTGATTGCATATCATTTATTAGAGCAATTCATTCCTTCCTAGCAGACAGGTGTGTTAAGAACAGGTACAAGAACAATTAAAAATTTTAATGAATTTCACAAGAAAACATGATTTTCATTAGTGCAAAGAAAGTTGGCTTGAAATTACTGTAACCTAAAGACTTAGTTTAAACGTGCACGGGTGACAAAGATGGGTAAAAAATGGAAAGAATAAAGCATTTGCACAGTAAAGTATTTTATTAGCCCACAAATCTTGGCACTTAATTGCATTTCTTTTTAAGGCCACTCTGTGCATGTATCCAGGTAAGATGCCATCACTCACTGCGTAAGAGCCAGTAGCTGATGTGGGCTGCCCATTGCCCTGTGGTTTATGCTGTGGTAGGTGGATGCAAATGTAAATGACCATTAAACAGGCCAGTGCATGAACATGGTGGACCCAAATCACTCTGCTCAAGTTCACTAATAATAATATTATCTGATGGAGACTTCTAGCTGCAGATTCCTTACCTTTGAATTCCCCAGGCATCAGGCTGGATCAGGAAACTTTTGCGTGAGCAGTATCCCTGTACGCAGTTGGGTGGCTCCGCGTGACGTCGTTGGCATCTGTTATGACATTGTGGTCACCTCTATAGGCGCCGCCCAGGCATGCAGGTGTCCTTTCTTTTCTTTCTGTGCCAGTTAAGCTCTGGTCTGGATTAGAGCTACCCCTCTGTCTCTTTTTAGACCGATCTTTCGACTTTTTTTCTAGTAATTTTTTTTCCCTGTATGTTGAGGTTATGTCACTTAGACGTACAGGGTCTAAATTGTGTGGTGCCTGTCACCGCGCCATGTCGGTAACCGACCCCCCACTTCGTATGTTTGTGGTGCCTTGAGGGCGACCACAACACAAAGTCGTGCCCGGACTCTCGGGCCATGTCTCCGAAGGCCTTGCAGGAGCGAGCTTTGAAGCTCCTTGCGGCCCAGCAATCGACTCTGGCTGGCGAGACTCCACAGAGATCCTGATCGAAGAAGAGGAGCTCGCTGGATCGCTCCAGGAGCCCAAAGTCCTCTCCCTCCCACCTGAGGTCCTTGGGATGCTCGGGAAGAGGCACAAGAAGAAGTCCAAGCGGACTTTCTCTTCACCTCATCTGTCATCCGTTGACGAGAGAGGTAAGGAGCACCGACGCTCTAGGCACGATTCTGCGGAGCTGGAGCGAGGTTCGACTTTGCACCTCCCCCGTTTCCGGGAGCCATAGCGACCCCCCACTCAAATAAGGTTTATGAGGCCATGTGCCGCGTATTTGAGCGGGACGACCCTTCTGGTGAGCCTTCGGGCCCCATTGGGTTTGATACTGTCTGCTCCGGCGCCAGGGGGGCCTCATGGATCCGATTCCGTATTTGGGTCGACGCCAGTCGTGCCAACGTGTCCTTCCCTGGCGTCGGACCCGAAAATCGTACCTCTGGCGCCAACTGGCGGGGCCAGCCCCATCCTTATACCCTACGAGTTGGATCGGCTTCGATCGATGCTGACTCCGTCGCTGACGGAGCCCAGAGGTTCTGTGTCGTTGCATTTTGAGGAAGTTTCAGGCATGGGTGAGGATTGGGAGAGGTATATAGACCCTTTAGAACAACTGGACACTCCTGTGGAGAAAATGGACTGGTATGAGGATCATGGAGAAGCCAGTGGACTGGACACATCTCCAGATACTGCTATGCTCTCTCAGCCGACTGTACCTACGGAGGAGGGGGCTTATGACATGGTGGTAATGAGGGCGGTAGAGGTTTTGACTGGAGCTGCTCTCTGTGCAGGTCAGGATTAATCTCTTGACCGAGGTTCTTCAGCCTGGGGCTTCCTCCTCCGAACCCTTTTTGCCCTTTAATGAAGCACTAACCGATGTCCTTCTAGGCACGTGGTCCAAGCCTAGCACAGGGGCTCCTGTGAATAGGACAATTGCATGCCGCCATCGCCCAGCGCCGGTTGACCCAATGTTCCTCAGCCAACATCCCACCACTGAGAGCTTGGTGGTTCAGACTTTGGCATCACGTGGCGCGTTCCTTCCGCTCCTCCAGATAGAGAATCCAAAAGTCTGGACACACTTGGGAAGACAATGCTTTCTTCTACTAGCCTGGCATTGCAGTCGTCCTTTGGGAGACGGGTGCGCAAGTGCTGCCACAGGTCCCGGAGGAGGCCTGGGCCATACTCTCCCAGGCAGTGAAGTATGGGAGAGATGCAGCAAAATTCACCGTTCGGTGTGGCTTAGACACAACTGACTCAGTGGGCAGAGTGATTTAGTCGACAGTGGCCTTAAGGCACCATTCTTGGCTTAGAACATCTGGCTTCTCGGGTGATGTGCAGGCCAATCTCATGGACATGCCCTTTGACAGGACTTTTCTTTTTGGACAGAAAGCTGAGACTGCCTTGTAGTGCTAAAAGGATTCTCGTGCTACGGCCAGATCCTTGTGCCTCTCGGTCACACCTCGTGGCCAGTCTAGCTTTTGCCCCTTTCGTGGCACTGGAATGTGTTTTCAGCCATGTCATCTGTATCCCAGCCACCGTGCTGCGCATACTCCCCAAGCTGTGCGTGGACGCGGTTCATTCTGACCTCGGAATGGGCGCCAGAAGTTGTCTGCCACCCAGCCCTCGGCAGCTGCAGCCTCCAAGTACTCCTAATTGGAGTTTGCAAGACCATTTCACTCCAGTTGGAGGCAGAATTCATCACCATCTCCTCCACTGGAGGTCCATAACATCAGACAGATGGGTCTTGCAGATCATTCAGGAGGGCTATTCTCTTCCTTTTCTTTCTTTTCCTCCTCCTATTCCGCCAATTCAAGAACAGCTGGTGGGTAATAATCTTGCTTTTTTCCAATAGGAAGTTGCAGCTCATCTGGCCAAGGGAGCTATAGAAGGGTTCTGATTTCAGAAGTAGGCAGTGGTTGCTACTGCTAGTTTCTGATTCCGAAAAAGAACAAGAGGTTGCGGCCCATTTTGGACCTTCGGACCGTTCATCTCTTCTCAAAAAGGAGAAATTCAAGATGCTCAGACTGGTTGGTAGCGTTGTTTTTGCAGGATGTTTTTTCACATCCCCATCCTGCCGGGCCACAGACGTTACCTGCGGTTCAAAGTAGGTCCACAAGCACTTTCAGTTTACCTTGGTCCCTTTTGGCCTTACCAGCGCCCATCGGGTGTTCACCAAGGTGATGGCAGTGATCGGAACTCATCTGCGCAGGTTAGGGGTGTCTGTCTTCCCCTACATTGACGACTGGTTGTTGAAGGCTCCTTCGCCCCAGGCTGTCGTCTCCCACTTTCAGACTACGGCGAACCTCCTGCATTCGCTTGAGTTCTCTATAAACGTGCCAAAGTCACAACTGACTCCTTCTCAGACACTCCCTTTCATCGGAGCTGTTCTGGACACAATGCAGTTTCGGGTTTATCCTCCCGAGCTCCGAGTCCAGGATATTCAGGCTATGATACAGATGTTTCTGCCTTGATACTGGATTTCAGTGAGATTGATTGAGGCTGCTGGGACTCATGGCTTCCTGCATCTTGTTGGTAAATCATGCTAGGTGGCGTATGCGGGCTCTCCAGTGGGACCTGAAGTTCCAGTGGGCACAGCATCAGGGGAATCTCTCCGACATGGTTCAGTATTCAGAGGGAGCTGCAAAAGGCCTGCAGTGGTGGCTGACGAACTGCGATTGGGTCAGTGGTGCACCCCTCTCCAGATCTCACAGTAGTGACAGATGCATCACTCCTGGGATGGGGGGGCCATCTGGGAGAGGTGGAGATCAGGGGACACTAGTCTCTGGCGGAGTTGGAGCTCCATATCAACTTGTTGGAGCTTCAGGCGATCCGACTGGCATTGAAAGCATTTCTTCCCTCTGTCAAAGGGAAGTTAGTGCAAGTGTTCACTGACAACACCACTAACATGTGGTACTGCAACAAGGTATTGTTGAGTGGGGTCGCGGACCTTTTATCAAGAGGCCCTGCCTGCGTCTCTGGACATGGCTGGAACAGCAGGGCATAACCCTGGTGGTTCAACACCTGGCAGGTTCTCGGACGCCTTTCTGCCCATACCACTTCTGCCCAGAGTTCTCAAGAACGACCAGGCCCAAGTCATTCTTGTGGCCCCTGACTGTGCATGGAGAGTCTGGTATCCAGAGCTTCTTCAAATGAGCATCGATCCTCCGATCAGGCTGCTCCTTTGGGAGGATCTTCTGTCGTAGCAACAAGGGAAGGTCCTCCACCCGAACCCCTCAACTCTCTGCCTCCATGCATGGAGATTGAGCGGCGACAGTTGATATCGTTCGACCTTCCGTCCAGAAGTGTGCAATGTTATTTTGGTGACCAGGGGCCCTCCACTAAGACGGTGTACGCCTGCCATTGGAAAAAATGTGTAAAACATTGTACAGAAAGGTTTATTGACCCTCTTTCTGCTTCTCTAGCTAATATTCTTCTTTTCATTCTTACTCTTGCCCAGCAGGGCTCTGCATTGGATACTCTCAATAGTTATCTTTCTTCTCTGTATGCTTTCTTACGGCTGCCGAACCAACCCTCATTGTTCAAGTCCCCTATTGTAAATAGGTTCTTGAAAGGGCTTGTACATATGTTTCCACCTACTCACTTTGTCATGCCACAGTGGGACCCTAATTTGGTCCTCATATTTCTCATGTGTGCTCCCTTGGAGCCGTTACATAATTGTCCCCTCCGGCTTCTTACCATCAAGACAGCCTTTCTAGTGGCAATAACATCTGCCCAGAGGGTGAGTGAATTGCAGGCTTTGTCATGCAAGCCTCCCTACTTGATTTGTGGATAAGGTGGTGCTTCCCACCGGTGCTTCATTCTTGACAAAAGTGGTGACCCCCATTCCATCTAGGTCAATCACACTGACTACCTTTTTTGCTCCCCCGCATCCCTCTAAGGAAGAGGAGCGTCTTCACCGTCTAGACCCAAAAAGAGCGTTGTCGTTTTACCTTGACCGCACAAAAGAGTTCCGGTTCGATGACCAACTCTTTGTGGGTTATGTGGGAGCTCAGAAATGTCTGGCAGTGCTGAAATGGACCATTTCTTGTTGGGTCGTTCTCCGCATTAAGATCTGCTACGCCATAGCTAGGAAGCAGCCCCCCCTGAGGGCTTAAAAGCTTTTCCACCAGGGGGAAGGCTGCTACCACGGCGTTGGCTCGAGATGTCCTAGTCCTGGACAACTGTCAGGCAGCAACGTGGGCATCTCTGCACACGTTTCCCAAGCATTACTGCCTGGGCAGTCTGGTCCGCAGGGACGGGCATTTTGCCCGTTCGGTCCTGCAGGACTTTTCAGTGTGAAAATTTATCCGCAGCCCACCGCCAGGATGGTATGGCTTGGGTATCTATTCAAAGGTAAGGAATCTGCATCTATCAGATGAACAAGTTACTTACCTTCTGTAATGCATTATCTGGTAGAGACCTGCACTGAGTACCGTCTAGTAATGTCACAACTTCGCTCACCACACCTCATGTCAACCTGGTGACTGTAATCCAGTCTGAACCTGATATCAGCCTATATCTGTTCTCCTTACAGCATCTCAAGTTTGAAATGCTTCTGCAACAGTGAAGATATTCTCTGTAACATGGTCTGTGCTACATATCAAATACTTTCTAAAATTAGTACATATGTAGTACGAGGAGTATGTCTTGTAGAAACCTGTTGCGCTATGGACTTTAAAAATCTCCATTTAATGCAGCAAGATATTTATGTAATTCGAGATAGCCTATCACATTAAGGTGTTATATGGAGTTTGTCTGTACACAATCTGCCATTAATATGGGATCACAGTGCCTTTTGGTAGCCTGAGGTAGAACTTTTCAAGTGTTTCAATCACAGATTGGAAACTGACTCAGCTTGTGGAGGTGTGTGAAAGTTGACATGTCAGATTTGAGTTGTGATTTTTGGGGAGTGAAACATGGAGGGTTGTACCAAATTACTTTTGCATTTCCTTTGTTGGTACAGATGCCTGTTACTCGGCAAATGTGTAGAAAGTAGGCAACTCTAGAAATTACGAAGTAATATCCTTAATTGCATATTCATTCTTGAATGTTAGGAGTTCTGTCTTGATATGTACTCTTGTAAGGTGGTATGAGATGATTACATTGCTTGATAATACAGGACTTGTTTGTAAAAGAACTTGCCATGCCATTTTACAGTTTTGATTTCACAACATATTTGGTTCTACAGGTATTTGAAGTCAATGCGTCTTGCCAACGAAGTGGTCGCCAGATACTCTCTCAGTTAAAAGAAGCTACACAATCTCATCAGGTGGACAAACAGGGCACAAACACTCCTAAGCCTTGCTTTTTTAATACTAGTAACACAAGCAAGTCCCCAAGTAAGTGAAATATAATATCCTTATTCTATTTAAATATTTTGAAGTAAGCTCTGTGTATTTTGTAATAAAAAGAAATCTTAATGATTAAATTATTTGTTGTCACAAAAGTAGAAGGAGTACACTATTTCAATTTTCAGTCAAACTGTTTCCCTCCGATATCCCTTGGTCACCTGGCTTCTCAAGCAACAAATCACACGGTTTACTCCTGTTATTCACCATATATTCTGACTGTTTATCCAGGAGGCCAACAACCCTTCTGATTTACTTACAGAAGGTTTCGTGACCTGCCCCCTCTCCTATTAAGGAGGCTAATCTCGTTCAGAAAATGGGTGTGGGGTGACTATGCCCACCCAGAGCTAGGGTGTAGGTGAATGGGATTGCTTTGGAGACACAGTGGGCAGGGGTAGCAGGTAGGGATGCCCCCTCTCCCCACTCCTGTTTACCCTGTACATTGAGCCTCTGGCAGAGAGGGTTAGGTCCAATCCCTCAATCTCAGGAATAGCAATTGGACGGTACAAGCACAAACTTGCAATATATGCGAATAATGTCCTGCTGTACCTGTCAAATCCACGCAGTTCCATCCCTGCATTGATGTCAGAGCTAGACTTCTTTAGACGAGCCTTGGTCTTCAAGATTGAGATAAAAAAAATCACAGGTCCTCAAACTTATCACACCACTAGAGACCTGTGCTTACCTGAAAAGCATTTTCCCACTAATCTGGGCTTCCGACCACATACATTACTAATGGCTCAAGATATGCTCCTTGTCAGGGAAAATTGTCAACGAAAATATGCAGACCTCCTGATGATGAAGAATTTATAAATCGCAATAAATACCCTAGGGTGTCTAGGCGCTGCCCGTGGCACATACAGATCAGACTGGACGAAGTATGACAATTATGCCTTAAAAAGCCATGTTTTAAGCCCTTTCTAAATTTTAACAGACTAGTCTCTTTTTTAAGCAACGTTGGCAAAGAGTTCCACAGTTTAGTTGTTGTAGTTGTGAAGCTCCTGCCACCCCACCTAGCCCTACTAACTCTAGAAACAGTTAGGTTTCCAAGTTAGGCTGACCTAAGGGATCTTGCTGGAATATATGGCTTAAGAAAATTGGCCAGCTGTGTTGGCCCCAAGTTGTTAAGTGATTGAAAGGCAATGCAAAGTGATTTAAACTGGATCCGTTTGGCTACCGGCATCAGTGCAGATGGAATAAAGCTGTGGAGACAGTCGAATTTAGAGATTCCTAGGAGTACTCTTGCCGCTGCGTTTTGAGCAGGCTGCAACTGTTGGCTGCTGGGCTTGAGGGGCCCACAGTATGGGTCAGATCTGCATACCTTGTGAGCACGGGGCACTGTCATGGTTGGGCAGAATAGCTGCAACCAAAATGACCCTTTTACCCCATATCCCATATGTAATGCAGACCCTGCCCCCTCCCCAAACCCTGGTTAAGCTTCAACGCAACCTTGAATCTTTCATTTGGAGTGGTAAGAAACCCTGAGTGGAAACTCATATCTTCCATGAAGCGAAGTGGACCTAAGCATAGCAAACCTTACCACCTGCTACTTATCTGCACAACTACGGTATCTCCTCGAATGGAACCGGACCTCCACAGAGAACTTAATCGACAAGTACATTGCTGGCACCCATATCTGGAAGGTGCCTTGGTAATGCAAGAAGCACAGACCATGGGTGGTGTGCACCCCCTCCCCCCTTTCATCCAAAGTAATGAGGGCTACCAGCTACAATGGCACTCTCTGAAAGAAACACGTAGTGATAGATTCCTTACCTTAGAATATCCTCGGGCGTCAGTCTGGATCTGGAAAGTTTTCGTCAGCAGTACCCCTGTGTGTTGGAAGGTGGCGTCGTGCGGCTTCCCGTCCGTCGTAGGCGTCTTGATCGCCGGGATGACGTCGCAGCAGCTACTTAGACGCCGCCCTCGCGCGCTGACGTCAGTTCTTTCTTTTTCCGCGCCAGCAAGCGCAGATCCGGAGAGAGCGGTACCCCCAGTCATTTTTTGACTGAGTTTTTGTAGATTTTTCACAGCTTTTTTGAGTCGATTCGACTCCTGGTGCAGTCAGGGATGCCCGGGTTTAAATCTTGCGAGGACTGTCATCGCATGATGTCGGTGACGGACATGCACCGCGTGTGTCTCTTCTGCCTGGGGTGCGACCACAAGTCGTGCCCCGACTGCCGGGCTATGGCGCCGAAGACTTTGCGGTCGCGGTCCCGAAAGCTGCTTGAAGCCCGGCAGTCGGCTCCGTGCCGTCAGAGGTCCCGGTCCAGAGGGAGGTCGAGGGACCGGTCGCGGAGCCGCCCACATCGGAAGTCCTCCGAATCGAAGTCTTCGCACTCTGGGTCGGGTAAGGCGCAGCACAAAAAGAAGTCGAAGAAACGTCCTCGTTCTTCGACTTCTCCTCACCGGTCGCGCGACTCGGCTGAGGGTGTGGGTGGTGCCACCCCCGCGGCTCCGGCGGAGCCTACGCAGTCGTCGGTGACCTACCTGCCTTTCCCGGGTTCATCGGCGACTCCCGCCCAGGAACAGGAATTCCTGTCCGCTATGGCTCGCCTATTTGGGCCGTCGGGCCCCTCCGGTGCGCCTTCGGTCCCCGCGGGCCCGACTGGGAGTCCTCGCCCTTTGACGCCGGTGGCTCCGGCCCCAACGTCGCCGTCGGCTCCGGCCTCGGCGCCGCAGGACTCCCATGGATTCTGTCGTGGATCCCGGTCGACGCCGGTTGACCGAGTCACACCTCCACTGACGTCGGCACCACGTTGGATGTCGCCCGGCGCGCCGGACGACGTCGGCCCCGGTTTCATCCCTGACGTGGATACGGTGCCGGAACGGTGTCGGCCGACGCCGTTTGGGAATCTGTTTCCCTATATCCATCCTCCTCCTTTTCGGCCTGTACAACAGCAAGAGGAGGAAGGGGAGGACTGGGAGGGTCTGAAGACCCTCTCACAGCTCAATGTGAGTATGATTCGGACTGGGCTGAGGAGCTGGGGGACGCCAGTGGTCTAGACACCTCTCCAGACCTTGGCATACGTGGCTACGGAGGAGGGCGCTAGTTTTTCTGTGGTGTTGCGTAGGGCTGCTGAGGCACTACACCTTCAGCTACCTACTGTGGCCGTCAGGACTAACCTCCTGACAGAAGTGCTTCAGCCAGCAGTTTCCTCTGCGAAGCCACTGCTGCCCTTTAATGAAGCACTTTCTGACGTTCTTCTGGGCTCCTGGTCCAAGCCCAGTACAGGGGTTCCTGTGGACAGGAACGTGGCCCGACGCCATCGCCCGGCCCCGGGCGACCCCCTTTTCCTCTCTCAACACCCCACCCCTGAGAGCTTGGTTGTCCAAGCCTCTGCTTCCCCAAGCGCATTCCCTTCCGCACCCCCGTATAGGGAATCCAAGAGGCTGGAACAGTACGTAAAGAAGATTTTTTTTTTTTTTCTTCCGCCAGCCTAGGGCTGCGGTCTTTGAACACCGCATGCCTCTTGGGCTGTTATTCGCACTCCTTGTGGGATACGGTAGCGCAGGTGCTGCCTAGCTGTCCGGAGGAGGCCCGGACGGCACTCTCCCAGGCTATTGCTGAGGGGAGAGATGCAGCCAAGTTCACAATCCGTTGTGGCCTTGACACCGCCGACTCGCTAGGCAGGGCGATTTCCACGACAGTGGCGCTCCGCCGCCACGCCTGGCTGAGGACAACTGGCTTTTCGGGGGATGTCCAAAACACTTTAATGGACATGCACTTCGATGGCATTCGCCTCTTTGGCAACAAGGCAGACAGTGCTTTGGAGCGCTTTAAGGACTCACGGGCTACTGCTAAGTCCTTGGGCCTTTCGGCCACGCGCCCTCCTCAGCCTTTCGCTCCTTTCGTGCTCGTGGAAGGGGCAAGCCACCACGTTCGCAACAGAGCCACAGGCCGGCTCAACAGTCCACGCGCGGACGTGGGAACCGCCGCGGCGGTTCAGGAAGCCAGCGGCCGGGTCAGTCCACCTCCACCCCCGCCACCACTGACTCCAAACCTTCCTAGTCTGACCTTTCAGGCCTATCACACGCCAGTGGGTGGCAGGCTTAGCCATCACCTCCCCCACTGGCGCACCATCACGTCGGACAGGTGGGTTTTACAAATAGTCCGAAGGGGCTACTCCCTCCCCTTCGAGACTACCCCTCCAGCCATGCCACCTCAGTACCACCGCGTGTCGGGGGATCACTTGGCACTTCTCCAGCAGGAAGTTGTGGCCCTCTTGGCCAAGGGGGCCATAGAGCGCGTTCCGACGCCAGAAGTAGGTCGTGGTTGTTATTCCCACTACTTTCCGATTCCAAAGAAGGGCAAGGGCCTCCGTCCTATCTTGGACCTTCGGGACGTCAATCTCTTCCTCCGGAAGAAGTTCATGATGCTCACACTGGCTCAGGTCTTGTCTGCCCTAGACCCACAAGACTGGCTGGTAGCGTTGGACTTGCAGGACACTTACTTTCATATTCCCATCCTGCCGGCCCACCGGCGTTACCTACGGTTCACGGTAGGCCACGAGCATTTTCAGTTCACCGTGCTCCTTTTTGGCCTTACCAGCGCCCCTCGGGTGTTCACGAAAGTGATGGCGATGGTCACACTCATCTGCGCAGATCAGGGGTTTCAGTCTTCCCCTATCTCGACGACTGGTTGTTGAAGGCGGGCTCGCCCCAGGCAGTTGTCTCCCACCTCCAGACTACGGCCGACCTCCTGCATTTGCTGGGGTTCTCCATCGTGCCGAAGTCGCACCTGATCCCCTCTCAGAAGCTCCTCTTCATCGGAGCGGTTCTGGACACGGCACAGTTTCGGGTTTATCCTCCCGAACAGCGAGTCCGGGATATTCGGGCTATGATTCCGATCTTTCAGCCTTTATCCTGGGTTTCGGTCAGGATGACCCTGAGGCTGCTGGTCCTCATGGCCTCCTGCATCCTGCTGATCAATCATGCCAGATGGCATATGCGGGCTCTGCAGTGGGACCTGAAGTTCCAGTGGGCGCAGCATCGGGGAAACCTGTCCGACTACGTCCAGATCTCGGAGGGCACTGCACAACTCTTGCAGTGGTGGCTCACGGACCAACATTGGGTCAGCGGCAAATCCCTCTCTCTTCCCCAACCGAAGCACACAGTGGTGACGGACGCGTCCCTCCTGGGATGGGGCGGCCACATGGGAGAGGCAGAGATCAGAGGCCTCTGGTCTCCGGCGGAGTCCAAGCTCCACATCAACCTTCTGGAGCTTCGGGCGATCCGACTTGCACTCAAGGCATTCCTCCCCTCTGTCAAGGGGAGAGTAGTGCAGGTGTTCACCGACAACACCACCGCCATGTGGTACTGCAACAAACAGGGCGGGATGGGGTCGTGGACCCTATGTCAGGAGGCTCTACGCCTCTGGACATGGCTGGAACGTCAGGGCATTTCCCTGGTGGTTCAACACCTGGCGGTTTCACTGAACGCCAGGGCGGACGAGCTCAGCCGCAGGTGCATGATGGATCACGAATGGCGTCTTCACTCGGACGTGGCGCAAGGTCTCTTTCAACAGTGGGGAGAGCCTTGGTTAGATCTATTCGCCACCGAAGAGAACGCGCAATGTCAGCAGTTCTGCGCGTTGGAATTTCCAAGGCGGCACTCGCTCGGCGACGCTTTTCGTCGCGAGTGGAGTTGCGGTCTCTTGTACGCCTTTCCGCCTATACCACTTCTACCCAGGGTGCTGAAGAAAATCAGACGCGACCGGGCCCAAGTTATTCTTGTGGCTCCGGACTGGGCTCGAAGAGTTTGGTATCCCGAGTTACTCAGTATGAGCGTGGATCCCCCGATCCGACTGCCTCTTCGGCAGGATCTTCTGTCGCAGCAGCAGGGGACGGTTCTCCACCCGAACCTGGCCAGCCTCCACCTCCTTGCGTGGAGATTGACCGGCGACAGCTGATTCCATTTGACTTGCCTCCTGAAGTCTGTGATGTCATTCTGGCAGCCCTCCACCAAATCGGTATACGCCTGCAGGTGGAACAGATTTGTGGCATGGTGCACAGCAAAGGCTGTGGATCCCCTTTCTGCCCCTCTTTCTGATGTCCTACTGTTCCTTCTTTCTTTGGCCCAGCAGGGCTCTGCTCTGGGCACTATCAAGGGCTACCTTTCTGCAATTTCGGCCTTTCTCAGGCTACCTGATCAGCCCTCTCTTTTCAAGTCCCCTGTCGTGAATAGATTCCTCAAAGGCATTACTCACCTTTTCCCTCCTATTCCGTTTGTGATGCCACAGTGGGACTTGAACCTGGTTCTTACTTATTTGATGTGCGCTCCCTTTGAGCCGCTTCACAACTGTCCTCTTCGTCTCTTGACTTTGAAGACTGCTTTCCTGGTTGCCATCACTTCCGCTAAGCGCGTGAGTGAGCTCCAGGCTCTTTCCTGTAAACCTCCTTTTCTATCTGTTCATCCGGACAAGGTTGTGCTACGCACACGTCCATCCTTCTTGCCAAAGGTTGTCACTGCCTTCCATATTGGGCAATCTATCACCTTGCCCACTTTCTTTCCGCCTCCGCACCCTTCCAGAGAGGAAGAGAGGCTCCACCGTCTGGACCCAAAACGTGCAATCTCATTTTACCTCAACCGCACGCTCTTTGTTGGCTATGTAGGCGCCAAGAAAGGCCGGGCTGTACACAAGAGAACTATCTCCCGCTGGGTTGTCTTGTGTATAAAAGCCTGCTATTCTCTAGCTAAAAAGGAGCCTCCGGTGGGGCTGCGCGCCCATTCCACCAGGGCAACAGCAGCTACTACTGCATTGGGACGTGGTGTCCCCCTGCAAGACATCTGTCAGGCAGCCACGTGGTCCTCGCTGCACACTTTTACTAAGCGTTATTGCCTTGACAGCCAAGTCCGGAGAGACGGCTTCTTTGGCCGTTCTGTTCTCCGTGACTTTCTGGTGTGATCTTGGTTCGTAGACCCACCACCGGGGTTGGTATTGCTGGGGTATCTATTCTAAGGTAAGGAATCTATCACTAACTGTTTCTTTCAGATGAACAAGTTACTTACCTTCGGTAACAATATATCTGTAAGAAACATTAGTAGTGATAGATTCCTTACCGCCCCACCAATCCTCCCCGTTCTGCGAACTAATTTCTAGGGTTAAGGTCATCCCTTTCAGGGCCCTAGTTTCAATGCACTAGTGGTCAGTATTTTGCATGGCTCTGCGTTCCTGGCGCGGAAAGTCGTGTACAGCACTGACGTCAGCGCGCGAGGGCGTCGTCTAAGTAGCTGCCGCGACGTCATCCCGGCGATCACGACGCCTACGACGGACGCTGAGCCGCACGACGCCACCTTCCAACGCGCAGGGGTACTGCTGACAAACTTTCCGGATCCAGACTGACGCCTGGGGATATTCTAAGGTAAGGAATCTATCACTACTAATGTTTCTTACAGATATATTGTTACCGAAGGTAAGTAACTTGTTTGTTCGACAAGGTCTCAGTATCCGTGAGTCTGACCTCTTACTCCTCCCTGTTTATCTCACTGATCGGCAACCCTGAGTGCTCTGTGTGGCAGGAGGCTAAGTGTAAAAGGGTGGGTGACATCGCTGACTCCACTGGACTCGTGTCCTTTGAGCAGATTAAAGAGGTGTTTGGGGTTCCTGAGATAGATAGCGATATCTTCACACCAGGCACTGGGGAACACACACCACCATTAAACCCCCCCCCCCTCACCCCCCCAAGCAACCCACTCAATGACATTTGAGAAATGGGCTCTTACTAAATGGGACAACCGAAAAATTACTTAATCAGATCAACCTCATGTGAAATACTTGTGCCCTGAGGATTTGGGAGGGAAAACTGGACCGTACACTCACAGATAAAGAACAGTCTGATATTTTTTTTTTATGGAACTCACACTTCTGCTACTAGTGCAGTGGGCAAAGAGACGCTGCTAAACCCCACACTATACTGGTACTTTACCCTAGCAATCATGCAAGCATGGTAGATCTCCTCTTCTGGGTATTGTTGGAGCAACTGCAGAACTCCCTATACACGGACTCACCTCTTCTGGTGGTTCCCCACTCAGAAATGATATTGGCAGGAAGCAATCACAGATATCAACAAAATCTTCAATACTGATGTGAGACAGTTCCCCGCATATATCCTCCTAGACATCCAAAATAAACAGGCCTACTCTCTAAGTTCATTTAAGGGCAGGGTGATCACCCTCGGCTTAACCGCAACTAGGCAGACCGTCACTGCTAAGTGGTGACCGGACTCTGAACCTGATCACTCTGCTTGGCTTAACAGTCTGGGATCTTCTTGAAAAGGAAAAAATCTCAGCAGCCCTAGAAAATGAATTAGACTTGTTTGATAAAATCTGAGGCCCCTGCATTGCGTATTTATCCTAAGAACTTAACTGTCCCAGCTTCTCAAGAACTTTAAATGTCACAGCTATCTGCGGGTTCTAAGTCTAACTTCTAATCAGACTTCTGCACCCGATTAATTCAAACTGTTCAGATCTATACTACCTGCTTTTTTGGAAACACAAGACTCTGGTGTTAACCCCTTTGCTGCTAGGCCTTCCCCCCCTCTTCCCCCCTGTGCTAAGCCTTTTTTGGCTATTTGGGGTAGTTCGCGCTTAGGCCCCTGTAACTTTTTGACCACATAAGGTATCCATGCCAAATTTGCGTCCTTTTTTTCCAACATCATGGGGATTCTAAAGGTACCCAGGGTTTGTGGATTCCCCTGGAGGGGACCCAGAAATTAGCCAAATTACAGGTACATTTTGGTGGGTTTTTTTTGGGAAAAATGGGATAAAAGGGCTACAAATGAAAGCGTCTGGTTTTTTCCCTGCAAATGGTATAAAAAAAGGGGTTGTGGTGCTGAAATCACCATCTTCCCAGCTTTCAGGGACAAGCAGACTTTTGTCAGAAAACCAAAATTTTTTACACGGTTTTGTCACTTTTCTGGGACATAGCCTATTTTGCTATTTTTTGTGCTTTCAACCTCTTTCCAGTTAATGGTAGAAATGGGTATGAAAGCAATAATGGATCCTGGAAAGCTATACATTTTAGAAAAGTAGACAAAATTCTGAATTCAGCAAGAGGTCATTTGTGTAGATCCTTCAAGGTTTCTTTATAGAACCTAACCATTGAATATAGGAAAAATTGAAAATTAGTTGAAAAAAACAGCCATTTGTGTCAACGTTTTCACCTGTAACTTCTTCTAATTATGACAGCTGTTTGAAAGCAATATACCGTTACATCCGCTGGACCTTTCTGGTTGTTGGGATATATAGGACTTGTAGGTTCACCAAGAACCCGACGAACCCAGAGCCAATAACTGAGCAGCATCCTGCAATGGTTTTTTATTATGTACCGGGTATATAGTAATTAATTTGGGAAAATATATACATGGAAAAATCGGTATGAAAGACACCTATGTATTAATGAAATTGGAACAAAATATAGAGTTTAGAAACAGTAGATATTTGCACATTTCCGAAATTGTGAGTACCCATACTAGCATGAGAATTATAGGCCATTTTTCAAAATGACTTCTTTTTTACACATTGTCTTTCATTTGGAAGGCAGAAATGCATTGAAAGTCAATAGGTAATAACAGTTGCTCTACAATTCTGTGTTACCCTAAGTCTCCCGATAAAAATTGTACCTCACTTGTGTGGGTAGGCCTAGTGCCCGCGACAGGAAACGGCTCAAAACGCAACGTGGACACACTTTATTTTTACAGTGAAAACTGACCCTTTTTAGGTCTCGCCCTGAAGCCAGCGCTTGCGCTGGTCTGGGCGAGACATTTTGTAAGTGGGCATTTAGAAATGCGACCACTTTTTTTTGGGCTTGCCTAGAGCGTGCGAGTACGCGCACAATGACGAGCAGAGGCGCCATATGGCTTTCCTCTCTCGTCATGGTGCGCGCACATCGCGCACCATTTGCCAGCCTGCTTGCACGTGCACAGCTGCTGCTCGCACTCCCTCCTCCCTTCTCCCCCTCCCTTTTAGTGAGCTTTGATCAAGCTCCTCTGCTGCTGGCATTCCCCCCTCCCTTCTCGCCCAGCCCTTCTTGTCTAACTTTCTCTCTCTCTCGCCTGCCTCTGCTGCTGGCATTCCCCCCTCCCTTCTCGCTCAGCCCTTCTTGTCTAACTTTCTCTCTCTCTCGCCTGCATTGGGTCGGAATCTGATTATGGAAAACAAGCACTGGTCGCCCAAAACGAGTTCCGTGCCCACCACCCTCTACCTCTCTCTCTCTGCCTCTCTCTCTACCTCACTACCACTCTACCATCTCCTTCTACCTCTCTAACTCTCTACCTCTCTCTCTCTCTCCCTCTACCTCCCCCTCTCTCTCTCTCTACCTCTCTCCCTCTCTCTCTACCTCGCTCTCTCTCTACCTCTCTCTCTACCTCTCTACCATCTCCTTCTACCTCTCTACCTCGCTCTCTACCTCGCTCTCTACCTCGCTCTCTACCTCTCTCTCTACCTCTCTCTACCTCTCTCTCTACCTCTCTCTCTACCTCTCTCTCTACCTCTCTCTCTACCTCTCTCTCTACCTCTCTCTCTACCTCTCTCTCTACCTCTCTCTCTACCTCACTGCTACTCTACCTCTGCCCCTACCCCTCTATCTCTCTACCTCTCTCTCTCTACCTCTCCCTCTCTCTACCTCTCTCTCTCTACCTCTCTCTCTCTACCTCTCCCTCTCTCTACCTCTCCCTCTCTCTACCTCTCCCTCTCTCCACCTCTCTACCTCTCTCTCTACCTCTCTCTCTCTCTCTACCTCTCCCTCTCTACCTCTCTCTACCTCTCTCTCTCCCTCTCTACCTCTACCTCTACCTCTCTACCTCTACCTCTACCTCTCTCTCTCTACCTCTACCTCTCTCTCTCTACCTCTCTCTCTACCTCACTGCCACTCTACCGCCCCCTCTACCCCTCTAACTCTCTACCTCTCTCTCTACCTCTCCCTCTCTCCACACCTCTAACTCTCTCTCTACCTCTCTCTCTCCCCCTCACTACCACTCTACCATCTCCTTCTACCTCTCTAACTCTCTACCTCTCTCTCTCTACCTCTCTCTCTACCTCTCTCTCTACCTCTCTCTCTACCTCTCTCTCTACCTCTCTCTCTACCTCTCCCTCTACCTCTCTCTCTCTACCTCTCTCTCTCTACCTCTCCATCTCTACCTCTCTCTCTACCTCTCTCTCTACCTCACTGCCACTCTACCGCCCCCTCTACCCCTCTAACTCTCTACCTCTCTCTCTACCTCTCCCTCTCTCCACCTCTCTAACTCTCTCTCTACCTCTCTCTCTCTCCCCCTCACTACCACTCTACCATCTCCTTCTACCTCTCTAACTCTCTACCTCTCTCTCTCTACCTCTCTCTACCTCTCTCTCTACCTCTCTCTCTACCTCTCTCTACCTCTCCCTCTACCTCTCCCTCTACCTCTCTCTCTCTCTACCTCTCCATCTCTACCTCTCTCTCTCTCTCTCTACCTCTCTCTCTCTCTCTCTACCTCTCTCTCTCTCTCTCTACCTCTCTCTCTACCTCTCTACCTCTCTCTCTACCTCTCTACCTCTCTCTCTACCTCTCTCTCTCTCTCCCTCTCTCTCTCTACCTCTCTCTCTACTACCTCTCTCTACTACCTCTCTCTACCTCTACACCTCTACCTCTACACCTCTACCTCTACACCTCTACCTCTACACCTCTACCTCTACACCTCTACCTCTACACCTCTACCCCTCTACACCTCTACCCCTCTCTCTCTCTACCTCTCTCTACCTCTCCCTACCTCTCCCTACCTCTCCCTCTGTCCACCTCTGTCCACCTCTGTCCACCTCTCTACCTCTGTCCACCTCTCTAACCCTCTCTACCTCTGTCCACCTCTCTACATCTGTCTAGCTCTCTCTCTACCTCTCGCTACCTCTCTCAAATATAGCTACAACGTCTACGTATAATACGGTACACTAAGTGGCAGCCGCAGCCTAAAATCACTTCTTGTCCTTAAAAAAAAACAATCATTACCATATCCAATATATCTCCCCTTTATGACCTTATAAGTATTTACTTCTGCAGCACAATATCCTTTCGTCAACAACATCAAATGTTGCACAGCTAAACACTTATAAGGTCCCAAAGGCGAGACCTATTGGCTATGCCAATGCTTGTTTGGTAAAGTGCCTAGCTCTAGATTTTGAAGCTAAATTTGAGGTTTGCAGGGCATTCTGGGTAGGAAAATGTTGGGGGACCCACGCAAGCTATACCTCGCTGGACTCCCCCGGGTGTCTAGTTTTCAGAAATGTGTGGGTTTGGTAGGTTTCCCAAGAAGGCCACCGAGCCCGGGGTCAAAAACCCAGGTGACTCCCCTTGCAAAACCAGGTTGTTTTGTGATAGGTCATTTTGATGTCTCCTCAATACGTTTTGGGCCCTTGCCTGTCGCGGGTTCTTGACCCACCCACGCGTGTGAGGTATCATTTTTCTCGAAAGACATTGGGGAACGCCGAGTAGGTGGAATTTTGTGGCTCTACGCAGATTCCAGAACTTTCCACCACAGAAATGTGAGAAAAATTTGTTTATTTTAAACAAATTTTTAGGTTTGCAAGGGATTCTGGGTAACAGAACCTGATGAGAGCCAGTCAAGTCACCCCATCCTGGATTCCCCTTGGTGTCTAGTTTTTAAAAATGTATAGGTTTGCTAGGCTCTCCTAGGTGCAGGCAGAGTTGGGGTTCAAAATCTACAGCTAGGCACTTTGCAAAAAAAGGGTCTGTTTTCACTATGAAAATGTGGTGTGTCCACGTTGTGTTTCGGGCCGATTCCTGTCGCGGGAACTAGGCCTACCCACACAAGTGAGGTACCATTTTTCTCGGAAGACATTGGGGAACGCGTGGTGGGTGGAATTTTGTGGATCCACGCAGATTTCAGAACTTTCCACCACAGAAATGTGAGGAAATTTTTTTTTTTTTTTTTTTACAAGTTTTTAGGTTTGCAAGGGTGAGAGCCAGTCAAGTCACCCCATCCTGGATTCCCCTGGGTGTCTAGTTTTCAAAAATGTATAGGTTTGCTAGGTTTCCCTAGGTGCCGGCTGCGCTAGGGCCCAAAATCCACAGGTAGGCACATTGCTAAAAACAAGTCTGTGCCTAGTGGGTTTTCTGCCGCCCTGGGGGGAAATCGGGGTGGGGGGGCAGATGGGGGCAGTAGCCCCCCGGGGAGGCAGAAAGACTGGAATTTCACTGGGGGTGGGGGCATTGTCATGCCCATTTTGAGGGGACCACCATGGATCCTCTGACGCTTGCCTTTTTTTAATATACACGTGTTCCCGCATTTTGATCTCTTAGGGACTTGCGGTGTCTGTCCAATCCAACGTTGCGAACACCCATGTCATAATAAGGTTCACACTTGACCATCACCAGACAGTGATTTAGAATATCTACTAGTTGATCAGCAAGATTGCAAACGGTCTCCATTTGAATAGGTCAGAAACAGGGCCACTAATGATCTAAATCCTCAAATATTTGGCTTATATCTGTCACTTTTTGTGCTGTTTGATATGGACTCCTCTTTAATGCCTCAAATGATAGTATTTTGAATTGCTTACATCATCATAGCCAACTGAAGCCAGTTTTTCTCCTCCTTAAAATAAAAAATCCTTGTTGATGTGGTAGCAGCCAATCAGATCTCACCTTGAGATGATTCGACCCAGCGGATCCTCCATGTCGTGATATATAGAAAGTTTTTGAGCATTCATTGCTCAAAAACCCCTTAACCGGTTTACACCAAATAACGATAAGCCTTCTTTCTGAACCATAATGTAGCTTTCTGCCAAATTTGGTATAAATCCGTTCAGCTGTTTGTGCTGTAGCTGTATCTAAAGTTCCTATTCCTATGGAAAAACACCCCCCTCCCTTTGATGTATCACCCAAAATATTTCCTGGATGGAGCTCCCAAAATTTTGGGAGAAAGTTAAAGCTTTATAAAGATATACTAACTAAGACAGTTAAAAAGAATTGCCATCTAATTCTCCCTGATCCAACCATAGGAAAGATGGTTCCGGCGAAACCACAAATAACCTATCGGAGAGCCCGATGAGGGACAGTTTGGTGAGATCAAGTCCCGAAACTAGAAGAACTGGCTTATAGGAACCAGTTGGTTCCACAAGTGTTATAGCTGTCGAGCCTGTATCAATGGTATCGCGATACAAAAGGGGATGATGGACGGAACGTTTGAGCCAATCAAACACTCACCCCCAGTCAACTGATCTGGGTTTAATCCATCATCATTCTTTAGCTCACTCCACCACCCCAGTTCAGACATGGCCATATGCAAATCAGTCTGACCCTGTGCCTCATGGGAACAGTCCAGCACGAACTGCCAAGCCATGTCTTCCCTGGACCGGAAACAAGCATCCTAGGACCGGTTTCTGGCATTCCAGCCGTCATCAGCCAGGCTTGCTTGAATCCAGTGGCAAAGTGAGCAAGGGACCCACGTCTGGGCATACCCCCGCCAACTTAGGGCGAACAAAGCGATACAAAAGGGGATGATGGACGGAACGTTTGAGCCAATCAAACACTCACCCCCAGTCAACTGATCTGGGTTTAATCCATCATCATTCTTTAGCTCACTCCACCACCCCAGTTCAGACATGGCCATATGCAAATCAGTCTGACCCTGTGCCTCATGGGAACAGTCCAGCACGAACTGCCAAGCCATGTCTTCCCTGGACCGGAAACAAGCATCCTAGGACCGGTTTCTGGCATTCCAGCCGTCATCAGCCAGGCTTGCTTGAATCCAGTGGCAAAGTGAGCAAGGGACCCACGTCTGGGCATACCCCCGCCAACTTAGGGCGAACAAAGCGATACAAAAGGGGATGATGGACGGAACGTTTGAGCCAATCAAACACTCACCCCCAGTCAACTGATCTGGGTTTAATCCATCATCATTCTTTAGCTCACTCCACCACCCCAGTTCAGACATGGCCATATGCAAATCAGTCTGACCCTGTGCCTCATGGGAACAGTCCAGCACGAACTGCCAAGCCATGTCTTCCCTGGACCGGAAACAAGCATCCTAGGACCGGTTTCTGGCATTCCAGCCGTCATCAGCCAGGCTTGCTTGAATCCAGTGGCAAAGTGAGCAAGGGACCCACGTCTGGGCATACCCCCGCCAACTTAGGGCGAACAAAGCGATACAAAAGGGGATGATGGACGGAACGTTTGAGCCAATCAAACACTCACCCCCAGTCAACTGATCTGGGTTTAATCCATCATCATTCTTTAGCTCACTCCACCACCCCAGTTCAGACATGGCCATATGCAAATCAGTCTGACCCTGTGCCTCATGGGAACAGTCCAGCACGAACTGCCAAGCCATGTCTTCCCTGGACCGGAAACAAGCATCCTAGGACCGGTTTCTGGCATTCCAGCCGTCATCAGCCAGGCTTGCTTGAATCCAGTGGCAAAGTGAGCAAGGGACCCACGTCTGGGCATACCCCCGCCAACTTAGGGCGAACAAGCGATACAAAGGGGATGATGGACGGAACGCTTGAGCCAATCAAACACTCACCCCCAGTCAACTGATCTGGGTTTAATCCATCATCATTCTTTAGCTCACTCCACCACCCCAGTTCAGACATGGCCATATGCAAATCAGTCTGACCCTGTGCCTCATGGGAACAGTCCAGCCCGAACTGCCAAGCCATGTCTTCCCTGGACCGGAAACAAGCATCCTAGGACCGGTTTCTGGCATTCCAGCCGTCATCAGCCAGGCTTGCTTGAATCCAGTGGCAAAGTGAGCAAGGGACCCACGTCTGGGCATACCCCCGCCAACTTAGGGCGAACAAAGCGATACAAAAGGGGATGATGGACGGAACGCTTGAGCCAATCAAACACTCACCCCCAGTCAACTGATCTGGGTTTAATCCATCATCATTCTTTAGCTCACTCCACCACCCCAGTTCAGACATGGCCATATGCAAATCAGTCTGACCCTGTGCCTCATGGGAACAGTCCAGCCCGAACTGCCAAGCCATGTCTTCCCTGGACCGGAAACAAGCATCCTAGGACCGGTTTCTGGCATTCCAGCCGTCATCAGCCAGGCTTGCTTGAATCCAGTGGCAAAGTTCATCATCCCCATCATCCCCTTTTGTATCGCTTTGTTCGCCCTAAGTTGGCGGGGGTATGCCCAGACGTGGGTCCCTTGCTCACTTTGCCACTGGATTCAAGCAAGCCTGGCTGATGACGGCTGGAATGCCAGAAACCGGTCCTAGGATGCTTGTTTCCGGTCCAGGGAAGACATGGCTTGGCAGTTCGTGCTGGACTGTTCCCATGAGGCACAGGGTCAGACTGATTTGCATATGGCCATGTCTGAACTGGGGTGGTGGAGTGAGCTAAAGAATGATGATGGATTAAACCCAGATCAGTTGACTGGGGGTGAGTGTTTGATTGGCTCAAGCGTTCCGTCCATCATCCTCTTTTGTATCGCTTTGTTCGCCCTAAGTTGGCGGGGTATGCCCAGACGTGGGTCCCTTGCTCACTTTGCCACTGGATTCAAGCAAGCCTGGCTGATGACGGCTGGAATGCCAGAAACCGGTCCTAGGATGCTTGTTTCCGGTCCAGGGAAGACATGGCTTGGCAGTTCGGGCTGGACTGTTCCCATGAGGCACAGGGTCAGACTGATTTGCATATGGCCATGTCTGAACTGGGGTGGTGGAGTGAGCTAAAGAATGATGATGGATTAAACCCAGATCAGTTGACTGGGGGTGAGTGTTTGATTGGCTCAAGCGTTCCGTCCATCATCCCCTTTGTATCGCTTTGTTCGCCCTAAGTTGGCGGGGGTATGCCCAGACGTGGGTCCCTTGCTCACTTTGCCACTGGATTCAAGCAAGCCTGGCTGATGACGGCTGGAATGCCAGAAACCGGTCCTAGGATGCTTGTTTCCGGTCCAGGGAAGACATGGCTTGGCAGTTCGGGCTGGACTGTTCCCATGAGGCACAGGGTCAGACTGATTTGCATATGGCCATGTCTGAACTGGGGTGGTGGAGTGAGCTAAAGAATGATGATGGATTAAACCCAGATCAGTTGACTGGGGGTGAGTGTTTGATTGGCTCAAGCGTTCCGTCCATCATCCCCTTTTGTATCGCTTTGTATCAATGGTATCGACACCAAGGAGTATAGTTTGCCTTTCTCGCACAAACCAATTCCCTTAAGAGGCAATATTAACTGTAAAAATGAATTTGCTGTGTATGTTTTGACCTGCAGTTGCAATCTAAGATACGTGGGTAGCACAGTGTTGCAAGTTCATAAACGCATCTTGCAAAACTTACGGGTCATTAAAAATAAGGATTTAACTTATCCACTGGCCAGGCACTGTGCCGAGATCCATTAAAGTAACACCTCTCAAATGTCAGACAGTACCCCAGAACATCTGATTGGGAGACAGGGTGAAAGCGCTGAGAACATTGGAGAGCATGTACATTCTCAATTTAGATTCCAAGTCTCCAAATGGCTTCAATATTGAAGAAGACCTATACAGTTTCCTATGGGGAGTGAGAGATGGTCATATACAGTCGTCTCGGGGCAATTATTTTGACCGGTCAGGCTTTTACATTTTGATGAGTATAATGCTATTATATCATAAATCCGATGTACTTGGGAGCACCATGGCCCGATATAGGACCAGATGTTTTGATATACAAACAATCACTCATTTTTTTTGCAAGGCAATAAGGTGTTGAGGGTAATGTACACTTGATGGTCTTAATACAACAAATGCTTTAATTATATATTTTCACAGTTTCAGCCACAGTAGCTGTGAATAACCATTTGTAAAACACTTGTTACGAAAAAAAATAAATTCTGTTCACAGTGAGTAACAGCACAGAATTATACTTTTCATTTGTAAGTATTGATAGTTGTGGAAAAGAGAGATTGAAATACCACAGAAAGAAAGAAGTATTTTATCTATGCCTATGGTTGTACTTACCTGATGCTTTAAATTTTCCATCAATGGTGCCGCCCCCTTAGTGTGATGAAGGTCGCGGCTGCGGCCGAAACGCGTCACGGCGATTTAGCAACGAAAATAAAATCTTCAAGCATTAATGGAGGACTGTGTTCAATTCGGCGTTGTAATGCACCCGCTTAAGAATTGTTTCAAGTGGGGATAGATATATATATATATATATATATATCACTGAAAAAAACCATAGGTTTCAGGCACATTATAGTTAGAAATTAGCATTTAAAAAACCTTACAAATTCACTGAAAAAACCATAGGTTTTAGGGACAGTTATAGTTAGTTGGACATTGCACTCGTACAAAACCCGTGAAATTCCCCGTTATAGTTAGTTCAGCTAACTAACTCGCGCCCCCGCAATGCACTGCTGATGACGTCACATATTACATCACTCATGACATGGTCAGTGACATCACTGATGACATCACTGATATCTCAAATGACATCACTGATGACATCATCCAGTGACTGTGTGTTTCTTTAAAGTTTAAATATGTATTCTATATATGCCAAGGTGTATTGAAGAATGAGTGGGTGTATAAGTGTCTGTATGGATGATTTAGTAGGTGCGTGACTAACTATAAGTGAGTGATTAAACGTATCTTACTGAATGCATGGGTTAGTGACTAAACTGGGTGAATGTCTGTATCCGTCTGTCTGTTGCTGTGTAAGTGGCTGCATGGGTTTGTGAATAGTTACATGAGTGTCTATATGAGTTATTGATTGGTTGTCTGAGTATCTGTATGGGTGCCTGAGTGTTTGTGTGGGTGGGGCTGTGCGACTCTGTGCATAGATGTGTGAGTGGGTGATTCACTGGGTGGATGGTTTCAAGAGTGCATCTGTGATAGACTGTATGGGTGGGTAAGTGTGTGTAAGAGTGTGTTAGTGAGTGAATGTATGTCCCAGTGGTACATGTGTGAGTAACTACAAATGTGAAAGGCAGTATATATGTGTGTTGGAGTATATAAATAGCTATAAGCGAGATTGTGAGAGTGACTGTATGGATTAGTGTGTGCTTGTATCAGTGATTGTATAAGAGCGTAAGAATGTGCTAGTATTTGTATGAGTAAGTGAGCTGGTGTGTGTATAACTGTATAGGTGAGTAAATGGCAGTGTGTTTAATTATTTGCATGACTGACCTGGTGTGTGAGTACCTCTATGGATGAGTGGCGGTGTTTGAGTGTCTATATAGGAGTATGAGTGCATATGATAGTCCTGTACTGAGTGACCGTAAGTATGAGTGACTGTACGGGTGAGTGAGTGGATGTGTGTAGACCTAAGAATCAGTGAGTGGGTATGTAGTTATTGGTGTTGGAGTGTCTATGGTTTTGCGAATGGCAGTCTGTAATTTAGAGTGGGTGTATCAAAGGTTATATTAGGGTGTGAGGAGGTGCATCAGATTATCACGTGGATGATGTCATCAGTGATGTCACTGACCATGTCATGAGTGATGTAATATGTGACGTCATCAGCAGTGCATTACGTGGGCGCGAGTTATAGTTAGCTGAACTAACTATAACGGGGAAATTTCACGGGTTTTGTACGAGTGCAATGTCCAGCTAACTATAACTGTCCCTAAAACTTGTGGTTTTTTCAGTGAATTTGTAAGGTTTTTTAAATGCTAATTTCTAACTATAACGTGCCTGAAACCTATGGTTTTTTCAGTGAATTTCAAAGGTTTTTTAAATGCTAATTCCTAACTATAACATGTCTGAAACCTATGGTTTTTTTCAGTGAATTTCAAAGGTTTTGTAAATGACAATTTTTAAATGTGTTAATTGTTATATTTATTTTTTTGATACTGATTTACTACATTTTTTTAAACTATTTATTTTTAGATATTTAATTTTTTAAATTACATTATACATTACAAAATATACTTAGAATGAATTACTTTAGTTTAAATACTTTGCAAATAGGCAATAGACTTTTAAGTACAGTAGTTACAGTTGTTGCAATGGGCAACACAATTTCAAACACAATGCAACATTGAGCTCAATGTGAATTTCTAGTTAAATGCAATTAGTTACTTTATGGATTACTTTTCTAACCACAAGACTGGATCCTAGATTCAGTCCTGGGACATGTCCTGTAAACAGTTGAGTAAAAGCGTTTTGGTTACAGTAGTGATTTTTAAGGAATATTATTGCATTTTAAAATTTGACACTTAGAAACTTTTTCACATAGAATCACCAATGTTATCCTATGGGAGGAAATTCACTTAGCAGGTAAGTAGTGTTATCGTTACTTTTCTTACTCAGTGGTGGATCCTGGATCCAGCACTGGTGCATCTCCTGTAAACAGTTGAAAGAATGCGTTTAAGTCATACAGGCGATTTTTAAGGATTATTTGTAGTTTGTGAAAATCGACACTTTGAAACTTTTCTGCTGAAAACCAGACAATGGATTCCTATGGAAGGAAATACAAGTTACTGGTAAGTACGGTTAGAATTACTTTTCAGGATCTGTACTTGGCTCAAAGATGCAGCACTGGGTTCTCTCCTGATAACAGGTGAGTAAATCGGAATTCGTAGTTCGGCTGATTTTAGAGGAATATTATAAAGTTCCAAAACTCCACACTTAGAAGAATTTCCAAGTGAAACCAGTCAATGATATCCTATGGAAGGAAATTCAAGTTACTGGTAAGTACGGTTAGAATTACTTTTCAGGATGAGTACTGGGCTCAAAGATGCAGCACTGAGGTCTCTCCTGATAACAGGTGAGTAAATCGGAATTCGTAGTTCGGCTGATTTTAGAGGAATATTTGCACAATGGTGAAGGAAGGGGGTGGGCCCTGAGGTGACATGCCTGCAAACACGCCCTGTGGCGCGTTTTAAGTTGGAGAATTAATTCCTCCTCAATCCCGAGGGTCCCTAGGGGCCAACTAGCCCACCAGATACCTCCAGTATGCGCCAGAGAGCTGTGTTGCAGAGAGGTGTTCAGAGGCCACACCCCTTTATGCACCTCTCTGCAACGCAGCTCTGTGGCGCTTTCCGGACGTACCTGGTGAGCTAGTTGGCCCCCAGGGACCCTCAGGATTGAAGGGGATTTAATTCCCCATCTTAAAACGCGCCACGGGGCCTGTTTGCACACATGTCACCTGAAGCCCCGCCCCTCCCTTCACCACTGTGCAAACGCGCCCGTGGCGCGTTTTAAGTTGGGGGATTAAGTCCCCTTGAATCCTGAGGGTCCCTGGAGTCCAACTAGCCCACCATGTACGTCCAAAAAGCGCCACAGAGCTGCGTTGCAGAGAGGTGTAAAAGGGGCGTGGCCTCTGTACACCTCTCTGCAACGCAGCCCCTGGCGCATACTGGAGGTTCCTGGTGGGCTAGTTGGCCCCCAGGGACCCCCAGTATTCAAGGGGAATTGTTCTCCCTCTGCAAACGCGCCAGGGGCGCGTTTGCAGAGTGCTGCAAGCAGGGGCGTGGCCTCCGGCGCGATGCCGGTCTTTTTTTTTTTTTTTTAAGAAGGGCTGTGTGGCCCCCCTTCTTTTTCTAATCTATTGGCCCTGGGGACCCCATCCCCCGGGGCATGGCCTTTTTTTTTATTTTTTTTTTAAATAAAACTTATGGAGGGGGGCTGCGTTGCCCCCCTCCTCAGGCCACTTATGGCCCCGGGGACCCCATCCCCCGGGGCCAGCCTTTGTATTTTTAATTTTTTTGTTTGTTTTTTAATTACATTTTGGGGAGGGGGGCCGCGTGGCCCCCCTCCCGGGCCACTAATGGCCCCGGGGACCCCATCTTCCGGGGCCTGGCAACTCGTTGGGGACCGTGGGGGGGTCCCCAATCCCCGCACGGTCCCGCCGGCTCCCCGCGTCCTGCGGGAGCCGGCATTGCTTTTCCATAAGGGGAGCTGCTGACATGCAGCTCCCCTTATGGAAAAGCAATTCTGCTTTGCTTCATTGAATCGAGAGCAGGTTTCCTGCTCTCGCTTCAATGAAGCAGCAAGTTTGCAATGACAGGACGGGAGCCGCGAGGCTCCCGTCCTGCCATTGCAAACAGCAGTGTCCCGGGGGTAGGCACCCCGGGACACTGCAGGAGCCGGCCCTGGGGGGTGGCGGTCCCCAGGGCCACCACAGGCTCCAGGAGGGGGGCCCCCTTCCCCACTTCTGCAAAGCCCCGGGGAGGTGGTGGTCCCCGGGGTTCGGGGGTCCTAAACGGACCCCCACATTTCTTTAATTAGTGCCCCGGGGAGGTGGCGGTCCCCGGGGCATGTGGGGGGGCTGGAGCCCCCCACACAGGTATTTTTTTTATTAAAAAAAGAAGCCCCGGGGGGTGGCGGTCCCCGGGGCTGCGGGGGGGCCGTGAGCCCCCCGCCAGCATTATAATTTCAAAGCCTTGGGGGGTGGCGGTCCCCGGGGCTTGGGAGGCCTCTAAGGCCCCCCCATACATAACATTTTAAAACCACGCATGCCCCCGGGACTTGGCCCACCCGGGGGCCAATTAAAAACGCTCCCGCGCTTCGTGTTTTTTTTTTTATCGGCAGGATCCGCGCACCCAGCGCGTTTTTTGCCGATTTTAAAAAAATAAAAAAAATAAAAAAATAAAAAAAAATTTGGGGCCCTGGGGGTCCTTGTAGGACCCCCTGAGCAGGCCTAGGGGGTCAGGGTGTTTCTACCCTGCCCCCTTTTTGCGTTTTGCGCACTTTTTTTACTGCTTTCTTGTTCTTCGGTTCTACCGGGGAACAAGATGGCTGCCAACACTTCCTGATTTGGAGTGTTGACAGCCAATTAGCATACAGTTTTCTCAGCAACTACTGAACGGATTTACACCATTTAACAAAAAGGGTTCTTTCTGAACCAAGAACTACCTCTTTGCCAAATTTGGTGTAATTCCGTTCCGCAGTTCGGGCTGTAGCCGTGGCTAAAGTTTCCTATGGGAAAATGAATGGGGAAAACACGTTTTGGGACCCCCCTTTTTTCTCGGCCCCCGCTTGACGAATCACCCCGAGACTTTCAGGATAGGAGCGGGCCATAAAGTTTGAAAATTTCGCGAAGATTCGTCAACCGACGCAAGAGTTATTTCAAATAGAATGTTGCGGATTTCCTATGGAAAATAGGTCCTAACTATAACTATCTACTGGCGACTGCCAGTAGATTATATATATATATATATATATATATATATATATATATATATATATATATATATATATATATATATATATATATATATATACACGCACTCCCCCCGTTATAGTTAGGACCTAGTTTTCATAGGAAGAGCATTGTTTGTTTTGGCGTCGTTTGACGAATCCTCGCAAAATTTTCAAAACTAGTTCGAGGTTGAGGCCCTGTATAAGTGCTTGTCTGCAGGTTCTTATTCCGGCTTAGACAAACAGGCCCCTAAGCAATTTCCTTCTTTCTGGCAGTAACGCTGGGCAAACACATAGGATCTGGGTCATTGTCTCCTTACCCTTCCCATAGAGCCTACACTCATCACTTCAGGATGTTCTAGACCAAGGTGGAATCCAGTCCAGGGTTGGATGAACCTCAAAGTGAGGAGCATAAATGCTATCTTCAGGTGAAATGGGTAACCATGGTCAAAGTATGGCTGGGGTTTCAAGTGTTTATAAGAGTTCATAATTTGCCAGGCATATGCCTTTTTGGCCAGGGTCGCTTTTTCCTCCTGTAAAGAGAGTGATCTTGCAGTTCAATTGACGTGTTTCTTCAACTCTTTGCTTGAGATTTGCAAATTCCACAGGTTTCCTACATGAAGGTATTGAAATGCGTCTTTAGGAGATCATTGTGTTCCCGCCCTGAGATGTTGAAAAAGGCTACTTAAGTTGGTGGCGCAATAAGGAATGCAGGTCCACTAGTAGCCTTTAATTTGCAGGCCCAGGGTGACTATAGTACTACTATATGAGGGATTTATAAATAAACTAAATGTGCCAATTGAGTATAATGCAATTTTCCCATGTTTAAAGAAGAGAGCACAAGCACTTTGTGCACTTTACCACAGCTAACCAGTGCTAGAGACCTAAAGCCAACAAAACCAAATTCAGCAAAACAGGAGGGGTGAAGACAGGACGTTTGGGGGTAAACGTACAGAGGGCCTGGTCCAACAGTCTGTATTTTTTTTTTTTTTAATTTGTCCATTCATTTTTATTTTACTTTCCCTGACCTCTGGGGATAGTATGTGAGACGAAATCTCTGAATCATACCCATTAAGTTACACAAGCCAGCAACCATGTGTCACTTGAAATAGCTACTGTTTTAATTGGGAATGATCTGTTGTATTCCATAGCTGGACAGGTGCTGCTCGATTGGCACTTTGCATACGGATGCTAAAATAAAGTCTGTCCTGTAACATTTTAATTTTGGGGTGTTGGCAGTTGTGGCCTTTGTACCACATTGTATAGGAGTCTTGAATAAGTAGTGTATTTTTGTATCCATGAGATTCATGGGGAGACGTGGAGATCTGTTAAGAATCTGCAGAGGGTATCGTCTTATGGTTTTGAGAGATGGTATGCAATTTAAAACATAAGTTTTATCATCTCCATTCCAAGTTGGCCACTAGCCATTTGCGGCCAGTTGTTTTTGTATGAGTTTCTCTAGCTTGTGTAACTAATCTGTGATTTCTGTCAGTGTGTCCAAGGCCACTGTCCGATTGACACCATGCCATTCGCCCGTGTCTTCGTTTTTCATACACCTCAATCCTGCACGTTCTGTACTGTGGAGGGGCGGGGTCCTCTGAAAGCATTGATCCATTGAAAAATCACAACCAATTTAGGGTCTTTGTGTTACTAGTTTCAGAAGACTTACAAAGACTTTGCCAGTATCATTTTCTGTTTTTTTGCGACCGAGTGAATGCTGCTCTGGGTAAGGGATCATGCTGCATGTGTTGCAGAGGATGACTGGGTATATTTTGCTCCTGTCTTGGACATTTATAAGTAAGGTTAGCATCTTCTGCTGTCAGCTGGTCATCTTCATTTTTCCCAGATACCCATGGTTCCTTTTTGATGCGTGCCTTGACACTGATCATGAGTACTCATTCAAATTGTCTAGCAGGTCCTGCATGTGTTGGCTGAGATAGAGGACTGTGCCTTCCGTTGTCCTTTAATTTTAAACAAAGTTGTAGATGATAGTTGCCCCTTGAAACACCCAATCGCAGTCTCACTATGACTGACCAGTTTTTGCTATGTCATAAATGACGCACTATGCTCTAGATACTGCTGCCAATTCTCCATATTGTGATTTTTGTAGTTTTGTAAGAAAATTAGATTCTTGTAGTTTAGTAAGAAAATGTGACCCAACATCGAAGTTCTTCCGATATTTCAACAGTATTGTTTTTATATCTATATTTTTGATCTCCTACTGACAGGTGCCAGTAGGTAATTACAGTTAGAAGTCTAGCAATGAGGGTCCCCCCCCCCCTCCTTCCCGGGGTCTCCATTGGGCCACCCTGGCCGGGGTGAAGTACCAGTAGTGGGCTATCTTAAGGAACATCTCTTTGCCTGCTGTACTGCAACCCAATTCCCTAGCCCTGTTATGTTGTAGGGGGATTTGTAGAGCGCATGGCTGCCCAAAGGCTTTCCAGCGCAAGGCATAAAACACGGTAGAGGCAGGAGGAGCGGAGATTAGCCAAAATCGTGGAACAGCCAAGTCTTCAGTTTTTTCCTGAAGATCACTTCTGTAGCTATGAATCTGACTTCCCGAGGAAGTGAATTCCATAGCTTGGGAGCCAGGTGGGAAAAGGATCTTCCACCCCATCTGGCCCTTTTTATTCTGGTAGTTTTTAAGAGGCACTCCGTGCCGGACCTCCGGCATCTATTGGAGGTGTAAGCCCACCAGATTTCTGATCTTGCTAGGTCCCTTATTATTTATGGCTCTGTGTGTTATGCAGAGTGCTTTGAATTTGACGATCGATCGGGAGCCAATGTAAATTTCTGCGATACTTTCTCACTGGTTCCTGAATTGTGGTCTGACACAGAAGTCTGACCGCTGCGTTCTGGACGACCTGTAACTTCTTGATGACATATTTAGGTGCGCCCAGAAAGAGTGAGTTGCCATAACCAAACATGATGTGACTAGAGCATGTATAACCGTTTTTCTTAGCTGTAGGGTAATCAGCTCAAGGATCTTGCAGAGCATTCGGAGCAACCCGAAGCAAGTACTTGCCACTTTATTTGCTTGGGTCTCCATGGTCCGCTCCTTATCCACCCAGAAGCCGAGATTTTTTATAGTAGTACTCGGGACTGGAGCGATCCCTAAGCAGCTTCGCCAACTGGATAGAGGCCTGGGGACTCCTGAATTTCCGAGGACCATCAGTTCAGTTTTGTCCCCGTTCAGTTTCAGACAGCTCCCTGTCATCCACTTCACCACGTTTTCAAGACAGGGCGCCAACTGACCCCATTCACCATTGATCCTAGAATCAAGTGAAACCACCAACTGGGTGTCGTCAGTGGATGAAATCATAGAAATGCCACATTCCTGAACTATGTCAGCCAATGGCCGCAAATAGATATTAAACAACGTAGTGCTTAGCGACGAGCCCTGTGGCACACCGCATGCCAGCGGCTTTTTGTCTGAGAAGAGATTGGCTTCCATAACTTGGAAGGATCTTTCCTCCAAGAAGGACCCTAACCACTCCAGTGCTTTGCCCTGAATGCCGATTTCCCAGTGTCTGTTAGCTAGAATGGACTAATCGACCGTATCGAATGCTGCGCTTAAATCTGTGTACTATGTTATGCCATTCCTTCGAGGTGAATTCACGTTCACATTCTACCTCCCACCTGCGCTGTCGGTGTTTTGGTCTGAGTAGTGGGAGTGAGAAGGAATGCTGAGTTATTGGAGAGAATGTGTTTATCAGATGGGCGTGTAATTTGCCATTTCACAAAATATGCAAGGGGACGACTTGCATAGGGGTGAATGTAAGGCTGGAGAATCCAGTGGCGGAGAGCTAAATATTGCCTATAAGCCATAGGGGGTAGATCATAGTTGGAGCAAAGCTGGGGAAAGTCCATCATACCATCTACATCAAATAAATCTCCCACTCTTGCAGTTCGCCTCCTGCCACTTAAGGTAAGTGTCCCCCTTTGCCACCGGAGGCAAATCTGGATTTCCTGTGAATGTAGTTGGGGGTGAGACACGCGAAGAGAGGTGATGTTTCCCCCCACCCCCACCGTAGCTCTAGTGACTGACCCCTGGCAGGCGTTGGTTTTAGGTCTCGCGCCTAGCGTTGCAGTGCGTAGCACTGCTCGCGCAGCGCGAGATCTCTTGAATGGGGTTTAAAAACGGACCTAGGAATCGCACACGCTCGTGCGTGTGCGATTCCGTTTTCCCCCGGCTATTGGGCTTTGCGTGCGTCTTTTTAAGAAAGACAGCACGCAATTGGGCAAAGGCGGGCGCATGTCCCGCCTTTGCTCCTCCCATTCCCGTCGGTGGCCAGCACACGCAGCAGCGCGCGTTCGCCTGGCTGCCGCGCTCCCTTCTCCCCCCGCTCCTCTGTGGTGCGCGCGCACCACTGGTTTTTATAGTTAATCTAGCACTCCATAGAGTGTATGTGTTTGCAGCCCTCTATAACCCACCTCATCCTTCCAACTGTTTTCAGCTTCTTCGCCGCAGTATTCTTCTCGATGGAATCAGTACTCTCCATTTAACAGCTGCACTAACATTTGCGTGCTCTGTTGCTGTGGCGGTGATGGAAATCGTTATTTGTAACATGCCTCATGGGTATAATTGATTGTTCATTGCTGAAATATGTCTTCTGTTGGGATTTGCGCAGCATTCGGGACTAGACTCCAGAAGTTAAGAGCATTTTCCGTGGAACAAAATGTGAGTTTGTTTTCTTGAGCAAAAACTAGAGTTTCCAATTTTAGACAATAACATTGTACGATCCCATGCTATTAGACCTGTTTTTCATTCCTTTACATGTTTCAGACACTGTAGTATATATGCAGTCTGTTTGTAGAAATAAAACGACCTTGCTTTCATATAGACCTGGCCAGAATTCGTTGCGCAATTCCAAGGCATTATAGGGCTGTAGGAATTCCTATTAACCTAAGCAAAATATATATATTTTCTCTTCCAGGGGATCCTCATCAATAGTCATAAGCACTGAATATTCCCGCCCACGTGCGGGGACCCCGGAAATATAAAAATTATATATGGAAATCACATATATACAGCTCTACATATATGCATATACATATATCCTTTTTTCTCATACCAATGCAGCTCTCAATAGGAGGCTAAACAATGTAATTACACACATAAAAAACTACATTTGCCAATATATAAAAACACCAGAGGACAATTAGTACTTGAACTCTGTTTTTTAATGAGCAAAATACTCATAAAGAGTAAAAACTGCAAAATAAGTAGACATTGTTAGCCTACAGGCTGCATTGTAAACCAATAGCATAGAAAATGAAAACATTTTCAACAAAAACTGGCACCGTGCCTTTAAGGCAGCCATGACCCCTAGCTTCCCATCATGCCTCAGGGGTGACAGTTAGGTCAGTTGTTCTTTCCGGCTCCTTCAGTCAGGACCCTGGATTTTCAGCTCTTGTTTTTTTGACTTTCTGTCAAAAAATATCTGTATAAATCTAGTTTTTTCTACTTTCACTCGTCGTCTTTTGGTCCTAGAGTGCAAGTAACACCTTTTTGTGTTACAGAAAAGGTTTATTTTTGGATAAAATGCCTTCTTTATTCGATCCTTGCCCGTCCTGTGGCAAGAAGAAGGCCAGAACAGATACACATCCTGTGTGTATTCTCTGCCTCCCCGAGTCCCACTCTTCTGACAACTGCCAGCATTGTAAGAAGTTATCAAGAAGGACTATCAAGGAGAGGGACAGGATTCGTCTCTATGGCCTCTCTGAAAGAGGTAGGTCTCCTGTGAGGCAGAAGAAGAGGAGAACTCGGTCGACGTCGAGAGGAAAAGTCCCGACCTGTTCTCCGTCGGCGTCGGTATCGACGTCGAAGAAATCGGCGACGAAGAAATCGGCGTTGAAGACTTCGGTGATGCCGGCGCATCATCATTCGACTACGAAATCTTCGTCGACGAAGGTAACAGGTCCTCCGTTGACGTCAACCAGGCGGCGCTCAACGTCGAGAGACAGGTCTCCGTCGGCGCCGGGTGGGCGTTCGACGTCGAGGCAGACCGCTCCGTCGTCGCAGGCGCGATTGACGTCGAGGCAGACCGCTCCGTCGTCGCAGGCGCGATCGACGTCGAGGCACAGCGCTCCGTCGTCGCCTCATCAACGGCGATCGACGTCGAAGCACATCTCTCCGTCTCATCAGCGGCGATCGACGTCGAGGCGCATCTCTCCGTCGTCGCCTCCTCCGCGATCGACGTCGAGGCACAGATCTCCGCCGGGATCAAGGCAACGATCTTCGGCGTCGAGACACAGGACACCTCCTTCGGCGTCGAAGCAGACTCCAATGTCGATCCATCATTCCACGCCGTCGAGACGGATGACTCCGCCGAGTGGATCTTCGGCGTCGAGACCAAGACCTCCGTCGCCGGCAGTCCAACGCCGGTCGACGTCGAGACAGCAATCTCCTGAGAGGGTGCAGGGAATGTCGAAGCATGACACTGCACCAGTGTTGGAGAGACGTTCGTCGTCGAGAGTCCACTTTCTAAGAGGAGAAAGTCAACGTCGAGACATACGTCTCCGTTGAGAGGGCAGTCGACGCATAGACGCTCCAGATCAACGTCAAAGCGCCCTTCTGGAGACGCCTCACCTCCAGTGAGCCTGTCTTCGTCACCTTCAGGTTCGCCCAGCTCTCACCGAGGGTCAACGTCCAGATCCCCGGAGGTGGTTATCTCGACGTCTAGCAGTCCAGTGTCAGGGGGTCACCAAGATTCCCCAACAAGGCATGAAGAGCTGAGCTTCACGCCTCCTGCTCAGTCTCCTAAGGAAAGAGAGAGCCGCAGATCGCCTTCCATCCATTTATCGCCACGATGGCACAGGCCTCTACATCACTGGGCTACGAACAGGAATTACTCGAGCCCTCAGAACAGATCCCCGTTGGCTCGTTTAATTCCAGAATAAAGAGCGATCTCCTTCAAGAACAAGAGCTCGCAGCCGCACCCTGTGCACTCACACAGGAGGAGGTCTAGATCAACAAGCAGGAGGAGAGCACACAGATCGCCTACTCCGTCCTCTTCTTCCACTCATACATCCCATAGAGACTATTCGCCTACTTTGACGAACAGTCCACCGTCGAGGGTCTCTCCGGTGGACGACATCTACACTTTTCAGGACATTCTTGGCAGAGGAGCTGTAAAGCTGGGTATCCCTATGCCAACTCGTCAAAGCAAGTCCTCTGTGATTTTTGAGACTCTACACCAAAGAGCAGCAGCTAAACCTCTGCTTCCCTTGGTACCAGGCATCATAGAGCCAGTGATGGATATCTTTCTCACGCCAGCGAGTGTTAAGACCGCTCCAGCGAGGATCTTAAAAAGTACCGTTCACCAGAGGACGACCCGCTCTTCCTCAGGATTGATCCTCCTCCGGATTCAGTCGTAATTGCTGCGGCAAAGAAGACCCATGCGGTGGCATCCTCCTCCACTGTCCCACCAGACAAGGAGAGCAAGATGCAGGATTCCTGGGGAAAGAAGGTTTGTGGCACTTCGGCCTCCATGTTGAAGGTCTCCAATGCAGCAGCACTCCTGGGCCGCTACGACAGATCTCTGTGGGACTCACTACAGAGATTCACTGAAAAGTTGCCGCAGGAAGACCGTAAAGATTTTGAAGAAATCTTAACAGAGGGCAGTCAGGTGTCTAACCAGGTCATCAGTGCTGCGGCGGATGGAGCTACCCTTTCGGCACATGCTTATGCTCATGGGGTATGCGCAAGGAGAACATCATGGCTACGTCTTACAGCACTCAAGCCAGAAGCGCAGTCACACATCCTCAATCTTCCGTTCTCTGGTTCCTCTTTGTTCGGGACTCACACGGATGAAGAGATGACACGGATGAAAACGGAACTGGACACGCTTAAAGCGGTGGGCCTGGAGAAAAGAAAGGAATTCCGTAAGAGATTCCGTCCTTACAATAGACGATCCTCCCAACAGAGGGTTCAAACCCCTCATTGGCAGAAAAATCAGGATCAGCAAGGCCAGCAAAAACGCAGTATCGGGGCAGACGCTCCTCCAGAGGAGGAAGAAACCAGCATCAAGGCAACAATTCCGCCAAGACGCAGTCAAAACAATGAGCACTCACTTCCCCTGTCGCCGTTCACCACTCCAGTGGGGGAAGTATCGCAAATCATCTCGAAGAGTGGCGAGCTATCACAAAGGATCGGTGGGTGCTAGCCACGTTGCAGAATGGGTACTCTCTACGTTTTCAACATCGCCCACCATCAATCCCTCCAGTTCCTCCGTCGTGTCACCAGTTAAAACTCTTGCAGAAAGAGGTTGCCACCCTTCTCAGAAAGTCAGCCATCGAGAGGGTGCCAGTATCTCAAAGAGGGAAAGGGGTTTACTCAAGATATTTTTTGGTAAAGAAAAAAGGCCAAAAAGCAGAGTACAGACCCATTCTGGACTTGCGGTCACTCAACCTATCCATCAAAAAGGAAAAGTTTCGCATGTTGGCTCTCCATCAAATATATCCACATCTCAGGCAGGGGGATTGGATGTGTTCGCTGGATCTGCAAGATGCATACTTTCACGTCCCGATCAAACAGTATCACAGACAGTACCTGCGATTCCTAGTGGGATCCGCTCATTACCAGTTCAAGGTTCTACCCTTCGGGTTGAAGTCAGCCCCCAGAGTGTTCACGAAGTGCATGGCGGTGGTGGCAGCCGCACTGCGCCGCAGGGGTGTCTTCGTATACCCGTACTTGGACGACTGGCTGTTGAAAGGTCCTTCCACAGACAGTGTGAGGAGTCATTTCTTGAGCTGTCTCGAGCTGTGTCACCGACTGGGCCTACATGTGAATTTCGTCAAATCAACTTCACAGCCAACACAGAAAATACATTTCTTAGGAGCTCTGCTAGACTCCACGGTAGGAAAAGTGTTTCCTTCGGAGGAGAGACAGTGTTCCCTCATACAGAAATGCCAGCTGGTTCTGCGCAACAGAAAACTGCCTGTGCGTCGGATTGCCTCCCTGCTAGGGTCGATGGCATCCTGCATCTTCCTGGTTCCCAATGCCAGACTACGAATGCGTCCTCTTCAGCAGGATCTGGAGGACAAGTGGGACCAGCAGACCGCTCGTTGGGACGAAAAAATAAGTCCATCAAACGCGGCTCGAGCTTCCATACCTTGGTGGATGAGAAAACAAAATATGCAAGTCGGAGTTCCTTTCCATCAACCTCCGCCTGCTCAGACACTGATCACGGACGCCTCACTGCAGGGTTGGGGAGCCCACATGGGTTCTCTCCAGACTCAAGGACTGTGGTCTCCAAAAGAGCGATCCTATCACATCAACATGCTAGAGCTGAGAGCAGTTCACCTAGCCCTCAAAGCTTTCCTCCCCTCGATTCAGGCAACCTCAGTGTTAGTACAGACGGACAACACCACCACCATGTACTACCTGAACAAACAGGGGGAACTCGCTCACGCACACTTTCCCTGGAAGCTCAAGCACTCTGGCATTGGCTCCTGGCTCGGAATCTGGCAGTCACAGCAGTCCACCTGCCAGGAGAACAGAACGTGAGAGCGGATGCACTCAGCCGTCACTTCGAAGACAGAGAAGACTGGGTACTCAACGACGAGGTCGTCGAAGACATCTTCCAGACATGGGGTCGTCCCACCATCGACCTCTTCGCGGACGACGAAAATACCAAATGCCGAGACTTCGCCTCACGGTTCTACCGACCAGGATCGAAAGGGAATGCCCTTTTGATAGACTGGTCAGGGGCATTTGTGTACGCCTTTCCACCCCTTCCGCTGATCCCGAAGGTGGTGACCAAGCTGTCCCATTCGTGCACGAGGATGATACTAATTGCCCCGGACTGGCCGAGACAATGGTGGTACCCGGACCTTCTGCACCTATCAGAGTGTCCTCACAAGAGGCTGCCGTGCAGACCGGACCTGCTGTCCAAGATGAACGGGAGGATTCATCATCCCAACCTTCCCTCACTGAACTTGGCAGCATGGCTCCTGAGGTCCTCCAGTATGGCCACTTAGGACTACCGCAGGACTGCATGTCCATCTTGAAGGAAGCAAGAAGACCGTCCACGAGGCATTCGTATGCATGCAAGTGGAAACGGTTTTACATGTGGTGTATGCAGAACAATTGTAACCCAATCAAAGGTCAGGAAGAGGTCATCCTTCCTTACCTACTTTATCTGGCGAAAGCAGGTTTGAAGTTTTCTTCCATTAAGGTGCATTTAGCAGCTATAACTGCATATAGGCGTTCAGCTTCTCAACCCTCCTTCTTCCAATTACAGGCTGTTAAGGATTTTTGCAGGGTTTAAAGAAGGTCTATCCTCCGGTACGGCCTCCTTCACCACCCTGGGAGCTTAACCTGGTGTTATCAAAATTGATGGGTCCGCCTTTTGAACCCATACACAAAGCAACCTTGCAGCATCTTTCTTGGAAGGCGGCTTTCTTGGTAGCGATCACGTCAGCTCGCAGAGTGAGTGAAATACAGGCTCTCTGCTCTAAAGAACCCTATACAGTCTTCCATCTTAACAGGGTTGTGTTGAGGACGCACCCCTCTTTCCTTCCAAAGGTGGTGTCGGATTTTCATGTGAATCAGACCATCTCTCTACCCACCTTTTTTCCCAATCCCTCCACTCCAGCTGAGAGGGCTTTGCATTCTCTGGACCTCAAAAGGGTTTTAAAATTCTATCTGGATCGGTCCAAATCTATAAGAAAATCTGATCAACTATTTGTTAACTATGGGTCGATCAGATCTGGGTTCGCAGCTTCAAAGCGCTCCATCTCCAGATGGATAGTTTCATGTATCAAGCTTGCTTATCAATTAGCGCAGAAGCTCCTGGGGTTTACTCCCAGAGCGCATTCTACTAGAGGAAAGGCAGCTACTACTGCTTTTCTTCAGAATGTGCCCATGTCTGAAATCTGTAAGGCGGCAACTTGGAGGTCCGTCCATACATTTACGAGGCACTACTGTCTGGAATCAGACACCAGAGCAGACACCCAAGTAGGCCAGGCCTCCTTGAGGAATCTGTTCAACAGCTGATTTCGGCTGTTATGTTTTTTTGTTGGGTCACTTTACTCTCATTTACCTGCAGGTGGTTGATGGGCTTGCTATTCTATTC
This sequence comes from Calotriton arnoldi, assembly GCA_963921515.1. Taxonomy (NCBI): domain Eukaryota; kingdom Metazoa; phylum Chordata; class Amphibia; order Caudata; family Salamandridae; genus Calotriton; species Calotriton arnoldi. The sequence continues at coordinate 130,850 of CAWUFW010005672.1, forward strand.
AGTGCTTATGACTATTGATGAGGATCCCCTGGAAGAGAAGGATAAGTTACTTACCTGTAATCCTAGTTCTCTTCCAGGGGTATCCTCATCAAAGTCATAAGCAACCCACCCGCCTCCCCAGGTAAATGAGGGATTTCTAAAGTGTTAAATGATATCTTTGTGCCCTGACCTTCAGGGTTATGCAAAGAACAACTGACCTACTGTCACCCCTGAGGCATGATGGGAAGCTAGGGGTCATGGCTGCCTTAAAGGCACGGTGCCAGTTTTTGTTGAAAATGTTTTCATTTTCTATGCTATTGGTTTACAATGCAGCCTGTAGGCTAACAATGTCTACTTATTTTGCAGTTTTTACTCTTTATGAGTATTTTGCTCATTAAAAAACAGAGTTCAAGTACTAATTGTCCTCTGGTGTTTTTATATATTGGCAAATGTAGTTTTTTATGTGTGTAATTACATTGTTTAGCCTCCTATTGAGAGCTGCATTGGTATGAGAAAAAATGATATATGTATATGCATATATGTAGAGCTGTATATATGTGATTTCCATATATAATTTTTATATTTCCGGGGTCCCCGCACGTGGGCGGGAATATTCAGTGCTTATGACTTTGAGGATACCCCTGGAAGAGAACTAGGATTACAGGTAAGTAATTTATCCTTCTTTGTACTCGCAACGAAGAACGGCAATGTGCTGCATTTCTGTACTTCAAAATGACTATCGCGTTTTATAGGCCCTGCTAGACTTAAGTGGTTGTTGTGTGGCGTAGAGAAACCTGTACCACCTACTGTAAAAAACAAATCGTGAATTTATATGTTGTAAATAAGAAACGAACACTCTACGTAACTGTAGTAGGTATACGTTTTGTCACCTCCACCATGTTACCTGAAATGTCTGATCTAATATACTTCGCTCTATTATAAAGCGCCCTGACACCTCTGGGTAAAGTAGGCGCTATATAAAAATAATTAAATAAATCAATGCTGCACAGCTATCCCGGAGGGTCTGCTGTGACTGGGGAAGGGGCAGCATTATATTACAAAGTCACTATTGGACTCCCTGATACTGGACGTGAGCAATGAGCTGTTTCAGTGTAAATTCCAAGTGAACAAACAAATGTTTTCTCTTGAGTCATATGGTGGTGTATGTATTTTTGTAAATGTGGACTAGTTATGCGCAGTGGGGGGAAACAAGCACTGGCAAAGCCAATAGGTTTCGCCTATGCGAGATCTATTGGCTTTGTCAATATTTTTTTAGTTTACATTTGGTCTGTTTCATTAATTCACGTCATTCTTATGGTGGGACTCAGAATGGGGTTTAATGTTTACATGGGGTTAAAATATGTATATTTCAGCACTGAATTTTTTAATGCAGTTTAGGTTTAAAACATCACTTAAAATTCTATGGTACAAGTTTTTGAGATGTAAGTATTAGTGGCATGTTGGTGTTTGTGCATTTATCTTATACACTGCACGTCAATGGTTTAGGTAAGTAAGCGTCTTGTGAAATTATGCATGACAGCTGATGAACTCTTTTTCTATACTAAGGGCTATCAGCCCAAAATGCATTGTGTTCATAGCTAGATGGTGGGTGAGATGTGAATTCTAATGTGCTGATGTATAAGGCCTGGATGGGCATTGCTTGAGCATTGAAGTTCGAAAGTCACGCTGTCTCCGTGTGTATACTGGACTTAAGAAATAGATCACTTGATTACTTGGATAATAATTGGTTTCATGTTGATTGATTCTTCTAACTTTTTGCTCACATGGTGGTGCAGCTCGTTCACTGGTTCACTGACCGTTTTGGAATTCATTCATGTGCATTTGGGGCAGAGCACAAAACGGGCCAGCACACACATTCTTACCTATCAGCATTCTTGAAAATTGTTAATTTAGAGAAACGTAAGGTGTGCATTCCAACACTTGTATTTTTGGGGGCATCTACAGTGCCACGTGCAAGTGTCGTGCTGGGACGGTCCACACTTTCATGCTTACATTGTGGGAAATTCCCCGAGTACCCTTTTTCTTGAGCCTGACAGTGACATAAGAGTGAGGTTTATTTTTCATTATATATATCTGATGCATAAATCTGTAATGATGGCTGTCCCAGGGAGAGTCTAACTGCTCCGACAACACAGAGCAAACGAGGAGAAAAACACTGCCATGCCTCACGTAACTGCCTAATAATGTTATTTATGCCTGAATCACAGTGCATAAGTTCGGTAATTTTGTACGTTAGGAAGATGTTACAACTGTTATAAACTATTATTAAACAGTTCCCTTTACTGTTCCTTACTCTTCACTTAGTGGGACAGTGATAATATGCCCACCATCCTCAAACGCCCTCTGAGTTATCAGGTGTGAATTTCTTGGTGATGGATTAATCCACATGGAGGTTGTTACTATGGGGAAACGTTTTGTGGCCTTCAGCCCAGGGGCTTTAAATGGGCCAGGTCCTAACGGTGCTCAGCACCAGCAGTTCTGCAAAGCAGGTCCTGAGACTGGTCCCTATCGGGCTCTCTGAACTTGTTTCCTAACTTTCATTCTTTGTCAACCATAGGCTCCTCTAAATACAAACCTTAGGTTTGCAGCGCATAATTAAGAGTGTACTTTATGAGCACCACCAAAACATCACTCAGCACCAGGCCAGCACCATCTCAGCATCACTCTACAGCACCTCACCAATGCTCAGTATCACCTCACCAGTACTCAGCACCAGCAGAGCACCACCTGAGCAACACCTCAACATAAGCGCACCAGCACAGCACCACCTGAGCAACACTCAGCAACACCACAGCATCACTCAGCACCAGTGCAGCATCTCCTCAGCACCAGCGCAGCATCTCCTCAGCATCACCCAACACCAGCACAGCACCATCTCAGCACCACCTCTGCATCAGTGCACCACCAGCACAGCACCAACGCAGCACCACCACAGCATCAGCACATCACCACCTCAGCACCACCTCCGCACCACCTCAGTGGCAACTCTGCATCGTAGCAGCACCTCTTCAGAATTGGTGCAGAACCATCTCGGCACCAGCTGAGCAATGAACCACCTCAGCATCACATCCGTACAAGCACACCACCACCTCAGTAACACTCAGCACCAGTGCAGCACCACCTCAGCACCACTGCACTACAAAATTCTGTTACACTGAATACCATTTGATTACTCTCCACATAATTCTACAGCACACCATGCAACATATTTCCACTACACAGCTCATCACCACAAAATTCCACAACAATTACAATATAATCCATCTCTCTTTCACACTCCCACTACCCCCTTCCATCTTGCAATCCCACTCTCCCCTCTCATCCTTCCCTCATACTCCCCATCTCCTCTCTATAATACCTGCTCATACATGCTACCTTCTGGTACCGCCTCGCGATGTGCAGTAGTCAACCTCTCGCCTCCCCCTCCCTAGAAGCCCCTCCTACTCATCTCTCTCTGTCTGTCTCTCTCTCTCGTATCCTCTCTCTCTCTCTCTCTCTCTCTCTCTCTCTCTCTCTCTCTCTCTCTCTCTCTCTCTCTCTCTCTCTCTCTCTCTCTCTCTCTCTCTCTCTCTCTCTCTCTCTCATTCTCTCTCTCATTCTCTCTCATTCTCTCTCTCATCCCTATCTCTCGTTCTCTCATGCACACTTCCCGCTCTCTCATATGGTTCACTTCAGGTCTTTGAGCACAATATCTTTCTTGTGCCTTTTCAGATGTTTCTGTAGCTCAAACCCACGCTTTCCTCCCCTTCTTCAGGTGTCTTTTGCGTACACAAACACTCCATATTTATACCACTGTGGCCTGCTGTCACTTCTTTCTCTCTTTCTCACACATTCTTGCTGCTCCTCTGTCAGGAGTTCATTCACCACTTCGTGCAAAAACTACCTATCTCTCTCTATCTTCCTTTCTATCTATTTTCTGCAGCTCTCACCCCTGTTTATCATGCCACATAATTCCTCTACACAAATACACTACACACCACACAATACCACCCCACACAATTCCACAAACAACAATTACAATGCAACCCAAATAATTCCAGTCCACACCACTTACATCCACAACACTCCAAACAAAACACAGGGGTAAAAGACATTACCATTTACAACACCAATAACTCTTAACTCTCGTAAATGCGAGACCTATTGCATTGCAAATGCTTGTTTGGAAAGCCACAGAACTTTCCATATGGGGATCCCTGCAATCGCCTGATCGATGAAACACCAGTGTTTCTCAGAGATGGTCCTATACCATTCTACCATGTAGTGCAGCTGTGCCGCCTGGTAGTACCTTTCAAAACGTGGAATTCCCAGCCCCGTCAGCTTGGTGCGGATACTCCTGCTTTCGAGCCATGCGCCACACCCACCCCCCCCTCCCCCCACCCCCCAATGAAATTGTGTATACGGTGTTGCAATTTACTTAAGACTTCTGCGGGGGTTGCAACGGCAGGGTTTGCATAACATAAAGAATTCTAGGGAGCAAGGTCATCTTAACTGCCGCCAAACTGCCCAACCAGGACAACGTGTACCTTTTCCACGAGGAAAGGTATGCCCGAGCATTAAGGAGGAGTGTGGAGTAATTCTCTAGGGCTGTGCGTTCAGTCGTGGGGTATATTTAAAGCTCCAAATAAGTGACCCCTTGAGTAGCCAAGTCAAAAAGGAACAAAGTAGTTACACGAACTTGATCCTCTCTGGTGACGGTCAAACTGAGGGCCCAGGATTTCTGCAGGTTAATTTTAAACTCTGTGCTCTACCGAATACCTCCAATTCTCGTAGGAGAGGGGGTAGGGAGGTGAAGGGCTGGGTCAGTGTTAGCATAGCATCATCAGCATAGAGGGACACCTTATGCTCCCTGCCTCCCATAGTGATGCCCTCTATAGAGCCGTGTTGGTGAATCCTTTCTGCAAAGGGGCTCCATATAAAGAGCAAAGAGTAGCTGAGATAAGGGGCATCCCTGTCCGGTGCCGCGTGACAACCAAAATGGTTGAAACATACTCTATTAACCCTAACTCTGGCCTCAGGTGCCGCATATTTACAGCTTATCTAGTGTCGGAATCTCTCCAATTACCGAAATCAAGCGAGAACTAGGTGGAGATAAGATCAGTGAACTCTATCAAAGGCCTTTTCGGCATCAACTAACAGAAGGGCAGGTGTTCGGGATCGTGTTTTGTCAAGGAGGTGGCAGAGGCAATTGGTGCCGTCACCGCAGTTCCTCTCCGGAATAAACCCAGATTGAGCAGGGTCAATGAGGGACTCATATAGGGCGCTAGGCGGGATGGGAGGATGCTAGTAAAGATCTTTACGTCCACATTCAATAATGATATGGTTTGGTAGGAGGCACAGTACGTCGGAGCCTTGCCCGGTTTGGGAAGAACCACAATCGTGGCCGTTCACTTAGAAGCAGTGAGAGTCATGGAATCGCTAAAGGAGTTGTAGGGGCGCGCTGAAAGGGGGGCGAGTATGGCTTCAAAGACTATAGAAATGAGAAATGTAGCTATCTTCCCCCAGGACTTTACCCGAGGGCAATTTTTGAATAGCCAGAAGACCCACCTCTGGTCGTATATCTTTGTCCAATTTGACTCTTCACTTTCAGGGAGTTTGGTCATAAGAGAAGGTGCTATATAATCTGCCACGTCGTCGCCGTTGAGTGCCTCTGCAGTATATAAGGTGGAATAAAATTGCTCAAATTCTGCCGCTATACGATCATCACTGTACACTTGGGTCCCCAGCGAATTCACGATCTCAGGAACCTGTTGTTGGAGGGTTTGGGCCCGGAGCCGCTGAGCAAGTAATCAACCGACTTTATTGCCCCCGGCATAGTATCTACGTTTAGTACGCAAAAGTGCATATTCTGTTGTATCCATGTCTAACGCTTAGTTGTTTACAGGACGCCGTGAGTTGGCGTCTTGTTTTGAGAAAGCCGATAGTATGTGTACCCCCTCCAATTCCTTAATTTCCCTTTTCAATTGTCTGCGTTTGTCTTGCCTATCTTTATAAGCTTGGACGATATGGCGATAAAATGACCTTGCAGTACCGCCTTCAGAGTGTCCCAGACTTATGAAATGGGCATGTCATTTGTGTTGTTGAGGTCTAAAAAGGCGCAAATGGCCATCTCAATTTTGGAGATATTAGTGTTTGTGAGCAGTTTGTAATTCAAGTGCCAAGTGTGTTGTCGTTGAGCCCCTCTTGGCAGCCGCAGTGAGAGAGTGAGAGGTGAATGGTCCGACAGAGCTGCAACTCCTATGTCAGCTGACATAGCTAAAGTAAGACGAGAGGAGGTCAGAAAGTGGTCTATTCGCACATAGGTCCGGTGAGCGGTGGAAAAAAATGTGTACGCGCTCCTATTTGGATTGCGTTGGTGCCACACAACCACTAATCCCATATCCGCCAACCACCCCCGCATTGCCTCTGAAATAGCTCCTGAATGTCCCGCTGCGGTGACGACCTGTCCAGGACTGCATTACTCGCTACATTAAAGTCACCCCCTATCAATATGTCTTAATCTGGGGATGACACCACCCTCCCCAGTACATTTTTAAGAAAAGATTCTTGATGATCATTTGGCGCATAAACAGTGGCTATTGTGAAAGTGTATCCCTTCACCTCCAGTTGAATTGAAAGTAGCTTGCCTGGCAACTCTGCATGTATTTTAACCACCTTTCCTGTAAAATGTGAGGCAATCAATATGGCTACTCCTGTCTTCTTCCAGGGCCCTGAGAAGAAAAACTGGCGATTGAACCAGCGGGAACTGAGGTTTTTCCAATCAAAGCGAAGGAGGTGTGTTTCTTGTAATAAACATTTGGAGTCTCTGAAAAGAGAGAGAAGAGCCAGTCGCTTAGCCGCAGCATTTAAACCCCGTACATTGAAGCTTAATATTTTAATCTTAAATTAATACGAATTGGCATTTGAAAGGGCAGGGAGGAGGATAATATACTAATCCCAACCTTAGCGAACAAAGGAGGATGGGTATAGTGCTGTAATTGAGAGGTAAAGAGTGTCGAGATAAAAAACAAGCTTCGCTCACAACCAAAACATGAACACATTCCCAACATGGAACGCCGCGGGCGCATACTGAGAGATTCCTGACCCTATCTAAGACTGGCGTAGAAAAATGAGCTGTCCTCTGTGATGTTATCATAGTGCAAGAGCAAAGACTGAGTTGGTGACTGCAGGAAAGTGGTCAGAATAGATGAGTCCTGTCACTCTCAGACTCTCACCACCCCACACACCATCCACACCTCACACCCCACTCCCTTCCTCTGTTGATAAGGTGTAATTGTCACAGCAAAGAGGGAGATGAAGATGTATTACAGGCTATGAAGTTGTAATAGGTTGAAAAACAGGCAAACTAGGTGGGATTGGTGATCTCAAACTGAAGCTAATATATTGTAAGCTGTGGATCTCATCGTGAAAGAAGCACAAAGAAAGATTTAGAGACTAATCCTATGGTTGCAAGTTATGTAGAACTCTGGCGAAAATTAATGCACACTGTAGTTACCTCTACCCTGGTATGGGTTATTTAGTGGGTAACATACAGGCTTCAAAAAATCAAAAATGATACCAGACCTTCAGGTCTAGTGACCTGAATAGTCTACTCAACCTACTTGTAATGCTCATAACCCATAAATTAGTCTTGAATTGTGTGATCCAGGGCAAATATTTTATTTCACAGAATCGCCTTTTTCCTCTATCACCTTTGAGAGCACCTTCACATATGCGAGTTCAGCAGGTCTGCTGTACAAAAAACTATTATTTTTTATAGATTAAAAGTTTGCTCCAAATATAAAAAGAATCTAGGCCACATATAGTGTACACATGACCCTTGACTTGCATCTTAGTTCACTAACAGCATCATCATCAGGGGTTGGGTCGGAATGTTTCTCAGTTCATGTTTAAAAACGTTCACTTTAAATAAATGTATTACTATAGAATTATGTGATAGTACATTGTCATTTACAGACAGCACATTTTCCATTAAAATGACCACAATTTCCCACTGACATTCAGTTTAATTGATACAATTATATAGCTTAAAAATGATAATATTTGGAAATCTGGTTTCAGCACATATGTTTCATTTGCACATCAACAAGTAAAGTGTTCTGATTGTTTTGATCCTATTAAGTTCTGTCTCCATCCCACTTTTGAATTGGAAAGAAAATGCTTTCCAAACTGCTGATATTTTTAAAAATGTGTACTGTGCACAACAGTCCAGCAAACTAAACCCAGCCATCAACATCAGCCACAACTGAAACAACATAGCAGAGGACGGCTAGACCCACACCCTCAGATCCAACCAGCCTGTGCTCACAGGCAACCTACGAAACGGCCTATCCACTTTCAACAGCTGGATCTCAGACTGCACCAACACCTTGGCTCCCATGAAGAAAATCAGGCATACAAGAACTCATGCTCAAACATGCTGGTGTTGCTCGAGTGTGAATTCACCTTAAAAAAAAAAAAAAATAAGACGAGGCGTTTGGCAAAACCGGAACAGTTGGTTTAATTAAACGCAGCGGCTGGGAGAGCAGGCAACCGAGTCCTCGTCTGAAGACTGTCTCAAAGCGCATTGGTTTCGACTGTCATTTTATACATTACATGAAGCGTCCTAAAGTAATTTGTACATTCCTTTGGAGACCGAAATCTGCGCCAAGTCACGAGGCCATAACTCTGGTCATTTGATAAGAAGCGCAGTTGGGTCTCGACCTTGCGTGGACACAGTGTGGGGCCAGTGGGTACGTGTCCAGATGTCCGGCATGGGTAGTGTGTGATCACTGCTTGTAGTGTGCATGCTGTGTTCTGATTGGCTGAGTGTTCCTAACTTATTGCGGCAACTGACTTTATAGTGTTTTGGGAACGTGCGACTCTCTGGCCAAACGTGTTTTATTGGTGCCAATCTCCTAAGACCATTGTGGTGTCACTGCCTATCTGTAGGATCGATCCGGGTTTTCCTGTTAGCGTGTTTGTCTAAAGGTTATGTGTCACCCACCTGTGATCTGTCCATCTGTTGCTTCAGGCCTTGGTCGCAGGGCCTGCATGACCACGTACTTCGGACTCTAGCTTGAGGGGGAGGTCATATCGGTTGAATTCAACAACGGCAAGTTCGTTATTATACATACATATACCATGACGTGTATTGATACATATTTTTCAGTATTAATACTGGTACACGGAAGACCTAAGTGACTCCAAACGCTATTGCAAATAACTAGAAAGAAGATGGTGAACCAGCCGAGACAACACCTCTAGAGACACCTACAAATCCGCACTCCGAAGGTAACACGGCCAGATCAAAGAAGCCAGGAAATCTCCCCTCGTGCTCAGACTAGAATCCTGGTCCAACTCCAGCAGAGGACTTTTAAACCTAGTCAGAGAACTCACCAACCCAACAGCAGACACCAACACCATCACCCCTTTACAGGACCTCTGTGACTACCTTTATGGCTTTTTCTTCAACAAAATGCTCAAGATCTACAGCAGCTTAGCAGCCCAACCCACCGTAGAAGACATTGTCACGCGGCCTCCCACCACTAACCAGCAGCGCCCACCTTTTTATGAACTAGAGCCCTCTAACCACAGAATTCACCACCATTATTATGCCGACCATCCATTCAAGATATCGCACACACCCCTGCCCTCACCACATGTACAACCTGGGAATAACACTGATCAGCGCCAACTTTACCACCATCATCAACTCCTCCATCTTTAGTGGAACCTGCCTGGATAGAAGGGAACCCTCTGAAATTGCAGCTCTCCTGAAAAAACCCTTGGCTAACCCTAAAGAACTCAGCAACTACAGACCCATCTTTCTCCTTCCTTTCCCTGCCAAAGTGCTGGAGAAAGGGGTCAACTGGCAACTCTTGGCCCATCTAGAACAGCGCCACCTCCTGGACTCCACCCATTCAGGGTTCTGCAGCAACCACAGCACGGAGACCACCCCCCCCCCCCCCCTGGCAGCAACAGACTAAATCTGGTCCATCATGGACAGAGGGTAAACCGCAGCTCTGATACTGCTTAACCTTTCAGCGGCCTACGACACAGTTGCCCATGGCACCATCATCGGCAGACTCCAGGGCTCAGGAATTCAAGGGCCCACCCTATGTTGGATTTCCTCCTTCTTCCCCATCCAGCAGACTGTCTCCTTGAATCTCTGAAACAGGCATCTTGTCTGTGGAGTCCCCCAAGGCATCTCCCTCAGTCCAACGGTGTACATGGCACCCCTCGCCCACATCATAAGAGCCGACAGCATCAACATTGTCTCCTACGCCAATGACGCTCAGCTTATCCGCTCTATCACCGACACCAGGACAAGTGTCACTTCCTGCATGTCCAACATCGCCAACTGGATGCGAAAGAACTGCCTTAAACTCAAAACAGACGAAACGGAAATCCTGATCTTCGGAAATAAGAGCTTTCCTTGGGATCCCTCCTGGTGGCCACCCGAATTAGGCTCCACTCCCACCCCCACAGACCGTGCCAGAAACCTTGGCATCCTCCTTAAACGGGAAACTCCTGATGAATAAATAGGTCAATGCTGTGATGGCATCCTGCTGCCTCATCCTCTGAATGCTTCACAAGATTTTCAAATGGCTCCCCACACACTGGATGCGCGGTCACTCAGGCCCTCATAACTCGACTACGGAAACATACTCTACGTCGGCATCTCCAACCAGCTCACGCAAAGACTCCAGATCATCCAAAACATGGCCGCCAGACTCATCCTAGACGTCCCCAGAAGCGCTCACATCACTCCCTACCTCACCAAACTATACTGGCTACCCATCCAGAAACATTGGCAATTCAAGCTGCACATCCATCCTACATAGCCATCTACAACACCGGACCAGCATACCTCCACAAACAACTTTAACTGTACCAACCTTCCAGACAACTAGGCTCTACCTCTCTCCTTGCATGGGTCCCCCACATCTGCAGAAGCAAGACAGGAGGGCGTGCCTTCTCCTTCATTACCCGCCAAGAACTAGAATTAACTTTCTCAGCACATCAGGACTGCTACTTCCGCAAGAAACTGAAGACCTGGCTATTCAACTGGGAGCGCTGCCTGCTCCAGTGCCTGTATTCACGAATGATAAGCTGCTCCATACAAATCGACATAACATTTGCAAGATATTTAAATGCAATGAGTTATGAAAAAACTGACATCCTAAAGCCTTTCGTTTTATGCTTCTATCCCCCAGCATGATTGTCAGACAATTCACTTTACAAAATCCTTTAACTTTGTAGTCCGAGAAAGAAAAGTAAATGCAAATTTCCAGGCTAAAACAAGCAACAATTTGTAAACATTTAACCTCTTGGAACACACCGCAAATGTGACAAAATAAAAACAAGATTTAAAGACCTATTTTTTGTTCATTCGCTTTCTAAATGAACTGAACACCTGTTCTTTGCCAGCTCAAGCTCTCTCGCCAGAACAGGCCAGAAGGCCCTAAAAATAGCTCACCACAATACAATCTGGCTCGCTTTTGCAAGTGGGCAAGTACATTTTTCAAGGCCTGACCTATTTAACTTCTCCTGAGTTCCATACCTTAGACTGAAGCCTAACATGTATAGTCTGATCACCGCACCAATTATTGTTTGTTTTGCATTTTTGTTTTAGCTTTTTATCCTTAGTCTTCCTCAGGGTTTTTCTGGCGAAATAGGTCATGAGAAAATTGCAGAGTGCGGCCGTTAATGCACAGCTCTGATCCTTGTGCAAACATTCTTTTGTTCATTGATCGGAATTTAAAACAAAACTTTGAATCCGGGTTTAAGTAATGTCTCGGTTTATAGAAGGCTGTGATACATTATGTCTGAGATCTGCCTCACTCTGGTTTTGTTATTAATGTAACCTTGCAGTGCTCTAGGGTTTGATTAGTTGTATTTATACTGTGCTACATACTCTTAACTAGGCCCAAAAGGGCATTGCCGGAGGGGTAGCATGCTAGTTCATGAAGTGCCATGGATGAACAGTGCGTGTTTGTCGTGCGGCCTGTATTGGGATTTTTTATATTTCATACCTTGAGACCAGAGTTAAACTTTTAATATGTTTAGTTGCTCTACCCCAGCGTAAATTGGAAGAGAAAATGAGTGAGTGGTAGCTTACGCATTCAGTTCTAACTAATGAATAGATATGTGCAATTTGGCCTATCTACTGTGTCTGTGTCTGTCTGTGTGTGTATGTATATATTATGGCTGAAACTGCTGAATCTGTGTCATGAACAAACGTTTCGCTGCATTTACAAATGGGTGTTAGCGGAGAGTGCTGATAGACTAGACTGTACTAGCCATCACCTGCCATATATGGAGTGGCCTTGTATATACATAAACCCCATAAGATATGGGTTAAGAAAGTGCACACAGATGAAGGGAGCCACCTTTGGGAGGTCTGGGATTCGTGCCGGTATGATGCCCGAGAGTGCATCCATTCAACCCCAAAACAGCCTCTGTGGAAAGAAAAAGCCATGTGTACTTCACATTACAACAGGGTCTACATCACCCACAATACTCTTGGCTTAAGGCAGCAATCACCTGGGTTCAGGAAAGCAGAAAGGCTTGGAAGGGCAAGGCATTTAATTACTCATTACTAAAACATGATCACAGTATATATATATTTTTTTTATTCAGTTTGTTTAAATAGTGCCTGATATGAATGAATTTAAAGCTTTAAGAAAATAAAACAAAACACACACAAGGGTTACAAAATTGTTATACAAATGGTAATACAATATCACTGCCTCTCTGCTACATTCTGATGCAATGTTGGAGTCCCTGTCTTTTGTTGAAGTTAATGTGCTAGAGTAAAAATAATAATTTTATTTATGTTCGATTACTTAAAATAATTACATGTATATAACTTAAAGGAGTGGTTAAATAAACAAGTGATACAAAAATGTGTTTTTAGAAATGCATAAAATTGATGATTAAAAGGAATTTTTCCCTTAAAAAGATCTGTGGTTCTGGGCTCATGTCCTCTTAGCCAGTTGTCTCTCTGGTCTTGCTCGAGTTCCGCCCAGTAAGTTGTACTGTAGACATTGGAGCTTGGATGGCGTCTATGAATTTTCCCACCCTTGCAAGGGACTGTGGGGTGTTGTCAGAAAAGCACTTGTCCACTGCCTTCCTATAGAGTCTGAGGCCATTTGCTCGGCAAAGAGGAATTAGGAGGCGACGTCGATCATTAGCAGTGTGGGGGCAACAGCCCAGCAAGTGGAACAGGACTTGGAGTGATAGTTGCATAGCCTGCAGGAAGATAACCCGTCCCTGTGGGCCGCGTGAGGGTTAAAGTCTGTGATTGGCAGCGCTGGGAGTCTCGTGAGTTGTTGTTTTTTTCGAGCCTGAGCAGATAAGAAATGCTTGAAGTATGGCTGTGTTTTCCCCTGGATATAGTAGGCGTCCAGGTCTGTGAGGAGCGGCCTGTGTTTGAGCCTTTCAATGTCACTTTCGAGTGAGTCTTGTATGACTTCTGCATACACAGCTTTGTTCCATGCTGGCAGAGGAATATTCGAGTTGGTCAGATTTGTTGTCTCAATCTTCAGGACACGAATGGCTAGCAATAGCTGTGTGTGCCATGGGGATCCTTCTTGTTTTAAGTTGGGTTTTAAGAGATGGGGCTGGAGGGAACAAGGTCCTGATGTAGTATTTCATTATTTTGCCTAGGCAGGTAAGGTCCAGACTTACCAGACCCAGCTCCAGCCTCATCCTGGCCCTCCTTGCATGCCAAAGGGTAGGTGAAGATTTTTTTGTAGGCAATTTTTTGGAAGTTCATGAGGCAGGAGTCGAGCTTTCCGGGGAAGGCTAGGTGACCAGGGCAGTTACAAGCTTAGCTCGGAAGACATTTAATATTGGGTCAGCTGTTGGACTGTGTAGTTGGTAGTTTAAGCGTTTCAGGCTGTGGTTAACCCAGGCTCCCCTGGTTTGGCCCGTTCATTGAACCAGACTCCCAGGTAATTAGAGCTTGTGCAGGTGGATATTTGCTGGTGTCCTCATTGCCAATGTGCAAATTTCTTACAGGGGTAGTTGCCAAACATCATTATTTTTGTCTTTGCCTGATTCACCAGGAGTTTGTTCTCTTAAGTTATAACAGTGGAGAGCATTAAGATCACTCTGTAGGCCGGTTCGGGTTTGGTCAATGATGGCGATGTTGTCTGCATATTGCAGAGTCTGCAGACATGTTCTCTCCAGTCTAGGGGTTATTAGACTAGCGCCTTCCAAAGATTTGGGCAGGTCGGTAGTGAAGAGATTGAAAAGTAGCTGGGCCAGCATACAGCTTTGTTTTAGGCTGTTGTTAGATGGAATTTTTTCCGTTGCTGTGGTAGGACTGGTTTTTATCCTGACCCATGTGTCCTGGTACAGGGACATAATGGCTTCGAGGAGTTGAGAAGGGATTCCCCAAGAATGTAGTTTGTGCCATAGTGTGCCCTGATCAACTCTGTCAAATGCTGAACTATAGTCCACAAAATCAGGGGGGTTGCTTGGCCCGTGTTGCTCGAGTGGACAGATCGGCCAGAGCTAAGATGTTGTCAACGGTTGAGCTATCTGGTCTGAATCCTGACTGGGAAAAGGGGAGAATGCTATTTTCAGCTGCCCAGACTTCCAATTCGCCCATTAGGGTCGAGCAAAGGCTTTGGCATCGAGATCCAACAAGGCTATCAGTCTGTAGTTGGTCGGGTTGGTATGGTCTCTCTTTTTATGTTTTGGGTAGAGAATTTATCCTTTCCGTGACAGCGGGATTGAGGCTATGAGAAGGGCATGATTGAAGAGTGGCGTGAGAACCCCTGCACAAAAGGTTTGGGTGACTTTAAACACAGCTCCAGTGATCCCATTGGGTACTGGTGCCCCATCATTTCTCATTTGCTTGATTGTAGCGATGACTGAGGCCTCTGAGATGCTGGGGACTTGTGCGCCTGGGCAGTGAGGGGCCCTGGTAGTCTCAATGTTCTTGTTTCCCCCGAATCTAGGGATTAGAGCTGCATAACATAGTTGACCCATACGCTGTCTTACACCATTCTTCTTTGACTGGGTATGATTGCTCAGTTGATTAATATACTTCCACAACTGAGCGTGATTCTTCTCTTTGAGGAAGGTGAAGATTCCTAGCCATTTGGCTTTGACCTGCTTGGTTCGATGTAGCCAGACTCTTTTCCTGTGCTCGGCTCGGAGGGCTGAGAGAGCTTGGCCCTGAACTTGTTTGCCGCTCCTCCGTTTTTCCTTTAGGGCCTTTCGGGGTCTCTGCTTGCTTGCCAACAGCTTCTTGGCTAATTTGGAAAAAACAGTGTTAGAAAATGATGCTTCTGCTGTGATGATATCGCTGGGGTGCCCCTCAATGCCAATTGCAAGTCGGTTAGAAGGTTGGTTCAGTGTTCCAACGGGGCCTAAGGCTGTGGCAAGTGGCTCTTTTGTTGCTATCCAGGCATGCAGTTTAGGGCCAAGGTTTGCTGTCCATTTTATTCTGCGAGGAACTTTGTGACTTTCCTCTCCTGTTGGTGCTCCTAGCGGCATGAGTTGGAATGCTGCTTCGCTGGAAATTTTTAAAATTGCTCAGAGAGGTCTGTGGTCATTCTCCTTCCGTTCGTCTACATCGGAGTGGCAAAGATCAGTGGACAGCGAGCCACTGATGAAGATGTAATCAATGGAGGAAATGTTCCTGAACGTAGGAGGGAGGGGGTCATGATGGATCTTGGGCCTGTTTGATGGTGTGAGCGGAAAGTAAACAGTTGCTGTCCAGAAGTGTGGTAGAGTACTCCCGCTGTGGATTTGTGGATATGGTGGGATGTGATAACTTGGCCTTTGATCCCTGTTGAATTATCTCCAGGCACTGTAAGTTGCTCAACATGGCCACAGTTGCAAATTGCATGGCACTGGTAGTGTGCAAACTCTGCATCAATAAGTTCCTGTATTGTGTGGAACAACCCACTAGTAATGTGCAATTAAGCGTTGGACCCCACGGAATGAGGAGTTACTGTGCGTACGCAGATTTACAAGGCAGTATTCCTTATGGTATTCCCTGTTTTTTGGGTTCAGTGTACACATTTACCACCTGCTCTGAGCAGGTGTTAGAAAGGCCTTGGGGGGGCTATTGTAAGGCAGGAGGGAGGGGACGACTAGGGTGAAGCAAGGAGTGGATATGGTTGGCAGGCAGGGAGCTGTAATGCTCAACCACCAACCCAAACCCCTTGCCCCATCCCCGGGGTGCCTTATCTGCAGTACGATCAGGAGCTATAGAAGAGGCTCAAGCTGCATTGCAGCCTTTTCTCCCAGTGATTTTACCTGCAGAATTTTCCAGCTGGTAAAATAGGGTTTGTCGTACCCACACCCAATCAATTGTGTGCAGAAACACCGGTCCTCTTAGAATTGTGAGGAATTTTACACATCCCAACCAGGGCCCAGCCCACTGTGCAATGGGCGGATAAGGCAAACAGTGTGCCACCAAGAGGCCCAAGAAACCATGGTAAAAACAAAACCTCCTATACCTTTAAATGGCTTTTGGCTGACCTCTGGTTGAATTGAGCAAGATCTATTGAGAATGACATTTCTAATCTGTTTTAATTTTCCAGTCCCATACTTTTTGTTAAAAAAACATAACCGTTCCAGAATGGATAATGTCAACCTTCAGATTTAATTGCCTCTGGCTGAAAAGGCAGGGAAGGAGGTCTTGCGTCCTGTGAAACCAAGGGAGAGGCAAACAGAGAAAGAAGAAATCAGCCTTCTTGGCAGGGTACCCGCTCCCTTATAAAAATGTAAACGTGTGCAGTTGGTTAATCGGCAAATTTAAAGGCTGATTGGGACCCAGTATATGGTTTAATGGAGTCATTTGAGGCTTCATGGTGACAAAAATGTATACTTTTTGAGAGGTGATGTAAGGGTGTTATCAGTTGAGTTCTGTTGTGTGTCCTAATGAAAAAATGTTTTCACTAGGTACAATTTGATTGTGTACAACTAGAAATATACATTTTTAACACTCTTGTTTAATCTTAAACACTTATGCCCTCATTACAAGGTGCACGGTACTGGGATGGATTTACATACAAATTTACTGTTCGCGTGCAGTAATAATAAAATCACTTATAAAGTGCATGGCTACTTCACACCACAGTGTCCCAGCGCTAGGTAGGGTGACCCAGATCCCCAACACAGCAAGCTATGATTAAAACATGGCCCATTAGGCTAACCCAAACAGCCAGGTTTTTAGCTTTTTGTAGAATAGTGGTTCTGATGATTCCGGTCTGATTGAAAGAGAGTACTAAAAATCTAAAGGTGCTTTTTCCGAATAAATCTGATCCAGTACCTTGCAATTACAAGTAAACCCCCATGCAGTGAGGAATTACCATCAGAACCCCATTTTTCTTTCCCTGGTCCGTAATACCACCTGGAATATCCAAGTCTGCTGGGTTTAAAACATACATTTAACACCTCCTTTAAGCAGGTGGTAAATGTATGTTGGCCCACTGGGTGAGTGGGTGGGTGACTGGAGAGTGTGGGGGAGTAGGGAAGGAAGAGATGGTTATTTCTGGCAGGGGGAGCATTGTAATCTCACCCTGTCAAAAAACAAAAGCAGGGAATGAGGTTTGGATGCCAAAGCCTCGTGATTTTTACTGTACCGAATTACCACACTGTAAAGTCCACTCTTTCTCACACACCCGGAAAATCTGGTGTGGGAAAAGTCTACCCACTTCAAATCATTTAAGGCAGAATTCATTGAGATAATTCTGCCCTGTCCGACTTGTTATACGGGCCTATATCTCTGTGCATTTTGCAGCAGCCTATCTTGGTCTGTGTATAATACCATTTTATAATAATGACTTGCGGCCCGTGCATGTAAGAGCAGCGGGGTGGGGGGTGGATTTCGACTGACGATGACTAGGGAAAATTAAATAAATAATTTTCCATCGCCATCGTCCGTCGAAATCTCCCCACCTCTCTTACCTGCACTGTTGTATTCCGCTTTAGGTGTCCGTATATAGGTTTTCCTGAAACATGTCCTTATATAGGCACAATTCGCATTGCCCATATATAGGCATAAGATCCCAGTCCTTATTTAGGCATTAGCCATGCTATCCAAATACAGGCATGGTCACCTACATCCGTCCACCCCAACGTCACGAGTTCTTAGAAACCAGACCCTTAAGCTCTTGGGAGTTCCCCTAGCACAGGATTATTGATTTCTCCAAGAACTCATTTATTATGCATGAACCGCTATTCCTTAAGGGTTCATTCCTGACGTCTTCCTCTGCCCGACTTTACGTCAATGCTAACATTCCAAGGCACCTACCGGGTATAAATATACCTTCCCTTGCCCAAGCAAGTAGGAGGAGACCTCGACTTTAGAGGAGCCCGTGTCCCGGCCTGACGCACTGACAAGAGACGCTGTCATCCCTGCTCGCAGAGAATCCAGCTTCCAGTGTTCTGACTCCCTTCGCGGGGTGTTAGAGTTCGAGACCCGGAAAGAGATTCCCACCTCTCTCATTCTCAAGGTATGGAGCTGACTAGAACCTAGAGGGACTCTTGGCATACCAGACTCTTGGCATACCAGACTCTTGGCATACCAGACTCTTGGCATACTATAGCATACCATACTATAGAATACATCACCTACTTCTTACCTTGCATTACACTTAGGTTAGGTACACTGGGGTAGAACTAGTTAGAGAATCATCTTATGAGTACTCGCATTTTTAGCTTATGTTATTTAAGTATATGAATATGTGTCATAGCTAAAAGATAATGCTAGCGCAGTATTATTTCTTTCTACTGCTTACGCTGTACATAATATATCTCGCATACTGGCTTGTGATCATAACAGCTCATATCTCTTACACGAGAAACAAGACTGTTCAATAAATCCTTTTATTGAAACGCCCGTCTATTCTTTCTGTGTAACTCTGAAGAAACTAAGCATGCACGATTAGCTGAGTGAAACTGTTATCTGTTGTTTCCAAGATTCTGAGAGTGTTCCGATTCTAAAGGGAAACAAAGTTGTCCTGTTTATGCGGTTGCCAGAAACTACTCCCTTCTTGTTTACAAGGAGTTTCTAGTGGCCTCTGAGTTAGCTGGCACAAAGTAATTAAGTTTAATATACTCGATAGGGACATACTGGCCTCAGTCCTTTGTCGCATCTATAGGGTATATTATTCCAATGCGCAGAGCCTATTAGGGAAATGGGAACTACACTACAGCACGGCCGCGGCTGATGCCTTGCATATTCACCTTGCTTTTAGTCGCAGCCTGGGACCTTGTAGCACTATAAAGAGACATCTCACTATTCCTCAGTGTACCATCCAGGATTCAGTTTTGTGACCGGCTGGTTACATAGACCTCTGCAGTGATCGCTTTAACCAACTGAGCTTTCATAACGGAAGAATGCATTTCCCATCATTAGGTTGAATTTAAGATGAGGGCGGAGGCTGAGGCCCTATTAACCCAATGGGCATTGCGTGCCCGAACTCCGCAAAGCACGGCCTTCCCCGAGGCTACCAGCTTACACTACTAAAGTGATTTAAGAGATTGTTTTGTTAGCAGACGTAGTGTGTGTGGACAAATAATGTACTTCACAGCTCACTTAATATGGCTATTCAAAAAGTTATGCTTGCTTTTCTCACTAAGAGTACAATAATTTAACGGAGTTAGTTACATTTTTCAACATAAAGAATGCATCACTAAACATTAGAATGAATCCCGGTGCACCATTTTAGAATGTGTTCATTTATTTTACAGGAAAGTTAAACTCTCCAGCTAAAGTTGTCGCATCTCCGAGGAAACCTCCACTTTCACCACGAGGAGCAGGGATGAAGCGTACCTTGCCACCCAAATCACTGGCACAGTTTTTCAAAACGTCTTCCAAACAAAAACATGCTGAGGAAATGACGAAGCAGCCAGAAAAGGCTAAAGGTACGACCAGTCAGATTCCATTCCGTAGTGCACGACATTATAGCAAGTAGTAACTATAGCTGGGTCCTCTTTGGCTTCTGTTATCCTGCACAATACCTTGTTAGCCCTGCAGGTCCCTGTAGTGTTCACCCGTTACTGGGCAAATGCCAGAAATATGTGAAATCTGATTACATTTTGAAGTTGAAAAGATGTAATTCTACCTTATTGTGCCGGCCAATATAATATGCGCCTTTAGACCGGAAGTGCTGACTGACGGAGGGTTCAGTCGATACTTTCAATCCAAAAATAGTCGATTAGCGTCGCATCAAATGTTTTGTGAACTAACGTCGTCTGATTCTGGCTCAAGCAGACGGTTGTTGTCAGTAAAACCAATTTTTATGTATTTTATGATTCCCTATTGGGTGTTTTGATTACGAAGTATAATTTTTCCCTTTCCCCATCTTTGTAGGTAGCTGTGAGTCGTCTAAATTGAAAGACGCGCAAATCACAGGAAAAGGAGTAAACACAACTGTGGATAAAGAAGTATTAGAAGAATCCAATCGAAAGAATGCTACCTCCCTCATCCTCTTTGAAGAGGTAATCATGACTTCTAGAAATTGGTGACTGCTTTTTAGGGTCAGGTTTTCACTAGAGCAGTTAATGTGTGCTGTTTATTCTGAGCTGTTATAAAACGTGACTGTTTCTCTTAAATGGGGTTCTCTCTTCTGGCCATAAACTTACCTTTCTCGGCACACATGGTGGATAACTGAACACATGTTTAAGCATGCATGTTTGCAGCTTTGAAAAAAGGTTCGGGGAAGAATACATGCCTTTAGGAAGCAAGGTTTTATCTTTAAGTGTAATCCAGATCAATCATAATACAGAACAATTTGACTGAAAACACCACAAACAAAATATGTTTTTACTTAAAATTAAGCAGGAAACGCTGCTCCTTTTCCCTTTCCATAGGCAGTTTTCCTAGGAAAGACAACTGCCAGAAATCTGACCCATCCTGTCATGCACAGCTGGGAGTCCGTAGGTGGTTTGTTTTTCTGTTCACTGAGTAAGGATCTTGAGCATTGCTTCCTTCGTTAAGTTTATTTTTGACTCAAAACTCAGCTTTCAGTGGGAAATATTTGCTCAAAATCTTAATAAAAAAAGAAAATAGCTTCTTTTCCCAAGCCTTTTATGTTTTTAGCAGTTGGGTGTTTCTCTCCTTACCTTTTCCATCTTTAACAACGACTTTCTGATAGACGCTTTCTTCCTTTGATGACCATGATCGAGTAAGCCTTGCTGACTGTTCTCTTGTTGCTAATGCTTTATTTTGTTGCTTTTAATCGCTGAGATCTCTCAGGACTTAAGCACTCGCACTTTAGTGTAGTACTTGCACTCTAGTGTTGTTTTTATCTTGTGGGTTTTTAAAAACAATATTTTTAAAATTATAATGATGTTTTCTTTGTGCCAAATACCTGCTGCCTTTTAACAATTACTGCCAACTGCACTCTGCATTCTGCTTTCGCATCTTCTATCAATTACGCCCTGGTCCGTCACGGCTGAGTGCCGTTTGTGCGGAGGGCGGGGTAATTTTTCACACACTTCCGGTTAGGCCATTATTACCACTTCCGCTGGTGCGCGGTCTAGTTTACCAACACCACGATATTTGAAAAACTCCATGAAGCGAACGTGCAGCGGACGCGCGCAGCGGGCGCGCCGCTGGCGCGCCTAAGGCAAGCCCGTCTGCGCCTGTCCGCGCCTGGCCCGTGCCAAGTGCCATAAACCCTGGTCCAGTTATATCAGTCTTAATCCAATACACAAGTAAAGACCTTTATGGACTAAATAAATCAGACGCCAGTCCAGGCTGTAAAAGATGCATTCTAGACACTGGAAGCTACCCTATTCAGTTCAAATGTGTATGTGGCTTTCTACTTCCAGGTCAACAAATGATTAAAAGTTGCCAGATTTTAAAATCGTGGCCTGATTAATGTAAGGTCACTTGGTAAACATAAATATGAAATAGCAGATATCATTTTGCAACAAAAACTGGAGGTGCTATTTCTTACAGAAACATGGGCAGACCCAGCATCAGACCCAGATTTTGTAGTTGCAGTCCCACAAGGGTTTGTCTCATCTAGACTGGACAGACCCATTAAGAGAGGTGGAGGGCTAGCGGTAATATATCATGATCACTTTAAAGGTACATTTTCTCCAGCATCTGACCCTCATTATGAAGGGCTTAATTTTCAATTAGAATTGAATCCAAAAACACCTTCAAGGGCATGTTGGTATACCGCCCCCGGCTCAAGATCTAGCTTTACTGCAAATTTAGATTCACTACTAGAACCATGCCTCACTACAAAGACATTTACCATCTTGGGT
This sequence comes from Calotriton arnoldi, assembly GCA_963921515.1. Classification (NCBI taxonomy): domain Eukaryota; kingdom Metazoa; phylum Chordata; class Amphibia; order Caudata; family Salamandridae; genus Calotriton; species Calotriton arnoldi. The sequence goes on from CAWUFW010005672.1 coordinate 153,086, forward strand.
GATTTTAATTTACACCTTGAGATGAAGTCGGACAAGGACACAACTACTCTAATAGAAACTCTAAGTATGCTGGGGTTAACTCAGATAGTACATAAACCCACTCATGAGGCAGGCCATACACTCGACGGGGTATTTTCCTCAGTACCAGGATTAATAGTGAAGGAAATCTACCCTCTCGTCTGGTCAGACCATTTTTTAATCACATTCGACTACCCAGTTCAAACTGTTCCGGAAGCTAAGGCTGATAAAATACAGCAAAGCACATATAAAGCATGGAACAAGATAGATAAAAGCACGTTGGAATTCCAACTGGAGCAGACACGGCCGACTGTGAGCACACAGGTGGATCAGGCTGCAACGGATTATACAAAATGGCTTAATGACGCCTTCAAGACTACAGTACCAACCGGGAAAAACTCCGGGAATCGCACTCAACCATCAGCCCCATGGTTTACTGAAGCTCTGCGACAAGAGAAACAAAATTGTCGCCGATTAGAAAGGCGCTGGAGAACAAAATATGAGGGAGATGATAAAAACAGCTACAAATGCGCATTAGCAAACTATAAATCTCTTTTGATTACGGAAAAAAGGACTTTCTTCACTCGACAAATTGAGCAAGCCAAAAACTCAACTAAAGAATTATTTGGGGTGGTAGAAAAGCTAACGGCTATATCAAATAAAATAACTTCAGGGAGTAGTAAACTCCTTTGTGACAACATAGCAACTGCTTTCAGGAATAAAGTCTATGACATATATAATAATTTCTCCGCTATTCCCAATACATCAAACAAAGTTTCACCTACCACCAAGATAGAAGAGAATGGTGTTTTTAGGTTTTCGCAGGTGCCGAGAGAGCTTGTGGAAAAACTAATTCAGGAAACAAAATCAGGCTCTCCGTTGGATCCCTGCCCCCCTGTAGTACTAAAAAGCATAGCAAAGGAGGTGAGTCCTATATTGACAAACATTTTTAATAATATGTTTTTATCAGGCACATTCCCGGCCATCTGGAAAGATGCAGCCATTCTTCCTTTGATAAAGAAAGCAAACCTGGATATAACCATTACAAGCAACTATCGTCCAATTGCTAGGCTACCTTTCCCGGCAAAAATAGTTGAGAAAATAATGAACAATAAACTAACACAGTTCATTCATGAAAAAGAATTACTTGACCCCTCTCAATTCGGTTTCCGCTCAGGGCACAGCACAGAAACAGCACTTATCAAGGCTACCGAGGAGATCAGGGCAGCAATGGACCAAGGGGGTGCGGCTGTTCTGATTCTCCTCGATTTGTCAGCTGCCTTCGATACTGTGCACCATGACACACTGTTCCAGCGTTTGGAAAAATTAGGGGTAAAGAATCTAGCCCTATCTTTAATAGCATCATTTCTAAAAAATAGGAAACAAACTGTGACCTTAGATCAGTTTCAAGCTGCTCCGTACGTACTCCCGTGCGGGGTTCCTCGAGGTTCATCTTTGAGCCCATCTTTGTTCAACATTTATGTGTCTGAACTGGCTCCCTTGGTTCAACATTTCGGCTTCGATTTGACATCATATGCCGATGACACTCAGATTGTGGTAGAGGTGCATAAAAACAGAGTCTCGCCTGCCACACAATTTCAGAATTGTATGAGGGAAATTAGTCATTGGATGGGAAGGCACTGCCTCAAACTAAACTCGGATAAAACCGAGGTGGTTATTTTTGGCAATCTCCAACCTATGTGGGACGACGTATGGTGGCCGGCGGAAATCGGAGAACTTCCAAAGCCAGTAGAAAAGGCTAAAAACCTTGGGGTGTTGATTGACAACAAACTTACATATTCCCAGCAAACCAATGCCACAGTCTCAGCTGCATTCTACTTGATAAGAAAATTGAAGAAGATAACACCCTACATTCCCCTAAATCTTAGGAGGACGGTGGTAACAATGTTAGTGTTATCAAAATTAGATTACTGTAACAGCCTCTACCCTGGGTTACAGAAACAACACCTGAAAAAATTACAAATGGTACAGAATGCCGCTGCTAGGCTCTTGCTGAATTTACCAAAATATCAATCCATCTCGGAAGCCATTCGGAAACTTCATTGGTTACCAGTGGCACAACGCATTAAGTTTAAAGTACTTTGCCTGGCCTATAAGGCACTGAACAATACTGGACCAGCATCACTAAAAAATGTTTTTTCCTGGTAGATGTCTAAGGTCTACTAATGCCAGGTTGATGCTGGTACCAAGAATTCGAACGGTGAACTGGGGAGGTCGAAGCATAAGCTACTGTACAGCCAAACTCTGGAACACTCTTCCAGCAAGTACAAGAGCGGCCAATTCCCTCACCTCCTTCAGAAAAAATCTGAAAACTTGGTTGTTTAACTAACTTCATATTAAACTCTTTTCTTCTCTTTGTCAAGGCTATATCAAGGTCCAGCGCCAAGACACCTTCGGGTATTCGTGCGCTTTAGAAATCACGCTAACATAACATAACATAACATCTCTAAAACAAGCATTGGCAAAGCCAATAGCTCTTGCCTATATGTGAGCAGTTGGCTTCCACAGTGTCTTACCCATGTTGCAGAGCAGCGTGGCTAAAAGTTAGAAACAAAGCGCTATAATGCAGCCAGCGCTGCCACGTCCTAGTGCTTTTTAGGTCTCGCCAGTGACCTCTTGGAATCACTCTGGGCTTTTGTGGAAACTCGTGCATGTTCTGCACTGTTTCCAATGGGCACTTGTGCATGTATGGCGTTTACCTTGCGGGAGTGAGCAGCGGCGCCATCTGTTTGCAATTATCGCGCTTTCGAAACAGTTGGCGCCGCTGCTCGCTCCCGCAAGGTAAACGCTGTGCGAGTCTCGCCCCGTCTGAAACCTCCTTTCTGTGCCTGCCCCCTCCCTCTTTCTCCCCTCCCTCGCTCTCTGTTCTGAACCTCGCTCTCTACCCTCCTGTCACCAGAACTTCCCGCTTCTGCTCCCTCACGTTCTCTCACCCTTTTTCTCCATCTTTTTTCTTTCTTCTTTGCCCCCCCCCCCCCACTTTCTCTCCTTTACGTTCCATTTTCTAGGTTTCTCTGCCCCCACCCCGTGTTCTCTCTTTCGCCTCCTCCTCTCTCGTCTTCCCCCCCCCCCCCTCGCTCTCGGTCCTGGGATGAACTCGGTGGAGAAGGGCAGAGGGAACATATTCGATGAAGGTGAGCTCCGCAGAGACTATATGAACACCCAGGACTGGCCCCGCACCACTGACCGTGCATTTGGGGTCCTGCCAGTGCTTTCAATGGGAAAAAATAAGTGCAGGTACTCTTAAAATAAGCTATGAGTGTAGCAAGTGGGCGGGGCTAGGGGCGGGGCTAAGGACAAGACATATAAGACACTTCTACTATGTGGCCAAATACTTATATATTCTTGAGTGCGCACTCACAGAAACAAGCAGCAATGCTCACACAAAGCATTCCAAGAATGTCCTTTAAAACACCTCCCTAGTGTCTGGATTCTTTCACTCGCTTTTCTCTCACACACACACACACACAAACATGCGCACACAAGCAGGCAAACACCCAGACACAAGCAGACAGACACTCACACAAAAGACTCAGGTGGGATAAAGGCCATTTTACACTCCTTATCTCCCGTGGCTTTCTTAATTGCTGCTATTGCTGCTGTCAGCGGGATGCCTGGATTCGAGTGTGTGCACAAATGCACACCATGGTGTGAATGTGATTGACAGAACAGGGCCTGAATGGACCCTGCTCTGTCAAACACAGCGTGGTGGTGAACACCGGACATTATGCAGGTGAACCCTGCTGAATTGTTTAGAGGTGGCTCAGCTTGGGCTAGAGGCGCTTTGGCTGTCGGACAGCCTCGTTCGTGCTCGTGAGCCAAAGCAACAAAGAGCCTACCTTTGATGAGTACCGGTACTCTCCTTGGCAGCAGAGAAGTGCCGGTACTCAGAGCGGTGAAAATGAGAAGTGCCGGTACTCAGTACCGGTGAGTACCGGCCCATTTAAAGCACTGGGTCCTCCATTCCATTTTAGTGCATAGCTGGCCATGCTTTCACAGGTGTACAGGCTGCCTGCTGGCTCTTGCCCTGTATTATATATTTTTGGTGCTTTCGTGTGTTTGAAGGGGATCGCAGATTAAGTAATTAACCCACCCACGCCTGGAGCCCTCCCCTACACGAGGCCCTGCATGCATGATCTGAACAATTGCCCAACATGAAGCCACAAAGTATTGTCGTGCTCCGTTTTTAAATGACCGATAAAACAATCTATATATCTCGAAAATAAACCATTATTGCACTTTCTGAACAAATTCGTTTTAGACCAATTCTTTTGCATATACAAATGTGCATTACATCAATTCGTTTGCATAAACCATATTCAGACAATCAGCATGTTTTTACACCTCGCCCTGTTTCTTAATATATGCTTAATGTTTTCTTTTTCCATTTTCACTAATGTACTCTGACATACAGCGAAAGATTAAAACTACTGTATCGCTTCGCCCTCTATTTCCCGATAACACTACCACTTTAACAACCTCCCTTTCATTTTTTGTTCTCCAATTTATAATGTCACTTAGGGCATTAAAAAATTCAATAGATTTAAAAAAATCAAATAAAATAAATGTCTAGCTAAATAAAAATTTACAGTGTTACGTGTAAAACTTTCTCTGTTAGAAGCCAGAGCTGCTGGCTTTGCCGAACGCTTGTTTCTTGATTCTTTTTCTCTTTATTGAAATGGGCCTTAGGAGTTTCGCAGGCAGGCACACACACTTGAGAATTGCACATGTGCAAGGAAATAGACTTGGCAGCTCTGGTAATAAATATAGAATGAAATCCTCCGTGTATCAAAGTGCTAACGGCCACTGAGGGAGAAGAAAGGACCTCCTACACAGTAGCCTAAAGCACTGATGAGCACACTGCCCCTTTCTGAATAAACATTGGCAAAGCCAACAGGTCTGGCCTAGATCAGCTGGTGTGACGCTTCTTTATGTTTTATATTATCTTTATTCATTAAAAAAACACGCACACCATCCTAAAGTAGAAGCCATTTGTTTCCAATAACAAAATTAATTTAAAAAATAATCGTCACGTATAATTGTTTAAAAAAAAAATAGTCAAGATACTTCACAGCTGACAGATTTACTTTTCTGTAGAAACCCTTTCCAGTTTTAATACTCCTCATTAAAAAAAATTCTTACTGGCACAAAGAAATGGTACTGATTTTGAACTACTATAATCTGAGGAGGCTGTTAAAACTCATAAGGATAACTTAAAAAAACAAGCATTGGCATAGCCAATAGGTCTCGCCTTTGGGATCTTATAAGTGTTTAGTTATCCAACACAATATCTTTGGTGCAACAACATCAACTGTTGCATGGCTAAACACTTATAAGGTCCCAAAGGCGAGACCTATTGGCTATGCCAATGCTTGTTTTTCTTATGGTGGTTGGGGGGAGCAACACGGACAACGAGAGGAGGGTTGGAGAACAAGAAGCAGCATGGACAACAACTGCACAGCGCTCCACATGAGCCAGGCGTTATAATGGGCACTAATGTGATTCAGGGTGCTGAGACTTGATCTCACCATTCCCTCTAAGCGCTTTTAGTGTTTGCTCCTACTGGCTTTGGAAAAATTGCTGAAGATGCTCTGTAAGATTTTCGAAGCTTAGTGGCCTGTTTGATGTTGATTAATTGATTTGATTCAGCACAATTATTAAAAATAAGTGCTTTAATCGGATTGAAACATTACCATAGCAAAAACATAAGATTAAGACCGTAAGAAAATTCAACACTAATCGTTGAGAAACAGCGACCACCAAAAGCCCCAGACATCAGTTCAGAGCATCTAAATATTGGGTTTAAAGTCCGCATTCTTGCTGAGTTCTACCTTTTCTGTATTAAAACGTGGCTGGTGGTTAAAATGCGGTGGGCAGATCAGGGTGAAGTACTCAAATGGAAAGGGGGAAGGAATTCATTTGAAAGACTAAAATCAGTATGAAGCATTAAAAACTGATTAAATATGTAATATTAAACATATTTGGGATTAAAATTTGCACTTCTGTTATATTGTAATGCCTGAAAAAAAGGAGGCAAACAAATCAAAAGGCCATTAAATGCATAATTTGTAGTAATGAAGTTGAGGCCCAGTTCACAAGTTAATGAACAGGAGGTTACCACCCAAATACTGACGATTGAGGTGTTGAGAGCAATATCCCAGTAATTTGAAGCCTGACTGAATCATTCATAAAATGATCAAGGAAACCTAGGATGCCTAGTACAGTTGTCAGAAATTTCAAGATTCTTGTTGTCAGTTGTGTGGATTCTCCCTTTAGGCAAGCTTCCAGCACCTTGTTGCACGAACGAATGTTGAGAATTCTAAACATCAGCCTTAGCCAAAACTTTCTGTTCGGGAGCGCTTTTCTCATATACGCACCATATGGGTTAGTGATTCTGTTGAATAGTTACATATGCGACATATCCGTAGCCGTTTAACGGAATCACACTAAATCGTAGTCGCATCATTTGTTGTGTATGCAGCTTCGATGGCAGTCACTGGGTGTCATAAAGTTTGAGAGCCCAACTACCATGTGAACTTTTTGCCAGCTCCTCTACATCAGCTAGGGCAGAGATAATTTTCGCCTGCTTAGTGAGTACCCTAATTAGGGATTTGGGTTGCAGAGTGGCTTCCCAGAAATCCATTGCATCCATATTGTGTAATGCCTGCTTGAGGCGAGCATTCCAAGTTAAAACTTCACGCGTTATTTCTCAGCAGATAAGCCTCTTGAGAGATCCGTCAAGGGCCCTCTTCGCCGCAGTAAGATAAAAATCTGGTCATAAGCATAAGTTCTTGTCTCGAGATTGTATTCTAATCGGATTTGAGCTAACCCTGTGCATGAGGGCAGATAGAAACTTTATTGGTAGTAGTTGCACTGTTCCCTATCCAGCCAGGCGGAAAGCTTTTTTTGGCAGTGCGATGGTGCCATGTGATACTGTGGGCATTAATTTGCTGGTGATCACTCTTCTTACTGCACTAGTATCTTGGCAGGCCAGTTTCTTATATAGCTTTTGGAAAACTCCAGTTAGTGATCAAGAGATGTTTTTAGGGTATTCAGGCGGGTAAGATTGCGTCCTCTTTTGTCTACCCATATCCCCTAGTATCTGGCCGATGTTGAGGAACTCCAAAATACCAATACAAAATGCCTAAGATGGTGTGGGGAAATTGGGAGGCGGAACAAGGATCAAAGAAGGGGGATGAGGTACAAGGAGATACTGTGCAATAACAAATTAAGCTCCTTGTGTAACGACACAGTGGAATGCCTGGCCAATTAGCCCTTCATTTGAATGCAGATGTGATTGGAGGGGCGGCCTGCTATTTGTAACATCGGACGAAGCCTAGGGAAGTTGTTGCCCCCAGCACCTGGTAACACTATTGTTAACCATGAGCAGTAAAGATTCAGAGGGAAGCATGACTCATTTATAGGACCAGCCAGGACCCGGGGAGAGGCAGACACCAGACAGACACAGGAAAAGATCAAACAGTCACTGAGGAGCAGAATGACCCTGCAGGACAAAGGCTGGCTATGAAGAACCAGTGTGGCTGAGTGGTCAAGCACGTACTCTGGATCCCTAGGAGGGAGGGTTGGAAGAAAGAAGCAACACAGACAACTGGAAGGTGGGAGGGAAGAAGCAACACAATGGGACGGAGGGAGTGAGGGAGGGAGGAAAGAAGCAACACTGAAAACAGGAGTGTGGCGGGGGAGGGAAGAAGCATCACGGAAAGAAGCAACACTGGTCGGAAGAAAAACAAAATTAGTACCTCAGTCACGGGTCGAGTAGCGGCAAGACCCTAATCAAAATTCATCTGTATTTGGCCCATGCTCCAAACGAAAGAAGAGGAAGTGGAGTTGGCACTCGCTGGCCAATTAGGAGGCAGCAAATAAGAGTGACGATTAAGCCAACTAATAGTAAGCAGTGGGCAGCTTCAAGCCTCTCTTATTAAACAAAATATCTGGAGTGCAAGTGTGGTCTCGGTGAGACCTAAAAAGGACAACAGGTGTTGTGCTTTACAGACGTACTTTTAAGGACTGGGACTTTTGTCAAGGGATGTTATACAGGAGGCTGAGGTAAAAGTATGCCTCCAGTTCCAGTATTGAGAGCTTAGTAAGCTTATGAATGGTGTCTGCTGGGTCATTTTCCTCCAGAGAGAACCATTGGTCCCCAGTCTGCCTGTACCTGTAATAGACCCTTTTCCCACACTTTGTCTTTCCACCCAGTCAGCTAAATGGAACAGACATAATAAAACTACTGGTTCGGGCCCTGAATTCATTAGGAGTTGGTATGGTTGCAACTGATCAGATCCTCTGTGCTACAAATACCACTGCTTCTTAGTCCATGCTGGATTACTGTCATAACTATTGAATGTTGCCCACGTCCTGCCTGCGTTACCTCCTTGTTTCCTCCACCTCTGCTGAATTTTCTAGGTATACTCAGTGGTATAACTCAAAATGAATGTGATGAAGGGCCCCTGAATACCTCACATCTCAAAAATATTCTTTGTCCTTTGGCTGAATGGGCCCCCTCCTCACATGCGCCTCAGGGGCCTGTGTTGATTTTCTGTAGATAGAGTTCAAAGAGTACAATAGGGGCTAATACCAGTGTGTTGATGCACGCTACTGGAAAAGGCAGTTTTTTTTTTTCAAACATATTTTTATTCGGCATTTAAGGTATTGACAATGTTACCTATTCATTTTTACTATTATTTTTGCCGTATCACAAGAACTGGTTATGCACATGAATAAATGAATATATCATACCCGTCTTGCACCCCGTTCTCTCAATGAAATCTTATATTAGATAGTGATATTTACCGGTGTCTTCTTTTCATTCTTCTGGGGTATGACAGTATGGCCTATAATTGTCTTGTGTGCAATCGCCTACTCATAGTTAATCAACCCCCCTCGTGGGAGTGTCTGCATGTGTATTGTCCGTTTGATGTTTAAGGATACTTAGATGATCCATATAAACATGAACATAGAGGAACATGCAGAGGGGCAGTCACTACCTTAGCTTAAGTGTTCAATTCATGGGGATTACATTACAGGAGGTATGGGGGCCTGGGGTTACCTGTATGATTTCTTGTTGGTTCTATACTTAACTCACCACGTCATATCTATCCCCCTTAATGCATGGAGTAGGGAGGCGAAGGTTACAGATATACATGCGTAATAGGTCTTTTTTTTTTTTTTAGCCATCGCATCATCTGCCTCTCAGTAGTCCACGGGCTATTATCTTTCCGACCCATAAATGTGTTAGCAGTTGTTCATACATACTACGTGTTCTATAGGTCTCGTCAGCTTCTCTGCTTCGTGGGACATCCCTATCTATAATCACATCCTCGTCCTCCTGGGCCTGTGTCAGGTGCTCTCAGTTGGACAATACTTCCCTCCATTGCTCAGCCTTGGGGCGGCGTCTCAGGGTTCTAGACTCTTCCCGGCACAGGACTCTGCCCTCCGCCCCATCTCGTCTCCAAAGTCCTGCCAATCGCCCAGTAGAGGGCTTTCAGGACATAGCTATCCTTCTTTTAGCAAGTGCCATGGCCAAGTCAATAAATCTATTGCCCACCTTTCGTTTAGGTGGTCTGGCAAAAAGTCCTAACAGGCATACCTCAATCGTGGAGTCAAGTGTGCGCCCCACTGCAGCTTGTAGTATTGATGAGACCTCATCCCAGAATGGGTGCAGTCCGGCACATGTCCAGGCCATGTGTATAAAATCTGCGTCATTGTGATTGCATCTTGGGCATCTACGCATTTCACCTCCATATGTAACCCGGAGTCGGTGGGGGGTCATGTACGGCATATGCACGTAGTTGAACTGAGTATAATTCAACCGGGTGTTACAGGAGATTGCCCTGTGAGGACAGAATTCTGCGCCATTCCGGGTCGGTCAATTCCCTACTCAGGACTCTCTCTCAGCGTCTCCGTAGGTCATGTAGGGGGGTAAGGGATGCTCCGGTCAGCGAGGCGTAAAACAACTTCACTTGGTGGCTAGCCGTACCTAGTGTAAGTAATGTGTAGCACCTCATGTGTCTCGGGCTCCTCCCGGCCCCGTCCCCACAGCGCTCCGAAGGTAGGTACGGGCCAGGGCTTCATATTGAAGGAACTGCCCCGGTGGAAGGCCGTGCCCTTCAACCAAGTCCTCGAATGGCATTAAGACCTTCTCCTGGTAGCAGTCCCCTACCGTCTCCACCCCTGCCATAACCATGTCGCTAGTTGACCAGCATTGAATATAGTCCGTGGATTGCCATGTGGTAGGCCAACCAAGGGAAGTACCGGTGTATACCAGGGGGTTCCTGCTGTTCTAATCATGCAGCGTTTCCAACACTGTAGGACTGCGGATTGCAGTACCGACCTATAGGGGACAGACACGGTTGGGTCTAGTATTTTAGCCAGTATTAGGGTGGGGCGTGTAAGAAACTGCCCTCTTGTTGCATGGTTGCCCCCACTTTTTTGCCAAACTGTTGATTTACTTTAACTGAGTGTGCCCTGGGTTCCTGCCAACCAGGTACCCAGGGCCTATGTTCTTTCCCTAAACTGCATTGAAACCAGACCCAATTGGCACTCTTTGGCCACATGTCAGTCCCTTGTAAATGGTACCATAGGTACCAAGAGCACTGTGACCAGGGAAGGCCTCCAAGGGCTGCAGCACTTATTGTGCCACCCTTAGAGGCCCTGTACCTTTACACACACACACTGCCATTGCAGGCTGCGTGTTTTGGTGTAGAACAAAGTGAAGAGTCGACATGGCACACATCCCTGTGTGCCATGCCTTCAACCCACTGCCCTGGCATAGGTCAGCCACCCCTCCAGCTGGGTGCACTATACCAGTGGTGAGGGTACAGTTGCATGAGCCCTGTACCCCTACAGTGTCTAAGCCAATTCTTAGACATTGTAAGTGCAGTAATGCCATTAAGAGTATATGGTACTAGGAGTTTGTCATTACGAACTCCACAGCACCATAATGGCTTTACTCAAAACTGGGAAGTTTGGTATCAAACTTCTCAGCACATTAAACCCACTCTGATGCCAGTGTGGGATTTAATGAAAAATGCACACAGAGGGCATCTTTGAGATGCCCCCTGGAAAACAACCCAACTCTAGTGTCCTTGCTGAGTGGCTGCTCGCCAGCTGCCACCACCAGACATGTTTCTGGGCCCCTGGGTCAAGAGCCTGCTGCTCTCGGGGGTCTGAAACAGTGCACATCCTGGGACAAGGTGCCAAGCCTCCTCCCTCAGGATGGACAGGGTCCACAAAGGGGAAGCTTCAAAGGCGTTGCCGCCTTTGTGAGCTACCCCAGCCATTTGCTACTTCCAGCAACTGGCCCTCACCGGTTCTGACCCCCACTTTGGGCGGGAGAATCGGCGGGAAAACCAAGTGAGGAAGGGAGGTGTGCCCACCTTTGACAAGGGAGGTGTGCCATCCTTTGACAACCCCACCCCTCAGGTGGGAGAGGGGAGGTGAAGCACAACTCTCAGTCCCCGCCATCTTGCAGATGGAGGGACCCAGCCAACCAGAGAGGCATATGCCCCCCTCCCACTGCTGGGTGGCATAATAGGGGTTGTACCCACCTCAAGGAAGGGACCCATTGGTCCTGACCTTTACTTACCTGTAACGCCCCTAAATCTAGTATTTACGGGCAACCCCGAACCTTTCCTCCTCAGACAAGAACCGACCAGAAGAAGAGAAGGACCAAAGAAGCTGTGCTGAACTAAGAAGAGGAGGACGCCCACTGACTTGGCCCCAGCCCTACTGGCCTGTCCCCACCTCGAACGTGGTCCAGCGAAGTCCCGGTGTGTCCTGCAGCCAGCACCGGATTTGCTCACCGACAGACTCTGGCTCCGGCCAAATCCGCGAGTCTGCACCCGACGCCCATGGCCCGAGTTCGAGTGGCCCAACACCACGAGGCGGTCTCCCCGGCGATCCTGACCTGAGATCTGGTGTTAGAAATGGGATCTCTGGTTGGCTAAGGCTTGCGCCAAAGCCAGGCAGAGACCACCACTCTAGTCAGGGCGAGGGTGTTACACGCCAAAGATAACCCCTGCTCACCCCCTTGGTAGCTTGGCACGAGCAGTCAGGCTTATCCCGGAGGCAATGTGTAAAGCGTTTGCGCACGCACACAGCAACAACATACCAGGCACACCACAAGAAGGAACTCCACACAAGGTTATATCAAAAATAGCCTTTGTATTATCATAACACATTAGAATAGTACTCACATAATATACATGGTGCCACCTGGCACTAGGTCATATTTACAAGGGATTATTTACACCTGACAGGGCCAACTGGACCACTGTCAGAACCAGCACAAAGCGAACTTAGAATATGTATCACTTATAATAAATGTAGAACACATCATAAACGTACAACCAGTAATCACTGGTAACCCCTGTACTTAGCATCCGCCTGTAACAGAAACTACATTATGCACAGTATCACATTAGGCGCGAATTACATTCTGCGCCAACCTCACCAGCATAAATACATGATGCAATCCTCTCATCAGTCTAAACACATTAGACCCTAACCTCCTAAGTATAACTCACATTAGGGGTGTAAATCACAGTAGAGAATAACTCACAACCTAAACGCATTAGGTAATAATAAAATCACTAGCATAAACCATAATATGCCAAACAACCTCAATCTGAACACACAGCTAGAGGTATAACACAGGGTGCGTAAATCAGGGTAAATGCATCACATTTCCTAGCACCACATAATCCCTGACCCACCTGGCCAACGGCCTTCTCTAGGGCTCACATGCCCTAGGTCCAAAGTCAGAGTTCAGCTGCCAATGCAGCAATATCCAAAAGCGCGTAATTGCGCTGGGGCATAGGAGTGCACCTCACTCCTATCTTTATGCAAGAACGCCCCCTCAGACCTGTTGCCTAAACGTTGCAGCTGCCCACTACTTGCTGGGCAGCTGTGAATCACGGGCAGGCCTGGCACCTCTGTGCCTCCTGTCCCCCTCGGGGACTTTGGATTAATTGTGCCCAAGGGTTGCAACTGCCCGCGCTGGTGCGGTGCAGCTGTGGCACTTCTTATCAAGGGGCCCGGCACCTCTGTGCCCTCTGGACCCCCACATGACAATCAACACATGCCCCCATCGTTGGGGCGGCCCGCTCTCTGGCGGGACCGCCCAGGCGCCGACAATGCGCCTCGATGTGCCCCAAGACTCTGGGGCCTTCTGGAAGCCAACATGCCCCATCCTCAGCAGCTGCCCGCGCTGGTGCGGCGCAGCTGTGACCCTCAAACGCGGCATGGGCACCTCTGTGCCCTTGGGGTCCCCACTGGGACTCTGTCACCAGGGGAATGCGGCAAAATGCTGCAGCTGCCCACTGTCAGGCGGGGCAGCTGGGGCGGGAGCGCGAGCACCGATAATATGCTCCGATCTGGGAGCAGGTATGCCCAACGTTGGAGCGGCCCGCTGCCAGACGGGGCCGCTCTGACTCCGTGCCCCACGGGTACCACAATACCCAAGAGCCGTCGACCCCACGGAGCCCTACTCACCGGCTCGGGTCGGGGGAGGCTCTCTGGGCGTGTGCTCCTCTTCACCCGGTCCCCCTCCTGGGACCGGGACTTCACCGTGGAGCCTGGAGGCTCCGTCACTGTTCTTCTGCCTGGGCCCTCTCCTAGGGCTCAGGACTTCTCCGGTGCTTCGCCGGGAGGCGGGGTGGGCTCCCGTTCTCCCTTTCTCTGCACACCGGGGCTCCCCTCGCTCGTGGGAGCCCCGCACCGGTACCGCCATCACTTCCGGTCCTGCCGCCGGCCCCGCCCACGTCGCAGGCAAGGTTGCCTGACTTCCGGGTCGCGCTGGCAGCGGCCCGGCAACATTTTCTTCTCGGCTGCGGCCATGAGGGGTAGGCTCCCTCGGAAATTAATATATAGAGCGGGTGGGCTCCCGCTCCATCGGTAAAAGGCAAAGACGCGGGGTGGGCACCCGCGCACTTGAGTATCACGGGGGAATCCCTCGCATCGGGATTCCCTCCCACGAGGCGAGCAGCCTCGCGCTGCACAGCCCCCGCTCCTGCTCGGCTGGGCAATTACAGGATAGCGCTTCCAGGCGCTACATGAAGCAAAAAGTCCTCAAAGGTGAAGGGGCAATGCAGGGCCCAGGGAGGCAAGCCCTCCTGGCAGCCCCCCTGGGCCCCAACAGCAGCACGCCCCGTAGGACCAGCAACCAGGAACTGCACACTTTCATGGGGTCACAGCCCCTTCTTTTATACAGCATTTTCCTTTGTGTCCCAGCACAGGGTTTGGGGGAACCAGATACAACTGGTTTGGGGGGAGCTTTGGAGCACTTTGTTTTGCTCAGCTCCTCTCTCCTTTCACAGGACAGGCTAGGGACATCAGACGCACCACAGGGGGTGGAGCCAGCATTGTGGAGGGAAGGCACAGCCCTATTCAGGTCCCAGGTGCAACTCCTCCCTCCCATCTAGATGCAGATCTCCCTATTCAGCCCTGCGCTGACTCACCCTGCCCCTCCTGGAGCCACACACACCTCCCAGCCCCTGTCACTCACAAGCCAGACATGCAATTCACATCAGGCAGGCAGACACAGAGCACACATAAATGCCAACTTCTAGAAGTGGCATTTTTACACCAGTTATAATAAATCTGCGCACACCATTGCGCAGCATTTATTCTCACGAGTTCGCACATACTAAACTCGCCCCTGCACTCCTCTCACCAGGAATTACCATGGACACACATATCCCCAATGCATTCCTATGGGAGGCAGGCCAATCTCACTAAATGTGCACAGAGCGCGCACGCACTTTCCACTGGACCACAGTGCGAAAGTGCCCAGAGGCCTAAAACCACCAACACTAGGTTACAGACCAGGCAAAAAGTTCAGGGGTGAACCTGCCAAAAAGGGCCAAGTCCAACATCTGGTGATCTCAGAAATGCCTCGAATTTACAATCAACGCCTGCAGCCCCTTTCTGGAGGATCCCCCAACCGCGACCAGAGCTGGTAAGAAAACCCGACGCCTAAAGATACCCCTGACCCGACGGCCTTGGGTGGCCCAACCGATGGTGTCTCGGCATCCCAACTTACCTCTCCAACTGGTGGTCACCTTCAGAAGATCTTTGTCCCCGAGCCTGCAGTGTTTGTTGCAACCGGAGAATCCCCATTGAAATCAACGGGGCACCCAACGCCAAAACAGCACCCTGCACCCAGCCGCCCCTGCGGGTGTACTTTGGGTGCTAACTCGGATCCCCCTTTGCCCTGAACCTAACACCAGGAGCTTTGCTCCCACAACCTTGTGGCCTGCTCGTGAGCAGCCACCAACCGGAGGCCCGCTATCCCCCATTGGATAACATTGGGCCTCAGCACTCTGCACCTGTCCGCCCTAGTTCCGCTGAGGGTGTTCTGAGAGTGCATCCTCGACCCTGGGGGAACCCTGGTTCTAACCCCAGAATACCAACTCCCACAAATAAGTACTTACCTGCAAATCGTTAACTTAATTTCCTTCCATAGGATTACATTGACTGCTTTTCTTAAATTGTTGTGTGGTCGCCCCACTCACTGCTGCCGCTCCTGCCTGCCTTGTCGCCTCCTGCCTGCAGATTCCTTCGCTCGCTGCCCGCTGCTCCTGGGACTTTCCCGCTGCCCGCTGCTCCTGGGACTTGCCCGCTGCTCCTGGGACTTTCCCGCTGCTCCTGGGACTTTCCCGCCATGCCTCCCTGCGGCCCGCCCCCCGTGATTCCATTCGCCGCCCCGCTCCCGCCACCCAGCTGCTCCTCCCTCCCGGCTCCTTACTTATGACGCCCCCTAGCGACCGCGCAGCGGCCGCGCGCAGCGGGAGCACCGACGGAGCGCCGAAGGTGCGCCAAAGGTAAGCCCGACTGCGCCCGTCCGCGCCTGGCCCGCGCCCAGCGCCAGGACCCCTGGATCCCACCGATGCAACACCACTCGACGGACCTACGACGCCGCCACCCTCACCGCACTCAATGCCGACCGGAACCCTGCCTGCTACCGAGCCTCCCCGAGACGCACCCACGGACCCTTCACCTGCCAAGCCTGCCGATTCACCTGCCCCCGGACCTGCACCACCCCCGCCAAGTCGAGCACCAGCAGCAACCACCTGAAATGCATCCTGTTGAACACCCGCTCCGTCCACAGGCACGCCGTGGAACTCTGGGACCTGCTCGACGCAACAGCACCGGACGTCGCCTTCCTCACCGAAACCTGGATGAACGCCTCCTCAGCGCCCGACATCGCCATAGCCATCCCGGACGGATACAAGATCACCCGGAAGGACCGCGTCAACCAGACGGGAGGAGGCATCGCCATCGTACACAAGAACACCATCCGCATCTCGACTAACTCCGACGAGACCTTCACCGCCGCCGAGCACCTACACTTCCAGATACACACTGACCCCAAGACCACCCTCCGAGGCACCCTCATCTACAGACCCCGGGACCACGCACACTATTCAGCGAAGACATCGCAGACTTCATCAGCCCGCACGCCATGCCCTCCGCCGACTACATCCTCCTAGGGGACCTCAACTTCCACCTGGAGAACAACAACGACAAACACCACCGCCCTGCTGGACAACCTCGCCAACCTCGGACTCAAGCAACTGGTGAACACGCCCACCCACTACGCCGGCCACACGCTTGACCCGTCTTCTCTTCCAGCAAGCACATCTCCTTCAGCCACGCCACCGGACTCCACTGGACCGACCACAGCTGCGTCCACTTCAGCTTCAGAAAGACTGCGACCCACCACCACCCGCAACAGGTTCCCCGCCGGAGCTGGAGCAAGATCACCGCCGAGCAGCTCACCGCCTCCCTCAGCCAGAACACACCCACTAACACAACGGACCCAAACGAAGCAGCCAGCAACCTCGCCAAGTGGCTGACCGCCTGCGCCGACGACCTCGCACCACTTAAAAACCCTCCCAGCAGACCCGGAAGCAAGAAAACCCCTTGGTTCACCAACGAACTCAAGGAATCCAAGAAGAACTGCCGCACTCGAGAAAGCCTGGCGACTCGACCAGACCACAGACAACAGGACCGCCCTCAAGCACGCCACCCGCAAACACCACCAGCTGATCCGTGCCACCAAGAAGTCGGCACTCAAAGAACGACTGGACAACAACGCCCACGACAGCAAGGAACTTTTCAGCATCGTCAAAGAGTTCTCCAACCCCAGCGCCGGAAACAACGACATCACCCCTCGCAAGACCTCTGCAACTCACTCGCCGCGTTCTTCCACCGCAAGATCACCGACATACATAACAGCTTCGACGCACAGACCACGCACCCTACCGCCGAACCAACGCCCGCCACCACCACCCTCTGCAACTGGACCCCGATCAGCACCGAAGACACCACCCGCACGATGAACTCCATCCACTCCGGATCACCAACCGACCCCTGCCCACACCACGTCTTCAACAAAGCCGACGCCACCATCGCACCCCATCTCCGGGACATCATCAACTCCTCCTTCCACACCGCCACCTTCCCGGAGAGCTGGAAGCACGCCGAGCTTACCGCCCTCCTGAAGAAACCAACGGCGGACCCCACCGACCTCAAGAACTACCGTCCCATCTCGCTCCTTCCGTTTCCGGCCAAAGTCATCGAGAAGACCGTCAACAGACAGCTTGCCGCCTTCCTCGAGACGAATGGATCCCTCGACCCCTCGCAGTCCGGGTTTCGGGCCAACCACAGCACCGAGACCGCCCTAATCGCAGCCACCGACGACATCAGAACCCTAACCGACAACGGGGAAACAGCAGCCCTCATCCTCTTGGACCTCTCCGCGGCGTTCGACACCGTCTGCCACCGCACCCTAGTGAAGCGCCTCAGCAACATCGGAATCCGAGAGAAAGCACTGGAATGGATCATCTCGTTCCTCGCCGGAAGAACCCAGAGAGTCCGCCTCCCCCGTTCAGATCCGAGGCCACCGAAGTCATCTGCGGCGTTCCACAAGGATCTTCACTCAGTCCTACCCTCTTCAACGTCTACATGAGCCCCCTCGCAGCCATCGCACGCCAACACAACCTCAACATCATCTCCTACGCCGACGACACCCAGCTGATCCTCTCCTCACCAACGACCCCACCACCGCCAGAGCCAACCTACACGACGGGATGAGAGACGTCGCCGACTGGATGAGGAACAGGCGCCTTAAACTGAACTCAGACAAGACGGAAGTCCTCATCCTGGGTTCATCACCCTCCGCCTGGGACGACTCTTGGTGGCCCCCGTCCCTGGGCACCGCGCCCAAGCCAACGGACCACGCACGCAACCTGGGCTTCATCCTGGACTCCTCCTTGTCGATGACCAGACAAGTCAACGCCGTCTCATCTTCGTGCTTCAACACCCTGCGCATGCTCCGCAAGATCTTCAGATGGATCCCCACTGAAACCAGGAAGACCGTCACCCAGGCACTCGTCACCAGCCGACTGGACTATGGGAACACCCTCTACGCCGGAACCACAGCCAAACTTCAAAAAAGACTCCAGCGCATCCAGAACGCCTCCGCACGACTCATCCTGGACATCCCCCGACACAGCCACATCACCGGACACCTGAAAGACCTGCACTGGCTCCCCGTCAGCAAGAGAATCACGTTCAGACTCCTCACCCACGCACACAAGGCCCTCCACGACCTGGGCCCCAAGTACCTCAACGACTGCATGACCTTCTACACGCCCACCCGCCAGCTACGATCAACCAGCCACACCCTCGCCACCGTACCACGCATCCGCAGAGCCACCGCCGGAGGAAGATCCTTCTCCTACCTGGCAGCCAAGACCTGGAACTCCCTCCCCACTCACCTTCGGCGAACCCAGGACCATTTCTCCTTCAGGAAGCAGCTCAAGACCTGGCTGTTCGAGCAGTAACTCCCCCCTCCCCCAGCGCCTTGAGACCCTCCCGGGTGAGTAGCGCGCTCTATAAATGCATTGATTGATTGATTGATTGATTGATTGAGTTGGTTTGTATGAAACATTGAAAAACTGCAAATGTACTAAAGGTGAATTACTTACCTTTTGTCTAGGAAATGTTTCAGTGTGATATCTAGGTATATCACACTGATTAGCAAAAGTAATCTGAAAAGTAATCTAAAAAGTAACGTACACAATAATCTGTAAAGTAACTAAAAAGTAATTTCGATCTGTTGACTTAACTGTAATTTAACCAACTGCATTTGAACCTGCATTCAACTGTACATCACTGCATAAGATTTTGCAAAGTATTATTTCTCTTACCTGCACCAGGCTTGACTTGGTTCTAGAAATAAAATAACTGCATAATATTTTTGATACAAACAAATTGGTCTGAGTTCAGTCTTTGAGTGTATGGCATCATTTCTTGCCTGAGTGTGTACAACAAATGCTTAACACTACCCTCTGATAAAGCCTTACTGGTCGCCCACACTACCACAAATGGAGAGTAAGGTGCTATCTACTTTTACCTCGGCCTACCTTTGGGGTTCTACTGGACTCTGCGCACACTATACCTCATTTTGGTATAGTATATACAGAGCCAGCTTCCTAAAGGGCGTGCATGCTTCAGCCTCCATCATGAAAGTTTCTTCCGGGTTCGCCCCCTCCAGGCAATGCGCCAGCCATTGCATCTAGGCAGATAGAAAGTAGTTTTCAAAATTTGGCACTCCCAGTCCACCCTCCATCATAGGGAGTTGTAACGTCTTTAAAGAGACCCTCCGTCGTCCCTCCCCCCAAATTAAATCCCGCAACAGAGTCCAGCTGAACAATCCCGTCGGCAACGAAATCGGGAAATTAATAAAAAAGTATAATAAGTGCAGTAGCATGACCTTTTTGGTCAGAGAATTCCTAGCCATGAGTGGTAAGCGTAGCGAGCACCAAAAGGATACACATGCCTTAAGGGACTGGAGAGCCCTGTCTAAGTTTCCTTCCTTTAGATCTTCCAGGGAATGAAAGATATGGATACCCAAATATCTAAAAGTATTGGGTGCCCAATTGAGGTCCACTGGGAGGTCCTGGCGGCGTGGCAAGACTCCAGCCACGGGGAACAGGTAAGTCTTGTCTTTATTGACCCGTAGGCCCGACAAGTGTTCAAAGTGTTTCAGGAGGGCCAGTACTGTATCAGAGCCCGCTACTGCATCCTCCAAGTAAATCAGAAGGTCGTCCGCATATAAGGATACTGTTCAGCCTAGTCCTTCGCCCCCTTGCCTAAATAATGCAGCGAATGGTTCAATCACCAGGGCAAATAGGAGGGGGAACAGAGGGCAACCCTGCCTGGTGTCCCAAAAGATCGTATACTGGCCAGATACTGTTTTTCCTGTCCTAACCCGAACATTGGGGCAGTCATAAATCATTTTGACCCGTTTTACCCGATCTTCTCCAAGACCCATGTGCACCATCACCGCGAATAGATAATCTCATCCTATAGAATCAAAGGCTTTTTCCAGACAGAATCGACGCCCGTGGCAGAGATTGCGACTAAAGATAAAATAATACCGAGTACAATCTGCGTTCCAAGCCGGGATAGATCGGTTTTGGTCCTGATGGATGACGGTGGACATATAAGGATGTAGGCGCATTGCCAGGACATAAGGATGTAGGCGCATTGCCAGGACCTTGCTGAGAATCTTAAAATCCATGTTGAGCATGGAGAGGGGTCTAAAATCCACGGACATCTGGGGTCGTGGTGTTAGGGA
Organism: Calotriton arnoldi; assembly: GCA_963921515.1. Lineage (NCBI taxonomy): Eukaryota > Metazoa > Chordata > Amphibia > Caudata > Salamandridae > Calotriton > Calotriton arnoldi. The sequence goes on from CAWUFW010005672.1 coordinate 173,793, forward strand.
GCGGAATCACAAGTGCTTCCCTCGTGGACGAGGGGAGTCGCCCAAGTTTTAGAGATTCAGCATATAGTGTCACCAAACGGGGTGCCAATTTAGAATCATAGGCTGAGTAGAATTCTGCTGGCAGGCCATCCGGTCCCGGTGTCTTGCCCGTGGCCATAGTATTAATAGCTCCCCGAATCTCCTGCAGAGTCACCGGACCTCCCAATGTTTCCCTGGTCTGTCGATCTAATACCTGGAGTTTCAAGGGGGACAGAAAATCTATAACCTCCTCAGGCGCAGCTGGCGACGGGGCAGTATACAGGGCCTCTTAGTACGCTGGGAATAAGGAATTAATCTCGGAGTTATGAACCGACGTACCAGTTCCAGACCTGATGCAGGTTATCGGAGCCCCACGAATTTCAGGTCTGATCAGCCATGCCAGCAAGCAGCCGGGTTTCCCCTCCTCCTCTTGCACTCTGGTAAGATATGTCTTATAGTCATGGCATCTTAACCGTTCCAATGTCTCGTTGTATAGGGTACGCACTTCTCTTAAGGTTGCCAGGGAAGTGGCGTCTGTCCCTAGAGTGTTGTCTAGATTATGTAGTCTAGTCTCCAAGTCCTCCAGTTCCCTATGCAGTTCTCTTTGCACCCCATCGATTACCCCAAGCAGTGTCCTCGAACTACCACCTTAAATGCTTCCCATTCCACCTGCCCTGTAGAAGCTGTATTCGCGTTGGTCAAAAAGTAAGAGTCAATAAAAGTGCAGAGGGTTTCTCGGAAGGGGGTGTCCTCTAGCATTAAAGGGTTAAATCTCCACAAGGGAATCGGAGGACGTTTCCCAAATGGTTGGTGGGTCATCAATAAGGGGCTATGATCCGAGAGCGTGCGTCCCAGATATTCAGTGTGTGTGATTGAACCATTAAGATTAGTAGAGCAGAGAAATACATCGAGTCGTGTATGTAGTTGGTGTATGGGGGAGTAGAAGGAGTGATCCCTATCTTCCACATGTTGTGTCCTCCAAATGTCTGTTAACCCCCAATGATTCCACCAGTCCCGAAATCCTGCTGCTCTGCGGTGGGCCTGGCCTCCAAGCAATGGTGGGTGTGAGTGGTCCAGTGTAATATCCAATACACAGTTAAAATCCCCCCATATATAGATTTTGTCATCAAGGTAGCCATGTGGTCCGAAAGGTCATGGAAAAAGGTCACCTGATCCTGGTTGGGGACAAATACACTACAGAGTGTTATGTCTCTTCCATATAGTTTCCCAATGATCAGCACATACCTACCCTCCTGGTCTATCAGAGTATGTACTGGTTCGAAAGGGACCCCTGCCCGCACCCAGATTAGTACACCCCAGGCATATGCAAAGTAAGAGGTTGCGAAGATCTGCCCTCCATCTTCTGCGGAGTTTCTCCACTTCCCCCAGCTGGAGGTGTCTCTCTTGCTGTAGAGCTATGTGTATACCCCACCGTTTAAAAAACCTATGTACATTGTGCCTCTTTGCCGCTGAGCCCATCCCCCTTTTATTCAATGTTAGAAATTTCAAAACATTGTGTGGATGTCATTGTGAGACATATTCATTCAGGCAGTGCCCCCAGCCCCCCACCACCCCGTTCCCAAGCAGTGAACATGGTGCCACTCCTGCAAAAGTTATAAACCAAACCATGAATAAAACACCCGCAATCAACAACTCCCTGATCCCAGAGCAGACTGACGACGGCCATCCGCCCAAACTGTGGGTAATGCATCAGTCTCGGTGAAACGAACCGCACCCTGCCAAGGGTTTGTCCTACTAGGGGGGGAAGCCGGCTCTAATGAAACACTCTCACTTGGGTCGTGCCGGCCCAACCCAATCCAAAGCACCAACAGACCATAGGGCAGTGTCTTGAAGCGCAACCCAGCCCGGGAAGAGGCCAGCGCGGGTGCGCGGGAAGAGGCCAGCGCGGCGTGTGTGCATTGTGTTCCTTCACATGATGTCATCAGCCGTCCTTGGGGTCACTTCTGGGAAGATGACACTGTCTGCGCAGGAGGAGTTTGAGCCCCCAGTACTTTTCCCTGAGTTGGAGCCCACGTCTGAAGCAGCTCCCGTAGACTGCATAATCTCGGCCACGGCCTGAAGCGCCACCACCCTCTCTTTCTCGGTCTGGTTAGAACTTGGCTTCTTCGGTGGGCCCCTTTTGGATCTCCTTCTGAATCTCTTCTGTGGTCGTGGCTCCCCCGTAGTTTCTGCCTGAGGGGTTGGCCTCCCAGACTTATAGGCCTCCAGCCACTTCCATGCCATCTTGGGGTCATCGCAAAAATCTGTCTTCCCATCTAACACAATACGCAGATGGATAGAGAATATCAAGGAGTATTGCAAGCCTTCCCCCCCCCTCAAGGCTTTTTTGACCTCAAGAAAGGAAGCTCGCCTCCGTTGAGTTTCAATGGTATAGTCGGGGGAATATGGAGACATTACTATTGTCCACGACAAACTGGCCTTTGGTCCTGGCCCTTTGCAACAGTAGGTCCCTATCCCTGTAATGTAGGAGCCGGGCTAAGACCGGCCGTGCGGGGCGCCCCGGTATGGGTGTGCGTGTCGGTACTCGATGTGCCCTCTTAAGGGTGTAAAATGAGGACAAACCCTCTAGTGCAACAACAGAGCGCAGCCAGGATTCAAGGAAAGCTACCATGTCTCCTCCTTTCGTCCCTTCCGGTAAGCCCACCACTCTGATGTTGTTTCTCTAATTGCGGCTTTCTGCATCTTCAGCCCTATGTTCCAATGTGCGGACCCTGTTCGAAAGTTCTGCGACCTGGAGCAATAGTGTTTGTTGTGTAGGGTGAGGGTCTGCAATTGAGGACTCCGCTATTTTAACCCTCTCTGCCAGCTTCGGTGATCTGCTCTTAGGAGCCCCAGCCCTACCGACACAGTGCTAATGTCCTGGTGCAGAGTCGCTTTAGTGTCGGCTATAGTTTGCAAGATTTTGGTCAACTGCATCTAGACTGGGTCTGCCCCGGTCAGATGCTCAATTTTCCCCTGTTTTTGGTCTGCTGTGTCGTTGTCTTGGTCCGGTGTCCCCCTGCCGTTTTTGTTTTAACCTTGCCCATCGTCGCCTCAGGAATAGTCTGTGTAGGGCGGTCGAAATGTTTCGCCCGGGTACCGCCGCAAGGGGGGTGACCCTAGGGCTAAGGGTTAGGAGTATGTAGGCAGTGCTAGGGTCACTTCCACACACCTTGTTCTCATTAATCTGGTGGACTAGTCAATCCCCCAGTCAGGGTCCAGGTCACCACAGGTGTCGCCCAAGAGAGCGGCAGTCCCAGGAGGGGACCCCCACAGGGCCACTGCGCAGATCAGGTTTATCTCACCGGGCAACCCAACAGCAGTCCAGGCCAGTATTGACAATATTCCTGTCCCAGGTGCACCGGTTCTCCACCTGGATCTATTACTGGGGGGGCCACTCACCCCTTATCGCGTGATTCCGGATGTCTACCTGTGAATATATATGTATGAAGGGGGGAGGGTGCTGAAGGCGGTCGGGCAAGGTCACTCAGAATGGGAACACCACCCCCACCCAGCTCCACTCTTCTCACCAGTCCCCGAGTTAGGCCCAAGCGTGTCCAGTTTACTGGCCACCTCGAATCTGGAACCCCCAAGCTATGCACATATAGGTGTGGGGCGCCTCCCCCCGGTCGCCCCATGTCAGTCTTGAGGCCCACTGGGGCCGGGCAAGTCATCTGTTCCAGGGCCTTTCACTGTTAGGCCCTGCGTTGTACCTCTCGCCGGGCCTCGAATTAGGCCCCGGGTATTCCCACAGTGTGAGCCGCCCTCACTCACTGCGTCTCCTGGGCTGCCGCCGCTCTCCACTCAGGCCGGTGAGAATGTGGGGTGCTACTGCCCAGCCACGTCAGGTCCGTCTGAGCAGACGCTCACAATGGCTCAGTCCCGCATCCCCGGTATGCCGGTGATACGCATCCCCCACCTCGGCAATCGCCAGCTCCAGGCCGCCAGGCAGGTCTCCTCTGGACCCCGCAGCAGCAAGCGGGCCCGGCTGTTCTCCATCTCCCGGAGCTGTCCCGACCCCGCAGATCAGAGGGCCACGGTCACCATCTTGATGCGGCCCCGGTCCGAATCACGGTCCCTCGTCTGCCAAGATTCCAGCGCTCCCGTAGCACACCAGACGTCTCCCACAGCGCTCAGTTTCAAGCCCCGGATCAGGGGCTTACGTGACCAGTAGTATTGAACCTGGTCTGTCGGGGGATTAGCAGGATCAAAGCCAGGCCGGCATGGAGATATTTGCTCAAGCGTCCGCCATTGCTGGCAGCCGAGCCACGCCCCCACTGGAAAAGGCAGTTATAGCAAAAGTCTTAGCAATAGAATCCTTTCAACAAATGATAAGAAGCTCCTAATGGCTAGGCGATATCAGCTACTTTAGGAAAGGCTCACTCTGCATCAAAGCAATGACTAATTATCCTGACACTTCTCTCCGTAGCCTGTCGAGAAAAGGTATTTTCAACAATCTCCCAAATTGGTAGAAGGTAATAAAAGGCAAATGGGTACTAAGTATTGTACAGAATGAACACACGATTATTGTTGTCCCCATGAATCTAGTCACATGTGTAGAACCTTTCCCACTATACAGTCTGAGAGATGTGGTTTAGATGTGGTTTAGATCCCAAACACAAGAGGGACAATAAAAGTTACTACCACTTCTTCCTTGTCAAGATAAAAAGATAGAAAATAAATTTTTCTCTAAAAAAAAAAAAAAGTCAACAAATGTGCCAAGTTGGTAAAATTCAGGACTTCAGCGCTTTTCTCCACCTCCTTCAAGGAAATTTAATATTGACCTTAGATTTACAGGCTACATACTTGTATACTTTCATATCCAGTTCTGTCCTAGCAGATGTTTGCTAATTTTTAAAATCTTAACACTTCTGGGTAGTCCAAATCATGTTTTCTAAATTCGGATTGGTGCATGAAACCCTGAATGTGGCTGAAGTTGAATCGGACGTACAACAGAAAATACGGTTAAATAGTGGGATAAATTAAACCGTGATTGCCTCCACTATTCGTATTTCAAATTAGCATTACAACTGAACCACACATCTATTTGATTACTCATGAGCATTTTATTATTGAAACCTAGTGGAAAATAAATTGTGACAAACATATACTATCTTTTGGACAGATCGACAGGACACTTAAATTGTTCATTGTGTGTACAATAAAAATACAGATACATAAATAAATACAAATCAAGACAATTCATCTATTTACCTGCCCCTCAGAAAATCTTTATTGGTGGTTCTGTAATTATTTAAGTCCTTGATATACCTGGAGGTAGTAGCAAGGGTATGCTTGACCAGAGAACAAATCTATTTAGCGGTTCATGCCTTGCCCATAGTCCCATGTCAAGCCACAAAAGCATCCATAGCAAGAAAACTCATCCATTGCAAAAGGTAGACACATTTTCGTCCTTAATTGAGCAGCCTCTTCAGGTCCAAAGGAAGACCAGAAATCTGCGATCTAGAAGTCAAAACAGACACCATAGCCCCTGTTTGAAAACAATTATTTATATATTGTTGCTGCACCGCCAAAGTAAGTGTTCAGTAAAACTGGAGGAAGTGCCTGAGCCACCTAAATTGAACAGATAAATTCCATGGACAAATCGAAAATTTGACATAACACAGACCTGCTGTGCATGAAGCTAGATATTTCTTTAGGCTCAGCAGCTAATAGTGCAAATGGATCAACACCTGCATAACAAAGTCCCTCCTTTGTGGGACAGGAAGGCCAGTGCATAATATCCTGCACAAAGATCCTTGTGGAAGTGGCCTGCTGTCCTGAGCATGTGGCCTGTGCAAAGTAATCACTCTGGGAACCACTAATATAAAGTACAGACACCTAGGTGATAATGACCATAAAAGATGCCCTCTTACGAAAACAACCAAGTGAGTCATGGAGTGAGACGAATGAACAGCAAAAGGGTACAAAATCTGCATTTTGCACTGAGGCATCATACCAACCCAAATTAGGTTGATCTCACCGGTACTGAAAACATACAGAGGGTGAGCAATATTAAAGGCAGCCAATCTTTACCAAACTCATGTCACCAGGATGTAAAGCTATGTGTCCTCTTACCATGTGAACTTCTACAGAGAAGCAAAAGTCTTTGATCACCATGCCATTGTATATCACATCCTGCAGGAAGTAATGTCCAAGAACACCCAGTAAACTATTGGACTCGTTAACTATTTATAAAATATACAGAACGGGAGCGAGCTACTCTGCTCACCAATCATGCACTAGTCTCTCAAGCAATCTCCGCACTAGTCAAAGGAAAATTAGAAGCAAGCCAGAATTCTGCATCAGTCAAGCACCAATGAGTGTATGCACGGTGTCATTCACCAAGACTTAGACGCTGTGAAGTTAGTGAAAAGGGGGAGAATCAGTGCAAAGCATGTAGGGAAGAGGAGCCCCGTCCATCTCATGAAGTTGGCATATAGGAGTTGCGTGAAGAGCATGACCTAGCTTGAAGGCATGTAGCTGAGATCACCTTAGTATTGTCTAAAGTGTAAAAAAAACAATTGAACACTTTAGAACCATAAACAATACAATCAATATAATGTCTAGCGCTCAGATTGGACCAAGCAAACTATGCCCTATTTGCACCAGACTATACCTTGTATAAATGGACTATATCTAGGCACTAAACATTCACCAGGGCATGTTCCGAGAGGACCTTGAAGCATCTAGCGGAAGGAAAAAGTTGAGTATCATTATAGGACTAGCATTATATGAAAGAATCTGTAGTATGCACATTCAAAACAAGGCTTTAAATTATTGAATCAAAGACCACATATTGTTGAGATCATTGAGTACTGTAGTTGCTACAGGCAGTTTCTCAAACATCCTTGCCTTCTGGTTGTTATAAATGGTTGAGATGGACAATCCCCCAAAGTCTCGTTGTGCCACAAAGATCACAGACCAGAAGAAATTGTTTTTAGTGTGATGCATAGTTTGATAATGTTCAACCAAGGGTGCCCCTTGCATGTGACACCTGATTCTTGATCAGTAATATAGAATGCATGATTTTACAGGTTGGGTAATCTGACCTATAAATACTTTCTCACAGGGGCATTTGACACACTAGATAACGTTTCTTGTGTTAGTTTGAAAATGTTATTTCTTTAATGCAAATGCCGGTTAGTGTTTTGCTTTTAGAGTTATTTGTGGACCTACATGCTGGGCATATCTGGAATCTAAAATGGCCTATGACTGATAGTAAACCAGGCATTTGTGGAAGAGTTTTTATTTTGTGATCCGGTCTAGTAGACTTACCCAATTGATCCATCAAATTCTCCCCTCTCTTAAAAGAGAACAATGGTTTAGCAGTTCAAAACATGAAAGTATCTTCTAATTTTTATCAATAATGCTTTTCACTTTGTTTGCTTTCGGATAGTATGTCGGCACACAGTCTAAGGGACTAATGCTTGTTCTGTCCTTAAGCACTAGTAATGTCTCACACGGGGTGTGCCACGCTCTTTTCATAGCAATGTTGACGAGTTTCTTGGGATATCCTATATTAGTCAATTTCTTGCACTGAGCATTGTAGTTTTAAAATAATCTTTCTTGAAAGTGCAATTATTTCTAAGATGGAGGAATCTTTCTGTTTTGTATGGAATCTTACTGCCAGTGTGCCTTTGCACACTTGGATTGTCAGAACTAAGAAATTAATCTTACTTTTGTGTCAGGGGTGATGGTAAACTTGAGATCCTACAGGCGGTTGTTTAACCAGTGATGGAAGTCTTCTAAATGGTTAGGAGGACCTTGCCAGACCATAAAAACATCATCTATGTAGCAATGCCATCTCTTAATGGGATGTTTAAAAGGGTTGACCTTGCCAAAGATCCATTCTTTCTCAAAAAATACATGAAGAGATTAGCCATCTCTGGGGCGAAGCTACAACCCATTGCTACACACTTGATCTGTAGAAACAACTCCTTTTAGAAACTAAAAAAATAATTTTTAAGGCACATGGATTCCAGTTCTACCAGAAATTCTATGGGAACCTAATGTGGTCGGATTCTTGAATCCAATACCTCTCCAATTACCGCTATGACTTCATCTTGGGGGATATTAGTGTGAAATGCCTATTTGTCAAACGTACTGAGTATCTCTCTGTTCAGATCAAACTCACTAACCTCAATTTTGGTAACTCCATAGTCTCTTAAGTATGCTAGGATGTGTTCTTTAGTTGGCGGAGTACTAATTGATTATATGTCTCACTGTCTAATATAACTGACCCCCATCTTTATCAGCTTGTTTGATAACAATAGTGTCATCCCTAGCCAGCTGGTTTAAAGCTTCCATGTCAGATTTGTAAAAATTATTGAAATGCAACGGTTTTTGTATTCAAGTTATCAATTTTGTTAAAGACACTATCTTCAAGTAACCACTTTTGAAAACCGTTTCTTGAAGGAAATTGATAACTTGAATTTAAAAAAAGTTGCATTTCAGTAATAACTTATAACATCTAGGCTGCTAGTTGACAGGAGGAACCATGTCAGAATGGGCTAAAAACGTACTTTCAGATATTGCAAATCTTGTGGATCTGAGGATCCACGTAAGGAATGCGTATACTGCCTACATCCACATCATAAGCCAAATTAATGTAAATACTGCTGTATGTTGTTGCCCAAAACTCTTAAAGATCTAGAAGCCAGACTTCTCCTTTGGCTCCAACAAAAAGGCAGAAAAGGAAATACCAGTTTCGAGGATGAGGGAGAAGAAACATCTTCTCGCAAGAAAGCCCAGAAGGGTGAAAGGCCAGAAGATCTGCGGATCCCTCCAGAAAGGATCATAAAAGCAGGGATAAGAAAACCCGCTGAAAAACTGGGTGGCTGAAAGATGAGAAGAAAAAGGCCTTTCATCACCTGGTGTTTCTATGAAGAAACCAGGTCTGAACCCTCCTCACCAACCATGAGGGAACACACTTTCTCTGGAGGTAGAAAGTCGCTGATAGACCCAAGGATAAGGATGTCAATGGTATAGGTACGTACCGAAAACTCAACCACAGTGTTTTATCTAAGCAAGCAGGGAGTGTAAAAATCCAGAACATGGTCCAGAGATAGCCCATCAGTGGGGCGGACTCTTTCAGCAGAATGTCTAGAGAATGCAACGAATGGGAGCTGGATCCATGTGAAGCGTTGCAGATCTTTCGGAGAAGGGAAGCCCCATACCTAGAACTATTTGCGACCGATGTCCTCCACAAATGTCAGTTTTACTCCAGCAGATAACCCATGAATGCATTGTGGCGAGTGCCTTCCATATAGTTTGCACACTCACTACCCTGTCCTTGATCCTCAGACTGCTCAACAAAATGAGGGAGCCTTATCAAATAATTCTGGTGGCCTCAGAATGGCTGAGACAGTTCTGGTACACAAAGCCATTCCTCCTGTCAGAACAACATCCTATACCTCAAACCTGTGAAAGGACTGCTGACAATGAAGAGGTCAAGTTGTGCATCCCATTCTGGAATCTCTCAATTTGTCAGCCTCGTTCCTGAATACAACTTATTCTATCTCTTAGGAATTACTCCAGAATGTAGTGAAATCGTTGCCAAAGTCAGGGAGATTAAACTAATAACCCTTACTAAGCGAAGTGGTCTCACTTCTCTATGTGGTGGTTCCAAAAGGAGATTCATCCCTTTTGGTGTACTCCTGATCTGATACTGTTGCATAAGCTACGACTTTGGCATAGCTCTATAAGGTGTGCTTTCCTACCCACGGGTGACACAGGTGAACTTGGTTCAATGCACCTGCGAAGAATGTGAAAGACAGGTTATTGTAGCCTTGCAGAACATTATTCAATGTGTAATTGAAATAGGGGTATTGCTTTTGGGTTCAACAATAATGGCGACTAAATGTATGACCTGATCGCCATGTGGCAGCTTTACAGATCTCTGCAATAGGTACATTTCTATGGAGAGCCGTTGTAGAGGCCTTTCCCCTGGTAGAGTGAGCCTTTGGTTTACCAGGGAGATGTTTGTTGGCCAGCTGGTAAGACAATGTGATACATGAGACTATCCATCTAAAGATGGACTGTTTGGAAGCTGCACAACCAGTACTTATAGAACCATAGTTTACAAACAGGCGGTCTGATTTTCTTAACGCCTTGGTCTTGTCTAGGTAGAACTTGAGAACCCTCTTAAGGTCAAGTGAATGTAAAGCCCTTTCCGGAGGATTTGAAGGGTTAGGGAAAAAAGTAGGAAGAGTGATTGTTTGGTTAATATGAAAATCCGAGACCACTTTAGGTAGAAAACTCTGATGAGTTCTAAAGACCACCCTATTTGCATGAAAAATGATATAAGGTTCTTTCCAGCACAGAGCTTGTATGTCGCTCACTCTGCGAAATGTGAAAGACAGGTTATTGTAGCCCTGCAGAACCTTATTCAATGTGTAATTGAAATAGGGGTATTGCTTTTGGGTTCTGTTCGAGGGGATATTCCTGAATAGTCATAAGCACTGAATAATCCCGCCCACGTGCTGGGACTCCGGAGCATATACAAAATAAATATATATATATATATATATATATATATATATATATATATATATATATATATATTTAGCCAAAAAACATGTACGTGGTACCTTCAAACATACATATATACATGTATATACATAAACATGCGGCCTAAAACCATTCAACAGGCTAAGATGCCAAAATTGTATTGGATTTTTCATTTAAAATAGAAATAAGTTTACATAGCATTTCTGTAAAAAAGGTGCTCCTTTAGTGTTCCAACATAGCCTTTTATTTTCAAAGAAAAAGGCAAGTAATAGCAGGCAATTAGCCCATAGGCTGCATAGATAAAAACTCAACATTAATAAAGTGGCGCCATGCCTTTAAGACCTCCAAGACCTCCCTACTCCCATCATGCACCACAGGTGACAGGTCAGTTCTTTTTTCCGGCTCCTTCAGTGAGGATTCTGCAGCATCGAGCTTGTCAATTTTTGATTGTTCCAGTCAGAAATTGGTTTGCTGCTGATCTTTTCTACCTTCATTTGAAGTTTTTTTTGACTGCTGGTAACTTTATTAGTAGTTTTCTGACAATTTTGAGAACTTTTTCTGTCGGAAATGCCAGCATTGTTCAATAAATGTCCCTCCTGTGGGAAGATGATAGCAAAGTCTGACCCGCATTCTGTCTGTATTGTGTGTTTGCCATCCTCACACAATCCAGAGAAGTGTTATTATTGCCAGCAATTTTCTAAGAGAACACTTCGAGACAGAAAAGATAAAGCTGCATGCCTTGTTGGAGAGAGGAAAAGGATCAAAAAGTGGCCTTGGGAGCAGCCATGCTTTTAAAGAGCCCTCCTCTCATGAAAAATCGCACAGGGGCAGATCAGAGAAAAAATGGTGTTCTGCTTCTCCAGCATCAAAAAGGAAGCAAATACCTGATTGTTCCCCTTCAGCGTCACGGTCGACGTCGGAAAAAACATACACGGCATGCGACGACGTCGAGGGACAGATCGCCGTCGAGGCGGTCAGAGCCTCCTCAGTCAAAAGGCAAGTCTGCGTCGAGACACATTGCTTCTGGCTTGGAGTATGTCAGACTGGAGAAGCTTAAGTCGACGTCGAAGCTTGGGTCGACGTCGAAGAAACTCCCACGTCACCATTCACCGACGTCAATGCATCGGTCAGTGTTCGGAACTCCGCCCACGCAGCAGGCATGGCTGGCTTAGAGTGTCGACGTCGAGGACCCCGCCACAGTCACACAGGCGGTCGACGTAGAGGACCCCGCCACAGTCACACAGGCGGTCGACGTAGAGGACCCCGCCACAGTCACGTAGGCGGTCGAGAGTGCCACAGTCTGTCTCGCTGGCTCCAGTCCGGCGTTCGACATCAAGGGACATTTCCAGAGTCTTTCCAGAGAAGGATCGGCGTAGATTGTCCTCGCCGGCCAAGAATCCTATGGCGGTGACAGGCATCACGACGTCGAGGCCCCCCTCATCGTCAACGGAGGCCGAGATTGACGTCTAGGTCCAGACGATCGATGTTGAGGCAAGCATCTTTATCTCCAGGCATTAACATCGTGCAAATCACACCGGAGGGATCTCCTGTTACTGGGAAACAGACACCTCCTGTTAATCTTTCTTCAAGATGGTTACACAGTGTTCGGTATTGGAGAGTTGCACCTAGAAGTCCAGGTTCAGACTTCTCGCAAACGTACTCTCCCTCCAGAATCTCTGCTGGTCCTCCACCTGCTACGTCTACGGGAAGATCTACACACAGATCACCTAGGAGAACTGGTTCTCCTCTAGCTCGACAATCCCGATCTAGGACACCACTTAGACGGTCGAGATCTTGCCTTTCCTCCAGATCACAAAGAAGCAGGCGAAGATCACAGTCGTGGTCTAAATCATCAAGGTCATCGGTGAGAGACTACTCACCAACCCTGTCTGCTACCCCTCCAGCTAAGGTGTCTCCAGTGGACGACATGGTCACCTTTAATGAAGTCCTCTGCAGAGGTGCCAGTAAGTTGAGCATTGACATGCCTGTGCCTACTATTTCTTCAATTGTAATATTACACCATAGGTCCTTGGCAAGGCCTTTACTTCCTCTGGTTCCTGGGCTGCTTGAACCAGCACTGCAGACTTTTTAAACTCCCGCTGCGGTGGGGTTGACCCCCCACGCATTAAAAAAAATACAAGGCCCATGACCAGGATCCACTGATCCCAAGAACAGATCCACCACCGGATTCGGTTATAGTGGCAGCAGCCAGGAAAACACATCCTGGAACAACATCCTCTTCAGTCCCTCCTGAGAAGGAGAGTAAGCACATGGACTCTCTGGGGAAGAAAAAGTGCAATACCTCGGCATCCTTCATGAAGGTGGCTAGTGCCTCGGCACTTCTGGGGAGGTCTCTGTGGGACTCTTAGGCTAGATTCACAGAGAAGCTGCCCAAGGAAGACAAGCAGGACTTTCATTAGATTTTGCAGGAAGGTGGTCTTGTTGCAAACCCAGGTAATCAGCGCAGTTGCGGATGCATTGGATTTGGCAGCACATGGGTATTCCCACGGCATTTGTGCCAGACGTTCGGCCTGGTTGCGGCTCACTGGTCTTAAACCGGAAGCACAACTCAGGATTATGAATCTTCCTTTCAATGGTACTTCCTTGTTTGGCATTCATGCCGACGATGAGATGTCCAAGATGAAATCAGAGTTGGACATCTTGAAGGCGGTCGGCCTTGAGAAGCGTAAGGATTTCCGACGCAAGTACCGACCATACGACCATCGTTTTTTCAAACCGAGGGTTCAAGCCCCTCACTGGTCGACTCAGCAGCAACAATCCAGGTTGCATTACCATCAGCGTCGAGCAGATCGAGGAAGGGGAGCTCCAAGACCAACACCTTCCTCAGCAAAGCAACCTGCAAAACAATGAGCACTGGCTTCCCCCATCTCCGTTGCCCACTCCGGTGGGGGGGAAGTATTATGTTTCACCTGGACGAGTGGAGAAAGATCACAAAATACAAATGGGTACTCAATATTGTGCAGAATGGTTACTTGCTCAGATTCAAATCCCCACCTCCATCAGTACCACCTCGGGGAAGGTATGTCCAACAACATTACTTTTTACAGGCGGAGGTGAATACCCTGCTAAAGGAAGACGCTATAGAAGAAGTTCCTTCTCTGCAACAGAGTCAGGGAATTTATTCCCGTTATTTTCTAGTGCGAAAAAGAGGTCCTACCCGAGAGTACAGACCAATACTCGACCTGAGACGTTTAAACCAGTTCATCCGCAAAGAGAAATTTCGGATGTTAGCACTGCACCAGATTTTTCCTCAACTCCATCAAGGGGACTGGATGTGCTCCACTGATCTTTTGGATGCTTATTTTCACGTGCCAATTTCCAGAAAACATCGGAAATTCCTGCGTTTTCCGGTAGCGTCTCAACATTTCCAGTTCAAAGTCCTCCTGTTTGGGCTCAAAGCAGCCCCCGCACGTTCTCAAAATGCATGGCTGTAGTAGTGGCTTTTCTTCACAAGCAAAAGATCTTTGTCTATTCGTATCTGGACGACTGGTTGCCGAAAAGCTCGTCACCCACTTTGCTGCAGAATCGCCTCCAATGCAGCATACGGGTGCTAGGCACTCTGGGTCTGCAAATCAACTACAAGAAGTCGATTTTCAATCCTACTCAAAAGATCCATTACCTAGGTGTTTCTCTGGATACCATAAGTGCAAGCGTGTGTCCTTCGGGGGAGAGGTTATCCTCAATACATGACAAGTGCTGCACTCTCCTCAGCTCTCGCCATCCCACGGTCAGACAAGTGTCCTCCTTTCTGGGCTCGACGGCATCCTGCATCTAAATCGTCCCGAATGCCAGACTACAAATTAGTCCTCTGCAGCAAAGTCTGGAGGACCAGTGGTCACAAGTATCGGACCGCTGGGAAGACTTTGTGGTTCTCCCTCAGTAAGCCAGGGATTAAATCAAATGGTGGATGAAACAATTGTATCTGCTGAAAGGAGTTCCTTTCCATAAGGATCTTCCCAGTCAGACAATTGTCACGGACGCTTCCCTCCAGGGTAGGGGGGCTCACATGGGTCCTCTACAAGGACTCTGATCAGAGCAGGGGTATCATATCAACCTACTCGAGCTGAGAGCTGTACATCTTGCACTCAAGTCATTGCTCCCGTCCTTCCGCACACGCTCCCTGTTGATTCAGACGGACAGCACCACAGCCATGTATTATCTGAACAAACTGGGAGCAACCAGGTCGAGACCCCTCTCGCAGGAGGCTCAAACCATATGAAATTGGCTTCTCGCAAGGAAGTTAACCATTTCGGCAATTCATCTCCCAGGTACTCTCAAAGTCCATGCAGACTCTCTAAGTCGGAACTTCGTCGAAGCTCACGCACAGGACTTCTTCCATCAATGGGGTTCTCCAGACATCAACCTGTTTGCAGACACAACAAACTCAAAATGCCCCGTCTTCGCACCCAGGTTTCACCAACCAGGCTCCAGAGAGAATGCACTTTTGATAAAATGGTCGCAGACTTTACGCTTTTCCACCAATTCCACTCATTCCTCTGGTGATCAACAAGTTCTACAGGGCCAAGACCAGAATGATACTGATTGCACCAGAGTGGCCTCGCCAGTGGTGGTATCCGGATCTTCTTCAACTATCCGAAACCCCACACAGGAGATTACCGTGCAGACTGTACTTACTATTCAAACACGGAGGGGAAGGTGTTCCACCCCAACCTCTCATCTCCAAGATTGACGGCATGGCTCCTGAGGTCCACCAGTACGGGCATCTAGATTTGTCCGCAGATGTGTGAACATTCTTAAGGAAGCGAGAAGACCATCCACCAGAAAGTCGTACGCTTTCAAATGGAAGTGGTTTTACTAATGGGGCATCAATAATAATTGTGATCCCATTCTGGGTCAGGAGCAGGTGATTTTACCATACCTACTCTACTTGGCCAAATCAGGCGTTCAGTTTTCTTCTCTAAAGGTCCATTTAGTGGCTATTACAGCATGTAGAAAATCTCCTATGCAGGTTTCCTTCTTTCAGATACCTGTGGTTAAAGACTTCCTTGAGGGTTTAAAAAAGTCTACCCACCGATCAGATCCCCGTCCCCTCCATGGGAACTTAACATTGTTCTTGCTAGATTGATGGGTGCCCCATTCCAACCTATTCATAAAGCTTCTCTGCAGGATTTGTCATGGAAGGCCGCTTTTTTAGTGGCTATCACCTCTGCTCGTAGAGTGAGCGACATACAAGCTCTGTGCTGTAAAGAACCTTATATCATTTTTCATGCAAATAGGGTGGTCTTTAGAATTCATTCGAGTTTTCTACCTAAAGTGGTCTCGGATTTTCATATTAACCAAACAATCACTCTTCCTACTTTTTTCCCTAACCCTTCAAATCCTCCGGAAAGAGCTTTACATTCACTTGACCTTAAGAGGGTTCTGAAGTTCTACCTAGACAAGACCAAGGCGTTAAGAAAAGCAAACCGCCTGTTTGTAAACTGTGGTTCCATAAGTACTGATTGTGCAGCTTCCAAACAGTCCATCTTTAGATGGATAGTCTCATGTATCACATTGTCTTACCGGTTGGCCAACAAACATCTCCCTGGTAATCCAAAGGCTCACTCTACCAGGGGAAAGGCCTCTACAAAGACTCTCCTTAGAAATGTACCTATTGCAGAGATTTGTAAAGCTGCCACATGGCGATCAGTGCACACATTTAATCGCCATTATTGTTCAGACTCTGATACTCCGGCGGATGCTCAGGTTGGGCAAGCCTCTTTAAGGAATCTGTTTGGATGATTTATCCTGGGAGTGTTTTGCTGTGACTTTACTGGTGTTCGTCCACAGGATAGTGGGTATGGGCTTGCTTTTCTATTCAGTGCTTATGACTATTGATGAGTATCCCCTGGAAGAGAAGGATACGTTACTTACCTGTAATCCTAGTTCTCTTCCAGGGGTATACTCATCAAAGTCATAAGCAATCCGCCCACCTCCCCGGACAAATATCTGTAGTATAGTGGCGTTTCTTTCTTGCTTCATGATTCCTACATGTTAGTACAACGTAAAAAAGACCTGACCTAACTGTCACCTGTGGTGCATGAAGGAAGCAGGAAGGTCTTGGAGGTCTTAAAGGCACAGCGCCAGTTTATTAATGTTGTGTTTTTATCTATGCAGCCTATGGGCTAATTGCCTGCTATTACTAGCCTCTTTGAAAATAAAAGGCTGTGTTGGAACACTAGAGGAGTGCATGTCTTTTTTTTTTTTTTTTTTTTTTTTTTTTTAAAAAAATTATATGTAAAATTATTTTTATTTTTAGGATTACAGGTAAAGTAACTTATCCTTACTAACAATCCTATAAAGGGATCAGGGGCACCGTGGTAACAGTAATCAACCTTATTTCGTTATTCACAGTATCACACACACTGTACTAGGGAGAATAAGCACTTTTTAGTAAAAAGTATGTATTGCTACAGGAATAGTCTGTTTCTCAGTACGTCTAAAACAATTAAACAGAATATTATAAAAAAGAGCAAGAAGGCAGGTTATAAATAAGAATAAAATGAACATTTCTAACCTGGTTAAAATGTCATCTATAACCTAACACCTTAACATCTACTTCTGTGCGCTAAATTAAGAGCATGGAAGGCAGAGCAATTTGCAGTCTAGAGTTTCTTAGGGAGATGAGACGCTGCATACCTTGTTGATAGCAAAAGCTGTCTTTATCAGCGGAGGCACGAAGACAGTGTTTCCCGCAAAGGGCAAACACACTCTGCTGTCTTCCTCTGGGACTCTGCTTTATCGGCTTCAGGCAAGATGTAGCATCTGCAAAGGGTTCTGGCAGTAGGTGAGACCGTCTCTGGCAGAATCTCGGGCGATAATCTGGGCGAAGGACCTCTCCTGACAAGTGATCAAGTGGCAGTCCTTATAAGACTGAATTTGATCAGAAACTGGAATTTCTGACATAAATTTAGGAATGTCTGACCTTGATTATGTGCATCAAGGTATGCATCTTAGACGTTTCCTTATTGACATATAAGGTAAAAGGACGTCAATTCAAAGTAATTATTCAACCTTGACCTGATGAAAAGTAGACATTTGATCCAGACGAATGTCTCATCAAGTGTTGTATCTGCCATTGATCTCTCATTATGGTCATAAAGTGCCCTCAGGAGCGCCTAATGGCGACCTAATATATTAAAAATTTCACTAGGTCCAGGAGACACATTTATTGGAGGATTGCTACACGCTTCCAGTTATGTATTTAACCTATTATGTATTACATGTTATATTCTGTTTCCATTGGCTATATCTAGCTTTCCCTCAGCTGAACTAGTCTCTGCCCTGCAGTTGTTTTGCCCGAGTACTGTTTGGTAATGGTGGCCCAAAGTCTATCATTCGTGCCAGCTGTTGATTTGGTGCGGTGGGTCTCTTGCACTAGGGCTACCCCGACATTGGATCTGTCAAGATACGCTAGCACCGGTCTAGTTTTGCAGGGACTGCTTAATCCCCTTGCATTCCACGAAAGGAAGAGAGTGTAATTAGTCATCAAGCCTATCGAGTGTAGTAGTCCTAGCTAGTAGCCCATATGGAGTTTGGCTGGTGATATCCTCATTTTAGAGTACGATACTATTTGTATACCTTTGTATACTATTCTGAAGTTTAGACATCTAAGCTACACGCCGCCACACACTAGACACTTGATTTCTTAGATAGTATTACTCTGCCTTGGCTAGGAGAAGATCACCAGGAATTCCTTCTGCAACCTATTCCCACAGTGGAAATTGTGCCTCTCCCCCAGCGAGCTCTGAATGATTGACACGAGTATGGACGGACTTTGGGGGGGGTGAATTTTACAAGAAATATGCCTCCCTGCTGATTAGATTTATTGGCACTCTTCGAGGAGGCTTATAAAAAACACACTTTACCCCCATCCATGAGAAGAGCTTTAATTATTGCAGTCCTTAAACCAGGTGTATCCCTGCAAATCCTACAGATTACTGGCACTCATCAACACGGATGCTGAAATCCTGGGTAATAGGCTGCTGCTACTGGGTACTGGTTACTCCCCTAATCCTACCCGATCAATCAGGTACCATCCCCATGAGTTCAACATCTCATTTATGGACAGTATTTTCATTGCTTCAACAGCTAGATGCCGAGCTAGAATCTGTAGCGGTGCTCATAGACACCAATTGGGGGGTCTCTGCCCCCATCCATAACTTGGGGCACCAGACAGTTATGCCCACTGTCCATAAGCACTACCAAGCTGTTGCCCTAACTTCATAGATTTGAAGATTTTTATATATTTATACGCTGACAACATAGTGATTTACATCAGGGTACCTAAGGTCAATCTATACCTGATGTAATAAGAAGGTACATGATGTTTGGATACCTGTCTGGCTTAAATATAAATTAGTCTAAGTCCTTTGTCTTTCCCATTACCCCATAAGTCTGGCTGCTTTTAAATTAAAATTATATGCAAATTCGACTTTGGAATTAAAGGTACTTCCAAAGTCTTAACTACTTTATTTTTACATATGTCACCCCTAGGGTCTCCCCTAGGTGCCCCAGGGGTCAGGTGCCTTGTAACTATAAGCAAGGATGTTTTAAAATATGTTTTCTATGTCTGGTGAGAGAGAAAACCTGCCAATTTGGTTTTCCCCATTTTAGTACATTAGCTATGTAGGCTAACATGGGCAGGCTTTATTAAACTTTATTTAAGTCTCACTATTTACAGGAGTGAGCTAAAATGATACTTCAAAGTGTCTAAATAATAGAATGAATCCAACAACTTGCCAAGGTTAGATTTATTATGACTATGACAGAAAAGAAGTTATAGAACTTACTTTTATGATGTGCCTAAATCCAGCAGTAAAGTAGCCTCTCCTGATTGGCCAGCCTTTGACAGGCTGAGCCAAGCTGCTCTGATGAGGTGTGAAGTGGCCTGAAAGGAAACAGAGACATCTGGTAGGAAGAGATCTGCAGACTGCAGAGCAAAAGACAGGAAGGGGGCTGGGTAGCCAAACGGATCTTCAAAGAGGGAAAGACACTTAGGACAGGACCCAGGTCCACCCCCACTTCCTGCACCCCCATCCAGATAGGAGCCCCTGTAATTGAATTAGCAGAAGAGTTGGAAGGGGAGTGTTAGGAAAAGTTAGCCACACCCGTAGGTTGGGTTAGCCAGACCTTAAGCTCCTGGAAAGATTTTCTCCATTTTGGATTTTAAATAACAGTGCTTTCTGGGGCAAGAATTTGCCACACTTCGAGGGAAGTGGTCATCATTGAGGGTGGCACCCTTCACCCCATTGGTCAGGGGTGCCCCCCCTGCTTGTCAGCCCAGAAGCCTGGATAAATATGGGAGAGCTGCCCAGCAACTCAGATCCCTGCCTGAAGACAAAAGGACTGTCCTGCTGGAACCCCTGGCCTGTACCAAAATGACTACACTGTGAATGACTGCACCCTCTGCACATTTTGGAACTACAGCAAAAGAAGGACTTTGGCTTGCGCTAAAAGTTTAAGGAGTGGACTCCATGAAAGCAACAGGTTAAAAGAGCTCCACCTGCGTTATCTCCACCAAGAAGGAACCAGCTGGCCACCTTCAGCTGGACTTTAAATGATTTGGCCAGGTGCATTGTGGGAACTGTTAGAAATTGGGTTTCTTGTTGGCACAGGTATGCACCCTATCCTAGCAGGAACCACAATTCTAGTCAGGGTAAGTGCAGTGCACACTAAAAGTTTACCTGTGCTCACCCTCTGGCAGCTTGGCACAGAGCAGCCGGCCAAACTAAAGACGCAATGTGTAAAGTATATGTACACACCCACACAGTAACAACACCACAAAAGTACTCCACACCAGTTTAGAAAAATAGCCAATATTTATGTGAGTAAAAAAAGACCAAAGCGATAAAAATCCACTACACACAAATCATGATATGAGCTTTGCAAGATTTAAAAAGAAATGCAGTGCTTAGAAATCAATAGCTCCAACTGGGGCTACGTGGGCAAATCCAAAAGTTCAGTCCGACCGCGATGTAGCGCGGTCCGGATACAGGAGTTGCGTAAACCCGCTGACAGTACCTCGGATGTGTTGAAGCTCTGGGCCGATGCGTTGAACAAAGCAGGTGAGATGCGGCACTGTTGAAGGCGATGCGTCGTTTCCAAAGTTAGGGCACATCATGCATGCGTCTATGTCAAGAAGCGATGTGCATCGGGGCGATGCGTCTATGTCGAACTGTTGGGTTGCGTTGGGGTCCGGGGTCGTACGTCCTAAGTTAAGCCTGCCTGCTCGCAGCCAGCTACCAAGAGTTGAGCAAGAGAATAATTTGAGACCTTGACTGGACCCAATATTGTGATTGTGGCCTTATTACTAGTGGTAGGTACCTACCTACACCTACTAATCAACCACCTTCCAACAACCTTCCTCCCACTTTTGGTTGCTGGTGTGTCCATTGCGCAGACTACGTATGGTCCAGCGTGTCTTTGGATTCCTCTGGAGTGTTCTCCATCCTGGGACATTTGGGATCGCCCTCCTGTCGCCAAGGTCTTCTTGGACCTCATTAGAGTTCTTGTCTTGGCCAGGTTCTTCAAACTCTTCCCCCTCATTGGGGGGGGGTGTTTAGGGAAGAGGGGGGTAGGGGGCTAAGGGGGGAGGGGGAAGGGGGGGCATGTAGTGCTTTGCGCCAAGAAAAATCTGTCTGCTCAGTGACCTGTGCGAACAACACCTCTCTCTGTAGAGATATATCAATCGAATGCCATGTATTGGATATTCATCAATGGGGGATCAAAAATTGTTACTCCTCTGATGTTCCCTCCCTGCGTACACTTGCCCTGGTGATCGGGTGTCTTTAGATTATTACACTGACAGTGTTACTTGTGGGCTTCGCTATTGGGCACTTCTAGCTGATTGTTTATACATGAGGTATGGGAGAAATAGTACTGGTCGATCACCTTTGGATATGATGGGCATAAATAGAGGCCTCTGTGGCTTCCTCAGTCTCTTGTCGGCCTCCGGGGATTATACCAGGTTTCTGTTACTGATCCTACAGACCTCAAAAGAACTGCTCTTGAGGCAATAATATCTTTTATGTATGTATGGAGGGCCAAGGAAAGAGCTATATGCCTAATGGGCTGCATGTGAACTGCTATGACTCACCTCTCCTGTGATGGAAGAGACCAGCGAGATGTGTGAGGCACTCCCGATAGTCCACACAGTGATCTCTGGGGGTGCCAACATGCCACCTGCAGTATTACAGTCCAAGCTACTCCCAGTGCAGTTTTTTACAATATGGGGCTACCTCCCAGACTTAGGTGTGATGCGTCTGGTACGGGGTCTCTCGTAAACCTGTGTCAGGCTCTGTGATTCTTATAGCAGCAGTGCTGCACCATGCACCTGGAAGGAAAAGTAGTTAACTGGCAAACATCAATGGGTGCCAACGAATAACACTGAATAATCCTTAAAATACAGTCTACAAAGAAAAGCACATCTCTGGCTGCTGAGCTGCGAATAAAGAGGAAGTGTTTTTCTTTGTAGACTGTTTTATGTGGAGATACTGGATAGTGATGAGTGGGCTGTTAATTTGCTCCTTGGGGTCAAGGGATATGTAGTCCTAATGCTATTGGAATATTGATATTTTTTGACTGCTGAGCAAATAAATGAAGAACGATTCATGCATTATCTGAGCCTCCAGTCCGGACCTAAAATTTAAAGGTAGATAGAGTATTCTCCAGAAAGATCTTTACCAAATGTAAGTACATTTTTGTTTATGTTCTTAGCTACAGTAAACAAAATCAATTTTTTAAAAGTTATTTAAAATAAAAGTTGAAAACAGATGGTTTCCTCACCGTCTCAAAACCTATCTTGCTAAAAAGATTCAAGAGCAGCCATGTCCTTTTAATAGACACTTCTGTCATCTTAGACTCCTGCTGGAATACATATTTGAGAGTGAAAATACAGTATGAGTATTTATGTACTTGCACATTTGTTTAAACCACAATTTAGTATTGCATACTGGGTTTGTTGGTTCTTCCAGCAAGGCCTGAAATCTCTACATTTTTCTGTGAGCTGAGTGATGTGGAAAACCAAGTTCGATGTCAGAGTTGGAGTTTGTTGCAAGGCTAGTCTGTGAAACATTCTGGGTGTTGATTGCTTGTGGGAACCCTATGGACATCACTGCAGTTAAAATAGTCTTGAATATCTTTGCAGTGCTAATGCAGTGCAATTGATTGTACATTAATCCTTCATGGGATGCAACACATCATTGAAATATGTTTGTTCTTACTGCAGGTTGATGTAATATTCGAGGATGATCAGGGTTTTTTAAGTGCAGTTAAGACTTTCATGGCAACAACAAAAAGACCTGTCATTCTAACTACAAGTGGTAAGTGCAGAGGGGCTATTTAATCGCTAAATGAAATAGCAAGTTTGAAATGTAATGCCAATTTGCCTGACATATGCATCCAGTTATAGTGTAGCTAGACCTATGTAATGGGTCGCTTAATTGATTACTTATGTATAACTCTTAGATGGTTCACAGAGATACGAACACTATTGCATTGTCAAGACCTTATATTTCATGTAAACTATCAGATTCCTTTCTTAAAATGATAAAGAATTGCTAACAAAAAGGAGACCATTCAGGATTGTCACCCTGCAAAATACCATCCACCTTCTTTAACAAAGCACATTCCTCATCTCAATAAACCTGAAAGGTGCAGATTTCCATATCTCCTTCCAGCCAAACCATCAGATATCACTCTGCTTCATAGCGAATGGCCAGCACAGTCCATTCTGATGGGTAAATCTTCCTTGAGATTCCTCGCCCTGTGAATCCTGTCTAAGCACTAAATGGGATCTGGCATACTTAAAATAGCTCCCCAACAGGTGTCATTGCATAATCCATCTGCAGCTCGGGAACTAATCTTGGCCCCCATCAACGACCACTTTCCTCTAGAACAGTCTATTTTAAGTAAGGTAAGGAAGAAATCAAGGTTTTTTTTTTAGATTGACCCATTGTATGAGCACCTCTCCAGTGCTCAACACTTCTCAAAGTTGGATACCCTGTTTGGCTCCGGGTCTGATGCTATTCACTTACCGACTATTGTGCTTCACACTGAGAATAATGATAAAGAAGCAGATAATAGGCTTCCTCCATACTATACAGATGAAGGCCTCTACACTGACTAGAAAAATGCTATTAAGCTGGGCACCTCTCCTGAACTAGAGTTTGATTGCCCCTTTGGCCTTCCAATTGCAGAGTATGCCTCTTCTACAGTTGTTATTCGCAAACCGATGAAATGTGGAATTTTCTTAATTTCTGACTCTTCTCCCTTGGTGCATCTTTTGCTCACTACTGATGTCATTTTTGACCTAGTCCTTGCAACTTGGGGCAAGATTGTTTATGCTTCTACATATAATAGTCAAGTGGCTAGGTGCCATAGATCTGCGCTGGGCAACTCAAAGTCACTCTCTACCCACCTTTCCCCCGAGAGTTTAATTGTGGAAACTGTTTCAATCTAGCAGAACCCCAATGCATCCATCTACATCTCTCTGGATTGGAGCCCAAGCAGTATTGGTAAAAAGGTCTTCTCCTTGGAGAGCCTCTGTCTGTGCTCCTATTGGCAACAAATTGTCACTCAATCCCTTTAGGATGCCTTCATGCAACTGGTCAAAAAGGACCTGGATGCCACCAAGCAAACTTTACAACTGGTCTGGATACAGCAGATTTCATGGCCAGATCTATGGGTACCTTCATAGCCATCAGTTGGCTATGTCATCTGATTTCTATGGTAATGCCCAAGCACACCTAATGAACATGGCATTTGGCTGAATTATGCTTTTTGGCGACCAGGATAATTTGGCTCTGAAGCGCTTCAAACAAAGCCCATGCCAAAGCGTGCTCACTGAGCTTGGTTCCTTCAGTGCACCAATTTCCCTAACAATTCTTGCAGTTCTGGGGTTTTAAGGGCGTTCCGAAAACGGGAGCCCTCTCAATCTGTTCAACATTTTTACCAGTTTCTTTGCTCCTTCAGGGTCTGGGCTGGTGCCAGAGCCAGCATCTTCAGCATCAGCAGTCTTCCTCTTTACTTTTGCCTCAAAGTCTCTTTAGTTTTTCAAGTACATGTCATATGGGGAGATGCATCTCTTGTTTTGCGGGAATTAGTAGGCTTTTAATTACTACCAAGTGTCAGCCTGGTTGTGGAGGGTGGATATGCCATTCCGTTTAAAGAAGCGCCTCCTCCCATTCCTTCCACTTGCTTTGCCATGTGAGCTAATCATGCCC
Organism: Calotriton arnoldi; assembly: GCA_963921515.1. Classification (NCBI taxonomy): domain Eukaryota; kingdom Metazoa; phylum Chordata; class Amphibia; order Caudata; family Salamandridae; genus Calotriton; species Calotriton arnoldi. The sequence continues at coordinate 198,569 of CAWUFW010005672.1, forward strand.
AAATCCTCCTAAAGGAGGGGACAAGGGAGACACAGGATTGGCTCCTGAAGAGGAAAAAACACGTATTTTAATCATTGTACTTTCTGATTCCCCCAAATAGGGTAGCACTTTCAGCACATTCTGGATCATGGAATACTCAACTCATTCCTCTGCAATAAGAAACTTAAAGTGCTCTCTTTTGCTTAGGTCCTGCTGGCCTTTGAATCAGAGGATTGGATGGTGGCATTCCTTTATTTATGTAAAACGCTCCTGCAATCACACAAAGTATCTGCTGTTTGTGATAGGTTCCACTCACGACCAGTGTGTGGTGCTTCCTTCATTACCAGTTTGTGCTGCTCCCCCTAACTTGCAGTTTGTGGCGCTTCCTTTTTGCCTTGCATTGGCCTTTCAGGTCTTTATGGAGGTCATGTCTGTGGTTGTAGCTCTTCTGTACAGGCAAGAGATGCATGTATTCCTGGATATCAAGGACTGGATGTTAGATGGGCTCGCAGTATCTTGTGTAAAATATCCTCTAGAAAACTATTTCCCTGCTCTTTGACCTTTGGTTTTCGGTCATCCACAAGTCCCAGCTCGGGTCACCCAGCATTTGCTTTTCTTTGGGGCTGTTTTGGACACCACTGCTCTGAGGGCATTTCCTCTGCACAGTGAGTCTGGGACATATGATCCTGATGTTTCCTGCTTCCTGTCCTGATAATCTTGTGGTTACAGGGCCTCCTGCATTCTGCTTGTCCAGCACATTGTGTCACATGTGGGTGCTTCACTTGTACCTTAGTTTTCAGTGTGATTAGTATGGGGGATCCTTTCAGACAAGATTCTGATTTCTCTGGAACAGTTCTGGAAGTTGTAGGTTTGGCTAGTGCAGGACCATCTGACCTGCAGGAAAGTCTTCTGTCCTCTCCCAGAGGGCGCTTTGGTGATCAGAGGCATCTTCCCTCCATTAATGAGGTCATCTTTATGACATGGAATTTCAGGGTTTCTAGTCTCCTGTGCAACAGATGTGTCATATCAGTCTGTTTAAATTGTCAGTGATTCAATTGGCCCCTCAGGCTCTCTGCCCTTGGTTTGTGTCTGCACGGTTCAGGTAGTCACCAGCAGCAATAAACAGGGCAGCTTTGGCTCTCATACTCTGTTTGTGGAGGAGCTAGAATGTGACGCTGCCCATAATGTCTTGCTGGCCGCAAGTGATCTGCCAGGGTCTCACTATAATGGTGGATGAGTGGAGCATACCATGTCTTGCAGATGAAATAAGTCACCATCCGTAGGTGGTTAGTTTATCTTCAGCGTCTGGACCACACCTTTTGTAGATTTGTTCGCCATATAGCAAATTGCTAAGTGCTCTCTGTTCAGTGCTCTGCAGTTTGTTTTGCATTGTACCCAGGGGGGTGCTTTTCACATGAGGTGGGATATCCACTACTTTTACACCATTCCCTCCCATTCCCCTGATTCTTTTTGTCCTGAGGAAGCTGAATCAGTGCCTGGTGCTGTTGTCCTAAATGCCCTGGGCAGGACTTAGCATGTTTTAGTATTCAAAGCTGATCTGCCTCTGTCCTTCCATTTCTCTTCTGCACATGGTAGACCTCCTGTCAGGGTGAGTAGGTGAGGTGCTGCACCAAAATCTTCGAGCCTACCAGACAGCTGAGCAAAAGACATATTGTGGGCTCATCAAGAACATAGAGGGTCTTGCAGACCGCCTATTTTTTTTTTTACCATTGATTGGCTTTACTGTCACTCATTTGCCTGCTGCTTTGTCGATGGTTTGCCTCGTCGATGGTTTGCCTTGTCCATCTTGTCTGTCCCGCCCCTGGGGCATTGCCAATTTACTTTTATTCTTCCCCTGCTCACTTTTAGGGAACTACTTTTTTCTTTTGTCTTAAGCACTCCAGGAGAGTGCATCTGTTTTTGAGTAGTCTTCCTAGTGTACTTCTTTTCCAACCTCCATGCTCAATGGTGTTCTCTCACCTGTGTGCGTCTCCCCCACACCACTCCATGATGCGCTCACCCTTCTGTCCTTTTTCCTACGTACTGCTTTCTCACCCGTGTGCTTCTCCCATCCAGCTCGCGTTGCTCAGGCTCCAGTTTGGTTTTCTCCCCACTTTGCGCTCCAGTTTGCTCTCTTGCTCACCCATTTCTTTTTCTCGTCCCCTACCTGTAACCCTGTGCTGCTTTTCCCATTCATACCGCTATGTTGCACTATGCCATTGATGTTACTTCCGTCGCCTGCCAATGGTGATTCCACCATTCCTGTGTTGCTTCTCTCCACAGGCTTTAAAAATAAAAAAATTCAGACGTTTTATCGTTTTATTTACCAATCCAACTCAGATTAGTAAATAAAGAAAAAAGCACCTGCTTCATTTTGTAAGCATATGCATGGTAAATGCGCCTACAAAATTACATGAACAGCTGCTTCATAGATTTGTTTTTAAATTAATATTCTTTAGCCATGCTGCTCAGGATCGGGATGCTGTACAACATCACTAAACACCATTGGCAAAGTTAATAGGTCCCAAAGGCAAGCCCTATTGGCTTTGACTGCTTGTATTTTTTCACATGTAATGATGAGATTTTTGAATGGACTGACAAATGTTTTCTCCTATTCTATTCATCCTTCCTCAATGGGACCTTTATTGCTTTCATTTTGACTTTGTGAATGAACTGCTGTCCCTTTTTGTTCATTCACCATTCACCTTGCTTTCAGACACGTTCGACCTTCAGACTTGAGCATTCTTGCTGCCTAAGATGGTTCCTCATTATATCTCAACCAATTCTTAACCCTTACGACTTTCTTCCCACCTCTGCACTGCATCCTACTGAAGGAGGAGAGGCTTTATGGTTTGGACCCATATTGGTCTCCGGGCTTCTGCATTGGCATAACTAGGGTGTTGTATTGATTGGTCAACTTTTCCTTGGCATTGCAGGACACATGAAGGGTAGATTGGTCCAGAAAAGAAATTTCCTGCTGGATTATCCTCTGCATTAAGGTGTATAACGCCTTAACCAAGAAAAAGCCCTTCTGAAGGCATTGGACACATTTGACCATAGCTAAGCCTGCTTCTCCAGTGTGTACAGGGCCATTCCTGTTCTGGACTTCTGCAAGGCTGAGAAGTGGCTGTGGTCCACACCTTCACAAAGAACTGCTGCTTGCACTCCCAAGTTCCATGGGAAGGTGATTTTGCCATGTTTGTATGGTTTTCTAGTCAGACCCACCAGCTTGTGGTGGTACTTGTTTACGGATTCTTAAGGTGAATAATCTGCATATAGAGGTATCCAAAACAAGTTGCTTACCTTTGACAACAGTGTTTCTGTGGATGCAATATCTACCTAGAGATTCCTCACCGCCTGATTCTGAGGAGTGACTAATGAAGCTTTGTTCTTGTGTACACTGCCATCATTCTTTATTACATCATGCAGAATGGCACCTGTATAGCTTAGTGATGTCCTATTTGGAGGTGGTTCTAGAACTGATACTGGAGCCATGCAACCCCACCTGTCGGCACGGGAGGGTATTGTAGGTTTTCCAGAGCCAGACTGGTGCTAGGAAGAATTCCTAAGGTGAGGCATCAGTGGGTATATATAGTATCTGCCATAAAGATAGTTACAGAAAAAAGTATATCTTATAGAGACTTCTAGCCGCAGATTCCTTACCTTTGAATTTCCCCAGGCGTCAGAAATGGGGAACACCTGCTCGCCAGTAGGTGGCGTCGATCGGCTCTGTATGTCGTTGGCATCGTCTGCGCCGGAAGTGACATCTGCGGCACATATGTAGGCGCCACCTCGGCGCGCTGACGTCAGTTCTTTTCTTTCCGTGCCAGCCAGTGCTGATCTGGAGAAGAGATACCCCTCAGTGATTTTCTGACTGGATTTTTTTCACCATTTTTTCGAGTGTTTTCGAGGTTTTCCTCCTGGTGTGTGTAGGATAGGTCATCCAGAAAGACAGTTTTTAAGCTGTTACCGGCCGATGTCAGTGACTGACCCGCATCTCGTTTGTCTGTAGTGTCTCGTGCTCGACCACGACACGTCGTGCTCCGATTGCCGGGTCATAAACCCGAAGGCTTTGAGGGAGCGGACCCTGAAGGTCATGGCGGCCCGGCATGCGACTCCGTGAAAGTCGAGGTCCTGGTTGAGAGGAAGGTTCCGGGAACATTCACAGAGCCCAAAGTAGTCATTGTCCCACTCCAAGTCCTCTGGACTTTCAGGTAAGAGACACAAGAAGTAGAATATGGCGCAAATCGGTCTTTGACTTCATCGCTGGTCAGCCGATGCGATGAGGGAGCAGCGGCACTCGCGGCCTGGTTCTTCGGAACCTGGGCCGACTGTGCTCCTTCCAGAAATTCCAGGAGCCGTATCGACCCCCGCCCAGCTCAAAGAGTTTTATGTCGCCATGCGCCTCATATTTGGCCGTCCGGCCCCGTCGACACACCTCCGGGCACCGCAGGGTAGGATGGGGACCCCATCTGGTTCCGTGCTGACAGCTCCATCGTGTCCCCAGGGACCCATTCCTGGATTCAGATTGACGCCTGTCGTACCATCTTGACTTTGTCTGGAGACCGTCCCAATGCCGACGCTCAGGGCGGCGCCATCCCCACTGTGATCCCCGACACGGAGCCGGATGGGCGTTGCCCGATGCAGACTCGGACGCTGGCACAGCTTTGTTTACTAGATTGTAGCCTGAGCCCTATTCCCATAGGCTAAGACTCTGGGAGGAATAGAAGGGGCTGCTGGACTATGAAGAATACCAGCCATACGAAGGGAACCCTACTATGGACTGGTCCAAGGAACTGGGTGACGCCAGTGGCCTAGTGTACTCCCTTTTGACGCGGTCACCCCCACTTTTTGCCATTGGCACTGATGTTTTTTTACTGATGTGCACTGGGTCCCTGCTAACCAGACCCCAGTGTCAGTGTTCTTTCCCTAAAACAAACCATAGGTTCAGTTGTTAACCATTTGACAAGGACTTTAGCACCCCTTTAAGTCCCTAGTAAATGGTACCTCTAGTACCCAGGGCATGGGAACTAAGAGGGTCCCCAATGGGCTGCAGCATGTATTCTGCCACCCTTAGGGACCCACACACAAATTACATGCAGACTGCCATTGCAGGATGCGTGAAATGGTGCAAACCATTCCGAAAACACAACATGGCACACTGTGTGCCATGCAAAGGTATACTGCATGTACTATATGTAAGTCACCTCTACAGCAGGCCTTAAAGCCCTAAGGCAGGGTACATTATATTACATATGAGGGCACATCTGCATGAGCAGATATGCCTCTGTGATGCCTAGTTCCATTACTATTGTATACACAAAACATCAGATGGTTGTGAGATTTAAACACATCTTAACTTATGCATGAGGTACATTTTACTCAATAATCATGACCTCAAATTCGTTTTAGTAATGATTGAACACAAACGTTTAAACTTTCACATTTGGTGCGATAAAAGAAAGGGCAATCCACATTCAACTTGATGGATATACAGTGAAAAATATTTGAAAAACGTGTGAAATATGGAAAGATAAATCAAATATACATTGTGATAACCCAAAATTTATAGATGAACTAGGCTAAAATAGTAAATTGTACATTTACAAAAGAAAGGTCAGAGGAACACACCGCCATTATTCATGTGGCAGGAGGACGATGTGATCCAGATGGAGCCCTAACAAGATTTTGTAAAGGAATCACACTGGGCTCCAGAATCCACTTCTAAACAAATAAAAATTACAGAGACTCACAGAACATGAGCAATCCAGAAAAGCCTGTCCTGCTCCTTTGATTTGGTGCACAAGTACAAATCCCTAACAACCTCGACAACTGATAAGTTGGAATCAAAACCTTTTGTCGTGCCCCCTAAGAATTCACCAAACCCTTGTCCTGAAGAGAACCCCCAAAGAAAGTGAGGGTTCGAAACGCGTAGACCGGGATAAATAGGGGATCCTAGTTCAACCAGTATCAATATGGACGTGCAAATTCATTTGTCTAAGGAAACTACTGGACGCCCATATTAGATACCTTTGGACCTTTTCCCCATACCTGGCAATGGCACCCCTGCCCTGTGGCCCATTTGGCACTAAAGCAGGTGGGAAAATTAGTTAGTCAGAAGGCGTGTCACACTTAGAGGCTTGTCACACCTCTAAGGCCTGAAGTGGACAGGCAAGGAAAGGTTTCACCATCTTGTTTTTGGTGAAACTAGGCACTCTGGGTCAGGATTATGTCATATAGGGGGTATAGTCACCCCAGGGGTAAGTAACCCATTGGCTACTACCTTTCACTCCTCTAAACGCCCCTAAATTAAGTATTTTGGGGTCCCCCCTTACACCAGGAACTCAGATTTGTCTACTGGGAGCAGAAGGAGGACAAAGAAGAGCAGACATCGCAAGAACTGTGGACCAGCTCCAGGATTGACACCAAACCCTTCCTGTCTGCCTGCTGCTGTCCCGACAATTGCAAAGACCCGATCCCTCCAGCAGCTGTGCATCTTCCTAAAGCCTTGGAGGGCCACCAGCACTTCGCCAACCATCCAGCATCTCCCTTGAAGTGGAGGAGCCATTTCCCTGCAGGCACCGACCACATCTGTCCAGTATCGTTCTGCTAACCACCAAGTCCACCGAGGGAACTACACCCCTGAAGAAGAACTTTGAGGCTCCCAAAGGTCAGCCCCTTCTCCCCAGCAAGTTTTGAGCCACAGTACCCTCCAATAGCCCCCAAAAAACACCCTGGGTATCGGAGTCCTTGCAGAAGCCAAGGCTTGTTAAGTACCCAGCCCAGACACCAACACTGCCAAGACCGACCTACCGATAAGGGACGTCCCCATCACCGAGGCCATCCCCGAGAGTGGCCCTGCTGACCTGTTTTACCCCCATCACCAGGTCCACCCCAAGAAGTGAGAGCCTCCAACGCAAGCGACCCACCGTACAAAACACCTCTGCACCCGAGCCCGAGTCAGAGCCAACCAACGGTGTCCCCTTGCCCCAGAGACTGACCCTCAAGAGCCGAGCCCCTCTTTGGGTTCTGCCGGACCTGTCCCCACTTGCAGCCTTTTTCTTGTTACAGGTTTCTCCGTTGACTTTACCGTGTAGTGCTAGAGGCTATTATCGCGACCAGCACTTCTGCACCCAGGCACACCAGGGCAGGTAAAAAAACTAAACTGCTGGTGCGTTATATGAATCTTGGCTCCCTAAGCACCTTAAGTCCAAGAGATCAACCCTAACAACCTTTTGCAAGTATTCCTATGCAGTGTATGTTTCTCCCATAGGATAACGTTACTGCGTTCGAGGCTCATGCCTCAAGTTTGACAACTTTTGCTATTTTACAGTTTTTTTGTAAAAACGATAACTCCAAAAGTACTTACCTAATTCTGATGATCATGGTGTCTAAATGAATATCAAAATCTGTTATTTTTCTAAATTGGTCTCGAATTTCTTCTTGAGTGTGTCTCATTTATTGACCCTGTGTGTGCAACAAATGCTCAACATTCCCCTCTGATCAGCCTAAAGCTGCTCGACCACACTACCACAAATAGAGCACTTTGGGATTGTTAAAGCAAGCCCCTATAAACCAGAAATGGTCTCCCGGACTTTCTGCACAGTGTATCTCATTTTGGTGCACTATATAGAAAGCCAGCTTCCTACATCGGAATACTTCTCCAGATACTGGCATGCTTTCTCCCCCTACTGTGGCTGTGGAGGAGGGAGCCTCATGAGCAGTGGTGGTGCGGTGGGCGGCTAAGGTCCTTAACCTTCAGTTACCCTTGGTGACAATCAAGACCAACATTTTGACACAAGTGCTGCAATCTGAACCCTTACTCCCGTTCAATAATGCCCTCACTGACGTCCTGTTTGGGACCTGGTCCAAACCCAACACAGGGGCTCCTGTGAAGAGGATGATAGCACGCCACTGCCCCGCCTTAGGGGACCCAAACTTCCTCGCCCAACACCCTACCCTGGAGAGCTTGGTGGTCCAAGCCTCAACTTCCCAGGGCCCATTTCATACTGCTCCCCTGGACAGGGAATCAAAGAGGCTGGACTCATTGAGGAAGAAAAGGTTTTCTCCCTCCAGCCTAGCATTGCGGTCTGTGAACACTGCATGCCTTTTGGCCTGCTACTCCCAAACTCCCTGGGACACGATTGCGCAAATGCTGCCACAGGTCTTGGAGGACGCACGGGCCATCCTCTCCCAGGCAGCAAAGTTCACAGTTCGCTGTGGATTGAACACGACCGACTCACTGGGCAGAGTGGTTTCATCGACAGTGGCTCTAAGGCGCCATGCCAGGTTGAGGATGACTGACTTTTTGGGGGATGTTCAAGCTTCAGTTATGGACATGCCCTTCTATGGTGCCCGTCACTTCGTAGACAAGGCACATTCGACGCGGAGCGCTTTAAGGAGTCGCGGGTTACGGGCTAGTCCCTGGGCCTCTCGGCAGCCCCACGTCACCCCCAATCTACCTTTCGTGGCTACTGAAGGGGCTTCCAACCGAGCCAATTTCTGCGCCGGGTATGCTCTCCAGCCTCTGCGTGGACGAGGGCGCAGTACCCACAGACCTCGTGGGTAAGGTAGCCAGCAGTCTGGTCTGTCCACCCTCCCCCGCAGCCTCCATGCCCTCCTAATCTGCCCCTCTACTATCATGTAGTATAAACAACAAAAATCTTGTCTGTTTCACCGACAGGATTTTTGTTGTTTATACTAATTGCTACTCAGATCCTGAGATTCACTGGGTATCCCCATTAGAAAGTAATGGCCTTTACGATCATGGGCATCCAGTTGGCAGCAGGATTCTCCATCACCTGCCCCACTGACAATCCATAACATCGGACAGGTGGGTGTTGCAGATCATCCGAAGGGGCTATTCCCTCCCCTTCGAGACTTCCCCCTCCCTCCATGTCACCATCCCACGACCAGCTGACGGAGGATCATTTTCCTTGCTCCGCGAAGAAGTCATTGCTTTCTTGGCCAAGGGAGCCATTGAGAGGGTTCTGGTGCCAGAAGTAGGCTGTGGTTGCTATTCTCGCTACTTTCTGTTTCCCAAAAAGGACAAAGGCCTTCGTCCTAGCCTCGATCTGTGGGCCCTCAACTTCTTCCTCAAAAAGGAGAAATTCAAGATGCTTACGCTAGCTCAGGTCTTGTCTGCCCTTGATCCAGGAGACTCGATGGTAGAGTTGGACTTGCAGGATGCCTATTTCCTTATTCCCGTCCTGCCTGCCCACTGGCGCCATCTGCGGTTTACGGTAGGTCATGAACACTTTCAATTCACCATGTCCCCTTTGGCCTTATCAGTGCCTCTCAGGTGTTCACCAAGGTGATGGCGGTGGTCGCAGCTCCTCTTCGGAGATAAGGAGTGCCAGTCTTCCCCTATATCGATGACTGGCTGTTGAAGGCGGGCTCGCCCCAGGTTGTAGTCTACCATCTCCAGACTACGGCGAACCTCCTGCACTCGCTGGGGTACACTATTAACGTGCCGAAGTCACACCTGACTCCCTCTCAGACACTTCCTTTCATTGGAGCTGTTCTGGCACAGTGCAGTTTCAGGCTTATCCTCATGAGTGGCGAGTCCAGGATATTTAGGCTATGATACCGATGTTTCAGCCTCTATCCTGGATTTCGGTGAGGCAGACCCTAAGGCTGTTAGGACACATGGCCTCCTGCATTCTACTTGTGACACATACCCAATGGCATATGCGGGCTCTGCAGTGGGATTTGAAGTTTCAGTGGGCACAGCGTGAGGGGAACCTCTCTGACCTGGTCCAGATCTCAAAGGGAACTGCAAAGGACCCTCAGTGGTGGCTCATGAACTGCGATTGGGTCAGTGGCAGACCTCTCTCCCTTCCCCAACCAGAGCTGACAGTAGTGACAGATGTGTCGCTCCTGGGATGGGGCGGCTATCTGGGAGAGGTGGAGATCAGAGGACTCTAGTCTCCAGTGGAATCCGGACTCTACATCAACCTGCTGGAGCTCTGTGAGATCCGACTGGCATTGAAAGCCTTTCTACCCTCCATCAAGGGAAGGCTAGTGCAGGTGTTCACGGACAACACCACCGCCATGTGGTACTGCAACAAACAGGGCAGGTGGGGTCATGGACTCTTTGTCAAGAGGCCCTGCACCTCTGGACATGGCTGGAAGAGCAGGGCATATCCCTGGTGGTTCAACACCTGGCGGGTTCCCTGAACGTCAGAGCGGCTGAACTCAGACGTCAATGTCTAGGGGATCACAAATGGCGTCTCCACCCAGAGGTGGTGCAAGGTCTTTCAGCAGTGTGGAGAACCTTGGTTATAGCTGTTCGCCTCCATCGAGAATGCACAGTGTCAGCAGTCTTGCGCATTGGAGATTCCAAGGCGGCTCTCGCTCGGACACACTTTTCATCTCGACTGGAGCTCAGGCCTCCGGTACGCCTTTGTGCCATACCACTCCTGCCCAGAGGTCTCAAGTAGGTCAGGAACGACCGGGCACAAGTCATCCTTGTGGTTTTGGACTGGCACACAGTCTGGTATTCTGCGCTTCTGAGCATGGCCATTAATCCTCCAATCAGTAATTACAATTATATCCTAGAAACCTAAGACTTTTGAATTGCAATGAAACATATCAAATATTTAATTGTAGGCTGTGTGAAACAGTGCATGGCATTTGTTGGTATTTTATTGTGGATCAGATTGCCCAGTTAATCTAGGGGTTCTCTTAAGTTCAGCCCACATTAGTTACTACTTGATCATTGCATAAGAAAAAGGGTATGTTCGAGGCATATGAGCTGTAGATCATATGCTGTGCATAGATCGCCATCTAGTGTTGGGTCTGGATGTTGGGTCTTTGTTTTTCTTCGAAGAAGTCTTTCCAGTGACGAGGTAGGTGACTCCTCCTTTCCGTGATAGTGCGCATGGGCATCGACTCCATTGTTAGATTGTTTTTTTCGGCCATCGGGTTTGGACGTCTATCGTTGCGCTCCGGTTCGACGCCGTTCCTTCGGTTCCCCTCGGCGCGCAAGATACTCGCCCTCGACGGTATTGTTGTCGATCGCGTCTCCCTTTCTATCGCGCATCGTAATTACTTAAAATAATCTTTCGAACGTAAAGTTTGTGGAAGGCCGTCGGGCCTACCCGCGTCGGGTCGACCTGCAGTCGATGGAGCAAACTCCCTTCAAATTCTGCCCTCTGTGTCACGCGAAATACCCGTGCACCGACTCACACGAAGTGTGTAATCTGTGTTTGTCCCCCGAACACAGAGAACTAGACTACGACGCGTGCCAGGCTTTCCGCTCCAAGAAGACACTTCGCAAACATCGGGCTCGACGTCGCGACATGCAGAGCCAGCACACAAGCTCCATTCCGGACATCTAGTGTCAACAATCCGACGAAAAGGCCGGCGAGGCCATGGGAACGGAGCAGGAGCCGGTCGCCATCACGGAATTCGACTCCGACCAAGAGGAGGACATCCCACATGGTCAACGTGAGTACTGCTCCCCCCTCGTCCCAAGAGACAATTCCAATTAAAAAGAAGGTTCCGGTCCAACCAGAGATCACGTTTGACACCCCGCCCTCTGGCTTGGCACTGAAACCTACCAAAAAGCCTTCAGGCTCCTTAAAGGACTCCCTCCAAACCGAGTTCGGAGCCCAGACCTTCAGGGTTGAAACACAAGTCCGGGGCCGACCCCCACCATTCGGCCCCGAAAAAATCAACTGAACCGAAGACATCAGCGGTTTCGACTCCGGCACCGAAAGTTCGGCACTGAAACAGACAGAAATGCAGAAAACAACTACAAAGCCCAGTTTCGATGCCCCAATTGAAAAAACGGATCCGAAACAAAAGATTTTGTATATCCATCCACAGACTGGCCATATCACCACTAAAGTGACTCTCAAAAGAAGGGCTGATGCAGAACAAGAATATCGCATCCCTTTAAAGAAGAGATATGTTGGAACTAACCCTTCCCCTCCTCCTCTTCCTCCACCTATTCTTCCTTCATCACCACCTTCCCCTCAGCTTCAACCAATTTCACCTGAACATTCACCACCACATACACCTGACAACCAGGATGATGATCAGGATAGGGATGATGATCAGCCATTACAAGACCCATGGGACGATTATAATACCAATTCGCCCACGGGCAATGATCTCGACCTGTACCCTACCAAACCCTCTCCACCAGATGATAGTGTAGGCTACATTGAGTTACTGGGTAGAGCCGCCAACTACCATGGGGTGCAGCTACATAAGGAGTCATTAGAACAGGATTTCCTCTTTGAAACCCTCAGTACCACACAGAAGTCATCACATACACTACCCATGCTTAAAGGGGTGGTCGGGAATGTAGATGACATTTTTAATGACCCAGTTAGAGCTTGTATTCTTACCCCTATAGTGAACAAAAAGTACAAGCCAGCACCATCGGACCCAGTATATATAAGTATATATAAGGGGACAATTGCCACTAGACTCCCTGGTTGTGTCCAATGCAAGAAAAAGAGCCAACTCGCAGACAATAGGAGAGGCTCCACCTCCTGATAAGGAATCAAAACTTATTGACGCTTCTGGGAAAAGAATAGCTTCTCAAGCAGCCAATTTCTGGCAAGTCTCCAACACTCAGGCACTGTTGGCGCGATTTGACCGTGCACACTGGGATGAAATGGAACAACTAATACAATATTTACCCCAGGAACACAAATCAAAAGCACAAGATCTGGTTCATGAAGGGCAACTTATTGCTAACAATCAAATAAGATGCTTTTTAGATGCTGCCGACACCGCTGTAGAGCTATAAACACTAGTGTCCTTCTAAGAAGGCATGCCTGGCTCCGTATATCTGGTTTTAAACCTGAGGTTCAAACCTCCATTTTAAATACCCCATTCGATAAAGACATCTATTTGGCCCAGTGGTAGATTCTTCACTTGAGAAAATGAAGAAAGACACTGAGGTAGCCAAATCTATGGGAGCCCTTCAGTCCACACAGGGTCGTGCTTCCTTTCGACGCTCCTTTTACCGGGGAGGTTCCAAGAACACCTCATCAGAGGCTACCTCCACCTATAAGGGCAATTACCAACCCTCTTCATCTAGGGGTTATTTCAGGGGAGGTTACAGGGGTAACAACGGTAAGGGCAGGGGCTGGGGTTCAAACACACGCACCTCCCACGCCAACACAAAGCAGTGACTTGCCTCCACTTCCCCCGACCACTCAACACCTGTCGGGGGAAGACTGTCAGATTTTCTGGCAATCAATAACAACAGACAATTGGGTACTCCAAATTATCCGTTCTGGTTACTGCCTGGAATTTATCAACACGCCTCCAAATATTCCACAAAAGCCCCACAAACTATCACAAGACCATCTACACCTCCTCAAACAAGAGGTTCAGTCTCTACTTCTAAAAGGGGCTATAGAGCCTGTACCGCCCCAACATCACGGGTTGGGCGTTATACCCCTTTTACTTCCTAATTCCCAAAAAAGACGGCTCTCTCAGACCAATTTTAGATCTCAGAGAACTCAACCGGTACATTCAGTCAGACCATTTTCACATGGTGACACTTCAACAGGTACTGCCTCTACTACAGAAAGGCAATTTTCTATCTACTCTAGATCTAAAAGACGCCTACTTTCATATACCAGTTCACCCTGCTCATCGCAAATTCCTCAGGTTTGTGGTAGCGGGTCAACACTATCAGTTCAGGGTACTCCCATTCAGAGTCACCACCGCCCCCATAGTCTTCAAAAAGTGTCTGGCGGTAGCAGCTGCTCACCTAAGGAGACAAAAAATTCACGTCTTCCCGTACTTAGACGACTGGCTTATCAAAGCCAACACGTACCAACAATGTCTGCAGCAGGGGGCGTGGCCAGCAGCATGGCTGAGTAGCCGCATTTGCCGAGGCTTCGACTGCCCGCCACAAATCCTGCCTGATATCCTGTCTTCTAGCCACGAATAATGCACTCACCTCCAAACCGAGTGTGTTCCGACACTTAGCCCTGCGGAGGGGGCTACCTTCGAGGTCACCGCTACGCTATTTGGGGCGGAAAAGCGATCCACACGACGGGTCTCGGCCGCCAAGATGGCCGACCGGACCCGATAATTGTACACCATTGCCCCTGTGCCTCCTCAAGGCAGCGACAGGAAGACGACCTCTGCGCTGTACGGCGCTTGCTGCAGTGTCTGCCCGCCGGCGAAGCACCGATTTTGTTGGCAGACGAGGGGGCAGAGATCGCTGAGGCTGGGCTCTGCAAACCTTGCGACACCGGGACAGAGGTCTCCCCCATCTGGGTAGCCGAGAGGGTATCCCGCGCTGTGCAGTGAGGGGGCCCCCCCCTTCCCTCGACCCCCTGCGGCGTGCAGTGCGGCGTCACGATCCTGCGGAGACACGAGCCGGAGACGGGCTTGTCTCGGAGCGGCGGCTTCGGATGCAACCGACCCGCGGCCGAGACGTGCTGGGGGCCGAGAGTCCGCTGCAGACAACCCTGGAGGCGGTGAGCGGCGGCCGATCACAGAGGCCAACGAGGGCGCTGCCGCCCATGTAGACATCCCTTTGGGCGGTGACGACGTGTGACAACCGGCTGCATCTGCGGTGGGTGTTGGGCCTCCCTTTCCTCCCCCCCCCCTATACCCCCACCCCCGGTCCGCTATGAGAGCCGCCTGCGGCGTCCCGGAGGAGGGGGGAGCGCTGCGGATCGACTTGTCCTGGGGCTGCGGTCCTCCCGTTGCCCAACTTCGTGATTGGGCTTCTATGCTAGACGGGTTGCCGGCGTACGTGCAGCGATTAGCCTGACAAGCCGGAGGGGCCGCAGAGTGGCGGCGGATGCCTGGGGGGGCCAAGTGTGAGTGCGGCTTGGGGGCAATTGACATTGCTTGAGCCAACCAACTAACAGATACAGAGACACATTGTGGGGGCCCCAGCAGTAATACATCCCTGGAGAAGCCCAGCAGTGCCTTACCGAGTCTGCTGAATGTTTGGTCCCGGTCTGCCCGCCTGTAGACTCCCTGGGGTTCATGGGCCGAGCGTGAGTTTATAAAACTGGTCCCTCTCTCTCCAACTAGAGGATTCTTCCGGGACAACGTCACGCCAGACGTCGACCGGGGCAGGGACGCTGTGGATACATGCCCGAGACAGGGCCTCTGATGTTGAGTGGCCCTGCGAGATCACACGGGCCGGAATATCTCAAGGGGGAACACTGAGGAGACCCAGGGGAGTCATCACTGGGGACTGTGTAACTGGCGAATGCCAGGGTAGTGATCCCTGCAGATAAAAGTGCAACCCACATCAGGGAGTGTCATTGTATGCTGGCCTAGCTACTGGTGAGGCGTCATTGCGCAGTAGTAAAGGAAGACGACGTATGTTAGCAGCCCCTCAGTTAACACCACGCGCAGGAGGGATGTGATGAAGTTGCCTCCAGATAGCCTCCCCGCAACGAGCTGGTGAGCCTCCTATTGTTGCTACCAACCTCTAGAAGTGCAGACGATAGCACCCGACGGCTATACCCGACAATGGCCAAAGATAAAGAACCCAAGACGCAAAAGCAGGGGAAAATGGACAAATACACTAAGGTGCTCCCCGCGCCCACAGAATTGGAAGGGGAGACTGCCAGTGCACCAGATAATACAGCCATCCTTCAGGCAATCCTTGCCTCGAGAGAGGCAAAATGGCCGAGATATGAACTGAGGTGTCTCTCCTTCGGCAGGACGTACGCAACATTGCAGACCGCGTCGCCTAAGCGGAGGCACGCATATCGGAGGTAGAGGACACGACACATAAATCTGGAGGAGACATCAAAGAGCTCCAAGCCAGTATGAGGGAGGTGATGTGGAAGATCGACGATGCGGAAAACAGAGCTCGGAGAAACAATCTCCGCTTTATTGGGATCCCAGAAGGACAGGAGAACACGGATCCAATCGCCTTCCTGATGACATGGTTGAGAGAAGCCCTGCCGGGCGCTAAGTTTTCCACCTGTTTTCTCATTGAGCGAGCGCATAGGATGCCGGCGACGAGGCCCCCACCTGGAGCCCCCCCCCCCGCACTCCCTGATCGTGCGATTTCTGAACTACCAAGATAGGGACGTAATTCTAATTCAATATACTGGCTCCACGTCTATTAAACATGTTCCGGCAAAAGAGGAGGGAGCACTCCCTCCAGTCCTCTGCCAGACCACAGTAGTGGTCATACCAAAATCGGGCAAACCCCCAGAAAATTGTGGCTCTTATCGCCCAATTTCGCTTCTTAATGTTGAAACCAAGGTCTTGGCCTCCATACTTGCCACACGATTACTGACGGTTATTACGTCCTTGACCAGTCAGGCTTTATGCCCCAATGTGCCACACGCCTCAACCTCCGTAGGCTGGCAAATTGGCTGGACATGGCCAAAGAGAGTGAGACTCCTCACCTACTACTTTCACTTGACGCCGAAAAGGCATTTGATACGGTACACTGGCCTTTTATGAGACGGGTCCTCGTCAAACTGGGCTTTGGACATAACTTCCGGACGTGGGTTGATGTTCTATACACGAATCCCAGGGCTAGAGTAAGAGTGAATGGCGTTAAATCAGCCGAGTTTCCCATCCAGCGGGGGACCAGACAGGGCTGTCCGCTGTCCCCTCTGCTCTTTGCGCTGGTTCTAGAGCACCTAGCATGTCTGATTAGAGCACACCCCGGGTTCCAGGATTCTAAGGGACAGCTGTCGGATGAACGAATCTCGCTTTATGCAGATGACATCCTATTATACGTGACTAACCCTGAAACGACACTCACAACCATTTTTGATATAGTCGAAAATTATGGTAAGCAGGCGGGGTACAAGATTAACTGGGGGAAGTCAACCATATACCCAATAGGGGGCAACATCGACATGAGCTCCGTACCGATGTGCCTTCCCATCGCTAAAGAGGGCTTCAAATATCTAGGACTCTTCATTTCTGAAAACGTGACGAACTGCCTCACCCATAACATCCAGCGCGTTCTAGCGGACTTCCGAGACGACGTGGCTAGGTGACGGCGACTCCCCCTAACATTACTGGGAAGGGCCGCTATGTTCAAAATGATCACACTACCCAAGCTATTATATATTTTCCAAAACACGTATTGTAGAATACCGGAGGAAATCTTTACGGCGATAAACAATGAACTACGAACTTTGCTATGGGATGGGGGCCACCCTCGAGTAGCGCTACAAAGGCTGCAACGCAGCCAGTATAATGGGGGAATAGTGCTACCAGATGTCCGGGCATATTATAGAGCGGCACACCTCGTAGTTATTAATGAATGGTGGCACGCCCCCCAGGACCACCCCTCATATGCCCTGAAGAGATTCCAATTTCACAAACGTTCTCACCTCCACTACATATACGGGGGCCAGGGGGTGACAAGTCTGCTGCCAGCAACGCAGAGGGCGATTGCGGCATGGAGGGAAGCCGAACGAGCGATGACATGGGAAAAGAAACTAACCAGGTCCACACCTCTATAGGAAGGTAAACGGCTGCCTGAATTGGCAAAACTACAGGGGTTTAAAGGATGGGACGCTATTGGGATCACTACTCTTGGGGACATAACGCGACAGGGTGCCCTGTTAACGTTCGCAGAGTTACAAAGGGAATATAGCCTGACGGATAAGCAGTACTATAAATATATTCAACTCCGACACGCTTGGCAGATGCAAAAACCTGATATCGTGGTCCTCCCGGAATATACCCCATTAGAAGGCCGGTTGCTACAGGAAATGATTCCGGAGAAAGCAGTCTCATGGACATACAAAACCCTAATAAACAATATGCCCGATAATCTATTAACAC
This sequence comes from Calotriton arnoldi, assembly GCA_963921515.1. Taxonomy (NCBI): domain Eukaryota; kingdom Metazoa; phylum Chordata; class Amphibia; order Caudata; family Salamandridae; genus Calotriton; species Calotriton arnoldi. The sequence continues at coordinate 216,317 of CAWUFW010005672.1, forward strand.
TCCGAGGCAAGTGGGAAGACTTCGTAGGCACACAAGAGGATATTGATTGGGAGACGGCCCTAATGCACCCTAGGGAGGTGGCGGTTAAGCTTCGGCTACGACCGGTTCAATTTAAAATCTTACATAGGGTATACTATGATAGGGCTAAACTACACACGATGGGTACGGCGGAGACGCCGGAGTGTCTGCGCTGTAGAACAGAACGCGGATCCTTCGTCCACACTTTATGGGACTGTCGGCAAATACATAGCTACTGAACACGGGTATTGCAGGTACTTAATAACCTACTACACGCACAAATCCCGATGGACCCTAAATACGTCCTATTGGGCATCCATACGGATGTCGACATTGCCAGATATCAACTCCTGTTGAGTAACCTAGGCCTCGTAGTGGCAAAACGTGATCTAGCCAAATACTGGGGGAGACCAGAACTCCCCACCTTGAAAGAGTGGCGGACTGGCATGGACATGGGTGCCAAAAAGACAGTATATAAAGCGAGGGGTTGTCCGAGAAAGTTTAGGAAAGTCTGGCAGCCATGGTTGAGCTACTACAATATAGAGATGGAAGATGAGGAGACAGATGTCTCGGAAGGCACACATAATGGTAAACAGGCGCAGGGTCCGCTACTCTAGACTCATATCGAGCTAAGGGAATTGAGGGCTGTCTGCCGCAAGGGGTGGGCGGCATCGCAGGAGTTATGGAGGACAATCATAATGCTGTTAACTATGTATCCCTACTACATGTAAGCCTTGTCATCTGTAATCAATGGACACTGATTGAGATATACCTGCTGAGTTGTTTGATGTTTTATTACAAAATAATACAAATATTTATTTTAAAAAAAAAAAACAATGTCTGCAGCACACTTTCAGGACAATTCGGTTACTGCATCAACTAGGATTCACAATCAATGTGCCAAAGTCACATCTCCAACCAGCCAATACAAAGGACTACCTAGGAGCCACAATAGATACTCAAAAAAACTCTCGCTTTTCCCAGCTCAGCCAGAATTCGGAATATTCAGGCTTTAGTTCTCCGCTTTCAATCCAATCATTGGATTCCAGCTCGAACTTACATGCAGCTACTGGGATTGATGTCATCCTGCATCATGATCGTTCCCAATGCCAGACTGCACATGTGTCCACTTCAAGAATGCTTAGCCAGTCAGTGGAACCAGTCACAAGGTCTATTGACCGATCTAGTGTTGTAAGCGGCAGTACTCATCGCTTTCTGCAGTGGTGGAACACACAAAATTTATCAAAGGGACTGCCGTTCATAGACCCGGTTCCACAGATAGTACTGACAACGGTCGCGTCCCTCACTGGCTGGGGAGCTCATCTACAACAGCACACAGTGCAAGGCTTGTGGAGCCAACAACAGAAGTTGCTCCACATCAATCACCTAGAGCTGCTTGCAATATTCCTAGCACTCAAAGCGTTTCAAACTCACCTAGAGGGCAAAGCTGTCCTAATTAGTACAGACATGACAGCCATGTATTACATACAAAAACAGGGGGGGGGGGGGACACTCTCTCCACTTAGCCCAAGACATCTGGAGGTGGGCTATTCACCACAAAATGTATCTCCTAGCGGAACACCTCCCGGGAGTCAACAACCAGATTGCAGATCTCCTCAGCAGGCAGAGACAGCAAATACACGAATGGGAACTCCACCCTCAGGTCCTCCTTCCATACTTTCAACGTTGGGGAGTCCCTCACATAGACCTGTTCGCCGCATACCAAAATGCACAAACTTTGCGTCCAGGTATCCACACCCATTGTCCAAAGGCAATGCACTATGGATGAATTGGTCAGGGATATTTGCTTACGCTGTTCCGCCTCTCCCACTCATTCCATCAGTGGTTCGGAAACTCAACCAAGCGTCCCTGACACTAATCCTAGTTGCTCCCATGTGGGCATGTCAGCCTTGGTTCACAACCCTATTGGAACTCTCAGTAGTTCCTCACCAGAAACTACGTCTTACACCCAATCTTCTCACACAGAGCCATGGAGACATAAGACATCCAGACCCCAGTCAACTCAATCTGGCGATCTGGCTCCTGAAGTCTTTGAGTTTGGCTATCTTAATCTACTGCCAGAATGCATGAATATTATCAAAGAGGCTAGACGTCCTACCACAAGAGCCTGCTATGCAGCAAAGTGGAAGCGGTTTGTGATATACTGTAATAACAACCACATCAACCCGCTTGATGCTTCAGTACAAAACATTATGTTATCTGTTACATCTACAACATTCCAATTTAGCGTACACATCCATACGTTTACATTTGGCTGCAATAGCTGCATACCTCCAGAATAGACAACTATCTCTTTTTAGAGTGCCTGTTATCAAAGCCTTTATGGAGGGACTCGAGTCATTCCCCCGAGACGTCCACCTGCTCCAGTGTGGAATCTCAAAATTGTTCTCACCAGACTAATGGGTCCACCCTTTGAGCCATTGCATAAATGTGAACTGTAATTTCTCACATGGAAAGTTGCTTTCCTTGTTGCTATCACATCACTCAGAAGAGTGGGTGAGCTTGAGGCATTAACTATAGAAGAACCCTTTTTATAAATGCCCCAAAATAAAGTGGTTCTTCGGACTAATCCTAAATTCCTACCTAAAGTCATTTCTGCTTTTCATATCAATCAATCTGTTGAGTTACCGGTGTTCTTCCCTCAACCAGATTCAGTGGCAGAACGTGCCCTACACACATTGTAAGTGAAGAGAGCATTGCTTTATTACATAGAAAGGACAAAACCGTTCCGTAACACGAATCAACTTTTTGTCGCTTTTGCTCCGCCACACAAAGGCAATCCCATATCAAAATCGGGTATTGCAAGGTGGATAGTCCAGTACATTCAAATATGCTATGCAAAACGAACGTTAAAAGTTCCCCCTAGAGCACACTCTACACGCAAACTGGGGGCTTCTATTGCATTCTTAGGGAATATACCCATAGATGACATATGCAAAGCTGCAACATGGTCTACACCTCGCACATTCACAAGACACTATTGTGTAGATGTGTTAGCAAAACAACAAGCTAGAGTGGGCCAGGCAGTTTAACGTACACTATTTCAGACCACTGCAACAGAAACGGGTTAGCCAACACTTTGGGAGATAACTGCTATATAGTCTATGCACAGCATATGATCTGCAGCTCATATGCCTCGAACGGAAAATGCTACTTACCCAGTATGCATCTGTTCTTGGCATATAGAGCTGTAGAGTCGTATGCGCCCACCTGCCTCCCCGGGTACCTATACCTGTTGCAGTAACATCTTATTTAGATACATGCATTCATGGACATCTCCTTTTACTACTCTTACTAACTCCATTATCACCCTCTGCGGGAAAACAATCTTAACAATGGAGTCGATGCCCATGCGCACTATCACCGAAAGGAGGAGTCACCTACCTCGTGACTGGAAAGACTTCTTCGAAGAAAAACAAAGTGCAAACATCCGGACCCCACACTAGATGGCGATCTATGCACAGCATAGGACTCTACAGCTCTATATGCCAAGAACAGATGAATACTGGGTAAGTAGCATTTCCTTTAGTGACTTGTATAGAGCCTGAAGTTTTGAAAAGGCACATAACCATATGTGCATCCTTTCTGAACATATTGACATTTGGTATGAGAGATGAAGATGCATTTTGTAGAGCTACTATTCCACATGGCTATAATCTAAAACCGACCAGCATATTATTCTGATCAAGTTCTGTGGGTGAGTACTAATTCACTTCGCCCCGAACTATGACAAGAGTAAGTTATACTTGCTTAGTAAACAGTAATCATGGATATACAAAAAGCTTTAGGGCACATCAAAACCCCCTTCAAAAATGGAAACATCAAGTGTTATGTTTGTCTTAACTTGTGGTTGTTTGTTGAAATAAAATTTAAACTGATAAGAATGCAGAAGTGAATTGAAGACTATCAGATTTTTTTTCACTTTGGCCTTTGTGTTTTTTCAGTACGTGCAACATTTAAATGTAATATTCCAATGTATGTATTGAATAATGTAACTAGTAGTTATAACTTGATTTAAATTTCAGCAACATTTGCCGAAAGGCAATCAACCTCTTAGTTCAGACATACTTCTACTTTGACCTTTGTAATCCCATGAAAAAATGTCAGAGCATTCAATAGTCCTAAGGGGTGCCTAAATTCCTTATGATTTTGCTCTAGGTATAAAGTTAGGTACCTACCACTAATCCTTTCCTCCAAAGGTGCTACATAGACATTGAGTATTTGGGAGAGTGGAAATTACTTTTGTTTGCGCTCACAAACTTGTATACTTTATAGAAATATTTTACTTTCTGTAATAGTGTTCTTTTGCCAGAACTACTGAGGGAAACTGTAAAAAATGTTGTGGTAAAGGACTCTTGCACATTTTCAAAAATATGATATGCCTTTAAATATTTTTTTTTATTTTTTTTTAGATCCCACATTTAGTTTGCTCTTTGATGGCTTCTTTGAAGAAATCCGTTTCAAAGCACCTTCCCCAGTAAGTTGTGTTTAATGCATGCCAATTCAAAGTGGAACGTGTATTTAGGCATGCCGCTGAGTAATATTGTGTAATCTAATTTTTATTTTATTTTAGTGTAGGGCTTATGCAGCCCACAGTTCACTTCAAATCGCTTGCCAGGGTTTGGAGGGACAAATCTAGAGGAAGAGTGGATATAGTGGGAGTTGGAATTAAAACAGCTGACCGGTGGTAACATAGAAAAAGCAATGCATAAGTAGGCAGCTTTGTTACAGACCAAAAACTTTTTGAAATAGTTTTCTTTTATAATTTGTTAAATTGTTTATTTTCAAAAGGAAAAGTGTTTTTCCTAGGCAAAAGAACTGAATGTTTGTACTGGGAGGGTGAATGGAAAGTAGATCGTGTGTGGTTAATCATGGGTATCCGGTCGATTGGTATGGCACCAACAAGCCTTTAGGTTGGAGGGGTGCCTGTTCATGAAGGCATTATGTACAAGGCAGAATGTCTTCAGTGCAACTCATTGTTTCCTTGGAGCTAGTAGAGCATTTTCTGTGCGGGGGAGATGTAGTGATTGTGCCTCCGGTTGCACTCTTTGGAGCTTAGCCCTCACCTTCACACGAAAGCTCACCATCTGTTCCATTGAAGTCATCAATTCTGGAGAGGACCACAACAAGCACCAGGGCACCCTTTCACTTCAAAAACAATAGGGGCATCATTCCTTGAAGGACCTGTAGAAGGTAAAACAATGTTTGTGACAATCTTCACCTATTGGACTCATAACAGATTGATATCAAGAAGAGTGCCCATTTCAGACATTTTGAGAAGGTAGTGGTGTTGGGACTGTGGAGGAAGATTTTCTCAGTGGTAGTGTGCTTGGGTTGCCAGAATTACTAGCAGTATTTCAGTCTTACAGGATTCAGGTCTGGTGCATCTTCTTATGATTGCCTGTTAGGCAGGCCATCACTCTTAATCATCACTTGAATGACTATTTGGAAGTTGCTGACTTACATATGGTTCCCACTGTTGAGTCAGTTCTACCCCTTTGTGAGGAGTACCATATAGACATTAAAGAGAACTGAATATGTTGTACTGGACCATTTGAGGTGATGCATTTCAGGGGGGTACCACTGATGCCACAGTTTATTGCAATTATGAGGAAAAGTCTGTGGACAACCTTTTAATTTGTGTGAATCTTTTTATTGAACTTTTAGGTGTTGAGCAGCAAAAGGGCCGCCTACCCAAATCAACAACAAGCAATACAATGACATAAGTCCTTAAGCAAATATGGGTTACAGGTATCACAATAGTCAAGTAATAGAAGGCATATGTCGGTTACTATAAGCCTGAACCTCTTTTACCCCTATAGAGTTCCATCCCCAACCGTGAACCCCTACTTCAGAAGGGAAAAATACTACAATTCCCCCTTCCGGCCCCCTAAGTGTCCACCCTAGTGAGTGCCTCAGGGTGAATACTGCATTGAAAACGGTGATACAAAGAAATAAGATAAAGAAAAGGCTCATAATCATATCAATTAAAGAAGCCCAAAGCCCTCCATCGCAGGGAAGTCACTTATTTCGAGGACTTTTGCCCTGCTTGACACATATACAGGTTTCCATTTGGTGTCGTACAGTAGGTGAGTACCATTCATATTTCTCACCAGCAGTTCCATGGCAATGAAAGACCAGAGTCTATGGTACCACTGAGTAAGTAGTGGGCAATCTGTCCGCTTCCAATTATGGGCTGTATTCAGTTTGCCAGCCGGAGACCGTGAAGCGCCATATACCACTCTTGCTTTGTCATCACCTTCCGGTCTGGAGGATTTGGGCCCAGGAGCAGCCCTTCTGGGGGATTGGGTAGCCCAGAACTTCCTTAAGCAAGTTTGACACTTATTGCCAAAAAGGGCAAACCTTTGGGTAATCCCACCAAATGTTCAGTGCCTCCCCCATTCCCCACAACTCCTCCGCCATCTGGAGGAAGCATTGTGGTACATGTGATGCAATCTACAGGAGTTGTAATCCTAGCCGTACCACACTTTGTCGCATATCTTTCTCTTTCCATGGTTCAAAATGGAAGAAGAATATATATCCCTTCACAGTGTTGTGTCCTTTGCACGTATTCCCACTCTTCATTATGTTTCCATACCACTGAGGTGTCATGTTTTAAGAACATTCTATATAGGCTAGAGATCATGCCCTTGAAGCCCACAAATTTGGGAAAGAGTTTCAATGTGGGTCTTATCTCTAGAAGCCTCCAAGCGCACAGAAGGATGTGTTATCAAATGCTGACTCTGGGTATAGTGGAGCCGCTCTGTCTCTGAGAGATTAAATATAGTTTTACATTGCAGGAAGGGTTTAATGATGGCATTCTCAAACGTATCCAAAACCATCCTGCAACCACCTTCGCTCCAATTTCGCAGCGCCTGTCCCTCCTGTGTGGGGTCAATGCTGCATTATAATGAATGGGGGGTATACGGAGACTGGAATAAGCCCCATAAATGTTATTTACATTTCCCACTTTTTCAATATGGTGCTCACTGGAGTGCTAAGTTATGCGTTGGTGGGTCTGTGTTGTTTATCAAGCCATACCACATCCAAAAGGGGTCTTTGGACTATGGTGTGATCCGTCTGTCACCAGTTTTTCTCAAAATCTAATCTAGACCATTCCACCACCAATCTTAATTGAGCAGCAGCGGAATAATGGGGAATAATAGGTCCTGCCAGGCCCCCTGCCGCTCTTGGCTGAATTGGCAGTTTCTTAAAAATCCTAGGTACTTTTCCCCTCCAAATGATGCTCCACATTCGTTGTTGGATTCCTTTCAAATTAGGAGTTCCTGAAATGTGTACAGGAGCAGAGGAGGAATACTCCTCTTTATTGCATTAATTTTACCAAGCAATGAAAGCATCAACAGTCCCCAAGTCGCAAGATCTCTTTCTGTAGCTGCCAATAAAGCTGCATATTTAGTAAGGAAAAGTTCCCCAGGCGTTCTGGTAATCTTGACCTCAAGATAGTTCATGGATTTTTTTAGCCCATTGAAAGGGAAAATGGGAAGTAATTTCTACTACCTCCTCCACTCGAAGAGTGGGATTTAATGCCTCTGACTTATCATAATTGGTTTTATAACCGGAAACTAGCTTAAAAGATTGGAATATATCCATGCTGCAGGTAGGGAGACACCTGGGGAGACCAATGACAGAAGCACATTGTTGGCGTACAGGGAAACACTCCAATATTCCAAATGTAATTCCTGGCACCAAGTTCGTCTGGCGGATCAGGCATTCCAGAGGTTCATTGAACAGGGTGAACGGGATGGGGGACAACAGACAACACTGCCTAGAGCCCCTGTGTAACAAAAGAGGTTGAGGTACCCAAAGTGGGCAACTCTAAGGCAACTGAGAGTTATCGAATTATGATACAAGTCTGCCTCTGGATCAGGGTGGTGAACAAGCTTTCTCTCATGTGGTTGAGGGATGTCTCAGGCCTTGGTGAAAGTCTGAACTTAATCTGGAGGTTGCAAGAGAGACTTGGTGCGGCTGGGGTGGGGTTCAGTGGGAGATCACAAAGTTAAATGGAGGCATTTCCGTATTTACTGCTTATTCATGTAAGGGCTGATTGACCGTGTTTGATTTGTTCAATGGTGTTTTGATTGGCATATGTGAGAGTTGGGGCATCAACAGGCTTGGATATTTGAACCTTGTGGAGAGTTATGAAGTTGCTGAACGAATCTGAACACAAAGTAGTTCTTAATAGTAATTGAGCAAGCAGTGGAGCAAATGAGGCAGCTGTCTACTCTTGGAATATTAGGTCTTAGGGTTGAATAGAAGAGCTCTCCCATGGCATTTCAAAGAGAGTAGTTAATTTGAGTACCATTTGTTTATATGGGATTTCAATTAATTGACCTCACAAATGTTGGATTCCACATTCTCAAGGAAGATGCTTACGTTCATTTTATTGAGGGTTAATAATTTGAATGACTCCCCAGTATACAGTAATGTTCGTACTTTGACACTTTGCTGTCCTACTAGGGGGAACTGACAGACTATGCTGACAAAGTTCACTGCTTGATGACTTCACATAGCATAGGGATGATTTTGGTGTTACTAGATTAGAATTTTCAACTCTGTCACTCACCCTAGTGGTTGGGCTCAAAGATATGGCAAGGGATGTTGCGGGATGAGGTATATTAGCGGAGAGTAGGGTGTGCGTTTCAAATCTGATGGACATCTAGCAGCAGATTCCTTACCTTTGATTTTCCCAGGTGTTAGACTGGATCCAGAAGATTTTTATTCGAGTAATGCCCCTGCCTGCCGGTAGGTGACGCCGGTTGGCGCCACATGGCATCCTCCGCGCCGAAAGTGATGTCCAAGTCACCTATATAGGCGCCAACTCGGCATGCTCATGTCAGTTGTTTCCTTTCCACACCAGTCAAGCGCTGATCCATGAAGAGAGCTACCCTCTGTCACTTTTTGACAGGATTTTTGACTCTGTTGACCCCTTTTTTGGTGTGTGTTTCATGTCTTGTCTAGGAAGACTTCAGGGTTCAAACCGTGCGGCGTCTGTCACCACGCCATGTTTGGTGACGGACCAGCATTTGGTTTGTCTGTGGTGTCTGGAGCACGGCCACAACTCGAAGTCATGCTCCGACTGCCGGGCCATGGCTCAGAAGGCTTTGAGGGAGCGGTTCCTAAAGCTGCTTGCGGCCCAGCAGGCGACACCTCGTCACTTGACTCCTCAGAGGGCACAGTCATGGTCGAGAGGAAAGTCCCAGCACCACTCCAGTAGTCCCAAGTCCTCTTCGTCCCACTCAAAATCGTTGGGAGAATCGGGTAAGCGGCACTAAAAACACAAGAAGTCTAATCATTCTTTGACTTCTCCCTGTCTGTCGGTTGACTTGACGGAGGAGCCTCTGCGTTGAAGGCCTCTTTCTCTGGAACGTGCGCATAGGTCGGCTCTGCGCCTCCCTTCTTTTCCGGTGTCGTGTAGTTCCTACTAATCCGTAGGATCTGCACATTGTTTGGAAAACATAAACTAGGGGTTTGGTGCCAAGACTGATTCCAGACACCCCTGCACCCTCCAGTCTTGCCATTGTGACTGGCGCCTGCCTTAGCGCTGATGTTTACGACGCCGCTGGTGCCCACTGGCGGTGTCAGCCCCATTCTGATTCCAGATGACCCAGAGCCAATACCGCGTCGACCGACTAAGATTCTGGCGTCAACAGGACCTCCAGGTTCTTGGTCGATTCCTGAGCCTTATTCTGAAGGGCTAAGAGTGGGAGAAGTTTGGGGGGGCTCGCTGGACCCTTTAGAAGACTAGCCTTATGAGGAAATGGACTGGTATGAGGAATTGGGTGAAGGCAGCGGACTGGATACTTCTCCAGATACTGGCATGCTTTCTCCCCCTACCATGGCTACGGAGGAGGGAGCATCTTACGCTATGGTGGTGCGAAGGGCGGCTCAGGTCCTTGCCCTTCAGCGGCGATCAAGACTAACATCTTGACAGAGGTGCTTCAGCCTGGAGTTTCCTCCTCGGACCCCTTGCTCACTTTTAATGAGGCCCACACGGACGTCCTACTGGAAACCTGGTCCAAGCCCAGCACAGGGGCTCCTGTGAATAGAGCGATTGCCCACCGCCAACGCCCTGCTCCGGCGAGCCAAACTTCTTCACTACCCACCCTACCCCGGAGAGCTTGGTAGTCCAAGCCTCTACATCCCATTACGCATTCCTACTTCTCCTCTGGACAGGGAATCCAGTAGGCTGGACCGTTGGGGCAAATGTTTTTTTCCGCCAGCCTTGCATTGCGGTCAGCGAACACCGTATGCTTATTGGGCTGTTATTCCCACTCTCTGTGGGAAACGATTGCCCAAGCCCTGCCACAGGTTCTGGAGGAGGCCCGAGCTCTCCTTTCACAAACAGTTTCGGATGGGAGAGAGGCAGCAAAGTTTGCCATTAGGTGTGGTTTAGACACGACCGACTCACTGGCTGAGCGATTTAATTGACGGAGGCTGTTAGACACCACGCCTTACTGAGAACATCTGACTTTCTGGGGGATGTCCAGGCCTCCTCATGGACATGCCCTTTGGTGACACCCGTCTCTTTAAAGACCAGGCAGACACTGTACTGGAGCTCTTTAAGAAGTCATGGGCTACGTACAAGTCCATGGGCCTCTCAGTGACCGCACGTCCTCAGTCTGCCTTTCGCAGCTACAGAAGGGGCTTTCAGCCACACCAGCCATATCCCAGCCACAAGGCTGCGCAAGTTCCACAACCCTCCTGCTGCATAGGGTGCGGCTTGTTCCCACCACGTGGATCGGGCAGCCAGAGCAGAGGTCCAGGCAGAACCCACCCACCCCAACCTCCAGCAGCTTCAGCTGCCAAACCTTCCTAGTCTCGCCCTTTCAGACCATGGGCAGCCAGTTGGTGGCAGGATCTGCAGTCACCTCCACCACTGGCAAAACATTACATTGGACAGGTGGGTCCTCCATATAGTCCGAAGGGGCTACTCAATCCCTTTGAGACACCCCCCCTCCTTCCCCCCCCCCCCCATGCTTCCATTCTACAACCGGCTGATGGAGGATCATTTGAATTTGCTCCAGGAGGAAGTTATGACTCTCTTGGCCAAGCCATAAAGAGGGTTCTGACACCAGAAATAGACTGTGGTTATTTCTGCTATGTTCTGGACCAGAAAAAGGACAGTGGGCTTCCTCCTATCCTAGACCTACAAGACCTCAACTACTTCCTCAAAAAGGAAAAACTCGGGATGCTCACATTAGCTCAGGTCCTGTCAGCCCTGGACCCGGGAGACTGCATGGTAGCATTGGACTTGCAGGACGCCTATTTTCACATCCCAGTCCTGCCTGCCCATCTGTGCTACCTGCGGTTTACGGTTGGCCACGAGCATTTTCAGTTCACCATGCTCCGTTTTGGCCTTATCAGAGCCCCTCGGGTGTTCACCAAGGTGATGGCGCTGGTCGCAGCTCATCTGCGCAGATGAGGGGTACCAGTCTTCCCCTGTCTCAACGACTGGCTGCTGAAGGTGGGCTCGCACCGGGCTGTCGTCTCACACCTCCAGACTATGGTAAACCTCCTGCATTCACTGGGGTTCACTATCAAAGTGGCGAAGTGGTCCGGGCATATTATTGTTAGTGGAAGAAGGGTTAATCGCTACCCCACAGCGTATTACAAACCTCAGTGCATATACAAATGGAAATATATGACAAAAGTAGTTTGAATAGTCTCGCTTACCCCCAAAAGATGGAGGGGAGGGCCTCTGCGGGGGATAGCAGGCATAACAGGGTTACCTAAAGGTGAAGTAGAAAGTGGTAACAAGACAGACCAGTGATGACACATGCAGGGGCGTGTCATCCGTTAAAAAAGGGTAAAGCGTAAAGGATAGGTACTTACAGTGACCCTAGTTAGTGTGTGGCAATCGCACCTACCCGGGTCTGCTACCGCCGGAGAAGTACTGGCAGCGGTGGCTCAGTTATATAGCAATCAGGTAAGTAGAACCACACGCCGGTCCAAACCGGGAAGCAGACTGGAAGGCGGTTGTGACGTGGTTTCAAGAGGGTGTATCATAGGAATGGTTTGGTATAGCACTCTGTAAATGGCGGCCATCTTGGAGTGTTGCAAAGGTCACCCAGAACCAAAAAGGATTGTGTGTAAATTGGAACAAAAAGGTAATCAAATATTAAGATATTGGCAGCGCACGAGTTATGTCAAAATAAACTTACAGTGACACTTCTTGGATGAATCTGTGAACAATCCGGTATTGTGTCCACGATAGAGAGAAGAACTGAGCTTCCTACTATGTGGCTAGAATGATGTGAAAGGTCATAATATGGATGTCCGGTCCTTCTATTGTTATAGTATGGGACTGACTACACCTTAGCGGTTACGCAGCTGGCACAAAAGATTTGTTAGAAAAGATGTGTTAGGGACTATAAGTCTCAATAGAGACTGAGCTGCTGAAGAGGAGTTTCAACAGTCAGGTGTAGCAATCAACATTAATACTTCCCAGGTTAATGTGTGTAGAAAGGATTACTGAATGGCCTTACACCTGTTGTAGGAGCAGTGACAAACCCCCCTAGGTGTACTAATAGAGGAGTAGGTGTATTATGATATATGCTGCGAAAGGTGGATTAAGGGTGTATGACACTCAAAATACTGGCCTCTCCATGAGTAGAGGGCTGGTGCGAACTAAGTAACTCATTCAGACCAAGGTATGTCATCATTTAGACCCTGGATGTCTGTTTTGAGTCGAAACACACGCCGTTGTTCTCATGCAAAGAAGGTGCTGGAATTCCATTTATTAGCTTCAATGATGGTCCACCTCAGGCTGTCGGGCATGTGGTTAGACTCAAGAAAGTGTGAGCACATCTTGGTGGTGTTTTTTTTTTTTGTTGCAGCGTATCGTGCTGCGATGTTCATTAATGCGTGTCTTCACTGGTCTCGTTGTCATGCCTACATACTGAAAGCCACATGGGCATGGTACCCTAAGTGTTTACTTCAAACTAGGCGTCACCATCGATAAAGGTCTCTACATGGACAGTTTTTTTTAATTTCCCTGGCGTTTTCCCAGCTCTTAATGGCGAGCATATTGGAATGACACCTTAACGGGTGTGTGAGAGCAACTCTTCAAATTTGAGGAATTTTCCCACTAACAATAATATCCACCCTGAGACCTATCTATCTTAGATGAGCCATCCCTGCTCCTCTATCTCTCCTCCAATGCAATCCGTAGCCTAATGGGCCGGCTTCCTTCCATAGGAACAGTTACCCTTCAGTGTGTTTCATATGAGTTCTTGGGAGCATGGGTACTGGACCTTCTTTTTCTGCTCCATGTCCCTCTCTTTGTGAATTGCCCATTGTGAGAAAGTGCCCTCTTTCTGCATGGTAGCCCCCACTTTCTGCTGAACTGCTGATGTGCTTTGACTGAGTGTGCCCTGGGCTCCTGCCAATCGGGTGCCCAGGGCCTATGTTCTTTCCCTAAACCTGCATTAAAAACAAAACCCAATTGGCATCTCTGGCCACAGGTCAGCCCCTGGTAAATGGTACCACATGTACCCAGGGCACTGTGACCAGGGAAGACCTCTAAGGGCTGCAGCACTTATTGTTCCACCCTTAGAGGCCCTGTACCATTACACTCACACACTGCCTTTGCAGGCTGCGTGTCTTGGTGCAGAACAAAGTGAAGAGTCGACATGGCAAACATCCCTGTGTGCCATGCCTACAACCCACTGCCCTGGCATAGATCAGTCACCCCTCTAGCTGGGTGCACTATACCAGTGGTGGGGGTACGGGTGCATGGGCCCTGTACCCCTACAGTGTCTAAGTCCATTCTTAGACATTGTAAGTGCAGTGCTGCCATTAAGAGTATATGGTGCTGGGAGTTTGTAATTACGAACTCCACAGCACCATAATGGCTGCACTGAAAACTGAGAAGTTTAGTATCAAACTTCTCAGCACATTAAACCCACACTGATGCCAGTGTGATATTTAATGAAAAATGCACACAGAGGGCATCTTAGAGATGCCTCCTGAAAAACGACCTACCACTAGTGTCCAGGCTGAGTGGCTGCTTTAAGCTGCCACCACCAGACATGTTTCTGGACCCCTGGGTCGAGAGCCTGCTGCTCTCGGGGGGGCCTGAAACAATGCACATCCTGGGACGAGGTGCCAAGCCTCCTCCCCCAGGATGGGCAGGGTCCACGAAGGGGAAGCTTCAAAGGCTTTGCCGCCTTTGTGAGCTTTCCCAGGCCACTTGCTGCTTTCAGCAACTGGTCCCCACTGGTTCTGACTCCCACTTTGGGCTGGATAACCGGCGGGAAAAACAAGTGAGGAAGAGAGGTGTGCCCACCTCTGCCAACTCCACCCCTCAGGTGGGGGAGGCGAGGTGAAGCACAACTCTCAGTCCCCGCCATCTTGCAGATGGGGGGGACCTAGCCAACCAGGGAAAGGCTTATGCCCCCCTCCCACTGGAGGGTGGCATAATAGGGGGTGTACCCACCCCAGGGAAGGGACCCATTGGTCCCAACCTTTTACCTACCTGTAATGCCCCTAAATCTAGTATTATGGGGCACCCCTGAACCTTGCTTCCGCAGACAAGAACCTACAAGAAGAAAAGGAGGACCGAACAGCCATGCCGAAGCTAACAAGAGGAGGACGCCCACTGACTTGGCCCCAGCCCTACTGGCCTGTCCCCACCTCGAACCTGCTCCACCGAAATTCCGGTGTGTCCTGCAGCCGGCAACCTCGAGAGACCCGGAGGACCTGCCTGCCTTCAATCCCAAAGACTCTGTCTCCCGTGAACACCGGATTTGTTCAAACCACAAACTCCAGCTCCTCAAGGATCCGTGAGTTTGCACCACTCTGCACCCGATGCCCACGGCCCGAGTTCGAGTGGCCCAACACCAAGAGGAGGTCTCCCCGGCGATCCTGACCCGAGATCCGGCGACCCCTGACCTGCCTCAAGCCTCCAGCCGACGCCTACAGCCTCAAACTGGAAGGTCCCCCCCAACTGCGACCAGGAGCTGGTAAGACGATCCGACCCTAAAAGGCACCCCTGCACCTGTCGCCCCACGGCCTTGGGTGGCCCAATCGACTGTGCCTAACCAACCCCCAACATCCCCACTTACCTCTCCAAGTGGTGGTCGCACCCAGAAGACCTTCGTCCCCGAGCCTGCAGTGCTTTTGCAAACCGGAGACTCCCCATTGAAAGCTACAGGGCTTCCGATGCCAAAACAGCACTCTGCACCCAGCTGCCGCAGTGGGTGCATCTTTTGTGCTGGCCTAAACCCCCATTTGCCCTGAGCTTAAGTCCAGGAGCTTTGCTCCCACAACCCAGTGGCTTTCTCGTCAGCAGCCACCAACCGGAGGCCCCCTATTCCCCATTGGATAACATTGGGCCTCAGCACTCTGCACCCGGCCACCCTATTGCCGCTGAGGGTGTAACAAGAGTTCATCCTTGACCCTGGGGGACCCCTGAGTCTAACCCCAGAATACCAACTCCCACAACAAAGTACTTGCCTTTGAACCGATAACACTATTTTCCTCCTTATGATAACATTGACTGTTTTTCTATGAAAAGTTTCCAAGTGTGGAGTTGGAAAACCTAAGAAATCCTTTAAAACTGTAACTAAATAACCAAAACACTTTTACTTACCTGTTTACAGGAAATGTCCCAGTGCAGTATCCAGGTATACTGCACTGTGTAAGAAAAGTAATCTAAAAAGTAACTTACCTGATATTCTGCTAAAAATCCTATACAAAGTATATGTACTGTATTCTGAAAAGCATTGCATTATCAGTAACACTACTGTAATCAAATCAAAGTACATTTACAATTGCAATTCAAACTGTTTACAAACTGTATATTTACTGCAAAGTATTTATCACTTACCTGTGCCAGGCTTGCTTGGTTCTAGAAAAATAAAATAACTAAAAGAATATTTTTATACAAAAACAATTGGTCTGAAGTTCCGTCTTTGAGTGTGTGAATTCATTTGCTGACTGAGTGTGTACAACAAATGCTTAACACTGTCCTCTGATAAAGCCTTACTGCTTAACCACACTACCACAAATAGAGAGTGATGTGCCATCTACTTTACCTCTGCCTAACTTTTGGGTTTCACTGGACTCTGTGCACACTATACCTCACTTTGGTATAGTATATACAGAGCCACCTTCCTACACCCATATTAAGAAGACACGGGTGCGTAGCAATATTCAAGGACACACAATCCCACCAGAGAGGTTATTATTGTGGTAAAGCTTTCACCAACGCTGTCCCCTTGGACATCAGGCTCACTTTGTTTTTGTCAGCACCTCCTGTATCACCAGTTCATTTGACATCTCAGCATCTGCCTAAGTCACCAGTGGTATCTCACCCTCCACCTGCTCCTTCAAGACTAACCAGTCCTTACAAGAACATCCCCAGAACCCAATCTCGCAAAAGGTGATGTTCACACTCCACATGTTCCAGGTATTCCTACACATATCTAGCTCACATAGTTATTGTAGCCACAGATGCTCCATTTCTTGGTCATTTCATTCCTCTCACCATTCTTCCATCGGGAATTACTCTCAGATACCTGCTGACATTCTTTCTTTTCAAGTCTGTCCAGTGGATGACATTAGCTTCTTCAATGAAGTCCTAGTTAGAGTGCAACCAAGCTAAATATATCAATATCAACACAGACTACCAGCACATCAGTGATGTTTGAGAATCTGTGTCGTAAGCGCTAAATAAATACATTTCCAATTACAATTTACACCATATGACGACATCCAGACCTCTTGTGCCTCTGGCCTACTGAAGCCTGCGATGCATTTGTTCCTTACTGCGGCATTCAGTGAAGTCTGCTCTGTCTAGATTGTTTTTAAAAAGATAGTACAAAAAAGCCTCTGGACCAGGGTCCACTCTTAAGGATTCATCCACCAGCAGACTTTGTCAGTTTCTGTGGTCAGAAAAATTGGAACCTGTTGCACCTTCCTCTGCTGCTTCTCTTGGCAAGAAGCAAATGAATGGATTTACCCCTAGATTCCTGCAATCTCTCTGATCATGGACAACTGTCAGAACATGGGGCAGCTTATTGCCGGGATCATCGGACTCCTGGGTCTGGACTTTTCTGCACATAAATCATTGATCTGGATCTCCAGCATATTTGTTTTCCCCACTTCCTAGTGGAGGTTGTTGATATCCTCATAAACGCTGCACTGTTCAGTTTGACTTTGCTCTCTTTGAAAATTAGCAGTTACGATTTTGTAGTGGTGCCTCAACAGCTATGTTTCCCTTGAAGTGTCCCATCTTTAGGGGATAGGGAATATGGAGCCAGACTCTTTCAGTGTGCTGCTGCAAGCTCCTCCCTTAGTGGGAGATAAATTGAAAGACTAGCTTCAGGACCTGGTGCTTCTTGTGAATAGACCTTTTGCGACTGGGAACAATACTCACTTACTAGAGTTTACATTTGAAGAGTATGGGGCTTTAGAGTCTTTGGGAGGTTTCTCCTACTTCAAAATTCCTTTGTTGTCACTCAGTTTTCCCAGCGTCATTGGATGCTTCTGAAGTGCAGGAGATGCTGAAACTCCAAGCTAATACTTGTCAGACACTTTTGGTCTGACAAATATGGTTTAGAGAATGTCTATTATACCGCAACTTTGTTACTCTCTCAGATTCTGATCCCGCCATTACGTCCAAAGGTGTGTGAAATAATAATTGCAAGTGGCCAATAGGGTAAGTCGAAAATGGTCATCCTAAACGATGATAGAGTGTATCAGACAGGTAGGTATATATTAGTCCCTGGTCCACATGTCAAATTAGTTGACATTGGCCGCTTGTCAATATTTCAGACTCTTGCGCATGTAGTTTTTAATTACATCACGTCCTAATCACCTTTTTGCACCTCGCACTTAGCATATTTGCACTTTTGTACAATATTTTTTAAAGGCAAAATTAATAAATGTCTTATTTCATATAGAGCTTGTTGCTTTTGTATGCTATGTATGTGTGCTTCACTAAAGAATTGAATTGTTGCATACCTACACTAAGTAAGATCGTAGTGGAAGCTGTAAGAAAGTCGATTACTTTGCGTGGGCGGCTGAATCCTCTTAGTAACCAAAATTATCCTGAGCCCAACCCTCTTGGTGGCTGTGGCACAGAGCAGACAGGCTTAATTTAGGGCAATGTGTAAAACATTTATGCAGTACAAAAACATTAATACAATAAAATCCTAAAACGAATTTTAAAACTAGAGTAATTCATTCTGCAAGATGGCAAAAGTCTTAGTCCACACTAAACTTTGGCACTGGTGGTTTGTGTGGGAAGTATACTATGGTACTCTAATGTCCTTCCACTTCTAACACTAAAATCCAGTTTGGTACAGCGACTGTTCCCACAATAAACCACACAGAAGTCTGGTAGAACAATTGCAGTGTTCTTCAGCAACCACACAGTGGATACACAATTGCCTTGGCTGTCATGATTCTGCCAATCATGTGTCCTTTAGTATTTTCTATTGCTTTTACCAGTGCTTGTTGATTGGTTTTGCCAGTGCTTATTGTTTGCACTGTCACTTGTTTGTACCAATGCTTGTTATAGTCTGCTGCCCAAGGTCTATTGGCCCTTCTCAGCTCCAGTAGTTTACCTGAGAGCTGTCATCTGGAAACTTCTTGAGAAAGCCTTTAAAGAGGAGCCACACCCTGTTCTCTTTGCTGGTTATTGAGAACTCTGAGTGTGAGCAGCAGCAGCAGATCTCCGGTTTCAGTGAGAAGATCTCGGACGACCTAATGCAGGTTGTAGATCCTTCCCTTGATCACCATCAGGTAGGATCGTTCCATTTTGTTTAAAGGAGCAACCTGTTGATATTTGCATATTGACTCGATCTCTCTTTGTCGAAGCAATTTATTGGGCATTTGTTTAATGAACATTGGCACATCGCTCTGCAGCGCTTTTTGGGGATTTGCATCTTTGAATGTGCACATCGCGCTGAAGCACGTTTTTGGACATTTGCATATTGAACATGGCGCATCGCGCTGGAGCGCTTCTTAGGCATTTGCTTATTGACTTTGGCACAACGCGCTGACGCACTTTCTTGAACATTTGTATATTGAATGTGACACATCGCGCTGAAGTGCTTTCTTGGGCATGTGCATAGATAATATTCACATTACAAGTTGAAACGAACCTTGCATTTGAAACCTGTTGTGCATTATAAAAACGCTTGTTGGAATTAGCGCTGTGATTCTTAATAGTGTTGCATGCAAATCATAATTTAAGAAAGAGACAGTGTAACAAAACCTTTAGTCTTTTATATGAAAGTGTGACTCGCTCTGGAGCATAGTGTTTATGCAAGCACTAGATTAATCATAGAATCTATATTGTTATATTTTGTTTTGAGGATTATAGGAACAGCAATTCCATTCCTTGTGAAGAAGGTATTAGAGTGACGACTGTTTTATAAGTAACCTGCTTTTCTTTACAGGTATGTTGTTGTTATTTAACCATGCTGATTTAGTTCAAGAGTTCACACGGTATATCAGGAAAGCTAACTGAGGACAACGTCTCGTTCCAGGTCTCCCTCCCCGCAGTACCCTTCCCAAATCCCTTCCCCCCGTCTAGCCACTTTGATCCTCAGTGCAATTAAGCTTGAGTCGAAGCTGCTGGAAGGTGGGCTTCTTGAGGGTACTGCTCCTGAGGAACCCAACGATATTTACCAGTTCTGACAGAATAACCAGCCCACGACTTTTGGTTCCTCCTGAGCAGTATCTTCAGGATGGCCAGCTTGGAGGACTTGTGTTCCATGTTGGGAAACCTGTAAAAAGAATTGTCGGCAGCTAGACAAGACAGCGGCTTTAGCTAATAAGGTCACTCAGTTACAAACACAAATAGCACCGTCTCGTTCCCCAGATGTAGCTGCTGCTAGTAGTTCTAATACCTCTACAGTATCAGTGACGGTTCCAATGACAGTTCCTTTGGCACCTCCAGAAAGATTTGCAGGTGAACCACACAAATTTCAAACATTCTCAACTCAAGTACAGCTACACTTTATGGTAAAACCCACATCTTTCCCTGACGCTCAATCTAGAATTGCCTTTCTTATTTTTTATTTGAGCGGAGACGCTGCTATGTGGGCAGTTCCTCTTGTACAATCGGATGACCCATTGCTTTACAGTGGTCTCGTTTCAAATCGGAATTTGAAAAAGTTTTTGACCGAACAATTACAGGATCAGCTGATCGTGAATTATTAGAGTTAAAACATGGAAATAAGGATTTGGTCCATTATTTAACTCAATTCAATCGTTTAATAGCAGAAACGAATTGGCCGGAAGATAAGAGCCGCTCTATATTACCAAGGTCTACGAGACAAATTAAAGGACTTAATAGCTCCAATAGATCCGCAGCCAAGAACATGCAAAGACTTAATAGCTCTAAGTCTTCGAATGGATCATAGCGTATCAAATCGTAGAGGGGACAGGAAGCGTCTAGAGTTTAGGCCTTCATTTCGACCCAAAGACTGTTGTAGCCCCGGATACTAGTGAACCTATGGAAATCGGAGGAATACGAAAACCTTTGACGACTGAAGAAAAAGATTCTGGTCGGAAAAAGGGTCTATGCTTATATTGCGGTAAAAAAGGACATTTTGTCAAAGACTGTTTAGCAAAACCAAACACAACCATGACCAAGGTGGGAAACTAGTATACTCGAGGAATAGCCAGGAGACTTCCTCGAGTAACACATCTTTATCTCCTGAACAATCGGATGCTAGCACATTACAAATTTCTGTCCCACGTTTAGTATTGAACGCACAATTCGTAATTTTTCAGCAAGAACCTAAAACCGCGGTGGTCATGGTAGATTCTGGAGCCACTGGCAATTTTATTGATGCCGCTTTCGCAACAAAACTGGAAATCCCAACCTTAGCAAAACAGAAACAAGAAATGGTTCATGCGGTAGATGGCAAACAATTAACATCTGGATTAATTACCCATTCCACCATTAAGATAACCACGACATGCTTTACTCAAGACCAAACTCATGTGGAAGAAATATCCTTTGATATCATTGATGCCCCTCAATTTGGTGTCATCCTCGGGATGCCTTGGTTGACAGACCATAATCCCACCATAGACTGGGCTAAGAGAAGTGTTACTTTTCAATCAGATTGGTGTCAACAGGAATGTTTACATTCACAAGAAACCATGTCCAAAACCATGGTACAAGAGCTTGGTAAAACAACTGCTCATTATATTGCTACGGCTGCAGAGCAGAACATAGAATTACCCGCGATATATGAACATTTTCAAGACGTATTCTGCGAACAAAATGCTGAGACCCTTCCACCTCACAGAACATATGACTGTGAAATAGATCTTGTACCTGGTGCTAAAATTCCTTGTAGTAGGATCTACGCGCTTACCGAGCAGGAGAACCAACATCTCGGGGAATATTTAGACAAATTTTTAAAGAATGGTTTCATCCGACCCTCCAAGTCTCCGGCAGCTTCTCCTCTTTTTTATTGTGCCCAAAAGTAATGGGGAATTACGCATGTGCATAGATTATCGCACGTTGAATAACATCACCATTAAAAACCGATATCCTTTGTCACTTATTCCCGTTCTTTTGGACCAAGTAAGATCTGCAACTATTTACACCAAGTTGGATCTGAGAGGAGCATACCATTTTGTACGTGTTCGAGCCGGAGACAAATGGAAGACCGCTTTTTGAACTCGCTTTGGCTTGTTTGAATATTGCGTGATGCCCTTCGGTCTATGCAACGCCCCTGAGGCGTTTCAATTTTTTATTAATGATGTCTTGCGAGACTTTCTTGACAGCTTTGTCATTGCCTACATAGATGACTTGTTAATCTATTCACAATCTATCTCAGAACATGA
Organism: Calotriton arnoldi; assembly: GCA_963921515.1. NCBI lineage: Eukaryota > Metazoa > Chordata > Amphibia > Caudata > Salamandridae > Calotriton > Calotriton arnoldi. The sequence goes on from CAWUFW010005672.1 coordinate 238,196, forward strand.
AAAACATGTCAAACTTGTTTTAACCACCCTGCGCCAACATGGTCTTTTTGCAAATTATCAAAGTGCGAACTCCATACTTACCAAGTGGAATTTTTAGGTTTTATATTGTCACCTCACGGAATCACAATGGCACCCAGAAATGTGCAAGCAATATTAGATTTCCCAGAACCAACTTCAGTTAAGGATATCCAACGATTCTTAGGATTTGCGAATTTTTATCGTCGCTTTATCAACCAGTTTTCAACCAAAGCAAGTCCTTTAACAAAATTGTTAAGGAAACATGTTCCGTTTCAATGGACTGCAGAAACAAAATCCGCCTTTCAAACCCTAAAAACAGCATTCACGACAGCCCCTGTTCCAAGTTATCCAGACATCAATCAGCCTTTCATTATTGAAGCGGACGCTTCTGATACTGCAATTGGGGCAGTTCTTTCTCAAAAGGATGAACGAGATAACCAATTACATCCCATTGCATTCCTATCAAAAAATAATTTACCTGCTGAAATGAACTATACAGTGGCAGAGAAAGAGTTATTGGCTATTCGTCTCGCCTTTAAAGAATGGCGCCATTATCTCTTGGGTGCAAAGCATATTGTAACTGTCTACACAGACCATCGTAACCTCCAATTTTTACGATGTGCTAGAGCTTTGACACTGCGACAGTTACGTTGGACCTTATTTTTTGCAGAATTCAACTTTGTTATAACTTTAGACCAGGCAAAATAAATAATAAAGCAGATGCCTTATCTCGATGCGAAACATCAGAGGAAAAAATAAAAAAGGAAAGTACACCACCATCCATAATTCCTAAAGAACAAATTATTGGAGTTACAATCGCTGAACAATTTTTTCAAGACATACGAAAAAGTATGCCGTTAAACCAGGTTCTATTGTGGCAACAAAAAGACAAGGATAGAACTATAATTCAAGGATTTCCGTTTCAAAAAACATTATTATACATTCCATCAAAACCATTACAAAGACCAGATCTACAATGGTGTCACACAAAACCATTAGCTGGACATCCTGGGATAGCAAAGACTCAAGAGCTTGTCCAAAGACATTTCTGGTGGCCTACATGGAGACAAGATGTTCACCAATATGTAAAACAATGTGATGCTTGTGCTCAAGCTAAAGGAGAACATGGTGCTAAAAAAGGGTTACTTCAGCCTCTTCCTACACCAATGCATCTTTGGGAAGATATTTCCATGGACTTTATTACTGACTTACCTAAAGATCAAGGGAAATCTATCATTTTAGTAGACGTTGATAGACTTTCAAAGATGGCTCATTTTATTGCTTGTGAGAAAATGCCAACTGCAACTCAGTTAGTGACTTTATTGGTTCAAAATGTAGTAAGATTACATGGTTTGCCTCGAATTATAACCTCCGATCAAGGGGCGCAATTCACATCAAATGTATGGAAAGCTTGGTGCGAAACATTACAAATAAAAAAGAAACATGTCCACGAGCTTCCATCCCGAATCAGATGGCCAAACAGAGCGGGTAAATCAGATACTAAAGCAATATTTACGATGCTATTTATTTAAACAACAAGGCTCATGGGTGAACCTTCTTTGGGAAGCAGAATTCGCTTATAATAATCTAAAGCATGCTTCAACAAACATGTTGCCATTCTTTGCAAATCATGGCTGTCACCCACATTACGCTCCACTACTGTTAGCACAACCTCAGACTAATATACCCTCTTTGAATGAAAGGTTACAAGGAATGGTTACTATCATGAAACATTTACAACGTAATGTACAGAAAGCAAAGGCAGACTACAAAAGATTTGCTGATGGAAAGAGAAAACTCGGACCAAAATACAATCCAGGAGATTTCGTCTGGCTTTCTACAAAAAAAATTCAATTTAAAAGGAAATATAAATTTCATCCACTATTTATTGGGCCATTTGAAATTGAAAAATGTGTTAACCCAGTAGCGTTAAAATTGAAATTGCCAAGTGCCATAAAAATCTATCCTGTATTTCATACTTCATTATTGAAACCAGCAAAGAACAAACAACGAGCACGTCCACCGCCTCTCCTTGTCGGAGATCATGAAGAATACGAGGTAAACAGTATAAAAGGTAGTAAGCGCATAAAGGAAAACTATGGTACCTAATTTCTTGGAAAGGCTTTGGTCCAGATGAGGACTCTTGGGAACCAAGTGACGCTATTCATGCACCACGTTTGTTACGTAAATTTCACATCCAACATCCGGAGGCACCTACGTAAACGGGAGTGCAAGCATTTTTGATGGGGTGGACTGTCATGATTCTGCCAATCACGTGTCCTTTAGTATTTTCTATTGCTTTTACCAGTGCTTGTTTATTGGTTTTGCCAGTGCTTATTGTTTGCACTGTCACTTGTTTGTACCAATGCTTGTTAGACTGTTGTATTTTCTATTGCTTTTGCCAGTGCTTATTGTTTGCACTGTCACGTGTTTGTACCAATGCTTGTTACAGACTGTTGTATTTTCTATTGCTTTTACCAGTGCTTGTTTATTGGTTTTGCCAGTGTTTATTGTTTGCACTGTCACTTGTTTGTACCAATGCTTGTTATAGTCTGCTGCCCAAGGTCTATTGACCCTTCTCAGCTCCAGTAGTTTACCTGAGAGCTGTCATCTGGAAACTTCTTGAGAAAGCCTTTAAATAGGAGCCACACCCTGTTCTCTTTGCTGGTTATTGAGCACTCTGAGCGTGAGCAGCAGCAGCAGATCTCCGGTTTCAGTGAGAAGATCTCTGATGACTTAATGCAGGTTGTAGATCCTTCCCTTGATCACCATCAGGTAGGATCGTTCCATTTTGTTTAAAGGAGCAACCTGTTGATATTTGCATATTGACTCGAGCTCTCTTTGTCGAAGCAATTTATTGGGCATTTGTTTAATGAACATTGGCACATCGCGCTGCAGCGCTTTTTGGGGATTTGCATCTTTGAATGTGACACATCGCGCTGAAGCGCGTTTTTGGACATTTGCATATTGAACATGGCACATCGCGCTGGAGCGCTTCTTGGGCATTTGCTTATTGACTTTGGCACAACGCGCTGACGCGCTTTCTTGAACATTTGTATATTGAACGTGGCACATCGCGTTGAAGCGCTTTCCTGGGCATGTGCATAGATAATATACAAGTTGAAACACACCTTGCATTTGAAACCTGTTGTGCAGTATAAAAACGCTTGTTGGAATTAGCGCTGTGATTCTTAACAGTGTTACATGCAAATCATAATTTAAGAAAGAGACAGTGTAACAAAAACTAATAGTCTCTCTTATATGAAAGTGTGACTCGCACTGGAGCATAGTGTTTATGCAAGCACTAGATTAATCATAGAATCTATATTGTTATACTTTGTTTTGAGGATTATAGGAACAGCAATTCCATTCCTTGTGAAGAAGGTATTAGAGTGACGACTGTTTCATAAGTAACCTGCTTTTCTTTACAGGTATGTTGTTATTTAACCATGCTGATTTAGTTCAAGAGTTCACACAGTATATCAGGAAAGCTAACTGAGGACAACGTCTCGTTTCAGGTCTCCCTCCCTGCAGTACCCTTCCCTACCCCCCCCCCCCCCCATCCCCTCCCCCGTCTAGCCACTTTGATCCTCAGTGCAATTAAGCTTGAGTCGAAGCTGCTGGAAGGTGGGCTTCTTGAGGGAACTGCTCCTGAGGAACCCAACGATATTTACCAGTTCTGACATTGGAATCCTATTCCTTTCATTTCAAGTGCGCAACAAGTGTTATATGTAACGCAGCAGACCTATCAAGCAGGTTTTGATATTGTAGTATTAAAAAGGATGCCTGCAGACCCCACTCTGCATATTCTGTGAGGTTCAGAGGCATCATCTCTACCCATACAGATCAGCCTATTGTTTGCTCCTGGGAGACATGTCACACCTATTCAATTGCTAATCACTGGTTGGGGGTGACTGGAGAGCAAATTAGCCTCCATGAACTTCAGGCAGGGAAAAGCAACTTTTTAAAAGTTATGTTTCCTTAATATTTATTAAGATCGGACTTCGCCATTGAATCGGATTTTTAATAACTATTAAATAGTTATTTTTCCAACAAGTCCGATTAATGAGATACAGTATTAGGGTTTTAATCTGTACTGTTTTAGGTCTCGCCTGAGCCAGCGTGCATGCGCGGCTCTGCAAGGCTTTTAGTAAAGGCTTTTGAACTCTGACTACACGCTCGTGCGTGCGCTTTTTTTTTTATTAACCCGCTATTGACCTTTGCGTGCGTCTTTCTAAGAAAGACAGCACGCAATTGGCCAAAGGCGGGTGCCTGTCCCGCCTTCTCTTTCCCCTGGCCTAGGGAGCTCGGGAGCGAGCAGCAGCGCGGCCGGGTGCCAGCTGCATACTTCGCATTCCTTGCTGTGCGCGCGCACCGCGCTTGTTTCTTCGAGTACACATTATCCGAGTGCTCAGTTCAAGCTCAGGGCCAGGATAGTGTCAATGAAACAATTGACGGTTCTGAAAGGTGTCAACATTTACTTGTATTTTGATGGATCAGAAGAAGAAGACATACTATTCAGTTTTCCCGGATTTTGAGATGTAGAAAGTCCCCGTCCCGGCAGGAAATGAGAGCATGCGCTGCAGCAAGCACCTCCAGCCGGCCGCTCCTATCTGGCACGCCATCTATTTTTAACAGCAGCCTCCCCTCAAGGGGGTTAAACATGCGCCTGGGAAACAGGGAGCCCAAAATAACAATGAGAGCAAAGGAGAGAGTCCGTCGCGCGGGATATCCACGTAGGTCAGTCCCGTATTCTTCTGCGGAGGCCTCCATCTTTCATAGAGAGGGGGTGAGAGGTCACGGACATAGCTGTCACATTTTTAACGCACTGCTCGATGGGGGTATGGTACCTGTGCAGGTAGTTTCCTTTCTCCGCCCCTCAGTTAACTGCCTACCCTGCGACCTATTTAGGCCGACTACATTTTCTCTGCACCCCTCCCCCACCCATCTGGGTGGGCAGTAAAAGGGTTAATGCTAATGCCCCAAACATGTTGCAAAAGAGATCAGCTAATCTGATAATTACTGCCAACAAAAGCCGTTTAGACAAACCATGACCTGACCCCGGGGCTCTGGAATGAAAACATTTACTATCCTGTCAGATCGCAGCACTCTCCCTCATCCCGGCGATAACAGCATCTGCCAGCGCTCCGAGGAGCACGGAAACGCATCGAGGCGCAGCAGTGAAAAACGGCCAGTCCCACACCAGCAAGACCTGGACTCGCCCCCCACCCCCGACCGAGGCCGTTAATCACCATGTCCTGCCCTCTGCAGCATGGCTCTCTGCCTGAAAAAGTTCAGTGCAGACTTTTTTTTCATGCAGACTCCAACGCAATAGTACTTGCGGATGCACGGCCGGTTTTAAACAGTTTATGCTGACAGGGCCCAGCTGTTTGAATATCGTTTTTTCGACATCTACTGAACTGCTGTGGAAAATCATGTTAAATCCTACCACATTTTTGGAACTTTGTAAATGAGTTTTCGAGTTCCTGTGGGCATGTTTAAGCGATGGAATTTTCTTTTCTTATAACATGCAAAGCAAACACTCATTTGATATGTCTCATCTGGGCCCATCCATCATACAACATTTGTAGCTGGTAAACTGGAGTTTCTCCTGGGACGGAATAGAGGCAGCAGGGTTCAGCAGGACGCACACTGTGCGAGCCTCGTTAAAGTTGACTTGACGGGTTAATGGCTGTATTGTAAAGACAAGGGCCACTCAAATCCGTGTTTGTACGGATGCATTAATTTCACGAGCAGGACATCATCTAGACCTGGGTGGCACAGCACAGGGCACGGGAGTTACGGATCATGACAACCAAGGGACGGGTTAACGATCTTGCAGGCATATACAACAAGCATTGGCATAGCCAATAGGTCTCGCCTTTGGGACCTTATAAGTGTTTAGCCATGCAACAGTTGATGTTGTTGCACCAAGGATATTGTGCTGGATAACTAAACACTTATAAGGTCCCAAAGGCGAGACCCATTGGCTATGCCAATGCTTGTTTTTTTAGTTTTGTTTTTTTATGTAGGACAGCTAGGCCTGCCACTGTGAAAACTAGCTTTTGAGTGCTAGTTAGTGTAAGGACATGTTAACATTACATTTCTACATGTCCTACTTTTAAATACTATGCACCCTGCCTTGTGGGCTACAAAGCCTCTGTACAGGTGACTTATTAATATTTAAAAGGGAGGTTTTGACCTATTTGAAGGGTTTATTTTGACAGGTTGAATTGCAGTTTTTACACTGCTGCAGTCCGACTACAATGGTAGGTATGAAGCCATTTTTGCACTGTCACTGTAGTGGATGGCACAGTAGGTTCTGCAGTCCACTAGTGACATTTAAGTTACAGGCCCTGGGTACACTTTGTACAATGTACAAAGGGGTTATAGGTAAGTTAAATATGCCAATGTTACCTTGTTTAAAAGGGAAGCATAGACACATTACTGCTGGTCAGCAGGAGTAAAGTGCGAAGAGTTCTAAAGCCAGCAAAAATATAAGATCCAGCAAAAAATCCAGGGTGACCACACAGAAAAGGCGGATTTCCTACAGATGATTTCTAGGGGTAGTCTTGTCTCTTAAGCATCATAATTAACAAAGGACTACGGGTTTCTCTCTCGGTCTGTTAGATTTTAAAATTTTTACTGTAAAGTGCAGCACTCCTTTTTCCACATGGAGGAACCTAAGGCAGATTAAAAATATCAGTGTGAGTGTACAGAGCAGTCCTGGGTATTTGAAGTAGTTAAGCCATGTCTCTAGAGGATCATCTTGAATAACAGTGCCTTGATCCAGATAGTTCAATGGGGTTACCTGAAGGCCTGCAACCCTTAACTGTGTCTTCTGTTTTTGTGGAAGCAGAGATATTGCATTTATATATGACGGTCTCATTCAGCCCTTTGTCTTTCCGAGGTCGATAAAGAGTACCAGTGAGTTGAGTAACAATGAACACCTGTTGATAGTGATATGGTTGCAACATGTGCTTTAGAAACATTCTTCTGTTTGGAGTTTTATTGAACATAAATAATAGCATAACTTTGTTAATTGTTTACCTTCCAGAGCAACGTTGCCAGCTACCTACAGGTGCTTTGTTTGGCTGAGAACTTAAGGACAGATGTAAGAGACTTAGCCACATTGTTAAACATGAATAATTGTGACATTAGGCAGAGTATTCTTTTCCTTCAATATTGGGCTAGAAGTGGAGGCGGATATATGGAAGATAAAGCTCTCTCAATTGGTGGTAAGTTAATGCTGTTTATTGATCCTACTACTGTATTTTGGAAAAGGAAACTGTAAAGTTGGTGATTCTCTCTCTTGTGCTGGTAATGAGTTATTTCTGTATTCGCTTTCATTTTCTTAAACAACAAAGGCAAAACAGAGCATTGCTAATTAATGGGAAAAATAAAAAATTAGTCTGTTGCTTATATGTTCATGCAGTCAGTAAGCCTAATGCTAATATCTGTGCAATACAGCTTGGTGAGTGCATTACAATAGTTGCCCTTAAATGCAACTTAGCTTCTAAGCTCCACCCCTTTTACCTGTTTGGAAAACCGCCTCCATTTTACTTGAGCAAGTGACCTGATCCATTTCTGTTTGTAAATGAGATTCCATCGAGACTTATTTGTTAAACTTTAAAATGTAATCTGCCTGTTTGTCCCCCTCCACCTGGCTGAGCAGCAGCTTAGTTTTCTAAACCTTCATTTAACATTTTCATTCGCATTAACGTGCTGAAATGAAAAAATAGGTCTGCTGCATATTCATTTCCAGTACTTGTAGTTGTTAATGCAGTTAGAAGAGGATAATTATCGAACATTATGCATTGCAAGCACATTGGATATTTATAGACTACCAGCGCGATTGTTTATTAATAGGGAGGAAACCATAATCCGGTAGGTGTAGTATCCATGTGAGCTCCCTCACCTAAGTTTGTGTGCTTAATTATTTTTTAATTGATATCTTTTGGTCAGGAGGTGTGTGGAAGCAGCTCAGCATAGGTATCCAAGTCATTGCAGAATATCACATCTGTGATCCAGTCCCCCACTTTCGGGAATGCCCCCTGCCCTAGCGCATTGCAACTATGTTTTGCTGCATAAATGCTTTTCTGGATTGACATGCTGTGTGTTATTCTGTCATCTGGTGGTTGGGTCCAAAGAAGTTCATTTAAAAAAATATATATATATTTTAATATGTGGTCATCGTCGTTGACGGCCGTGTTGGTACCTCCATCCCTTGTGACACGTCAGACTGCGCCCCGGAAGTTCCTGTGCATGTTCGCCATCTTGAGATTTTTTTTTTCCGCCATTGGGTCTGGAAGCACGACAGAGGAGCTCCGAAGAATTTTTGAGAGAAGACGATAAGAAGTCAGAGAATCAACAAAAATCACCAAAGACCACAAGAAAATCTAAAAGCGGGGAAGGTGAGCCTTCTTGATCCCGATGGGGGACCCCACCTGTAAGAACCACGTGGTCAGAGAATTAAGAGGGGAGAGGCAGAAAAGGGTCATGGAAAAAAAACCCTTTTAAGTTTTGCCCTAACTGCCATCACAAATTTGCAAAAAGAGACCCCCATGAAGTCTGCAACTGTTGCCTGCCGAAGGACCACAAAGACTAGGACTGCGAGGCTTGCGCAGAGTTTGTACAAAAAACACTCAAGGTACAACCTTAACAGAAGCTAGAGCACTACACCATGGCGAGCTCTCAGAAGACGCAGGAATCGTTCAAAGACCTCGGCTTATCATGCGGCGATGAGGAGAACGTCAAGGAGAGGAGTTGGTCCCCGAAGTCTATGCAACCAATGCCAAAAAGAGGCAAGTGTCGACGAAGGCAGCGAAGGACGCCGAGAAGAAAAGACTTAACGTAACCAAACCGCTGAAAGGCATGGAGGCTAAACCCTCGGACTCCAAGTCCTCAAAGGTGGCCTTGACATCAAAACACCTTATGACCGAGGGTCAGCACAAGCAGAAAGAGCCACACAGGTCCCGACCAGAGGATACTGATAGGGGCAATTCGTCGTCAAGACCTTTGACGACGCAGACACCAACTTGAGAGGGAGCAAGAGAGATGGGCAAGGACTCAAGGCCGAGAGAGAACGCCGTCGGCTCTCGACACCACACAAAGTTGTCGGTCAAGCAAAAGAAGCAAAGACTTGTGCCCGAAATGGCAGCCCCGCTTCAAAGAAAAAAATAGTTTTGCATCCTGAGCAAACCATCAATATCAAAGACGATCAAGCAGGCATGGAGGCTCTGGCAACCCCAGTGCCGCATAAAGAACAGGAGGAGTTCTATGAGCTCAAGGAGGTGGAAGAAACTGTACTGTTCGACAAACAAAGCCTGTTCAAGGACTCATGGCAGGATCTCGATGCCGAGTTCCCGGAGGAAGGGTAGAAAGCTATCCCTCGAGGCCTTCACTACCCAATGATCTATCTCTTTACAACAGCTTCATCAATAGGGCTGCAGACACCTATGAGGTGCTGTTGGAAGAGAAGGAAGAAGCATGCTTTCTACCGGAGACAGTAATGCCCTCAGAAAAGGCGCATCTATACCTACTAATGCTCCCTAGCATCCTTGACCAGGGGGAAAGAGGCCTTCCGAGAACTGGCCACAGCAAGGGCATTAACACAACGAGCGGAGAAAAAGTACAAACATTCCACTCAGGACCCCAAATATATAAAGAGCAACGTCCTGGCAGACTCTGTCATCGTCTCCACTGCAAGGAAAAGAAATAATGCCCCCACTTCCATGGGGCCACCACCAGAGGCAAAGCAAGAGGCTTTACCTGGTGAGAAGAAAAATGGAGAGAGAAGCAGCCACACAATGGAGGATAGCGAACTCCAGCGCGCTGCTTAACTGCTACGGACACTAGCAATGGTATGAGATACAGGGCCTAATGCAGCGCCACCCAGAGTAGTAATACCCAAGATGGCCAAGAGCATGATATAGAAAGGCAAGAATATTGCCAACACCTGCCTTGAATCCGCCCTGGATGTGGAAAACACGGCAAGTAGGCAGATGTGTACAGGAATAATGTTCAGGAGACATGCCTGGCTCAGTGTATCAGGGTTCCAAACAGAGGTTCAAGTCTCAATAATCAACATGTCATTTACAGGCAATGCTCTGTTTGAACAGGCAGTAGATGATACCCTATAACAGATAAAGAAGGACAACGGCACTGCGAAGACCATGGTAGCACACCAGTTCAGAGTATCCTCCAGGAGAAGATGAGCCCAAACAGAAGGCCCACAGGCAGAGTGGGTTTCACATCCAGGCAACAGCAGCCCATAAGCATCACCCACCAAAGTCCGCAACAAACGTCACACCATGAATGTCCATACCCGGCAAGGCAGCCTTTTCGGGGAAAAATAAGCGGAAGAGGCCAGCCTCCCTTAGGGGGAGGATCAACATACAAATGACTCTTTAATCACACACCACCACCACAAAACATAGGGGGTTGGGGGGGCGAAATAGGGGGATTCCTCAAGGAGTAGAGGACAATTACATCAGACAACAGGATTTTAAACCTAATACGTTATGGGTACTGTATGGAACTTGTCAAAACAACCTCCACACACAACGCCAAAGACCAAAATCTTCAGGTAACAAGAGATCCCACAACTCTGGAAGGAAATCAAAGAGCTCTTCCAAAACAAGAGCTATAGAAAAGTTTCCCCAAGGGGAAGCAGGCAATGGAAGCTAACCCCCCTCACCCATCCCCCATACTTTCTGGTTCTAAAACAAGATTTAACACTAAGACCAATCCTAGACCGCCAATATCTAAACAAGTTCATACGAATTCAACATTTGAAGATGACAACACTGCAAGGAGTAATTCCACTCTTAAGGAAAGGAGATTATATGGTCATATGGTCAACTTAGATTTAAAGGATGCCTACCTACACGTACCTATGAACCAAGGACACAAAAAAAATACCTCAGGTTCGTTCTAGACAAAGTACATTACCAGTTCAGCGTGCTACCCTTCGGCATAAAATCGGCAACAAGAGTATTCACAAAGTGTCTAACGGCGGCGGTAGCAGCCCACCTAAGAAGACAAGAAATCCACGACTGGCTAGTAAGAGCACAATCAAAGGAAAAATGCCACAAAGACATGCAAGCAGTGCTTGCCACACTACAACGACTTGGTTTCACAATAAACCACAAGAAGTCTTCACCACAACCGGAACATGTGAAAGTGTTCCTGGGAGCAACCATAAACTTAAGGACAGCGCAAGTGTATTCTGTCCTCAAGATAGCAGAGGCAATTGCAGAGCAAGCTCGCCTTTACCAGAGGGGTCGGTCTCTGACAATGAGGAACGTCATGATGTTGATGCCACCATGCATCCCACTCATACTGCATGCGAGATTACATATGCGCCCCTTTCAGGAATTGATCTGCAATGGATGGTCACAAGCCACAGGGAGCTGGAAGGATCTAGTGGTTGTCACAGCAAGGGTACAAAGGGGAATACAATGGTGGGAATCGACAAATGTAAACATAGGGAGACCAATCGAAACCCCATCCCCCACTGTGATCATAATGACTGATGCATCCCACAAGGGTTGGGGAGCGCACACAGGCAACCTAAAGGTCAGAGGTCTATGGAACAACACGGATGCTGTGAAACACAAACTATCTAGAGATGAAGACAGTCTTTCTTTCCCTAAAAGCATTCCAAGCTCACGTAATAGGTCAGACTGTACTGATTCAAATGGACAACACAACAACCGTGTTCTACCTCAACAAGCAAGGAGGAGCAAAGTCCTTCGCTCTGTCCAAACTAGCTTAGGAGATATGGCGGTGAGCGATTCAGAGACAAATCACACTTTAGGCACTTCATCTACAAGGGACACAAAACACAGAGGCAGACAGACTGAGCAGGCATGACAGCACCTCCCACGAATGGGACATAAAACAGGAGACACTAGACAATAATTTCTAAGTTTGGGGTACATCAAACTTATATCTTTTCATAAGCTCCCTGTTGGAACCGCCACTGTCTGGTTGGACGAAGGGAGGCCCACAGCCAGGCAGAAGGCACCGCTTCCATCAATGGTAGGTGATTACACACACTGCACAATCCGTGCTGACCCTTGAGTAGCTTGCCACTGAGCAGCAAGGCGTTCTTCAAAAGCAATGTGTGTAGAAAATGCACAGCACGCGCACACAATAAATGTTCCGAACGACACAAAAGAGAAGAGACTTCATACTTGATGTCAAGAAATGCAGTTTATGTTCAACACACACATGAAACAACGCAACATGAATATCAGGGAATCCTGGGCATAAATCACACTTGGCAATATTACTAGCAGTACTAGGCCCAATGCGTGTTGATCAGATCTCGATAAGATGCACACTTGGAAAAAGTCCTATTCTAATCTCCACACAGCAGCTTTATGCGGTGCGACTCGTTGTCAGCCTCCGGCCCACCCTCACAATCCTAATAATGCAATTTCACATGGCTATAGGGGGTACCCTGGGCTACAACGATATCAGTAATATGTACATACACAGGATTATTACACTTTTAGCAGCACTGCGGGACGAGGCCACGTGGGTAAACCCACTGTTGAGAGTTAAAGTGCTTTTGGCACGAGAACAACATATAAAGCAACACCGCCGACCACTGTCAGGAAGCACAGGCAGTTCACAGATGGTCACTCCCGCACATTCATACTCACTTTGCACCGCTACGCAATGCGACAGGTACCAGCCCGGTCCGTATGTGCACTTTCACACACATACTCACCCTACACCCTAATGCATTGCCACTGATACCAAACCGGTCAGTAGATAACTCTGCCGATCCCATGGCTCCAAGTCTCCCGCCACCCTCCAATTCACCTCCACTGTCCCAGACACTCTGGATGGAAGTTCACCAGCCCCTCTCTCCCGGACACAAGGCCACTCATGGCTGAGGTCACACCTCGTCTAGGTCCCCGGAAAGCAGGTGGGGATAGACAGTAAGCACACACCAGATGTAGACATAAACAAAGGGGGTCTTGGCGCCCCTCAGGAAGTTCACCAACAAGCTGCGAAACAGAAACGGGCCAAGAGCAACAATTTGTTGCAAACAGGGGTCCACCAGGGCCTTCTGGCACCAGCCCAGTTGGCCGAAGCACGGAGGGAGGGACAAAGCAGTCTCTTGACCTGCTCCCGAACCTTTCTCGGAAGCGTCCCTCCAGCCTAGTCTATTCCTATCACTCCTACCTGGTACCACAAAGTCTTCGGAGGGACCAGATGGAGAGAGGGCAGTTGTTCTACCCTGATGGGGCCAGTGAGGGAACAACACACAGGGAAGCCTCTCTGCTTGAGGAGGCACCCCGCCTGGTACATGTTGATCCAGGTTGCGCACCAACAATCACGGCACAGGGTCTGGCGCACGAGATGAGTCGCACCAGACACTTCAGGTTACACGAAGTAGAGTTGCAAATACATACCTCCCTGGAAATGAGGCACACCTTGATGTCGGTTACACCAGATGATTCTGGTCACACACACAGGTGTAAGTTCAGCAATGCCTCACGAGTTAGAATGAGTCTACAATGGTTGCGTCCCCCACCTCCGAGGGTCACAGCTTGTGAATCTGAAACCGCACGCAATGAGCATGCAGTCGCGTGGCGCACAAGAGAAATGCAGACAGTCGATGAAGCGGGCCTCTTTGGATCCCGCAACCAGTGAATCCGCTCACCACCTGCAAGACGCTTATGTGTGCTGAGGTCCCTGCCGTACCGGAACCACTGCCGTAGATGCAGGTAACTTATTGAGCTCCACACCATGCACTACAGTCTCCAGAAACGATTCTGTAGTTCAAAGCTCACACCGCGCTGTCCAGCTTTCAGCAGGCAATGTAAGCACTTGGAGGGCACTGCTCTCCAGATGTCACCTGTAGATGATGTGGGCCCCTTATAGGAGATCCTTGATATTCCTGAGACCTCCGAGAGAACAGGAGACCAGCCAACTGGTCCTTGGGAGCCCTTTTCGGAGTGCCACACATCACCAGGTAGTCTGCCCAGGCCATCCACTATTCAGGAAGGCATGCGGTCCTTTCCACGGGCAGTTATACTCCATGTGCACAACAAAGTCATCTGACAATGTGCACCATGCACTCCAGGTTCTCCGGTCCTGCGTCCCCACAAGTGGATTTCTACCCCAGCGGCCCTTTGAAGTTGGCGAACTACAGATATGTCCCCTAAATTTCTGTCCTGTCTTCCATGAGTCCGTGGAATGTAGGTCTTTATCTTAATGTGGGCCATGATCTGGCCCCAGAGGACAGGTGTCACGATCTCTGCACCCCCCCCCCCTCCCCCGTCTCATATATTCCGCCGGCCCATCAAATGGCAGTGGTCGACTATCGCAATTGCATGCCCAATGGTTAATGGCCGTCGCTGGGGAAATGCCCAGATGTTATATGTTAAAACAACAGTTGATGGACAGAATGCAGAACAATGTCATACATTCACCCCAGTACAGAGATCTGGGCCTAAATCCATCGTTTTTTTGCTCACCATGCCATTCCAGTTTGAACCCAGCCATATGCAAATCAGTCTGATGACGGCTGGAATGCCAGAAACCGGTCCTAGGATGCTTGTTTCCGGTCCAGGGAAGACATGGCTTGGCAGTTCGGGCTGGACTGTTCCCATGAGGCACAGGGTCAGACTGATTTGCATATGGCCATGTCTGAACTGGGGTGGTGGAGTGAGCTAAAGAATGATGATGGATTAAACCCAGATCAGTTGACTGGGGGTGAGTGTTTGATTGGCTCAAACGTTCCGTCCATCATCCCCTTTTGTATCGCAGATGTTATATGTTGACAGGCGCTAGAAATGTGCACTTTCTATAAGTGACATTTCCACACAAGATATGCCAAGCCCACCATTACAATTGGAATGTGTTTGGCCTAGTGAATCCATTGATAGGAAACATCACAAGGCTATGCCACTGCAATTCATTTTTGCAGCTTGAAATACAGGCGATCCCTTCCCCCATGCTAACTTAAGGGAAGAGCAAGCCTCCTCGGTAAGGGAAACCTCTGGGTCGTCCTTAACACCTGGCAGCGAACACCCATGGGTGCCTGCCCAGCCTTTCACCTTCCATCCTAGTGGAGGCGAAAGACCTCCTCCGGGTGTACTGTGTTTTACATGCCAGCCGGAGTACGTGCACAAGGGTGCTCTCTCAGACCTGCTGTGGCAGGTCGGACACATGTTTAAACGCGCAGTCCGTGCGATTGTGCACACCGGCCTGCACTAGCAGGTCGGACACGTAAAGAAACCTTACCAGCGGTGTAAGTCGCACCCAGACCGCAATGGCAGAAACATGTCTGCACCACTTCCTAAAATGTGTCGGAAGGGTACGCGCACTTTCACACTGCAGTACAATGAGAAAGGGCCCAGAGCCTTCGGGCTCCACATGAGAACCAGCATGCACACCGGCTGGCAGGCCGGCAGCCTGGCTCCCTAGGACACCCATGGTGTCGTTGTGCTATCCGCCAACAGTGGCAGTCCGAATTCCCGCTAAGCACTTCCTTGGTGCCAACGCACACACCAGCCTTTCTTGGCAGGCTGCTGGCGGGGGGCCTAGAACGTCACTGGCGCAAGGGCTCAGGCTGACCGACACTAGCAGGCCGGACACAAGCCCAGCACTACCTTAGTGCTAGCGCATCCACAGCTTGTTGTGACAGGCGGACGTTCCGTTTCACCTCCTCAATTAAACGAACAGAGAGTAGGCGAAGACTAGAGGACAAAAAAGCAAAAGGTTTCGGTGATGTTTCCCTAAGAAAGCCATGTCCAACACACACAAAAAGCCAAGACTTCGCCTACAGGTTCACACACTACCAAGCCAAGGGGAATGCCCTGTCAAACTGGTAAGGGAAATTTGCATATGCCTTTCCACCAATTCCCCTGATCGAAGGGTACTGGATAAGGCCAGACAGTCGAAGACAACGCTCATCCTCATAGCCTCACAATGGGCCAGACAGACCTGATATTCGGACCTGTTGGTGCAGGAACGCAATCAAGGCAGAACAGGTTCTGCTAGCATTGCAAAACGGAAGTGTGTACCGCCTTTTGAACCTATGCACAAGACTGATTTAAAGTCTCTAACCCTGAAAACAACCTTTCTAATAGCAATCACATCTCTACTGAGTCAGCGAGCTACAAGCTCTCACAATACAGGAACCATACCTGCAAATCTACAAAGATAAGGTGGTCCTTAGAACAAATCCACAGTTCCTACCAAATTGGTGATACAATTCCATGTCAACCAAAGCATACAAGTACTAGCTTTCTTCCAAGAGCCAAGGACACAGGACGAAAGGGCCCTTCACACACCGGACATGTGGAGGGCACTAATGTACTACCTACAGGAAACAAAAGGTTTTTGTAGGAGAACGAATATTTTGTCTCCTTTGCCAGAGCAAGCAAGGGGTCACCAATGACCAAGGGAACAATCGCAACATGGAATATACAAACCTGCTACACCAGAGCGGGAAAGACATTATCTGTGCGCTCCAGAGCACATTCAACCAGGAAGAAGGGCGTAACACTTGCATTCCTAGCAAACATACCCATTGACGAAATCTGCACAGCAGCAGGCTGCTCATCGCCACACACCTTCACAAAACACTACTATGTGAACATTCAAATGAACAAGGAGGCACAGGTGGGATAGATACTACAACACCTGTTTGCCAGCACATTCACATTTCAACCCAAACAACCCAAGGGACGGGATACCGCTATGTAATCTAATGCACAGCATGTGAATCCAGAAGAGGATTCAAGCTGCAAAATCAAATGTTTACTTACCAGTAGGAGTAGTTTTGCAGTTTGAAGAACTTTCTGGATTCACTTGCGACCCACCCGCCGCCCCAGAAATGGGATATGAAACAAACAGGTGGGAAAGAGAAATGGAGGAAAAGAAGAACAGGAAAAAAAAAAGAATCTGAAGATGGCGACCATGCACAGGAACTTCTGGGGTGCCATCTGACCTCCCACAAGGGGTGGACTTGCCACCAAATGGTCGTCGATGGCCACGAAAAAGACCAAGCTTTTTTGGACCAAACCACTAGATGGTGGAATAATGCACAACATGTGAATCCAGAAAATCCTTCAAGCTGCAAAACTACTCTTACTGGTAAGTAACTATTTTGTTTGCCCTTTAAAAAAGCTATTGCTGTGTAATGTCTCACTGGGGTCCGGCGCTCCTTCACAAATTCTAGAAGTGCCAACAAAGGGGGATAGATCTATTCTTCATTGTCATCTTTCCTAGTTCAGTGAACATATCTGCCCAGAAAGCCTGAATTCGGGTCCACCTCCTAGCTAAATGAATAAAATCCTGTCCATTTCAAGACCACCTAGAGCACACGTTCATCTTAAGCAGCCCAGCTGGGGGTAGCTGAGCTGGTGTGTAATAAAATCTTTGGATAAATTTGAAGTGGCAAAGTCTGTGCTTGGTGTTTAAAGACTTTGAATGAATTTGTGTGCAACAGCAAGCCCACTGTCCGATATCTCCTGTCCTGACTCTCGCACTGCATGCCAAGAATGGTCTCTAACCTTGAAGTCCTATAGATTCAGTTTAAAAGGCATTTTGCATTCATGCATCGTCGACTGATGTTCGCAACTGAGGGTGAATGAGCTATTTCGATATGCCGACAAGTGTTTTTTATGGTGCTCCAGATCCTATCATACAAGGTGTTTAGTAGTCCAAACATGACCACCATCTCCCTGAAAGCGGTTTAAGCTCTTGAATCGTCCTTCTACAACTAGGTTCCCCCAGACTTGTCATCTCAAGTTCAGACATCTACAATATTGCTAATCTCTCTGAAGTCAAGGGGCGGGCCATGAACTGTCCACAATAAGATGCCCCTGCCGCTTAAGGAAAAGACTGTGCACTGTAACGGGTTCAGGCTTCGCCTAGGTCTAGCTGCTGGCAAAAGTACTTTAGTTCTCAGAGGGACTGGTGAGGTGAACTCCCCTTCAGGGGCCAAGTAGAACAATGACCAAGGTCCACTGACTCAAAAATGGACAAATTGTCCTGTGCTCCATGGAAATGTAATTTGAAGTAGATGACCGAAAGTCCCCTAGCCTCTTATGATAAGTTGAGTCTGTCCCAGCTCAGTCTGGGTCAGCATTATCATTGGAGACTTTGTGAGTCAGCCATCAGGTGGTACAACGGTTACATTAATAAACCAATGTAGCAGGCAGGGTAGTATCATCATCATCTTCCTAATATTAATGTGACCTGCTAACGAAAGTGGGTGGTTAATCCACCACTCAACACTCTTTGCATTGTTCTTTTCAAAGACTCTTTAGACTTCGTGATGCAACTTGATGCCCAGATATCTCACTGAATCCTCCGCCATCAGAGCAGAAGCGGGGTCACATTGTATCATATTTGCTGCCAGATGTAAAATCAACTACTTACCTAAGTTTACCTTGAGGCTTGTTATTCTGCCAGATCGCAAGACCCTCCTGTACAATAGGGGAGAGGTTGAACTCTGCATCTCAGCCATACAGAAAAAAATCATCTGCATATAGGGAAATGGTGATGCAGAACCTCAAATTTGTCTCTGTATGATTTATAAATTTATGAAAGTCTGCAGTGAACTAATCAGTACCTGGTGGTTAACCAACCTGCATCTCTTTGATTCCCTTTTAAGTTTCTTCTGGCATTCAAGAAGTAAGGAGGAGGCTCTTAAGTGTAGACGCAGGTCGTTTCATGCATAGGAGCAATGTAGGAGGAAGGCTCGACTGTTAGATCTGGTTTTCCTTATGCATGGGATTTGTGCAAGTAGGAGACTGGATGAGCAGCGTTGTATGGAAGGTATGCTGGGACAGTGTTATGTAGTGCCTTGAAAGTGTGGGTGAAGAGTTTAAAGTGTGCTTGTTTGTGCTCGTCATTGAATTGTATGTTGTGTAGACGTTGGATGAGGATTGGATAGGAGACTGTCAGATGCTGCGGAGAGGTCCAGGAAGATGCGGGCCGCCGTGTCTCCTCTGTCCAGAGTCATGCGGATGTCATCCGTGGCAGCTATGAGGGCAGTTTCCATGCTGTGGTTGGGTCTGAAACCTGACTGAGTGGTGTCAAGTAGTTTGTGGTCGTTGAGGTATCCGGTGAGGTGTCTGTTGATGATTTTCTCCAAGACCTTGGCCGGCCATGGTAGAAGAGAGATTGGTATGTAGTTGTGAGCGTTGAAGCGTCTGCAGAAGGTTTCTTCAACAATGGGGAGACGGTTGTATGTTTCCAAGGATCTGGGAAGGTCACAGAATAGGTTGGAGGCATTCAGAATGGGTGTGAGCATGGTGCTAATGGGTTGCAGTCCTCTGGAGTAGATGTGGTGGGGGCATGGTTCCGGTGGGGCCTCGGAGTGGATGGACCTCATGGTGGCAGCGGTTTCTTCTGGGGTGAAGGGCCAAGTGGTTAGCATTGGTTCTTTGGATAAGATCGGGAGGTGTTTGGCAAGGTCTTTAGGGTTCAATGACGGCCTGAAGTTGCTGTAAATTGCTGTGATTTTGTTTGAACAATTGAAAGAGATCGTTGCTGAGGTCTTGCGAGGTGGTAATCGAGTTGGAGGCAGCCGATGGTTAGGTGATATCTTTCACAATGGCACAGATTTCTTTGCTTCGGTTGGTTCTCGCATCGATGCGGTCCCCCACAGCGGCACATTAGGTGGTTTGAATCATTTGGTGGCAGCATTTAAGGAGGAATTGAACATGCTCCCGTCTGCATTGTCCTGCCTCAGTCTCAATTTGTGCTCCTGTTATTTGCAGTGGCGTTTCATCAAACCAAGTTCCTCTGTGTTCCAACTGGCCTCAGGTCTGGATCTTGTTGTATTGCTGTGTTTGAGGGGATCAAAGGAGTTGGCGTAAGGAGGTGATCCAATTGTTGATTTTCTTGATGGTTTTGAGGAATGCTGTTGCTGTGTTCAGGTCGGTGTGTGTTGAGAGCATTGTTCCAGTCCTTGTCAGTGATGCTGTTACAGTTTCATCGGGCTGGTCTGGCGGTGGTGCGTGTGCATTGACCTAGACGGGTATGCTGAACTTGACATAGGCATGGTCTGTTCAGGGGACTAGTGTTGGCTCATCGATGTGGATGTTGCTGAAGTTGGTAAAAATAGGGCCCAGGAAGCATCCGGCGACGTGGGTAAGTCCCTTTACTCATTGGGTGAGTCTCAGTATTCCAAGATCATCAATGAGTGCTCGTAAGTTGAGGTCTATGTAGACTTCCAGGTGGAAGTTCAGGTCTCAAAGTAGTATGTAATTGCTGGCACCGAGGGCGAGTGGTGTGACGAAGTCTGTGTTGGTGAAGCTGGTGCGTAGTCTTGGTCTGTAGATGAGAATGGCACTTGGGCTGTGACATGGAGCTTGAACGACAGGTGTTCCATGTTAGAGGATGTCTTGTCCGTGGATGTGGTGCAGCTGATCAGGTTCTTGTTTATGATGGCTATTCTGCCTCTGGGTTTATCAAGTCTGTCTTGCCTAGCAATCTGGTAGCCAGGGGGGATGGCTGTGTTGATGTTAGGTGCCAATGCAGGGTTCAGCCATGTTTCTTTGACCAAATGTTATGTGCAGAGGAGAAGAATTAAAGTTCTGCTTTTCCTGGGAATCTAAACCTCCGTGCATCCACTGTGTTTTCCTGATCGATTATCTGAAGTAGTTTCCGAGTGGTAGCCGATGGACCTCTGGGGCCCCACCTGATATTTTTAAGTTTGAATTTAAGAGTCAAGGCTTTTATAGAGTGCCTGTAAGTCAGAGTAGTAAATTTGTTTGCATTCAAAATGTGGATCATAAACATTGATAAATGTGGAGGAAAGCCTGTGTAAAGCTCCCAGTACTACCATTAACCTGCCTTCTTAGTCTTCTATTGTCTTGGTCACTCAAGACACCCTTTTTCACCTACACCATTGAACCCA
Organism: Calotriton arnoldi; assembly: GCA_963921515.1. Lineage (NCBI taxonomy): Eukaryota > Metazoa > Chordata > Amphibia > Caudata > Salamandridae > Calotriton > Calotriton arnoldi. The sequence goes on from CAWUFW010005672.1 coordinate 259,119, forward strand.
GGTATGTGTGTTGTATTATGCAAAGAAAAGCAGCCATCCCCCAGTCTTCCTGACCCAACTCTTTCTTATAGGAAGACTACCATTTTGCCTGCACCAATAGTCTGTAACCCTCTACGTGCCATTCATTACAAATCAGTAATCCGCACATCAGTGTGTGTTGTCCCAAGCATCGTCCATGATATATCCTGATTGAAGGGTAGGTAAGCTTAACTGGATGCCTGTTTGAAAATACCTTTTCTGAAACAATGGAAGGAACTGATATTATGTGTGTGATCCCAGATCACCAGTGTCCTCCTTTCCACACTGCAAACCCCAACTGGTAATATCACAATTCCACTCCCAAAAAAACATTACAAACGTGTTTTAAAACGCCCACCATATATCAGTGGCAGAGGTAGAATATGGTAGAGGTTAGAGAGAACCATGCTAGACTTCCAGTACGCAGTGGTGGCTGCTTGCTCTAAGAGCTGGCGAATAGTCTTGTAAAGCCCTCTCCCCAAATAGGTGGGACCCAGCATAGCATAGACCTAAGAATGACTCGGAGAACAAGTCTATGCAGAGAAATCACAGCAGTGAACTAGATCATCACACTGTTGGTGTTTTTACATGCATTCCCACCCGCCCCCTTTCCACCATGGTCTAGGTCCAAGCCAACAAACTACGCTCAAACATACATATAAAGCATTGGAAGAGAGTCAAATCAGTTGTTCTATCTCAGCAAGTGTCGGTCATCATTGCCCATGACCAGATCTGCTTCCTTGCCCACTTCTCTAGGAGATGTCCACTTGTTTCACCACTAATATGACTCTTGCCATCCATTTTGAAGTTGATGAACCCGGAACACTATTGCATAAGGAACTTGGGGATTGCAGTCTTTTTCACACTGTTAAGTGACAATTAGTCCATAAATCCGGAAATAATGAAATAACACCTGCTAAATTCAGATTTCTCTCTTCACTGACAAATTGAAGGGCAGTATCCTGATCTCTGTATTTAAATAAGCAGGCAGTTGTAGATCGTAGCAGCGTGCCTGGGACTGGCCTAGACCCCCAAGATGTGTGGTCTCTGCTTTGCCTACAATCCTAATGTACCTGCAGCATGTCTGTAGGTCCTCATTTTTAGCTTTGATATGTTAGAGGGCTCGCCCCATCTGTACAACCTATTTCTGGAATGCTCCCCAGGTCAATCCTAGATACGCGTTCATCAGGTTGTTCAAAAATGCAGTCCATTGATCGGTGTCCATCTTGCTGCCTATTGCGCGGAGACTGCTCCTCGTGTCTTGTAGGATCACCTTGGTGTTGGACTTCCAGTGGATCAGGAACTCCCTGTCTTCATCCCCAGTGGCTCCCTAACCCGCATCTGTAGTGCGATCGGATTGCCTAGAATCAAAGGGTAGTTTGGCTTGCTTGCGGTCTGAGTTTCCCATTATTATATAGTGGTCCAGGAGATGTGTAATTATCGAGCTCGACAGCCGGGGGCAATCCCCACTGGATTTCACAGTATGCTGCTCATCCAAAGGCTTCAAGATAGCAGTCAGATGCAGCTTCCTTCAGTGGGCATCACACAGTCACTCCACTTGCAAGCTGTGCATTTCCCGCCTCAAGCAGTACTCGCTCTCTGACCTGGACAAGTACAATGACTACAGCCCAGTGGCACTACCTCATTCTTCAGAGGCAGGCTACTGTGTCCTTGTCCTCAGCCCTGGTTGTAGAGGCAACACCACCAATCTGGCAAACATAAGGGCTCCATGCGCATTCCTGGGGCCCAAATAGACCATCATTGCCACTAGATCTGTAACTTGCAAAATGTCTGCCTGAATAACTTTATTTTTAAACTTGGGTTCAGTGTATTCAAAAGCTTTGGCACTTGAACTTGTACAGATTTTCCTCCATCCTTTAGTCTACTGAAGATTTGTCGAGTAATTTGGTGCTGTGTAGCCATTTAGAGATTCTTGATTGGGATATAATATTGGCAAGATTTTCTATGTGCTCTGTGCTTTTATTCCTGTATTCCTTGTGTATGGTATTAAGAACTTTAAACTTGATTCTCTAATACCAACAGCCATATTCTCTGCTTTGCAGCTCTGACACCTCCTTTCAGTGATATTTTGTTTAGTGGTTATGAATGTTGTGATTATGCTATAATGCAAAAAAAAAAATACTTCTTGCCAGAGTTGTCTACCATGGGTGCGTTCGTCATTTAAAAAAAATCCTCCCTAATGAACCTAATGTAGTGTAAACATCAGAGATTTTATATCCTTCATCAGAATGTTAAACTGAAGGAACAACTGCTACTGTGTAGAATTCTGGGACTGTGGAGCTCCCACGCTGTCTCAAAGTGGCTGTATCATTTTAATATCTCGCCCGAGATAGAGCATGCGCTATCAATTGCAAGACACTTTGTTTATTTACAGGGGGCTTATAGCTCACTCATTGCTTACCATTGGATGGCTTTATAGTCGTTCATTTACTTGCTTTTACTTTATCAGTGGGTGCGAACTTCACTTACTCCTCTGTTTGTTCCTTCCCTGGCGCACGGTCCAAGCACTGCTTCCTAGCCCAATCTGTATCCTTGCACTGCTCGTTTGGCTTTGGAAGTACTTTTGTTCTTTTAGTTGCAGCAGTACATGTGTTTGAAGGCCATCTTTGTTGTTGCTTCTTGCCCTGTCATTGTTGTTGCTTCTTGCCCTGTCATTGTTGTGTTGTTTGCCCCATCGTGGCTTTGCCCCGTCCTCCATCCCTTTTGTTGCTTTGTCCCACCCCTTATACTCTACTCCAGCGTTGTTGTTTTGCTCCATCCTGCCAGAAAAATAATGGTATGACACTGCCAGCGCTGTCCACAGCATAGTGCTTTTGTTTCTAACATTTGGCCTTGCTGCACATTAGCCGCGCTGCTGTACAACATGGCTAAAAGACATTGACATATCAGTCAATCAGGATTTATAAAGCGCGGCAAATCACCAGTGAGGGTCTCAAGGCAAGACCTATTGGCTTAGCCAATGCTTGTTTCTCTCTGAAGCCTATGAGAACAAGTTCCCTGTCCATCGTTTAAAAAGTGGGAAAGAAAAATGGTTTGATCAATGCGTTTTTGTGAGTTAATCGGTTTTTCACAAGCATTTATTAAGACAAACATGAAGTGAAGTTTTTTCTCTAAATAGTGTGTTTATGATTTGAAAGCATTTCTCTTAGTTGTATGTGTTCTCACACATAAGTAAATGAACAAACGCCTCATAAAGTATTACAGATAAGTAACTTTTTCTTCTGCTGCACCATCCCTCTAACCTGTACAAAGTTTAAAGTTCTTGGAATGGCCTAAAAAGATGGTCATAGACACTGTAAGAATGCTAACTTTGAATGTTTGGGGGGGATCAAAGAAACCTTGTCATAGACAAAGCAGTCTACCTTAGTAGATTTATATAGACAAGTGAATGGTTTGTCCTAAGGAAGGATGCCAAATGGTTTATAGAAATAGAAAATGTTTCTGCTGTATCATTTCATGTTTCCTGTGTTTGATGTTTAAACCATTTGCAGACAATGAAGTACACGTGGGCGCAAGCCAGGTTCTGTTAGTTTTTCATTCCTTGCACTCAGCATCATTTACTGCAAGATACTAACTTATTTTAAAAGATTTAGTTTATGTAGTCTGATTTTCCATTCTAATTATGGAACTTTAATATGGGGCTTCCGTTTCATATTGGTGTGAGTTTGTATATGAGAAATTGTTACTGTCGGTCAAATACATTGCGTAATAGTTAACAAAACCTCATTCCATCTAGAAATATCTGAAATTGAAACCATTCCAGCTGCCTGTGCAAAGGATTCTGCTTACCACAAGATGACTCCGGAGTTAAATTTACATCTTCCAAAATGTGATACTGGATGTGTTGAGAATCTTTTGGGTCTTAAAAACATCCTCTCACTTTCAGAAGATTTAATGTCATTTATAAAGGTAATTTCTAAAAACTATTTCTTGACTTTTTTGTGTACAAAGATAACCGTGGTAATAATGAAGATAATGCATGCAAATGTGGCATACCTTAAATTGATCTGATCATGGTCTGGTCACAACAGTTCATATAATGCTATTCGGCTCAAATTGGCAGGTTGTTTTCAACTTGCTAACCTCTGGAGAAAACTCCACTTTCATTATACGTTAAGGTTGTGTTGTCTACTGACATACAACACCCGACACATTGCCTGGGCATTAAATAATTGTCTGATGTATATCGAGCTTAATCCTATTAAATTAACTTAATTTCCATGATTGGTAGCAAGCTCCACTCCCCCCATAATTAAACTTGACTCAACAAAATGAACCTACTAGGATTCTCTTCAACAATCTCCTTCATTACCATTTCCTCAACTTCTACAGTGATCTATGCCTCACTAAAACAGCACATGGAGGGGAAACTTCCCATGTTGTGGTATCAGACGGTTCCTGTTCTCTTCCAGGGGATCCTCATCAATAGTCATAAGCACATGAATATTCCCACCCATGCGCTGGACCCCGGAAACATATAAAACATATATGTGGAAACCATATATGTAGATAGATATATATATATATATATATATACATATATACATATATATATATATATACATATATATATACATATATATATACATATATACATATATATATATATATATACATATCACAACAAGAGTTTGCCTGCTGAGAGAGGACACCACACAGGTGAGTTCTTTATCCTGACACCATTTATTCAACGAAGGCAGTCACAGTAGGCAGACATCGCGGCAACTTCATATTCCCTCCCGACGCGTTTCGTGCTTTGGAGAGCACTTCTTCATGGGGTGCTGGGATTGTGGTGTTTGAAACCGGCAGTTTTCGCGCACTACATTTAAACAATTACTCCCCGCCCAGGTGGGCGTGGCCACCCCTGTGGCCTGATGGTCAATGTAGTGCTGCTGTGCTACTTCAGTGAGTTGCCAAGTTCCAAGACCATCAGGCCACAGGGGTGGCCACGCCCACCTGGGCGGGGAGTAATTGTTTAAATGTAGTGCGCGAAAACTGCCGGTTTCAAACACCACAATCCCAGCACCCCATGAAGAAGTGCTCTCCAAAGCACGAAACGCGTCGGGAGGGAATATGAAGTTGCCGCGATGTCTGCCTACTGTGACTGCCTTCGTTGAATTAATGGTGTCAGGATAAAGAACTCACCTGTGTGGTGTCCTCTCTCAGCAGGCAAACTCTTGTTGTGATTTGTGCGGCCCCGCCTGAGCCGCGAGAGTGACCCCGCTGCGCCCAGCGCAGTCCTGCTGAGGTGCCACACGGCATTTCAGCTTGAAGGTCAGGCGAGTGCGATTCAGCGATTTGAGCGGCAGTGCAGAGCCTGGCATGCTGTGTGCACACCCACTGGGGATCTTATTGACAATACGCTGTTTGGAACTTGGCAACTCACTGAAGTAGCACAGCAGCACTACATTGACCATCAGGCCACAGGCGTGGCCATGCCCACCTGGGCGGGGAGTAATTGTTTAAATGTAGTGCGCGAAAACTGCCGGTTTCAAACACCACAATCCCAGCACCCCATGAAGAAGTGCTCTCCAAAGCACGAAACGCGTCGGGAGGGAATATGAAGTTACCGCGATGTCTGCCTACTGTGACTGCCTTCGTTGAATTAATGGTGTCAGGATAAAGAACTCACCTGTGTGGTGTCCTCTCTCAGCAGGCAAACTCTTGTTGTGACATATATACATATATACACATAATGCAGCCTTCCATAGCAATGCTGAGCAATTATGTAAGAAATTCTCCTGTATCTTGTATATAAATACATTCCAATAAAGCAGGGAGAAAGAAAACACATTTGAAAACTGCTTTAATATACAGCAGAAATCATAAACTTGCAAGGAAGAATGAAAAACATTGTCAGCACATAGGCTGCATTGTAGAAAACCTCAGTGTAGAAAGCTGAAAAGCTAACCCACAGAAACACACAGCATAAACTGGCACTGTGCCTTTAAGGCAGCCATGACCCCTAGCTTCCCATCATGCCTCAGGGGTGACAGTTAGGTCAGTTGTTCTTTCCGGCTCCTTCTGTCAGGACCCTGGTTACTTCAGCTCTTACTTTTTTCTGATTTCTGTCAGAAAATACTTCTCTTTTTTTGTCAAAAGCTTTTTTACTTCGACGGTTTTTTGTTGTTGAAGTATATCTCTGCTGTTTTTAAGAGAGTTAAGCATTATTTTCCAGTCAAAAAAATGCCCTCTTTTTGACTCTTGCCCTGCCTGTGGCAAGAAGAAGGCTAAAACAGACTCCCATCCTGTCTGTATTCTCTGCCTTCCTTCTGATCATAATCCCAAGACCTGTCAACATTGCCAGCTGCTGTCCAAAAGAACTCCAAAAGGACAGGGAGAGGATTCGCCTCTATGGACTGGCTGAGAAGAGGAAGTCTCCTTCAAGAGGCAGGTCTCCGAGGAAGAAGAGGAAAGAGAGAGCCACTACTCCATCTAGAAGTAAGGTTCCAGTCTGCTCTCCATCGGCGTCGGGCTCGGCGCCTCAAATACCTTCATCGGCAACGAAAACGTCGACGAGAACACCATCGACGGCGGGCTCGCCGTCGAGAGAACACCGGTCGTCAACGAAGACTACAGGTACGTCGGATCCTCCGCCGTCGTCAACCCGGCGGCGTCAAGGAGTGTCTCTCCGTTGGTGCGGGCTCGCCCAATGTCGAGAAATAGATCTCCGTCAAGTCGGCGTTCGACGTCCTGACATGCTCCGCCGTCGCAAGGTCACCGGCGATCGGCGTCGAAGCAGGCGTCTCCGTTGCCGTCAACCAGGCGACGGTCAACGTCGAGACGCGCCTCGTCACCAGAGGCAAGGCACTCATCGCCTCCATCGTCGTCCAAGCGACGTTCGACGTCGAAGGCTCGATCTTCGCCGACGTCGAGGAAAGATCAGTCGTCGAGACCCAGAGTGAAATACACCAGACGTCGTTCGACGTCGAGACGGCGGTCTCCGTCGACGGCGAGAAGTGCCCCGATCTCGACTCCACTGACTTCCAGTAGACGGTCAGCGTCGAGAGAGAGATCGAGCAGGCATCAAGAAGCGACGTCGAGAAGGATTTCTCCGTCCATCCGTTCTTCGTTGGGGTCTCCTGCACGCTCAACGTCGAAGGCGAAGTCTGTGGGCTCCAGGGGTTCGACGTTGCACCATACAACGTCGAAACACACGAAGAGGTCGACGTCGAGGAGACGATCAGGCTCTAGGGACTCACCAGTGATGGTGACGCAGAGCAGGTCGACGTCGAGGCACTCTCCATCGACGTCACATCGATCATCAAGACGCCGATCACGCACCAGAAGTCACAGAGAGTCCTCTCATTCTATTCGGAGCTCACCCCAGACGATTGCGACGTCACGCAGTTCTTCTGCTCATTCGCCTGAGCTTCCAAGACGCTCTCCAAGGAGACAGCGATCTCCTTCAATCCATCTTTCACCCAGATGGGTACAACCTCTCCATCATTGGCAGAAAGAACCCTCGGGTCACGCCCAGCGGCCTACGGACTATTCCAGTCCACTGCACAGATCACCGTTACAACGTCTCGTGCAGAAAGTGGACAGGTCCCCCACCACTCGGACCAGAGAACACAGAGGCAGATCTCCTGAGCGCAGGTCGACTCAGGGTCATCGCAAGAGACGGCGAACACCATCTTCGTCCTCATCTTCGACGCACTCATCCAAAATGGACTACTCGCCTACCCTTACGGATAGTCCTCCTTCTAGGGTGTCACCCATCGATGATGTGAACACCTTTCACGATGTTCTCGCCAGAGGAGCACAAAAGCTGGGCATAACCATGTCAGCTCCTCAGACCACCACGTCCATTATTTTCGAGACCCTCCATCAAAGGTCTGCGACTAGACCATTGCTTCCTTTGGTCCCTGGTATCATTGAGCCGGTAATGGACATCTTCCTCACTCCATCATCGGCTAAAGCAGCTCCGGCTCGGATCCTGAAAAAATATAAACCTGCTGCATCAGATCCTCTTTTTCTCAAATCGGATCCGCCACCGGACTCTGTCATTATTGCAGCAGCAAAGAAGACACACGCAGTTGCTTCTTCCTCCTCAGCTCCTCCAGATAAAGAAAGTAGAGCACAGGATTCTTGGGGTAGGAAGGCTTGCGGCTCTGCAGCGTCTTCTCTTCAAGTGTCTAACGCTGTGGCTCTGCTGGGCCGTTATGACAGGTCCTTATGGGATTCACTGGAGCGTTTCAAAGACAAACTCCCAAAGGAGGATCAACAGGATTTCTCTGAGATTCGCCAGGAAGGTGCGCTGGTGGCCAACCAGGTAATCAGCACTGCAGCGGATGGGGCGTCTTTGGCGGCTCACTCTTATGCACATGGCATATGTGCACAAAGATCTTCCTGGTTGCGCCCGACAGCGTTGAAACCGGAGGCGCAGCAACGCATCTTGAATCTTCTGTTTTCTGGCAACTCACTGTTTGGATCACACACAGATGAGGAAATGGCCAGAATGAAGGCCGAGTTGGACACGTTAAAGGCTGTGGGCCTGGAGAAGAAAAAGGAGTTTAAACGACGCTACAGGCCCTACAATCGTAAAAATTACCAACAGAGGGTTCAAACCCCTCAATGGTCTCAAAACAAACAGATCAAGTCCCAGTTCCAAGGCCGTCGTTCCTCGAGAGGAAGAGGAGGACACCAACAGCAGTCCTCTTCCGCAGCAAAAACTCAAGGGAAGCAATGATTTTCTGCTTCCTCTAGCACCGTTGCACACTCCAGTGGGAGGAAGTATCTCAAACTACATTCAAGAGTGGCGCAACATCACCAAAGACCAGTGGGTGCTGAATCTATTAAACAATGGGTACGCACTACGCTTTTGCGCGTCCCCAAGAGACATTCCTCCGGTAAAATCCCGTCATCTACACCTAGATCTCCTGCTTCAGGAAGTGTCGACCCTTCTCAGGAAACTGGCCATAGAAGAGGTCCCTCCTGCACAGAGAGGAAAGGGAGTTTACTCAAGATACTTCCTTGTTCAGAAAAAGACCAGCCGAACAAGTTCAGACCAATTCTAGATCTACGTTCTCTGAACAAGTTCATCAAAAAAGAAAAGTTTCGAATGTTGGCGCTCCATCAAATATTTCCACATCTGAGAAAAGGCGATTGGATGTGTTCGGTGGATCTCCAAGATGCGTATTTTCACATTCCAATCACACCACGGCATCGCAAGTTCCTGCGGTTCATGGTGGGCGCGAAGCAATACCAGTTCAAGGTCTTACCCTTCGGCCTAAAATCTGCCCCGAGGGTATTCACGAAATGCATGGCAGTAGTAGCAGCAGCATTACATCGCCATGGTCTGTTCGTGTATCCATACCTGGACGACTGGCTGTTGAAGGGATCATCTCCCCACATGGTGCAGGAGCACCTTCACATCTGCCTGGATCTCCTTCAACGCTTAGGCCTGCATGTCAACGTGGACAAATCAGTTTTTCAACCAACTCATTCTCTCCACTATCTGGGCGCCACCCTAAACTCCGACCTCGGAAAAGTGTTTCCTTCGGAGGAAAGATTGTCATCAATGAGAAACAAAAGCAACATCATCCTCCAAGCACATCAACCATCAGTAAGACAAGTGGCTTTTCTGCTGGGGTCGATGGCCTCTTGCATTTTTCTCATACCCAACGCCAGATTGAGAATGAGACCGTTGCAACAAGATCTGGAGGACAAATGGGACCAATCCCCGGGTCAGTGGAACGACCGAATTCTCCTCTCTACAACGGCGAAGACGTCCATTCTCTGGTGGGTGCAGCCAAAGAACCTTCTGGTGGGAGTCCCATTCCATCAACCTCTGCCAAAACAAGCTCGGATCACGGATGCGTCCCTTCAGGGATGGGAAACGCATCTGGGTCAACTACAAACTCAGGGCAGATGGACCAGCAGGGAGCAGTCCTATCATATCAACATGCTAGAACTGCGGATGGTTCATTTAGCCCTCAAGGCTTTTCAGCCGTCGATTCAGACCGAGTCGATCCTAATACAAACGGACAATACAACCTTCATGTATTACTTGAACAAACAAGGTGGAACACGCTCTCGCCCTCTGTCTCTGGAATCCCAGGCGATCTGGCACTGGCTGCTAGCCAGGAACCTATCTATCACGGCAGTACATCTGCCAGGAGAACAGAACGTGCGAGCAGACGCCCTCAGTCGTCACTTCGAGGAACAAGAAGACTGGGTGCTCAACGACGAAGTGGTGGCGGACATTTTTCATCAATGGGGTCATCCCTTCATCGACCTTTTGCAGACGATCGCAACAGAAAATGCCACGCCTTCGCATCCAGGTTTTACCGACCAGGAACGAGGGGGAATGCTCTTTTGATAGACTGGTCAAGGAAATTTGCATACGCCTTTCCGCCCCTCCCTCTCATTCCGAAAGTGGTGACCAAACTTATCCGATCCAGGATGACGATGATCCTCATAGCACCAGACTGACCTCGCCAATGGTGGTATCCGGACCTGTTGCAACTCTCGGTCCGTCCGCATCGGAGACTGCCGTGCAGGCCGGACCTTCTGACCAAAATGGGAGGGAAGATTCTACACCCCAGCCTTCCCTCGCTCAGCTTGGCAGCATGGCTCCTGAAGTCCTGCAGTACGGACATTTGAACCTCCCTCAGGACTGCATGGACATTTTGAGGGAGTCGGAGACCATCCACAAGGACCTCATACTCTTTTAAATGGAAAAGGTTTTACTTGTGGTGTATCCGTAATGGGTGGAGTCCAATTAACGGGCAAGAAGAGGTAATCTTGCCGTATCTGCTATACTTGGCCAAATCTGGTTTGAAGTATACGTCCATAAAAGTGCATTTGGCGGCCATCACGGCATATAGAAAATCACCTAACCAACCTTCTTTCTTTCAACTTCAGGTGGTCAAGGACTTCCTACAGGGGTTGAAGAAGGTTTATCCTCCTGTCCGACCTCCTTCTCCGCCTTGGGAGTTGAATCTAGTGTTGTCCAAATTGATGGGTCCTCCCTTCGAACCCATTCATAAGGCCACATTACAACACCTTACATGGAAAGTAGCTTTTCTGGTGGCTATTACATCAGCACGCAGAGTGAGTGAAATCCAAGCACTCTGTTCTAAGGAACCGTATACGGTTTTCCATCACAATAGGGTGGTTATGCGAACTCACCCTTCCTTCCTACCCAAAGTAGTGTCTGATATCCATATAAATCAGACAATTTCTCTCCCCTCTTTCTTTCCCAATCCTGCAACACCAGCGGAAAGGTCTCTTCATTCGTTAGACCTCAAGAGGGTTCTCAAATTCTATTTGGAGGGAACAAAATCCATTAGAAAAGCTGATCAATTGTTTATAAACTACGGTTCTGTTAGAACAGGCTTTCCAGCTTCTAAAAGATCCATTTCACGATGGATAGTGACTTGTATAAAGTTGGCCTACCTAATAGCGAACAAGCCTATGTTAACCTCTCCTAAAGCTCATTCTACTAAGGGCAAGTCTGCTACAGTTGCATTCTTACACAATGTACCGATAGCCGAGATTTGCAAGGCTTCAACTTGGAAATCGGTCCATACGTTTACCAGGCATTACTGTCTGGATTCTGACTCCAGAGCGGATACCCAAGTAGGCCAGGCCTCCTTGAGGAATCTGTTCCAATGTTCGCTTCATTGGAGCCTTTATATGCTTTATGGTTACTATGTATCTTGATTGTACTCTGGTTACTTGCCCGCAGGATGAGGGGATGAGCTTGCTATTCTGTTCATGTGTTTGACTATTGATGAGGATCCCCTGGAAGAGAAGGATAAGTTACTTACCTGTAATCCTAGTTCTCTTCCAGGGGTATCCTCATCAAAGTCATAAGCAACCCACCCGCCTCCCCGGGCAAGTGAACAAGATACATGTCTTTTCTTTGTGCTATGGTCTGCGGGTCTCCGCAAAGAACTGACCTAACTGTCACTCCTGAGGCATGATGGGAAGCTAGGGGTCATGGCTGCCTTAAAGGCACAGTGCCAGTTTATGCTGTGTTTCTGTGGGTTAGCTTTTCAGCTTTCTACACTGAGGTTTTCTACAATGCACAAAGAAAGTGGAATCAGCACACATCAAATTTAAGTATTGTTTAAAGTTCAAATGATATCAATTGTCCATGATGTCTTGAAGAAATTGCCAGGTCCAGATTTTTCTTTGTAATCAAAAATATTTTCTTTATTGATAAATAGGTTGTCATTAAAATCCAATATTCACACATTTCATTGAGCCACAAATGGCTCAATGAAATGTGTGAATATTGGATTTTAATGACTGAACCCATTTATCAATAAAGAAAATATTTTTGATTACAAAGAAAAATCTGGACCTGGCAATTTCTTCAAGTCATCATGGACAATTGATATCATTTGAACTTTAAACAATACTTAAATTTAATGTGTGCTGATTCCACTTTCTTTGTGCTTGTTTTTTGGGGGAATTACCCCAATAGAAAGTGTAGAGGGGTGCACTTTCTGGTTTCCAAGCACCATCGCCAAACTAGCTAGCCATTTGAAGTAACCGGTGCGGGCTCTTGCCTCAACCCTCTCTGCGTGCTTTGTTCTTTTTCTACAATGCAGCCTATGTGCTGACAATGTTTTTCATTCTTCCTTGCAAGTTTATGATTTCTGCTGTATATTAAAGCAGTTTTCAAATGGGTTTTCTTTCTCCCTGCTTTATTGGAATGTATTTATATACAAGATACAGGAGAATCTTACAACATTGCTCAGCATTGCTATGGAAGGCTGCATTATGTGTTTTTATATATATATATATATATATATATATATCTACATATATGGTTTCCACATATATGTTTTATATGTTTCCGGGATCCCGCGCATGGGCGGGAATATTCATGTGCTTATGACTTTGATGAGGATACCCCTGGAAGAGAACTAGGATTACAGGTAAGTAACTTATCCTTATGGATCAATCCATCCTCCAACCCACACCTTCAGGGCTGCATTGAGTGCCAACTCTTTTACACAATGACTGAGGCAGTGCCCTGCTCACTAGCCTCCTGGAATTCACCAGTGGTCCATATCTCCCTTACCCCAGAAGGTCATAATCTACATTGCATCTGTGTATGACCAGTCAGTGAACAGTCACATCACCCCACTCTTCAAAACCTCAACTTGCTGCCTCATCCAGCTCATTTGAAGCTCAAGTCAGTCTGTGTTATGTACAAAACCAGTCACACCAGTAAAACGAGGCTCCCTATTGGCAGATCCCTTAACATCTCCTACCCTATTGGTTCTCTTGTAAAAATTATATGTCCATTACCTGCACTATTGTAATCCCGAGTTTTTTTCTTTTTTTTTATTACTCAGCAGTTATTATGCTACTTGTCCTAGATAAAGCATTCCATTAGCTGTAGTGTGCTAGATTTGCAATTAACTTTTAATTTTTTAACTTCTGCTTTTCCTTCCCCTCATTTATGCGTTATTCCCAAGAGCAGTGGAGGCAGCAAGGAGTGTTGCAAGACCTAAACCATCCCTACTTGCTCTTGTAGTGTCAGAACAGTCACTGCTGCATTTTCTTTTTTTAATAGTGCCTGGCAAGTTCTTTGCAAAGTGGACATGTGGTCATCATTGCTTTAGATTCAGATGAAACCGCAGAATCCTTGTTCTGAAGCTTGGTTGTATAATTATGTGTTTCTCTTGTATTGTCCAAGCTCTCACTATCCAAAATGTTACATTTTTCAAAGAAACTTTTGAAATATAGTTTGGATAGAGAGTATAATTACAGCCTACCTTAACTAGATTTGCCACTTTCTTAGGATTGATACTGTGTCCACTCTTCTCTAGATGCTGTTCAACATCTCTTCTGATAACATTTAGTTTGATGGCATGTGTGACTGTAGATACACATGCTCTGCATATTCTTGCCATCTAGTGTTGGGTTGGATTTGTGCAACTTGTTTTTCTTCGAAGAAGTCTTTCGATTCACGAGGTAGAGTGACGACTCCTTTCAGTGGTATTGCGCATGGGCATCGACTCCTTTGTAAGATTGTTTTCTTTCCGCCTTCGGGTTTGGATGTGTGTGCCTCTCCTCTGTGTTCAAATCCGTTCGGTACGAGTCTTTGGTCCTATCCTGTCTTCGACATAGTGTATCTCTAACTAGCTTTTTCCATTCCTGCGCCGCTCAAAAACCTTCATCTGTTCGGACTTCGAGCGATCGCCCTTCGGGGTGCCGCCCGCCTTGACCCTACCCTTCCACATGCACCGTCGGTACAGAAGATGTGTTCCTCATGGAACAATTACCTTTTCGATTTTGCCCACAGTGTCACGCCAAATATCCACACACCGATCAACACCGGGTGTCTCACCTTTGCCTCCCACCCGATCACCGCAAGGCCGACTGTGACGCCTGCAAGCCTTCAGATCCAAAAAGCCACATTGCGATTGGAGGGGCACGTTGACTAGAGATGTCTCACCACAAGGAAAGCGATACTCCCGACATCTTCGGTGATGAGCGCGCCCACGAAGAGCATGCTGCCGAAGAGAAAGAAGGGGTGTTCTTCGTAGAAGAGAGCTCTGGCTCCGACGTGGCGGAGAAGCTGGAATACTCCCCTGCCACTCAGGCAGCGCCTGCATACTGTTGCCCCAGACCCTGCTACATCCAAACACTTGCCCTTTCTGCTTTTAGAGGTTCCTGGACCACCACTGCCACCTGGCCATGGTCGGATCCGAAAAGATAATTTGGGAGCCACGCCTTTGGGCCCGCACCGAAAACTTCAACCAAGGCTAAGTCCTCAGGTTCGACCTTCTTGGATCTCCGCTAAGCCTTCGGAACCAACGTGGCAATCTGCTCCATCTCCTTCAGTGCCGAACAAAAAATCTTCAAAAGCCTGGATTCCGAAATCGATAGAGCCGAAACCCTTTAAGCAATACTCTGTTTCCACGTCCCTGTTCGAACCTATACTTGAAAAAATGGACATTAGACAGAGAAAAATCCACATTCAAGTAGGCACAGGGTGAATTAGTGCCTCCCATACACCAAAGAAGCAGTTAACTTTTGAGGAGGAATTTGGATGTCTCTATAACTCTCAAAAAGAGGACAAAAGACAAGGCTACTAGCCCTACACAACATCCTCCACCACAATCCCCTCCTCCATCTCTTTCAGTATCACCACCTCCACCATCCCCCTTCTCCACATCAGGACCCTCTGGACAATACACCTCCAGGTTCACTCACAGGGGGTATAGGAGAACCATTAGGGGACCCTGATCCTTGCAACGCTTATGATACAGACCCCAAAACTCCCAATGACCCAGATCTTTACCCAGCTCGCCCCTCCCGAAGATACTTCTCCTCATCAGCAAGTAATCGCTAGGGCAGCTACTTATAATGGAGCTCAACTTCATACAGAGTCATTAGACCAGGACTTCCTCTTTGATACACTGTCATCCACTCATAAACACTGTTTCTGCCCATGCTCCCTGGCTTGTTGAGTCACGCTGATGAAATTTTTAAAGAGCCAGTACTTGCCAGCGTGGTAACCCCACGGGTAGATAAAAAGTATAAAGTGGCTCCCTCAGACCCCCTTTACATACGTAATCAGTTGCCAACAGACTCCATTGTTTCTACCACAGCTCTTAAACAAGCCAATAGTCGGGCAACTGGGTATAGCCACCTCCTGAAAAGGAGAGGAAACATATTGATGCTGCTGGAAAACGAGTCGCAGCACAAGCAGCCAATCATTGGCGCATTGCTGATTCCCAACCCCTACTCGTGCGTTACAATAGGGCCCACTGGGATGAAATGGAAGAACTGCCGCAGAATTTCCCATAAGGAAAACACAAAACGATGGGGTCATCAAAGTGTTTCAGAGGGTCAGGCCATCACTAATAACTCCATTAGATGTGCCTTAGATGCAGCAGACACAGCCGCTAGGGGCATTAATACCAGCATACTTCTCGGGAGACATGCCTGGCTCAGATGCTCAGGTTTTAAACCCAAAGTTCAACAGGCAGTTTTAAATATGCCCTTTTACAAAGAACATCTATTTGGCCCTCCAGTAGACTCCACATTAGATCAAATGAAAAAAGACACAGATACGGCAAAAGCTATGGGAGCTTTGCAAACTCCTACACCTCGTGGCTCCTTTCGCCGCTTCGGCTTCAAGAGCAGATACAAATCCACAGATTCCTCCACTTCTCAGCAGGAGCAGGGCTAATCCACCACCATTAAAGGGTTTTACAGAGACTCCTTTAGGGGTAATAACAGAGGAAGAGGTAGGGGTGCTTCAACACATGTTGCAGCCTCCACTCCTAAGCAGTGACTTCCCCATCCTCTCCCTCCCCCCCCCCCCCGACCCCATAACACCTGTCGGGGGAAGACTACAGTTTTTTTCACCCAGTCTGGGAATTAATCGCAACAGACCAATGGGCACTAGCCATTATCCAACATGGCTACTGTCTGAAGCTCATTACCACACCACCCAACATCCCACCTCCCAACCACAGGTTATCACAGGATCACCCTACACTGCTAAAACAAGAGGACCAAGCCCTTCTTCTCAAAGGGGCTATAGAACAGTCCCCCTTCAACAGCAAGACACAGGGGTGTATTCCCTGTACTTTCTAATTCCAAAGAAGGACTGGTCACTAAGACCAATCCTAGGCCTCAGACCTCTCAACTACTACATCCTATCAGAACACTCTTATATGGTCACTCTACAGGATGTCATTCCACTTCTACAGATGAGCGACTTTATGGCCACTCTGGACAAAAAGGACACTTCCATATATCCATTCATCCTGCTCACCGCAAATAACTCAGGTTTGTCATAACAGGAAAACACTACCAATTCATAGTTCTCCCATTCAGGGTCACTACCTCACCAAAGGTCTACACAAAGTGCCTAGCAGTAATAGCAGCACATCTATGATGACAAAATGTACATGTATTTCCATACTTGGGCAATTGACTAATCAAAGCCAACCCCCATCAGCAATGTCAGCAAAACATACAGCTGACAGTGATGTGCTCCACAAATTGGGGTTCACTATCAATGTCCCCAAGTCTCACCTTCGACGTCTTCAACTTCAACCATACTTAGGAGCAATTCTCAACACACAAGTCATAATAGCTTACCTCAATCCCGCTCGGATACACAACTTTTAGACACTTCTACCTCAATTCCAGCCTGACAAAACTCTCACAGTTTGGACTGTCATGCGTCTACTGGGCATGATGGCATTTTGCATTGCTGTAGTTCCCAACGCAAGGCTACACATGCGCCCACTGCAGCAATGTCTCTCTTGTCAGTGGTCTCAGGCACAGGGTCACCTCCGGGATCTAGTGTTGATAGGCCGCCAAACTCACTGTTCTCTGCAATGGTGGAATCACAACAATCTGTTTAAAGGGCGGCCATTCTTGGACCCTGTACACAAATCACTCTAACAACAGACGCTTCAGAGATGGGTGGGGTGCCCACCTACACAACAGCACAATACAAGTTCTGTGGGATGCCAAACATCAATCTCTACATATCAATTACTTGGAACTTCAGGCATTATTCTTTGCACTGAAAACGTTCCTTCCCCATCTATCTCACAAGGTTGTTCTAGTCAGAATGGACAATATGACAGCCATGTACTATCTATAAAAACAGGGGTGGGGGACACGGTCTTCTCAGTTGTCACACCTCTCTCAGACCATATGGAACTGGGCTCTTCACCATCACATTAATTTCTTGGCAGAATATCTGCTGGGGACAAACCACGATCTTGCAGACCTGCTCAGCAGAACGCACCAACAAACTGGGAACTCCACCCACAAATCCTCCTTTCCTACTTTCAAAAGTGGGGTGTTCCTCACATAGACCTGTTTGCCACAGCCGAAAACACAAAATGCCCAAGCTTCACATCCAGGTTCCCACACCCACTATCCAAGGGCAACACACTATGGATGAGTTGGTCAGGGATATTTGCCCACACTTTTCCACCTCTCCCTCTCATTCCATTTCTGGTTCAGAGGCTCAGACAAACATCACTCAACATGATCCTTGTAGCTCCCACCTGGGCACATCCGTTCTGGTTCACAGCACTACTAGATCTCTCATTAGTCCCACACGAGAAGCTCCCCAACAGGCCAGACCTCACCCAGGATCAAGCACAAATAAGAAACCCGGACCCCATGATGCTCAACCTAGCGATTTGGCTCCTCAGATCCTAGAGTTTGGTTATTTAAACTTACCATCAGAATGTATAGATATTCTGAAACTGGCACGTAGACCCACAAATAGAGCATGTTATGCTGCAAAATAGAAACGTTTTGTTTATTACTGCCAACCTAAACAAATCAATCTTATCAAAGCCTTCTGTACAGGACATTATTTGCTACTTGCTTCATTTGCAAAAGTCTAATTTAGCATACACTTCTATTTGATTGCATCTTGCTGCAGTAGCTGCCTATCTCCAAAATAGGCTTCATACATCTCTCTTCACAATTCCAGTCATTAAAGAATCCATGGAAGGACTCAAACGAATTATTCCGCCTCGTTTATCTCCAGCACCCTCTTGGAACCTAAATATTGTACTTACCAGGTTCATGGGTCTACTTTTGGAGCCTTTGCACTAATGCCTTCACTTTTAAAGTGGCATTTCGTGTTGCCATTACCTCACTCAAGCATGTTAGTGAGCTCCAAGCATTAACTTTAGAAGAACCCTTCTTTCAAATACATAAAGACAAATTGGTATTTCGTACTAATCCTAAATTCCTATCAAAGGTAGTTTCTCAGTTTCATCTCAATCAATCCATTGAGTTACCTGTCTTTTTCCCTAACCCCGATTCAGTACCAGGAAGAGCTCTCCGTACCTCAGATGTAAAGAGAGCACTCATGTTCTATATAGATAGAACTAAAACCTTCAGAAAAACAAAGAAACTCTTTGTAGCTTTTTCTCCACCTCCTAAAGGCAACCCTATATCCAAATCCGGCATAGCCAGATGAATAGCAAAATGCATTCAAACTTGCTACATTAAATCCAAAAGACCTTTACCTGTAACTCCCAGAGCACACTACTCGTAAAAAGGGAGCAGCTATGCCCTTTTTGGGAAATATCCCCATAGCTGAAATTTGGAAAGAAGCTACATGGTCTACACCACATATATTTACTAAACACTACTGTGTAGACATGTTAGCACGCCAACAAACCAATGTAGGTCAGGCAGTGCTATGTACCCTTTTTCAAACTACTGCAACTCCAACATGCTAGCAACCGCTTCTAAGGAGGCACCGCTTTACAGTCTATGTAGAGCATGTGTATCTACAGCCACGCATGCCATCGAACAAATTATGTTGCTTACCCTGTAAGAATCTGTTTGTGGCATGTAGTGCTGAAGATTCACATGAGCCCTCCCTCCTCCCCGGACGCTTGTGGGTGTTAAGTTACGTTTTACACATTTCTGTTAGCATGGACATCTTTATTCTGACACTTTCCTCACACTCCGATCTTGCCTGCCTGCAGGAAAACAATCTAACAAAGGAGTCGATGCCCATGTGCAATAACACCGAGTGGAGGAGTCACTCTACCCTGTGACTCAAAAGGCTTCTTCAAAGTAAAACAAGTTGCACAACTCTGATCCAACACTAGATGGCAGGAGTATGCAGAGCATGTAAATCTACAGCACTACATGCCACGAACAGATGCTTACAGTTTAAGTAATATAATCCTTCTTGTAGTCCAAGCTCTTTCCATCCAAAATGTTAGATGCTGCTGAGGATGTTTCAGCAATGGTCTGGAGAGGGATTAGAATGTATTAGGACCTTCATTATCTGGCTACTCGACTTTGTTCCATTTGCTAGAGATGAGCCAGGGGTGAGGTGATGTTGAGCCTAGCTAAATGGTTCAGCAAGGTTATAGTGGGATGGAGTAGTAGTGTGTGCTTCTGCATGCAAGTATGACATTGTGTTGCTGTTGTGGCTCAAGAGCCGGGTGGTAACTAAACTTATAGTATTTCTCATATTTTCACTTTTTTCAAGGTCTGCTAGAAGGCCCAATGTCGTCATCACATTGTTTTAACAATGACCGAACAGGGTGTACTGTTTTCTTAGTTTTTTTTGGAGGAGTGCCTTCTTTGCAAGTTGATTGCAAAGCGGACATGTGGTCATTGTTGCACACATTTTCCAAACATTGTTTGGATTCAGATGTGACAGAGTCTTAGTTCAGAAGTTTTTTTTTGTGTTATTTGTGGTCTTTCCATCCAAAATGTTAAATATTGCTCGGGAATGCTTCAACAATATACTGTTGGGCTTCTAGACTTAATTAGAACCTACAGTAACTAGACATACAACTTTATTCTGATTGGTTGTATCCCTTCTGCAGATGCTTTATTGCCCTCCCACTAGACCTCACAGTTCTCGTACCTTCTGAGTACCTCTGCAGTAAGACATATTTGGGAATCGAGGCGGTTGGGCATGGTTGTTCTGTTTCTGCAGTCAGGTGTTTCCTTTTGTCAACATGGCTAGTGTGTGATGCACAAGAGCTGGGTGTAGGGGGGAGCGGTGGGGGGGTTCTCCTTGGAGCCTTGAATTTGTATAAAAGGTGTGGGAGGAGAGAACAGTATTAATCAGAATCTGCGTTATTTGCCTTGATGGCATTAAATGTTCTCTCCAGTAAGAGTTGATTCTTCCATGGGATCTGAATACTGACCTGCTATGTTAACAGACATAGCCCTTGGACCTATGATTTCCTGCAAACAAGGTTTGGACTAGGTTACTAGTGAGAATTACTTCTACCTATATATTTTATAAATATCCTACTTGAACGGTTTCAGATCTTACTTGGTCTTTCGGTCATTGATGAGGAATGCCTGTTCATTCTTTTAGATTACCCAATTATCTATTTTACCCTGGTCTGATTTTTAGACCTCAGTCTGAGTTGGACAAATGAGATTGTTTAGAATCAGAAGTATATACATTCTCTTTACAATTTAAACTCTTGTAAGCAGAATAAAAGTGTTAATAAATTGAGGATAGGTAGGGTATGATGGTTGCCAGAATGAAAGCCTTCGATTATGGATGTAAAGTCTTGAAGCATGTGTTAATATTTTAAAACTGTAAAAGAAGTGACCGCATGAGATATCTTGGCAGAAGTGGGGCAATTGTACAAAGTGGCTTCTATAAAACCGTATTTTTTGGGGGGGGTGGGATTGGTGTGAAATTCAAGGGTAAAGAAGAATCCATATAGCTTTGGATGAAGGACATCTGTAACTAAACTATGTTTCTGTGCAAGTTATATGTAGCTAGCTGGGCATTAAATTAATAGATATTGCAAGACACTGGATGCCAACGTAGGAAATAAAGTTAATGGTTCTGTGCAATCACACTCTCTAGTTATGGTAGGTGTGTCTAGGAGTAAGTTGTGTGGCGACTTAGCCAGATCTGGTGGCTTAGTGGACTAATGCGTCCACTGTAGGGGGCATGTGTTTGACCTCATGGTCACAGGTTCAAATCACGGCGGGTTCACTCAGCCTTTCATCCTCCTGTGGTAGATGAGTACCATTGAGCCAGGTAACAATAAACATCTGTTATTCAGTGCCAAGATGCCCACGGTTAACGTGCGCTTTACTAATACCCATGTTCTGTGACATTGACCACGGTGGTACCATGATCTGCAAAGTTTTATAATCTGTCATTCCCTTATTCTCACAGTGCAACATCACAAAGACTGAAGAGTGGACAAAGTTGGTTCAGCTGCTGCAGAAGTTCCAAATGAAGAATGTTAATTTCATATATAATAATATAGAATTGCTTCTACCGCTGCCAGTTCAGATTCTTCCACAGCCAAACAAAGTATCTGAAACTGAATGTGAAAAATTACATTTGCTCCAGATGGCAAACTTTTAACAAATCAGGAAAATATAAACCCGGACAGTGGTTGTTCTCAAGAGGGTAGCCCAATAAAATTGTCTATGCAGATGAAGCGCAAAGAAAGCTAGCTGTCACAAAGGACTTCGAGTGTGATTCGAACTCTGGGGAGGAATTTCTGACATTGCCCAACCCCGTGCCTACCTCAAAAACTGAAGAAACCAAAGGTGATTTACAATCTACAGGTAAAGAACTGGGGCAAGAATCTCCAAAGAATGCTAAAAAAAGAATTCACACGCCAGCTGAGCAACAGTGTTCTGCTCTGGTTTCTCAGTGTCTAGACTCGCTGACCAAATTTTTGGATGATGTGTCTTTCTTAGATTGCTGTGTTTACAGTGAAGTTGGTGAGCAAAATGAGGTAAAAGACATGGACTATAACTGGACTGGTGGCTGCATGAAAAATGGTCTTTGCGATGGGTATAGAGTAGAAAATAGAGATTGGTGGCATTCTCAGAGCTGCGACGAACTCAAGGCTACAGTGGAAGTGCTCAGTTTTCAGAACTGTTGCTCCCATATTTCCAAAGCTATGAACTCCTCTTTGGATTTGTGTAAGAAATTTGGAAAAGATCCAACAGAAGAACTAACTGTGAGTGTACGTAAACACAGAGAGGAAGTGTTCTTCAGCCAGTCAGCGGTTGATGTAAGGTAAGTTTGAAAGGCATTTATTCAAAAAGTATATAAACTGCAGACGAAAGTAAACTGTATGTTGAGTAGTTAACTTTTGGTATAATGTTGGTGGGATGGTACCCGAGATAAAATACTGAACATACCTCAGCCAGTTTATTGAGGTAAACTTTTCTCCTGAAATGCTTTGCTGGGGTATACCCCACATTTCTATGTTGCATTGCACCTGTGCCGCGTGGGTTATTTGTTCCCAAGCAACAGTGAGTAAAGACCACTAAACGTCTGTTTTGCTAAAAGCGGTCTATTGTAGTTGGACTGAGCAAAATTCAGACTGGAGTGTTTAGTAACCCTTCATGGGTTTGTATGTTGTGGGATGCACCACCTTAACCTTCCTATATTCATTTGTGGATCTACTATTGAAGTGACTTCTGAAAGTATTCTATATTGCTTACTGTATTCATTGAAGTCCTAATGCGAGCACAGTGATCCCACTGACTGGTAATAGCACCATATAAAAATAACATAGTCTACAGTCCCCACCCACATGCATAGTGCATCTCAAAGATCCTGAACAATAGTATCAAATTCTGATGATGAAGCCTCAGTTATTTTCCTGAGCACACCGTTGCCTGTGAAACAACTTGAAGAACTAATTTTGTGATTTGTTTTTTTTTTTGTTAATTTTATTTTTTACAGCATTGCACAGAAAAGATTATCGCTGATCAAAAACGTATTTTCGAAACGTTCACTTATGAATGTGGGAAACAGGCAAGCCAGCATTGTGGAATATTTACCAATCCTTCGTAACATCTGTAAGTCAGAGAAACTCAAAGAGCAGGGAAAGTTGAAACGAAGGTAAGCACTTACCTGTTTTTTTCCTCAGGGCTACTTGTGGTTCCAACTAATGTTTAATATTTAACCGATGT
This sequence comes from Calotriton arnoldi, assembly GCA_963921515.1. NCBI lineage: Eukaryota > Metazoa > Chordata > Amphibia > Caudata > Salamandridae > Calotriton > Calotriton arnoldi. The sequence continues at coordinate 282,573 of CAWUFW010005672.1, forward strand.
AGCAGGTTCCTGCTACCGCTACAATTCTGAGCAGCTAATCACTTTCAAGTGCTGGCTACAAGCTGCTTGCTAAGTCAGCTTTGTGCTCTCTGCAATTCGGCCAATAGATGCACTTGTAAATAGCCAAAGAATGAAGAAGAACCTCTGGCGTGGTGGGTTGTTTCACTACAGTCAGAAACCCTTCTGCAGCCTAGCTCTATGATGTCCAGGAAGGTATCCATTGTGCCTTAGGTACCTCCAGACGTTGGGCAGCAGCCACATTCCTTAATCCTGCTGGTCCTCCTAACAACTCAGTTGGAAATACTTGGTTCTATCAGAGCCACATACATCAAGCTCTTTTAGAAATGTAATCGCTGTTCCACTAATCCATAAAAATAAATGTTTTTTCTATGAGGAAGGTGTGCAGTCAACCTCCTGTTTAGACAGTCAAGAGCCTCAGCAGTAGCCAGTCATCTTCTGAAGAGTCTCACCTGCACCTATCCTGGTAGTTAAAACCTTTCATTCATATCCATGTAATGAATCTCTGCCTGTTCTGATTCAGTTAAGGTCTAATTAATCCAAATGTAAAAGTCCCATACTTTGCTTAACCTCTACCTTTATTCGCCCACGAAAGCCAAAATGTCACAGCAAAATGTATTCACTACAAAAATAAATGGTCAACAAGACCTCTTAACTTTGTAACTGCCGTGATCTGCAGTTATTAGTAGGTAGGAGTATATTGTCTATGGAGAGGTGGTTAGGGGGTGCTTTTTTTGTCTGATTGTTTGCCAACTCTCTATTTTGCATCGTTATTTATATGTGAAACAATTTAGGGAAACTGTCCTTCAAATGGATACTTTCTGCCTTTCTTAAAACTTTGTATTCGTTTTCCACAAGAACGGGACAATATAACATACCACCATCTCACTTTTGCGAGTGTCCAGATTGACCGAATAGTCCATTATACTAAATTGCAGGGTGATTCTATTGCAATGTGGTCTGGTCTGGGCATCTCTTCCACTCCTCCCCCCCCGCCCTGCTCCCCCATGCAGACTATGTCCCGGATTCCCACTCACTTCGGTTGTCTCACTGTGCCCCTCTTCCCAGGCAGTCGTGTTGGGGGAGAGGGTGCGGGGGGGCACGTCTTCCCCCAGTCCAGATCATGGTTAGGCCCGCCACTGTCCGTCCCCACACTCTGAAATGTCCTCTTTTTCCTTCCCCCGACTATAGAATAGACCAGGAGCCATTAAGAGTGTAGAAGAATTATTTACTGTATCAAGTGCTTCAACAAGCACTCAATAAAAACAAATCTTAAAATGTATTGTTAATTGTCGGATCCACAGTTTCTGAAGAGCAACTTCACATTTTGAAGATCACCTTCCTTTCTGTTCACTCAGCAGATCTCAAACTCTACCATCCCACCACTACTGACTGCAATCTACGTAACCATCTCCTCACTACTAGACCACTAACAAGCTGTAGAGCCCTATCTTGTGTGGTAAAAAATGGCCTACGTTCAGCCTCATGCTTCACACAACTCTTTCCCTCCATATTATTGGATACAACAAACCCAATTAACACATACCTCCGAGCAGGGGTTAACCTTGGCCCCTTGAAACCCTGCATCATCAGCCCCATGGTAAGTTGGTCTGCAGATCACCAAATAATGGCAAACTACCTCCCCTCCCAACCTTCTCTTCCTTTGCAAGGTCAAGGAAGGTGACAAATCGAAGAATGCACTAAATTCAGCCACCTTCTTCTCAGCCACCAGTCTAGCTTCAGACGTGCGGTTGACGTCCTATCAGGGAGGTGCTCCTTTCCTAGCCTTGATATTCCTTGACCTGTCTCATATTTTACTGTCGACTGTAAAGCCATGGTGCAATGGATCAAACTGCCCTATACCCTTCTGCAAGCTATACTAAAGATGACCAATTCATTGTACTTCCTATAAAACTAGAGGTACTAGGCATAGTGCACACTGTCACCAATCCTATTTTCTGTAGAAGTTAAGCCCTTAGCAAGTATACTTACAGAGTTCCACCACTGTAGAGGGATTACATTTGGGTCCCGGTGAGTTCTGTTGTGAATGTATGCAGATGATATTTTCCTGCTAGTCAGAAACACATATTTTGACTTGGATCCTATAATTAGGGAAGTTATGAACTATGGTAGGTCATTGGACCTGACCAATAACTGGTTGAAGTCGATCATACCTCCTCTCGGTAGGGGTATGCCCATCCTAGTTCAGGCCTTCTCAATAAAGTTGCAAGTGTCACCCATCCATTAGCTGTGCATAAAAAAACATGGGGATATAGACCTTATTTTAAACTATAGGGAAAAGGGTGTGGCCAAGATGGCGGACGGCTAGGACGTGCTTTCTCGTCGCTCCGAGCTGCCGCCGCCACAATCGGCACCTGAAACGAGCCCACTGGACCCTCTGTGCCTGCGGCTAGTGGAGCAGGGTGGGCACAATTAGAGCCACACCGATGCGCGCCGTTCCGCGGACCAGTGAATCGATCGGCGTGCCGACTGGGGCTCGCTGCGGAGGCCTGTGGGCCGCGGCCTGCCTTCGGAGCCTGCAGGGGATTTCGCGACGACGGAGGGAAGAGCTCCCGTCCTGAGCGCCCACGCGGGCTGAGACACACGGAAGAGAGGATTCCTCTCCTGCTACGTCGATCGGGCGGAGCGGGGGGCCCGTGAGCCCGGCGGAGGCCGTGGTGTGGCGTTACTGGGCTTCCCCTGGCCTGTGCAGCTAGCAGCCCGGAGCGAGGAGCGCTGAGGCTCTGGGTCGAGGTGCTGGATTGTGGGGCCTGCCGGCCTGCGGGCGGACCTGCTCGACTCCTGGGGGCTGCCGGGAGGAACGGCGGCCCTGATGTGGCTGTGTTGGGACGTGGCTGCAGCACTCAAGATGAGCGGAGACGAAGGTAGGCCCTACCCAGTTTCTCCGGGCGGCCTTCGGGGAAGCCGCGGCCTGTACAGACAGTCTCCCTTCCCCTCCGCTCGTGCACACAACGAACGCTGAGAAACGCGCTACATGCGCGACTGCGGTGGGGGGGAGGCGGGGACAAGCCGGAAAATGCAGGGGCCGGGGCCCCGGGACATCTTAACGCCATTAACCTGGGCCGAGCAAAGCCAGCGATCCGGGTGACACCGGCGAAGAAAAGGGAGCTAGCTTTGCCCTGCTCCCTGTGAGTCCTACAAAGCAGTACCTCAAAGGTGGGATTGGGCGAGTGCCGAACTGGAGCACGTGTTCCCTGCCCTGTGGGACAGCCCGGAAGGCCTTAAGGGACATTACCATAACACCCGCAGCTGACACCAGCATTGGAATGTGCAGGGACTGCGCGTCTGGCATCTCTATAGGAGGCTCATAAGCGTGGTGGCCGGGGGCAAATCCGGGACTGCTGGGCTAGGCCCGTGATGCAGGGCGAACGAGAGGGGGCCATACCAGGGCATACGCCGCGCTTGATCCCTGCAACATGGCCAGGAACAGGGTGAAGAAAGAGCGTTCCCTAAAGGACATGTTCACCAAGCCACCAAAGTTGAGGACAAAAACGCAAATACAGGGCTAGACACAAGGTCAGATTCAGAAGATGGCGAAGTGCTGGTAACTAAGTCATTCCTGGAAACGCTGTTCTCCTCCCTGCGTGCAGACTTCCAGACAATGAAAACAGAAATCGCAACAGAAATTCGGGAGATGAGACGCGACGTAGACTAGGTGGGAGAAAGAGTGGTCGAGTTGGAAGACAGAGAATCTAGGAGGGTGGAAGAGGTCGCTTGGCTCCAACAAGACGTCCTCAAGCTCCAAGAACAACCGTTGGATCTTCAGGCGCATAATGAGCACTTGGAGAATAGATCTAGGAGGAACGACGTCGGGATCAGAGGAGTGCCATCTAAAGCGGAAGGTTCCAACATACGTCAATATGTCACGGACCTTTTCCGACATGTCCTGGGCCTCGCGTAAGACTCCACCATACAGCTAGATCGGGGCCAGAGAGGCCCGGAAAGGGCCCCCCGGCAGACATCCTGCATGTGTGCATGACTTCCAGATAAAGGAGAACATCCTTAAGAAAGCCAGAGCCTCAAACCCAGTTCAGTTCAGGGGCCAATCCCTGACTTTTTTCCAGGATCTCTCTAGGATTACCTTGCAAAAACGTAGACTTTCGTCCTGTTACAGAGTTTCTACGGAAAGCCAACATACCCTATGCATGGGGTCATCCGTTACGTATTATTTTTCGCTACGAAGGGGCACCTCATCAAATCAGATCTCTCAAGGAGGCCTGTTCTCTCTTACACATCGAGGTAGAGGAGGGCACCGATGACCAGCCTACCCCCCTTAAACAGCAGCGACCAGCGTGGCAGAAGGTGACAAGCAATCGCCACAGGTCTCGTCCTGATCCGGCTACCATTACCAAAGAAAGGCAGGCAGTCCTGCAGGTCCTGTCTGCAGAATCTACCCTTCCGACAGCGTCATGATTCGATAGAGACACCGCCCCGGGACGGGACTGGTGTGAACGCGGCGGAGGGGCTAGAGGACTGAAGATACTTGCGATGTTCTGCCCGTCGTCCGCTCAAGGGACACCTCCACGGTCCCCTAAGAGACCCCTTGCTGGAATGGTCATCCTTTGGGTGGCCACATCTCACTCCAACACGTTCGATCTGACAGACTTTGGTCATTTGATGTTTCATCAGTTATATCCTTTTTGTTTGACGTGGGTATCTGTCTGTCTTCTTTCTCTTCTCTCTTCCCCGCACCAACTAAGGCTCTACGAAGGCCGCAAGCGCACTAGGGACTACACAGCACAGCGTCCTCTCACAACCCTCCTGCTTGGACTGAGACATAGCGAATCAGCACCTATAGAGCACTTCGAGAACACATGGCACATACCCTTCACATAGTGAGCCTTAATGTGCGCGGCCTCAATAGTCCGGTGAAGCGCAAGGCGATCCTATCCTATCTAGAACACTCAGAAGGGGACATCTGCTTATTACAAGAGATGCACCTATTAGCAAGAGACACCCACTGCATGCGAACTCCTAGATTCCCCAGACAGTACTGGTCGTCAGACACAGCAAAACAAAGCGGGGTTAGCTGTACTGCTTGCCCAGAAGTTCAGTGGTAAGGTTGTTGGTACAGTGGCTGAGCTTAGGGGCAGAGCACTGGGACTCCGGTTTTAATGGGGTGAGACACAGTTCACGGTGGCATCGGTCTATGTACCAAACGAGCGTCAGGAATGTTTCCTGATTAATTATCTCAAACAGATTCTCGCCACTCCTGACAGAGCCGGGGTGATAGGTGGTGATCTAAACCTGGTAATGAATACGGAATTAGACCGCTCTGGGCAACGCACTACACAAGCAGGGATCCTTTCACAGACCGGCCATCAGTGGCTTACGAGTAGCTCCCTCACTGACATATGGAGACAAACACGCCCCTCCGATAAAGATTATACTTTCTTTTCGGCCACGCATAAAACTTGCGCGCGCATAGACCATTTTTTAATCACTGATGCCTTAAGGTGATGTGTAACTGAAGCAACAATTGAACCTCGCTCTCTCTCGGACCATGCCCTGATCACGCTATCGCTAAATCTAGACGCCTTCCAGCCACGTTCATCACGCTGGCGTCTTAGGGACGCCATGCTCCAATCTGACCAGACGACAAAGGCAATTCATAAAGTGATTTCGGATTATCTCACCATTAATGATAGCGAGGAGGTTCGCCTCGCTTCTATGTGGGAAGCCTTAAAATTAGTAATGCGTGGTGAATTCATAGCGATCTCAACCGGCAAAAACAGGCTCCGAAAGGAACAGAGAAACCAGATAGAGGTGGCAGTAGCAGAACTTGAATCCATAAATAAACGTACAGGTGCTCCTCTCATATGGAGGGAGCTTGATAAGGAAACGCTTACTTTTGCGCCGCCTGGACCTTGACAGAGCAGAATATGCCCTACTACGGCATAAATATTTTTAGTGGTGATAGATCTGGCTGCATGTTAACTCACAGGCTGTGCCAGAGGGAGGTTTCAGGAACAATACTGGTGATTAAAGCTCCCCCCGGGGCAATAGTATACACCGACTCAGAAATTGCAGATGCCTTCCGAGTTTTTTATAGCAGGCTTTATGCGGGGTAAGACGCTCCTACGGGGGATATCGATGTGTATATCCATGACGTACACTTGACCAAGCTCCCCCCCGATATTGCATCTCATATTGACCGTTCCATTCAAATTGATGAGGTAGTGGCGGCAATAGCCTGCCTCAAAACCTGCAAATCCCACACTCACATCGGAGGAGGCTCGGTCACTCGAAGTAGATCTCACGACAGACGAACTATTGCTAGCTATTGGAGCAATAGAATCAGGGAAGGCATTGGGGCCTAATGGCATACCTATAGAACTCTATAAGCAGATGGCCACCACTGTTACGCCGCATTTATTGCGTATGTATGTAGCCAACCTAGATGCAGGGGAGCTCCCCAGGGACCAGTGCACGGCGAATATAGTGGCTATACATAAACCCGGCAAACCAGCTGACGAATGTACAACATACCGGCCAATATCCCTACTAAACGCAGAGGCCAAAATCCTCGCTAAAGCACTCGCGGCAAGACTGACACCCCATCTCCCTACATTAATACACCCGGATCAATCAGGGTTTATGCCGGGAAGGAACACTGCCCTTAATCTACGCCGACTCCACAGTGTCCTAGCTCGTCAGCCCACGATCCAAGAACCGGTAGCTCTATTGTCGTTAGACGCGCGCATGGCCTTCGATATGGTCGAATGGCCCTTTTTGTTTGCGATCCTTAAACATATGTGTTTCGGCCCCAAATTTTGCGCCTGGATCCAATTACTCTATACAAAACCCCTTGCACATGTGGCTGTAAATGGCTATGACTCGGCGGACTTTCCTTTGGGGCGCGGCACGCGTCAGGGCTGCCCCCTATCACTGCTGCTATTCGCCCTTGTATTGGAGCCCCTGGCAGCCTGGATACGGAGAGACCCAGTCATCCGAGGACTCAAGTGGGCGGAGGGCTGGGAAGACCGCATATCCCTATATGCGGATGATGTACTCCTTTACATGGCGACCCCTGGACGCTCCATTAACCGTCTCCTCGATATCTTTGAAAGCTACGGCAATTAGTCGGGGTACACCATCAACTGGACGAAATCAATCCTCTACACTGTACAGGGCCCTCCGCCGCGACTTCCCAAAGGGTGTAATCTCCAACTCCCGGAAAAGGGCTTCAAATACCTAGGAATTTATATCACTTCTATACAAGGGGATTTTATGGACAAGAACCTTCAGCCCCCTTTGAAGAGACTCCGCCAGGATGCAAAACACTGGCAATCCCTACCACTAACGTTACTCGGCAGGGCCGCACTTTTCAAAATGATGGCGCTTCCCAGGTTCCTTTATGCCCTGCAAAATTCCCGTTCCCAGTCGCCTCCCCCACCCCCCATCCCCCCCCAGCTATTTTAGAGCAATCGAGGCAGAGGTGACCAATCTGCTATGGGAGGAGAAACCGGCCCGCATAGCCATGCATAAATTGATGAGGGGATGGTACGATGGGGGCATTGCCCTTCCAAATATACAAACTTACTATTGGGCGTCGCAACTGATCGTCATCAATCAATGGCTTCATGTTCCACGAACTGACCCAGCATTTAGTGCCGACAGACACAGCTTGGGAGAGGGAGGAATACTGAGGGCGCTTTACACCACGAAGCGTAACACATTGTTGCTAGGCCCTACAGCGCACACAATCAAAATTTGGCAGATAGCCCGTAGGAATCTGGGATGGGACGGGGTTATAACTCAACTCACCCCGCTATGGGACACACCAAAATTGGGTAATCTTGGGAATAGTAAAGGCTTTAGGCGCTGGGACTCCATCGGAATCTCTACGGTGGGAGACTTGTGGAGCAAGGGCGAGGTGGTCACGTTCGCCCACTTGCGAAACGAATACGAGCTAGCTTCAACAGAGGTATTTAGGTATACTCAAATTAGGCCCGCACTGAGGGCAGCAATTCCAGCAGGAACTACTCTCCCCGAGGCCTCCCCATTGGAAGATAGGCTGTTGACGGACTACATGGCAAAGAAGGCTATCCCCCTCACATATCGCATAATTATCAATAATCGGCCAGATCCCACGGAATCTCTCCGCGAGAAGTGACAAACGGAGGTGGGGGAATTAGATGATACCGACTGGCAAGCGGCGCTCGCCTCTCCACGCGAAGTAGCAGTGTCTAACAAATTAAGATTAGTTCAATTAAAGATCTTGCACCGCATATATTACACGAGAGTAACATTGCACAGGATAGGAAAGGCCGAGAATACACTCTGCTTGAGGCAATGTGGGGAGGTTGGCACATTCTACCACACGATATGGGGGTGCCCTATGATAACAGCCTATTGGGAAACAATTATGCGGATCATCACGCGGGTTGGCGGAGTAACCGTTCTGCCTGAACCCGAGATGTGTCTTTTAAATGTCTGGGACCCGACTGACCTTAACCATACAGCACAAGACTGGGCAACATTGGGCATGATGTTCGCCAAACGCAATATAGCTCGTCACTGGGGTGCCCAAACCTACCCGACATACCGAGAATGGTGTAGAGGCATGGATGGGGCTATGCGGAAAGGGCGGTATATATCCATCGCAGATGCCCCAAAAAGTGGGAACGAATGTGAGGATCATGGAATACCTACAGGGGGAACATTTGCACCCCACCCCCCCCTTGAGTCTGATACCGACTCCAATTGAGTTGAATGACTACGGGACCACTGCCAGCTGAAGTTGTCTGTGGAAAAAGTAATAACTGTATGATTTTTGATTAATGGGTTTATTGTGTCAAAAAGTAACGATATGTAGTCGCCTGGTTTTTGAATTACACCTGTAATCAATAAAAAGAATTAAGGGGCGTGGCCAAGACCCGAACCGAGATGGCCGCCTAAAGAGGGAGCTCCGTCTTAGCTGATCTCCCCACGTCTATCCGCCACACAAATCCGAATCCCAAAGGTTGGGAAACGCACCGGAACGATAGCGGAGGGCATTGAGCCGTGTGAGAGGGCCGAGCTCCGCCCGTGCCAGATACTGCGACCCTCGTGAGAAGAGGGCCTGTGAGCACCGTGAAGCCGGGAGCTCGATTTTCGTGACAGGCCGCTGCAGCGCAACGCGACTTCGACCTCTACCATCCGAGGCCGCCGGGGCCGACACAGGACCGTAAAAGCGGTTGGGACCTGCGGGGGGCGCCGGCTGTGACTGAACCCGGGGATCGACACAGCCTGAAAGGAGAGGTGAGGTGGCAGGAGACCCTACTAACGAAGTCATGGGGCGTGAAGGAGGCGACTGAACACCACATGAGCCAGAGACTGCAGGCACAGTGAGACGAGGGCCTACAGACACATCGAAGCCAGGAGCTCGATTTACAAGGCAAGCCGACGCAATACATTACGCCCTCACCTTTTTCCATCTGTGCTTGCCGAGACCAGTACAGGGCCGGGGACTGTCTGTGGGGTTGCTGGGACCTATCAGAGGCGTCAAGGGTATTGGGTCCATGTGGTGATTGTTGCTGGAGGATCGGCGCAGCCTGGAACACCCGGTTCGAAGGCTCAAGGTACCGAGTGATAGGGTGAGGCGGCAGAAGGCACCCTGGGAGTTGTGGGCAGTAGTGGCGTGCGGGCCCTCATCACCCTCTGAAAATTACTATATCCCACTGCGGGGGCGATTCGCTGGAGCCTTCGGTGACAGCCCTCCCCCATTGATCCGTGGACGCAGGAGTGAGGCGGAGATCGGCTGGGTACGTGTGCAACCCTGGGCACCAGGCAAGCCCAGTATCCTTGAAAGCAACAACTTGCTGACACACCCTTGCCACAAATAGACAGCGCCCAACTGGGGGTGAAACAGCTGCAGCACTGCCCCTCCTGCGGCCGCAGGACGTCGGGCAGGAAAATCCGGATCCCGGGACACGGTGAATGCGTCTCCTCCCGCTCCCTTGCTTGGGTGCTACTGATTTCTGTGGATCAGGCGGTGGAGTGCGACAGTGTCCGCGACCAGGCCGCGGCTCAGGCTGGAGCCAAACTCGGACTGACCAAGGGGCCCAGAGAGTGACACTGAGCAGAGATGGAGAAGAGCAAGTCGGCAAGTGCCAGGGGACCTAAGGTGGTGCAGTCAAATAAATTAGATCGCTACACTCTCCCTAAAGAAGTGATCCAACGCCGCCAATCCAGGGACAGCCCCACGTGTGAACAAGTTGGGGAAGACCAGGAACTGTCCCTGAGGGACGTCATGGAGGCCATCTCCAGTGTAAAAACCTCTCTGGAACACAAAATGGACACAATCGCCATAGATGTTAATTTAATCCGAGCTGATCTGTCTAAACTCAGCGAAAAAGTCAAGCAGGTCGAGATTACCACCTCTAGCTTGGTGGGAGATGTGGCGCAGATCCAAGAGGAGATGCAAGACATGCGATCATTCCGTACGGCGACCGAGTTAAAGCTGGATGATTATGAAGGGCGGCTGCGTCGCAATAACCTACGGATCCTAGGAGTTCCGGAAAGAGCTGAGGGGCAGGCCCCAGACCTCTTTGTGGAGGACCTTATCCTGCAACATCTTCAGCCCAGGGGTCTCAGCAAGTTCTTCGTCATCGAAAGGGCCCACAGGGTCCCCGGAGGTCGCCCCAAGCCGGGGGCTCCTCCTCGCCCGCTGTTGGCTAGAGTTCTGAACTTCCGCGATCGAGATATAATCCTCCAGAATGCCAGGACTCGACCCAACCTCCGCTACGAGAATGCAGACATTTCTTTCTTTCCGGACTTTACACAACGAGTGCAGAGACAGAGGAGGTCCTTCCTCCCTGTTAAACGAACACTGAGAGAAGCTGGTTTCAAGTATGCCATGCTATTCCCGGCACGCCTCCGGGTGGAGGCGGAGGGAAGGGCCTGGTTCTTTGAGCGGCCGGAGGAAGCGGCGGAATGGCTTGACCTACACTCTAATCGTGTGACGGGCGGCGGCGGAACCGCGGAGGTGGATGCCACTCAGCAGCGTGAGTGACAGGACTAAGAGAGATATGGGCTCTCCGTGGTGCAGACGCTTTCCTGTGAAGCCCTGGGACAGGTAACGGGCGGGGTGGGGGCCGACTACCAACGTAGTGGCCCTTCGGCCTATACCCAGAACTTTGGTGCGTGACTCTCTGAGGGACTTTAATAGTCACTAAGTGGGGAGGGTCAGCTAACTGGTATGGCATGACCCTACGTTTTCTACTTTTAGTGTTCATTCAGGGCGACAGGCACTCTGCAGAGTTTTTCATGGGCAGTTCTAAGCTCACAGTGCAGGGAAGCAGGGTGGGGGGCAGTTGGGAGGGGGTCTCACATTTTTATGTTTGTATTGTTTTTGCATTGTTGTTCCAATTTTATTTTACAACAGAGGAGTCTGTAATTTTTGAGCTAACTAATGGGTATGCAAGGGGGGGAAAATGTTAGGATATTGAGTTGGAATGTTAACGAACTGGGGGACAAGATCAAGCGTAGTGTAGTCCTCCAGTATATCAAACGACAAGCCCCGGATGTTGTCCTACTACAGGAAACACACCTCATTGGCAACATGTGTAAGGCAATGCACAGATGGGGATACAAAATGGTGGCCCATGCAGGATTCACCTCGGGTTCAAGGGGAGTGGGCATTATGATGAGAAACTCCTTCCCCCTAGCTGTGAGCTCCACGTGGGTGGACGACCGGGGCAGGTATGTCGGGGTATCGGGCATGTGGGAGGGGCGTCCCACCACATTTATGTCAATCTACGTCCCCCCGGGACTAAGGAACACAACATTTACAGATCTGAGCTCTATCCTGCTCACCATTCCAGAAAGCCACTTGATTATAGGGGGTGACTTTAATGCAGTAGTCTCTGGTACATTAGATCGTTATCCCCCGCGAGAGGTGGGGCCCTCGTCTCAATGGTTGCCTGACTTCCTCAATTCCATGGGGCTGGTAGATGGGTGGAGAACATACCATCCGGACCAGCAGCAGTACACCTTTCACTCCGGAGCACACAATAGTCTCTCCCGGTTGGATTACTGCCTGGTTCCGGCAGCACAGTCCCACTGCATACAGGACATCAAACATCTAGCTAGAGGCATTTCAGATCACTCGCCAATATGGACACATATAGCCCTTAGTCACTCCACGGTGGGCAGGCTAGCTCCCATTAACCCCTGGTACCTAAAAAAAACCAAAATCCGGAAAGACCTAGTGAAAGCTATGGATAACTACTTCTTAGATAATGAGGGCTCTGTTTCCTCATCCCAGACACTGTGGGAAGCATTCAAGACGGTAATCCGAGGCCAAGCACTGTCGTTGATCTCTGGAGTTAAGAAAGACAATCACAAAGAAGTGGTTAATATTGAGTCAGAAATTGGTATTCTGGAGGGAGACCTCGAACTTGGAGCAACGCCAGAAAAGCTCCACCTGTTGAGCCTGAAACAACACGAATACAAGGCCCTGGTGACGGATAGGGCGAGGGCGCTGAGCAGGGAGCAGCTAGGTAGGGTCTATGACCTTGGAGATAAAGCAGGGAAACTTATAGCGTGGCTCGACAAAAAAGAGTATGCGAGCAGGCTTGTGCCGGAACTTAAGGTTGCGGGAGAGATTTCCATTACGGAGCCACAGGCCATAGTGGATAGATTTGCCACTCACTTCTCCACTGTATACAAAACAGTAACCCCACACTCCGAAGAAGACTCTCAGGAACTACTACGTGACATTAGGCTCCCCCGACTCACTTTAGAAGACCGTCAATATATGGACAGTGACTTGACAATAAATGAGATTGGGCAAGCAATCCGCTCCTTAAATTCAGGGAAAGCGCTCGGTCCTAATGGACTCCCTATTGAGCTATACAAACTTCGGCCTGATAAATTGGCACCATACCTGAAGGCCATGTTCGAGGAGGCCAGAGAGGGCGGTGTGCTACCCAGGGAGCAGAGGATCGCGACCATAGTTACAATACACAAAGAGGGCAAGGCCAAAACCGAATGCACATCATACAGACCCATCTCCCTTCTCAATGCCGAACCCAAAATATTGGCCAAACTATTGGCCACGCGCCTAGCTAAAATAATCAGCGCCTTGGTTCATCCGGACCAATCTGGATTTATGCCCCATAGGAACACGGCACTAAACCTGCGCAGACTACATGGAGTAGTGAGTAGAGCACACACTATTCAAGAGCCAGCTGTGGTCGTGTCCTTGGACGCAACCATGGCATTTGATACTATGGAGTGGCCTTACCTATGGGCAGTCTTAGCTAAAATGGGCTTTGGGCCTAATTTTATCCAATGGGTACGTCTTTTATACAGTGAACCCCTGGCCCAAGTGGTAGTTAATAACAAACTTTCCGCATCCTTCCCACTTAGCAGGGGAACCCGCCAGGGATGCCCGCTCTCGCCCCTCCTCTTCGCCCTGGCCCTTGAACCTTTTGCAGCTTGGATTCGCGGAGACCCTAAGATAAGAGGACTGAAATGGTCCCCGGACTGGGAGGACCGCATTTCCTTGTATGCGGACGACATCCTCCTTTATTTAGCCTCTCCTAAACACTCCCTGGTGGTGGTATTAGATATACTAGAAGTCTTTGGCAGATTTTCTGGCTTCACTGTAAACTGGAGTAAGTCCCTGTTATATGCCCTCAGTGGTGACCCACCCCTTCCCCCGAGGAACTGTCCAATACAGATAAACACCATTGGGTTTAAGTACTTGGGCACATTTGTTTCCCTAGATCCCACACTCCGTTACGAGCGGAATCTCCTTCCACCCCTTCACAGACTCCAGAAGGATATTGCTAGTTGGAAAAAACTCCCCCTTTCGCTTTTGGGCAGGGCGGCCCTTTTTAAAATGATGTCCCTCCCTAGATTCCTGTATATCCTGCAGAACACTCTGGACCCTGTCCCAGCTCACTACTTCAAAGAGATCGAGAATCTCCAGCGAACTCTGATATGGGAGGGAAAACCCCGCATTGCCTTGACTAAGCTTACCTTATCGTGGTACGACGGAGGCATCAGCCTACCCGACATTAAAAAATACTATTGGGCAGCTCACCTGGCAGCCGTCAATCACGGCACCTACGGTCGCCCGGATGACCCTGGCTATGCTATGGACAGATGGCTCCTCCCGGGAGGGACGTATGGCAGAGCACTATACTCGAGGCCTAGACGGTTTGCCCTAAACGGCCCCACTGCACATACCGTTCAAGTTTGGCACAGCGCGACTAACTCGCTCGGGTGGGGCAATAAATTGACACTAGCAACTCCATTGTGGGACTCAGAGAGGTTGGGTAGTTTGTGGAAGACGAAAGGGTTTGACAGGTGGGATCTTATAGGAATTTCACGCATAAAAGATATTTGGGGAGCAAGCGGGGTCAAGCTCTTTGCTGACCTCCAAAAAGAATATAAATTGGCAGACACTGAACACTTCCGTTATGTACAAATCCTGCACTCGCTCCGTACGCACCTGCCACGAGACACCGTCCCTCCCGACTCTTCACCATTGGAAGATAGAATACTAGACGGGTCACTACCTGAGAAAACTATCTCTCTCATATATAAGAAGTTAATCAATAATGGGGAAGACCTGCTCCAAACACTGCGGGAGAAGTGGACAGGGGACGGGATTGAACTGGATGAGGAAGATTGGCAGGAGGCGTTATCCTCCCCTGGGGTGGTGGCCATACCAGCGCGCCTCAGATTAGTTCAGCTTAAAATCCTACACAGGATCTACATTACTGGGCCCCAGCTATTACGTATGGGAGGGGAGACGAGTGGGGAGTGTAGGAGGAACTGTGGGCACACGGGAACATTCATACATATTCTTTGGGAGTGCCCGGCCATCAGCTCATTCTGGCTCAAGGTTCATGACGTCATCAACACAGTACTCTCGATCTCGCTTCATCAAGAGGTGAGACGTTGCCTCCTGAACATCTGGGAACCCACTGACTTGAATACCGCCCAGACACAATGGTCTACACTGGGATTTATGATAGCGAAAAGGAACATTGCACAGCGGTGGGGCGCAGAGCAGCCTCCCACAATAGAAGCTTGGGAGAGGGATCTAGACTGGTGCATGTATAGGGAAAAAACGGTATACCTAGCCAGGGGTTGCCCCAAAAAGTGGTCCCGTGTGTGGGGCCACTGGAATACATACCGCGGAGAAATATGCTCACCGCCTCGCTGTTTTGATATTGAAGACCCGCCTCACCGTAGCATTTCTCATTTCATGTATTCATGTAACACGATTTTGTTCCCCCATGGTACCTCATGCCCTTAAGTGGTTGACTCCTCTGTAATGTATTATTGCACTATTTTCTGTTTAATAAAAAGAAATATTAAAAAAATAAAAAGAATAAAAAAAAAAACTCCAAATCCCCGGGACCGGACGGATTTACCCCGCTATTTTATAAGCAATTTTGCCAGACTCTCGCCTGTGAGAAGGTTGCCTGGTACATGCTGTCCACTAATTAAAGTGGGCACCTTGCACCAGTCCAAACGACCCTTATGATGTATGAGGTCAAAGATAACCTTTAGAAAGCTATCCTAGTGGTAGCTGTGGAGAGCAGCCTTCAGGCTTAATCTTGAAGGAATGTAAAGCAGCTTGTTTTACCAGAATATCACCTCCTGAATGACTAAATGAAGGAGAACCACACAGTAGTTATATAAAAATGTATTTATTAATATAACACTCTCTACTATCCTCTACACGAGGATAGAACACAAAGCACACAATACGAGAGCAATAGAACAGTTGTAAGTAGCACAATACACAGTGGGCTCCAGGGGGAGACCAAACCATATACTAAAATAGTGGTATAACAGTCACGACTGGGATCAAGACAAGGTCTAGAGCACGTAGAATCGCTGGGACCCCAAGGAACCACCCAAGGTGAGTAGACGGGGACCCCACGGAGGCCGGGTGAAGTGTGGAAACACGACCGCGGGCTCCGTACAATTCTATGGGGAAGTCGCGGTTACACTTTTAAAGTTTAAGGACCCTTCTAGGAGGACTTCGAGTGAACCCTTTGGAACTTAAGAGTTTGAAGAGCCACCCCACCCGTGGATACCGTAATACCCGAGTTTCCTATCCCAGAGGAGCCGGGTGCATAGGTCTGAAGTGGCGTTGGAAACTCCCATCGTTCTCAATGGAGGGCCGTGAAGAAGTACTGCTGCCGTGAAGGTGAAAAGGGTCCGGTGGAATCCAAGCCTGGATTCTGGAAGGAAGGAACCTGAAAGCAGAGGGGACAGAGTCTGGGTCACTTCAGAGTGACCAGGGGCTCTGGAGACGAATGCCCACCGATGTCGGGTGCGAAGAAGGGATGCTTGACTCTGCAGCCACGAGGACCAGGAGGCGTCGAGGACGACCAGGAGCCAGAGGCGAGCTGTCCGACGAAGGATGTCGAGTGCTGAGGGGTCGGTGTCTGGCTGGAGCACCAACAAGCCTTGGCAAAAGCAACCCACACAGGAAGGTCAAACAGGTTACGGTGTGGACCAGCAATGTCCAGGGGACTCGCCAAGCAATGGGGAGTCAGGGCACGTCTGGAGCAACCAGGAAAGCCCACGAGAAATCAAGATGACCCTCAGGAGGACCCACAGGCCGAATGACCAGGAGTCGCGAGGGGACCTCGAGCAAGATTGCAAAGCACCAGCCCACGGAGCACTCGGTGCGAGGAGGCCGGAGTTCTTTGGTGCAAATACTGCTCAGGGTCAGGACTACACGGAGTCCAATGCACAAGCTCGGGAATTGCCAACAAGCATAGGCAACTGCAAATGGACGCGGTGCACAGGGGTTCGGGTTATGCAGTCCCCACGAGGGATACTGGCCTCAAACTCTGTGAGAGGGCAGATCGACCTCGGGGACCCTGAGAAACCCACCTCATGTGTTGCTGAAATCTTCGGAGTACGCAGGATCTCAGGAGCAGCAGACCGGTCAGTTGCGCTTAGGTGCCTGCGAATGCAGGGGAGTGACTCCTTCACTCCAAGGGAGATTCTTCAGTTGTCTTAAGTGCACCACAGGTCCTGCACAGAGCCTGTATGGAGCAAAGGCTCAAACAAAACTTCGGACGGAAAGGGGGACGAAGTTGAGGTCCAGCGAAGTCCAGAGTGTCCAGACGGTCGAAGGTCAGTGGTTTCTTCTTGTAGAATCTTGTCCACGTAAAATCTAAAGTCTTACAGCCAGGTAAGCCCTTTTGTACCCACGGGAGAGGGTTGGACAGATTCGGGGAGGGTCAGGACAGAGGGGTGGTTACACCCATGTCCTTTGTCCAGTTTCACGCCAGAGCAGGAGCCCATGGCTCCCAGAACTGGTTTGAGCTGGACTATGCACAGGGACACCAAATGTGCCCCAGGTGCAGTCTTTCAGGCACTCTGAGTGCACCCACCCAGCCCCAATACACTAAATCCTGTCTGGGAGGTGGTCACACCTCCCTGTGACAGGATGCCTATTGTGCTGCCTTCCTCTGCTCGAGCTTGGCTCAGCAACAGGAGGGCAGAAAGGTGTGTCTGTTCGGCAGCATCCATTTTATGCTGTCCGGGTCGAGAAGGCTGGCACCGGTTAGACCAGTGACCCCACGAAGCTCGCTTCTGAAGGGTGGAATCCTACCTCCCACACCAGTTATAATGCACCTCTACCTATATGTCCGGCTGAGTCACAGACTACCTGGGAGAATGGTCTCCGAAGGCTGCATATAGGCTCTGCTCATGCAGGGGCACTCTCTCACATAAAACCCAGCACCCTGCCTTCAGGATTGTTAAGGCCTGCTATAGGGGTGACTTATAAGTTTTAAGTGTAGTGACCAATAGATATAGTGAACCTATATCTAAAGTATGTGGTGCAAGCACCATCTTACACAGGCTGCAGTAGCAGACCTAGAGTTCCATTTTGCATGGCCTCTCATGGGTGGCATAATACATGCTTCAGCCCATGGGAGGCCTCTGGGGTACCTATGCCCTGGGTACATGGGTACCGTATACTAGGGACTTATAAGGGTACCCCAGTATCCAATCTGGAGTGTACCAAAGTACATGTATGTCAATTTAAGGGAGAAAGCAGATAGACTGGGGTCCTGATTAGCAGGATCCCAGTCAGACTAGTCAAAAACAGTGAGACATTGCATCTCAGGGAAGCCCACTATAAGACGCTTTATGACTGGTATCTCCACCCTCACCGGTTGCACGCAATCTTTCCGGGTACCTCAGATCGCTGCTGGCGGGGATGTGGGGCCCTGGGGAACTTTAAACACATTTGGTGGGACTGTCCCGTAATCCAGATTTTCTGGAAAGAGATTCTTGCCCAGATTAAACTCATACTGGGGTATCCGATCGGGGACTCCATAGAACAGGTGCTACTGGGCATGCGAGATCCCCTGCTTCAGCGGCAGACGCACGCAGATAGGTCCATTTTATGGCTTTGTTTGGGAGCGGCGAAGATGGCTATAGCGGGGGCCTGGAAGAAACCTACCGCTCCCTCGCTCTCACAGTGGCATGCACGCTTATGGAAGGCGATAGCACTGGAGCGGCTCTCTGATATCACAGACGACAACAGGAAAGATTTTGAATATACCTGGGCCCCGCTGGTTGGTTATCTCTCTGAGGGCCTTCCATTGTTTGCTTGTAGCCCTCGGCTGAGGGCACTCCACCTCTTCCTGATTTAACAGCAGCCCCATCACCACCTTACGTCTACCGTCAGAGTTTACCTATAATGTGTGAGACCATTGTTTTGTTAGTTTTGTATAAAAAAAAATTTTTTTTTTTGTTTGTTTCATTTCTTTTTTCCTTTTTGCCTCCATGAGTGGGGCTTGCGTCCGTAGATGCCAGGAACTCATGGACTTCTGGATTACCCCTTCGAAGCAAGACGTATATTGCTCGATCTGGGTTACGATTTGGCTTGCTTCAATCTTTTGTTGAGCCTAACATAAGGTACACATTATCCCTTCTGTATTGTTAGCGAATTGAGACTGGGGATGGCTCACCGAGGTTATTAGAAAATGTGTTTTGCACTATCGCTACTAATGGAGCGGGGGGACTCCCCACTGGGGGGGGGGAGGGACAATGGGAGGCGGGGGTTTGTCGCCGCCTTGTTTATACCTGCATTGAAGGAATATGTTTTCTACAAGAGGGCCTTTGTATCTCTTTGCTTTGTCTTTTATGTTTTTTCAAATTTACATAATTCAATAAAAACATTCTGATAAAAAAAAAAAACAGTGAGACATCAAGCAAAAAGTGGGGGTAACCATAAGAAGCAGATCCTACTTTCCTACATCGCCTCTTTGACGACACGGCTCTTTAACTCATTTATAGAGTCGGGGTGTTTGCCTGACTCACTCTCAGAAGCCTCTATTTCGGTTATATTAAAACCATCTAAAGACCCCGTTGAATGTGCCTCTTATCGCCCGATCTCATTACTCAATGTCGATGCAAAAATTTTCACGAGCATACTGGCCGCATGCATTAACCCATACATGGCTGGTCTGATTGACCCAGACCAGCCCGGGTTTATCCCTGGAGACAATGTGGGGACAATACCAAACGACTCGTACACCTCACGGACCTTATCTGCCGCTCTCGAACGGAGGCCCTTTTTCTCTGTGGATGCAGAGAAGGCCTTTGATAGGGTCCACTGGCCGATCCTATTCGACATACTCCACCGATTTGGTTTCGGTGAGAAATTCCTTAACTGGATAAGATGCATTTACAACAAGCCCAGAGCCTCCATAAGAGTGAATGGCTTCTCCTCCGGATCCTTCCCTATATATAGAGGCACAAGACAGGGATGCCCCGTCCCCATTATTATTCGCTCTGTACATGGAACCGATGGCGCAAAGAATCAGAGAACCCACTGATATCGGGGATTCGTCTAGGGGCAGACATACATACCATAGGCCTATACGCTGACGATGTGGTCCTATCCTTGACGAACCCCGTGACTTCACTCACAGCTTTGGTGGATGAGTTCAATGGTTTTAGCAAGGTGTCTGGGTTTAAGGTAAACTTCTCCAAATCGCAAATATTGAATCTTTCAACTACTCCTGAAACAGTAGCGGCCTTAAGTAAACAATTTCCTTTTACCTGGTCTAATGAACATATACCATAGCTAGGTATTCTTCTTGCGTGCACCCCCGAGAGGACGCTAATGGCTAACTATGGCCCACTTTTGGAGCAAACCACTAAAACTTTAGCTATCTGGGGTCGAACGGGCCTCTCGTGGGCAGGACGTATTGCGCAGTCAAGATGACGATTATGCCGCGTATATTGAATATTTTTCAAACTATTCCCCTCTCCCCACCCTCGGCCACCTTACGTAACTTGCAAAGAGCCATCAATCGCTTCATATGGGCCGGGAAACACCGCCGACTTAGTCATCACCAGATTGCAAAATCTAAGTCTGGAGGGGGTATGGGGGTCCCGGTGGTATCAAGATATTTTCAGGCGTCCCAACTACCATTTATTCTGGAGTGGAATCGCCCTCTTTCTGAGAAACACTGGTTATTTATGGACCAAACTATTGCAGGGGTGAATATATGGAGGGAGATCTGGCTTCCACGTAAACATAGGGCATGGGGTCTCTACTCTACCCCAATAACTGCAACTACCTTAAAAGTCTGGGATGCAACTGCGACTCGTCACGGTTTAACTACGTTCCCCTCCCTAATTACTCCATTAGTGGACAATCCCGATTTCCCCTGGATGCAAATCAGAACTGTTTCAGCGTTGGCGTGAAAAGGGATGTAAGAGGGTAGGTTCGCTATACAATCAGGGTGGGATTATCCCATTTGACCAGCTTCAGGAAGACTACGCACTCCCGACATCTGACCTCTTCACTTACAACCAGGCTCGTCAATGGGTAACCTCCCGGAGATGAGAGCGGGAGCCTCCCGCCACTTGACGAAATTTGAAAAATGGCTAGTCACTAAAAAGGATGATAAACTTATCCTATCAGAATTATACACTTTTCTTTCAGCTGAGAACACTTATATGAAATCTAAGGGGCAGCTGAGGTGGGAGGAAGAATTAGGCTAAACACACACAGATAAAGCGTGGCAGGACATTCACTACAGAACCCATCATACAGCACACGACATCCCGGGCACAGAAGCAGCATACAAAGTTGCGTCCTATTAGTACTTATAACCAGCCCGACTACATTGCTGGAATAGAGACCGCCCGGCCTCCTGCTGGCACGGATGTGGACAGACGGGCTCACTGGTGCATTTACTCTGACACTGTCCCAAATTAGTACGATATTGGGATTTGATCCTCCAGGACATAAACGAAGCCTTCAATGCTGATATCCAGCGCTTCCCAGCTATATATTGTTAGGTCTCCCCAATCCCCTAACTTTTCCCTTGCGCTCGGTTAGAGGGAGGCAGATAGCCCTGGCCCTTAATTCTTCAAGGCTGGAGCTACTTGCCCACTGGGGTTCTGCAGTGGTCCCAGACCACACAGCATGGATGAGGCGGCTGAGGGCGGTGCTAGCGATGGAGCGCTTATTATGATGGTGGATAACAAAGCCGAAACATACACGGGTCTTTGGGCCCCGTTCATCACAACATTAAGCAAAGAACCTAAGAATCCTACGCCTCACCTGCATTACACAGGGAGAGGACGCGCAGAGTAGTGATGGACAACAGTCCTACGCAGCGATGAATATTATTGGCAGGACATGGGAGTGATGCTAGGTATGGGGGTGGGGGAGAGGGGTGGGTGGAGGGATGGATGGATTCCTCTCTTGTGTTTGTTGTATTTATAATTGGAATCTATGGTCCCTTTTTCGCGTTTGCTTTTGTTCTTCTCTTTTTTCATTGCTCTTTCTTCATGTTCCACTGGATTTAGCATGAACATGGCAGATTGCCCTCCACTGACACGAAACTTAGTACACAAGCTCTTGCTATCTTTGAAATCGCTGCCGGCCCTTGGGGTTGTAGGCGCATAGCTGTGTCCTTTCCCATATGCATATAATTCAAATCATCCAATGTGTATGGGCATATTTGTTGTTGTGAGTTTGTGAAAACGAATAAAAGATTTATTTAATTAACTATGGGGAAATGCATTGATTAATTGTCTTCACAAATGGAGAAATTGAATATGATACCCGTGTCGCTGGCAGGTAAAGTGCCCTTCATGAAGATTGTGCTATTACACAATTGCTGTTCCTTTTCCAGATATTCCAAACCTTAAATGAGAAATTGTTCGATCAGCTAAGAGCCCTCAGGATTAAACTTGCCTTAGCGGGTAAGCAGCCTGTATTAAGTTTGAGTATACTGCAGCTACCATATTAGCAGGGCGGGTTTGTTCCTCCTAACTTTGAGATGTACTATTTATTCTTCCAAGCACTGTTTAAACATCACTGGTTCCAAAATCCCAGACAGGCCCTACACTAAGAGATCGAGAATGAAATGGATGATCCAATACTTCTTAACACTATACTAATGAAGAAGGCATGGAGACCTAACAAAGAGTTTCATTCAGGAATATGTACAATTTCGACCTGGTTTAAGCTAGCTGTGGTTTATTGGATTGATCAAATATACTCTCCCCAAATGCCATTGTAATACAATCATGTATTGAGGTCTCTAACAAGGCAATAGCTATAAAACAGCTATGTAGTAGACAGCTAAGTACTCTCTGAGACATGTATAATAGCAAAATATTCATCATGTTATACCATCAACTGTTTAGGATTATTGCCGGGTTGTTCCTTCACTGCTGGAGTGCAAACTACTAACCATTGTCATCTCAAACACCTTACCCATTAAGTTGATCAATAATATCTACAACACTGTTAAATGACCTGAACGTGGATCATTCCAATGCTAGGGAAAACAATAGCTCTGGCATTGTAATCTGGGTCTGGAATTTGGGTATGAGCCAGGAACATTGGGCCTACTGTTGTCAGCAAACCAGGGAAATTGTATTATAAATGTATTCAGAAGATCTGTTGCACACTGGTTGTCATGGCTGATAGTTTGAATTGATGGAAATGCGTGCCCCATGCACTTCACCCTTGGTTGCCCACCTACTGGGGATTATTGGTTGCAAATTTTAAATGCACTATGTATGATGACTGAAGGTACTTTTGTCCTATCTTCCTTTGTTGCTGTATTAGGTAATGTGATCAATATCCCTAAACCATGCAGGAAATATACTGCACTGACAATGTTTGGTAAGCGGAGAGCGGCCATGAAGTGGGGGGAGGGAGCTGTAAGACTTCTGTGAGTAATGAACAGGCCGAGCTGTACGCCTCCCTCCTCCTTTGTGCCTCACAACCTAGAATTATCCGGGCCCCCTCAAAGTACCTATCTGGAATGCATGCATAATTGTAACTCTTTTGTATTACACTACATACTCATCTAATAGAAATTACTGGTTTGGGGGCGGTGCTCTGATGCTTGTGTGATTGTCTGTAATGGCTCCAGTGTTACTGTGGGCGTTCAATGAGGTGCGACTGTACATTTTCAACAACATGTATATTATTCTTGTAAGGTGGGCTTAAGATGTTAAAATGTCATGTATGTACCTAAAATAATTTGAATGTCCGTTTCTTTAACTAGTCGCCTTTTTTTTCCAAAACCAACAGTAGCAGCTGCAATGTTTCACAGAGAGCACACACAACCAAGATTACTCCAGTATTGGAACTTTCATAAATTCACATGCTTGAATCATTCCCTGTCGTCGAGATGGGAGTTCCAGGTATATGAAAAAATCAATGCTTAAATCAATACAGAGCAAAACAAGCATTGGCATAGCCAATAGGTCTCGCCTTTGGGACCTTATAAGTGTTTAGCCCATGCAGCATATTACCCTCGACTTTGGGAAATACAAGCACCAAAACATGTAATATACATTAATATGCCAAATAGAGTCACAGGCGAGACCTGCACGTTTTGCCAATGGGAGACGGGTGCAGAGAAAATCAAAGAAAGAAAGTGTTTGTTCATGATTCCTACCACATGCCTGGCTAGTACGGATTTTTTGAGTGTCACAGAAAGTGGAACACCACACTATTTTTAAATTGTTCAGCCCACGCGGGCCTTGTGAGGACTTTTGGAGCTGCATGTAGGGTCGAGAGACAGGGTGCACTCGCTGCTCCCTCAGCTCAGGCAGGGGCCTTGCGAAGGGTTCATCTTGCGCCCGCCAGGTAGCGATGAGTCTGTCTGTGGGGAGAGAGCGCCGTGTTCCTCTTCTACGAACTGAAAGTGACCTGAAGAGACCCTGGCACCCGCCTCTTGCGGGCGGGCCGAGAGGATTTGGTGACAGACGTTTTGAGCCCTGCTAATCTGCATCAACAGTGGCGGGTGCCTGGCTGCGCTTGTCATTTCCGGAACTCTGCAGCCCCTGGCCCGATCCGCCTGCAGACCAGATCCCGGCAACAGATCTCCCTGCATTAGAGAGGCCTGCGGGAGATCGCGCATTGCAAACCTGTTCACTGCAGAACCAAATAGATAAACTTTGCTTTTCAGGAACGGGCAGAAGAGCAGCTTGCACTAAAAAGGACACAGTGAATCTGCCGAGCGAGATCCACCTCCCGATCAGAACAGAGCAACAGATCTACCTGTGTGAGAGGTTCACCCATCGAGACTCCTGCAGAACCAGTCGCATCACACCCCGATAGATCAGCCTGCACTGCGGAACCAAGCGAGATCCACTCAGAGTCCCGATCCCTGCAAGAGAGGTCTGCCTGCATCAGGAAACCTCGAGCAAGAGATCCGCACTGCAGATCCAGTCACAGCCAAACCCAATAAGAGATCCGCCTGCACTGCAGAGTCGTGTTTGACCAGGAGATCCGCCTGCACTGCAGAGTCGTTCACTGCAGAACCAGATAGGAGATCCGCCAACAGCAGAACCGGCAAGATATCCGCTGCGGAACCCCTCGAGGTCCGCCTGAAAACAAGAGCCCTGCACAACATCCACCTGCGACAAGAAAGAGCAGGAGGTTTTACACTACTGTGCCGGACTTCCATGACCGGGCGAAAATAAAACAAGCACATGAGTGGTGCGCGCGCTTGCGAGCAGCAGGCGTGACCACACGCTCGTGCACCATGGCCTTTTGCTTGCGGTTACCCGCACGGCCGCCGGGCGCGATAATTGAAAACACATGGCGGCCGTGCGGGTAACCGCACGGAAAAGGCCATTGTGCACGAGCGTGTGGTCAGCTTTTGGACGCCCCTTACATAAAGTCTCGCAGAGCAGCGCATGCGCTCTACTCTAGGCTCGACCTAAAAAAGGCCTAGGCCCATTTCAGTTTTGTAACCCATAACTCTCGTTTTGTAAAAGAGACCAAAATTAATCCTTGAACCAATCAGGACCCTACACCCTCTAGAACACTCCTGAGAGAACCTTAGACCTTCAGATTTTCTACCGCACGTTGTGCTAGGGAGTCTCCTCTGAGCTCTGCTCAGTTTTCTCTTGATAATTAGTGGTTTTGGAGTATTCTTAGCTTTCATCTCAGATTTCATCTGCAGGATTCTTCTTCAGTACCGGGTGATCACTATACTTTATTATGTCAGGAAAGGAGAAAAAGGGTCTGTTTAGAGCCTGTGCTACCTGCTCCAAGAAGAGGCTTTATACTGATGACCCTCATGAGGACTGTATTTATTGCCTCTATCCAGACCATCAAGCAAAGGACTGCAAGGAATGTCGTACCTTTTCTAGTAAGACCTTAAAGGACCGTGAGGGACGTCTTTTGATATGGCTTCAAAAGCTAAAAGCCAGAAAGGAGGTTATTTCTAGTGACAGCGATGAGGCATCCTCTTCCTCATCCAGAAGGTCCCATAAAAGATCACCACATACCCTTTCTTCTGAGGAGCGTCCAGGTAAAGCCCTTAAAAAGACCACTCGGGGGTCTCATGGGTGCAGTCCCTCAAAATCTCCTCAGAGACATGAAAAGGAGAGGAGGGGACATGCTTCGGGGGATAAAACTGCTAAAAAGGCGAGTTCTAAGACACCCCCTCAGGTCAGGCACTCCTTCAAAAAGCCTTCTTCAGTGCTTCCTGAAGTAAATAAGTCGACGAAATCGTCAACGGGAACGTCGACGAAGAAACCATCTTATGTCGTCGTCGACAAAGGTTGAGATTCGCCTGCTACCAAAGAAGGTCTCAGCGTCCACGGCGGAGTTGTGAGCTCGTCGACGAAGTCACTGTCGCCGAAGATTTTATCACCGTCGACGACAATTTCGAAGCCGGTATCATCGACAACGGCGTAGACTACAATTACGGTGTTGACTACGGCGCCGACGGCGCGTTAGTCGACGACTACGCCGACAGTAACCACGTCGTCAACTGCGGCTAGACCATCGCTGATGGTTTCCAAGTTACCGCCGATGGCTACAACCTTGACGACGGTGTCGTCGGCGATCTCGTCGACGGTGTCGTCGGCGATCTCGTCGACGGGCTCGTCGTCAAGGGAAAAAACACCGGACAGGTCAGAAAGCGCTAGGAAGAGAATTACGCCTGAAATCACATCTCCTAGCAAAGTTACGCCTCTTTTGCCATCTCACCTGCTAGAAGAGCAGGATTCTGAGGAAGAAGACGAAGGACCTTATGGCTATGCAAGTAGCCCATCCCAGCTGCACGTTAAGTGTCAGGAGGACGACTTTGATGAGGAATATGGCGAATATCAATACCCTCCTCAGGAACAATACCACCAGAGTTATCAGGAGGAAGTGGTTTCCATGCCGTCTTCTTTGTTGACGGACCTACAATTCATGTTGGCTGACTACAGGAAGAGATTTCCACCAGCTCCTGTATCTCAAGAAATGCCATCAGCAGTTCCTCGCCCACGATCTATACCATCTACTCCGATGAGGGGCCAAGCTGTGCTGGCAGAACCCTCACAGATATCGCCTCTACCAATCCATCAACAGGATCCGGTTACTACAGACGACGACCAAGAGGAAGGAGAAATTACAGATCCTAATAGAGAATGGGATGACTACCTCATTCCCACGCCCTCTTCTCCCTCTCCGGTACCGGTTGACTCCCCACCAGAGGATATTGGTGGATTTCAGAACTTGCTGGAAAGAGCTGCAAAAAGATTTGACCTACCTATGCCAGCTACACAGACGGAGTGTTTTTTATGTGATTTTAAGGATCCATATAGGAAGTCGGTGAGGGCCATCCCGATAATAAGTCCCGAATGGGAGGAAGGACGGAAGGTCATGAAAACACCAGCGACAGTAACACCAGTACTCTCCAGGTTGGAAAAGAAGTACAAGGCCCCAGAGGATGCTCCAGCCTGTTTGGTGGGCCATCCCAAACCGGATTCAATTATTTCCCAAGCAGCTCAACGGAAATCGAAAAATCCATCGGCACCCATTACAACACCGCCGGATAGGGAAGGCAGACGGCTAGATAACGCCGGTAAGCGTTTCTCCTCAATGTCAGCTCTGTTGGTCAGAGTGGCTAAAGCCCTTGCCATATTGGGCAGATATGACAGACAAATGTGGTGTGACCTGGCTCCGTACATGGATCAGCTTCCAGAGGAAAGTAGACCCAGAGGTAAAGCAAATTCTCCAGGAGGGTGAGGGAGCTTCTGCAGAAGTAATAGATTGTGCGATGGATATTGCAACTACAGCTTTCAGATCGCTGGGGGGTACAGCGGTTTTGCGCCGTCAAGGATGGCTACGAGCAACATCATTTAGACCGGAGGTCCAAAATAAGATCCTGGACCTTCCTTTCGATGGAGAGGCTTTATTTGGAAAGCATATAGACAATGCACTGCAGGATATCAAGAAAGATACCGATACAGCGAAGGCTCTAGGGACACTACAATATCGGAAAGTGCCCTTTAGAGGCGCCAGAGGGAGAGGCCTTCCATCCTACCAACAATACAGATACCCCTCTTACGCTACATCTTCCCAACCATACCGTTTGCAGTATGTTCAACGACCGCAACAGTCAGGGGCGTATTATAGATGTGCCCCTAGAGGAAAAACAGGTCCTCAGGGAAAAGACACCTCAAGACTAGCTTCAGGCTCTGACTATTTTTATTCCCTCCTCTCCAGAAGTTCCCCTGGGAGGACAAATTTATTTTTATCTTTAGCAGTGGCAGAAAATAACCACGGAAAATAACCACGACCGATGGGTCCTCAATCAAATACAATTTGGCCATACATTGGAGTTCTTTCAGATCCCACCTTGTACTCCTCCGGTATGCCAGGAACTCAAACATCTACATCTCATGCGCT
This sequence comes from Calotriton arnoldi, assembly GCA_963921515.1. Taxonomy (NCBI): domain Eukaryota; kingdom Metazoa; phylum Chordata; class Amphibia; order Caudata; family Salamandridae; genus Calotriton; species Calotriton arnoldi. The sequence continues at coordinate 310,777 of CAWUFW010005672.1, forward strand.
TGGAGATTCTTACAATGCTCCGAAAAGGAGCAATAGAACCGGTGCCAATCTCCCAGAGGGGGAAGGGATTTTATTCCAGTTTCTTTCTGGTTCGTAAGAACTTTGGTCAATGGCGTCCTATCCTGGATCTGAGAGCTCTAAATACTTATCTCAAAAAACAGTCCTTCCGTATGGTTTCCCTTCAGGACAATCTGCTACTCCTAAACCCCGGAGATCATATGACCACCTTAGACTTACAAGATGCATATTTTCACATCCCTATCCATCCCTTCCACAGGTAGTACCTTCGATTTGTCGTAGCCGAAAGCCATTACCTGTTCAAGGTGGTGCCGTTTGGCCTCAAGTCCGCCCCAAGGATTTTCACAAAATGTCTGGCTCCAGTGGCAGCTGTCCTGAGGAAAGAAAGGCATCAGGTATTTCCGTACCTGGACCACTGGTTGATCAAAGCACCTTCACACGCTACTGCTCAGTCGTCCACGGTGGCATGCACAAGACTGTTTGCGAATTAGGCCTGACTCTGAACAAGGGGAAATCTTCTCTCCATCCTTCCAAGAGCATTACGTTCTTAGGGGCAATTCTGGACACCACAATAAACAGGGCGTTTCCTTCACTCGAGAGACAGCAGAAGCTAATCTCTCTGTCCCAAGCATTCGCAAGAAGAAAGTCACTTTCAGTACGCCGCTACAAGTCACTCCTGGGGACAATGTCTTCATGCATCCCTCTCGTCCCTTTCTGCCGGTTAAGGATGCGTCCATTACATGAGGAACTAGATCAGCAATGGCTTCAAGCTGTGGGATCCTTCGAGGATGTCGTCATAATCACACCAGGTATGATACAGGCCATGTCTTGGTGAGCCCAACGTCAAAATATCTCAGTCGGCCTTGCCTTTCTCACCATGCCGGCTCCACGGGTCATCACCACCGATGCTTCCCTGGAAGGTTGGGGGGGCCTTCCTTCAAGACCTCCAGGTCAGTGGGCGTTGGCAGAGTCAAGACTAACAACTTCACATCAATCTATTGGAACTCAGGGCAGTGAGATTAGCATTGCTGGCTTTTCTGCCTAGGATAAAGAACTCAGCTGTGCGGATCAGGACAGACAACTCAACAGCAATGCATTATCTCAACAAGCAAGGCGGCACGAGATCTCTCCCCCTATCTGAGGAGGCCCAGAGAATCTGGAAATGGGCAGTTCAGAATGGAATCTCGCTAAAAGCAGAACACCTTCCGGGGGATCAAAATGTCAAGGCAGACACATTAAGCAGACTCAAGTCAACCTGCCACGAGTGGGAGATCAATCAGGAAACCCTAGACAGTATCTTTCTAAAGTGGGGCAAACCAACAGTGGACCTCTTTGCGACAGCTCAGAACAAGAAATGCTGCTTCTTTGCAAGTTGGCGTCACCAACAGGGATCCTGGGGGAATGTGTTTTTGATGGCATGGTAAGGCGTCTTTGCCTACGCCTTTCTGCCGATTCCCCTACTACCACCTCCTCACGAAGATCAAGAGAGCCGTGCAGAATGATCCTGATAGCCCCATGGTGGCCCAGGCAATACTGGTTCACGAAGCTTCTCCTTCTATCGGAAACTCAACCGATTCTCCTTCAGCCCATTCCAACTCTCTTGACGATGTCGCGGGGACAAGTGCTTCATCCAAAATCCAAGTCACTACATTTAGCAGCATGGCTCCTGAACGCTGTGAATTTCAACATCTAAAACTACCATCTGAGTGCAGGAATATTCTCTCAAATGCCAGAGCACAGAGTACGAATAAGACGTACAGAATGAAATGGAGAAGATTCTGTTTATGGTGCCAGGAGTCTAATATTCATCCTCTAAGATCTGCTTCTCATGAGATTCTTCCTTGCATTCTACTTTTGGCAAAATCTGGATTAGCACATGCGTCAATAAAAGTTCATCTAGCCGCTATATCCTGTTATAGAAGGACCTCATCAGGACCATCATTATGGTCGGAAAGAATCATAAAACAGTTCATCAAAGGATTATTTCGTACCTTCCCCCAGTCAAGCCTCCGCCACCTTTCTGGCAGCTGAATATAGTGATATCGCAAATCATGAAGCATCCTTTTGAACCCATTCACAGGGCGGACCTTAAATTCTTGTCTTGGAAGGTGGCTGTTCTCCTGGCGCTCACATCGGCCAGGAGAGTTGGGGAGATTCAAGCCCTGACCATACAGGAACCTTTTCTACAGTTCAAAGATCGGATAGTCCTTCGAACTAATCCAAAGTCTATACCCAAAGTAAAATCAGACTTTCACTTGAATGAGCCTCTTATCCTAAAGAGGTTCTTTCCTCAACCGACTACTGCAGCGGAGAGGACTCTCCATTCGCTGGATATCCAGCTTTGTCTGAAATTTTATCTACAGAGAACTAAAGCTTTTCGCAAATCGTCACAGCTCTTTGTATCCTTCAGTGCACCCAGAAAGGGCTATCCTCTTTCCAAAAGAGGAATTGCTCTGTGGATCTCAAGTGCAATCCAATATTGCCATCAAGCAGCAGAGAAGCTTTTGGGAGCACGAGTTTTTGCTCATTCGACGAGAGCAGTATTGTTATATGGTTCTTAGGATGTCATAGGGCCCTTAGGGACATTGTCGACATTGCTAAGTTAGCATGAGCTTTGCTGCCATGATGCTGCTTTTGCGCACGTTACTACATGACTTTGTTTTTGCAAGAATCTGTTTGTGCCTTTCACATGAGAACGGGCTGCTTTCGCGTTCTCTGCCTTTCCTGGAGTTTAGTCTGAACACGATGTGCAAGGTCGATAAACAATGCCCCTTGTTATTCTGTTCTGGTCAGTCCCTAGCACCTAGACATAACATGCTACACACAGCTGCAGTACTGAAGACTCGTGCTTTGATATTACGTTGTTGCATGTTATTTTAACACACTTGGAGAAAGCCGTTCCATGGAGAAGAGCTCTGCTGTTCCTATGATGTAAACCTTACATCCAGGATTTAAAGTATGGGGTCTGCTGTCAAAGCCCAGAGATCGTCCTTTTTTATAAAATAAACTTCTTCTAGTCAAGGGGAGGGTGGTCAGGCCTAAAGACCCTTATTTCCACAGTCTTTATATAAAATGACTTCTCCCTTTGTATTCTATGGAATTGTAACAATGCTAACTGTGCTGAGTTTATGCATTTTGCTGCTAGTAGTGGCACGTATACTGTATTGTAGAGCACGATAGTTAAAATAAACATTTTGAACTATTTCAGTGACTCTGCCTATTCTCATTGTGGACAAGTACGAGTGAGTGAGTGAAAGAATACGTCTTGCTCCCGCGATTCCTGAGAGAGTCGGGAGTGTTGTGTTCTGGGTTGTCTAATTGTAAGAAACTGGCTCTATATATACTGCACCAAAGTGAGGTACAGCGTGTATAGAGTCCAAGGGTCTCCAGAGGTTTGGCAGAGGTTAAAGTTAGATAGAACCTTACTCTCTAAAGTGGTAGCTTGGTCGAGCAGTAAGGCAGTATCAGAGGACAGTGTAAAGCATTTGATGTGCACACTCAGTCAGCAAATGAATCCACACACTCAAGAACTGAACTCTAGGCCAATTGTTTTGTATAAAAAAATATACTGTTTTTTATTTTTAGAACCAAGCAAGCCTGGCACAGGTAAGCATAAAAATACTTTTCAGTAGTAAATTACTTGTATGAACACAGTTCCAAATTGCAGTGTAAGTTGTACTGGTTTTGGTTACAGTTTTAAGTAAGCAGTTTGCAACACATTGCAGGTATAGTACATTCAATTGAATGGGCTTTTAAAGTAAAATGCAGTTAATTACTTTTCAGATTACTTTTGCTAACCCAGGACTGGATCCTGGATTCAGCCCTGGGACATTTCCTGAAAACAGGTGAGTAAATGCGTTTTGGTTAAAGGTACGATTTTTAAAGAATATTATTGCATTTCAAAAGTTGACACTTAGAAACTTTTTCACATGGAATCACCAATGTTATCCTATGGAAGGAAATTCAATTCACAGGTCAAGTTACTTTAACGTTACTTTTGTAATCCAGTGCTGGACTCCTAGATTCAGCACTGGGACATTTACTTAAAACAGGTAAGTAATTACGTTTTTGTAGTTTGTACGATTTTTAAAGAATATTCTTGTATTTCAAAAGTTGACAAACTTTTTCACATAGAATCACCAATGTTATCCTATGGGAGGAAATTCACTTAGCAGGTAAGTTATGTTATCGATACTTTTTCTTACTCAGTGCTGGATCCTGGATTCGGCACTGGGACATTTCCTGAAAACAGTTGAGAAAATGCGTTTTTGTTATTCGGCTGATTTTTAAGGAATATTTGTAGTTTTCAAAAGTCGACACTTAGAAACTTTTTGGGAGAAAAAGTGTCTAGGATGAGTTATTGTTTTTGAGGTAAGTTATCGGTCTTTTGAGTTAGGGTTCTGGGGTTAGACTCGGGGGTCTCCCAGGGTCAGTGATGCACTGTTGTTGCACCCTCAGCGGCACTAGGGCGGCCAGGTGCAGAGTGTTGAGGCCCAATGTTATCCTATGGAGGATAGGTGGACTCCGGTTGGTGGCTGCTGGCAAGCAGGCCACGGGGTTGTGGGAGCAAAGCTCCTAGGGTTAAGCTCAGGGCACGTTGGGGACCAAGTTAGCACCAAAGGGGCACCCTCAGCGGCACTAGTGCGGCCGGGTGCAGGGTGCTGTTTTGAGGTCGGGTGCCCTGTTGATTTCAATGGAGATTCTCCGGGACAAAAAACACTGCAGGCTCGGGGACGAGGATCTTCCAGGAGCAACCACCACTTCGAGGGGTAAGTTGGGATGTAGAGGGTTGGTTAGGCACCGTTGGTTGGGGCACACAAGGCCGTGGGGCGTCGGGTGCAGGGGTGCCTTGCGACGTAGGATTTTCTTACCCGCTCTGGTCGCGGTAGGGGGGGTCCTCTGGATTGAGGCTGCAGGCGTCGTCAGGAGCCTTGAGGCAGGTCAGGGGTCGCCGGATCTCGGGTCAGGATCGCCGGGGGGACCTCCTCTGGGTATTTGCCCGCTCGGGCCGGATTCGGCGGGTGCAGAGTGTGCGGGATTCGCGGTTCCTGGCTGGCACCAGAAGCTGCAGTTCAAACACGTCCGGTGTTTACGGGAGAAACATCTTGGAAAGTGAAGGCAGGCAGGTCATCCGGGGGTTTTGAGGTTGCTGGCCGCTGGACACGCCGGGGTTTTGCAGGAGCAGGTTCGAGGGGAGACAGGCCTGTAGGGCTGGGGCCAAGTCAGTGGGCGTCGTCCTCTTGCTAGCTCTGCACGGCTTCTCGTCCTTCTTCTTCTTCCTTTTCTTGTTGTTGCTGGATCTGAGGAAGGAAGGTTCAGGGTGCCCCTAAATACTAAATTTAGGGGCGTTACAGGTAGGTAAAGGGCAGGAACCAATGGGTCCCTTCCCTGGGGTGGGTACACCCCCTATTCTGCCACTCTCCAGTGGGAGGGGGGCAGGAGCCTGTCCCTGGTTGGCTGGGTCCCCCCCATCCTCAAGATGGCGGGGACTCAAGGTTGTGCTTCACCTCGCCTCCCCCACCGTAGGGGTGAAGTTGGCAGAGGTGGGCACACCTCTCTTCCTCACTGGTTTTTCCCGCCGGTTCTCCTGCCCAAAGTGGGGGGTAGAACCAGTGGGGACCAGTTGCTGAAAGCAGCAAATGGTCTGGAGAGGCTCACAAAGGCGGCATGCCTTTGAAGCCTCTCCTTCGTGAACCCTGCCCATGCTGGGGGAGGAGGCTTGGCACCTCGTCCCAGGATGTGCTTTGTTTCAGGCCCCCCGAGAGCAGCAAGCTCTCGGCCCAGGGGTCCAGAAACATGTCTGGTGGTGGCAGCCTAAGCAGCCACTCAGTCGGGTCACTAGGAGTTGGTCGAGTTTCAGGGGGTATCTCTAAGATGCCCTCTGTTGTGCATTTTACATTAAATCCCACACTGGCATCAGTGTGGGTTTAATGTGCTGAGAAGTTTGATACCAAACTTCCCAGTCTTCAGTGTAGCCATTATGGTGCTGTGGAGTTCGTAATGACAAACTCCCAGCACCATATACTTTTAATGGCAGCACTGCACTTTCAGTGCCCAGGAATGGACCTGGGCACTGTAGGGGTACAGGGCTCACCACTGGCATAGGGCACCCAGCTAGAGGGGTGACTGATGTATGCCAGGGCAGTGGTTTGTGGGCATGGCACACAGGGATGTGTGCCATGTCGACTCTTCACTTTGATCTGCACTTTGATCTGCACCAAGACACGCAGCCTGCAAAGGCAGTGTGTGAGTGTCCGGGTACAGGGCCTCTAAGGGTGGCACAATAAGTGCTGCAGCCCTTAGAGGCCTTCTCTGGTCACAGTGCCTTGGGTACCTGTGGTACCATTTACCAGGGGCGGACATGTGGCCAGAGATGCCAATTGGGTTAGTTTTGGGGAAAGAACACAGGCCCTGGGAACCTGAGTGGCAGGGACCCAGGGCACACCAGGAAAAAGTGCATCAGTAGTCTGGCAAAAAGTGGGGGGGTTACTGCAACAGAAACCCACTTTCCTACACTAATCATTTGTAGCTCCGTGATATTTGGAAGAGAACGAATGAGACACTATAGCTAGTCGGTTTGGGATTTTGGGTACTGATGTGGTAGGTTGGTACACCCCTATTCACTGAGGTCCTGTTTTCCTGCGCATAGTTCTGTGTATGTGCAGAATCCCTGCAACATGGCGCCGCCAACGCCTCCTATATTGATGTTTTTATAGGTTCTTTCAAGCTTGAAGTTTTAAAAGATTTTTTTCTCTTTATTCTTGACCCGTTATTGCGCTGCCGCGCTTTAGGTTGTTCTTCATTTTTCGTGATGGCTGTCGATATTCCGGCTCATAGCCGCGCCGCACTCAAGGCATATTTAGCTCCCTATGGAGTGCCTGATGCGGGTATCGAGCTTATCTTTGTGGTGGAAGCTAATCCAGCTTACCACTTTCAGGTGTTTTATTCTTCGGTCACCTTTCCGGCGGTGGATGTAACCGATGGTTTGTTTCATCAATAGACTGCCACGGCCCTTCCGCACGCTTATCAGCCGTATAGGGCTCTTGAAGTTCCGCTTACAGCTTGGCTACACCAAATTTGGTTAAATGGCGCCCTTCCTCACCCAGTTTCACCGGTCCGTTAGGCCCTTTATCGATAGATGGGGCCACGTGGCCCGTTTTGGCTGGGTATACCCCACACCCACGTTATTTAACTGTTGTAATTGCAGACCTCCCTCCGTGTGTTACATACGTCTTTGATACGCGTACATAGGGCTGTTATACAGTATGTCACGCGCAACTTCCAGGTGGGACCACCTGGCGTTGCAGCGCAACCGGCTGGACCTGGTGGTGTAACTATCAGTCCCGTCCTGGTTAATTCCGTAATGGGCATGCGTCCACGAAATAGGGATGCATTACCTTATTGGCTTGCTGAAAAATTTGGACAACTAGAGGCTGTTTTTCCAAATGCCTCTCCTGTGGAGAAACACAGAATATTGACTATTAGTTTCCTAAAGACTTACTTCCTGAGTTTGCTGATTGCAACACCTTGGGTAAGGTGTTTGCAGCGGTATATTCAAAGTGATTTGGCACTCCCTCCATGACCGTGCTCCCCTCAGTGATTAAGCGTGTTCAAGATGAACACGGAGCCGAAGCGGCTGTGGAGCTGGGGATGAGATTGGTGGGGGTGTTCGACGTGGTTGCTGATATGATCCTTGCCAATGTCAAGGGCGATGCAGTAAGCTTTCAAGTGGCAAACCGCTTGGAGGCTGTCCCTGATGTAGACAAGCCACGCAAATTACCAAAGATTATTGCAAAAGCTTATAAAACCATAGGCCGCAATAGTCTGGGAGTTAAGCCTTTTACTCAAACGCAAACTCAAACACAAACGCAACAAAAGGCCCAGACTGATAAAGATGGGCGTCCGTTCTTTTCTAAAAAGAACTGGAAGACTAAAAAACAGGGGCTTCAACGGCAGAAGCAAGGTGCGCGTGCTGGTTCACCGACACCTGAGTCTTCTGAGCGTACTTATGACTTGCGCGATCGCGTGAAAATTAAGTCTCCTGACAGATGTCAGGTCCCTGATTAGCGCTCTCCTCGTTCTTCACAGGACACATCTGGCTCACAAGTCGGTGGTGGGGAGCGCCAAGATTGTGGCAAGAGTCAACCTGCGCCACAGGGCCGAGATCAGCTTCGACAGTTTGAAGTCAAAGGAAAACAAGAGGTTCTACCTCGTTTTTTGACCCCCGTTTCAGAAGAAAAAAGTTGCCGCTTTAACAGCGAGGTATGCCTCAGACGGTGAGAACGCAACTCCTGGACATGGGCAGTGACCCTGCTCGACAGCGCAGCGGAGGTTACCATAGTGCAGGAGGCTCTGCGTCCCTGTCTGGAGGCGACATTCATTACAGTAGAGACTGCAGATACCCGGTTTGCACCCACCCCCCCCTCGGATAGGCTCTAAGAAATAATTTTCCAAATTGAAGGAGATATACCTCGTCCAATCAAGGCGGTTTTCTGGGAGAATCTAACCTCCTCGTATGACATTGTGTTAACAGAGGCAGATTGGCCTCCACCCTTTGTGTTAGCCGCTTCTAGAGGGGAAGACGTGATACTTCCGAGTTTTTCGCGTTATGTCCCTGAGGAGCATGCACAGGCTTTCGCAGCTGAGTGGGCTCTGGCCCTAGCCCCAGCGGTGTATCATAATCAGGTGGGTTGGGATGTTGATTCACCGGCTCATGAAATACCTTTACGCTCTATGCCACAGCCACAACCGCAATTTCCAATCAGACGTGAAGCAAAAGCTTCCGTTTGTGATATTCTAACACAGTTGGAGTATCTAGGAGTGATTGAATCATGTACATCACCGATGAATAATCCTCTCTTTACGGTATCAAAACCTGATGGTTCATATCGGATTGGATTGGATTACCGAAATCTGAACAGTCATTGTAGCACTTTTGCGGTGCAGAACACTCGCAGCTCTGCGCTGGTTAACAATCTTGTTTGTAAAAAATACAAAACTACACTTGATATTTCTAATGGTTTCTACAGTCACAATCTCGCACCTGAGAGCCGTGATTTGACCGCATTCACTGCCGTCGGGAAATTTACACGATTGCCTATGGGGTATAAGAATAGCCCCGGGGCATTTGCGGCACGGATTGTGTCTTTGTTGAATGGCATAGACTCTGATGCGTTCTCGTACGTTGATGACATTTATCTGACGGACGATGAGCTTATGCCGCATCTTGTCCGGGTCGACAGGATTATTTTGTCCTTTGCCGCCTATGGATATAAATTCAATTTTGCAAATTCACACATCGCCCATTTGGCGGCGCTCTTTTTGGGCTACTAGCTCAATAATGAAGGAAAGGGCTTGGCCCCTCACTTCCTGGAGAAATGTGCACAATTGCAACCCCCTTCTACACTGAAGAAACTTCAGTCTTTGCTGGGATTTTGGAATTTCGGGAGGACATACATTCCCGATTATGCCCAGCGTATCAAACCGCTCTATGCGTTGATACAACCCACTTTTTCATATGCCAGCTGGCTTCCGGAACATTCTTCTATTCTCAATTCTTTGCAATCTGACTTGCTTGCAACTAACTACTTGTTGACGCGTGATAACACCACAAACCTGGTAATACGTATAGTTTCAGGGACAGTGGGTTTCACTTACTTGACGTTTAATGAGGGTGACTGTGGTGTCCTGAATGCTTCTACCCTTCACATTCTTTATGTTCAGGAATGTGGAGTTGGTTGCCAGGCACTAACTTGGAACTGCTGGTTTGGCAGTTAAGCTGACTCCTTCGCTGGATGGGGTCTCTGCAGCTTCGTGTCCTGAATAAAGCTATCTTCTACACTACTTTGCTGTCTCCTGCTGTGCTTGCTGAAGACACCTACCTCCACATTTTGGCGACGATCTACTCGCGCTGCTCTGCTGACTTCTACTTTGCCATCCGACTACAATTACGAAGCTGACACTACCTCAGAGACCCCAACAGTAACACATTTCATAACCTGCTAAAATTCAAGAACTTAAGAAAAAAGAAGCGACGCGCTGTGAGGGTGACTTCATCATCGTACTCACCCATTGAAAACTGGGTCCGTCGTCTTCCAACGACTTCAAACGCTACTGCAAGTAAGGAGGAACGTTGGTTGGGACTTTCCCCTTCTCCCTCCGCGCCAGAGTTCCCGGGCTGCATTTTTGGGTTGATTTTGGGCACGTCTGTGCACAGAAGGGTTTGTGTCCACGAGAGGCGTCACGCTCACGAAACACTCGCGCGACGCATCCAACGTCTTCCTTAACCCGTGGGCAGCCGCGAGCTCTTCTCTCCTTACGGCGTGAGAAGAAACAACACCTGCGCACTTCCTGCCTGGCCTGCCTGTCCTTCCTGAAGCTGCTTTTACGCTACGTGCACACGCAGCGTGCGGCCATCTTGAAATGTTTATTGCGGTTACTAAGCAACCATTGATGCCTTCTCTTGCGCTCAGCTGGTTTAATGATCGCTGATGCGCACAGCTTAAAATAAACACTTCAGTTCGTTTAAACTTGCGCACAAGAAGTTTCCTTCTCGCTGATGCGCACAGCCTTTAAAATGTTTATTTTCGCCACTTCTATTATCACAACCGGCATCTTCTTGCTGAACATCGGCATTACCAATATCTTCTCTTGTGCACAGCTGGGTTACTGGTCGCTGATGCGCACAGCTTTAAATAAACACCTCAGTTCGTATGAACTTGCGCACAAGAAGTTTTCTTCTTGCTGATGCGCACAGCTTTAAATAAACATTTCAGCTCCTTTGAACTTGTGCACAGCAAGTTTAGTTACCGCTGATGCACACAGCTTTCCAAAGATTTACTTTTATACATATGCGCACTGCAATATAATCTCAGCTGAATGTTATTATAACTTGCATTATCCTTGCAATTGTTTTGTTCTTTGTTACAGGTTCACTACTAAAGTTTTGTTTAAAACGAAAAGGATGCAAAGACATGATGAATCTGTTGAACAATATATAACCACTTTACGCAAATTAGCTTCCACCTGCAATTTTGGTTCAACTTTGGAGGAGCGCTTAAGGGACCAATTCATGTTAGGCTGCACACTAGACAAAGCAAGGGATGCTTTGTGACAAAAAGATTCTCCTTCTCTTCAAGAAGTTCTCACCATAGCAAAAACACACTAACATTCCAAAACTTGTATTGATGTTATACGTAAAGACTCCTCTAATGAAAAGAAGGAAAATTCTGATGTTAAAGTAGTTGCAGACAGTACTACCAAAGGAGACCGTGCTACCAAATCTAAAACATTTCCCACCCAAAAGGTCCTCATCCCAAGAAACTTTATAGGAAAGTGCTTCAGGTGTGGTAACCCTGGTCACCTGGCAAACTTTAAAGGAAGTCCAGGATGAAAGGCAGTGTGTAAAGCATGTGGGAAAAAGGGGCATGTCTCTAAATGCTGTAGAACAAACAAAGTGCAAAAAAGGGTCAGTGAGGTTGACCTTTATGAGGATGATCTAGAAGAAATAGAGATACTCCAAGTGGGATGTGATGCAAAGGATGGTCCACATGAACTTGTGTTGGTCAACGATTCACCTGTCAGGATGCTCTTTGACTCTGGGGCCAAGATCACACTGGTTCCCAAGAACTTTTATGAATCTAATCTTTTGGGCAAAGTTACTCTTCTAAAACCAGACATTAGACCGAAAGGATATGGTGGAGTTACTATACAGTTGCTTGGTTATTTTTGGGGTTCGATTGACTTCAAAGGAAGGGTTATTCCTGGGAAAGTTTGTTTCAATGAAAGGGGATTCACTTATAAGTTGGTTCCATCAGAGAGACTTGCATGCGTTTCTTGACCCCAATGAATGTCCTTCGGTTTGTTTGAAAGAATTACCTCCAGTCAGAGTAGTGAATGATGCTAAGTCTGGTCAAGATTGGATCAAGGATTTTCCATCTGTTTTTGCAAGTGATCTTGGCTGTTTAAAAAATTATATGCATCGCATAAGGATCAAGACTGATGTCAGTCCTAAGGTTGCCACGGTCAGGAATGTCCCACTATTAGTTAGGGAGAAAATGAAAATTGAGTTAGACAAGCTTTTAGCTAAAGGGATTATTCAAGAAGTCGAGGCAACAGAGTGGGTCTCTCCGGTTGTGATGGGCCGCAAGGCCAATGGTGAGGCCGGGCTCTGTGTGGATTTGAGGGAACTCAATAGGGCTGTCATTGTTGACCACTACCCTTTGCCCAATGTAACTGAAATCTTGTGTTCACTTGAAGGGGCAAAACACTTCTCCTCCCTAGACCTTACCTCTGCTTACCACCAGGTCATGCTTCACCCTGCCTCTCAAGATTTGACAACTTTTGTCACACCTTTTGGCACGTTTAGGTTTCTGAGAATGCCCTTTGGTCTTATTTCTGCTGCGTCGGTGTTTCAGAGGGCGATGGAGGGTATTCTTAGAGGCCTCCGCGGTGTCAAAGTGTACCAAGATGATGTGCTCATCTTTGGTGGGGATCTGGAGCAACATGACACAAGGCTCAAGTCTATCTTGGGAAGGTTGAATGATGCAGGCCTCACTCTTAGAGCGGACAAGTTCAAATTTGATGTAAAAGAAATAGATTACCTTGGTCACTCTCTGCCGCGGGTATCAAGCCTAAACCTTCGTTGGTGAGTTCCATTAACAGTCTACAAGCTCCGTCAAATAAGGACGAGCTAGTCGAGTTTCTTGGTATGGCAGAGTTTTATCATAAGTTTGTTCCGAATTTTGCTGGGAAAACCTTATGTCTCAGATCGTTGTTAAAGAAGGGAAATTAATTTGTTTGGTCTGAGACTTGTGAGGAGGAATTCCAAAACATCAAGAACCACCTTAATGACGCACCTTGTCTAGGTAGTTTTGACCCAACGAAAGTTTCGTATCTGATGACTGATGCGAGTGCAACTGGTTTGGGTGCTGTTCTGTTGCAGAAAGTTGATGGAGAAGAGAGAACTATTTTGTTTCTTTCCAGACCATTGAGGGGTGCAGAATGCAGTTATTCTGTTGTGGAGAAGGAGGCTCTTGGTGTGTTCTGGGCGGTGCGCAAACTAAGAAAGTTTTTGTGGGGAAAAGATTTAAGATTTTTACTGACCACAAACCACTTAAGGATGTGTTTTAAAAAAAAGGAATATATTTTGTTTCTCATCGCATAAGGAAAAGGGTGGTGGCCTTACAAGAATTTGATTATGACATTTCACATTTGCCTGGTACCATGAATGTCATGGCAGACTGCCTGTCAAGGCTCTGTGGTGAAAATGGTGAGTTGGAGGATGATGTTGAGTGGTTTGGTGGTGAGGAGATTGAAGAAGAAGTAAATGTATGCCTGATCAGTGAAGGTCTCATTTCTGAGAGCGTATGGAGAGAAAGTTTGGAGAGTGATGCTGCTTTACAGAAAGTCATCTCCTTTGTCTCTGGTACCTGGTGTGAGAAGGACTGTGAGGAGGATCTCAAGGGATTTTGGAATGTTAGAGAGGATCTTGCTGTGGTGGACGGTATCCTCATGCGTGGTAGTAAACTCATTCCACCATTTGTGTTGAGAGACCGGTTGATTGGAAGTGCTCATGCGTCACACATGGGAATTGCTAAAACAAAGGAGAGGATCAGGGAGGCTTATTGGTGGCCAGCAATGGATGTGCATGTGGAAAGATTAGTGCGTGCATGTGTTGAGTGTGCATGTTCAGACAGGGTCCTGAAATGCAGAACACAGCCCATGGTCTTAAGGGAACAAGCCTCGGGTCCATGGACAGACATTTCTATTGACATACTGGGTCCTGTACGGCTTAGAACTCAGGATCGCTATGTCATTGTGTGCATTGACATGTTTTCTAGGTGGCCTGATATCAAGATTGTAAACTCAGTTGAGTCCTCTGTAGTAATTGAATTTCTAGAAGAACTTTTCGAACGTGAAGGTTTTCCGTTGACACTTTTATCAGACAACGGGGTTCAATTCACGTCAAGGGTCATGGAAGAATTATTAAATTCCAAGGGCATTAGGCACAAGAAGGCTGCTCTTTATCACCCAGAAAGTAATGGTGCGGTGGAGAGATTCATCAAAGTTCTCAAAGAGACCATGAAGCAAGCTGTTGCCTGTGGTGAAAGTTGGGAGTTGGCTATTAAAAAAAAAGTTACGAGAGTATCGGTTCACTTCACATTCTTCCACTGGGGTAGCTCCCTTTCGGTTGTTTAAAGGAAGGGTACCCAACATAGAAGTTGCCCCGTTGTGGGTTGCTTCGAAGAGGTTGATGGCGGACAAGGGAGTAGGAGGAATTGAAGGCTGGAAGGAGAAAGAAAGAGAGGTGATGAATAAAAGGAAAGATAGATATGATGAAAGGGTGTGAAAAACACCTTTGTTAGTGTGGGTGACTGGGTGAAGATTAAATCTCCAAGGAAAAGTGGTGGTTCTTCCAAATTCAGTAGACCCTTTGAGGTGATTAAAGTCTTCAAAAATGCAATAAAGACCAGTGACCATAGAATCTGGAATTTGGGATGAGTGGCGAAATGTCCAGTTAGATCCACCTCTGCTGCCGGGTCTAGGGGTGGTGCTGCAGCTCAAAATCCTGTTCCAGAAAATGTTATTGTGAGTGAAAGAGGTGATAGACCTTCTCGTTTGAAGCGTATTCCTCGCCACTTGCAAGATTACGTTTCTTGAGTCTTTTGCTCTTTGCTTTGTATCAGTTGGGTACCATTGGGACTGTTTGGCTTACTTCTTTGTATTGTTTTCTTGTGTTATATGCATTACTTACTTTTAACTTCATTTATATGCATTTGTTTTAGTAAAACTTGTACAAAATTTGTAATTTCACTTTGGATGGTGGAGGGGAGGAAGTGTGGTGTCCTGAATGCTTCTACACTACACATTCTTTATGTTCTGGAATGTGGGGTTGGTTGCCAGGCACTAACTTGGAACTGCTGGTTTGGCAGTTAAGCTGACTCCTTCGCTGGATGGGGTCTCTGCAGCTTCGTGTCCTGAATAAAGCTTCCTTCTACACTACTTTGCTGTCTCCTGCTGTGCTTGCTGAAGACACCTACCTCCACAGTGACGCAATACCTATTGGGTACATATCGCATTTATACACTGCCGCTGAAATGCGCTTTTCGACTGTTGAAAAAATATTGACGGCTGTACAGATGGCGATTCTAAAAGAACGCTCATTGGCGCAAGGCAAACGCATTCTAATGGTCACGCCCTTCCCTGCTTTGGAAGCCGTGACTAAGGCAAGTGTCCCTAACTCGAAAGCACTACATCCCCGTTGGATACAATGGGCTACTTCATTGACATTGGCTGATGTCTTTGATCCCTCCTTACAGACATAGGAGTTTTTACAGTATGAACACGTTCATCCTCCTCCCTTGTCTCTGCTTCCTTTACATGAGTACACCTGCATCATTTACACCGATGGCTCGGCTCAACCGGCCACAGGTTCCAAACATGCTTATTCTGCGGCTTGCGCAATTGTTGCTGGCTCAATTGTTAATGGAGAGTTTAAGTCTTGCATTGTGCACACTCAGGCACTTGGAGACTGTACGGCACAATTGGCCGAGCTGCGTGCTCTTGTACTTGCTCTCGAGTTTGCTGATCCAAATGTGAATACTCTTATTGTGTGCGATTCTTATTATTGTGTCGAGTCTTTTAATGACAACTTATTCTTTTGGTCTCGGAATGACTATCGGGATTCTAAAGGCAGCGCAATTAAGCATAAAACGCTCTGGGTTCGAGTGGCAGATCTTAAGCAACGTCTGCCCCTCACACATGTTATACATACTCTTGGCCATCAGCGTGTGAGAGCACACGCTCTTGGTAATTCTTTGGCTGATGAAGCAGCCAAGTCTGCAGTAGCCACGTGTTCCGTAGCAGCAGTTACAAGATCCAGGACTAAAATAGATAATGAGATTCTGGCAGCGGTCGCTGCAACGAGGGAGGAAGCTGCTTATCCTCAGGGTTTCCCTTCGAAATACTCATCATATAACTCCCAAACAGGTTCCTTATGCTTTGATTCCTTCTGTTGGGGAGCGGATGATCCCCAACATGGACCGCAGGCCTACCTTGATCAAAGCCGCACACGAAGGCATAGCATCTGCACATGCTGGTGTGTCGGCGACAGTCTCTATTTTACAGCAACGTTACGGGTGGCGTGGTTTATATAAACAGACCCGTAATAATGTACTTTCTTGTGACATTTGTCAGCAAATCATGCCGTCTACGGTCACACGCTCGCCATAAACACAGCTGTGTATTTCTAATCAACCTTTTGGCTGTATCTATCTTGATCACTGCGGTCCTCTTTCTTCTGATAAATGCGTATAAATATATATTTGTTGCAGTTGATTCGTGCACTAGATTCCTTTGGGTTTGGCCACAACGCAGTGCTGACGCTCAAAATGTCATCAGGGTTTTGCGTGTCTTTGTAGGGATGTTTGCCTGTGGTACCTTCCATTCTGACCAAGGTCCAGCGTTCGCCTCTAAGGCGTACAAGGATGCGATGAAGTCTATGGGGGTGCTGGAGCAGTTTTCGTCTCCAAACAGGCCTGAGGGCAATTCAATTGTGGAGCGAATGAACCGTGACTTAAAGCAATCCTTGACAGCTACAGTCTTAGGTACTGGCAGGAACTGGCTGGCCCACTTGTATGGGGTTCAACGTGCACTTAATAACCTCCCTAGACGATCTCTGGGTGGGCGAACCCCATACGAAATGCTCTTTGGCATTAAAATGTTTGTGCCAGACCTTGATGGTCTAGACGTTGTGGCGGCTGCCGCAACCTTTGACGTAGATAATCATTCTACTGTGTTACAGGATCTACAAAAGACACATGACAGCTATGCAACTGAACATTTGCCCTCTTCCATTGATCCAGCACTGCTGATTCCAGTTGCCGGTTGGCTTCCAAACGTCGGAGATCTGGTACGAGAAAGGGTACTCGTACAGTTATTTTACCACCTTTACCTGATCGCAAAGACAACAGATACATTTCAGTGGACAATGTCAAGCTACACCATGTGGCCGATTCTGAATAGTGTCACACCTGCAGTTTCGTGCAATGCTATTTCATTGGATCCACTGACTTCATCATCTTCCACTGGTCCTCGCAGGGCTAAGAAAGTGATGGACACTATCATTGATCTTTCACCCGTCCGACCTCTATCTTCTACAATGGATGTCGAGTATATATATCATCCTGATGAGTCCATGAGTGAGGTACCGAACAGTCCTGGAGAACATCAAGCGGACCCAACACTTCCTCCTCTGATTAACCAACCTACGAGTGGCTACTATGGAGATCATGCCAGCCTCTCTTTCGCCTCGTCTTCCTCGACATCCAGTTTGGCAATCACACCGACTACATTAAGTATTTTTTTCTCTTGGTTCAAAAAGACTTACCTGGTCCCTCCTTGGACCTACATTTGGTTGCTGCTTATCCTGATTTTCCTCTTCATGTTGATTGGTTTTGTGACAGTGTTCTTTTTGCTCATCAATGGTCATTACTTGCCAGAACGCTCTGCTGTGAACTCGGTCGATCGAATTCTGGCCCCTCACGCATCGTCTCATATCATGAAACGTGATCAGTCTCATGTTAACATTTCAGCATTCCCGGTTCCAGATGGCATCGTTTGGGATAAAGTAGCTTACGAAATCCACGGTCCGACCGAGGTCCTTAGAGTACCATACGTGTTTCGCGTCTCTTTAGGAGATGTGGTGACACGGGACATACATTCTGATGATTGGGATGTGCAAGCAGTACATGCGCTGTTTTCAGATTTAAAATATTATGCTGCTTTTGATGCTGAAGATTTGTATTTAAATACTGCCAACTATGGGGATTTATTTTGTTATCCACATTATGGGCATCATTGTTTACATAAAGCAAACACTTTAAGACCTTCTTTTAATTATACACAATGGGAACATTGTCCTACTCCCGTAGAGGGGAGTTCTAAAACTCTAAGTGATAAATTCACTTATTTTACAGATTATGATATATCTAATCCGGAATCCTATTACTTTAAACTTCGATCATCTACACAATCCAAATTTATGTTGACCCACACGAAATTGATTTATGCCAACTTGTTTAGAAATAAATTGGCTACGCAGGGTTATGATCATTGGAAAGATACTGTTGATTTAAAATCAATCTGGGGCACGAAGCCTTGGCAGGTTCAGGGAACTGAAGCTTTACATCGTGCCTGTCTAATCCCAGCTCAAATTTTGTTCTTAAATGATACAGTGTACCAAACAACTTGTTTTAGCCTGGCAACTGTCAAAAATTTGAATACTCCATCCATTCCGTCTTTGGCGTAATATGATGATTGGCACACTCACACAAATTATACCATCGAGGCATTGCAAGCTATGTTTCGAAATGACACTTTCAATGTCTCTGAAGTTGACCCTTCCGGGTGGTTGGTATGGCAAACGAATACAAATGCATGTCAAATGCGTTTTTATAATGTTACGCCTGGTTTCATTCAAACTAGACTTGACCCTCGTTATAGCAGTACACATTCGGTCACCACATATTCGGTGGGTAAGTTATGCCAACAATGGTTGGAACATTCCACGCGGACATCAGTGAAACAACATCTTTCGCTGCTGTCGCATGATATCAACCTGGCTGATTTCATCTTAGGGCCAAGGAATCCTAGAGCTAAGCGATTTCTTTATGCCACATACAATGAAATCTGGAAGCTTTCGCAGATTGAAGCTGCTTTTCGTCTGCGCCAAATTGATCAAGCCAATTTAGAAAAGGTCCTTGCCGTAGTAGACAATAGCATCAACACACTTTCCTCACGCATTTATACGTTAGATAATATTGTTTAGTCTGTCATTGATATTGGTCAAAGTGATATTTCTGTGTTAAATCATTGTCAAAATCAGTTGAGATCTGTTATGCAATTTGCTTGGACACTGCAAACTCTTAAAATGGGAAAAGTACCTTGGGATTATTTGAATGCCACTGCTTTGTTTTTGCCATTTAATCTGACTGATGAACAACGATTTATGTCCATGAAAGATGCTGCATATACACTATTGCATATTGAACAATTGGAGCCCTTGCCGTTCTCGGTAGCGGAAACAGACACTGCTGTTTGGTTAATTCATGGGGTTATCTCTCTCCCTTTTTCGTTATTTCAATTTAAATCATGCATGCAATATTTCCGATTGGCTGTTTTGAACCGCTGGGTAGTGCATTCCTGCATGAATTGTGGTCGCTTCCTTTCACTTACAGGTGTCAGAGGGAGGGTAAGGAAGTTTTTCTTACAGGGGAGGACTGCGATTCCACAATAGGACATTCCCTGGTTTGCAAACACGTTAAATTGCACGGTGCTTGTAACGTTTCGGTGCCTAATCTGGCTTGTTTTTTAAAAGAGACCCCAGTGCCATCAATAATTCCCGCTTTTACATTGCTTACAAATGGCAGTTATCTTATTTTGAACAACCAAGACTGCTGTGGTTTACGGGCAGGAGTCCCGTATTTAGTAACTGTTTCCCAGCGCGTGACTTGTTGTAGCAATGTGCTTTTTCCATCCCCGCATGGGAGTGTAGATAGTTCAATTTGGCCTTCCATTCCCACTTTGAAAACAGATTTCAACAAGTTGAGCAGGCTCAAAGCGCTACTATTCCAACAAGAAGTTTCTCTCACTTCAGCCCGAGAGACCTTCGAGTTACAGGTGGCTAGGACTTCTAGTGAGATACAGTCCCTTTTGAACACGAACCTCCCACAACATTTTGGGGAGCTTATACAGCAAATATTTAATGCGTCTGACACCACAGGCCTTGCACATTTTTTTAAATGTGTGGAATCTGGCCTTGTGACTTCTTTTCAGACAGTATTTGGAATAATACCGGATTTTATTCATTCTATCTTTTCCAGCGTCTTCAGAGGGTTCCCCTTAGTTTTGGCGTTAAGCGCTGGAATTCTGCTTCTCCTGTTCCTGCTGCGCAATGGCTGCTCATCTTGTAGTAATGCACAGACCAAGCCAATTGCAGCTGTACCGTGATCGCATTCAACACGTTTTTGGATGCTTGCCACTAGCAACGCTTGGCGTCAGTTATGGATTAACTTTTCGCTTTGCCTACTTTACTTGCGTGCAACCAGTATTCTACTGTCAGCGATGTCCCTTTTATTGGGCAATGGATTTATGCCTCTCCAACACGTCACGTCCAGTCCCGGATTTTATCCAGTTGTTGGACGCCTTAGAGGCTCATGACCAGGCTTGTTCTGAGGATGGCCGTATGGTGCATGCGGCTACACTTGGAGTATTGGCTGTAGGAGAGTAGGATCTGCTTCTTATAGTTACCCCCACTTTTTGCTGATGTTTCACTGTTTTCGACTTAGTCTGACTGGGATCCTGCTATTCAGGACCCCAGTCTATCTGCTTTCTCCTCTAAATTGATTGCATGTACTTTAGGTACACTCCAGATTGGATTCTGGGGTACCCTTATAAGTCCCTAGTATATGGTATACTATGTACCCAGGGCATAGGTACTCCAGAGGCCTCCCAGGGGCTGCAGCATGTATTATGCCACCCCTGAGAGGCCATTCAAACTGACACCACAGGTCTGCTACTGCAGCCTGTGTAAGGTGGTGCATGCACCCCTTACTTAGATATAGGTTCACTATATCTATCCTGATCACTGCACATATAAGCCTATCAGTCACCCCTATGGCAGGCCTTGTCAATCCTGAAGGCAGGGTGCTGGGTTTTATGTGAGAGGGTGCCCATGCATGAGCAGAGCCCCTCTGCAGCCTTCGGAACCACTATTCCGGGGTTGTCTGTGATGCAGCCAACCATATACTCTTAAGTGCATTATAACCTCGCGGTAAATGCTAACTTTAAAATGGCTGCAAGGAATTATGTCGTGTTTGGTGTTAAACACCTTGGAATCATACCTCCACACCAGCAACTGGTGTGGAGGTATGATTCCTCCCTCCTAGAGGGAGAAATATGACAGCACCGGTACACCCGGTACCAGCTTCACAGAGCCCTGGCATCACAAAATGGATGCTGCCAGCCACAGACACGAGTCTGCCCTCCTGCTGCTGGACGAAACTCCGGCAGGGGAAGGTTTGACAATAGGTTTCCTGTCACAGGATGGTGTGACCACCTCCCAGACAGGCTTTAGTGTATTGGGGCTGGGTGGGAGCACTCCAAGAGTGCTTTGATGTCTGCACTGGGTGCACATTTGGTGTCCCTGTGCTTAGTCCAGCTCAAACCGGTTGCAGGGGCACTCAGCCCCTGCTCTGGCGCGAAACTGGACAAAGGACATGGGTGTAGCCACCCCTCTGTCCTGACCCTCCCATAGGTGGGTCCCCAGAGTTTGTCCCACCCCTTCCTTGGGTATAAAGTAGGAACCCTGACTACAGGACTTTAGATTACACCTGGACTAAACTCTGCTACAGAAACCAAGTACTACGACGATCTACACTACGCTGGATGACTGAAGAATCTCCCTTGGAGTAAAGGAGTTACTCCCCTGCAAGGCAGGCACCTTAAACGCATCTGCCCGGTTTGCATCTCCGAAGCTCCCGAGGACTCCGAAGAATATTGCAACACAGGAGGTGGGTTCCCGAGGTCTCTGAGGTCGATCTGTGCCCACAGCAAGTCTGAGGCCCGTATCCCTCGTGGTGACCGTGCAACCCGAACCCCTGGACACCGCGTCGATTTGCAGAAGCATCAGCTTTCCGGCGACCCCTGAGGCTGAGCTTTGGGTTACTTGTAGCCCTGACCCCGAGCAGTAATTCCACCAAAGATTGCGGGCCTACACTCCACGAGTGTTCCGTGGGCCGGCATTTTGTGATTCCTCTCGAGGTCCCTTCGCGATCCCTGGTCCGTCGACCTGTGGGTCCCTGAGAAGGGTACTTTAACTTTCAGTGGGCTTCCCTGGTTGCTCCAGACGTGCCTTGACTCTCCATCGCTTGGGGAGTCCCCAGGACCTTGCTGGTCCTGACAGAAGCATCTTTTCTCTGACCGCGTGGGTTGCAGTTGCCAAGGCTTGTTGGTCTCCAATCCGGAAACTGACCCCTCAGCACTCGACATCCTTCGTGGGTCAGCTCGCCTGCGGATCCTGGTCGTCGTCGACGTCTCCTGGTCCCCGTGGCTGCAGAGTCAAGCTTCACCTCTTCGCACCTGAAGCACCCGACATCGGTGGCCATTCGATTGCTCCGCTCCTGGTCACGTGAAGTGAGCCAGACTTTGTCCCCTCTGCTTTCAGGTTCTTCACATCTTCGATCCAGGCTTGGATCACACAGACACTTTTCTTCTTCATGGCAGCAGCACTTTGCAGCGTCTCGCCATTGAAAACAACGACGATTCCCGACACCCTTTGACACCTATGCACCCGGCTTCCCTGGGTGAGGTAACACGAGTGCTCCCGTGGGTGCTGGCCTTAGAACCTTCTAAGTCTGAAAGGGTTTACTCAAAGTCCTCTCCTAAGTGTCCTTAAACTCTAATATTCCAACCGCGACTTTCCCATAGAGTTGTACGGAGCTCGCGTCTGTGTTCCCACACTGCACCCGTCCTCCGTGGGTCCCCTGTGTCACTACCTTGGGTGGTTCCTTGGGGTCCCAGCGATTCTACGTGCTCTAGGCACTGTCTAGTCAAGTCGTGGTTGTTATACCACTTTCTTAATATATGGTTTGGTCTCCCCTGGAGCCCACTGTGTATTGTGCTATTTACTGTCGTTCTAGTACTGTAATATTGTGTGACTTGTTCTCTAATCTCATAAAGAGGTTAGTAGAGAGTGTTTAGTAATAAATACATATATTTTATATATACCTTGTGTGGTTCTCCTTTCATTTGGTCATTCAGGAGGTTATATACTGGTAAAACAAGCTGCTTTACATTCCTTCAAGACTTCGCCTGAAGGCTGCTCTCCACAGCTACCACTAGGATAGTTTTCTATAAAGGTTGTCTTTAACCTAATCATCAATAAGGATCATTTGGACTGGTGGAAGGTGCCCACTTTAATTAGTGGACAGCATATACCAGGCCAACTTCTCACATTGGCTGAATGGGATATCTGTGCGGCTGCGCAGACCGTCCTGCAACGGAGTTTCATCGAATATCATGCAAGTTGCCCACTTATGCTTTTAGAGGCGTCTGACTATGAGGAGCACGTTTGTTCCTTCGACTTACTTAATTGGATGGTATCCCTCTTTTCCACCAATGACAGGGATGATCTTTTGGAGGGAATTGCATTCCTCTGGCTCACATACCTTGATGGACTTCCCACCTCCTTCATAATAACTCTTGCATAATAACTATGTTATCCTGGAGGCGCCTCTTTTTCAATAAGCAATGACAATATTAAAACAATTTTTATTTTATTTTTTTATTTCGATTTTTTTCCATTTTGGTTTTTCCAAAAGCTTTGAACTCTGCTTAACTGGTGAACTCTGTTTTGTTCCATTGTCTATGTCCTATGGCCTTACCAAGGGGAGGGTGTTATATGGTTCTTAGGATGTCATAGGGCCCTTAGGGACATTGTCAACATTGCTAAGTTAGCATGAGCTTTGCTGCCATGATGCTGCTTTTGCGCACGTTACTACATGACTTTGTTTTTGCAAGAATCTGTTTGTGCCTTTCACATGAGAACGGGCTGCTTTCGCGTTCTCTGCCTTTCCTGGAGTTTAGTCTGAACACGATGTGCAAGGTCGATAAACAATGCCCCTTGTTATTCTGTTCTGGTCAGTCCCTAGCACCTAGACATAACATGCTACACACAGCTGCAGTACTGAAGACTCGTGCTTTGATATTACGTTGTTGCATGTTATTTTAACACACTTGGAGAAAGCCGTTCCATGGAGAAGAGCTCTGCTGTTCCTATGATGTAAACCTTACATCCAGGATTTAAAGTATGGGGTCTGCTGTCAAAGCCCAGAGATCGTCCTTTTTATAAAATAAACTTCTTCTAGTCAAGGGGAGGGTGGTCAGGCCTAAAGGCCCTTATTTCCACAGTCTTTATATAAAATGACTTCTCCCTTTGTATTCTATGGAATTGTAACAATGCTAACTGTGCTGAGTTTATGCATTTTGCTGCTAGTAGTGGCACGCATACTGTATTGTAGAGCACGATAGTTAAAATAAACATTTTGAACTATTTCAGTGACTCTGCCTATTCTCATTGTGGACAAGTACGAGTGAGTGAGCGAAAGAGTACATCTTGCTCCCGCGATTCCTGAGAGAGTCAGGAGTGTTGTGTTCTGGGTTGTCTAATCATTTGTAGCTCCGTGATATTTGGAGGAGAACGAATGACACTATAGCTAGTCGGTGTGGGATTTTGGGTACTGATGTGGTAGGTTGGTACACCCCTA
The DNA here is from genome assembly GCA_963921515.1 of Calotriton arnoldi. Lineage (NCBI taxonomy): Eukaryota > Metazoa > Chordata > Amphibia > Caudata > Salamandridae > Calotriton > Calotriton arnoldi. Next base: position 335,121 of record CAWUFW010005672.1, read on the forward strand.
TTCACTGAGGTCCTGTCTTCCTGTGCATAGTTCTGTGTATGTGCAGAATCCCTGCAACAGAATTTACATCCACTGCGTTGTTTGCTGGAGTACCTATCCAGGATATATGCAGGGCTGCTACCTGGAAGAGTACACACACCTTCACCAGGCATTATTGCCTGGATGCAGCCGCTGACGATGTGGCAGTGGGACAGGCAGTGCTGAGAAACCTTTTCCAGTGACGGTGAGCTCTCTCTTTCATCCCTCCTTCCTTTTTACTGTTAAAATATGCACATTTTATTATAAAATGCTTTTCTCATTGTGTAGAGATTTATAACTACAGTTACAGGTAAGTAACTTGTTTTCTTACTCCAGTATTGGAACTTTCATAGATTCACATGCTTGAATCAGAGTAGCTAGCAGTACGTAGCACATTTTATTCTGCATGAACATATGCAAGAGTGTGCTTTAAATTGTCTATTTATAGGGAGGAACAGCTTTACCTGAGAAAACCATTGAACTCCCAATCATTAAATATTCCATGCTTAACCTCTATAATTGTAAACATCACAGAGAATAAACAGTTCTTTTTGAAACCACTACATTCTCCAGTATTGGAAACTTTCATAGATTCACATGCGACCCGCCCTTCTCCCCCGAGAGGCTCACCTTTGGATTTTTGCACTGGGTTATCTTGTGCACAAGTGCTCGGAAAAACTGAAAGGTCCAAGGTTCTCTCAGGAGTGTTCTAGAGGGTGAAGGGTCCTGATTTGTTCAAGGATTATTTTTGGTCTCTTTACAAAACGAGAGTTATGGGTTACGAAACTGAAATGGGCCTAGGCCTTTTTTCTGCTTTGTATTGATTTAAGCATTGCTTTTTTGATATACCGGGGACTCCTATCTCGACGACGGGGAATGATTCAAGCATGTGAATCTATGAAAGTTTCCAATACTGGAGAACTACAGTTACAGGTAAGTAACTTGTTTTCTTCTCCATCATTGGATCTTTCATAGATCCACATGCATTAATCATGCCCTGTAGCCAAGCTTAGTATCCCCAGTATTCTAAAGGCAATAAAGAGTGTTAAAAGTCATAGGCACAACAACGTTTGTTTAGCAGCACATCCATATCATTTGAAACTACCTAAACTTTAGCCAAAGAGGTGGAAGTTCAAACACCTGGCAACTTTGTACAGACCTGTTAGTTTGCCTGTTTCCCGATGGGGAGAGTTGCCAATTTCCACATCCCTTCATGCACCCACATTAGACATAATGCTGCTCAATGTTCTTGGTCATATCAGTGTTATAAAAAATGTAATTCATTGTCATTTTATGTACAACTAATAATTCATCTTCATGTCCTTGTAAGTACTTCAATTACAACACGCTTCACAATAGCCAATCACTTTATTAGGCAACATAGTTTACGAATGTAAGTATTCATGTTCTGTATCTGGAATCCAGTGCAGATAAGACCAGTGTGTCACCACCTATTAAGCAAAACTCCCATATCATTTCTGTGTATGTCGCAACCTCTATAAAGGTTTATCTTGAGGCCATTCGATCCGTTGGAAGTGCTGAGCACTCTACTCCTTAGAGGCCAGTAGAGCTCAGATTTCTAACCTGTTCTGAGTGACAGAGTCCTTGGAAGAGATTTTCTTTTTGCTTCCTAAAGAACTCTTCTTTGTGGATTTTGTCCAGCAACTTGGCTTTCCCTGGATTACAATCAGTCTCAGTTCTTGTCAAACGTGCGTTGTTTCTAGGGGGTTTTGTCCTGGTTTCCTTTGGCCCACAGGAGGCATCTTCAGCTGACATCATAGCAGAAGGAGAAGAGATTGCTCTTCAAGTCCTGTTCTTCCTGTGCACAAACAATCATTTACACAGATGATCCACACTAACTGCATTTATTGGCTTCCTACTTTGCATAAACCCTCTAAATGCCACATCTGTAGAAAATTCCCATTGAAAACCCTGAAGGACATGGAAGGGAGGCTGCCTCTGTATTGCCTTTAAAGGAAAAGGAACTCCCCCTCTAAAATGGATGCCCCTTTTGAAGTGTCCCACCTAGCACTTCTGAAAAAGCGGTGAAAAAAGAGCTCAAGGAGATAGCAAATTTGAATTTTCTAAGACAGTGCCTGCTCCACGCTGCTCCATAATGAAATCCCAAAAAAGGCATTGAAATGGTCTTAGAGCCTCCTGCATGCAAAGTGGCACAAAATACTGGTTCAGTGGAAGTCCTGTCAACTTTCTCAGTAAAACTGTAGTCAACTGTCCTTTTGTTAACTAAGAAGTCATTCTCTGCAGCGCTAGAGACTATTTTGTCATCATAGACAGCCTTGACCACACTAGTTCTGAAGGTGGGCATTCTGTGACCAAGCAAGAAGACCCCGTCAACAGTTCCATTAAAAAAGATTCCATCAATGACCATGTCAACGACTACATCGACACCTCAACACCTCCACCCCTTCGATGGCTGAAGTTGTTTTTTTTATCGGATTTAGAGGTCTTCTATTTGTAGTCTCCATTGACCGTGACAATGAATTTGCTGGTCCGATCTTGGATTCAGAGGTTGATGTCAGCGACCAGGCGTGGGCCCCGGTCACTGCTTATAACCCACTTGGCAGAATGGGAGCTGACCACTTTTCACACTTTGCAGGAGTACCACTCCCCAATATCTGTTGCGCACCTATGCAGAAAAGCAGGCACGCTTTCCCCAGAAAGGAAGGCTTGGAAGTCCCAAATTGGCCAGAGGTCGAACCCAGATTGCAGTCCACCAGCCACCCACATAACTAACTTCAGTATTTTTGCGCCTTTACACCCGTTAATGGTGGTCAGGCGCTTGAGTCGTTTTTACATGGGGGGTGGGGTGGAGGTTTTTAACAGATCCCTGTGTGCTGAACTGTGTTCAGGATTATCTTCTAGATGTTCATGCCGAAAGAGGGTAGTGGAGCTGGCCCAGCATGGAGATTTTCAAGCGAGATGTTGATTTCTGTTTATAAAGCATGCTTTCTTCTGAGCCTCTCAATGCTGAAAGGACACATATCAGACCAACTCAGACAGCCACAAGGGTAATCCTATATGGTAAAGTAATGTGTAGCTGTTTTAAGCAGCTTCCTAAAATTTCAAAGGTACATTTGCACAGGCATTCACAAGGGTGAACAATTCCATAGATGAACCAAGCAACAAAGGAAGCTGCATCTCCCGATGTAACTCTACGGATCATTGGGATGTGAACAAGAGCAAATTAGCTGATCTGAGACTCTACTTCATCAAGCCAATTTAGAGGAGATGAAGTCATGAGTTCTAGAGGACATCGCTTTGTGAACAGTAGTAAGGGCTTTAAAATCACTTTTTTTTTATAGAGGAAGAGAACTGCCATTTTTGAGAAGATAAGATTTAAGAAATTGGCATACATTCATAATCTCATTGCTGCTAAAGAAGTGGAGAGAGTAGCCGAATAGTTTGACGTTACAGGAGACGAAGCCTTGCTGGCCAGACTTTCCTAAAAGCTGTGATTCATATAAGCGTGTTTTCATAGAGTACCTTGTTGACATATCAAAAGCTGCATCAAGGCATTGCAGTGAAACTAACACCCCCCACGAAGAATGCCCCATTTAGCTCCTGTAACACATCACGAGTTCTGCCAGTCAGCAACTAGAGCCAGGCTAAAGCCTAAAATCGACATCCAAGGTCGTGAACCCTTTTGGTCAGCGCGATCAGATGTGTTAAAGTAGGCTGACAGATCGTGTAAAATCAGAACCCCAACACTACAGCCATCCAACTATGACGCAGATCATCCAGAGCAGGCAAAAAGACTAGTTGCTACTGCTCCCCAGCCTGAAACCTGCAGAAAATAAACAAGCCATTCTCCTAAAAAAAAGAATTGAACCCTGGATATAGCTGCATTTTCCCATATTTTTGCCAGAAAAGGAAATAGTTCAGACATCAAAAATGTGCCAAATCTTTTGGGTACGAGTTAGTTTTTTTTTAGTTTTGTTTTTTAACAGCAGTTTTCAGGTAATAGTTACTGATGCTTGGGGGATCTGCGCTGGATGGTGCAAGCTATTACCTACTTGTAAAGAGGATAAGAAGTCCAGAACATGAGCGATAGTCTATTACACCGAGAGAGCATAAAGGTGGGGTCAGGGGAGAAAACATTTCTATGAAAAGGTTGCAGGGCTTTAGTATGCATGTGTGGTAAGTTCTCAACCTTCACTTGTTACCAATTGAGCGAGGGCTTGAAAAGAAATTTCACTATAAAATCGGAATCCACATGGGAACTTAAAAATGATATCTATATTTGACTACTTACAAATGTGAAAGTTATCCTTGTGCACCGCTGATATTTGTTTTTTAATCGTCAATGTAAAAATGTTAAAAAATGCTTTTAAAAAATGGTCAGACCAGAAAATGGATATGGGGGCTCCACCTAAAAGAAGCCCCTCTGTAGGGTCATATCTGGACAATCTAAGCCATAGTTATTAAGTCGGTCGGCAAGTTTTCTGTGGCATCCGTCGGAGACTAATCAGAGATGTAAGTCTCTTAACCAAAATAAAATAAAAATACATGTGTGCTCATGGGACAAAGCAAAATAACAGAAAATCAAAATCTTTTTTTTTTTTTTTTGCGTTACTTATCCCCTCCCCCTGTTGAAACCAGTTATGGCACTTCCTCAAGGATGGCGAAGGTAGAAGCAGACTTCCCCAAACCTTTAATCATCCCACCTCCAAATAAGTCTTTTTGCATTTGCATAGTTTTTATCCAGTCATGCCATCTACCTTAGGGCTTATGTACATCAACACAACCTTACTTGTCTTTGTCAAGCAAGCCGAATTTGCATTCCCAAAAGGCAGAAAGCACATTGAGTCCAACCGCTCAAAAGCATTATGTCTACCTGTTCGCATTTACAGTGTGATTCCTTGGCTGATTCCCAAAAGGCAGAAAGCACATTGAGTCCAACCGCTCAAAAGCATTATGTCTACCTGTTCGCATTTACAGTGTGATTCCTTGGCTGAATATCCTAGATGTGGGCCCCACTAAAACCAGAACTTGCCCTGGCACTGCTTCAGACTTTTTCTAGCCTTTACCCTTGGATCTCGACTAAATTTAAACATAACAGCAGTTGGATCCGTATCTGGTGTCACACAAACCCTTTCATCATTTTAGCCTATCTTTACAAAGGATGGCAAATCCAGTGGTTAGTAAATTGCACTGCAAGATGTAGAGACCACCAGTTGGGTGATCTAGAATAATTAACTCCAAAACAATTAAACATCTCAATATCCAGACACATATTGACTTGGAGAGGAACGCAAAGAGGCATACTTGTATTGCTGAATGCTTAGACCATGACTGCTTTTAAATCTAGAAATGTTTTCTCTGTATGAAAGGATCTCAAGCAGGTGCGTTAAGAATTTCATGGTTCGATTGTATGTCTGTTGTGCACCATTTTTGTTTTGCCACAATCAGACTTCTAAAGCATCCAGTGCAATTTCAGTTTTTAAAATGTATTTTCTTTTACTCCAGCATAACCCTCTTGAGAATGGTAGTGGCAGATCCTAGAATGAATAAGTTATTTTAAACAGTATACTCTGTGAACTAGCTACGTACAGCCTTCCAGGGAGGAGCCTCGCTTTGGGTTAGTAGTCAAATTGGGTATTGAAGGGAATCCTCCTTGATCACTTGCATGAGGTGTGCTCTGACAGGACTTTAATTTTTGGGGTTTCAAGGCTTCCTCTAAAATGTATAGCTGTATTTTCATGCACTAGTCTTGTATCCTTCTGGCAAATAAATTACTGGCCAAAGCAGCTAGTGAAGGTCTCACTTGCCCTAACCACCTTTGTTGCATTTTCCCATTAACATGGCAGGAATGCACTTTCTGATGGACACTTCTAACTGCAGATGGCCTCACCTGTAGAATATTCCCCAGGCAGCAGACTATATGCAAACTTTTCATGCATGCCGCTAGGTGGTGCCACGTGGCACCGCATTAGATTTGGTCCGCCATGGAAGGTGGCAGACCAAAGCCGAAACACCACTCCTGAGCGACGTCAGTTCCTTTCTTTCCATGCCTTTGAATGCTGATCCGGAGCTCTGCTCCCTCTTTCGTTGGTATTCGACAACCTTCCAATCTAAATCCAGTGAGCAAGGGAACAGTGTCCCCACCTAAAACTACAGGGTAACTATGCAATGACTGTAGAAAACGGATGTCGGTAATGGATCCTCATGAGGTGTGCCTTTGGTGTTTGGGCTTGGGGCACGACTCAGTCGTGCAACGAGTGTGCCTTCATGCACCCGAAGGAGATCCTGGCCTGTGAAGCGAAGCTGTAAATCTCTGAGCATAGGAAGAAGTCCCTCAGAAAGTAAGTTTATTGGCACCATAGTATAACATCATTAAAAAAACTAATCTCAATATTTTAAAGTGCTCAAATACAGGAATTACTATAAATTCATTAAAATACAAACAAATAACATGTCCAAATGAATAAATTCCCCTTCTTTTTCTCTTCTATTGTTTTTAAAAATTTCCCACCTGCAATTATTACTTTTAATGAACGCATAGTACATAAAAACCTTAAGGCTATCTGGCGTGTTTTAATATTGTATTTCATTCAAATGGACTTTAAAAATCTATGCCTTTCCCCAATGTAAAACCAACAATCCAATAAAATGTGTGTGCTTGTACATTTCATATTCATACCACAATTGCAGTGTCCACCAACTTTGAGTCGTTTTGGGTAACTTCTTAACATGCAATATTGGGTTAATACCCAATCTATATTTCAAAATAGTTTTTGCAGACCTGGGTCAGTCAATGCTAGATTGTAGGGGTACACATCTTCACACCATGAATCATTTCGGTGGGTGACCGACATTTTCAAGCGTAAATTTCTCAAGTCATATTCTCAAGACAAAATCTCCATTCTCAAATTAAAATCCATCAAGGACATTCTACGTGTAATCCTAAAGTGGTAGAATGTAAAGAGAGCAAGATAAAAGATTTCATTAAAAGCTCTCTTACACACTCAGCCCACGCCAATTCATGATTTAAAAGCTCATTTTTTTTAAAAATAGGAAATTTTGTCCTCGCTGTCCAGTAACCTATTCCAAAATTGTATTCACAATTTAATTAAACACCAGGAGACGAGTTTGAGTTCTTTTCTTATCTCTTGAACCATAGATGATTGAGGAATGCCAAAGTCTTTTTAGACACTGTACTTCCAACTTTACCACTCATAATATCATACAAAAAAACAATTATTTACCGTAAAGAAATTTTGTTTGCACCATCGCCTTAAAAGCTTGTAAAACCTGGATCAAGTCATAACCTCCATAAACGCTACTTAACTTGGGTAACCTCAGGACACAGGAAACTGCTTGTGCTTTAACTGAAATCAAATGTGGTTTCCAGTTTGTTTGACCCAAAATGTAATCCAAGATACCTATAAAAGGTAACTTTTACCCTTACCCTATTGATGAACCATTGATATTTTTCTTTGACTACCAAATATTAAAGTCTTAGTTTTATCCATGTTAATTAGGAATTGCGTAATTCCTGCTCCTGCTTAATTTGATGGCACAAATCCACTCGAGAAGTCTGATCCTGCGGCAGGCTGCCTTCATGGTCTAAGTCATCCGGTAAGTAGAAGTCAAAATGGAAGGGACAACATAAGAAAGTGAAGGGGAACTCTACCCCATCCAGCCACTCTCTATCTAAAGAGAAGTTGAGGACATCATGGTCCCTCTCGCTCTTGATGTCCAATTGAGGAGCCAATTCCACAAATTATCCTGATGCACTCTGAGGTCCTTTTGCCATTGGCTGCACCGCAACATGTTAAGGAGGCCACACTGTGTATTATTGACACTCTTTAGATTCCCGCTGTTGCACATTTGAGCCCCAAGGATCCCCAGAGGCATCCAGTCGGGTTACTGCAGGGGGATCCATCTTCTACGCCGTCTGAGCCCCTGGAACCCATTGCAGGTTTCCCACCGACTCAAGGGACCGACTTTCACTCTGGCATCAAGATCTGCATTGGTCCCTCTTTCGTCGAGTCATACCAATGTCCTCGGTACTAGAGGGGAATCCAGTGCAGGCTCTGATGTCCGACCCGCAGCTGAATCAGGCTCGACCCCAACAGAGGTTGTGCTCTGACTCCAGTCCTGTGCACTCAGTTCCTGACCATATACCATCCTCAGAGGCTCAATCATCTTTTTGGTTCCGAAAGTTTACCTCCACAATGAGGATGACTTACCCCCACATGATGATGATAGTTTATACATGGATTTACAGGGGGCCAGTGGGCTTGATACTTCCTTTGATACCAGGTTTGTTTCCCCTTTTGGTCTAGCAATGGAGGAGTGTTTCCTTTGCTGTAGTGATTTGACGTAGGTCTAGTTCCTCAGCTGCACAACTGCCTTCTGTTGAGGTTAAGACAACGTCCTCACAGAAGTCCTGCAACCTGGGCCTGATTCCTCTGAACCCTTACTCAGTCAACAAAGCCCTATCTGACACTCTGGTGACCACTTGATCTAAGCCTTGCTCTTGCCCACCAGTGAACAAGCAGGTGGCCAGACGCTATAGACTGGAACCCGGCGACCCTGATTTTCTTACACAGCATCCTATTCCTGAGGGTTTAGTGGTCCAAAATTTCATCAGCTAGGTGGATTCTAATTCATTCATTTGCAAGCTGCTTTACTTTACCTTTAGTGGCGTACAACCGCTCTCTGTCAATTCATCACATCCAACAGATGGGTCATCCAGATCGTTCAGCACGGCTATGCCCTCCCATTGCTTTGCAACCCGCCACAGCTTCCTCCCACATCAAGGCGGCTCTCAGTGGAGCAACTATTCATCTTACTGCACGAGGTACAAGCTCTAGTTTCCAAAGGGGCCATCAAGAGTATTTCCAGCTCAGAAATGGGGACAGTTTGTTATTCTTGCTATTTCCTCGTGCCAAAGGATGGAAGTCTTCCTGCAGGACAAATTCAAAATGCTCACCCTGGTGTAGGTTCTGTCTATCCTAAATCCAGGCAACTTGAAGGTCGCCTTCGATCTGCAGCATGTGTTTTCATATACCCCTGCTGCATTCCCACAGACGTTCCTCGCGGGTCAAGGTAGGCCAAAAGCCTTTTCAGTTTGCTTTGCTATCCTTCTGCCTCACCTGCGTTCCTTGAGTGTTCAGAAAAGTGATAGTGGTGGTCGGCGCCCATCTTCAGAGGTTGGGGATACCAATTTTCCCCTCCCTGAAGGCTGACTGTTGAAGACTGGCTCACCACAGTCAGTCCCGGGCCACCTCCAGACAACGGCAGACCTCTTGAAATCATTGGGAGTCTATATCAACGTGCTGAAGTTGCACCAGACTCCTTCACAGAGGCTTCCTTTTATTGGAGCGGTCTTGAATACTATGGTTCAGGGCCTTCCCTCCATTGCAGCGAACCCAGGGCATTTGGGCTGTGATCCCAGTGTTTCAACCTCCGAGATAGAAGCTCTGAGGCTTCCTTCCCTACTAGCCTCCTGCATCCTGCTTGCTAGCTGAGCCAGGTGGTATATGCGGAATCTGAAGTCTCAGTGGGCACAGCACTGAGGAAACCTGTCGGATCTCATCAAGGTTTTGGAAGAGACTGCACAGGATCTGCAAGGAGGTGGTGATCAGAGGCTAAGGTGGAAACCCAGTTTCATATCAGTCTGTTGGAGTTGTGAGACATTTGTCTGGCGCTGAAGACCTTCCTGCGTCCATCAAGGGGAGGCAGGTTCAGGTTCTCGCAGACATTACCCCCACCTTGTGGCACTACAATAAGCCGGGTGAGTGGGGTCCTGTGCCAGGAGGCTCTGCACCTTTAGAGATTGTTGGAACTTTGGGGCATCTCCTTGATCGCGATTCACCTGGCAGGATCATTGAACTCCAAGGTGGACGTGCTCAGCTGACAGTGCCTGGTGGATCATGAATGGCGTCTGCACCCCAAGGTGTCACAGGTTCTCTTCTGCCAATAGATAAAAACCGGTCTAGATCTCTTTGCCACCGCCAAGAACATGCAGTGCCCAAACTTTATTGTGTTGGAATTCCCAGAAAAGCTCTCGCTAGGGGATGCGTTTTAGGCTGCAGTGGAACTCCAGACTCCAGTACGCCTTTCTGCCTTTGCCTCTCTTGCCCAGATTTCTGAAGAAGCTCAGGAACGGCTGGGTCCAAGTTATCCTAGTGGCTCTGCGTTGGGTCAGGAGAGTGTGGTACCTTTTACTTCTAGATATGAGTATCTGCCATCCAATAAGGCTACCACTTTGGGAGGATATTCTGTTGCAGCGACAGGCAGAGTTCCTCACCCGATAGACACTCTGCACCTCTATGCGTTAAGATTGAATGGCAGTTAACTGCATTTGATTTGCACCAGAATTGGTTGATGTCACCCTGGTTGCCAGGCACTTTTTCACAAAGTATATTTATGGCAGGCACTAAGACAAATTTGTGACCTGGTGTGGAGGTGGAGTATGTCGGCTGTTTGTTTCATCTTTGGCCCAGCAAGGTCTTGCATTGGGCACTATTAAGGGTTATTTGTGACCTTGTCAGCATTTCTATATTTACCATAACAACCATCCTTGTATAAATCATGTGTTGTGCTGTGTTTTCTTAAAGTTTTGACCCATGTTTCCTCCCAAATAGTTTGTGATGCCACAGTGGGACTTTAGTTTGGTCCTGACTTTTCTCTTGTATACTTCCTTTGAGCCAATGCGCAGTGTCTTCTGACCCCAAAGGCTATTTTCCTTATTGTGATCATTTCAGTATGTCCCAGGTATGAGCTCCATGCCCTCTGTGCAGCCGCCCTACACCACTTTTTTCCAGACTAGCTGGTGCTGAGAACCCAGATGGCCTTCTTGCTAAAGGTTGCCTCCTCTTCACGTTGGGCAATTCATCACTCCCCCTCGAAGGAGAGGCACCAAAGACTCGAACCCACAAGAGCTTTAAGCTTTTACATCAATCGTACCAAAGACTATGTGGTGAACGATCAGCTTTTTGTTGGATTCTCTGGGGGAAAGAAAGGAAGGCAATGCAGATAAAAGGATTGTCGAGGTGGATAGTCCAGCATTAAGATATGCTACACATTGGCCAGAAAGTGGCCTCCGGAAGGAGCAAGGGCCCATTTCACCAGGACCAAGGCTACCACCACTGCATTGGCATGCAGAGTGCCTGTCCTTAACATCTATCAGTCCGTGACGTAAGCACCAGCACGCAATCACAAAGCACTACTTCCTTGACAGCCAGGTCCGGCAGGAAGGGCATGTTGCCTTTTCAGTCCTTCGAATCTTCTTGGTCTGAGCCCATTCCACAGATCCTCCACTTCAGGTTAATCTGCTTTTCTATTTATTCTAAAGGTGAGAAATTTGCAGTTCGAAGTATCCATCAGAAGAACCACTTACTAACACAATAGTCGATACTCTATCTAACCCTAGATTCCTCACTGTCCTCCCACCTCCCTGTTCTGTGGAGTGCTCCCAAATTGGAGAGTTGCACATTGGTACCTCCAATTGTTATGTGCTCTGCACGGAATGTCTCAAGCAAGAAACTTACCATCAGCGCACAGGCTTGCCTTTTGTATGCCGCTCCTTCAGTCACCCCTGGGGTAGAATTAAGTCAACACACAGCCACACAGCACTATGTGGGGTTGCACAGCTATGAAATGTTTCCAGATCCATTCAGAGGCATGGGAACATTCTAAAAGTGTGGAATTTGCATTTAGACCGAGTATCCACCAGAAAGAGCCTTACTGAAGATAAGTAACTTGTTCTTATTATCGAACCCAAGGACATACGAACACTGTGGTTTTGAAATATGAATGGTCGCTATGTGCAATGGGCCACGTAAAACAAGTTTTCATCTGTAATACAAAGCCCAGTGACAACCAGCACTGTTGGTAGGCATAGTCCCTTATGTCAGTTCAGGATTTATTATGTTGTGTAACATTGTTGCTACAAGTCAACATTCTCTTGTATTTTTGTTTTTTTCTAGGTTTCTGCATTATTTTGAAGGAATAAACCTGGAATTACCAAAAACGATTTTGTGTAGCCTGGCAGCTGATTTCCCCTAGTCTTTCCTGGATCTAGTGCTTGGTACCATCAAATAATTTGTCCAGAATGCAGTCTCTAATCTCTCTTATGGCTGATTCTGTCCAATGACACTACAAGAAAATACCTTCATTTTGTATCTTTTGGTGTATCATTGAGTTCACCATTCTGCCCAGCATAATTGGAAGAAAATAATCAATAGGAGTGTTCCTGTCAATCTTTAGTCGTTGCTCATAATGTCAGTGAAACCTTTTATATGTTGCAGTCATGATGAGGACTATTGAGTGCCGGTGACGAGAAGGGGAATTCGCATGTGCATCTATCCCACAGTTTATTTAGTATGAAAATGCATGTATTTGTGAAATTAATCTATTTAAGTATGTGCGTACGGTTGAGTGCTTGCCGTTTTAGACCACCCAATGAAATGCCGCCTTTGATTTTAGACCCTTTGACGTTAATTCGGGAGCTTAGTTATTAGTTAACTCCACAGAGCGGAGAGCCTTCACGCTAAGTTCATGACAGTGTTGTCAAATTGTCACTCTTCAGAATTGGTGGTTTTCCACAATTTGGTGAAAGATATTGTCATATTTCAATCGCTTTCTAGCCTGCTTGCTTTGGATGAAATACGGAGTCATTGCCAGCGGCTGAGATCTACGCTCCTGACATCCTTCAAGAGTAGGTTTATTTGCATTCTGGTGTTTTTTAAAAATTCCGAACTACAAATTTCAGAATAGGAGGACAAAATCTGGGCACTGGCTATCCAAGCATGTAATCTGGAAACTAGAGAGCTTTGGGTGACAACTAAGCAGTCCGTATGACTGCATATTGCTCTGCTTTAACACAATAGACACTCAAAAACTTTGATACAAGCCCACTGCCAATTTTTCTGTTTTATAAGATAGGCTGAACTTCCAGCACTCATTGGTCTCCAGTTTTTTATCGTTCCTTTGTGTTTCTACTCTGTTTTTTAAACTGTATCTTTCAACTTCTGGAATTGTGTAGGTTGTCTGCGTTAATAAGGTAAAGTGTCTGTGGTTGCTGCATTTTATAAGACATCACTAACATGCGTGCAATTGATTTAGTTTCCTGCACCATGATGGGACCACAGGTCTGTAAATGAAAAGGTTTGGTTTTACCTCTTTAGATTTGTACATCATTTTTTCATTTCAAAACACTGATTTTCATTGTTCCTTTAAAAGTATTTCGCCGTTTATCTTAATGTATTTAAGTTGCTTTGTTTTCACAGGCATCGCCTAATGTAGGCGAATGTGTCTTTTGAAAAACTCAAAACCAATATGTAGGCTGTTTGAGAGAACTGCCACTTTTGTAAACTTTATAAAGATTGCAACAAAAAAAAACTGGTCTCCTACTTCTTGCCTGCAACCCAGTAAAAGTACATTTGGAATGGAATCTGAACTAAAGTTAACCACTTTTTTTTTGTGATCTTATTTATTCTTCCCGTCTTTGCCTTCAAAATCTACATACGGTGGAATGCCATAAAGTTTGTGCGTAAGCTCTGATGGCAGCTATTTTTATTCACTTTATTTGGTCATTTGTGCTTGATTTGTTTTATGCTTCTCTCTGGTGTATTTACTTCATATACATGGCTTTATTTTAGTTTGGTGATTAAAGTGAGTCCATAACATCTGTGCATAAGTTGTTTGCTATGTTGTCATTTTGTAATTGACCATGGATTGCTCTATGTACTCGACAAATTGTAACTTATGAATATCGGAGGTATGAAGGCGGAAAGCACTAGATATTGTAAATAAGTGTATAGGTGTATTAATTTTGTACAGTTTGTAAAGAATATTAAAACATTTTTCTACATTTGAAAATGTATATTTTTCTTCTGGACAGTACCCACGTTTTCTTTTACATTGTCATGATTTCTTTGAATAGAAACCACAGTACTGATTAAATGATTTAAAAAAAATGAAGTTTTGATTTGCATATGATGAAAATGTTAATGTTTTTTACTGTCTGTTTATTGCTGATTTTGATTATTAAAATCATCTTGCCATAAGGTCAACTTTGAAAATGCCTTGGGGTACATATATTGGCTGGAGTATGCCTTTCAGTGATACATTCCACCAACATCCACTCCCTAGCTCACCTTGGAGCTTGAGGATGCTTAATTTAAATTAGAGTGAAAGCCCAAACTTGTGGATTGTCAATATAAAGTCTCAGCTTGCTGCATAAAGCACTTTGATTTTTGTATGCTGGAAATATGAGAGTTCATTACTGTTTTAAACAAACACTTTTTAAAGTGCAAAACACACAATACTGCAGTGATTGCCTCTAGGTTTGTCAGAATCTTTAGCTGCTAGAATGTGGGCTTCAAAATATAGACTACCACTATATCGTCAAGGTAAGTGCAGATTTATTATTCTTAAATCCAGATCTTCAGACCAATATCCTTATTGTCGAGAAGTCCCTGTTAAAACCTCACAATTGGTGTACCACAGTGTGTGTACATGTATGAGATCATATCTTTGATAGATTGTATTCTTATTGGCAGTCTAGTCCATGAGTTTGAAATGTGGAATCTGGAATAGGCTTTGTAATCTTATTGCGACAATTGGAACGACTGGTACCATGTTTCTTCTGGATACTTCTGTCTGCAATTTCATCACATCTTGAATCCCTCCATGTGCAGGAAACATTGAAAAAGCTCTCCTGCGCCCGTAGGTGGCGTCACAACTTCACCTGTGCTCAACAACATCCATGTACAGGATGTCACAGAGTTGTCCAAAGGGCAGCCCTGGCATCGGTTTCTTTTTCCTACCCCACACCTTGGGCCCGGAGTTGCTTTCCTTGAACGTTTCCCCCCCCCCCCAAAAAATTCAGTGCAGTGTTTTGTCAAGCATGTCTCCACAAAGGTTGTCGGGCTTCTAACACTGCTCCTTCTGTGGTAAGCAGATGTTTCTTACCACAAGACACGTGTCTCTTTTTGTTTGTGGTATCTTGGTCTGTGGCACGACTCCGTCTTACAACAAATGTGGTTGCATGCATGCCAAGGCCATCAAGGAAAGAGAGGTAAAACTCTTCATTGCCCAGGCCAGAGAGACTCCCTGCCCTTTGTCCTTTGACGTGACCACATGTCAACAGCACCCCGGATAGGGCATTGTTGATGTGGACGTCACATCGGTAGTTTCCAAGTGGCTAATCTGAATATTTTCCATTCAGCAACATGGCATTCATTTGGTCATGAATATGCAATGTTAGCCTAGTTGTTGGTTAACAGTCTGCGCCTAACTTTGTAATTGGCAGAAGCGTACAGCAACAGCGCTTACCATTTGTTCACAGCATTCTTGCATTGTTTGTGGCTGGTTTGTCGAAGCTAAAGGAAGACAGGAAATAAAAGCAATTGGGTACATATGAATGGCAGGAGTCAGTAGGGAAAGAGTGCAAGTGTGAATCCATGCTATAGGGCAAGAAGGCTATGGAAAATTGCAGCAATATGGAAGAAAGGCAGGCATGCCAGGACCCAAAGCACAGACCCACAAAGGATGAAAGTGTGAGAAAAGAACCCTCTGATTCAGCTCCCGACCCCTTCACAGGCCTCTCCGGGCTTAGAATGATGGTCTGTTGAAATCTAGGAGATCTCTGGATACGAGTGCATGATACCTTCCTCAACAAGATCATAAGAAATAACTGAAAAGAACCCTACCCCTCCGTTTCCTTCCATCCCCTGCTCCCCGGAATGACCTGCAGGCACAAGGCCCGCAAACCCTTTTGCTTTATTCCCGAGTGTAAATGGTGTAGGGAATCATGGTGGGGCAGAACTATTCAAATGTAGCGAGGCTCCATCGAAAGGGACCTCTGCCCACACTATGCACCAACAGTATGTTAAGTTTTAAGTGTGGGAGGAACTCACTAATGAAGATGGTAAGAAGTCCTTTCTGGAACATGGTACCTTTGATATAGAAAGATTAGCTAATTTACAGAAAAGATTGAATGTCCCAAAAATAAAATAAATCCAGAACAATGGCCACTTTTCCTCCAGTGGCATGAGAAAACGCACAAGCAAAAGCCTGAGTTCCATGTCCGTAGAATGAAAGATGCACAAGATAAGTTAGAGTATCAAATCAGTTACCCTAAAGTTTAGGGTAAGAACTTGTTCTCCAACTGCTCCACCTCCTCCCTATCTATTTCCCCAGATCACCGATCAGGAAGAAAAGAAATACTGAGTCAAGGCCTCCACCCAGGGAAGCCTACCAAACCCAGACATTTTTGAAAATTAGACACTCGGGTGTTCACGGTGGTGTGCCTTGCATGGATCCTACAACATTTTCTTAGCCACAATGCCCTGCAAATCTCAAACTTTGCCTAAGATCACACATTTTCCTCACATTTCTGTTACTGAAACACCTGGAATCAGTCCGAATCCTCAAAGTTCCTACCACCCAGCCTTCTATTACTTCTCCCGGTAAAAATTCTACCCCACTTGTGTGGCTTGACCTAGCCCCCACAACAGGCCTCAAAATGCAAGGTGGGGACCTCAACATGTTTTGGCAAAAAATCTAATTTGACAATGGGGATAGCTGCAGTATGTGGGCCCAGTCTCAGCCACAGCCCAAGGAAACCAACCAAACCCAGATATTTTTGAAAATTAGACACCCAGGAGAGTCCAGGGCAGTGTGCTTGTGTGGATTCCACGTTTTCTTACCTTAATTCCCTGTAAACCTCATACTTCGCCTAAAATCACATATTTTCCTTTCATTTCTGAGGGAAAGTTCTGGAATCTGTGGATCCACAATTTTCCCATCACCCATACTTCTCCCGATTAAAAACGCTGGGGGGCTGAAAGAGTGCTCATCATTGAAAAAGGGAAAAAACATTTTGGGTTCCTGGGTAAGCTCTTCTGCAATCTGACCTGAAAAGTAAAAGAAAGCGCCATCAAGGAAGGAGAGGCAAAACCCTTCATGACCCAGGATGAACATGACACCATTCCTCTTCGAGATGCTGCACCTGCTTCTACTCTGGCATGCCTTTAACAAGCAAGTCCTCCAAGTGGGCCTCTTCTAGGGACAGGGGTTCCATGAGGTCACATAAGCAAAGTAGAAAGGACCCTTCGCCCTCACGGCATTGATCCCTTGCTAGGGGTAGATCACACAGTCAAATGTTCCGCACCCCAACTCTTGATTCTATTTCAGCCAATGAGCCGGATTTGAAGGAAATTACACTGGCACTGCAACTGGAGCCCGAAGAGATTCTTCTGGCCTTTCCAGCCCTTTGAAGCTGACCCAACACAAATTGTGTCCTTCACCAAGGTGATGCTTGTGTTCTTCAAGTACTCTCTTCTTTGGCTTCCTCTGGTGCACCTGTGGGCACCAAGAATCTTTTGGGACCCCTGGCTGCTTTGACCCTGCCACAGTGCTTCCCAGATGCCGCTTTAGCACTGGCCATGCCGTTTTCTTGTCCAGCTGATGCACCAATGCAGATTTCAGCTCATCACATGATAGGGCAGATTTTTCATTGTAATCCGATCCAGACACAAAGTGCAAAGGCTATTCGATTAAACGTCTAACATGTCTCTGCTTCTTAATGAGTACTGTGGCAGACTTGATGACATTTTTTATTCCGACTCTGATCCTGTTCAGATGCCCAGTATTGTATATCATGATGACAATAGTGAGGCGAGCCACCTCCTTCCTCCATGGAGTATTGATGCAGGCAAAATGCTAGTGGATTTGGCCTGTCCTATGTGGCCTTAAAAAAAAAAAAAAAGGATATTGCTTCTTTTGTTTAACCCTCAAATTGCTGTTGCCTGCTGAAGAGAACATGGGTAATTTCTTCACTTAGATTCTCCAGCCAGCTTCATCTGCGTCTTAACCTATGCTTCCTTTCAATTATGCCTTATTGGACCCCAGTCTGGTTGCTTGGGACCAATTGTCTTCTGTGATTGCTCTGAATCATTGTATTGCTTGCCTCCAGCGCCCTGCTGCTGGATATCCAACATTTTTAACTGCGCATCTCTCACAGGTAAACCTTGTGGTCCAGGTGTCCTATTCTACTAAACAGAAATGGGGAAAGATTTCTGCTCGAGGAACCTTGCCCTGCACTTTTTGCAAATGCTACTTGCCTGTTACTCTCCTTCCCTGTGGGAGATGGCCAGCTTTCCTGACTACCTTTGTTGTTCGTTTACAGGATGTTGTGCGCAATAGGTATGATGAAGCAATACAAATTCTCAGCTCTGGTCTTGAGAGTGGACTTTGTGGCCAAATCTATGGGCTCATTTGGATCCTTGGCTGGATGCTAATTCTGTTAGTTTTTTAGGTGACCAGCCTCCCAGCCAGTGCAGTGGCCCACTGTGTCCTTTCAGCAGTTAAAGGGTGTGGTGGATCCTGAGGCTGTAGAGGACAGCAGCTGCAGTCTTCCTCCTCTTTCCCTACAAATGCAGCTAAGCTGCTTTCATGTATTTGATGGAGCACAGGCGGTCTTTGGGGGAAAGGCGGGCTATCACACTATGCCAAGTACTGGCAATCCATTATTGTGGATTGTTGAGTGCTCCAAATTGTTTTGCAAGTCCATGCCTTTTCCTTCAGGACTTTCCTCCCCTTCCCTGGCCATTCCCTCAGCCAAATGAATATGCTTGCATCTTGAAGGGGGTGTGGCTAAGGAAGCCTTCATGGTGGAAGCAATCTGATCAAGCTCTGCTTTATCGTCATTTCTCCTGCCGGGGTCCCTATACCCACGCCTGGGGCTGGACTCCCGAGATCCCCCACTGCAGGCTGCACACTCCGGTTCTGTCATTGCTAGTACATGAGCGGTGCACGGGGGATTGGAGCAAGAGCAGACAGCCCAGGCCTAGACCCGGTGCACTGGGAACGGCGTTGCTGGGACTGGAGCCGTGCGCCTTTGGCGGATGAGAGAGGGGGCTGGCGCCTGGATCCGCAGACTGAGCCGCCTTATTGAGGCTGGTGATTTCAGGAGGGCGATGAGCCGGCTTCGCAAGGACCAGAGCGTGTATGAGGTGAGGCCAGGAGCGGCGACGAGAGCCGCCACCATGGCTTTGAACAGGGACGCCTTCACGCCACAGGCGCAGGCGACCACCGTGCCTTGTTGCCGGCAGCGAAGACTAGCAGGCCCCAAATGCATTGCTGGGGACCTGGGGCCAGTGGCGCACTGCTGCAGCACGGAGACTGCTGAAAATAGGGACGTGTCATAGAGAGGTCTGCCTGGAGAATTGGAACAACCAGAAGGCCACCATTACTAATTTCGATTTCACACACCAGAATGGCGATCACCATTTGCTGTAGATACTAGTGAGGTGAGGTGCCGTTGCAACCTTGTGCTGCGAGTGTGCAATTAACGTAAAATCAGACTCTCATTACGATGCACTCCGACTCCATTAGTGCTTACATTAAAACGGCGGCCTCCCTCCCATACATCCATCGCCCTTTCTGAACAGAGGAACGTCTATGGGCCACAATCACTGACGGCGTGGCCCTGTTAACACCCTGAGCACTTACCAGCACTGGGGCTCCAGAAACTTGGAAACATTACTGGCAATTACAGCCCCCCGCAAAACACACACTCGCTTGTCCAGTGACGAAGGATCCATAGTGCCATTGATCGTGCTACCACTAACTGCATGACTAGCAGGAACCTAACACGTCGCCCCCATCCTCTCTAATTGTGATATACAGAGGCAGTGCTATCATTGCGCAGAGCTGCTGGAGGTGCGATCAGACCTAAGAAATACTTTGCTGTTCGCCGAACGGGCAATGCTCCAATGCCCCTTGCCACATAGGGTCAACCCCCTAAGGGCTGCTCGTGCTGTTACATTCTCCCGCACTGCGTGTACCCAACCGGAACCCGGTGGAACCGTAAAAAGACGACCTGGGCTGATGACATGCAGCAATCCAGGGCACACCTGCTCGGCCCTCTTCCGGGTAGGATAAACCACAAGACGATGCGGACACCAATGGGACTGCTGCCCCTCCACCTTCCTTTGGTGATAAATTGGATTTGGTCTTAGCAGCGGTAGACAAACTTGGCACGGCGCTGGAATCCACGAGGACCTCCCTTGAGACCAAGATTGACGCAGTTACGACAGACCTAACACTGCTTCACACTGACTCGTGGAGAACGTCTACAATGCTGAACACTCTATTGCGGTACTACAACCGAAAACCTGCAAAATGGACACCTCCCTTCGCCTGTTGACCGATCTGGTGGAGATGCTGGAACGTAAAGTAGAAGATGCGGAGGGTCGATCACGCTGCAACAATGTGCGTGTGGTGGGACTGCCGGCGGGATCGGATGCTGTTGCATATGAGGAACGATGGATGCAGCAGATACTGCCTCAGGACACTCTCTCGCAATACTTCACAGCAGAACGAGCGCATCGGGTCCCTGCCTACCACCCCCTACCGGGAGCCAATCCTAGACCATTCTTATTCTGCGTGCTGCACTACAGGGATAGAGATGCTATTTTGAAAGAGGCCTGGCGATTAAATGAGATCAAGATAGACAACGGCACAATTTTGTTCCCAGATTACACTGTGGAGGCGCAGCGACAACGTGGCTCCTTTTTTGCAGTCAAACGCTGGTTGCGTGAACTTGAAATCAAATATTCTCTCCTATTTCCAGAATGCCTGTGTATTGTGATCGAAGGAAAAACTCACTTCTTTGACTCCTTGGAAGAGGTCTGGGACTGGCTGGAATCTACAGGCTGCTCCACAACCGGCAGGCCAACACACGTGGAAACAATAGACCGAGGCGGAGTGAGAAGGCACCACCGTTACCGACGTACCAAACCAAGACGCTCCTCCTTAAAAGCTGTACCTGACTTGGAACAAACGATTCAAGAACGCCAACAGGTGCTGCAATCTGTGGCAGCACTGGGGGAACGAGATCGGAATTCAGGGCTGGATGGGGAGTCTGTCCGATCGTCGAGTAACGATAGCTCGTCGACCACGTGTCCTTCAGAACTGATTCAACCATCCCTCTGGAAATTACTCCACAGACGTCCTATGACATTGTCTAACACCTGTCATATCTGTCTAACATACATTGCAACTCTTTTAATGGTTCTCTATCTCTCCGAAACTCTCATATCTGTTGGTATATGCCAGGTTTGTCATTTCTTACAGGTATGCAATATACAGCTCTATATTTAGAGATAGCTGCTTCGGCTACACTTTAACTAATGGCCATGTGCACAGAGGGTAATACAGACACAATGAATCTATTGCTATTACGGGTCCCCAGAAATGTATTCTCACTTCAGCAGGGTAAACGCCTACTGGCACCTCTGCTCTCCCCCCTTAGATCTCTGTCTAACTGACCTTATTTGAGAGAACTTGTTCTTCGTTTGGGTGGACAGCAGTTGTGTTTCTGCTCTTGGTATTTACAGTTCATTAGGTCGAGCCTAGCGCAGCGCGCATGTGCTGCTCTATGGGAGGCTTCTTGTAAGCACTCTAAACTTCTCCGTGTGGGTCTGACTCCGCCCACACATCGGATTGGCCTTTGCGTGTGTCTTTCAATAATGAAAGCACGCAAATAGCTAAAGGCGGGTGCGAGCAGCGGCGCGCAGGGTGGCAGCTGCATTCCTCGTGGGTCAGGTTACTATCTACTTGTTAATTTTCTCCCCTGCGCCATGCCGCGCTTTCACTTTGATAAAGGCGGAAGGCGCCTCTTAAGCACACTGCATTTTTCACCCCGCGTCATGCTGCTCTTTCACTTTGGTAAAACACTGCATTTTTGCGCTATGCTGCGCTTTCACCTTATTTGCCAGTGGTGCCGATTGTTTCACGTGGTCTGGACTCACTCTAATAGAGTGCTTTTAGGAAGCAGCATCAAAACAAGCTGGCAAAGGAAGCCCACGTTTCCTTCGGAAGAGCTGACATTTTGTGTTCATATTTCATGAACTGCAAACATTTCTAATTTTATTAAACCACTGTAATGTCACTTTCAAACCTTCTTCTGGTATGCCAGATCTGCTCCGATATATGCCTGTCAAAAGAGCACTGAAAATGAACCACCTTGGCTATTTTGATCCCTAAGCTTCCTTATTTGAGCTGGACCGACCCAGCAGACTACACTTGTTCCGTACCGCAGGTGCCCGGCGGGGGTGCTCCACCCTCCAGCCGGCTGGAGGCAGGCTAAACAACAGAAAGCGGCACACAGAGGCACCGGCAGCAGCACAAAGTGATCTTTGGCGCTGGTCGGCGGAGACGGCCGGCCAGGAGAGAGGCAGGCCCAAGCCCAGTGTTAGCACAGGGCACCGCGGCGGCCATCATAGCCAGCCCTCTGGGGAGCGCAGGTAGGCACTGCCGGCTGCACCCGTCCCGGTACCCAGGCACTGGTCGGCTGGGACAGAGAGGCTGCTCCTCCACCGTGCTACTGTCACTAAGTTCTGTGAGCATGGCGAGCTTCAACCACTGAGTGTGGGCCAGACTAATTTGTGTGTATGGGGAGCGCTAATCCCAGGCAACACGGGCCCTTCCCTGTGTTGCTCCGTGGCGCAGGAGTGGGGCTTTTACTTTGGCACACATGGCTGCTGTGCAGGCGGGGTATTGTTGCCTCCAACTGAACAATTGCGCCAGCAAATTCAGTTGTGAGTTTTGGTGGCGTACATGCACATACTATACGATTCTCCTGATCCTGTGCACTGTGGGAATAAAGATGTTGCCTTAGCTTCTTGTATGCATAGCGGGGACAGTCATTTCGAGTCCGAGGGACTTATGTGTATAAGGGCAGCTAGTGGCCCATATAGTTTTTTCCCCACAGTTTAAAGGATTCTGCCGGTTTATGAGAGGGTGGTTGGCAGTCTGGGACTAGTAGTTTCAGGTTTTACCATTTTAAATTTGGCCATATATGTCTCGCTAGGTAATCTCCTGTTTTTTTAAATTTAGATTTTATTATAAAAAGCATGGTGATTGTGCCATTGCGCAGTTACAAGTACTAAGTAACAATAGTACGTGGCAGGGCTCCACTTAATAGTTATGAAGCTGATGTCAGTGACAGGGTAGCTGAATAATGCGAGCAAGCTGAGCGGTTTCAAGCATCATAGTTCGCACTGTCACATAACTAACTGTGAGATGACCCCTCGTCCTATATGACCGCTTCAGCCTGCCTTAGCTATATTTCTTTCAAACTGTAATTTTCATTCTAGACAGGCCTACCTTATAGGTCCTGATTGTAATGTAAAACCTGAAATTACACAACTACATGTCCCAGAATACTCATTGTGCGTTGCTGAGACGCTAGGCCTGGAAGGCAGTGTCACATGGATGCACTTTGGGCAGATCCTAGTAATTCCGGCGTTAATCTGATTCAGAGCCTGGATTGGGAAATGATGCGATGCATAAATACAAGTACGTTCAAGAGGCTTGAAAGTTAAACATGTTTCTACCATTTTAAGACTTTTAAATCACATATTTTATGTAACAACAGCAGTGTGATATAGGCTCCCATAAGAGATTTGTAATATGCCAACATTATCAATGTGACTCTGTAAACAGCTCAACCAGACCCCACCTCGTCGATGAATACACAAGGGCCTATTTTGCATTTCAGAAGTACACTGATGCATCACAAATTCAAAGGTTTTTTTTAGATGCATTATTGACAGAAAGCAAACCGTTTTCTCGCTGTTGCAGCCCTTTTAAAAAATATTAGTGTAGACTCCAAGCTAGCCACGTCTATTTGCTTTGTCATTTCGAGCTTTCTGTTTTTTTTTTTGTTTGTTTTTTTTTTTGTTTTTTTTTTTACTGGCCTCACCGCAGAAAATATCTTTTGCAATGTAGAACTGCAGATGACACTCGTTCATAAAGAGTTCCTAGGCAACTACTTGGTCATAAACATGGCAGACCATCAACCCACAATGATAGCACTAGACTCAATACACCACTGTAAATTTGTGACAAGTCAATTTTATTTAGTACAACACTGGTTAAAATAGCTACAAAATTCATGAATACATGGGGTTCAATTTCAATCAACAGTTTAGCAAATCACGCAGGTTTCAGATTCGTACAAGCTAATGGTGCCCACTTGTACCAGTAAACCCATTAAATATATTGGGGTTCAGAATGTTGTAGTTCTATTCACTTGGATTGACGCACTTGTCTGTGCCTGAGCAAGCATGTATTCCTGAATTAGACTGCAAGACCCAGTGTGTAGTAATTGTATATATAGCTCTTCAATCCCTGGCACCCAGGATATTGTGCTGCATGGCTAAACACTTATAAGGCCCAGAGGCGAGACCTATTGGCTATGCCAATGCTTGTTTTTGTTATGTTTTACTATTTATGACCCCTGTCCTCTTCAGGCTCTCCTATACACTTTCCATTATCTCTTTCTGCTGCCTGAGACCCTTCACCCTTCCTGGCGGGACGATGACGTAGGGGGCGAGGGAAACCACACATCACTCATGTCATGCTATAACATAATTACATGGAATGTTCGGGGCATGCACGCTCCATCATGACCTTATGCTGTATACCCCTATTTAAAGCAACACTCTGTGCATTTTTCACTGTTACAAGAAACTCATCTGACACAAATAGAGAACAATAGACTACGACGATGGTAGAGAGGCCAGATCTATGCCACCAATTTCTCTAGCTATGCCTGTGGGTTGCTATTGTGGATTAGACCCGGGACCCCGTTTGTAATGGAGGACACTAGAACGGTTGGATGGCCGTCCCTTACTGTTGGGATCTATCTATGCACCAAACACGGACCAAGCCCTTTTTCTGCAAGCTCTTTCACACACACTACTTTCACTGTAACGGGGTACCGTGGCTATTAGAGTGAGACTTTAACAGCGTGTTGGATACCACTCTTGACCGCTCCCTCCCTCTACTGCCTCGCACACTCGCCACTTCAAATGCTCGCACACTGACTGACTGGCTTCAGTAGTGGCATCTAGTAGATGCATGGCACAGCTGTAACCCAAAAGTGAAGGTTTACTCCTTTTACTCTGCTCCTCATAAATGACATGTCCGCGTCGACAGACTAGTAGCCACCCAGCCGCTGCTCCCATCCATCACGAAAATAGAAAATTTAGGGTCATTTCAAGTGCGGAGGGTGTAAAGCTTGACCGATGACTAAGGAGATCAAGAGCTTTACTCACAATGGATACACCCACACAATGAGAGACCATACCAATTGCAATACCTCTGGAGTCATATATGCTATTGCATGCCCTTGCGACTTTCTCTACATTAGGCAAACCATACAGAAAATAAAGACACGTATATTACAACACTGTAGTCGTGTATGCTGTAAAGTGGGGGGTGCCCCTTTAGTTGAACATTTCTTAACGTTTGGACACCCACCAGAGAGCCTCAAATGGTGGGTGATCGAGAGAGTCACAGTTAACCCCAGAGGGGGTAACTTTACCAACACCCTCAGCCTAAGGGAGTGCAAATGGATCGATACTTTTGACACTAAGGGCCTGAACGAACACGAGGGAATTGCCAGGCAGGCAGCCACCCTCAGTAATGGTTGATGGTGGGACTGCCCCCCCCCCTCCCTTTTTTTGACAGGTTACTATCAACCAGCTTGGTTTTTTGTATGTGCATCTTTCAAGCCCATTACCTATAATTGTGATCACCCACACTGTATATACCACGTCACTGCCCCAAGGTTTCTCCTCGTGGACCCTGTACTGTGACCGACATGGCAGCTAAATTGATGGTTTGGGGTTTAATCACATGGACCCAGGATAGTGACCGAAATAGCATCTAATTCTGTTTATTTACTTTACTACATTGGCTACCTTGTGAGAATTTTAATTTCATGTAGCTCTTCACAGTCCGCCAGTCACCTAGGATTGCACACGTATTGTCATCAAGTTGTTGTCCTTTGTAGATATCACGTTGTACATATTTCTTTATGTATTCCTCACTTAGGATTGTACACATATTGCCATCAAGGTGTTGCTCCTTGTACATATCACGTTGTAAATATTTCTTTATGTATTCCTCATGTGTTGTGTACATAATGTTCGTTTTTTAATGACCCGTAGCGGTGTCACCCTTCGTGTTGTACTCGCCGTTGAGCCCCCCCTTTTGTGATTATTCACATCCGTAGACTACCTCTATAGCGCTCCCCCAGCCATCGCTCTTACAGCTGAGATACATGCCTACTCTTCAAGACATACAGAGTGCCCACGGCCTTCGTAGTCTGTCTTCATTCACGTTGTCCCTCGGCCGGGCCGAAGCGTGCCGTCACATTCCAGGTGTGTACGTGCGACGCACTCGCGGCTTTTCCCTTGAAATACCGGCTTCTTTCCCCAGTCGCCCTCTCACCTCCCAGGAAGCAGGTGCATTCCCGTGAGCGGTGTTTTATGAACTGAGGTATGTCGACATAGGATGCTGCACGGCACGTCCTTGCCCCTTGTGTTTCATGTCCCATTAATTGTTAGTGCCTGACAGGTGGTTCTTTTGCTCCACAGATTATGGATTAATTCCCCATATTGAATAAATTGAAATAATTGGAACTACGCAACTCGACAGTCACTGTGCGGCTGCACTCTGACGTGATCACTCATCACGACCCGCTGCTGCGGGCAAGTTGTTGCGTTCAGCACCCTGCATAACTGTGTCTCATTCATTTCCCTACTCCATGACCAATTAAACTTGATCTTCACTCTCCTTCTAGACTATCTACCAATGGAAATAGCGACCTGGTGAGCCCAGTCTTGGCGCTAGGAATAGGTTAGTACTCACACCCCATCTATACCTTTGGTTCTCAGGTGGAGAATACATGTTATTAATTTCATCTTCACCTCTTTAGGTTGCCCTTTCCCTCTTGTCCTGATGAAGACCCGCGAGCTGATGTCTATAACTACCCTCTTCGCATAAGTCGGGTCGAAACGTTGACGCCTACCCCCATCAAGAACCTGTAACTCAATATACTCCCTAGCCCCTCGTCCTTGATGGTGCATCATTGCACGGATATATATAAAAGAGTATTAAAATTGTCTAATGTATATGAATATGGACAGGTCTGAACGTGCTGGGTGGTGCTGTAAATTAAGACCCAGTACCTATACTGAATAGATAACTAAGTTGATTATCTACTACTTCCTTTCTCTCTTTCATCTATTTTAAAAACACGAGCACTTTCCCCTCTTACACTTTCCTATCAGCAACCTATTTCACTTTGTGGATGACATATGGTAATGTCTTTATCCAACGTGGTTGTCTTTATAAATAATCAAGTAACATCCTTGAATTGAATTATATGCAGTGAGAGTTTTTTGTCCTTCCTTCCTTTCAGGGTGCTAATTAAGGACTTTCTATGTACATTGATGTATTGATTACCAGCTGGTGACCTAGCCAGCATTAATTTAAAAAGCTTTACTGATCCATTTTGCTTTCACAGAATTGGGTCCAGGACCAATTATTTTTCATACCCCATTAACCATGGAGGCCTAGCAGGAACGCAGTTTGAGCACTATTACCTGGCTGCCCAAATCCAATGGATTGCGCAATGGCTGTTGATTTTACATCTATCCATTTCAGCCACGTCCGCACCTGGATGGTCCTTGTTTGAAATAACACACTTATTTCATACTTTCACGAAAACAAGCTTGCCAAGACCACTCCTACTAGAAGTGGCACATAAATGTTATTGTAGATGCTTACGCTTTACTAACCATGTTCTCCCCTACGCGCCAGGACTGGCATTGCTGGGTACCCCAAGGACCACCGGCCCAACGACAGCAGCGGAACTAACAGCATGGCACACTGCAGGGTTAAGCACTTTAGGCGACCTATACAGAGATGGCATGTGAATTACATATGAGACTCTAATGGATGAAGATGGCTTACCTCCAGGTCACTTTTGGTCCACCAATCACTACTCGACACACAGCTACAGTATTTGGGGGATATAACCTCGGAACATCCAACACATCTCACAGTCCAGTACTTACAGGTGATGGGGGCGTCAGGCATCTTGCGTGATGGCTTGCAGATTGTATGCGCTTTCACGCCACCCCAAAACTCCTCATTTTGCTGCCGTGCTGGGAAACAGATTTGTCTCGCCCCTGCACTGATAGCGAATGGGCTTTGCTACTGGAGGGACCACAAAAGATCCCACGCAATGCCCGCTCCAAACTTATACACTTCTAAATACTACATAGGGCCTACCTCACCCCTGCTAATATCAACAGATACTACCACAAAACAGATGCTGCATGCCCAAGATGCTTGTGTATAGTTGCCGATTTGTTACACATGTTATGAGCTTGCCCATCTCAACATAATTATTGGTGTGCCGTTACGGCAGCCCTATCTACTTGCACTGAATGCCCAGACCTACAGTACTGGGAGACATGTCTGCTGGGACTATATCCCAGGAATAGAAAAACACCGAGAGACCCCCCTGCTTTCTGGATTTGTTATTTATTATTGGCAAATGTCGTATTACTAAAAGATGGATATCTTCCACATCCCTGGCATCTAAGGCCTGGCAGGGCTCAATGAACAACTGGGCGCAGGTCAAAATTGTGGCGCTTCACAGAGAGGACACACTTGGACTGTGGAAATATCCATTGGTGCATAATGCATTGGTGCATCCTCCTCGCTTTACATATGAACCATATAGATGCGGATGTTCTGGCAACCACCACCATAGCTGAGAGCTTGATCCAGTGATTTCTCAGTGTGCCTTGGCCTTTCCTCTTTTATCACTCACATGCTGACAAGTTATCCCCAGTATTTCTCCATCCCCTACTAGACCCCCTCCCCCCCCTTCTTTCTTCATAACTTATTACCATCCGACACAAGCCACAACTGGCATTTGAGATGACACGAGTGCCTTTGCAGCAACTGGACGACGGGGTCTAATATGTTTTTAGTTTAGCATTTTTATGGTTCACGGTTGGTAGAAAAGCAAAGATCTGTATAATGCCTTCCTTGGGCCCTGCTCCTATTGGGAATTGCCTCGTTGTTGGAATCATCGTGAAAATTATCGACACCCAATGTCTGTTTGCTCTCCACACCACAACTCCTCTTGTTTCCTATCTCAGAGACTTTTCTGCGCAATTACATGCATGTTGGAAAGATGTTGTGCATGGGTTGTAATTATACATTACTGCTTGAAATCCTCAAACTATGTACCCCACAGGGCGACATATATATCAACACTTATGTGTCTATTGTATTGTTCATTTACGATTGACTGTACATAATTGGAGTGAAGATGTTAATCAAAACTTTTCATTTTCAATAAACAGTCAAACAAAAAAATGAAAATGCTTGCATCTTGCAGCACAGAGATCCTTGTGCTGTTGAGCCAACTAGCTGTGGAACCATTGTCAGAAGCTAAGAAAGGGCAGGGATGTTACTCTAGGTATTTTCTTGCTTCCAGGAAGGATGGAGGACTTCTGCCCATGCTGGACCTCCATGTTGTGATCTCTTTCCTCTGCAATATGAAATTAAAAATGTTATCTCCTGCACAGGTTATGCTGGCTCTGGAACTAGTCGACTGGAAGGTGGCCCTCCGTTTGCAGGATTTTTACTTTAACATACTAATCCTGCACTCGCACAGGAAGTACCTGCATTTTTTGTGGGCTCCACCCACTACCAAGTACTGTGAGGCTTGCGCAGCGTTCCTGCCAAAGACGCTGAGGACACGCCGAAATCAGACAGGCCCATTACGCCACAATGTCGCAGACAACAAAGAAAACTTCCCTGAGAGACCTGGGTTTCTCTAGCGATGAGGAAGAACAGGGAGCACCAGCGGAGTCGACGCACGAGGGATCGGGTGTCGAGATCCTACAAGGGGACTCTGAAAAATCCACGCCGAGAAGAAGGCGAGGGATCCGAAAAAGAAGATGGAGAAGGTAAGACACCATAAAGATCCGTCGGAAACGAAGGGCCACGAACATAAGGCGCACAAGGCAGCCCCGACGCCGAGCAAAAAGGCGATCGAGGGTCAGCCGCGATTGAAGCTACCCCCATGGAACCCAACCGAAGGTTACAGAGGAGGAAAAATCGCCGAAAACGCCGAAGCTAAGGGTCGACACCGAACCCGCAAAAAAAGGCACAACACCACCGAAGACTAACGTCGGGAAGAAGTGAAGATCTCCGCCTCTGACGCCGAGAGGGCCCTCAAGGTCAAAAGAAAAAGGAAGAGACTCGAGGAGATGGCAACGCTCCTACAAAAGAAGGATTTCGACACCTCACTGAAGGACTTTCAAATCCCAAAGACAACAGCTGCCGAACCAGATAACATCGATGCTGAAGAGGCAGAAGACGCTGAGGGAGAAGAAGAAGGTATCTTCGACTCACCTCCCAACACCTGAGCCTCGAGGCGAAGAACCCGAGGAATACAGAGACATACCTGATGAAGAGGAAAACTCCTAAACTTTCGAGGTTACGTGGAACGACCTCGACACCGAGAGCCCAGAAGAAGAAATTTGCTGTTACCCTTCGAAAGCTTCACCTCCAGATGACAGAGCTTTCTATAGTGACATTGTAAAAAGGGCAGCAAATCAATTTGGTGTACCCTTAGAGGAAGAAAAAGGGGACACATGTTTCTTGATAGAAACCCTGACACCAGTTACAAAAGGAACACAATACCTTCCTATGCTGCCCAGTATTATGGATCATGGCAAAGAAGCCTTCAAGGTACCAGCCTCAAACAAGGGAGTAACCCCCAGAGTGGAGAAGAAGTATAAACCCTCCTCAAAGGACCCTAAATATATCCAGGGAAGAACAGTACCTGACTCCATTACTGTCACCACAGCCAGGTGGAGAGAAAATGCGGTCTCCAACCAGGGCCTCCACCAGAAAAAGAAAGTAAGAGAATGGATATGGTGGGGAGAAGGATGGAAAAGGAGGCAGCAACACAGTGGCGTATTGCTAACTCAAATGCCCTACTAAATGGATATGGCCACCGACGGTGGGATGAGATTGAGGAGTTTTTGAACAAACTCCATGAGGAGGACAAGAAGAGGGAAGAGCTATTGTCCAGGAGGGGAAGAATGTGGCAAACACATGTCTGAAGTCCGCTTTAGATGCAGCAGATACTGCTAGTAGGCAGATGTGCACAGGAACCATCCTGAGAAGACATGCCTGGCTCAGAATCTCAGGTTTTATGCAGGAAGTTTAAACCTCCATCATTAAACGGCCATTCAATGGAGAAGCACTGTTTGGCAAAGAAGTAGGCAAATCCCTCAAACAGATAAAGGACAATGAAACAGCAAGGGCAATGGGGGCCCTGCAGCAAGGAGGTTCCTTTAAAATAGGGGGATTCAATAACAGAAAGCCCACAGGTAGAGGCACCTTTGGTCAAGGACAACAGATGTCACAACAAACTCAAGGGCAGAACCCAAGTCAACAAATGGGCCAGCAGTCAAGCTATCAAGGTTGGCAACAACAACAGAAGCAGCCCTTTCGAGGAAGAGGCAATGGCAGAGGAAGAGGCCAATCCTCTAGAGGAAGAGGAAATGGGTCTAACTGACTTCATCACAAGGAAGGACCCACACAAGACACCGGTGGGGGGAAGAATATCCTTTTTCCACAAACGATGGGAAGGGATCCCAACAGACAATTGGATATTAAACTTGGTAAAGTACAGGTATTGCATAGAGCTAACAAGCATGCCACCTGCAAACCCACCAAAAACAAGAAAATTCATTAATTCAGAACAAACACTGCTAAACGCAGAGATCAAGGAAGTAAGCCTAAAGCAGGCAATAGAAAAGGTACCAAGACAAGAATGGTTCACAGGAAACTACTCCCCATACTTCCTAATACCCAAACAGGATCTAACTCTAAGACCAATCATGGACTTACGGTTCATAAACAAGTTCATACTAACACAACGCTTCAAAATGTGTACCCTCCAAGAGATAATCCCACAAATTCAAAAAGGGGATTACATGGCAACAATAGACTTCAAAGACGCCTACTTGCATATCCCCATGAACAAAAGACACAAAGTACCTAAGATTCCTGCACAACGTAACACACTACCAGTTCAAGGTACTTCCTTTCGGAATAAAATCAGCTCCGCGTGTGTTCACAAAGTGTCTAGCCGCAGTGGCGCCACACCTGAGAAGAGAGGGAATACACGTCTACCCCTATCTAGACAACTGGCTCATAAGGGGACATTCAAAACAAACATGTCACAATCATGTTCAAATAGCGATCCAAATGCTGCAAACACTGGGTTTCTCGATAAACCTCAAAAAATCTTCAACAATACCAGAAAGAGAAAAAACCTTCCTGGGAGCAAGGTTAAATACAACAAAAGCAAGGGCATGCCCCACTCAGGCCAGGATACAAGCGATCCATCAAGAAACAACCCTCTACCAGAGGGGTCAGTCTCTGACAGTGAGGAAAGTTATGAAACTAATGGGCATGATGGCATCATGCATCCCACTTATCCCTCACGCACACCTACACATGCGCCCATTCCAAGAATGGCTTACCAACAGCTAGTCTCAAGCCACAGGAAGTTGGGAGGATCTAGTGGTTGTTACACAAAGAATGCAAGCAGAGATACAATGGTGGGCATCCAACAACATAGCACAGGGGAGACCTTTCAGGAACCCAACTCCATCTGTGACAGTCACCACGGACGCATCCCTCAACGGTTGGGGAGCACATTTCAACCAGCTGAAAGTACATGGTCGATGGAACGAACAGGATTCCACAAAGCACATCAACTTTTTGGAAATAAACTGTCTTTCTGGCACTAAAAGCATTCCTGAAACATATTCAGGGGAAAACCATTTTAATCCAAACAGACAATGCAACAACAATGTTCTATCTCAACAAACGGGGAGGGACAAGGTCTTTTCCCCTGAGCAAACTTGCACAGGCAATCTGGCAATGGGCAATAATTCACAAAATCAACCCACAGACAGTACATCTACTAGGAATAGACAACATTACAGCGGACCAGCTGAGCAGACAGAACAACTGCTCCCACGAATGGGAGTTGAAGCAGAAAACAGTGCATTATCTGTTCAACGTCTGGGGAACACCAGTGATAGACCTGTTTGCAACATTGCAGAACAAAAAATGCCAGTACTTTGCCTCGAGGTTTCCACACCACCTATCAAGGGGAAATGCACTTTTGCTCAACTGGTCACAGACGTTTGCTTATGCCTTTCCACCAATACCCCTGATGCAAAGAGTGTTACAAAAAGCAAAAAATCCAGGAACCAATATGATTCTCATTTCCCCACAATGCCAAGGCAAACCTGGTACTCAACCCTCCAAGAACTATCCAGAGGGGAGATAATCAGGATCAAAGCAGAAAAGGACCTGCTAACAATGCAACAGGGTCAGATCTTTCATTCAGAGCCAGCAACGCTACATCTAGCAGCTTGGCACCTGAATACATAGAATTTGGGCACCTCAAACTGCCTCTGCGAACCATGGAAATTCTATAAGAGGCAAGGAAACGGTCAACAAGAAAATGCTATACAGCAAAATGGAAGTGATATTCCACATGGTGCACCGCTAGCAATAAAAACAGTTCAATCAACACACAAACGGTTATTACATACTTTACTTACCTCTTAGACAGCAACATCAACTACTCAAGCATAAAGGTACACCTTGCTGCCATAGTAGCATACACAAGAGGAAAATCATGCAAAAGCTTTTTTACAAGACCAGTAATCAAAACGTTTTTAGAAGGAGCAAAAAGAATTGCCCCACCAAAAGCAGCTCCAGTACCCACATGGAGCTTAAATACAGTACTTTCTCAACTAATGGCAAAGCCCTTCGAGCCCATGCATACAGCGGACCTCAAACACATTACTCTAAAGACAGCCTTTCTCATTGCGATAACATCACTACGAAGAGTAAGTGAGCTGCAAGCGTTAACAATACAAGAACCCAACTTACAAATCCTCAAGGATAAAGTAATCTTAAAAACTAATCCACAGTTCTTGCCGAAAGTGGTATCGAAGTATCCCTTAAATCAAAACATTCTCCTGCTGGTTTTCTTTAAAAACCCAAAGACTAAAGGAGAGAGAAGCATCCATACCCTGGATGTAAGGAGGGCTTTATTGTATTATTTGCAAAAAAAAGAACAGATCAGAAAAACAAAACAATTGTTTGTCGCCTACGCACATACCAACACAGGTTCACCTGTCACAAAGGCAACTATTGCAAGATGGATAGTACAAGCCATCCAATTATGTTATACCAATGCCAAAAAAGAACTAACAATTCAACCAACAGCTCACTCCACTAGAAAGAAAGGAGCAATGCTAGCCTTTATGGCCAATGTACCCATTGACTCCATTTGCGCAGCAGCAACATGGGCATCACCACACACTTTTACAAAACATTATTGTGTGGATATGCAAATGAATAAGGAAGCTCAAATTGGACAAAGGGTGCTTCAACACCTGTTTGCAAGGTCTTCCTTTCATCACAGCCTCCCAGACACGGGAGAAACTGCTACATAATCTAATGCACAGCATGTGAATCCAGAAAAGGATTCACGCTGCAAAACGAAATGGTTACTTACCAATAGGAGTAGTTTTGCAGCTTGAAGAATTTTCTGGATTCACATGCGACCCACCCGGCCTCCCCTTTAAGGAAAACAAACAGGTGGGGAAGCAAAAGACTACATCAGTATTCAATAACCATCTCAAGGATTACAAAAGAATAGGAACAGAAAAAAGAATCCGAAGATGGCCACCACGCACGTCGACCTCCAGGATACCGTCTGACGTCACACAGGGGACGTACCTGGCACCAAATGGTGGTCGACAGCGACCAAAACAAAAAAAAGACAATTCCGGACCCAACCACTAGATGGCGGAATAATACACAGCATGTGAATCCAGAAAATTCTTCAAGCTGCAAGACTACTCCTACTGGTAAGTAACCATTTCGTTCTGCTTTTAGAACTAACAGTACTTTGAGTGTTCATGAAATTGGTGGTGGTTGTTGAGCACCTTCACTGATCAGGGGAATTGGGTCTCTATTGCTGTTCTTCAACAACTGGCTACTTAAGGTGGATTTGCTTGCCTCAGCTACTGTCAGACCACCTTGCAGTCCACAATTTTCCTATTGTTCAATTGGGGGATTTCTGTCAGTCTCTCCAAGTCACTCCTCCACCTCACCAGCATTCTCCAGTTCACTGAAACAGAAGTAGACACACTCTCCCTCCAAAGCCTTCCTGCCTCCACAGTTTGTTTTGGGTATTCAGGCTATGATCCCTAAGTTTCAGGAGGAAGCTGCTCTCCTGCCCCTGCCAGTTCGGCCTCTCTTGGGTCTGCTCTATCATGTACTTTGCTGATGTCTTGCACTCATTGGCACATGTGTGCCCTGCCCATGGTACGTTCACTTTAAATGAGCCAAGCACTTGGAAGTCCTCATGTACAGCATCCAGATTTCCCAGGAGGTTGCTCGGGCCTGCAATGGTGGTTAATAGTGGAACACCCCACTTGCGTCTTCATCCAGAGTGGTCCTATCCCTCTTCACCCTATGGAATGCTCCTCCAATTAAACTTTTTGCCACACCTTAGTTCAAGCACTGCATGCTATTTGGTGCTCTGCACTACAAGGTGCCTTGTGGAATTCTTTCCATCTGAAGTGGGACTTCCATCGCCATTATGAGTTCCTGCCCATCCCGCTGATTCCTTGAGTTCTAAAGAAGTTGCATCAGGACTGTGCATAGATGATATTGATTGCACCAGACTGGCCACAGAGGAAGTGGTACTTGGATGTGATTGGTGGTCCCTGCGCTCTCTTCTTCTGCTCAGGGTAGACCACCTCCTTCAGCAGGAGGGGCACCTTCTGAATCCCAGAGCCTCTACCTTCATGCCTGCAGATTGAGCAGGACAATCTGAGTGTTTTTGATCTGCCTCCTAAGGTGGTAGATGTGTTTTTTAACTGCTTGTTTTCCCTGTACAAAATCAGTTTATGGTGGTCGTTGGTTCTGTTTTGTGCACTGAGGCAGAAATCCACCACCTCAAGGGGCTTTTATTTGCTGTGTTGTATTTTGAACTCTCCTTGGCCTGCCTGGGCTTTGCTGTGGGCACTGTTAACTATTATTTGTATGCTTTTTTGGCCTTTGTTTACCAGATCAGTCTTTGTTGTTTCTCTTTTATAGTTAAACATTTTCTGAAGGGGTTGAGTCACTTGTGTTATCCTTCTCAATTTGTTATGCATCAGTGGGACCTTAATTTGGTGCTCCGTGCTTGATAGGTTCACTTTTTGAGCCTATGCACAACTGTTCTTTGGGATTGCTCACTGTTTTAATTGCCATTACCTTGGCTTGGCATGTTGACAAGGTACAGGTCTATTCCATTCATCCTCCTTTCACCATGCTTTTGCTGGACAAGCTCATTCTTTGGACGAGGGCTTCTGTCTTGACAAAGGTTGTCACTCCATTTCAAGTGGGCCACTGCATCACTTTGTGGACGTTGTGCTTGCCTCCTCATCCCACCAGAGAGGAGAGACTGCTTCATCTAGGTAGTTTGTAGGGCCCTGAGTTTTTATATTGACAGGTCCCGCGAGTACCAGACTGATCTGCTCTTCCTTGGCTATGCTGGTCCCAAGTAAGACAAGGTGATCCAGAAGCAGACCATCATCTGATGGATTGTGCTGTGCATTTTTGTATGCTATGCCCTGAAGGGCGCTTCTTCGGCACTGTCCAGGGGTGATCCTGACATGGATACATGCCGGGCCGTGACATGGGCTTCAGTCTACATCTTCACCAGGCATTTTTGCCTCCGTTCTGAAATCCACAGGGAAGGTAATTTTGCCATATGTGTTACATGCCATCTTGGATTGGCCTTCTCTTCAGGCCTACCCTCTTAAAGGTACTCCTTGGGTATCGATTTAGGAGACGAGGATTCTGTTTGTAGAAGTATGCATCTCAAGAACAAGTTGGTTACCTTCCTTAATGATCTTTCTGCTGGATACTCTACCTTCAGATTTCTCACTAATTCTGCCCAACTCCCTATTCTTCGGAGGAGGTCTTGCCTCTTTTATAAGGTCCCATGGTAGTGCTGATACACAACAACTATTTCAATCCTGTTAACGTTCTCTGACGTCAGCTCCTTATCTGTTTACCACACCTTCTGAAGCAGTGTGCCAGGGCGGACCTTGGACTACTCAGTAATGCCATGTACGATTAGGTTCCATAGCCAAGACGAGTTGTGGCACCACCTACCAGTGCAGGAGAGCTATTTTGCAGTTTCCTGATAGTCTTGCACCTGGAGGGATTCATGAGGTGAGGAATCTAGGTAAAGAATAAACCAAAAACATTGTCACTTATTGTAATTAACTTGTTTATCTCAATCACTGTGGTTGCAACAAAGAATGTCTCTTATTTAAGTTCTCCATTTATGAAGTGGTGTAGATTACATCTACCAAGAGGTTCTGATGGCTTCTGCAAATAATCTGACATTGCGTATTTACTTTCTTATGTGACTAGAAGAATGATTTGCAGTGCTGGCAAGTTTAGACTTCAGTGTAGTTTTGGAGTGGGAATGTGTGATGTGTCCTGGGGGAAATTTCAGGTTCTGTTAGTTTGCGATCTTAAATTCTCCCTTTTGGGATGGCCCATTTATAAATAATAGAGTATCTTACCCCATGGTGGGACTTTTTTCAAGCATTTTCAAATTCTCTGTCTGTCTTCTAACAAGTCTGAGATCATTGTTCTTTCTGGGAATGATACCTTGTGGCTGTGTTACCTCAGTACTCCCGCTCTCCTATGTGCTCTGCCTATAATTTAGTGGTAATTGTTGATTCCTAACTATCTTTTAAAGATAACTTCAACTAGATGACATAATCTTCTCATTCTCTTTTTCTTAAAAGTGCTACATAGTATTGTGCCTTTACTCCCTGCTTTCTGCTGCAGGAATGTAGTACGTGCAATTATTGCCCACCTGTTGCAATTTCTTGTTCTGCCCCTATACCTATTTCACTGAGTACACAAAGCAGTGACTCGCTTGATTCTAGGACTCAGTAAGAGTGTGCATTTCTACACATTTAAATTGTTTGCATTGGATTTCTTTTCAGAAGCACCACTTGTTCAAGGCACTTTGTTATCAATCTAGTTACCATTAATCTCCTTTCTACCTGTAGGAGCTTTTTGCTCACTATGCCCCTACGCTCACCTGCTGTCTGTGTCTAGGTTACACAGGTTCTGGTTTGGTGACGAGGCCTTCTCTGTGGTGCTGCGTAAGTTACGACTGGCGTAACTCTAAAAGGTGTGCTTTTTCACCCACGGGTGAACTTGGTTCAATGCACCAGCGATGAATGTAAAAGAAAAGTTATTGTAACCCTGCAAAACACTATTCAATGCATAATTGACATAGAATTATTGCTTTTGGGTTACTAACAATCCAAAAAGGCATTGGGGGAACTGTAGAAACAGCAACAAACCTTATTTCGTTATTCACAGTATCATTCACACTGTAATAAGAATAATGAACACTTTTATGTTAAAAGTATTTATTACTACACAAATCATCTGTTTCTCAGTACATCTAAAACAACTACACAGTATATTATAAAAATGGCAACAAAACCCGGTATAAATAATGAGAACAAAATGAACATTTCCAGCATTGCTAAAAAATGTTTTCTAGAACCTCACACTAATGCCTACTTCAATCAATCAGTAGATTTGTAAAGTGCTACTTGTCACCCGTGAGGGTATCCATGCACTGGAAGGGTCCAGTTAATCAGAAGAATAGTTGGGTCTTCAGGGACTTTCGGAGCTCTAGAAATGATTGGGAGGTCTGTAGATGAAAGGGTAGCTCGTTAATGTCTTCGCTGCTAGGTAGGAGAAGGAGCGACCTCCACATCTACTACGTCTGACACAGGGGTGATGTTTAGTGATAGGGATGCGGAGGTGTCTGGTGGGCTGATGGAAGTTCAGGCGGTGGTTCAAGTAAGCGGGTCCACCTATTTCTATTCGCTATACTATGAAAGGCAGAGCAACTTGCAATCTAGAGTTTCTTAGGGAGAAGAGGTGCACTGCATACCTTGTTCACAGCAAAGGCTTGAAGACCGTGTTCCCCACGAAGGGTAAACACCCACTGTGGTAGCAGTCAGTCGGTCTTCCTCCGGGACTTGGCTTTATCAGCTTCAGTCGAGATGTATCATCTGCTAAGTGTGAAGTGCACTGGCAGCGGGTAAGATCATCTCTGGCAGAATCTTGGGTGATAATCTGGGAGAAGGACCTCTCCTGACAGGTGGTCAAGTGGCAGTCCTTGTATATTAAATCTCGTCAGAAATTGGAATTTCTGTTATAAGTTTGGGAATGTTTACTCAGATTATGCATATCAAAGTATGCATCCCAGATGAACACGTAAAGTAAAAGGTCGTCAATTCCTACTGCATTACTCTGATTATATGTCTGTATGTGTTCTTATTAACCGTGACATGGTGGGGAGGAGACATTTGGCACAGACAAATGTTGCCTTAGATGTTGTATCCATGTCATTAATCGAAGAACTTGACACTATCACAGTT
Organism: Calotriton arnoldi; assembly: GCA_963921515.1. NCBI lineage: Eukaryota > Metazoa > Chordata > Amphibia > Caudata > Salamandridae > Calotriton > Calotriton arnoldi. The sequence continues at coordinate 374,597 of CAWUFW010005672.1, forward strand.
CCAAGAAAGATAAGGTCTGGTGACATCTGCGTTAAAAGACAGACATGGCAATGGTTCTGCATAAATCAGGGAATATGGGGGCTTCCATTGTTTAGGTTAAGAAAGATGTCGGTCTCAATAAGCTAAGATGGAGTCGGACCGTAGGACGTTATGTCATCCCCAGTTTGTACGTCTGAATGTGACATCATAGGGGTGTGTCTAACCAATATAAATTTGACTAATGTTTAGAGAAATTCATGCTCTCAAGTTATTGTCTATATTTATCTAGGATAAGATGCATGTCTATAACGTCTAAAACATATGTAGTATACTTGTAGTATAACATAATGTAAAAGCCATTAGTGCATTGTTGCTATAAAAGACAACTAAAACATGTGATAATATAGGGTTCACATAGCGAAGCATGAATATTGGTAATCCTTGCATTACAGCTAATAATAACAAAATCATATTTCATAATCTATCTAGAGCATTTTATGTGTGTTGGTGAATAAACATACCAGTGATAATATTGATAGGCCAAATTAAAAATAAGTGCTATAAAATGCAAAAATTAAAAGTCCCAGAAAGAGGGGGAAAAATATTTTTTTCAGTACTTAGTTTGTATAAACTGTGTGGTCCATAACATAACATGTGTATTTGTAAAGTGCACGTTCACCCCCAAAGGGGTATCTTTGCACTGAATAAGAGATGTTTATTGTTGCCCAACTCCATGGTACTCATTTTATCGACCTCAGAAAGGATGAAAGGCTGAGTCGACCCACCGGGATTTGAACCTGTGACCATGAGGTCGAACACAGGTCCCTGCAGTGGATGCATTAGTACACTAAGCCACCAGACCCATATGATGAATACAGGTTGATCAACTTACTTGTTGAGTTCATTCCTCATCAGAGGACATGTTGACATCATTGGATGATACAGTGCTCATCTAGAGGTTGTAAGATCAGTTACATATCAGGATAAGCCGTGGGGGGGCTGCTCCAGATGCAAGTCCAGAATGATGTCAGTTGGACAGTTTATGCACCAGAACACAGGTTTTACTTGTGTAGCATTCACTTTGCGAAAGGTGAGCATCCAGTGCTCGCTGAGTTCAAATAGCCAAGCATGTCCTACTTAGCATGCTACAGTCTCTCTGCAACTTCGTTCAGTTGGTTGATTTCATTAGTGGAATAAGAGAACGATGATGATACCACAGCCAGTTAACAGTATGATTGGAAATCCTCCAAAAAGGCTGGAGCCCAGAGAATTAAAAAATTACAGAATCAGTCCAAATACCGCTTTAAATCCAGTCACTAGACCAGATACAATGTTCTTAAAAAGATGCCCAACACCAGTTGTTACAAGTGAATTAAATATGGTTTGCACAATATCTGCAAAATGTGTCTGGTATTGTGTATGTAACAGCCACTGAATCTCTGAAGCGGTCCTGGCTGTCTGCAGATTATAAACTTAATCCGCTGAAGTCAAATGGACTTCTCTTTGTAAGAGAACAGGCAGTAGTTTGTTGAAGTTGTCAAAGTGCATAGATTTCATACTTGTACTAGGCCAAGGGATGTTTCTAATAGCATTTCAAGGCGGAGGATTCAAGGTCTTTCCACAACACTGTATTGTTTCTGTAACAGTTATCGGGTACGGCTGGCCAGGTTCCAACCTGCAGCATGTAACATTTGTTAAAAACAAATAAGAACTGTTATTTAAAAGTTCATGATGTATGGGTATAAATGCAAGGGAGAGAAACAGATGAGATACAACTTAACCCTGGCTTTGAAGCGCTAAACATTCCATGCAAAGATAAGGTGTCACACAGAAGGGAGTAGCCAAGAGAATTCACAGGTCATCCTCATTTTCATTTAAACAGAGGTGGGCAAAAGTGAATTCCATGAATGGAACAGTTGTGAATTGTGCATAGTTTCATACCAACCACTAGATTTATATTTTTGACAGTGGTGAAAATGAAAAGTTGTTATGGGTAAGGAAATAATACCATGTATTAACCAGGTTATAAGTGGTGTATCACTGACTGTAAATGGTGCATCTTCATCTTGTTCCATTTTTAATAGTCTTTATGTGGATTCTTTCTTAGACATTGTTTTTTGAGTGATTGTCAAGTTATATGATTCAAATAAAGCTGTTTCATTGAGGCGTTGCTAAGGCACAAAACCTGATCTAAGTGTTTGTAATGCCCAATTTAGTTTGCTCTCAACTGAGCTTGCCCGTGTTGCAACAATTTCAGATCTTCTGTTTTTGAGGTCTAAAGTTGAGGACAAAATGTGATTAGTAAGTACACTCTTTTAGAAAGCATGTGCATTCCATTGTCGATAACTCTAAAAGTTATTTGCATGTTTTCCTCATCCATTTGTCTAGTTCTTCCAACAGCATCTTTTTCAGAATATATATTTATTTAGTTGTATATGGCATATATTCCTGTGGCAAGGTATCTTTTATTTTTTAGAGAGCGTGGCCACAGAATAAAGTCAAAAATATCCCTATTCTCATTAATGGAGGAGAAATGTTCTTTCGCAGCTAAGAGACTAGCATGTTCTAGCCGTCTTTGTCATAACTTGCCTACACTGTATGTGGTAACCACTTACAGGCGTTTATGTATTATAACGTGGATCAGGACGATTAAGTTTAGGTCCTGGGGTGTTGGGAAAACAACGCTGCATGCATGTTCTAGAATGATAAGGCCAAACCTTCAACAGAGGATTGTGTTGAATTATAGGTTCCATTCTGTAACATTATTTATATCTGATTCGGATATATTCATTGGAAATTGCCAATTATTAAACCTAGTCAGATTGACTTTTGGAAAAGGTCTCTCTAAATCCTTCATTGTTCCAAATCCCAGGCAAATAATCTGTTGGATAGTTTTATTTAGAAAGAACATTTCTTTTGGTACTATACAGGCTTGAAATAAGGCTTCTTTACTTTGAATCTGCCAGAATTTGGCTCCCCAATTGCTTATCCTATTAACATTTGCTTTCCAATACTTGTATCCTTGAACAGCCAGGTTTTGACTAAACTCAGTGGAGTAAATCAGCTTGTTGGTAGTGATTAACTTTTTCGGAAGCTGTTGTGGCTTCTGTGTAAAATAATAGGTTGAGGGGTGTGACCTGTCAACACTGAAAGTAAGGGAATTTCTTTAAGAAATTAGAATGGCTGTCGGAGAGGCGGAGCCTCGAAATGTTCCCATTGTGTGTAATTGTGCATTTCTCTAGGATAACTGTATGAAGTCCTGTGTATGAAATAATGTGTATGCTATGTTAGCAAATTTGTAGAGCCCACTAGAAGGTGTCAAAGCGCATTGGGAGGCAGTACATAGCAGTCTGTAGTAGTTCAGAAGATGACTAAGTGGGGTCTGGGCATAAAAAGCTGCGTTTTCAGATGTTTTTCAAAACAGAAAAAAAGTCAAGTCCAGAGATGTGGGCAGGTAGGGTGTTTCATTATTTGGCAGTGGCCACCGAAATGGAGCGACCGCCCTATCTGACCTTCCAAAATTTGGAAATTATTGACTTCTTATGGAAGTCAGATCTAAGAAGCCTGCTAGGAGTGTACCAGTGAAAGAGTGAGTTAGGTTGGCTGGGTCCTTTCTGATCCGGAACGCCATAGAGAGCGCTTTAAGTGATCCTTTGGGGCCTGTCCAAGATGGCGGAGTGAACGGACGCACTCTACCGGCGCTCCGTCCCTGCACGTCTTTCAGCACTCTTCACAGCAGCCCCCCAGCCCTATATTCGCAAGCCGGTGGTTGGTGAGCTGCCGGAGCGAGCGCCTTCAGTGCCCGAGGATTGCGATGCCCCGCAGGTGCCTGATCTGGCTGGGTCCGATGTATGCACCCGCCGCGGCCCTGCGGATGACGGAGCTGCTGTGGTGGGCCTGGTGTGGATTGAGGCCAAGCCCACAAGCGTATGGGATCGCGCCCTTCTCGGACAGAGCGACGCTCGCCTCGTGAGCCACCGTTCGGCTCCTGGGGACGCCGTGGCGATGTTGGGGGTGTGATCGGCCTCCCGCAGCTCCGGTGTTGGAATCTCCAGGAGTGCGGCCCAGCAGGCTGGATGCAGATATGGGCGGGACCGGCCCTCAGGTACCACTAGTTACTGCGCCTGCCTCTTCGCCCTGCTACGCAGTGCCCCCTGACTCCTGGGGCCTTGAGGAGGGAGGTGTGTGGATTCCCCCTGGCCATAGACGACACGCCGGGCATCCCTGAACACTGGAGGGGCTGTTGGTTGCGACCAGCGTCACGGGTCAGCTGCTCTTCTTGGGCCCTGGGTATTGGAGCTTCCTATTCCACGCTCAATTGTGAAAGGTGGAATTGTGGCTATAACCTCTCTCCACCCCTCCCCCCCCCCAGCAGTGTACCCTAGCCTGGGCCCTTCCCTGTCTTCGAGGGGCCCTTGTTGCAGCTCCCGTGACCCTTAGAAGATTCGTTACCATGGTACTTGGCTCCGCACTCCCTCTGGGACCCAGGACCCGCACTGAACGCAGCTCTCCACGCTTGACCCAGACGACTTTTGGGACTTATCGGGGCACCCACAGGATCGCGTAGCTCCTGTTAGGCGCAGGAGCGCCTGCTTCGGCGCGGGGACAGTAACCTCTCCCGGAGCTTCGATCTGAAAGAGGCGGTGCGTGAGGTTCGGTCATTGGCCTGGAGGTGTCCCGTTGGGCCCAGCGTGACAGCTGCCAGTACACAAAACAGGAGGCCACCCATCGCGCCGCACAGGTGCCTTGAAGTGATTCTGTGAGGCCCCCTGCACGTTGCGACTCCGTGTCGCCTGTTGGCGCTCCGGCGGGGAATCATGGCCTCCACCAAAGGTAAAAAGGACATGCTTATCAAGGGTGCAACAGACTCTCTGCCTGAGAAACCGATTTCTGAAGACGCTAAATTACCGGACGGTGATGGGAAAGCGGAGGGTGCGGTGACGCGCGAGTTCTTAGAAGCTTTATTTGCAACGCTGCGGGATGACCACCAAACAGTTGAAAAGGATCTCACTATGGAGCTTAGAGATGCACGCCGAGACATCGACGAGGTGGGGGAATGAGTAGCTGCCCTAGAGGAGGGCTCCCTTACCAGAGATGCTGAAATTGAAGCCCTGCAACAAGAAATCATCCGACAACAAGACCAGCAACTGGACCTCCATGCTCACACCGAAGATCCTGAAAACAGATCTCGAAGAAACAACATCCGTATCAGGGGTGCCCCTATGGGTGCAGAGGGATCGGACTTGGAGGGTTATGTCCAAGCTTTATTCCAAACTATCCTTGGAGATGGTACGCCTGGTAATATCAAAATGGACAGATTTCATAGAGTGGGACTGCCCAGAGCCCCCCCTCGTCAACCTGCGGACATCCTAGTCTGCGTTCATAACTTTACGGAAAAGGAAGCAATCCTGAAGGCAGCCAGGCAATCTCCCAAAACACAATTTCACGGTCACACCCTCCAACTTTTTCAGGACCTAGCAGCATCAACCCTCCTGAAGCGGAAAGAATTCGCCCAGTAACCAGCCATCTCAGCTCCCAAGGTATCTCATACTCATGGGGCCACCCATTCCGCCTCATCTTTCAGCTGAACGGTAAAACCTACCAACTGCGCTCTGTCACAGAGGCATGCAAAATACTTGGGATTACGCCAACCGAGTTAGCCACCTTGCATTCCCCATGGGGTGGAGAGCCATGAGAAGAGAAAATTTGCGGTAATCAGAGGGGATGGAAGTCTGCACTCTTCCGTCCGGACTCAGCGACTATTGCAAAGGAAAGATCAGAGGTCCTACATTCTCTCTCCAGCGGCGACAAACAAGAAGGCGACCCTCTTTCATGAGGTACTGGCTGTGGGCCAAGGTGCGGATGCCCTAGGGCGGGGTTGGAGTTGTTGACGCAACTGGCAGCATGGATGTCCGCTCTGCCCTGGTATCCCCCAAGTATCCAGGCCTCCAAGTAGTGAAGGACTCTTTGTTTAATTTTGTATTTTGTTGCTTATTAAGGTTTTGGGGTTTTGGTACATGGGTCCCCTTCTGACTGTTTCTATTGGGACTTTGCCATCTAGTGGTATATCCACCCATCTCTCCTAAAGGTGTCGCCGCCACAGGGTCTTTGCAGTTAGAGCCTTGTACACTGCCTGCTCGCCTATGCACCCCCAGCCACTGCACACACTATGGCGGTTAAACTGGTTAGTCTCAATGTAAGAGGCCTTAATAACCCCACTAAATGGTCTGCAAAACTCTCTCTTCTTGAGCATTCGCAACGGGACATTTGTTTGCTCCAGGAGACGCACTTCTTGGCGAAAGACACCCATAGAATGCAGAGTAGGAAATTCCCACATCAGTTTTGGTCACCGGGGAGGGGGAAGAAAGGGGGGGGTGGCAGTGTTGTTTTCTAGGCGTTTCCAAGGGCTAATCATAGGTACGTGCCACAAGATTAAGGGGCGCTTATTAGCAGTTCGGGCGCAAGTAGGTTCGCTTCACTTCAATATTGCTTCATTATACGCACCCAATGAAGATCAAGAGAAATTTATTATAGAGGCACTGGCAGAGATCCTTCAGTCTCCCGATCAGGCTATCTTTGTGGGTGGGGATTTTAATTTGGTCATGGATGAGGGGCGGGATCGTTCTGGACAGCGGAGGGGTCAGACTGGGGCCTTTTCCCCTGAGGGACTGCAATAGCTAGCCGACGGTGGACTGTGTGATGTGTGGCGTCTTCTCCATGCTGACACTCGAGATTACACGTTCTATTCCACCGCACACAAAACCTATGCATGCCTAGACCTTTTCCTGGCCTCCCCTGCCTCTTATGCACAAATCACGGACTCTACTATTGAACCCAGCTCACTCTCGGATCACGCGCCTATCACGCTTACTTTTACGACATACACACCTCCGCCACAACGCCCCCCATGGCGTCTACGCGAGACGCTTCTACACTCACCGGAGGTCATGTCCTCGATTAGGCAAATGATCATTGATTATTTAGCAATTAACGACACTGGCGAGGTTCCCCTCTCCGAAGTCTGGGAGACCCTAAAAGTGGTTGTTAGGGGTGCCTTCATAGCAAAAGCAGCCCACCACACTAAAATCCGTAGGGACAAGAGGGAAGAGCTAGGGAACTCGGTGTTGGAGCTGGAATCCATCCATATGCGAACACAGGAGCCCCCCAAATCTGGCGTAAACTAGAACAGGCGCAACTTCAACTGAAGCGCCTTGACCTAGACAGAACGGAATATGCGTTGCTTAGGCTTAAACATAAATTTCATGTTGGCACTAATAAAGGAGGTCGGATGTTGACACACTGCCTTCGCAGTAAGCAGCAGGCGATCGCAGTCAAAACCATACTTACTTTGTGCGGGTCACACAACTTCTGACACCTCGGATATCGCGGCAGAGTTCCAAGCTTTTTATGCCACCCTATATAAAGGCGATGCAGGACTCACTCAACCTCCCCATCCATATATTCAGTCGGCCGCAATTACACCGCTCCCTCTGCAGGATTCTGAGGCTCTTGATCAACCCATCGAACTAGAGGAAGTAATATCAGCAATAGCAAAGCTGAAACCTTAGAAATCCCCGGGCCCGGACGGGTTCTGCGCCACTTTTTATAAGACCTTCTGCCCTTAACTGGCGCCCCTGTTGAGCCGCCTCTTTAACTCTTTTTCAAAAGCTAGGACACTGATGGATTCCATGCTACAAGCTACCATCTCGATAATCCCGAAACCGGGGAAAGACCCTCAACACCGCAGTTCATATAGGCCGATCTCCTTGCTTAGTGTGGACGCTAAGCTCTTCGCTGGCATCCTGGCCCACTGCCTAAGCCCTCTGATGCCAGGCCTGTTTGCCCCCGACCAGGCCGGGTTTATCCCCTTGCGGCAGTGTGGCGACAATACCAAACGGGTGTCATCTTATCGATAGAGTCCACTGCTCCCGTGAAGAGGCCGCCCTCCTGGCTGTCGATACGGAGAAGGGATTCGATAGGGTGCACTGGCACTATCTTTTTTCGACCCTTCGATGCTTTGGCTTGGGCGAGCGGTTCAGGAGCTGGATCCACAGCATTTATAGCGCGCCTAAGGCTACTGTCCGGGTTAACGAGTGAGTTTGGAGGGGTTTTGCGTGGAGCGGGGAACAAGGCAGGACTGCCCACTTTCTCTGCTCCTCTTCACCTTATATATGGAACCTCTGGCCCAGCGACTGAGGGACAACCCCTCAGCGATGGGCATAACATTTGGAGCTGACCACCACTTGATCAGCTTATACGCCGATGGCATTATATTCTCGGTCGCACAGCCGCTTGCCTCCCTCCACGCCATCATCTCGGAGCTGGACAAGTTTGGATCTGTGTCTGGTTTTAAGATAAACCTACTGAAGTCTCAGATCCTAGGACTCTCCCTCCAACCGGATTCGGAACAAACCCTGTGCACACGATATGACTTCCAATGGGTGGACGACGAGCTTCCATACCTGGGAATAGTACTCTCCCGGACACTCCCGAGAAAAGTTCGAGCCAACTACTCAAAACTCAAGACCTCTGTCCGTGAAGATCTGGATCGGTGGCGATGTTTGCCCCCTGTCCTGGTTAGGCAGGATTGCAGCAGTCAAGATGAACGTGTTGCCCAGGGCGCTTTTTACTTACCAGACGCTCCCTTTGACGCCACCCCCCGGGATCTGACTCAACTCCAACGCGATATAGACCGGTTTATATGGGGTGGACTGAAACCCAGACTGCAGAAACAACTTCTGCAACAGGCTAAACAGGAAGGGGGGCTGGGAGTCCCGAACATTTTGCAAGACTTCCAAGCCTCCCAATTGAGATTTATGGTTGAATGGAATCGTCCCATGACAGAGAAGCACTGGGTCTTTATGGACCAAATGGTCACAGGCTCCCACATCTGGAGAGAGACCTGGCTTTCCTGACCACATAGATCCCGGGGACTCTATTCCTCCACGGTTACTGGCTTCACACTGAGAATTTGGGACAAACTGGCGACCATGGCTGGGCTCTCGTCGTTTCCTTCCCCGATGACCCCTCTATTCGCAAATCCAGACTTCCCTCCAGGACTGTCCCCGGGTGTGGCCAAGCGTTGGCTGGCGGGTGGTTGTAAGAGAATTGGCTGCCTTTTTGACCCCACTGGCTTCATTCCCTTCGATCAGTTAAAATTACAATACGCTCTTGATGAGACGGACAGTTTCACACACTCTCAACTCTCTCATAGGTTGCTCCACCCAGATACTCACCCTAAGGAATGCTGGTCCATGACCCCCTTTGAAAAATGGCTGTTCTTAAAATCTGACGATAAGAAAATTACCTCCGACATCTACCGCTTTCTAATGAGAGCTTCTCCTCTACACAAGACTCCGGGACAGCTCCGATGGGAGGCTGAGCGTGGGCGCTCTCTCTCTGAGAAAGAATGGGGGGGATATACATTATAGAACCCACCAGACGACATATAATGCTGGGCACACGGAAACGGCTTATAAAATTAGCTCTTATTGGTACTACATTCCAGCTTGCGTCCAAAAATGGAATAGGCTCTGTGACGGTTTGTGTTGGAGGGGATGTGGTAATCCTGGGACCCTGATACATCTCCTATGGAACTGTCCCAAACTTGCAAGATACTGGGAGTCAATCCTGAACGATATAGATAATGCATTTGAAACGGAGCTGCCACGATTCCCGCCTATGTACTTTTGGGACTCCCGAACGCTCTCACTTATCTGCTCCGATCCATGAGGGGGAGCCAGATTGCTATGGCACTTAACGCCGCACATAGATTGCTTTTGGCGAATTGGGGGTCTGATAACATCCCAGACCATAGGCAATGGCTTCACCAACTCTGGTCTCTATTGGGAATGGAACGGCTCTCGATGGCTACTAACGCTGACCCCACGCTTTATGCGAGAATCTGGGCACTGCTCATCACCATCCTGTCCAAAGAGTTTAGGGGGTTAACTTGTCCCGTATACCTACGTATCTTAAAGTTATTGCCGCCTGGACAGGGGAATGAGAAGGCTTAATTGAATTAATGTTGGCATCCCACACTGATTTTCCTTCCAAGATACTACACAATACCTGTTACTCAGTCGGAAGGGTTGAGGGTGGGGGGTGGGGGGTGGGAGGCAGGGAGTTTGCTTTTTGTCTTTCTTTTTACGTGTTGATAGGTCTCATTTATGTTTTCTTTGGTTGATTATGTGAAGCAATACCTTCAGCATGCGCAGTATCCGCACCATAGATCCGGCCTTCTCAGCCATTATTTGTTAGGTGTAATGCACAAGAAGCGCAAGGTGGCTCCCACACTCACTATCCCATATTCGCGACCGGCCCACTCTGGGTTGTAGGCGACTTGCTGTGTAACTATGCTACTAGTTGTAATTTCTCAATCTGCTTCTTTTAATGTTGCTTATTCCACGCAGCCGGCCCGAACGAGGGTTGTAGGTGGCTAGCTGTGTATGTGCTCTGCTTCCTTTTGTTCTGAAGAATCTTAATAAAACAGATTTGATCCTAAAAGTGATCCTTTATTTGACGGTGAGCGAGTGAAGGGACCAAAGCCCGTCCCTGACCGAGAGGCGTCTAGGGATGTTAAGGACCAGACGGGCTACTGCATTCTGGGTGATTTAAAGCTTATTGAGGCAAGAGGTTTTAATGCTGAGGTATAAAGAATCGCAGTAATCCAATTGCGAGGTGACCAGAGCAATAATGCCAGATTGGCACAGTTCCAGGGGAATGTAGGGAGAAATCTTCCTCAAGGTCCTGATTATGAAGAAGCAGGTGCTGGTGATGCAGTTAACCTGAGTGTCAAAGCTCCAGGTGTTGTCAAAGATGACACCCAGGTTTTTGGCTGACTTGACCGGAGTGGGAAGGGTTCCGCAGACCTCCGGCCACCAGATGTTGGACCAGATGGATACCTGCGTGCCAAACACTAGAACCGCAATTTTTTCTCTATTCAATTTTAGGGCATTGTTTTTCATCCACCTGCTGATACTGGTCAGGCATTAGTTGAGCTTCTTTGCCACCAATGTAGATTTGTTTGAGATGGACATGATGATCTGGGTCCGCATACTGTACTACATGGAACCCAAAGGAGCACACAACTTCTGCCAGTGGGGACACATACTTTCAATAGAGTCAGGCTAAGGAACGAGCCCTGGGGCACTCCACAGAGGAGGCTAAAGCCTTCTGTCCAGAAACCCAAGCAGCTGCCAATTTGCATTCAATTGTTTAAGAAAGAGCAGAGAAGCATCAGGGCGGTACCACGAACAGAGACTTGCTTTAGACGTGGTGCTATCTGTACCAGTGACACAGTGTAAAATGCTGCTGCGGATAAATAGAGCATTTTCTGTATGGCCACCCCCCACCCCCCACCCTGATCAACCGGGCGCTGGGTACTATCTGCAGCTACATTGAGAGCCGATTCTGCACTTTGGCCACTCCTGAACTCATTTTGCCAGGGGTCAAAGACGACATGAGTCTCAATGAATTTAAATAATTTCTGGTTCATCCATTTTTCAAGTATCTTAGCAGGAGCTGGTAACAGGGATATGGGTGGAAGTTTTTCAAATCTTCGGGGTCTGCATTACCTTGTTTAAGAAGAGGAGTCACAACTGCTTCTTTCCATGAAGTAGGAGAGATTCCTGATTACAGCATGAGAGTGAACACGTTCTGCAAAAAGTTACCACGTTCGTCAGTAAACTTGTGCTATGTGCATTTTGCACTGCATATGTTCGGGTGTGCGAATTCAGATTGCTATAGTCTAAGACTATTCTATAGGATCTGTCTAGTTTAGAGGTGGGAAAAAGAGGTGTGTTAATAGGCGCAATTATGCCTTGATAGTGCAGTTGGTCTAATATTGCTTTGATGCCATTTTTTCTTCTGGTTTTAAAGGGTATTGTGCTTGTGGTTCACTACATAGGAGAATAACATGTGGACTAGAGTTTGTCTCACCCCGCTTTGTTTCTATATAGAACTGGAGCTTGTCTCACTGTTCATTCACTGGCATAAATTTTCTTCAGGTATTATGGGAGAGAAGGCTACCCCTATGGCTTCCCTAATGAAGGCTGGGGGGCAGTCTTCTCCGGCTAGGGTGATGTCATAAACATGGGATAATTGGGTCCAGAAGACTCCTTTGATAATACGTGGTACGTCCCCTTAAATTTGTATTCTTAGATTGTAAACTCTATCAGGATGATTAAAATGTTGATCTGGAGTCTCGATCTGTATGAAGTCATCAGTTGGATTGGCATCCAGAAACCTCTAAAGCATCTGCTGTACTATTGTGATGTCTGTGGCGCTGTCTAAATGCGCTCTCGCCCAACTCCTGTTTCTCAAAAGGACTCGTAGCTGGATCAGCATTTTTTTAAAAAAATTTAAGAAAGTCTGTCCACCTTCTTTTTTTTTTTTTTACTGGGGTTTTAGAGTCCATTGCTTCCTTTTTCCTTTTTACACTGACATCAGTCTTGTGTCCTCCTTCACTTTGCCTACTGTTCTCCTCTTTTCTTCGGTACTCTGATCGGCTCCCCCTTTTGGTTCTTTTGCCTTCAGTGTCCTGAAAGGAACGTAAAGAGCTGCTCTCAGAATACTGATACCGTTCAGGCTTTTTTATTTTTTTGTGGTCTCTTAAGTTATAACCACCCCTCCCGGATTCCCAAGAAGCAGGTTATCCAGTCCGTCTTTTATCGTTCTTTGTTTTTTCTTCTCTTCCAGAGCAGATTTCTTCTTAACGGAACCCTCTGTCATTTTTAGTTTTTAAGTGTGGCTTAACGAGTCGAGTACCTAAGGTATCTCTACCTACAGAGGTGTAAAGTTCTGCGATTATTTTTGGTAGTTCCTGTTCATGGTCCTGAACCAGAACTGCTTCCAGTCTCTGACATATAGCCAGAACTGAAGCCTCTCCCTTTATGTTGCTCATAATGATGGAGGAAACTAGAGAAGTTTCCCATTAACTTAATTCCTTAATCCAAAACTGGGGCAGCTCCGTGCTCATTTTGTACTTGTCTAAGTACATCAAGGAGGACTGTCAATGATGGCGTACCATGCGTACTGGTACAAAATGCATGCAAAGATTCTCCCCCAGAAGTTCCACTCCTCTACTGGAGGCACCATCCCAAGAGAAAGACACATAATCAGTATTCTGCGTTTGTCTTGAGGGGTGGGGTACGGATACACTGCTTTTAACTGATTAGTCTTGCGAGCAATCCAGAAAGCCATTTCATCACGCTTCGCGGGCACCTCTCCATTGACCGCATAAATCGTCTGTGGACTAATGGTCTGTATTTGTACGGGAGCAGCAGGTCCTGCTGTGACAGCAGGTCTGGAGCTCAAAGTACGTTGTACAAACTGTACAAGTCTCCTGTATAAGGCTACTGTGTAATTTAATACCCCTACTACCTCTGTATGAGATAGAGCTTCTGGGCGAGGAACATGAGTGTAGCCGGCCAACTTTGCCACTGGATTCAAGCTAGCCTGGCTGATGAGGGCTGTTAGCCCGAAACAGGTCCCAGGATGCTTGTTTCCGGTCCAGGGAAGACCTGGCTTGGCAGTTCGGGCTGGACTGTTCCCATGAGGCACAGGGTCAAGACTGATTTGCATATAGCTGTGTCTGAACTGCGGTGGCGAAGTGAGCTAAAGAACGATGATGGATTCAACCCAGATCTGTGACTGGGGGTGAGTGTCTGAAATGTTTCAACGCTCCGTCCATTATCTCCTTGTGTTTGCTTTGTTCACCCTAAGTTGGCAGGGTATGCCCAGACATGGGTCCCTTGCTCACTTTGCCATTGGATTCAAGCTAGCCTGGCTGATGAGGGCTGTTAGCCCGAAACCGGTCCCAGGATGCTTGTTTCCGGTCCAGGGAAGACATGGCTTGGTAGTTCGGGCTAGACTGTTCCCATGAGGCACAGGGTCAAGACTGATTTGCATATAGCTGTGTCTGAACTGGGTGGCGAAGTGAGCTACATTACGATGATGGATTCAACCCAGATCTATGACTGGGGGTGAGTGTCTGAAAAGTTTCAGCGCTTCGTCCATTATCTCCTTGTGGCTGCTTTGTTCGTACTAAGTTGGCAGGGTATGCCCAGACGTGGGTCCCTTGCTCACTTTGCCACTGGATTCAAGCTAGCCTGGCTGATGAGGGCTGTTAGCCCGAAACCGGTCCCAGGATGCTTGTTTCTGGTCCAGGGAAGACATGGCTTGGCAGTTCGGGCTGGACTGTTCCCATGAGGCACAGGGTCAAGACTGATTTGCATATAGCTGTGTCTGAACTGGGGTGGCGAAGTGAGCTAAAGAACGATGATGGATTCAACCCAGATCTGTGACTGGGGGGTGAGTGTCTAAAAAGTTTCAGTGCTCCGTCCATTATCTCCTTGTGTTTGCTTTGTTCGCCCTAAGTTGGCAGGGTATGCCCAGACTTGGGTCCCTTGCTCACTTTGCTGCTGAATTCAAGCTAGCCTGGCTGATGAGGGCTTTTAGCCCGAACCGGTCCCAGGATGCTTGTTTCTGGTCCAGGGAAGACATGGCTTGGCAGTTCGGGCTGGACTGTTCCCATGAGGCACAGGGTTAAGACTGATTTGCATATAGCTGTGTCTGAACTGGTGTCGTGTAGTTCCTATATTACCCATACAGGACCTGCGCGTTCGGATAACATAAACTGTGGGTTTGGTGGCAGACTGTTTCTGAGCACCCCCACCGAGAATGTTAGCCTGTTTGCATAAGCTAGCTCACAGTGCCACTAGTGTCACCTCTTATCGGGGAAAGATTAGTTTCTGGCAACCTCCGAACATGACAACCCTGATCCCTCAAGATCGTGGAAACAATGTACTACTTTTCGCTCAGTCACTCGTGCTCATTTAGTTTATCTCAGAGGTACACAGAATAAACAGTCTGGGCATTTCAATAAGGATTTATTGAACAGTTGTTATTCTCGTGTAAAATATATGAGCTGCAACAACCATTAGACAGTAGCAGAGATATATGATTTGCAGTACTATGAATATAAATGGATAGTACAGTTCTATCATCTTGCATTATGCATGAATAAATACATGAATATAAAATGCATTGATAAAAGAAGGTGCGTACTCCTACGATGCCTATCTAGATGTACCTAAGTGTACCTAGCATGTGAGTAGGTGTGAAGCCAAGAATCCCTCTAGGATTTAGTTGAACCCCATTACCTGAAGTGAGAATGTAGGAGCCCTTCTTGGTCTCGAGTTGGACACCCCGCAAGGGATGTTCAGACCACTGTCAGCTGGAGTGTCTACATGCAGGAGCCTCAGCGTCTCTGGTCAATGTGTCGGCCTGGAAGTCTCGGTGCCCTCTGACCAACACTAGCAAGAGGTGCTATATTTATACAGAAAATATCTAGGGCTCCTTTGTCCCTTGTTGCTTGTATTAGCCATTGTTGGATTAGAGGATGATGTATGGGATGAACCGTGTACGTAGATGTGGGGAGGAAGGTGGTGTAGCCCCAGCCTGGTTTCTAAGAACCCTTATGAATATCCATTCATACTGTGTGAGTCTATTGATGGAGTTATAGAACTCTATTGTTCAGGAGACACCATCCTTCTGCACCCAGGACTAGAACTAGGTAAAGGTTCAATCCTAAAGGCTCGTTACAGTGAAGTGTAGGGGAGGTAATGTAGGTGAAGGGGTATGATGTTACCCGGGCCTATATTAGGGTACCTATATGAAACGTAACACCCACTCCTCTTCCGAACAGTCAACAATGATAAAAATGATAGTGGACTATTCTCTTTACTAGATAGTAGTGCATAGAACATTTTTCAATGAGCTTCGTTAAAATCCTGTTTTAAAATCATTTTAAAAACTGTAAAAATGTACAATTTAAAAATCTTGCTATGAAAATTAGTTGTTTGGAATTGTCACATAAGCCACAGTCCTAATTGAGTTTGTTTATATAAGTTGAATGTCTACAAGCGTCGAAAGGCCATGCTTTTCAGCGAGAAAGTGTCAATTTTTAGGAAGTGTTCCAAATTTAGTTAATTTTAGAAAAAGTGAACATCTGAATTCTTTCCCAGCACACAAGCCAATTACAGATTAAATGTCCTGGCTCGGAGACGCAACATCATCGCTGCTTGCTGCTGCAGGGGACGGTCCTTGTAACACCTCGCAGAGCACGTCAATGGAGCACAGATGATATTCAGTACTGCCAATAGCTGGTGTAGAGGCAGCCGGTGCTGTAATCGATACCTCGGTGCTAGTCGTGGAGCTAAAGCTTACCCCAGTAGTAAAAGGCACCTGCGGATTCTCGAGGAATGCAGCCATCAAGATGGGAATACGCTGGGGACATTTCCGAGCGTGGGCCCTCAAGGGTTCCAGCCGGGTATTCAAGTCCGCAGGCGTGTCCGTTGCAAGTGTCAGACAGAGGTCCAACACGCATTCTTCACCGCAAAACAGGCATCGAAGAACAGGTAAGATGCAGTCCATCCAGACTGGTCTAAACGATAGGAACCAAGAGGCGCTTAGTTCCCTCAGGCGAGGTGTGCCCAGATGTTGTACCATGCGTTCACGGTATTTCCGCTCCAGGAGCGCTTTTGCCATCTCGTTGGTAATTGGGCCGTCCATTGCGTAGTAGGTATATGACAATCAGGACTCCCGCTATTGATAGCAGGATCAGAGGTAGACCTCCAAAAATGCTGCCAAATACGGAGTGTATAAAGTTCGGGATAACTCCGAGGATTGTCTGAAAGGTGCTAAGAAGTCATGACCCTATGGTCTTAAATAGGTGTACAATACCACTCGTATCAGACATATTAAAGATACGACCCACCATTTCTGCGAAATGAATGGGGCAGTTTGTACGTATAAGTGCCTGTATCTCACTCGAGGTCCTTGCGATTTGAAGATCAAAGGTCTCTCGAGCGGAGGTTAAGGGTACGGTCTGCTGTAAAAGCATGGCTTTCAGTCTGCTCAAAGTATCAATTTGTATGAAGGAAATATTCAACGAAGGCCATAACGGCGCCTCCCTGACTGTACTTGTTGGGGGAAACAATACTTGCATACAGCAAGTAAACCTGGAGTTCACAGTGACCAGATAGGCAATCCCCGGAAGCATCCCACAGCAACCTTGATCGTTCAGCATCAAGTAACTCCCATTTGAGAGCAGCTCCAATACCGGTTTGATCACGGCAGCTGGAGTCCCTTTCATGTGGCAGGACAAGTTTGCTATCGAACCATTACATGCTCCATGCAATGTAATGTCCCGGCACATGAGAGAACCGCTCAAAGAGTTCCTGCAGTTAGTACCACTTAGAAACACTTCTCGATCCCTACTCCGGCATCGAAATCTATACGGTAAATCCCAGTATTCCTTAATGTATTCCTTACCCATTTTTTCATATTTTCCCGCCTGCCGTTGTTCAAGGTAATATTGAAACTGAAAAGTAGTGACCAGTAGAGTTATGTGGCCATGGATCAGCCATTCAGTAGACGGAGCTTCCGCTACTGTAAACGGTAGTCGGTCCAGTTTCTCAATACGCAACATTGTATATTTAGCTCCCCTTTGTGCCATTTCAACCTGTTTATCTGTTAGAAGATTATATTCAGAAAACAGAGACGTACTGTTTATAAAACGCCAAGGCACAAAGCCTGCACGCAAAGATTGCAGCGTCCGGCTCAATGACATGATAGAACGTAATTGAGATTGCCCTTGTTGTAATAAGGCCAAATCTTGTTCTAAGATATCTATCGCAGAAGACACAATGTTGCCCAGAGAATATATTCTGGAGGACAAAGTTGTTAACCCATTGTCTACCACAGCCAACGATTTTTCTAAGTTAATACTGTCTATTTCCCGTATTCTCTCTGCGGCCTCTTGTTGGGATATTTTCCACTCTTCATTATAGACAGCATAGATGCCAGCATATATGAAACGTTTCTGACGTTGTTTCCTGGGACCTTGTAAAAAAATCCCTAAGATCCATGTCTTGTGAGAGTACACAACAAACACAAATCCGTATTTGTAAAGCGCAAACTACTCACCCTTACGGGTCTCAAGGCGCTGGGGGCCGTCGTGGAAATTAAGTGAGCTATTGCCCAGAGTCACATGGTGCTGAGCTGAGCTGCCGCCTGAGCCGGGGATCGAACCGTGAGCCCTGTGCTCCGAAGTCAGCTGCCCTGGCCGCTGCACCACACCTCTCCAGTAAGGCTAAGTATTGTTTCACCTCTTAGTGTTGAGGTCTCTAGCCAATCAAGGCACAACTTCCCAACACTGTAGGATGTCATGAGGCACAGGGTCAAGACTGATTTGCATATGGCTATGTCTGAACTGGGGTGGCGTGGTGAAGCAAAAATAACGATGGATTAAACCCAGATCTGTGACTGGGGGTGAATGTTTGCCAATGTGCAACATTCCGTCCATCTTGTGTGTTTTGCATTTCGCCTTAAGTGGGAAGGGTATGCCCAGACGTGGGTCCCGTGCTCACTACGCCACTGGAGTCAAGCTATCCTGGCTGATGAGGGCTGAAAGCCCGAAACCGGTCCTAGGATGCTTGATTCCGGTCCAGGGAAGACATGGCTTGGCAGGTCGGTCTGGACTGTTCCCATGAGGCACAGGGTCAAGACTGATTTGCATATGGCTATGTCTGAACTGGGGTGGCGTGGTGAAGCAAAATAACGATGGATTAAACCCAGATCTGTGACTGGGGGTGAATGTTTGCCAATGTGCAACATTCCGTCCATCATCTTGTGTATTTTGCATTTCGCCCCTAAGTGGGAAGGGTATGCCCAGACGTGGGTCCCGTGCTCACTACGCCACTGGAGTCAAGCTATCCTGGCTGATGAGGGCTGAAAGCCCGAAACCGGTCCTAGGATGCTTGATTCCGGTCCAGGGAAGACATGGCTTGGCAGTTCGGTCTGGACTGTTCCCATGAGGCACAGGGTCAAGACTGATTTGCATATGGCTATGTCTGAACTGGGATGGCGTGGTGAAGCAAAATAACCATGGATTAAACCCAGATCTGTGACTGGGGGTGAATGTTTGCCAATGTGCAACATTCCGTCCATCATCTTGTGTGTTTTGCATTTCGCCCTAAGTGGGAAGGGTATGCCCAGACGTGGGTCCCGTGCTCACTACGCCACTGGAGTCAAGCTATCCTGGCTGATGAGGGCTGAAAGCCCGAAACCGGTCCTAGGATGCTTGATTCCGGTCCAGGGAAGACATGGCTTGGCAGTTCGGTCTGGACTGTTCCCATGAGGCACAGGGTCAAGACTGATTTGCATATGGCTATGTCTGAACTGGGGTAGCGTGGTGAAGCAAAATAACGATGGATTAAACCCAGATCTGTGACTGGGGGTGAATGTTTGCCAATGTGCAACATTCCGTCCATCATCTTGTGTGTTTTGCATGTCTGATCTTTATGCCTGCAACTTTCTTTTTCTTAAACTGTGGTTTGATTTTGGCTTGTCTTCTTTCTTGGAAGTATAGTATTGAGCGTGCTGCTCGTCTCTGGACTTTGGACGTTCCTCTTTGTCTGACCGTCCTTCTCTCTCTGAGTTTTTCATCGAGCCCTGAAAGGAACGAGAGGAACGTGTTTCAGTATCCTGATACCTGTCAGGTTTCCTAATATTATCCCTATTCCTGAGGTTGTACCTCTTCTCAGAGGGCTCCTGTGGAGGAGATCTGCCTCGGGATTGAGATCTGTTTTTAAAGTTTTGTTGTTTTTTATTATCCCACTTCTTTTTAGAAGAAGCAGGTGTCTGCTTTATAGTGTCCTTTTCAGGACTGCCATCAGTTGTGGTTTTAATGCTTTCCCACCCAAACTGTCTCTGCCTAATTCTGCATACGCAGTTTCAATTATTTTGGGCAGTTCGTGTTGTTGATCCAATGGACTGAACTCCCTTAGGCGTTGGCGGATTGCACTGAACATTCTTCCCCTTTAATATTAGCTAGTATTATGGCTGATACCTGTTCATAGTTATTTAATAACTTCATCCCTAAGTTCAGGGCAGGTTCTGCTCCGTACTCGTTTTGTATTTGTCTCACTACGTCTGGTACTACTGCTGATGAAGGAATACCATGTGTTCTGGTATATATGGCAGCAAAGACTGTACCCCAAGAGGTGCAGTCCTCTACTTGTGGTGTTATGGGCAAGCAGATTGTTAGCATTCTGTGTTTTTCAAACGGGGTATTATTCGGGGATACTTCCTCGAGCTGAGTTATTTTCTGAGCTACCCAGAATGGCATTTGTTCGCGTTTCGTAGGCATCTTGCCCATTACTGCGTGTAATGTTTGTGGTGTAATTTTAGTTGCTGTACCCTGAATTTGAGTTCCATTTGTTGCAACTGATGTTGGTTGGACTGTGAAAGTCCTCATGACATACTGTCAGGTTTCTGTAGATTTTAATTAAATCCTTGTGTTGTAAGAGTAGAGTCTGGCTGCGGCGTTGTTTCAATGTCAGGATGTGGTGTGTAGGCCGCTAATATTGGCCATGTTGCACCATCTCCTCCGAGCGGACCTAATCTTACTCTGTGTCTTATATGGGGTCGGGCGCCTTTAAACCAGTATAGGTGTTCCTGGTAAATGAGTGGAATTTCTATGTCCTCACAAGGACCATATTCCTGTGCTGCATCTCCTTCTATATAGTAGTGAAATGTCTGTGTTACTGCATTTGCTGATGGGAATGTAACCCACGAATAAAATATCTCTGTTTTGTTTGATTCGTGTGCTTCAATCACGAAAGCTACTAAGCCACCCCTAGGTGCTAAACCATATTCCAATAGTTTCAGGGTGATAGTACGTCTGAATTTAGGTGCAATATGTATTGCATTCGCATCTTCTTCCTCATCTGTGAGGGGGAGTGCTTGCTGTAGCGGGTCTAAGACCGGGGTAGTAGTCATTGTGTATAGAACACAGACTAATGTTTCAAGAAAACTATGATAAGGTGTTTATGCACAATTTTAGGAACAAAAATGTCCTACAAGCTTGATTAACCAACAGCCAATAAATAGTATTTCTCGCCTACTCAGCTGTGGTGGAGTTTGTGCCCACCCACTCCAGACGTCTCTGGCGTTTTGTGAGTAGGGGTCTCTGAGAATAGCACGACTGAACTACTCATATTCTACTGTTAAATAAGTACCCAACCAACGTTGGTGGCGCCATGTCGTGTAGTTCCTATATTACCCTTACAGGACCTGCGCGTTCGGATAACATAAACTGTGGGTTTGGTGGCAGACGGTTTCTGAGCACCCCCACCGAGAATGTTAGCCTGTTTGCATAAGCTAGCTCACAGTGCCACTAGTGTCTCCTCTTATCGGGGAGAGATGAGTTTCTGGCAACTTCAGAACATGACAGCCCTGATCCCTCAAGATCGTGGAAACAATGTACTACTTTTCGCTCAGTCACTCGTGCTCATTTAGTTTATCTCAGAGGTACACAGAATGAACAGTCTGGGCGTTTCAATAAGGTTTTATTGAACAGTTGCTATTCTCGTGTAAAATATATGAGCTGCAACAACCATTAGACAGTAGCAGAGAGATATGATTAGCAGTACTATGAATATAAATGGATAGTACAGTTCTATCATCTTGCATTACGCATGAATAAATACATGAATATAAAATGCATTGATAAAAGAAGGTGCGTACTCCTACGATGCCTATCTAGATGTACCTAAGTGTACCTAGCATGTGAGTAGGTGTGAAGCCAAGAATCCCTCTAGGATTTAGTCGAACCCCATTACCTGAAGTGAGAATGTAGGAGCCCTTCTTGGTCTCGAGTTGGACATCCCGCAAGGGATGTTCAGACCACTGTCAGCTGGAGCGTCTGCATGCAGGAGCCTCAGCGTCTCTGGTCAGTGTGTTGGCCTGGAAGTCTCGGT
The DNA here is from genome assembly GCA_963921515.1 of Calotriton arnoldi. Classification (NCBI taxonomy): domain Eukaryota; kingdom Metazoa; phylum Chordata; class Amphibia; order Caudata; family Salamandridae; genus Calotriton; species Calotriton arnoldi. The sequence continues at coordinate 396,403 of CAWUFW010005672.1, forward strand.
GCCCTCTGTCTAACACTAGCAAGAGGTGCTATATTTATACAGAAAATATCTAGGGCTCCTTTGGCCCTTGTTGCTTGTATTAGCCATTGTTGGATTTGAAGATGACGTATGGGATGAACCGTGTATGTAGATGTGGGGAGGAAGGTGGTGTAGCCCCAGCCTGGTTTCTACGAACCCTTATGAATATCCATTCATACTGTGTGAGTCTATTGATGGAGTTATAGGACTCTATTGTTCAGGAGACACCCTCCTTCTGCACCCAGGACTAGAATTAGGTAAAGGTTCAATCCTAAAAGGCTCGTTACAATGAAGTGTAGGGGAGGTAATGTAGGTGAAGGGGTATGATGTTACCCGGGCCTATATTAGGGTACCTATATGAAACATAACACTGGGGTGGCGAAGTGAGCTAAAGTACGATGATGGATTCAACCCAGATCTGTGACTGGAGTTGAGTGTCTGCAAAGTTTCAGAGCTCCGTCCATTATCTCCTTGTGTTTGCTTTGCTCGCCCTAACTTTTCAGGGTATGCCCAGACGTCAGTCCCTTGCTCACTTTGCCACTGGATTCAAGCTAGCCTGGCTGATGAGGGCTGTTAGCGCGAAACCGGTCCCAGGATGCTTGTTTCCGGTCCAGGGAAGACATGGCTTGGCAGTTTGGGCTGGACTGTTCCTATGGGGCACAGGGTCAAAACTGATATGCATATAGCTGTGTCTGAACTGGGGTGTCGAAGGGAGCTAAAGAATGATGATGGATTCAACCCAGATCTGTGACTGGGGGTGAGTGTCTGAAAAGTTTCAGCGCTCTGTACATTATCTCCTTGTGTTTGCTTTGTTCGCCCTAAGTTGGCAGGGTATGCCCAGACGTGGGTCCCTTGCTCACTTTGCCACTGGATTCAAGCTAGCCTGGCTGATGAGGGCTGATAGCTTGAAACCGGTCTCAGGATGCTTATATCCGGTCCAGGGAAGACATGGCTTGGCAGTTTGGGCTGGACTGTTCCCATGAGGCACAGGGTCCAGACTGATTTGCACATAGCTGTGTCTGAACTGGGGTGGCGAAGTGAACTAAAGATCGATGATTGATTTAACCCAGATCTGTGACTGGGGGTGAGTGTCTGAAAAGTTTCAGCGCTCCGTCCATTATCTCCTTGGGTTTGCTTTGTTTGCCCTAATTTGGCAGGGTGTGCCCAGACGTGGGTCCCTTGCTCACTTTGCCACTGGATTCAAGCTAGCCTGGCTGATGAGGGCTGTTCGCTCGAAACCGGTCCCAGGATGCTTATTTCCGGTCCAGGGAAGACATGGCTTGGCATTTCGGGCTGGACTGTTCCCATGAGGCACAGGGTCAAGACTGATTTGCACATAGCTGTGTCTGAACTGGGGTGGCAAAGTGAGCTAAAGAACAATGATGGATTCAACCCAGATCTGTGACTGGGGGTGAGTGTCTGAAAAGTTTCAGCGCTCAGTCCATTATCTCCTTGTGTTTGCTGTGTAACCAGCCAAGACTGGCCACGTAGCCCCATCATTGCTTAGAGGCCCCAAAAAGGTCTGTCCCTGTGTGGCAATTGACCAGCAAACTAATTTTGGTGATCTTGAATAGTTAAAGGGATTTCCAAATCTTGGTAAACCCTGTAATTCGCGGGCGGATCTATCACCGTATATACATGAAACTGCCCTGAGGTAGCATCAATGGGACTCCACCCAGTTTTAAAAAGTCTCAAAGGCATGTGTTAGATGTGCAGGTATTACAAAAATAACTGCCTTTCCCCGTTGAGCTTTGAGGTGTTGAGTAACTGCTTCCCTGCAATTGGCCCCTATAATGATTGGTGCTGCCATGATGAATTGATTCAACTTGTAATTGGAATCCTAAAATAAGAAAATCCACAGAATGCGGAATAACCTTTTATGAGTCGAGCTTGATGAACCTAAGGAAATAGGTGCTTCTATATTTCCAATAGGAGGTAACAACATTTACTACGGACGTCTCCGTAATGACATAATAATGGTTCACATGTTTGTGATAAGTGTAAACTACTCAAGCCGTAGTTGTACGATACAGGCCCCATGTTGGGCGCCAAATATTGCGTACGTTACGACTTCAGGGTAACACTACAAGGTGTGCATTCCCACCCACGGGTGAACTTGGTTCAATGCACCAGCAATGAATGTGAAAGAAAAGGTATTGTAACCCTGCAAAACACTATTTAATGTGTAATTGACATAGAAGTATTGCTTTTGGTGTCCTACCAATCCAATAAAGGCATCAGGTGCACTGTGGAAACAGCAACAAACCTTATTTTGGTATTCACAGTATCACACACACTGTACTAAGAAGAATGAACACTTTCCTTTAAAAGTATTTATTACTACAGGAATAATCTGTTTCTCAGTACATCTAAAACAACTACAAAGGATATTATAAAAACAGCAATGAGACATGTTATAAATAACAAGAACAAAATGAACATTTAAACATTGCTAAAAAATTTATCTGATAGAGACATATAGCCGCAGATTCCTTACCTTTAAACTTCCAAGTGTCAGGCTGGATACGGAAGATTTTTGATAGCAATACCCCTGCATGCCGATAGCTGGGGTCGGTTGACTCTGCGTGACATCGTAGGCGTCGGGTTCATCATAGTCATGATGTCCACGTCATCTATATAGGCGCCACCTCGGCGCGCTGACGTCCGTTCTTTTCTTTCCACGCCAGCCAGCGCAGATCCATTGAAGAGAGTTACCCCTGTCACTTTTTGACAGACTTTTTTTTTTACTTTTTGTCAAATCCTTTTGGCGTGTAGGATGTTCAGCAAGAAGACCTCGGGGTTAAAACCAAGCGGCGCCTATCACCGCGCCATGTCGGTCACGGGCACCCATCTGATGTGTTTTTGGTGCCTGGAGCGTGACCACGACCCAAAGTCGTGCTCCGACTGCCATGGCATGGCGCCAAAGGCTTTGAGGGAGCGGTCCCTAAAGCTAATCGCGGCCCGGCGTACGGCGCCACGGAAGTCGCCTAGTCTATCTTGCTCCCGGTTTTGGTTGAGAGGAAGGTCCGAGCCCCGCACCGGGAGTCGAAGTCTTCTTCCTCCCAGTTGAAGTCATCGCAGTCAGATAAGAAGCACCATAAGAAGCACAAGAAGTCGAAGCGTGCTTCGACTACGCCCCGTCCGTCATGCGATGACTGAGGAGTCTCAACGTTCGAGGCCCCACTCCGCGGAGCGGGTGCCTGGGTCAGGTCCGCGTTTCCCTCCCTTTCCGGGCCAGGAGTGACCCCCCACCCAACTAAAAGAATTCTATGACACCATGTGCACCATATTTGGGCGGCCTGACCCTGCCGGTGCGCCTCCGGGTCCAGCAGAAGGAGACCCAATCGGTTCCACAGCTCCGCACCGGTGCCACAGCCTCCTCTTGGATCCGTTCCCGGATCTGGACCAGTGCCGGTTGCACCACGTCGACCGTCCCCGGCACCGCATCCTTAGAGACCCTCAGCGGCACCTCCCATATTGTCATTCCAGACGACACCGAGCCGGTTGGGCGTCCACCGATGCCCAAACCGGCACCGACGGAGCCGCACAGCTCCATGCCGTACACCTTGCCCTATTCTGAAGGGTTAGGAATGGATGATGATGATTGGGAGGGGCAGCAGGTCCCTTAGAAATCCCACAACCAAACCAAGAACTGGAGTGGTATTAGGACCTGGGTGATGCCAGTGGCCTGGACACCTCCCCAGATTCTGGCATGCAGTCTCCTCCTAACCTGGTAACGGAGGAGGGGGCTTCTTTTGCAATGGTGGTGCGTAGGGCTGCGGAGGTCTTGGAACTGCAGCTTTGTACGGTGGCAGTCAAGACTAATGTCTTGATGGAGGTCTTGCAGCCTGGGGTCTCTACCTCAGAAGCCTTGCTGCCTTTCAACTAGGTTCTACTGGCACCTGGTCTAAGCACACCACAGGGGCTCCTGTGAATAGAACTATTGCCCGCCACCACCACCCTGCACCGGGCGACCCAGCTTTCCTCTCCACCCATCCCACTCCACAGAGCTTGGTGGTCCAAGCCTCCACGTCCCATGGTGCGTTCCCTTCCGCACCCCTGGACAGGGAATCCAAAAGGCTGGACAGCTTCGGCAATAAGATCTTTTCTTCCACCAGCCTAGCATTGCAGTCCCGTATGCCTCTTGGGCTGTTACTCCCATTCATTATGGGATACGGTTTTGCAAGTGCTGTCTAGTGTCTCGGAGGAGGCCTGGGCTCTCCTCTCCCAAGCTATTACAGACGGGAGAGATGCAGCGAAGTTTGCCATTCGATGTGGCTTAGACACGACAGACTCGCTAGGTAGAGAGATTTTCTCGATAGTGGTCGTTAGGCACCACGCCTGGCTAAGGACGTCTGGCTTTTTGGGAGATGTCCAAGCTAATCTCATGGACATGCCCTTTGATAGCTCCTGTCTCTTGGGAGACAAGGCAGATGCAGGGCTTGAGCGCTTTAAGGACGCCTGGGCTACGGGCAAGTCCCTGGGCCTCTCCACTTTGTCCCGGACTGTGTTTGCTTTTCGCCCCATCCGTGGCTACGAGGGGCTTCCAACTGCGACAACCCTATCCCAGCCAGAGGACCCCGCAAGTCCAACAACCTCTGCGGGTGGCGGACGCGGTTCACCCCGACCTCGTCGGTCGGAAGGCCAGAAGTCAGGTCAAGCCACTAACCCCTCCTCCACCGCAAAACCTTCCTAGTCCGATCCCTCCAGATCATGGCCGTCCAGTTGGTGGCAGGATACGCTGTCACCTCCACCGCTGGCGGGATATCACCTTGGACAGGTGGGTGTTGCAAATGGTCCAAAGGGGCTACTCCCTCCCCTTCGAGATTACCCCTCCCTCCATGCCTCCAACTTGCGATCAGCTGACGGAGGATCACCTTGCCCTGCTCAACGAGGAATTCAAACCTCTCTTAGCCAAGGGAGCTATAGAAAGGGTTCCCGGACCAGAAATAGGCTGTGGTTGCTATTCTCGCTATTTTCTGGTTTCAAAGAAGGACGGAGGCCTTCGTCCTATCCTCGACCTCAGAGTCCTCAACTACTTCCTCAAAAAGGGGAAGTTCAAGATGCTCAACCTTGCTCAGGTTCGGACTGCCCTGGACCCGGGAGACTGGATGGTAGCGTTGGACTTGCAGGACGCCTATTTCCATATCCCCGTCCTGCCTGCCCATCGCTGCTACCTGCGGGTTATGGTGGGCCAAGAGCTTACCGTGCTCCCCTTCGGCCTCACCAGTTCCCCTTGAGTGTTCACAAAGGGGATGGCGGTGGTCGCAGCCCATCTGCGGAGATCAGGGGTTCCAGTCTTCCCTCTACCGCGACGACTGGTTGTTGAAGGCGGGCTCGTCCCAAGCAGTCGTCTCCCACCTCCAGACTATGGCGAACCTCCTGCATTCGCTGGGGTTCACTATCAACATGCTGAAGTCACACCTGACTCCCTCTCAGACGCTCCTTTTCATCGGAGCAGTTCTGGACACTGCAGTTTTGGGCTTATGCTCCCGAGCGGCGAGTCCAAGATATTCAGGCTATGATACCGATGTTTCAGCCTCTATCCTGGATTTTGGTGAGCTTGACTCTGAGGCTGTTGGGCCTTATGGCCTCCTGCATCCTGCTTGTGGACCATGCCAGATGGCACATGCAGGCTCTACAGTGTGACTTGAAGTTCCAATGGGCACATCATTGGGGAAATCTCACCGATCTGGGTCACATATCGGAGGGCACTGTGAACGACCTGCGGTGGTGGCTGACAAACCGCGATTGGGTCAGAGGCAGACACCTCTCCCTTCCCCAACGAGATCTCACAGTAGTGACGGACGTGTCACTTCGGGGATGGGGCGGCCATCTGGGAGAGGTGGCGATCAGAAGACTCTGGTCTCCGGTGGAAGCCAGGCTTCATATCAACCTTCTGGAGCTTTGTGCGATCCGATTGGCACTGAAAGCCTTCTTACCATCCCTCTAGGGAAGACTAGTTCAAGTGTTCACAGATAACAGTACCGCCATGTGTTACTGCAACAAACAGGGCGGAGTGGGGCCGTGGACCCTCTGTCAAGAGGTCCTGCGTCTCTGGACTTGGCTGGAACAACAGGGCATTTCCCTGATGGTTCAACATCTGGCCGGTTCTCTGAATGCCAGAGCGGACAAACTCAGCCGTTGGTGCCTTGCGGATCACGAGATGGTGCAAGGTCTCTTTCAATGGTGGGGAGAGCCTTGGTTAGATCTGTTCGCCTCTGAAGAGAACGCGCAATGTCAGCAGTTTTGCACATTGGAGTTTCCAAGGCGGCTCTTGCTCGGCTACGCTTTTCATCGCGAGTGGAGGACAGGTCTTCCGCATGCCTTTCCGCCCATACCACTCCTGCCCAGAGTGCTCAAGGAGATCAGGAGAGACCGGGCCCAAGTCATCCTTGTGGCTCCAGACTGGGCACGGAGCGTCTGGTATCCCAAGCTTCTGCAAATGAGCATCGATCCTCCGATCAGGCTGCCTCTTCAGGAGGATCTTCTGTCACAGCATCAGGGGAGGGTTCTCCACCCAAACCTGTCCACTCTCCGCCTCTTTGCGTGGAGATTGAGCGGTGATAGTTGAAAGCTTTTGACCTTCCTGCCGTAGTCTGCGAAGTTATCCTGGCAGCCAGGCGTCCCTCCACAAAGCGAGTATACGCCTGCTGATGGCAAACATTTAATAAATATTGTACAGAACGGTCTGTTGACCCCTTATCTGCTTCCCTCTCAGACATTCTCCTATTTATTCTTTTTCTGGTTCAGCAGGGCTCTTCTCTGGGCACCCTGAAGGGCTATCATTCAGCCCTGTCTGCTTTTCTGAGGTTGCCAGACCAACCATCACTTTCAAATCACCTCTAGTACAGAGATTTTTGAAGGGGCTCACTCACTTGTTTCCTCCTTCACCTTTTATGTGGGACCTTAATTTGGTTCTCACTTTCTTGATGTGCGCACCATTTGAACTGTTGCATAACTGCCCCCTCCGGCTGCTCACTATCAAAGCAGCCTTTTTGGTGGCCTCTTTACCTGACCGTCTTTCCGGATAAAGTAGTGCTCCCCACTAGGGCTTCCTTTCGGCAGGTACTAACACCTTTTCACAATGCATAATATGTCACCTTGCCCACCTTCTATGCTCCTCCGCATCCTTCTAAAGAAGAAGAGTGTCTCCACCATCTGGACCCAAAAAGAGCGTTGTCGTTCTACCTTGACCACACTAAAACAGTCCGGGTGGACGATCAGCTTTTCATGGGGTACGTTTATTTATTTGAAAAGTTTTATAAAGCGCGAACATGACCCTTACGGGTATCAGAGCGCTGTACAGAGTGGCAAAAGCAAGAATAAAACAACACAATGGAACAAATGCGGTCGTAAAATAATCACACGGACAAACAAAGGGGGGGACACAATCGGGTCAAGGGGGAGGAGAGTCAGCCCGATCAGAGGGGCCAGTACAGTTTCAGCAGGACCATAGAACAAGATAACAAGTAAACAGAAAGCAAAAATTCAAACAACATGGTATAAAAGAAGTATCAAATCCTGGTAGAGAGGAGTCTGGGGAAGGTAAGTCAGGTTAATGCTGTTGGTGTTCACTCAAGATTAGCCATTTGACCTGTTTCTTGAAAGAAGCAGTGGATGGGTTCGATCTGATCTCTGGAGGAAGAGCATTCCAAATTCTTGGCGCAAGACCAGTGAAAGCACGATTTTAGCAAAGAAGGGACGTGCTGTTCAGAAGAGGACCATATCACGTTGGGTCATCCTATACATTGAAATATGTTATACCTTGGCGAAGAAACAGCCTCCTGAAGGCCTTAGAGCCCATTCCACGAGGGCAAAGGCAGCCACCACGGCCCTTCAGCGTGGTGTTCGGATCCATGACATTTGCCAGGCAGTCATGTGGGCATCTCTGCACACGTTCGCCAAGCATTATTGCCTGGATAACCTGGTTTGCAGAGAGGGCCTTTTTGGCCATTCTGTTCTGCAGGACTTCTTGGTCTGAAGCTTCTCCGCAGTCCCTCCTCCGGGGATGGTATTGCCTGGATATCTGTTCATAGGTAAGGAAACTGCGGCTAGATGTCGCTATCAGATGGACAAATTACTTACCTTTGGTAACGCCTTATCTGGTAGAGATATGATCTAGCCGCAGATTCCTTACCGACCCACCCATCCTCCCTGCACTGCGGATTAGTTTTAGTGTCAGGGCTGTTTCCCTTCAGGGCCCTAGTTTTTTAACACACCATGGTCAGTCACTTAATGACGCCACGCTTCTGGCTTGGAAAGTTGTGAAAAGTACTGAGGTCAGCGCACCGAGGTGGCACCTATATAGACTATGCAGACGTCATGACGATGACGACGAACCCAACGCCTACAATGTCACGTATAGTCGACCGACACCACCTATCGGGCGCTGGGGTACTGCTATCAAAAATCTTCCGGATCCAGCTTAACGCCTGGAAGTTCAAAGGTTCGGAATTTGCAGCTAGATCATGTCTCTACCAGATAAGGCATTACCGAAGGTAAGCAACTTGTCCATCTAGAACCTAACACCTTAAACCCTACTTTAATGCGCTATACTGTGAGAGCATGAAAGGTAAAGCAACTTGCAATCGAGTTTCTTAGGGAGAAGAGACGCACTGCATACCTTGTTGGCAGCAAAGGCTGTCATCATAGAAACTTTATTTCGGTCATGCGACCATAAAAGTGCAAGCACGATACAGCTCATATAAATAAGATAAAATCAAACAATAGACATAAATAACATCATAAAAACATCAGTCGAGCAATACACTACAGTATGGTAGATATATGGATTAACCACTTGGTGCACAATAAAAAAAAAAAACAAGACCGCAAAAACCTCTGCCTCTTCCAAGGGAAGCAGCATGGTCCGCTATGCTGCCTGTTCTAAGAGTGCACTGGACTGAAGACCTTAAGGTGGCATCAATAGAATATGAGCTAACACTAAGATTAAAACAGATTAAAACTGATAAAACACATAGGAGGATAAGGAACTAGCTCATGTTTTTAGCTATTTCCTCCTAATTGCCCACATATAACCCAGACATTTTGCTACTGAGCAAGCAATCACTGGTCTAGGGTCTGATCTAAGGATACAGAGAGCTTCGCCATGGATACGTGTTCCCAGCTGCTTGCAAATTGGTTTGAGCCATTTGGCTCTCTGGAGAAAATACATCAGACAAGCAAAAAATACATGGGCAATTGCATATGCTGTAGAAGTGCAGCTGGGGCAAAACTGAGAAGTAGTGGAAGGATGGTGCCAAGAGCCTGTGAGGGAGTTCAGGGGAAGAGAGACAAACGTGAACTGCATATAGAGTTTACTATCTAGAGGTGACTCAATAATGTCTAGATATTCTTCTAACGAACTAGTCAATTTAAAATCCACAAACTCCATAGTTAAACGTCCCCAAGATGGATTAATAAGTGAAGCGTGTGCTACCCAGTCCCAAAACTGTTTTTTGACCGAATCTTTACTAGGAAGCAGTGCCAGGTCCTTAACATCCCAATGGCCCTCTAGTCCCATTGCGGCTAGTAAGGATTTCATACTCCGTATCCAGCCTATCTTATTAAAATAATCGAGTCCACTAACTTCCATAAGGGCATTGGTATACGGGAGTAACTCGGGGGTAGACCTTATGCGCAGCCAAAACAGTAGAGGGCGTAGCTTAGCCTTATCGGTGATTGGTACTCTACCCAAATCCAACCTTAATGGGTGGTGAGGCGCGCTCTGGGATAGCGAGACCAGGTACCTCAGGAACTTGTTATCTGTTTTAATAAGGTCATCTATCCCCTCAAGGCCTCACAGTTCAGCTCCATAAATAGCTGAGCTTACTGCTTTGGAATTCTAGATCTGGAGGGGGGCTGCAACTGGTTTACTGAATGAGGTGCTCTGTTCTTTGATCAGGGCCCCTACTAGTTGCCTATGCTTCAAGGACATCTTGGTCACATGGGGCTTCCAAGACATATCTTCTGTAAGTGTGATACCCAGATAGTCAAAGGTGCTAACTCTTTCCAATTTAACGCCTCCCAATAATAATTTTCCTCTATAGAATTTGTGAGGATTAAGCAATAAAAGCTTCGTCTTTGAAGTATTGACCTCTAATCCGTGGGAGTCGCAGGAGTCTTTAAAACGATTTAAGAGCAGCTGGAGGGGGCGTGGCTGAGCCGGCAGCAAGATGGCCACACTCTAAGTGGGCTCTGCCGGCCAAGCTCATAATCCATCAAAATCCTGCAGACAACAGCAGCATAATTGCCCGGCTCCGGCATTTCCGCACTCACCTCGTCCGTAGGCACAGAAAGACATCTTCAGCGACCCCCTCCGCCATCTCCGGGATGAGATCTGCTCCTCGAGGCTGAGTTTCCCGCCGTCACTGAGGGGCCTACTTGTTTCTGCTCTGCCGTTCCTGTGGTGCAGGCCCGGGGGTCTGACCCCCCCTTCAACACGGTGGACACTGGTGGGTGCCGTGACCGCTGGGGGCTCTTGGGCGGCGTGGTAGGGGGCTCGCGCGCTGCATCGCCCGGCCTTGCCTGTCTCCCCTCACGGGCGCCGCCATTTCGTGATCCGGCGCCCGCTGAAGCTGCTGACACACCGTTCAGGCCGGGCGTCGCGAGCGGCGCGCCCTGCGTATCCTCGCTGCCTCCCAGCGTCGCGGTACTCTGCCTCCTTCCTGGTCCGGGTGGGCTCTCTTTGAACGGCCGCCTGTGCACGGCGGGCCTGGCTTCCTCAGTGGCCCGCCCGCTCCCAGGATCCTGCTCCGGCCCGGCGCGGCCGCACAGCTGCCCCTGACGTGGGAACCGCGTCTACCTGCACGGCGCCTACAACCAGCGCCACACTCGCTCCTGCCCCCCTCCTGCAACACCACTGCCACGTTTCTATCATCGGCAGGGGGCCCTGCAAGTCGCTGCTCCTCCCAGCTGCCAACTGTGTACTCCTCTACGCCCCACCTGACTCCAGGCGCCATCCAGCACCGGCTGCAGCCACGTGGACGCCAGTGCCCTGCTGACTGGGATAGGTGAACTCCTGCGGTGGGCCGCTGCGGCTGGGTTGGGGGAGCGTGTGTCCCTTCATGGGGGCCCCCGCCTCAGTCCTCACACGCTACTCATGTCACATCGCCCTCTGGCCCTGTGACTCCTGGCCCCGTGTGGTAGGCCGCGCTCCCCCCGCGTTTCCCCGCTGCCTTGCCTCCCCGCAGCTGCACCCCCCTGCCAAGCGCCACACCGACATGGACACTACGGGCACTGCCCTCTGAAGTCTTGCCAGTGATTCCCTCCTCGGGCTCTGCCTGCCGGCATGGGAGCGCACCCCCAGCGCCACTCGCCTAATCACTCCAAGGATTCCTATTGTTGCCTCACAGGCGGGAGACTGCTCAGTCGGATACCGCTTCCTGCCTCCTGATACTTACCTAGGTGCCGCTCTGGGCCCCTTCCCTCCCTTCCCTGTTCACTTCCCACGCCGCTTGGTGAGCTGCCACTCGGACATCCGATTGTGCTCCCTTTCCACCTCTGCCATGGGTAAGGCTGACCCTAAACAACCCCGGCTCACCTTCGATCAGCGGCGCCAGACGCGTCAGGACGGGGCGGCCGTGGACGGAGGCGACCCTGCTACCTCCGCGGAGACGTCCAGCTCCCGGGAGGACGACCTCAAGGCCATCATGTTGGAGGTCAAATCTGCCGTCTCTGGCTTAGCTGCCCAACTGGATCAGTTATCTTCGCGCCTCGATGTGGTTAAGTTGCGTGTGGACTCACACGACAACCGCCTGCTACACGTCGAATCTAGGGTCTCTGACGCGGAGGACGCCGCCACCCAAGACCGTCAGAAACTCCTTCAAATGGACAAAATCCTGGACCTGATACGCTCCAAAAACGAGGATTTGGAGGCGCGCTCCCGTAGGAGCAACCTCCGCATCACGGGGGTGCCCGAACCCACCAACATTGTGCGGATGGAGGATTTTGTGGAGAGCCTGGTGCGTGAACTGTTCAATGACGTACTCTCTCCGGTTTTCATCGTGGAGCGAGCACACCGATCCCTCGGGCCTCGCCCGGGCCCCGGATTGCCGGCCCGCCCTATAATAGCCAAAATCCTGAATTTCTGGGACCGCGACGCAATCCTCAGGGCGGCCAGGGAAAAAGGTGAGATCTGCCATCAGGGCAACTCTCTGTCCTTCTATCCGGACTACACCTTGGCGGTACAGGCGGCCCGCCGCGAGTTCCTGCCTGCGAAGCGCATTCTTCAAAAACACGAGATCCCGTACTCATTGGCTTATCCGGCCAAGCTGCGTGTCAGGCAAGGATCCAAGACTCTCATATTCCCAGATCCTAAGGCTGCCCTCGTCTTCGCCAAGAAGCTTGATCGCTCCACCCCCGCCAACTCTCAAGAATCTGCGCCCGGCGACCTGAGTGACAATGACTGACTCGATCCTCTACAGTGGTATTGTTGAAATGTTGTCACCCACTTGGTTTCTTGTTTCCCAGTTTTCCCTGAATGTCTTCACACCGCATTGCCCCAAGATGCCTTACCCCTTCACTATAATGCTCAGGGGCTAGCCACCACTGCTCCTTAGTAAGACTTTGTATGTACTGTTGTCTGCTATTTCTGTTGGCTTGGCCACCCTGCCACGTTGGCAGGGGTGTACGCCGAGCGTCGCCATGCCTCCACGGGATGACTCCCACTTCGGTCACATTCTCTCCCTCTCCAAGTTGGGGTTCCCAGGGGTGGTCGTGGGTGGTTTCTCAACCTGTTTGGGGGGTTGGTGTGGGCGGGGGGTGGGGGGATGTTGGGGATTTGTGGCCTCCTTCTGAGGCGTATTTAATTTTTTTATTGGGTTTTTCTTTGCTCTATTGCTTGCCTCATGATGCCGTCCCTTGTTTGTTCCACCTTGCCATGCTAACTCGCTCTGTGCACACTCCCATGGTCCAGCCCCCGGGCACGTCACCTACTGGCATATTCCTACCTGGGTTTGGTTCCTGCGATTCCCACCCCACAGCCTAACTGCCCATCATGGCGTGCTTTTGATTGTTGTTTTGCACCTCCCAGATTGACGCACTGCTCATCTTCCCCTCAGTTGGATCACACCAGAACACACACCCGTACAAGGGTCCTGGCTATATTCACCACAACCCGCACAATTACTTCCCACAATGTATCTCCATGACTGACACTATAGTTTGGACATGGAACGCCCGTGGTCTCAATGACCACCGTAAGGCCCGACTAGTACACGCACACCTCCTTCGGCACAAAGTGGACATCTGCCTGCTACAAGAGACCCACTTGCTACCCGCATCTGCTGCCAAGCTACACTCACGGCACTGGGGAGAACTGCATTCCTCGTTCTATTCCAACTATTCTCGGGGGGGTTTCAATTCTTATACGCAGGGGACTACCTTGGCAAACCTCCCAGGCAATCACTGACCCCGATGGGCGCTTTGTTATTCTCCACGGTTTCCTCCAGGCCCAACCTTTGACGATTGCGCTATCTATGGCCCAAACAACGATGACCCAGACTTCTTTGCGCAGGTGTGGCATCGTATCTCATCCCTTGGCCCCCCTGCGCTCCTCTGGGGGGGGGGATTTTAATGTTACACTGTCCACGGATTTGGATCGCTCTGGTCCCCATGCCTCCCACCCGCGCGCTGCGGCACTCCTAAGCTCCATTATCGCTGACAATTCCCCGTATGACGCTTGGCGACACACGCGCCCTGACGCCCTCGAGGGCACTTGCGTCACTGGCACCCGAGGTTGTTGGTCCCGTCTGGATCTTTGGATTACCTCCCCAGATATATTCTTCTGGCTCACCTCTGTTGATCACATGGCGCGCACTCTCTCAGATCATGCACCTGTTCAGCTTGGGCTCCGGATACCGCAATCCCCTCGGCGCGCCTTCTCCTGGCGGCTTCCCTCCAACGCGCTGCGAGATACTGTTTTCTGCAACGAGATTCAGACCGCGATCACTAACTATTTTGAGCTTAATGAGGGTTCTGTGGACTCTCCCTCCACCCTTTGGGAGGGATTTAAGGTCGTCATTCGCAGCAAATGTATCTCTAAACAATCCGGGGTCCTACGCTCCATCCGCAGCACCCTCGACAAACTTGAATCGGAAATTAAAGCTCTGGACACCTCTCATGCCCTTGACCCTGGGCCTGATATACTTGCCCGTCTCTGCGAGAAACACACTGAATTTGCTGAGGAGGCCAGCAGAGAGCTCTCGTTTCTTGGCAGGGAGGCCAGAGCGCGCCGCTTCGGCGAGGGCGATCGGCCCGGTAAGACCTTGGCTACTCTTCTCCGCCCGCCACGCGCTGCATCTTATATTACTGCACTCCAGGATGGTGGCCCCGATCGAACCACCTCCCTGAAGAAATCAAGGTGCGATTCATGGATTTTTACAAGCAATTATACACCGCGGGACCTTCCCCCCCCCCCGCCCGCCCCGCGTGAGGTCCTCGTCCAGTATTTCGACACTCTCGAGCTTCTGTGGCTTGAAAACTACCACCGGGAATTCCTCGACGAGCCTTTTTCCAAAGAGGAAATACTTGCCGCCATAAATAGTATGCCGAGTGACAAGGCCCCTGGCCTTGATGGCTTGCCTGTCTCTTTTTACAAGGCCTTCGCCCCGCTTCTATTGCCGCATCTAGCTGCCATGTATAATGAATCATTCGAGAGTGGCCAATTCCACCCTCGCTCCGTGAGGCTATGCTAACTCTTCTCCTCAAACCCGACAAACCTCCCGAACTACGAGATTCTTATCGCCCTCTGTCCCTCATTAATATGGATAACAAAATTTTTGCCAAATTGCTTGCTTCACGTCTACTCCTTCTCATGCCACTCATTGCCCGTCCGGACCAGTCCGGCTTTATCCCTGGCCGCGCGACCTCCGGACCATCTTCTCAGTCCTCCACCAAATTAACCCAGCGCTCCCTGCAGTGGCCGCCCTGCTTGACGCCACAAAGGCCTTTGATACCCTGGAATGGCCCTTCCTCTTTTTCCTTCTTCCCCGTCTCGGCTTCAGTCCAGTCTTTATACGCAAAATTCTGCTCCTGTATACTCTTCCCACTGCCCGTCTCCGAATTAATGGCCTAATATCTGACCCCATCCGGTGTGGCACCCATCAGGGGTGCCCGCTCTCACCTATGCTATTCGCTATCGCGATGGAACCACTGGCGGCCAGACTCCGTCAACACCACACCCAAAGGGGCATTGGCTTTGCGGCACGTGCTCTCTTGGTCTCCATGTACGCGGACGACATCACTCTATATGTTCGCAACCCCCAAGAACATCTCAGTCCGCTGGTGCGCGAGATCATACGGTTCGGAGGTTATTCAGGCATACAGGTAAACTGGAATAAATCAGTCCTCTTCCCTCTCACTGATGCCACCATGCCCTTTACACCAGACTACCTTTCGTGTGGGCGACGGGTCCCACTCGCTATTTAGGCATCTGGCTGAGTAGGGACGTGGACGAACTCTGGAGGGCTAACTTTGGTCGTGCGGTGGACTGGCTCGAGTCCAAGATTCCCTTATGGAGCCGACTGCCACTGTCGCTAGCCGGTCGTATAGCGATTGTCAAAATGGTAGTCCTCCCGAAATTTTTATATTTATTCTTGAACGTACCCGTTCCCCTCACCGCCCACTTTTTCCGCAGGGTCCGCTCGCTGATCATCTCTCTTATCTGGGCAGGCAGGCAGCCCAGGATTGCGTATGACATTCTACCTCTTCCGATGTCGTCTGGAGGCCTCTGCGCCCCTAACTTCAAACTCTATGCAATGTGCGCCCAGGCAAGCTTTCTGCATTTTTGGCTTCACCCCACTCCTTTCCAACCACACGTGGCGGTTGAGGCAGATCTCGCTGCCCCGTGGCCGCTTACCACAGCCCTGTTCGCCCCGGCCAAACTTCCACGCACTGAAATTGACACGGTCGAGACCCTGCGCTGGGCTTGGGAGGGCCTTCGCCGTTTTTCGGTGTCCCCATGCTTTCGGCAAACATGATGCCAATTGTTCGGCACCCGGCTTTCCCCCCTCTTCAGCCCTCCGGTATGGCTAAACACGCCACCCGTCTGGGGTTGAATACAGTAGCGGATCTCTACCCCGGGAACACATTCTATTCTCTCGCTGACAACTCCGGTCTCATGGACACCCTGCTTTTTTACCAGTTGCGGGTAATTTGCAGGGAGCTACACACTGAGTTCCCCCTGGCCCCTCCCTCGATGGCCGCTCTAGACCTTTTATTTTCGTCCCCCTCTCCTCGTAAGTTGGTAACTAAACTTTACGCCCTCACGCTGGCGGCCACCCCTATTTCCACTGACCGCGCTCGTATGGCGTGGGGCGAGGATCTCGGCGCCGACATATCCCAAGCTGACTGGCTGTATTGCTGTAACCAGACTAAGCGACTGTCCCCAAATTATCACTTGCGCCTTATACATTTTAAATACTTGCATAGGCTTTACCGCACTCCCGTTCAGCTGCACAAGCTGGGTCTAATCCCCAATGACAGATGCCTGCGCTGTTCTGCTCCTGCGGCAGACTGTACTGCCATTTCAGAGATTACCTCCTCGCCGGTTCAGCCTGACCCCCCCCCCCGCTCTGCCTCCTAGGCTTTGTTAAATTTTGCCCTGACACTTCTCGCTGCCTGATTGCCATGCTGCTTGTCCTCGCGCGGCATAGGGTCTCCATATGCTGGGGTCGTAAACCTGCACCTAAGTTCGCTCATTGGCTCGAGGATGCATCGCGCTGCCAGACCCTATTGTCTGAATTCTGGGACCTCATGCCAGCTAGATCTCACCCACTCGATATCTGGGGACCCTTGGTTACCTACCTCCTGGCTCGCACCTCCCAAAGCCCGGCTACCTCTCCCGCGCTCCCCGCCGGCACTCCGCCTGCGGCAGCCGCCGGTGTAGGTTAGTTCACGGCCTCCCCCCCGTCTCTACTCCTCCTCAGTTGGGCCCTCTCCCTCAGCCTGTGCGCCTCCTATCCATCACGGTTCACTGCCCTGTTGTGCCTATATAACATCTGCCATGTTATCGCTATCTGATGTTCGGTGCTATTGGTCTACCTCGTTATTTTCCATTGTGCTCATGTAAGTGGTGCTTTGTCTCGGTGCAAAAATGTAATTTGTCTATGCAATCTTGTTAATAAAGGTTTTTGATTTTTTTTTTTTTTTTTTTAAATAAAAAAAAAAAAGCAGCTGGAGCCCTCCTGGTGTTTTAGAAACTAGCAACGTGTCATCAGCAAACAATGTCACAACTCCCCCCCCTCCCCCCCGACCTCCCCCCTGCATCTGCTGGGGTTTGAGAAAGACACTGGACAACATCATTCACAAAGAGAGAAGAGAGTGTGGGTGACGTAGTCCCCTGCTAACATTAATTGGTTCAGTAAGCTGGCCTTGGCCACCCAAGCATACCCTGGCAAATTTGCCTCATGAAGGCGGATGACAAGAGATAAAGTCTCGAGGGGAAGCCCATGTCTTTTAAGACTTGCCATAGCTTATTCCTTGGCACAAGATTGAAAGCAGTCTTTAAGTCAATAAAGGCTACATAGAGGCTCCCCTGGTCAATAAGCACGGTCTTCCAAGACAGAAGAAGGAAACAAAACACCTGACCAATGGTGCCCGTCTTTTGTCTGATGCCGGCTTGGAACGGGGTCAAGATGTTATGTTCACTAATCCAGTCCTGAGTCTTCACAAGAAGTGCTCGGGTGAACACCTTTTGGACACAGTCTAAAAGACTGATGGGTCTATAACTGCAGGGTAAAGACCTATCACCTTTCTTATATATAGGGATCACCTCTGCTCCCTTCCAAGAATTCGGTATTCAGCCCCCTCTGCTATCGCATTGGCTAAAGACAAAATATAACTTGTCCAGTTCTCTCTATCATATAGGAATACATCGCCAGGGATGCCGTCAGGTCCAAGGGCTTTTCCCTGAGCAATTGAATCGATGCAGGTCCTGATTTCGCTTTTAGAGAAAAAAATCCTTAACAGTAACAAAAGCAAAATCTGGGGGAGTTGCTTGTGTAACTAACACACATGACCCTGAATATAAGTGGTTAAAGTGGTCATACCATGCGGAAATAGAAATGTTATTGGCCTGTGGTGGTGGCCTATTGACATCCCCCCTGGTAACTAAGAGCCAGAACTTCTGAAAGTCTTTACTGGAACGCCTCCCCAATTAACCTCCACCTATTGTCACCCCACTCCCTTTTAGCTCTCGCCTGAGCTGACTTATAAGACCTTCTTAGGTCTCTCACTAAGACCAAGTTCTTGGATCTAATCACCACGGATAGTTGCCGTCTAAGGCACCTACAACCATGCAAACTGAGATCCTGGCTTTGGCCCAGATTTGGAGGAGCACGAAGGGTCAATAAAGTGTGCAGCCAACTGCTCGAAAAGACGAGTGTGGCAAGCCAGGATCTCTTCCAGGCCTCCCGGATGATTGATTAAGCATGAGATATCTGCTGTACAAGCCAGTAAATCTTGTTTAATTAATTCTAGCTTGTCCTCATCCAGAATCATCTGTGGCCACTTAAGGCGCCGGTCATCATTTGATGTAAGTAGCTTCCTTGACATTAGATCAGATCTAGGGCAACTAGGCGGGTCCCCCCCAAGTTAACACCAAAGTAAGACCCAGGGGATTATGATCGCTGTCTGTAGTAGAGCCGGCAGCCATATCAATTACCCTGGGCCATAGCCTTAAGTCTACCAGAAAATAGTCTATACAGCTTATGATATTGGTCCTATTGAATGTATTTGCTTCCAAATTATCCGAGCTAGTCCGGCCATTGGCAGCCCTTAGTCTAAACTCCAGGGAAAAGGCATTAAGTTGGAGTGCCACTTGGGACCATTTTTAATTGGAGGTAGGTCAAGATGGGGAACTTGCCACAGATCATCCTCTTTCCTCATTCCACAGACATCCTCCCTCTCCAATGGTTCAAAAGTAACCTTAAAATCTCCAGCTACAATCAAGGGGCATGATGTGGCCCTATCGTCCAAGAGCTCTTCGAGATCGTGTATCGTGACAGACCTACCACTCCCCCAGTCGCTCTGGCGTAGACATTATAAATGTCGTGGGAGATGCCATTCTGGCCTTTAATTGGATACCAAAGATATCAGGGCTGCTGGACGGAAGCTCACGAATTATACAATGCAGCGCAATTCTAACCCAGATTAACAACCCCCTTGCAGGGCGACCAAGATTATTAGAACATGCTGGGCGATGGAACATTACATAGCCTGGGAAGTAAACGGGGGATGTGCTCCAGCTTTCCTGGAGAATACAGAAGTCAAGGATTCAATATAATGAATCGAATGTAGAAGGGCCATTTTCGACCTCACCCCCGGCCACATTCCATGACACCATGTGGAGTGTACTAGAAGCCTCCTGCATGTTTATAGAAATAGATCTTGACCCAGCCTGAAGATTTCATACCTGGGCATAAGGCTGTCCTAGGCAAGCAGATGGTGCTCCTCTAAGCAACATTCCTTTGGATGGTTCCCCTTCATGCGAGGCTCCATGGAACGAGGAGGTAGTAATGTATCCTTCGATGGCTTGACTACTAGTTGTAATAGTGGTCTGGGCATTTGGAAGATAGACCGATGGGGGCTTTGGACGTAAACAGGTGCCTAGATTCTGGAGTCAATCATTATCTGCAAGGTTGGAATCTAAACCTAAATGGGGGACAGGGGGTGGGCAATTGGTGGCGGGGGGCTTTGGGGCAACCTATATTTTAACTGAATGTTCGAGGATGTTGGGGGACAGAATCTGGCTTCAAGAGCAATCAAATTGTGGGTCTGGGTGGTAGTCTGGATAGGGTGTCGAGTATCGCTGTCTCCTTTAGCTATGATAAGCTTTACCTGCCCTGTAAGTTCTTCAATTACAGATCACAGCGTATTAGCTTCGGCCCTCAGGTCAAATATGATCCTAATAACACTAGGATCAAGCAGAGGTTGCTCCTTGTTTGAAGAATCTCCCCCTTCATCCCCCTTCCTGCCACCGCTTCCCCTACCTCCTTGTCTCCCTCCTATCATGGTCGTCAGTCAAATTTTGAAAGGGTGTAAACCTGTTACTATGAGTAAAATCCATATCAAGTGGGACTTGGGCTGTATGAGCTGCATGGGTAGCTATGTCTGCTGTATGAGCTGCTGGGTAGGCCTACTGCTTCGTGTATTGGGTTTCCTAAACATTAGGGGAATATACTTTTGTGGTCTCGGATTTGGGCGGGATAGGGGTCCATCTGGCTATGTATGGGAGCAGCCCAGACGGGTCTAAAATGTCCATGCATTCGACCAGTAGATCATCAATATGATCAAGTACACAATTGCTCCCAGCATGCTTACGGGCCTGTTTGGCTTTGTTGGATTTCGCCTGTAGCTCCCCACCCTCAACAGATTTCCTTTTCCCCATTTCCAGTCCACTCTCTGTAATGGACAAATGCCCTTGGCCCACTGGATGAATCTGTAAAAAGTACCTTAATGTCCAAGGGGCAGTTCTTAGGGGGGTGGCCCAGCCAAGCCTCTGACGGGCGCAGACGGGCCTGCTCTTGGCCCGGTCTTTGCCCAGGCACACGTCCCACGCAGTGGGAGTCCCGAGCAGGACAAATACGTGCCTCCGGGCACAAGATCAGTGGCTTGGGTGGCAGCTGCCGCAAGTGTCTCTGGGGCCTGTGGTCTCTCCTCTGTCCCCTCCTTCGCAGTGTTACAGGCGTCCCACTCAGGGGGAGCACCGAGCAGGACAAATACGCGTCTGGGCGCAAGAACAGTGGCGTGGCTGCCGCAAGTGTCTCCGGGGCCTGTAGTCGCTCCTGCTTCCTCCTTCGCAGTGTTATGGGCGTCCCGCACAGCGGGAGACCTGAGCAGAACAAATCCGCACCTCCGGGCGCAAGAACAGTGGCGTGGGCGAAGGCTGCCGCAAGTGTCTCTGGGGCCTGTGGTCTCTCCTCTGCCCCCTCCTTCGCAGTGTTACGGGCAAAGGCTGTCTTTATCAGCAGAGGCATGAAGACAGTGTTCCCTATGAAGGTCAGACACCCACTGCGGTAGCAGTCAGTCGGTCTTCCTTTGGGACGTGACATGACAAGACAATTATTCTGCATAAAGCAGACAATATGGCGGCTTCCATTGTTTAGATTAGGAAAAATGGGGGTCTCCATGAACTAAGATGGAGTCGGACCGTAGGACTTTACGTCAGTGGTTACATCTAAAGCATGCACCTGTCTCCTCCTTTCTCTGTTGACTACGAGGGAACATTCTACTGTTCGTAATCTTCTGAAATTTGTCTTGTTTTCTGTCGCTTAGGCAGTTTGTCTTCTAAATCCCTGTCATCTGGTCAAGTCTTGCTAGCGTAAGCACACCGTATTCCTTGGTAACAGCACTATTTATAAATTAAAATCAAACCATAAAATTAAAGGAAAACATTCTATAGGAACAGCCTTTTGGAACTGTCGTGACAACTTTTCTGACCCTCTTCAAGCTCTGACTTGGTAAAAGGCGACTTGATAAGAAATTCAAGGCTGCCGAATCTAACCCAAATACCTCTGAGAACCCATCTCCAAATTAGCGGTTACCGCTGCAAAGATAGAAATACGACACTCTAGAGTCTACTGCATCAGCTCTCTTGGAGAAGGAGAGCAGAAGAATCGATGTTTTGGATAAACTGGGCCACACATCTGTAACTTCTCCGAGCTTCAAGGTCCTATGCCTGGTTAGGTTGCTACAGCCTCACTCTGTGAGATTACATAGTGCAGTTCAGTGATTTCTAGAAAATTATGGTTAAAGCTTCGGCCACCCCTGAAACTCAGAGAATTGCTATGTATCACTAATCCAGCACCGTTCCTGACAGTGACTCAGATACTTGACACTAACCGCACTGCAGAAAATCTTCGCGCTATCCTTGACATGATGTACCCGTTCTGGATCTCATGTTGCGTGTGCTTGTGTGTACTGTGTCTATGTTTAACAGAGTTAAATGTGTGCCAGTCCTTGATGCATGTCAAGAGTCATGGTTTGTGCACTGAAAGGGTAGTGTGTGTGATTCAGTAAACGTAGATCTTCTAGGCCTCCTGCAGGCCTCTGCGCCAGAAATGAAGCTAAGCAGCCCATTTTCATAGACTTAACAGTTTGCGTGATAAA
Organism: Calotriton arnoldi; assembly: GCA_963921515.1. Taxonomy (NCBI): domain Eukaryota; kingdom Metazoa; phylum Chordata; class Amphibia; order Caudata; family Salamandridae; genus Calotriton; species Calotriton arnoldi. Next base: position 418,534 of record CAWUFW010005672.1, read on the forward strand.
TTATCATATATTTCCTGCGCGTACCATGCTGCTCGCATTAGGAAAGCCAGAGAATGATTTTTCCATTTTCTGCATGGCAGACAGAAATCTGCTCGCAGATTTAACTTGTGTAAGTCCCTTGCTGGCGAAATTAAAAGATACGAGACACTACCTTCCTCATAGAATAACAAACATTGCCTTCTGTCCAGTGTGGCAAGACGCAGAGTGCAAAAAAGCCAACACTTGCTTCATATACCTTAATGATTGTAAGGTGTATAAAAGATCCCAGCAGTTGGGGCGGGGCAAGCAGACTGACCGCTTGCTCTGAAGAGATGTTGAAAATTGGGGCTTTAGCTAAACTAATACTTCAACCTATGAGCCAACTAAATAGAATAAGGTTAGGGAATACTACTTACAACTGCGAGTGTGATGAACATCATCACCACAAGATACACAAAGGTGTATCTTGCTTTTATCCTTGTTTTCTTTGTGATATGTTTAGAATTGTTAATTCAGTAATACGAAATTATGATAATTCATGTTCCCATTTTACACAAGAATAGCATAGAAATGTTTTACCATTATTTGTGTGTGTACTAATTCTGCTGTTGAGGTAGGGCTCAGCAATATTACCTGAAAATGTAACAGATTCTCATACAGATTTAGTACATAACCCTGTGGGAGAGGTGCAAGACACCTGCCAGTTTCCCCTCCTTTGCATAGGCCAGAATTTACCTATGGCGTTCTTGAAATTGACTGGATGTGACCCAAGAAATCTCAGGGTATACATCACTCGTATGTTAAAAATAAAAAGATGAACATGCTAGTTTAAACTCAAGGTAGTCGCCTAGTGCTCCAGGGCAGGTAGAACCTGAGCAAGGGACAACATTGTGATCTCGTGGAGGCACTCGAACATCCTGGAAAGACCAAAAAGCAGCAAGAATAACATCCTCAACCCTGAAAATCATACACTGACATTTTGTTGAGCTTTGCTTGGGGCACAATGAAAAGTTATCTATGGACCCAATTGGCTTTCCTATGTTTACCCATGACCCTACCTGGTTCAACTCAGCTGTTCTGATGAAGTTTATGAAAGGTCTGACTGATTTTGTGCCCAGCCCCAACTCACACACACACACGAGTTATATTATGGTGCTTTAGTTTTTTTATGGGGAACGCTGAGTGTATGCATTATCATCCCAGTTTCCTTAGACTGAAGATAGTCCTCTTCGTAGTTGTCAAATCAGCTAAGTGGGTGAGAAAACTCCAGGCTTTTTCTGGTTGCCCTTCATTCACCACGACCACCCACCCCCCGACAAGTTGGTGCTTCAGACGGGACCTCTTTTCTACCCACGTAGTTTTCACATGGTGTAATCTATTACCCTAGGAGTAAGCATTTAATGACGTAGATGGAGTAAATTAGGAAAGTTTAAAAACATTTCAGTACCAGATCAATGTTAAACATTGTGGATGGCCACAACCATAATAACATAACATGACATGACACATGAAAATGAAGACCCTCCTAAGCTGGACACTGTGTAACACTTCATGTAACTTATGTGAGAAGTGATTGGAAATGGACACTCTGCAGTCTGGTAAAACAGCACAAGAACACAGCTAGACCACGAGGTCAAAAATGGCGCCAAAGCACTGTTATGAAATAAAGAGGAAATGCTGAGAAATAGGACAATCAATCCAGTACTAAATGGACATAATATAGCCAGGTACCACTACTGGGAATGTTAAAATATGAGCAATGAATGAATTAGCATTTGATAACACCTAGAAAGTAACGATGAATGAAATTGGTCTACAAAATACATGTAAACGTTTGTGTCAAGTATTGACTATAAATATATATATAAGGCATTGGTTGACTTCATCAGGCAGTTGTATTCTGACGCCTCCTCCTCAGTCCGCTATGGGAGGAACGGGGAGTGTACCCACTCATTTAAGATCTTGAGAGGGGTAAGACAAGGCTGCGTCCTGGCACCATTTTTATTTTCCATCCACACTAATGGTGTGGGAAAACATCTCGAGGGCGCAGCCTTGGACGTCCCTGTGCTTGCTAACCATCAGCGGTTACCAATGCTAGCATATGCGGACGATGCCGTATTGATGGCGAGAACTGGGAGGGGGCTCCAGTATCTTATATCTGGCTACGCAACTTTCATGGAATCATTAGATTTAAAGGTCAACCAGAGCAAGTCTTTTATTATCATTGCGAGGGGGGGGAAACATGACAGACCTCCTTTTTTTATGGATTCCGGTAAGATTGAGGTGGTGGACTCGTCCCCCTATTTAGGAGTCCTTTTTGATAGAAACCAATCATGGTCTAAATTACAAGAGGGAAGAGCATTGGGCATGCAGAGAAGCCTTATGGCACTGAAAACATTCTCTAAAAGGCTGGGAGCCAAACCTCTGATCCCAATGAAAAAGATTTACCATGCTAAAACTAAGGCGGCAGCAGTATATGGTGCAGCGATATGGGGGGTGGCTCCCTGTGATACTCTGCAGTCCATAGAGAACACATTTTTTTAAGTCTTTTACTTCCGTTCCACAGTCATATTCAAACTATGTTTTACATATGGAATTGGCTTTACCATACATCATTGATACGATTAAAATGGCACCACTCCTACTGTGGCACTCTATCTGGCGCAGGGTGACAGTTCCCCTCACGCAAAACCTGATAACACTCATTCTAAAGTCAGATAATTACAGTAGGGTTAAGTGGCTACAGTATGTGGAGTCGGAATTATCTGCCATTGGTTTAAGCCGCCTTTTAAAGACCCCTCTACTTGTAAGTCCATGTCTAAGCAAAAACTGGTTGAGACATTCATTTTGAGGGCACAATATCTGAGAAAGGAAAAACTCCCACACCCAGACGGCTCGTCTGTATGAACGAACACCAGTGTTGATGGAGGGAAGTTTTCTGTATTTGGCTGATGTCACACTCTCACACCACAAATACATTTTACTGAGATTTCGCTTAAATATGATCCCTTTGATGATTGGATTTCCGGGAAGCAATATAAACATTCCGATCTCTCAGTATGTCCTTGTGACAACAAGTCCCCACAAAATGATCTCCACGTTTGTTTTTTTTGTGGTTTTTATTGTCAAGAACAACACAAATTTATTGTACCAATTTGTAAGAGTCATAATTTTAAATTTTGCCGTGTAGCTCTGTTCTTCCTCAAATCCTTGCAGAACCCTTATGTCTGTTTTTCTCTAGCCTCATTTCTCTGGGCATGCCTGAAAAGAGAAAGCAGCTGGGCCCGTAAGATATAGCAGGATGGCTTATCATGTTTTTATTGTATTCATATAGATGAATTGGATTTTATGATATAATGAATGCTTGCATTCTTTTTACACCTGGGTTTATGATACATTTTACTATGTCTTTTATAAACTGTGACTGTAAACATTTTATGATCTTATGAGTAAGATCGAATAAAGGACTTTGAGACTATAAATATCAATTTTGAAATAATTAAACCAAATTAATGGATTTGACTCTTCATCCCCTGTAAATGTTAATGAATAGTACAAAATCCTTGTGGGGTTCTTAGATTCTGAAATGCATTGACGATAATTGTGTATCTTTGAGAACAGTACTTGGAAAAGATGATAAAGAGGAAATACTTTCAGAACATACTATGATGAGAAATGAAAAATAATCCAGCATCTGTAGTTTTAAATGTAAAACGGCTATATAAGGAACTTAATTTTAAGCTAGCAGGTCGAGATAGGACACATTCTGATGTGACCTCTGAGAGTAAGGCAAAAACTATGATTTAATTTTCAGTCATGCTAGGAAAATTACTAAAGCACTCCATAGCAAAATACTAAAACTTTACTAAGAAAAAATTCAAATCACAATATCCGAGTGTGTCACAGGAATAAATTCAACACAATCTATCACCCTGCCAATGTTCTTCCATCCTGCGTATCCTACCAAGGAGGAAGAGTGGATGCATTGTTTGGTCCCACGATGGGCATGAGCTTGTACGTCAACAAAACCAGGGACCACCATATGTATGATCCACTGTTTCTTTGCTTTGTGAGACAAAGGCAGCAAGGCAGTCCAGAAGAGGACGTTTTCCTTCTGAGTAGTCCTATACATCAAATTGTGCTATGCCCTGGCCAAAAGAGCAACCCAAAAACATCTGAGGGCATTCCACCAAAGCAAAGGCCTCCTCCTCTTCTACATTGTTCAGGGATGTTCTTGCCATGTGGTGGCCGGCAGCCTAGATTTCCATCCACACCTTCACTAAACACTGCTGCAAGTCTGCAAAAGGTTGCTTTGCCAGGTCCAAGTTGCAAGACCTTTCGGTGCAGTACTCTCAGACCAATAACTTTGGAGGTACTGTGTGGGTGGGATATTGATCACAGATGTGAGAAGTGTATGTTTTAAAGACAGGAACACGCAATATTTAGTATGAAGAAGGTTTATTAAGTACAGAACAACCCCTTAAGACTCCTGTTCAGGCAGCAACAGTCCCAGTTCTGCCAAGCTTCCAGAACAGATGGAAGGTTCAGCATCACTAGGATACCAATGACCACATGTTGCCAGGATACAACACATCTCCATTTCTAATAAAAATACAACAATAATAATAAATTAAAATAAAATAAAATAAAAGAATACAGTGATCCTGAAATATACAGGAAACAAACGTATTATCAATCGCATATGTAATCATTGTGCCACGAAGGCTTCCTCCTGACACGCGGTTCAACCATAAGCCTGCCATTGCAATTTGTCTTGATAGCCGTCTCACCGACTGAATTATTGCTTGACATAATGGCCGACTCATCAACCACCACCTCCCTTGAATTTCCACACATTTTTTTCTTCCAAACTTCCTGCTCCAGTGCATTACATAAGGTGACTCTGCGCACATTCCATTTTTTAACGTCAGACAACCACACATTGTTGCAAACCACCTTAGTAACACACTTGGTGTTGACCATTTTGACCTTTTTTGAGTGCCTAGTCTGTTAGTTCTGACCCAATCACCCACTTTGAAAATTCTTTTACCTTTCCTTATCTTGTCATTATGTCTGCTCACATATTTAGTTTGATGTTTATGAACTCTTTCCTGCAAACTCTCCTTGTCCAACAAACGGGTGTGTCCCTTAAGCATCCATGCAGGAGACACTTTGGTGCTTGGCTGCCTGCCCTTCAAAAGCATGAACGGAGTTTCCAATGTGACCGAATGCGGAGTCGTGCGGTAGCTCCACAGCATTTCTTTAACAGCTTCCTTACAATCACATCCACTGCTGTCATTCAATTGCACACACTCCTTTTAAAAGTCGGGTAAATCTCTCAACAAGGCCATTCTCCCTGGGATTATAAACTGCAGTGGTGTGGTGCACTACACCCATCTTAGACAGATAATTTTTAAACTCTTCAGCCACAAATTGGGGACCGTTGTCAGTTACTAAGGAACTTGGGCATCCCTCTCTGCGGAGAACCTTGTCACAAAACTCAATCACATTGGCAGCTTTAACTTCTTTAGAAAACGCTACTTCAGGCCATTTGGAATAGTAGTCAATCATAACAATGGCAAACTTGTTAGCAATCCCCTTGGCAGAAAAAGGTCCACAAATATCCATAGCTATTCTCTCCCAGGGTCTGCTGGGAAATTCAGTAGGGGCAATGGTGGATTCCTCAACCCGATCAGACTTGTCACAACACATGCAGTCGATGCATCCGCGTACACATTCTTCAACCTGTTTGTCCATGCCAGGCCACCAAAAGGTCATTCTAGCCCTTCTTTTAATTCCTGACATACCATTATGCCCTTCATGTAATAACTTTAATAACCTGGCACGTAACCCCTTGGGTACCACTAACCGATCACTTCTCCTTAACACCCCATTCTCAACAGAAAGTTCAGACCAAACAGTCCAAAATTCGCCAAATTTCTTTTTCAACATGATATTAGATAGGGAAGGACAAGATAGCTCACTCAAAACATCCATTAATGTGTCATCCTCCACCACAGCAGATTTCCATTCCTCCACGGAGATGGCACCATTGCATGCTTCATAAATATCTGAAACTACATATTCCTCGTTGGTTTCATCCTCATCATCCATACACTGTAAAGGTAATCTAAATAAGCAATCTGCATGGATATTACGGATACCTGGTACATAGTTTAGAGTGAAATCAAATCCTTGAAGTCTATACAACCACTTCGCAATTCTAGGGGTGGCTTTACCTGTGCTTTTGGTGGTAAATAAATCTATTAGAGGTCTGTGGTCTGACCTGACTTCAAAGTGAGTGCCCCAAACGTAAGTTTTGAAATGGTCAACTCCCCACCAACATGCTAAAGCCTCCTTCTCTATTACAGAATATGTAGGTTCGGCTCCCTTAAGTGTTCGAGAGGCAAAAGCAACAATATGCTCATGCCCCAAATGCCTCTGCATTAGAACAGCGCCTAACCCATAGGCGCTGGCATCGACTGTAACAATGGTTTGATCACCTGGGTTAAAAGGTTTAAGCGCAACAGCCTTCACAATTTGTTTCTTGATGTCATCAAAAGCATTTTGACACTCCTCACACCACACAAACTTGTTACCTTTCTTCATTAAGGCTCTTAAAATATGTACCTTGTCCGCAAAATGTTGAACAAATTTCGAATAAAATTCTGCCAATCCCAGGAATGACCGTAACTGCTCCTTGTCTTTTGGAGCAGGTGCATCAGAGATGGCATTTAACAATTTCTTTTTGGGTTTTACACCATCCTTGGATAAGGTGTGACCTAGATAGTCTGTTTGTTCTACACCAAACTTGCATTTGTGCATACCTACCTTCAGACCAGCATGCTCCAATTTGCTCAAAGTTACATCTAAAAACTTGTCATGTTCCTCGCGGTTTGAACCCCACACCAATACATCGTCTTGAAATACCATGACTTTAACTAACCCCTTCAGAATTTTGCACATTACTCTCTGAAACACGGGGCGTGGCGAACCGCCAAGCATGGCGGACGTGTTTTGAGGAAGCTCCGGAGCGCGGCTGCAATTATCCTGCGCCATTGCTTTCAACTGTGTCCTGCGGAGTCTGTTGCAACGGGAATACAGGGCGGAACAACTGTACCGTCCCCAGGTGCCATCCAAGGTGCCCAGTGGCGACGGGGTGGACGATCTCTGGAACCCTGCAACCGTGGGCCGGATGCCGATGCCTGCTAGATTAGTGACGATGCCACTACGATACGAGAGGCGGACCGCGGCGAGATCGCTGTAGCCGTGTGGGGTGCACCCCGCAGAACTGTTCTCCTCCGGCGGCCCGTGTTTCCTGCGGACGCAGGGGCAGAATATCGGGCACTGATGAGGAAGTAAGCAGACCCCTCCCCCGACACTGGGAGTCACGTCGGCCCAGATCCGAAGAGACTTGGAAGGTGGGCCTACACTAGTGCCGTCGCCATCGGGAGTGCGGTGTCCTGCCCTCTCCGCCTCCCCCTGTTTCCCTCCCCATGCTGCATGGGAACTCAAACTTTACCTGCTCCGTTGCGATCCGCTGCGTGAGCGCGCCCCGCCCGACTGTGCCCTTGCTTGTTCTCTTTGTTCCGCTGATGAGCACCGTCCTCCCTGACACGCTACATGCTGCATTGCCTCTTCAGGCGGCCGCCTCCCTCTCCGTGCTATCTGTGAGCATCGGACGCTCCCTCCCCTCAAATAAGCACTACGTGATGTCTGTGGCAGTCCCGGAGGAATGAGCAGAGGCCGTGGCAGGCGGCGTGAAACGAAGGCATCAGATGGGACGGCCATGAGGGTCAAATGTATACACCTACAGAGACATCACTACGCTATTTGACTATACTGGCAACTTTGTGACTCATGTCAGTGCAGATTATTAAGGCCCTTGAGGTGTGTGAACCCTGTTCTCCTGCAGTGCGACACTGTCCCACCGGGGCCTGAATCTTCATCTGGAGGTCCTGATTTCCACAGTGTGGATCCTTGTGTGGCTGCTTCCTTGTAGTGCTTTACAGTGGGGCACTATTTCAATCGGACTGTGCACTGTCACGTAAGTTACATACGCTCCTCTTGTAAGTTTCACTGTCTGAAACCACGATAAATGTGTATGGCATCGCTGTAACGGCCCACCAGAGGATATATGCCACACTAGAGGCTGTAGCGATTGTTGGTCTCCGACCGCCTCTGTGCACGAACCCCTGTAAGTGGAAAGTGTGCCTCTGATCCACACGTCAGATCTACCTACCAGCACAGTGTGTGGCAAGCCTAATACGGTTCAGGTCGGTCCCCCCCCCGGCGATAGTATCAACTCCATGGTGTCTGTGCGGCGGGTGTGGCTGAAGCATAGTGCGCAATGGGACGTCAAAGAGGGAAAATGCAGGACCCCCCTGTTCCTAACTCGCAATCCGCTGAAGAACCGGAACAATCTACATGCCCCGCCTCACTCTCCTGTGTGCCGCCTAATATGGAAACGTCGGCCCCGGATAAACTGGATTTAATTTTACTGGAGGTCAGGGAGTCCAGAGCGATTGAGCAACAAATTGGCTCGCTAACTGCGGGTTTCACACTGCTCAAGGCGGACCATTCAAAGCTAGCCTCTAAGGTGCAAACCAACAGTGAAACTCTGGCAGAACTTATACCACAGCACAAAGAACAGGCATCACAAATATTGTCATTACAACGTCAAGTCACGGGCCTTCTGGACAGGGTGGAGGATGCCGAAGGAAGAGCAAGGCGGAATAACATGTGCGTCATAGGCCTTCCCGAACGTTCAGAGGGACCCGATGCAACCTCATTCATGAAACAATGGTTCAGAGAATACGTCGCTCCTGAAGGGCTATCGAACTTCTTTTGTGTAGAACGTGCCCACAGAATACCCACTGGAAGACCAAAGGCTGGTGCTCCTCCGAGGCCGTTAATAGTCAAAATCCTGAACTTCAGAGACCGAGATGCACTGCTCCAGCGAGCAAGAGAGCGACCCCAAATCCGATATGAGAACTGTCAGGTGTCCCTATACCCAGACTATACCCTACTGGTCCAACGAAGACGATCTTCATTTCAGCCTGTCAAAAAGAAATTGCGGGACATGAACCTCAAGTATGCATTATTATTCCCGTCCAGGTTAAAAATTATATATGACCAGAAAACCTACTTCTATGATAGTCCTGAGGATGTAGAGGAGTGGATAGAAGTGACAGATCCAGGGTCTATATCCGAAACAACCCACCAACCACACTCTGGTGACTCTATGCGAGTACAGAGACGACGCTCGCGTCGCACTGGCAAGGGCCCTCACTCCAAGGTAACCCACATCCCCACCAATGAGCAGGTACAAAAGAGCAGGGACGGGGCCTTGGACACTGCAACCACTTTCAGGAACTCTACCTTGCATGTGGACTCTGACTCCACGGAGGGAAGTGTTGAACATTCTGACTCGGAGGGCAGCGTCGCCTTGTTCCCCACAGTAACACCACAAACTGCTGATGATCTCCTGGGCTGTTGAGCGCGGTGCCGCAGCCTCGTCTGTACAGTAGTCTATGGACCACAGAGCTATTGTCACATGTTCCCAAGGACATACATATCCTTTTTTTCAGTAATTAATATGGCATTGTAATGTTTCTATGATATAATCCGGGCTCTCTCGAGCTATTATGTGTAGGCACAGAGTCGTGCTTGGCGCAAGAAACGTACCCCCAATTGCGTATGCACTAGTTCAATGCAGCACAATGTTAGTTGTTGTATTTCTGGTTTGGTCCAGCATAGTTTGCCGGCTGGGCCCTGTATTAGTAGTTTGCTGGGGATTAATGTGTTCTAAAATAACTTTGTTGTCACGCCCTAATTCTTGGTTTCCTGCCTTGTCCGTGAGTCATGTCATGCATAAGCTAAACACTTACACATTAATAACATGGAATGTTCGGGGTCTGGGCTCTGTGCATAAACGGCACAGGGTGCATGCGCAATTGCTTAGTCACAAAGCGCAAATTGTATTTTTGCAGGAGACCCACCTTACATTATCAGAGGCGGCAAAAAAGCGCAAGAAATGGAAAGGGCAATTATACTCCACTGATTACTCCGCCTTTGCCAGAGGTGTTACAATTTGGATCAGATACGGGGTCCCATTTGTGGAACTGGAAAGACGGTGTAATGCGCAGGGCAGATATATTTTTGTTCACGGGACACTTGATGGTAGGCATGTTGTATTGGGGAACATATATGCCCCTAATGTTGACCAAAATAAATACTTCATGGGTCTAAATGCGATTTTAGTGGGATGGGAAGCATTTCCATGGGTCATAGGTGGGGACTGCAATGCAGTCATGAATATTGAACTGGATCGTTCACACCATCCCCCTTCCATAGTGCGGGGGGTTGTCAAACAAGCTGAGGCTCTACGTAATTGGGTGCTTGGCTGGGATTTATGTGACGTCTGGCGCCTGCAAAATAAAACACATAAAGAGTACTCCTTCTACTCCCCAGTACATGATTTACATACAAGGATTGACAGGTCCCTCTGCTCTCTCCCCGTAGCCGCACAAATAGGTCATGCTACCTACTTGGCGAAAACCTTCTCTGATCACAACCCACTAGAACTCCGTATTGAATGGGGTAGGGTCCCCGCCCCAGTCCCTACCTGGAGACTATGGCCCCAATTATTGGAGGACGCAGTGTTTCGTTCTCCACTATCCACTGCGGTGGTGAATTATTTTGCTGAAAATGGTAATACTGCGTCCTCTATTTTAGTGGAGTGGGATGTGCTAAAGGCAGTAATTAGGGGTGCCGCAATTAGCACTACTGTGGGAGCCAGGCAGGAGGTACATACAAATTTGAAATCTGCTGAGGAGGATATGGGCAGGTTGGAGCAGGAAGCGGTGAGAGATACTGACAAACATAGCACACTGCAAGAGGTGCGTATAAGACATGCTGAACTTCTGGAAACTCTCAGAGTCATAGATTATAGAGCATACACACAATTACAGCACACAGACGCTGACAAAGCAGGGACGCTCTTGGCAAAGATATTGAAAGCGGATCCTCTGCCTACTGTGATATGTCAAATATCCTTACCTGGGGGAAATATGATTTATACTCAACAAGAGATAAATGACTCCTTCCTTGCGTACTACACTTCCCTGTACAGTAGACCGGCCCAATTGAATGTTGCCATAATAGATACATTCCTGGCGGACCTGCCATATCCCCAGATCCCTGAAAGATGCAGAGATGGCTTGGAAGGCCCAATCACGAGCATGGAAATAAAAACCGTTATAAATGGATTACCGCGCAATAAGACACCGGGACTTGATGGTTTACCGGTAGAATTTTACAATACTTACTCAGAAATTTTGGTCCCACAGCTAGAAATCCTATACAAAACCTCACTAGATTTGGGCAGACTCCCTGACTCCACTAAACAGGCGCTAGTAGTCACACTTCATAAACCAGGGAGAGACACCTCGTACATCACAGGGTATCGTCTGCTCTCATTATTAGTGACTGAATATAAAATATTAAGTAAAATATTAGCTAACAGGCTCCTTCCCCAATTACACAAATTAATACACACAGACCAATGCGGATTCATACCTGCACGCAATACGTCCCTAAACGCAAACGGCCACATGATGTCAACTAATCCGGATCAGTTGATTAACGCAGGCTGTATAGCACTCGACCTCCGACAGGCGTTTGATACTTTATCGTGGGACTATATGTTTCGGGCTATGGAGAGATTTGGGCTCCCCCCAGAGTACCTTCGTTGGATACGCCTATTATACGACGCCCCCACTGCTAGAGTGAGGACAGGTGGACACATATCGAAAGAATATCCCATATACAAAGGCACACGTCAGGGATGTCCCCTCTCCCCACTATTGTTTGTACTAGCCTTAGAACCGCTGGCACTCAGATTACGATATGAGGCGCTACATGTAGGGATACCATCCGCCAATACCACACATTTAATATCTGCATACGCAGATGACATAATAATTTATGCGAGGGATCTCCTGGGCACCTTGGATCCGATTCCTGGAATATTTGCCTCATTTGCAAATATATCTGGACTTGCCATAAACGAGTCGAAATCCAATGCCTTTTTCTTTCAACAGCGTACACGCCCTGAAGGGATTGACTTTGGTCTGTACAGACTCCCGGTAGCCCACACCACCTTTAAATACTTAGGCATCCAGATTTACAGATCATCGGTGGATATGTTGGAGGGCAATCTGAATAAGGCCATACAAGGGCTGCGCTCCAGCATAGCATTCTGGACCTCGCTCCCACTCTCAACGATGGGTCATGTAGCGGTGTCGAAGATGGTGGTCCTCCCTCGACTCCTATACTATTTCACCAACTTACCGATCATAATTCCTCTGGCCCTTTTTAATACATTAGATACTGCACTCTTGGAATTAATCTGGGGACCTGGTAGAAGGCGGATAAGCCTTAAAAAGTTACAACTGGGAACGTGTGGGGGGGGGCCTGGGAGTGCCGGACTTCGGAGCATATTACTATGCATGCCAACTGCAGTGGCTATCATACTGGACTGCAGGCCGCAACCTGCAAGAGATAGGCTACACAGCGACCCGCATCGAGCAAGGGGCACTACATACTACTACTACCGAAGGCTAGGATTCCATTGGACACATCACCCCTATTGCAAACGGCACTGCACTGTTGGAAGAGAACACTACAATACACGTCTACTTCCCCCTCCTTATGCAGACAATATCCCACTGTTGGGCATCCCCCTTCACACTGGTAGACTTAAGTCACACAGGCTCCGGGCATGGTCGAATGAGGTTGTGCACACGATTGGGGCGTTTTTCAGTGCCGGAATATTAATGGACCATGATAATTTTGTTCGGGAAAACGGGGTACCGAATCATCTGTACATGCTTCATGCATCGATCTTACATTATGTGAAAAAACATTGGGTCCCTCATAGGAAAGAGCCTCAAACACATGAACTAGTCAAAGCATTGTACTATATGGGACGAGGTAGTCACCTCATTAAATGGTTGTACGCAGGGATCCATGCCCACGCGGCGATACCTCTGGATGCCCTGAGGGCTAAGTGGGTGGTGGATGTCGGACGTGATATAACTGACAGGGAATGGGCGACCATAATAGAATATCCTAAAAAAGTGACTAGGAATGCAAAATTTAAATTCATACAGTGTATGATACTACACAGGGCTTATCTCACACCGCACCGCTTACAGAAGATGTACCCCCACACGCAGCAACATTGCCCTAGATGTCAACTGGAGGAAGCAGATCTAATTCATATGTTATGGGCATGTCCACACTTGAGGGACTACTGGGTAGCGGTCCGCCAACATACACAATCAGTCACAGGTTTGGGTATTGATGATTCGGTTTTGGACTGTTTACTAGGTCTCCGTAAGCGATCGTCCTCCCACAAGGTCCAACTCCGCTTTCTTGATCTGGCAATTATATTAGCGAAAAGATCCATCAAATCGAACAGGCCACTCACTATATATACATGGCACAGTGAAGTGCTACGATGGGGAGGAGCTGAAAGTGCAGTTATCCGTCGCGAAGAGGCACGCCGTCTCCGTAAAAAGCAAATATCCATGGAATGGGACGTAATGTTAGAGGCACTCAAAGGTATAACTATAGACCACGCATCTAGCACCCCGAGCACACAATAAACTACATTACTGATATGGCACGCAGGGACACGCAGGGTGGTCACCCGGACGGGAGCACGATATCGTCGAGAAATATTGCACCTAAATCAGGAACACAGGGCGGTGACGTGCTTTAATTAGCCATAAACACTAGAACACTGGGGGGAGGGAATGGGTGGGTTACAATACGTTTGTGACGGTTTATATGTTTAGCCATGCCATGATTAATAGGACAAATTGTATTAATGTTTGTCACTTGTGTAAATGTTAAAATTTCACAGATTGTAGCATATATACGTTATAATGCAACGTAAAAACCACTCTGTATTAAGGCTGCATAAACAGTGATGCAAGAACATTAAGATGTCAATGTCCTATGAGAATGCTTATGAAAATCAATAAACTATGGTTAAAAAAAAATACTCTCTGAAACACAGCGGAAGCGGATGCCAATCCAAAAGGCATTCGTACAAAGCGGAAAGCGCCTTCTGGTGTTATAAAAGAGGTAAGATGTTTGGAAGTGGGATGCAGACGAATTTGATGATATGCACTAGATAAATCGATTAAAGAAAAACATTTAGCATCAATCACAGATGAAACCATTTCGTTGATGTGTGGTAGTGGGTAACGGTCGACTAAAATATTACGGTTGAGGTCTTTTAAGTCTATGCACATGCGCAAATTACCGTCTGATTTGCGCGCCAAAACAATGGGACTAAGCCATTCTGACGATTCAATTGGTTCAATTACTTGTGCATCACAAAGTCTTTGCAGTTCTTTCTTCAATTGTTCTTTAAGAGCAAAAGGAACGTTTCTAGCTTTATGTACACAAGGTACACTATTGGCCTTTAATACAATGCGATGCTCAAATTTGTTCTAACAACCGAGTTCTTCCCTGAATAGTTTTGGATACTTGACACTCCATTTGGTTTTCTCATCATTTTCAGTTACTAATACTTGCTGGGGATGATTGGTGTCTAACACTATACCTAACATTTTTTGCTCACACCACCCCAACAAGGATCTACCTTTTTCTACTACATAGACCTTGCATGTGACTTCTTTGTCCTTATGTGACAATTTACACATAAAAAAACCTAATAGTGGCAACTTAACACCACAATAACCAACCGGATGAACATCAGGAGCATTTAATTAATACTTGCCAATCCTTTCCCAAATATCCTTATTGATTATAGTATAGGGTGAACATGAATCAGCCCAAACTGCAACCTTGGCACCATTCAAACCTAATGTGCATTTAGGTGGATTATAACCTTCCTGAATCTCGTTGATTGTGTCAACACCCACTACTAATATCTCAACCTCATCAGATGAGCTAGCATCACTGTGTTCTGTTATGACATGAATAGATGATTTCCAACTGTTTGGAGTACCAGCTTTGCACATGCGTGCAAAATGACCCACTTTTTTGCATTTATGGCACTTTTCCTTGAGTGCAAAACACTTGTAAAAATCAGCAGTATGTCTAGTACTGCCACACCTGAAACAAAACGCGACTGCGTTTGGAATCATTTTTCACACTTTTATCATCTTTCTTAACACTGCCTTTCTCTAGAGCACAAACTTTAGTGATGTCATTCTTAATACCTTTATCAGGATTTTGGTCAGACTTCAATTCTTTGACATACCTAGAAGTGTTTTCTATTCGTCTGGCAATTTCTATGGTTCTTTGTAATGAAGCGTCCTTTAATTCTAATAATCTTTCTTGGATTTTGACGCTACTGGTTCTGTTAATAAACTGGTCCCTAATTATTTCTTCGTGTAGTTCCTTAAACCTACAAGTTGACGCAAAGGTTCTCAGTACTGAGATATATTGTTCAACTGATTCACCTGGTTGTTGTGCTTTAGAGAAAAATGTATGTCTTTCAACAACTATGCTGACCTTTTACCAAAATTCTCCTCTAAGGCTTTTATTACCTCTAAGTATTCGTCAGCATTAATTTCACGGGTGTCTTCAACAGAATCTCCCTCCCCGCCTTCAAGGTTATTAGAAACTCTAGAAGGTATTGGTAGCGTTTTTAATACTTTCCTACCCTCAATTCCTAAATTATGTTTTAATAAAGCAACCTTGCGAGAAGCTACAAAGTCTTCTCCACCTATTGCTTCGAGATAAGTCTCAAAAGACTCCAGCCAATCTTCCCAAGGTAAAATGGGCTCACCTGGGTCTTGTAAAAATTTAGGTGGGGCTAAAATAGTTGATAAATCCATGTTACTGTGAAATTATACAACACAGCCCAACTACTGTCACTCTAAAACAACAGCAAAAAAAAAATTGCTGATGACAACTTTAACCTTATTAATATTTAAGTACAATTAATAATGCTGCGCAGATAATAATACTTTTTGTTTGGTATACATAAAGTACAACTGTCACTTAATTATTAAAAATAATAAATTAAAATAACTGAAGTAGTCACCGTTGTCACCGTGGAATACTGTTTCTCAATGTTGAATCACACGCTCCTCACTTAGGGGCCTATTAGCATGGCGGGCGGGCGATCCGCCCACCAAAACACCCCGCCGGACGGCCTTTTACCCCCCGCCACATTAGCATGGCGGGGGGTACCGCGGCAGACGGAAAGACCGTCCGCCGCTTTTCCGCCGGTAGGCAATCGTCACGATTGCCTACCGGGTGGAAAAGGCCTATAATATGGTGGCGGTGCCTTCCAGGCACCGCCATCCATATTATGATGTGGGCGGTGTTATGCCTTTCCATGGCGGAGACTCCGCCATGGAAAGGCATGCGGTTTTTCCATCGGGGGCCCGTTGCGGGCCCCCAGGAGGTTGGGGGGGTGGGGGGCTGCACTTGGGGGGTACCTATGGTACCCCCTAACATTGGCATGGACAAGGTGGCAGGCACCGCGCGGTGCCTGTCACGTTGTGCATGCCAATGCACAACATGCATATATTGCATTGTGGCGGGTGCTGCTTACAGCACCGCCCGCCGCAATGCAATATATGCGGGATGCCACCGTGGCAGTGGCATCCTAATTTCCATTGCGGGACCGCCGCACCTCTTGTGGGCGGTCCCGTTTGCCGATGCGGTGGCGGGCGGACACAGTCCGCCCGCCATCGTAATAGACCCCTTAATGTGGTACCGCTTACTAAGCTGCAGGTTGTTGACACTAGTTCCACAATAGTGTCATACGCTCCTTTACCTTAAAGTACAGCTTTGCTATACATGACGCTGTACATTACCAGAGTGGTACAAAAATTAAAAAAAATTGTCTTTGTGTTGACGCGCACAGTAACGCGCGTGGTACAATTGCTGCTCTTCAAATCTCCCCATATGCGCAACCGGACGCATTACTGGTGTGCAGCGTTTCTTCACACAACGTGCTTCCTGTTGCCAAGAGACCACATACGCGATGCGACGTTTCCTCAAGTGACGTTCTGCTTCCGACACGTCACTGGTACGTGACGTTTCCACGAGTGACGTTCTGCTTCCTGTTGCCAAGAGACCACCACGCTGCTGCAGATCCACGGAGACAATGGAGTCACGCTCCCAGTAGACACGTTTTGCAGGCGCACAGCTCCCGTGCACCAGCCGTTGCTCAACGACAGTAAGTTAAACAATAACAACGGCGTTACTTCCCACAGTTAAACACTAACAACGTGGTTTTGCCGTCATTTAGTTCATTAAGGGACTCCATTCGTCACAATTATTCCTTTCGTGCACAGCTCACCATAACATGCAACGTTGTGTTAATCTCGCAAATTTTAAAACATCCATAAGCACACACCGGTACCTTGGCGCTCCCCTTAGATAAATTTTAGCGTGACGAATGCACTTGTCCAACGAGGCTTTCTAAAACAACTAGTACTCAGGCAAGCACAGTTTGGCAGGAAAATCCAACCGCAGGCAATCCGAAATTCAGGGGTTGATTTGGTGAATACTCGTAATTATCGCCATCTCTTGAATTCAATGTAGTTTCTCGTCTCCTGCTCACCGCCTCACTGGCATCTTCATCCCATCCTCGTCGCCATTTTTAAAGACAGAAACACGCAATATTTAGTATGAAGAAGGTTTATTAAGTACAGGAGAACAACCCCTGAAGACTCCTCTTCAGGCAGCAACAGTCCCAGTTCTGCCAAGCTTTCAGAACAAATGGAAGGTTCAGCATCACTAGGATACCAATGACAACATGTTGCCAGGATACAACAGTATGACTAGGAGCATTTATCAAAAGAAAATTTACTTCCCTGTAGTAACTATCTTTCTGATCGACATTAGGTCTGTTGCTCAATGCCCACGATCTTCACTGTTCAAAGGACGGTCTTACTGGTTAAAGTTCTCCTTCAGTAATCTCCATTGATCATAAGCACTAAATAGCCACGCCCACTTGCAGGATCCCTGAGCACTTCTTTTAAATAAACCTCCCTTTGTGTTCCATTTTCGCCTTTTTCACGAAGGCCAACTCTTTTCATTTAAAATATTAAATATTTTTGCAGCCTTTAAATAGATTATATTGGCGAATCATTTTATTTATATAATAATATATGAAAGTTATTAGAAATGAGTAACTTCTCCTAAAAACCTCATTCACAAGTCTTTTTAAAGGAAATAGAGTTGAAGGAACCAGGGCAATCTAGACATAGCCTGCAGCTATGTTACCACGAAAACTGACACTGCACCTTTTAGGCCCACAACCCTCCAGTGTCCCACATATCCCAGCAGGTGGCAGTTACCTCCGTTCTGTTTTCCGGCTCTTGGTGACAGGATTTTGAAGCACTGAACTCTGCTTTTTTGGCTTTTTTTTCCACATGAATCTCATTAAAATGTATTCAGACCAGCTTCACTATAATTTTTGACAGAAAAGATTTACTTTTTATATATTTATTTGCAAAGTGTCCTGCTTGTGGCAGAAAAAAAGGCAGAATCGGGTCCCCATTGTCTGTGTATACATTTCCTCCCTGATAGTCACATCCCAGAAGATGTCATCACTGCAGAACCCTGAAGGATAGGGGGAAGTTTCACATGCATGGAAAGGAGGAGCTGTGCAAGACAGCAAGTGGCGCCATCTGAAGGAGCTGGGATGTCCTAGGAGTGAGTATAAGTAGGGTCAGTCCTCAACCAGTGTTCTACCACCACTCTGAGTACTCCATGATAGAGAGATCCAAAAAGAGTTGTCACATTGAAAAGCGCTCCAGTTCAACGCTGAGGCGAGGTACAGTGCCAACGTGTTTGGCCTCTTGGACATGAAGGCAGAGAAGGCATTCGATACCGAGACATACAAGACGTTCGACGTTGTGAGACACCTTGATGTCGAGACGCACTACTCTTTTTATCCCCCGTTCTCAAATAGGCTGATTGGGGTCAGAAAAATGAAGGCGAGAAGGTTTCTGGCTTCATCGGACTCTGAATACTCTAGAATGTGCTCATTATCTAGACTATCATCCGCAGTCATCATTCCGGATTCTCCAGTTCTTGCCACTCTGCCTTCTCCACAGCCTTCACCGTCATAACATCCAGTTTCTCCAGCGACTCCTCTGCCGCTTCCATTTACTACTCCTCCCCCTCTTCCTCAGTTAGTGGCTTTAGGGTCTCAACCTCTATCAAGACCACCTGTAACACCAATGATATCAAAGTCTCCTCTGCCAAGATCCAGTACTCGTCACAGATCAACACTGAGACCAACATCAAGACACTGCTCTAGTCAACCTTGATACACCTCTTCTTGTAGACCTTCTTCTAAGCGCTGACATCAGTCTCGAACACATTCCTTCTCCACATCAGTGACGTCCTCTGACACAAGGAGGTTTTCATCTCCCTTGACTGACTCTCCTATAGCAAGAATCACCCCAGTTGATATTAACATGTTTCAGGAGGTGCTCATCCGGGGAGCTAACAAAGTGACCATTCCTCTGCCAGCTCCTACAGCGACCACGTCTGACTTTTCAAACACCTCACAAGCATTCGTCCTCAAGGCTGCTGCTTCCATTAGTTCCAGACCTGTTAGAACCAGTGATGAAATTATTCCTTAGGCCTGCTTCAGCAAAGGCTGCACCATCCAGGCTACAGTATGGGCTTCCTGATCAGGATCATTTATTTCTTCGTTCAGATCCTCCTCCTGATTCTGTAATGGTCTTAGCAGCAAAAAAGGTTCATGGCACTGCCCCCTCATCTACAGTTAACCACACGAGGAAAACAGAAAACTTGATTTGCTGGGACGATAGTTTTGTGTATGGTGGCCACTAATATGAAGTCGGCAAGTGCTAATGTCATTCTGGGCAGATGTGACTGATCTTTATGGGACTCCCTTCAATAATTTGTGGCCCATCTACTGAGAGATCGTAGAGAACACTTCATTGAGATTTCAAATGAAGGCATTATGGTATCCAGTCAAGTTATCAGTGTGGCTGCGAACTCATTTCTGTGGGTTGCACATTGATACTGTCATTGATTGGCCTTAAGGAGACAGTCTTGGCTAAGACTAATGGCTCTGCAGCCAGAATCTCAATGGATTATCAATTTACCTTTCTTTGGCACGACTTTATCTGGAAGTCATACAGATGATGAAGTGGTGTTCATGAAAGCTGCAATTGAGACCTTGAAAGCTGTTGGTCTGTAGAAAAGGAAAGAGCAAAAGAAACACTCGTACAGACCGTATGATTGCCAATACCACCTATAGAGAGGTACACCCAAAGGTTAGTGGAGGCCACCAATTGGCTGCAGCAGGTGAACCTCCTGCATGAACAAAACAAGAAATCTCCACTCTAAACCCCCACCCCTGTTTACCCACTATGGTGGGAGGGAAGCATTTCCAACTACCTGGAAGAATGGAGTTGCATCACAAAAGATGCATTGGGTTCTGATATTGTTCAGAATGGCTGCTGTCTAATATTATCCCATTCTCCACAAACTGTACCACCAAAGCAGTTGTCCACACAAGATATAGAAAGGTTGCAACAATAAGTAAATGTGCTCCTGCAAGTTGTACCACTTTTTCCAGAAAAGAATGGAAATGTATCCCTGTTACTTTTTGGCACAAAGAAAGGTCCAAAGAACTAATACATACCCATTCTTGATCTGAAACTGAAAAATAAATTGATACGGAAGGAAAGGTTCAGGAGGCTAGCATTAAATCAAATTTACCTGCAGATCCATCAAAAGAAGTGACTATGGTCAAAATGCGTACTTCTGTATACCAATAGCCAAAAAGCACTGCAAGTTCCTCAGGTTTGTGGTCAGAAGCAACCACCACTAGCACAAAGTCCTTCTCTTTGGCCTCAAATCTGCCCAAAGGACATTCTCAAAGTGCATGGATATTGTCTCAGTGTATCTCAGGAGAACCAAGATCTTCATCTGTTCATATCTATATGACTGATTGATCAAGACATCCACATCTCAGCAAGCTCATCAACATTTCCTGATGACTGTCTCTACTCTCAATCACATAGGCTGCACTTCAAATGTGAGAAATTGACATAATCCCCAGTGTAGTCTCTTCACTATCTAGGAGCGGTTCTAGATACCTTAAAAGCAATAGTGTTTTCTTTGGAGGCGAGACTGTTATGTGTACAACTGAAATGTGGCAATCTATTGAAAGCCACCCATTCAGTAGTGAGGCAGGTTTTGTCTCTGCTGGGCTACACGGTGTCCTGCATCTTTTGGATCCTGAACGTCCACATAAGACCATTATGGGAATGTCTGGAAGACAAAAGCAGCCAGTTCTCGTACACGTGGGAGGACAAGATCACTCTTTCCCTCAATGCAGCACATTCCCTCAAGTGGTGGTGTCATTTAAAGAACCTCCTCACTGGAGCAGTTTTTCATCAGGAGATTGTAAATCCAGGCATTAGTGAACGCATCTCCCTCACAGGATGGTTGGGGTGCACACATGGATCGCCTTCAAATTCAGTAGTCCTCAAAAATAAATACTAAATCAATCTGCTGGAGCGGAGGGCTGTACACATGGCTCTGAAGTCTTTCATACCCTTCTTCCTTGTTCAGACAAACAACAACACAACTATGTACCATCTGAACAAGCAGGGAGGAACGAGGTCCAGAGCCTTTCTGTTAGAAACCCAAACCATCTGAAATTGGTTAATAGCCACAGACTTGAGGATCACTGTAGCCCTTCTCCCAGGGGTCTACAATATTCAGACTGACTCCCTAAGCATATCAATTCACAAAAACCCCATGTGGGTCCTCAAGGACTCGGTTGATCTAAATGTCTTCTGCGACTGGGATTTCCCTCAATTGGATCGCTTCACCACTGCAGAGAACAAAAAAATGCCCAGACTTCACCTCCAGGTTCTACCAACCAGGGACAAAGGAGAATGCCTTATGGATCGATTGGTCTGGCAAAATTCTCTATGCTTTTCCCCCCAATAATGCTAATTCCAGCAGTAATCATCAAACTGTCTTACTCGAGAGACCGAATGAGTCTAATGGATCCGGAGTGACCGCATCAGTGGTTGTTCACATAGCATCTTTACATGTCAGAACAACCCTACAGGAAACTGCCATGCAGACCTGACCTTCTCCTCAAGTTTAGAGGCCAGACGCTATATCCCAACCTACCATCCTTGAGTTTGCAGGCTGGCTCCTGAACTCCTCCAATATGGCCACTTGAGCCTTCCACATTGAATGATTATTCTAAAAGAAGCTAAACATCCCTCTATAAGAGCTTCCTACTCCTTCAAATGGAAGAGATTCTGTATTTGATGTTCCGACAACAATTTTGATCTGACTACCTGCCAAGAAGAAGCTTTAGTAACACATTTGGCAAGATCTGGTTTACAATTGTCTTCAATTAAAGTTCATTGGGCAGCTATTACTGCCTGTAGAAATTATCATTCACAAACCTTCAAGATCTAAAGGACCTAAATGATCTGTAAGGACTTCCTAGAGGGCATTAAAAAAGTTTTTTTTCTCCCAGTATGTAGACCATCTATCCCCCTGGGAGTCTAACATTGTACTGTCACGTCTTATGGGTTCACTATTCAAACCAATCCATAAAGCTTCCTTACAACATCTTTCTGGGAAAGTCGCTTTCATTGTAGCTATTACATTGACATGCAGGGATAGCAAGATAAGGCTTTATTCTTCGATCATTGCAATTGACCATTATTGTTCTAATATTCTTTAAAATAAAAGTGTGACTGAATGGCTGAATATAATAAGTGTGTTTCCCTGCTTGGAGAAGTAGGTAACCTTTTGGGATCATCTTGGCCAAGAGATTGCAAATCCATCGAAGTCCCAAACCAGTGACTGCTTGGCTGGTTTTGGCCTTTCTTTGGGGACAGTAGAAAAAGGCCTTCAATTATTGTGTTATGAGATAGGTTTCACTGAGAAAAGGAAAGCTAGCTTTGGCTTTCCTGGCCCTCAGGGCCACGTTTGCTAACCCCAGATTGGATATTACTAATGCATAGCAACAGGGTAGTCATAAGGACTCATCTGAAATTTCTATCTATGGTAGTTTCTGATTTTCATATCAACCAAGCCATTACCTTATCAACCTTCTTTCAGAACCCTACTACTCAGGCAGAGAAATCTCTCTACACGTTAGATTTGAGAAGAGTTCTTAAATGTTACCTTGATATAACTAAAGTAATTTGTGAGTCCAAACAATTGTTTGTACATTTTTACCCTTTACACACAGGGTTAGTCACTCCCAAACAATCTTTGTCCAGACTGATAGTTTCCTGCATTCTTTTATGCAGTCAGAAAACAAATAAATCCTTAACTGGTAGACTGACAACTCACTCTGCCAGAGATAAATCTGCTACTACTGGGTTAATGAGAAACATTCCCATTGCTGAAATCTACAAAGCAGTCACCTGGAGGTTTGTTCACACGTTTACAAGACACAGTTGTCTCAATTCACATTCCAGGACGGACGCCCACGAAGAGCAAGCCTCCTCAAGAAATCTCTTTGCTTAAATGTTTCTATGATTGTTCTTCCTTTCCAGCCCATTTTTTAGAAAATGGGCTTTGTTGGATTTTGGCCCTCTCTGCAAGGTCAACCCCAAACATTTTTCCCTCACCCCTCCTGTTTTTCTAAATTCATTTTTCTTGGCATTAGGACTCTGTGCAGTTTACCACTGCTAAAGTGCTTGTGTTCACACCTTTAAACATGGAAAAATTGGCTTACACCCATTTGGCACATTTAATTTACTTGTAAATCCCTAGTAAAGAGGTACTATATGTACCCAGGGCGAGTAAATTAACTGCTACTAGTGGGCCTGCAGCACTTGTTGTGCCACCCACATAAGTAGGCCTTTGAAGCATGTCTCAGGCCTGCCATTGCAGCTGGTGTAGTTTTAAACTGCTTATTCAAATTGACAAAATAAGCCTTTTACCAAGCATAAACTGTACTTTTTAATACATATTTGTCACCCCTAAGATAAGCCCTAAACAGCAAAAAAAAGGCTGGGTACAATGTATTTAAAAAGTTGTACATGTACTTTTAAGTCCTGGTAGTGAACAACTCTTAAATTTAGTTTTCACTGCTGCAAGTCCTACCTCTACCAGAGAATAACATTGGGTTACCTTATTACATTTAACAAGTGCTAACTTTTGATTGGAAACAGGTAGAAAGATCATGTTTGGTCTCAAATGAATTGTAATTTAAAATCTTCTTTAATGGTAAAGTCGGGCAGAGTAAGGAAGGACATCTCCAGAATCAGACTGGGGGGGGGCTTAGAAGTTTCTCCCACTTCAAATGCTGGAACTAAGTATAAATATTGGTCCCTCAGACCAACTCTTCAGTTAATTCCTGGACTTGCGGAGGACACTCAGGACTGCCTTGTGTTTTAGAGGACTGCCTTGCTGCTTGAGGCCTGCTTTGTACTTCAGAAGATTTGCCCTGCTGCTTGAAGCCTGCCTAGCTGCTTGAACCCAGGACTACCAGAGTGACTCCAAGGGTAGTTGGCTGGCCTCCTGTTATGAACAACTGGGACCCAACAAGCTCCAACAACCTTGAACCTGCAGCTGAACCCTGCCTGAAGTGAGTCCTGCCCTCCAAGTGGTGCCCCACCAGTCCTGGACCCTTGGAAGTGATGCTAATGGTGCCCAAACAGCCAAAAACTGAAACTTGGGACTTAGAAACTTTTCCACCAAAAAGTGGCCTGAGAACCACCAGGAGATTGGAACCTACCTGCTCACCGACTTGCCCAAGCTGCATTGCCGGTCAGCCTGAATTTGCCTCGTTGAGCCCTCATCAGCTACATCACATTCCTGCTGGAGATTTTTGACCGAAAAAAAAAGTGACCAAGTCGGAACATAGAAATCTTCATCAAAACTTCGTCCAGCGACACCCTGACAACGCCTCCTCCTCGGACACTGCTGACTTCCTTGCCCCGCTGAACTTTATCTTCTCAACAACTTTTTTTTCCGAATTTCTTCTAAGTTCAAAGGTAAGAGGAGACCCGGTCCAATCCACCTCGTGTATCCGATCCGCGCTCCATTGCGGTCGGCCATAACTTTTGAATTTGCCCAGGTCTCACTCGACTAGATGCCCGCGGTTATCGTTTTGATCTAATAGATGCTATTTTTTACAAAAAACTTTAAAAATTCATAACTCTTGTTCTACTGATCGGATTTAATTTATGTTGGTCTCAGGTATTTATTAAATTTTACTCTTTTTATAAATTAGGGTAGGATTTGTCTTGTGTTTTCACTTTATAACTGTTTGTGTGCTGCATAAATACTTTACACATTTCCTCTAAGTTAAGCCTGGCTGCTTTTGTGTCAAGCTACCAGGGGGTTAAGCACAGGTTAAGTTAGTGACTTTTGTGGTTCACCCTGACAAGGATTATGGTTGTTACTTAAGGGTTCACGTACCCTCAACCCAAAACCCAATTCCTTACACGCTTGCTATTCTATTCAGTTCTCCTTCAGGGGAATCTCCATTGTAATCATAAGCACTTTCCCTTCAATAGCAGTGAAAGTGTCAAAGATTGTTCATTTCCTTTCTATATTGGTATCCTTTGACTCACTTTAAAATAGAACTGAGGTAACTGTCACCTGCTGGGCATGATGGGATATGATACTGGAGGACAGTGAGTGGGATATGATACTGGAGGACAGAGAGCCCTTAAAGGTGCAGCGTCAGTGTTAATGTTAGCATAGCCTATATGTTTATATTGCCCTGATTGCTTCAAATCTTTTTTTTAAAGTTCATGAATTAGGTTTTTAGGAAAAGTAACACATTTCTAGTAACTTTTCTATTCTTCAATATTAGGGTGTCCTTTTTAAAAGAAAATTAAAGGAATTGGCCAATGTAGCCTATTTTGTAGGCTGCAAAAATATTTAATATTATATTGAAAGATGTGGGCTTCTTGGGGTACGGTGAAAATGGAACACAAAGGAATTTATATTTAAAAGAAATACTCTGGGTTTCGCACGTGGAAGGGACTATTCAGTGCTTATGATTTCAATGGTGATTTCCCCGACGGTGAACTAGGATTACGAGTAACAATCCTTTCCTTTCATTCTAGTTCTGCTACTATGTACACTGTCAATGCTACGTCGGTCAAGTCTCTGTCTCTGATGGTGTGGAAAAAGGATGAGAATCAACATCAGGGTGCAGGTTGGTCTGAGCTGAGCAGCGCAACATGTCGGTTATGTGGAGCTATTGTAAATTTTTCTGTATCCAGTCTGGAGCCTGGAGGGCTTTTAAAAGGTGAGTAATCTACAGGTCTAGAGTAACCACCAGAAAGATAGTTACCAGACGTAATTAACTTAGTGATAAATGACTGGTAGGTACTGTGTCTGATCATGCTGCTAGATAGCCACTTTGACCATGCATTTTAGTAAAATTGTACAACTGAGGTTGCCTCTTCGATCATTGCAATTGACCATTATTGTTCTAATATTCTTTTAAAAAAAGTGTGACTGAATGGCTCAAAATAATAAGTGCGTTTCCCTGCTTGGAGGAGTGGGTAAACTTTTTGGGATCATCTTGGCCAAGAGATTGCAAATCCATCGAAGTCCCAAACCAGTGACTGCCGGGCTGGTTTTGGCCTTTCTTTGGGGACAGTAGAAGAAGGCCTTCAATTATTGTGTTTTGAGATAGGTTTCACTGAGAAAAGGAAATCTAGCTTTGGCTGTCCTGGCCCTCAGGGCCACGTTTGCCAACCCCAGATTGGATAATACTAATGCAATTGCTGATCCACACCCCAACACTAACAGCATTATTATACATTATTTTTATACTCCACTTTAATAATAAAATACATTTGTGTCCAATTTGGAATTCCACTCTCTTTTGGAACTCTTGGTACTTAACATTTTTATCAGTGACCTGCATACCTGAGGAAGTGCTATGGGAAAGTCTGATAGATAATGGGATGTCAGTGCCATGGAGAGAATACCATCCTTCTAGTCTGCACAGAGTATTCCTGAAGTTGTGTATGACGTTCGAAAATTATTGTAGAACTAAACAATTGGCAGATAATTCTGCCAAATGTAAGGTGATGGCGGTAGGAAGAGGTTACAGGCCAAAGAGACCTTTTTGACGGAATGATGATACAAATTGGGGGCTGCGATTCTGTTTGGGGGTAGTGGGTGCTGATATCTTGTGTAATTTTGGACAGGACATATCTGCCCTAAATGTTAATTAAGGTGAAAGGGGCACTTTGAGACCGAACATTAAGCCCACTTGCATAGTATGGTGATGCTGTTGACTCCGGATGTCTTTTTAAGGAAGGTGTGAAGGCTGCTGCTGTGCGCTCCAGTGACTAGGTCAGGATCACCTTGGAGGTGAGGAATGTGATGCAAGTAAAATACGCTTCTGAATCACTGGAGCATGGTATAAGCTCTTTCTGATGGATACTTTTACCCATGGATTCCTCGCCTTTTGAATCCTCCCGGGCCCTAGACTACATCTGGAAAAGCTTCCATAGCAATTCCATCCGACCCCAAACATGACAAAACTGAGCAGTATACGGCTGCCGCTGCTGTCAGTGCCCTATTTTCTGCGCCTTTCGACACAGAGCCAGAGCGCCACTCCTCCAATTTTTCATGTGACTTCGAACAACATTTTGTGAGCAAAAATGTGTTTGACAATTTAGCAGGGGAAGTCTCTACCGAAGATTACAGGTTTTAAACTGTTGTACGGGTCGCAAGCACAGGTGACGGACACACACAATGTCTGTGGTGCCTGGGGCATAAACATGACTCAACTTTCTGAGATAAATGCTCCTTCAACCATTCGAAGGGGTTCGGGAAGCGGGGTACCAAGCTCTGTATGGTGAAACTCGAGAAATAAGGCTGTTCCGGCATCAGGCCACTGTATTCTGATGGATACTTCTGCCTACAGATTGTTCACCTCTTGAATCTCCTTCAGGCACCATATTTGATCCAGAAACTTGAAATAGCTCTCCTGCACCAATAGGTGGCACTATGGCTATCTCTGCGGCCTTGGAATCCCCTCCAGGTATGACACCAGACTAGAATAAGGAGCACAAACATCAGCTCTTTTCATCCTTGGCCTTCGATGCAGATCGGGAGTTGCTCTCCTTAAAACATGTTTCCACACAAAATCATTTTACAGCAGTGTCAGGAATGTCATCCCCCCCCTCTCCACCCTCCCCAAACACACACATTTTCTGGGTTTGAGATGCCATTCTTTCAGCAGACCGATGTGCTGTCTCACCTGCTCGAACCCTTTCTCTGGGGCCCAACCATGACTCCGCGTCATGTGAGAAGTGCGCCTGCATGTAAGCCAAGGCAATCAGCCAAGTCCTGCTCCGCTGGCACTAGACAAATATGGCTTCAAAATGGGCCAGTGCCATGAACAGTACCATACGTTCTGTGGATGTGCCTTAGGTCTGCCCTTTCAGCAGTGCCATTCCTTGCAGTCTCTTCAGCAGCTGAACAATAGAGTCAACTTCCTCCCTGGCCGTGCGCAAAATTGCTTTATTCCACCTTTGAGCAAACCTGGGGGAGGGAGGATGTCCTTTCGCTTAGCACACTAGCAGTCCATGAGGCGGATAATTGGGCCCTGCAGATTGCTGAACAAGGTTAAGGCCCCTTCAAGAAACTGCATCCTCCTATCCCCTCGACCTCCCAGTCACTTCAGGTTGACCACCTCCACATCTTGCAGCAGGAGGTTCTAGCTCTGTGGAGCAAAGGGGCTGTGGAATTGGTTCCAAAGAAACAGATCAGGCAGTGATGCTCCTCCTACTACTTTCTTGCCCCCAAGAATCGTCCCATTCTGGATCTTTGCATTTTGAATGCATTTCCCACAAGAAGACGTTAAAGATGCCCTCCTTGTATAGATCCTCTTGGCTCTGGAGCTGGAAGACTTGATTATGTCCCTCGACTTGAAGAACATCTATTTTCTCTCACTGATTCTGCAGTCGCACAGATACTACCTGCCTTTTATGAGGGGTGCCATCCAATATCAGTTTGCCGTCCTGCTGTTGGGCTCACTAGACACCTTGAGTATTCACCAAGGTGATGTATGTGGTCGTAGCATACCTTCCAGGGTCAGGAATCCTTTTTCATACCTCGATGACTGGTCGCTTCCGGATGGATTGTTGCAACTAGTGTTGGGTCACCTGCAGGCCACCATCTCCCTGCTGTTTGACTTAACCCTCCCGAACTCCCACCTCCTGCTCTCCCAGCAACTCCTTCATTGGATCGGAGCTGGATTCTTTCCTCATTGCCTTCCCAGTGAGTTTGGGACATCCAGGCTTTGATCCTGATGTCTCAGGAGGGAGCACTGCTTCTGGCACTGATAATCCTCCACCTTTTGGGTCTGCTAGCCTCTTGCATCCTGCTGTTGTCCTAGGCTCACTGGCACATGCATGCACTTCAATGGTACCTCGGTTTCCAGTTGGCCCAGCACTGGGGAGTCTTCATGGACACCATTTAACGCAGCTCGAGACTTGCGGTGTTGACTGATGAGAGGCCACCCCATGTGCAAGAGTCCCTTTTCTCCTCCGTCTGCAGTGGTCATGGTGGTGACAGGTACCTCCTCCCTTGGTTGGTGGGTGCAGGGGTCATCTCAATGTGCTGAAGAGCAGAGGCCTGTGGTCTCTTTCAGAGCAGAAGTTTCACATCAACCTACTCAAGCATCAGGGGATCTGCCTGGTCCTCAAGGCATTAATGCCCTACAACTGCACTTTGTTGCATGACCTCACTGACAACAGGACCTCAATGTGGTATGCCAACAAACATGGTGGCATGGTTTTGCCTCCCCTGTCTCTAGAAGTACTGAGGCTGTGATGTTGGGCTCAAGCTCAGGTTGTCTGTGTGCTCCTGAATCATATGGTGGATTGCCTGACGTGCGGGCCGAACTCGTTGGCCCACCTTGCCGACCACATGTGGTGGCGTCTCCAAAAAATGGTTGTCCATCATCTCCCTCTGAGGCACTTCTCTGGTGGAGGCGAGTAAGTTGACATGAGAGTTCTGAGGAAGCTGCGTCAGGACCATGCACACAATCCTAATTGTGGCAGCCTTCCCTTGGAGGCTGTGCTATTCAGATCTTCTCTGTCTGTCCCCGTGTCCTCCTTCAGCTCAGGGCACATCTCTCGCAGTTGGAGGGGCAGGTCCTGCATATAAATCTCCACCTTCTTGCTTGGAGATTGGGCAGTCCAATTTGATCTACCTGCTGAGTTGGTGGACGTGATTTTGTCTGCCTGTTGCCATTCTCCCAAATTATTGTATTCTGGGCATTGGTCCTGTTTAGTCTTTTGGTGTGCGCATTTATCTGATATGTTCGGCTACTGTGGCTACTAATTTTATGGAGATTATTAAAAGAAGAAGAATATGCATAAATAATTTTCTTCAAAATATATTTATTGGAGATTGTGAATTACATAAATTGTGTGTGGAATATCATGAGTTCTGTGTTGAACCATTATGAATAATAAGTAACATGGTTTATTGAATAAGGGTGCTGAACCATTACAATTGATATATGTGGTGCTCTTGCTGGCTTGGCAAGGCTTTGCTGCAGGCACTGTTTTTATAATCAAATTTTATTGTTTTCTTACATAACGTAACAAACACGGTGCATTGACAATACATAGATAGTTTACATACATCATATTTGTTGTTCTCATCCTGTTAGACCAAAATAGTCACACCATTTTCCTCAGTGTTTATGGGAGTTCCTCTTGTCCTGTGTATGGGCACTTTGTGCTCTTCGCACCAGTCCATTCCTGATCTCCATTCTGCAAGGGAGGGGAGTCGCAGAGTTTCAGGACCTCGCTATTTCTTTTTGCTCAATTACAGTAACAATTGCCATTAAGGTACATTCTCACCAAGTTCCTTCCCCACATCCTCCAGAATGATCCAGAGTGCAGCCTTGCGTGTGGGATCCACTGACTCTCCAGAATTAACAATAGGGTAGTAAAGATCCCCCGCCAGCCCCCTATTTCACCTGGGCATCCCAAGCATTTAGGCACAGGGAGCTTTTTCACATGTCAACCCCCATCTTCAATATGGCAATTAGATCCCCCTTTGCTGAATCCCTAAATCTGTGAACAGTGTTTCAGCCAGTGTTCCCACCACAGGGGTGTTTCCAATGTAATCTTGAAGCTCCACCGGATCCATCACAGGCCAACAATACCACCTTAGTTGCCTCAGGGAGGGCCCGGAAGATAGGGGACCGATATAGCATATCCAGAACCCTGTCCTGACCAGCCAGGGCTAATTCTGCAAGGTAGGTGGGATCATGCTATCCCTGGCACAACCAGTCATTCAAAGTCAAAGTCAAAAAAGCTTTATTCGGTACATTATATACAACCATAAAAGCATTCTAATCATAAAAGACAAATTACATTAAAATGTATGCAATTTCAAAAGAATATTTTACATTCATACTTACAATCCTTTTTTGATTCATGATAATTAGTCAATCCTAGTTTTGGATGATTAAAACCTTTTTGATACCATTTATAAAACCATACATTCTAAAAACAACATATTTCATGATCAATTAGATAAAATACATTTCCATAAAATGGATAAAGTGCAAGGTGTAGTGCCTTATGTCATGTGATAGTATATCATATAATTCAATCATCATTTAGCTAGAGAAAATTCATCTAAAGTGCATGAGGTGCAAATAATATACATCAGAGAAAAAGGACGTCACAACTCCAAGATCAATCATCGTTTTGTTCATAAGTTAAAGTCTCTAAATACGAGTAGTCCTTTCTTCTCCTGATGGACATTTGTATAAAACTAATTACTGTATTCATGATATTAGGGCTTTCCAGACTACAGATAAAATTAAAAGCTTGTTTATAATGATAAAACTTATTGGCTAAAAAGAGTGGTTTTAGTACAAATTTTCGAATGTCCCTATAAAAATTACAAAATAGAATAAAATGCAACGTGGTCTGCAGGGATTTTCCGTCACATGGACAGTTCGGAAGTTTATGACACCACTTTCCCATTCTGGGGAATGCGATCAAATAATGTAGGGTGCTAAGCCTTGTTAGATAAAACCGTTGCTGGATATTTCTTACCATAATAAGATAAGGTTGTGTACCTATAAAAAGAGGGCGCTCACAATAAGAAGTAACACTTTGTTTCGAGCTTACTTCGGCCACTCTTATCGATTCCATAGAAGTAATGAACCTTGTTTTCAACTCGTTTTTACTATAACCCTGTATAAGTGAGGGCTCTTTTCGATCTAGAGTTACCTTACAGCCTTTTAGGAGGGTATAGATATGCTCTAGCCATGGTATTTTTCTACTATTGTCAAGGGCCAGGCAATCCATTATTAGGTCTTTGGTAAACTTCGTCTCCTCTTTCATCCATATCCCATGCCATAAGGTGAGTCCTGCTATACCTATAAGGTCACTAATATAAGGGGCAGACAATTCCCTATGAGCTATATAATTGGCTGTGGTGCTAGGGACTGCCAGCAATCGTTTTAAAAACGTATTCTCTTGGGTTTGTAAAGAGGTAGTGTTTGCCCTTCCCCATATGGCAGCCCCATAGCATGCGGTTGTAATGGATTTACTCCTATAGAGAGCAAGGATTTCCCTTATCGGTTTATTTCCTATTTTAGAGGAAAATCTAAAAATCCCCTCGATTGTTCGTAAAAATTTCAGGTTGGATAATTCTATATGCGAACCCCAGATACCATTCCTGTTAAACAATAAGCCCAAATATGTAAAACTTGAGACTCTATTAATTATGGTGCCGCCCACATGGTGCTGTCTATTCCTCACTCTATTTTTGCCGCATGTCATGACAAATGTCTTTGTAAGATTCAATTGTAGATCTTTTTCGGTCATGAACAGCGTGAATTTTTCTATAAGACTTTGCAGACCATTCGCTGTCCTTGAAATCAGGACAGCGTCATCCGCATATAAAAGCACTGGAGTGGGGCGGGCACCTACTCTTGGGGCATCTGCCTTTAAATTTTGTAAAAAGGAATCGACATTATTTATATAAAGTGAAAATAAAAGGGGGGCTAAAACACAACCTTGACGTATCCCACGGGTTACCCTGAAGTCCGGGGTGCATTCACCCTTTGTACCAAATCGCACTCTAGATGTTAAAAAGTGTAAATCTGGGATAGATAAATAACGATATCTTTAGGGGTGCCTAACTCATCCAGTGTTTGCCATAATTTAACATGATTAACCAGGTCAAAAGCACTGGTGAGGTCAACAAAACAAAGGTGTAAAGCCCCTTCCTTGGCTAGGGTATATTTCCCTACCAATAAATCCAAGTTCACACATTGTTCCACCGTCCCAATACCCCTTCTAAAACCATACTGGGCCTCAGTTAGGATGTTGTTCTCAGAGACCCAGGTTTCTAGTCTTCCTAACAAGACTCTACCCATCAGCTTCGAGGTAGAGTCGAGAAGGGATATGGGACGGTAGCATTTGGCCTTCCCTCTATCCCCTTTTTAAAAAATGGGTACTATTATACTTTCTACCCAGGATGCTGGTAATGTCCCGCCAAGAGTGGCATTAAAAACGTTTAATAAAATAGGTGACCAAAAGTCAATGTCATGTTTGAAGACATCGACAGGAACCCCATCAGGTCCTGCGGCTTTGCCATTGGCACTTTTATTTAGAGCTGTTTTCATCTCTTCCAGGGTTAACGGAGATAACCTAACTGGCGCAGCTGCAATAAAGTTGTTCTTTTCCTTTTTATTAACTAGCGCAACTCCTGGGTTAAAAATGCTTTCAAAATGAGTAATCCACTCTTCTGGTGGGACTAAAACATCAATCTTCACCACTGAACTATCTTTAAAAAAAAAGGTTGATCAATGGTTTTCCAGAATAAGGTTGTGTCACGCATCAGTGCGGCTTGAGTTAATTTATCCCAAGCCTCCTCACGGATCTCTATTTTTCTTAAGCACAATGCGGTTTTATAACTTTTCCTTAGGTTGCTAATATTAACACTATCCCTAGGTCTTGTTTTTAGGGCAGTTTTTAATTCCTTATGTAACCTTGAACATTCCTGGTTAAACCATCTGGGGTTTTGGTTACAGGTTTTTTTCTTCTGTTTTAATTTTAGGTCATCCGCTATTTCATTAGTAATATTACAAAAGGCACTAATAATATCCATATTATTTGAAGAGCTATACATACAGGTATTAATATCTTTCTGTTTTTTCCCTACAAGATTGTTCATAAAGGTGGTTGGGTTAACACCTGACCATTTTATTGAAACTCCATTGTTGCCTTGTATCTTGATATTTGAGTCAGCTGCCCTCCCCCTTTTTTGCCGTGTCACAATAAACTTCAGAGTCATAATTAGTGGGTTATGATCCCTAAACAGAGTTACACGAAGTGTGAAATTTCCCACTAGATCCCTACAGTGGTCTGATACAATGAAATGGTCAATAGTTGAGGATGATCTAGCCCCTACAAATGTTTGGGTAGGTACCTCTCTATCGGAGACATCCAACTCCATGACTACTAAATTATATTTATGAATAGCTAAATGTATTGCTTCCCCATACATATCGTGTGGGAAGTGGGGAATTCGGTCACCAAGATAATCAAGATACCCACATTCTTCTCCTGCTACAATATCACATCTATTACAATTAAAATCACCCGCCCAAATAAGTATATAATCACCCCCCCAACCCCCTTAAAAAACCATCCAAATCTTCTTCTAGAGACTCCATTACCTTAAATCTTGTATTATCAAAAATATTATTATAAAAGTTGATTACAATAATGGACTGTTTCCCCTCAATATTGAAATGCAGAAACTGGTAAAATTGTGACGTGGTATAGGCTTTTCTTAATTTTAGGGGCGAAGATATTGAGATTGCAGCGGCTAAGCCACCTTTAGCTCGCCCCATTCTAGAGGGCATGGCCAGTGTACATATCGTTTGGAAACCATTAATAAAGAAGGGCTCAGTATGCCAGGTTTCCTGCAGTAACACTAAAGCGCAATCCTCAATTTTTTAGCCATTCCCCGTCATTTAATTTATTTTTTACC
The DNA here is from genome assembly GCA_963921515.1 of Calotriton arnoldi. NCBI lineage: Eukaryota > Metazoa > Chordata > Amphibia > Caudata > Salamandridae > Calotriton > Calotriton arnoldi. The sequence goes on from CAWUFW010005672.1 coordinate 453,577, forward strand.
CCTGCCACGTTCCAAGACATAATAGGTAAAATTTCATAATATTGTTCGCTAACACCAACCTCTAAAACGTTACAGGTGTTACCCTTATCGTGATACAAAGGCCCGCCCTCCTCTATTCTATTACAGGTAGAAGTAATATCTTTGTTCCTAGCCGATGGCCCCGCAACATCCATCTCCTGTCAATCTATATCACTACAGCTTCTTAGGGGAGCATACTTCTTGTATAAGGGAGTGATCACATTTGTATCATACCTGATAATAGTGTTTATTTTGCTGTGGTTTTGTTCGTAACTAGGCCTATAGAAATAACCAAGTGGGACAGCGGAGATACAATCATCCTGGTGGTGGGAATGCTCAACATAATGGTTAAAGAGAATATCAATCAAGTTCCCTACCAGGTCCCTACTACGAAAATTAACAACCACACAATCTCCCTGACATAATTTTCTAGAGCTCCCCACCCAATTCACTCTTCTCAGCATTATGATATTATGTTGTAATATATTAGCGTTAAGGTTAGTCCTAGAAGAAATCCACTGTACAACTTGGTTCTTTAGTGACTCATATGTTTCCATTTTGCTAACCAACAATTTTGGAACATTTTTCAGGATAATGACATATGGGGTCACCTGTGGAGGTAAATGTAATGAATCCGCAATGTTATTATTAGCTGATTGCTGGGTCCTAGTTACTTTATCCGGCTGAATTACCTTTACTGAATTCAGCGGATTAATATTACTGTCTTTATTTACCCTTGTTTCTTGACCAGGTTGTGTATTTGGGTGGATCCTTGAGGATGGTACAGTGGAAGTCGGCCTTGGGTGAATTTTGCCTGCAGTAATAGAAATCCCTGGACCTTCTTTCTGTGTCTCTGCTATTGTATTTACACTGAGAGCCTTATTCGATGTTTTTAATGGCAATAGTTCGGAGACCAAATCTGTTAAATAAGTAACGTCCTTTTGGACTAATTTAATTTCTGACATCAATCGGCGTTCCATACTATCTATTTTCCCGTGCAGTTTTTTGAAGAGAGTTTCCAGATGTGGTGATTTTTGAACATGAGTTTCCACATGGGTGCCTCCCAGATCTTTGACCGCCCCTACTTTTTTCCCTCCTTTTTTTGGCTTTCGTTTGGATTTTGCTTTTATTACCTGATTCTCTGAAGATATATTGGTTAATTGAGTAAGTTGTTTCAATTTTTTGGCCGGAGGAGAGACCAAATCCGTAGAAGTAGAGAGCACTGAGATCTCCAAAGAGGACGTCAAGACGCATGGATTAACCATATATTCGTGACGGTAGCCATGTTGTTTTCACAGGGGCTTGATGTCTCTACCACAGAGTCCTTCACTCTCTCATTACTTATTAAGGCTGAGGGATCTGGCCCGCCCTCCGGTAAAGACTCTTTTATTGCGGCATCTAGTGCGTTTTTTTGGTAGCTGCAAGTTCTTCCTCCACTTGGGATAGCTCATTGTTAATCATCCCCACCGCGTTTTTCAGAAATTTAGTGATGGGCACACTTTTAGTAGGGGGCTTCCCTCCAGTAGATGCTAATTTCCGTTTCCCCATGTTTCCACAGATAATCAGATACACAGAGGCTATTATCATACAATAAATCACCCTACCAGTAATTAGCCGCTCCTAAATCCAAGGGGGGTGGCCCAGCCTTGTCCTGCCGTGGACGGGCGCAGACGGGAGCCCGCGGCCGTTTTTGTAGCGCCTCCTGGCGCTACACGATGACGTTGGCGGCTACACACCGCAAGGGAGCAAGGAAAGCTGGTTGTGGTGGTCCCCCGGGCAAACGAACAGCAGCAGGTGAAAGCGGGTCCTGCGCTACGGGAGCCCGCGGCCGTTTTTGTAGCACCTCCTGGCGCTACACGATGACGTTGGCGGCTATGCGCCGCAAGGGAGCAAGGAAAGCTGGTTGTGGTGGTCCCCCGGGCAAACGAACAGCAGCAGGTGAAAGCGGGTCCCGCGCTACGGGAGCCCACGCCCGATTTTGTAGCGCCTCCTGGCGCTACATGAAGACATTGGCGGCTACGCGCCGCAAGGGAGCAAGGAAAGCTGGTTGTGGTGGTCCCCCGGGCAAACGAACAGCAGCAGGCAGCAGGTGAAAGCGGGTCCCGCGCTACGGGAGCCCGCGGCTGTTTATGTAGCGCCTTCTGGCGCTACACGATGACGTTGGCGGCTACGCGCCGCCAGGGAGCAAGGAAAGCTGGTTGTGGTGGTCCCCCGGGCAAACGAACAGCAGCAGGCAGCAGGTGAAAGCGGGTCCCAGTAATAAAGACAGAGATCTGCCAATGCCCATCCCGCCATCGTAAGTCGAATGCGTGTACTTAACAAAAGCTATGAGGGGGGGCTGCTTGGCCCACATGACGGAGCAGACCTTGGCAAGCAGTGCACGAGCTACCAGTAAGGGATTCTAAGTGAAAAATTCTGAAACACACATTATACCCGCAGTAAGACCATCATCTTGAAAAGGGCCACTCTGCCCAAGACGTTAAGTTTAGACAATCAATTGGAGTCAGCTGTCATTTTACACATAAAGGTCTTGAAGTTGAGTTCCCAGGTGAGATTGGGTTACATGGCAATGTATATGTCTGCAAACAGGTAGTCTCACCTGCCAGTTCACTTCTCTGCTCTCTCCCTTCAAAGAGATCAGAAGTGACTCAGACTTAATTGACTTGGAGTACTGAGGCCAGTCCATACAGGTCCAATATTTGAAATAGACTAGGTCCTGTGGTGGAGGGCTGGGAGAGGAAGAAGAGGACAACATCTGCATAGAGAGTGATGGAGCAAGGTAAATAAGAAAATTTTGAACACCCTAACATTAATGCTAATAATTAACGACTATTAATTGTGTGATGACTAATCAACACTTTACAGACATTTTTTATAAGGGTAACCGCAATTCATGTTCAAAAGATAACCTACTAACGCTTGTCAACGTGAAATAGTAATAACATAATGGTTTGCGTATTAATTAAAATAATGTTGCATGATTTGTGATATGTAAGTAAATCACATTGTGGCAAAAGTATGCGGATGGTGAGTAAAACATAGCTTTATATGTCGCCTTTTGCTAGGTAACACCTAATTGGGGTACGTAGAATGACGGGTGGGAAACGAAAAGGTTAATTTTCTTTGTTTTAATTATGATTGTGTTTGTTTTCATAATAGCTCGTTCAGGCCTGCTAGGCCGCGCTGTAAAAATGGCTGCCGAGGCAGATGGGCTAAATGCGCAAGTGCAAAATGGCTTCCAATTGGGAGAAAGCTGTGGACATATCATGTGATCCGAAAGTAGAGCCCAGAATGAAAAGGATCAAGGTCACCATGACCTGTTACCAGAATGGGTGCCAAAAAGGGACACAGCGAGAAATACATGAGAACTAAAAGATGCAGCCGTGAATTAACAATGAACTGTTTTAATAAAGATACAAAAGAAGTTACAAATGAAGAACTGTCAATCGGATTGGTAATGTCCTAAAACCGTGTGAAAGAACAAAATTATAAACATTTTCGGAACCTGTTTGAACAAGGAGGGCAATGAGAAGATGCTTGCCACCCCAATAATGGACCAATTAGCGTGAATCTCGCCCCAAAGATTGAAACATTTCTGTTTAGTAAGCTAGCATTAGGGTATAAGAGGACCTACTCTTAAGTAGGAGGAGCGCTATTCATACATAATTTTTGAGCACAGAACTTTGACGCTGAAGAATCGCTGCTATTTTCTATAGGCCATATTCTTTTAAAAATAATTAATCTCTTGTTTTTAAATCTGACTGGGAAGGAACGAGATCGATGCGGGAAACCTGTATTGGTGGTCCGTCGAGGAGGCCTGTTTAGCGAGACAGTCAGTCATTTTTTGGGAATGCTATGCTGTGATCTGCTGTGACGAACTTTATTTTACCATCTAAAAGGGTATGCATAAATTCTCTGAACTTTATTCTTATAATGATAATAAATGTATTAAACTGATTAATAAAATGAAGACTTTTCTATGCATTTAAATAATTAGATAAACTTTATTACAATTAAAACTACGAGTCTGTGGTTCTTTAGCTCAATAATAAATGCAAATGTTTAATAGGTTAAAGTGATTGAGCTGGTCTTAATCACCATCAACTGATTCCTACTAGTTGGTCCAACGACCAATGAGCGGAATACCTTTGGTGTTTTAGAAATTGACCGGATTAAAATCTAATTATGTATGATGTTTAAACAGTTATCTTGTCAACTGTAAAAAGGTATCCCGTTCTCTTCCAGCAGTCATTTAACTTTCTCTCCTAGGTAGAAGTGGATGAGATCCAGGGAATATTTGAGTGAGTGAATGTATATGCGGTGTTATGGGCCCCACCGTCATATTGGTATAGTTGTGGAAAAGGAGTGTTTCCAACCTGGATGCTAAGTCCATAGGAGAGGAAATTATATTAGTTGCGCTGGATCAGATTTCTTGGTAGCAGAGTTAGGGTTACTATAGATTAGTTTGGTGATTATTGATTATTCCATGTTTAACACTTCATGTCGAGTTGTATTACGTTATATGTAAGTCGGAAATCTTGAAGCTTCCGGGAAGTAGGAAGGGGACACGTGTGGCAAGAGAAGTCACATGGAATAGTGCATTGTCTGGTTTTTCAAATTGGTGATAACACAGGTTGTGTTATGATGGGACATTTTCTGTATAAAACGTGTATGAGTGAAATAGCAACCGGTTTTCTTGTGAAACTCTGGCCTTAATTCTCAGGAGCAGTGTAGTCTCCACATGTGTTTTATCCCCAGAGAAACGGGTTTACCCCTTGCTTGAAAGAAGGGTAAGGTAGAGGGAAGTGCTACACTTATCGAACGAAACTGTATTCTAGTACGATAGAGTAAACTATCACTTTTGTTTAGCGAAAACAGACAATGGAAATGTGTTTTATGTTGTAACTAATAAGATTTAGTCAAGAAAACGAATTGCTGATAATTTTTGTAAAGGAGGGGTCAGGAACAGAACTGACGTAGACAAAAGGCCGCGCTGGGATTGGCCAGTGCAATAGAAACACGGAGAATGCCCTGATTGGTGCGTTGGTGTGAGACGCGCTGGGATAGGTCTGAATAGCAGTGACGTAGAGGTTTCGGATTGGTGTATTGGTGTGAGACGCGCTGGGATAGGTCCAAATAGCACATAGAGATCAGAGCAGAGTTACGAGCTTACAGAAGAGAAAGAAATCGTGAAATATGGCTTATTATGAATATGGTAGAGAGAAACCGTCATGGATGGCGAAAATTAAGAACTTCTTTAAGAAAGACAAGAAGATAGTAACTAGAGAGGGACAGGTAATTCCTCCGCCAAAAACACCAGCTTCGCATATGATGCTGAAATATGGTTATCATACTTGCATTTGGTTAGAAAATTGGACAAAATATACTCAGAATGATGGAGTATTGGCTTTTCCAGAGAATGGATCGTTTAGCATGGCGGTACTTCGAAATTTGAGGGAAAAGATGACGAAGCTTGAGCCAAGACCTAGACCGACACAGTTTGAAGCGTTAGGTGAATGGGAAGACGAGATGTATGAACGAGAAAGGTGCAGAGGTGCAAAGAATCATGGTTTTGTTCCCGGAAGGTTGTGGGGAGTGAATCATGAGGACAGAATGAAGCGTTGGAGATATGCTAACATGACAGAAGGGTTGTTTCCAGCTTTTACAGTTGAAGAGGGTACAGGAAAGAAGTGTGCAGAGAAAAAGAAACATACAGTTACAGAAAGGTACAGGTATGGAGGTAGCGAGACAGAGGATGAATTGCTGGAAGATATTTTAAACAGAAACCCACCTCCATATCAACAGAATTCTGCGGTGGTGACACCCAATGCACCGCCAACGGAAACTGGGAGGAATAAAAGTCCAGAACGAAGATACGAGATAAATAGGTCAAATGAACAGTTAAAAACTCCACAAAGTGAAAAATGTGATAACAACAATGCAGCCGAGTTAGCAAAGACTACAAAAGAATTGACTGAGAAAATAAGAGTTAACAATGAACATGGAAGCTGTGACTGTGCCAGTAACAATAGGACCAGTAATACCAGTTTTTGAGAATCAGAAAATAGATGAACATTCCTTAGTCATTCCCATGAACTCAAATTTGCAAAGAATGAGAGAAGGGATGGAACTAGAAAATGAAAGGGCTAGAAATTTGGTCAGCTCATGTAGACCGAGCCCACCTATTAATTTGACAGTAAACGAGAGTGAGATGAGGAGGATTCCTATGGGAACTGAGTCTGCATCAGAAACACCAGAGAGGAATAGAAATTGGATAGAAATGAATAGTACACCTGTAGGTCCAACTCCAGACGAATTAAATGAATGGATGAGAAACCTGCAGGAGACAGAACCAAAACCATTAGATGTAATTAGGCTCAAAATAGATATGGAGGAATTAATTTTAGGGACTATTGGGACGGAAAAATTAAAAACATACCAAGACGACGAGATAATGTTCTTGTGCAAGAGCATTACTTGGAGAGCTAGAAATCTACATGACAAATTGGAAGAGACAGCGAATGAACTAGGAGTGGAATTTGTGAAAGTCAGGAGTTTACAGAAACCGTATAGGATAGATTTTTGTGAAAAAGATATAGAAAATCTGAACACATCAGGACGTATAACACAGATAAAAGAATTGATTGTTTTGCAAAGAAAATGGGGTGATGTGGACAGATGGAGAAGCAAGTGGACCAAAAGGAATGAGAGAACAACTGACAAAGCGTCTTTAGCTTTTGCAGTGACAGACAAGGAGTCGGTTGTAAAGGAGTTTCCCATGAGAGAAACTCCAGGAGGTAGTTATGTACATGTCCCTTGGACTAGACAGGATATATTGTCATTTACAAATGACTTTCCAAAATTGAGAGAAAAACCTGTAGAATGGTACAGACAAGTGGAAAGGTTTGTCAAAGTTTCGAAAGTGTTGTGGGTAGATTTGGATGGGTTATTTGACATTGTAGTACCAGCTGATTTATGGACAGAATGTAAAATCACCATTGATTGGCCAACTGTAGAATATCCTAGAGACGCAAAAACAGGAGCGCCAGGACCCGAGGTGATGAGGAAATATGAGCAGGTTATTACTTTCCTGAAAAACAAAATTCCGCCCAAAGAAACTGATTGGGTAAAAATTGATAGAACTACGCAGGAGAGTAAGGAGTATGTACATGCCTACTATGAGAGACTGCTTTTGGTCTTCAAACAGTATAGCGGTTATGAGACTCTGAATGAGAAGGACATGAGTCATTTTGTATATAGATTTGTTTATGGATTAAAACCTGAAATAAGTGAAATGATTAAACAACATATGATATGCTGGCAGAATAGTACAGTGGACGAGGTGTTGAGGTATGCTAAGTATTGTAGTGATGACATTGAGAGTAGACAGCGTAAATTAAAGGAGAAAACAATGTGGGCACAAGTGAAAGTTGCAGAAAAACAAGAAGCTCAACTAAATAATCAGATTAATGAGGCAGGACAAATTAAATTCAAACCGAATATAGGTAAAGGAAAAGGCCAAATGAGTATAGAAGAAGCAAAGAAAAAGTGGCCATGCCACAACTGCGGAAAATTAGGGCATTGGAGAAACGAGTGTAAATTTCCTCCAAAAGCTAATGCAGAAAATCAATCATTAAATCCACAGGTGCAGAGTGAGGTGAGTTACCAACAACTGCAGCAACCACAGGTAGTTACTCAGCAGAGTCAGGTGCCACAACCACCACTACCAAAGAGTGTAAATCCACAGAGATACAGTGCAGAGACAGGATTCTACGGAGGAGAGCAGGTAACACAATTGCCGCGCGCAGCTGCGATAACGCAGTATTGGTTGCGACAGGATGGGAATGAGTCGGATGAAAGTTTATGACGGTGCCTAGGAGAGGAGGAAGAGTGCGTACTTGGCGCAACTCTAGAGGTAGATCAGACAGGTCCATTTGTGGATGGAGAAGTGAATGGTGCAGATGTAACATTCCTTGTGGACACTGGAGCTACCCGTTCTACTGTCAGATCAGTGGAAATTCCAAACCTTCCTCTCTCAGGTGAATATATCCAAGTCGTTGGTGTCTCGAATCAACAAATTAAGGCACCACTTACTAAATTAGTAGAAGTAAAAATTGGACCATTCAGAGAGATGCACCGATTTGTGGTATGTGATTGCAGTCCTGTAAATTTACTTGGACGCGATCTACTTTGCAAAATGAATTGCACCATCTATTGCACGCCGGATGGGATTGCATTTCAGACACCAGATGAAGATGTATTATATAAAATGACAATGGCAGAATTAGAGCCAGGAGTGAATGACATGTTTCCTATGTTCGGTGTAGAGAAAATTCCGATTGAATTAAAAGAAACAGTCAAACAGGAGGTATGGGATTTTACGGGCGAAGACATTGGGTTAATGAAAGGAGTAGACCCTGTTAAAATTTCTGTTAAAGAAGGAACAAATTACCCAAATACTCCACAATATAAATTGGCACCAGAAATAATTGAAGGAATAACACTTGTAATAAATAAAATGATTGAACAAGGAATATTGAAAGAAATAATGAGCTGTCCATGTAATTCGCCTATAATGGGATTGAAAAAGCCGAATGGAACATATAGAATAGTGCAAGATTTACGAAAGGTTAATAAAATTGTTGTTCCTTGTCCAATTGTACCAAACCCTGCTGTAATATTGTATCAGATTCCACATGAGGCAGAATGGTACACTGTCATTGATTTGTGCCATGAATTTTTCTCAATCCCGTTACATCCAGAAAGCCAGCCATTATTTGCGTTCAGGTTCGGAGAGCGTATTTTGGCATGGTGCCGAATTCCTCAGGGGTACACGGGGAGAGTCCCTCAATCTTTAATCAGATCCTAAAGAAATCGTTGGAAGATTTAAAAATGCCTGAAAAATCTGTGATGGTTCAGTACCTTGATGACCTATTAGTGGCATCAAAAACCAGAGAGGCATGTGTTACTGACACCATTGCTTTACTGAACCATCTAGCAGAAGGAGGACATAAAGTGTCTCTGTCGAAACTGCAGTTTTGCCAACAAGAAGTTAAATACCTAGGTCATAAAATTGAAAAGGGAATGCGAAAGGTAACGACTGAAAGAATAAAAATTATCCGAGGAATGAGAGCTCCAATGACACAAAGAGAGGTGAGAATGTTCCTGGGAATGGTTGGATATTGTCGACAGTGGATAAGTGGATTTTCACTAATTGCAAAACCGTTACAGAAATTGACAAAAAAGGATGTTAAAGATCCGTTTGAGTTGAATGATGAAGAAATGAAGGCATTCAGAGAACTGAAAGCGAGACTGTGTGAAGCACCGGCACTGGGAATGCCTGATTATGAAAAAGATTTTGAACTGTATTGTAGTGAGAGAGATGGGTGTGCACTTTCAGTTTTAGTGCAAAGACATGGAAATATGAAAAGACCTATTGCATATTTTTCAGCTGTTTTAGACCTGGTAGCAAAGGCGTTGCCTGGATGTCTGAAAGCAGTAGCTGCTACTTGTGTGAGTTTGGAACAAAGTGAAGGCATTGTGATGGGATACCCATTGAGAGTGTATGTTCCACATTCCGTCAAAATTCTCTTGACAAGAACCAAAACTCAATACATGACGCATAGTCGGCTGACTAGGTACAAAAAAGTGATTTTCAGTGCAGATAATGTAACCATTGACAGATGCACAAGTGTGAATCCGTCGACATCATTGCCGGATGAAGAAAGTGTAAAAGACAAAGATGAGGTTGATCATGATTGCTTGAATGTACTTGAATACTGTACAAAACCAAGGCCAGATATTAGAGATGAGCCTTTAAAAGAATCAGATTATGTGATGTTTGTGGATGGCTCATGCTTGAGGACAAATGAAGGAGTTTTGAGTGCAGCGTATGCTGTATATACAGTAGGTGCCATAATGGAAGCATCTTGTTTGAGAGGGATACGTTCCGCCCAAGTGGCTGAGCTGATTGCTCTAATACAGGCATGCAAACTGGGAAAGAATGTCCGAATCACAGTGATCACGGATAGCCAGTATGGCTTCGGAGTGGTCCATGATTTTGGGCAGATCTGGTCCCAAAGAAGTTTCTTGACGTCTGCAGGAACTCCGATTCGAAATGGTGAGTATGTGAAGAAATTACTTGAGGCGATACAGCTGCCTAGACAAATTGCCGTGGTGAAGTGCAATGCACATAAAAATGGGGAAGACTACATAACCGTGGGCAATAATTATGCCGACGAGGTAGCTCAGTATTGTGCTAAAAATGTAGTCTCACTGAACAGAAGGAGAGAAAGAGAGCATGTTTCATGTCCTTTGCTGTTTACTAACATTGTCGAAACATGGGATGAGGTGAGACAGCTACAGGAAGCAGCAGATGATGAGGAAAAGGATAATTGGATAAAAGCAGGATGCAGAAAAAGGGAAGAAGATGATGTTTGGGTTTATAGAGATGAAAGACCAGTTATGCCTGATAGCCTGATTTCTGACATGGCACGGATGTACCATGGACAAGCTCATATTGGAAGAGATGCAATGATTTGACTTTTTAGGCAAACCTGGTATAACCCAAAATTCAGAGCCATAGCTGAAAGTCTTTGTCAAAGATGTCTTATCTGCCAACAGATAAATCCAGGAAGGAAGACGGTAGTGAGTTTAGGAACAATAGGACGAGAAGGAGGTCCTTTCACGAGAATGCAACTGGATTTTATAGAAATGCCCCCAAGCAATAGACTGAGGTATGTTCTTGTGGTCGTTTGTTTGTTTTCTCGTTGGGTGGAAGCCTATCCGACCAGAAGGAATGATGGAATTACAGTAGCAAAGCTTTTGCTAAGAGAATTCATTCCAAGGTATGGTTTTCCAGTAACGATTGAAACAGATAGAGGAACACATTTTCAGAATGAACTAATTCAATTGATATGTGAAGCCCTTGGTATTCAACAGAAATTGCATTGTGCATACAGACCAGAGGCTTCTGGAGTAGTAGAACAAGTGAATGGAACAATAAAGAATAGGTTAGGGAAAATGTGTCAAGCCACAGGACTGAAATGGCCAGATGCCCTTCCCCTGGTACTGATGACTATCAGAAGCATACCTGATAGGAAAACAGGTCTGAGTCCCTACGAGATTATCATGGGACGAGCAATGAGACAAGCTCATGTACCTGTCAACAAACTATTGGCTATAACTGATGATCTCGTAATGGATTATTGCAAAGGATTGGCTGATGTGGTACATTCTGTGTTTCATCAGGTTGGACTGGATGCGACCACTCTTGAAAGAAAACCAGCTCATGATTTGAATCCAGGAGATTGGGTCCGCATAAAAGTCCACAGAAGAAGAAACTGTTTGGTTCCTCGCTGGGACCAACCACGACAGGTGATCCTGGTTACAACAACTGCAGTCAAATGTGCAGGAGTAAAAAACTGGGTACATGCCAGCCATACTATCAGAGTTCCAGATCCTGAAGCTCGACCTGTAAGTCGACATCTGGAGATATCTGATACCAGTTCAGCATCCGATGCAGAAGAAGAAACAAACAGGGTTCCAGAACTTGAAGATCGACCTGAAAGTCGACATCTGGAAGATCCAAGTACAAGTCTAACAACTGAAGAAGAATTTGAAATAGCAAAAGTTCCAGAACTTGAAGATCGACCTGTAAGTCGACATCTGGAAATATCGGACACCAGTTCAGCATCCGATACAGATCAATCAGATTGTGGTGAAAAGCTAAAGAATAAATGGAAATTTGATATCATAAACGAAGAAACTGAACAAAAAGACAGTGACAATGAACAGCCAAGCACAAGTTATGATAAAAATCCTACAGAAATTGTAAAAGTAGACAAGGCAGGGATAGATTCAAATAGAAAAATCGGAAGACACTCGAGGAGCAATAGGGACAGATACACAAACAAATGAACAGGGAAATATAGAACCAGATAGAGAGATCAACAAGATACCGGAAGAATTTCGAGGAGGGATAGAAATAAGTGATCAAACAAAAGAGACACAGGAAGAAGAAGAGCAAGACAAAGAAGGTGAAATCATAAAGTTCAAAATAAGAGGAAATGAAGTAAGGTCTGAAACGGAATCAGAAGAAAGTGAAGGAGAGAGAAAACAGAGACTAGGACCAAGAAAAAGAACTTGGAGAGCTGAACGAGAAGAAAAAGAAAGTGAACCGAAAAGGCCGAGAAAAGGAGATAATTGGCCCCACGAAGTCAAAAGATTGAGATACAAAATCATAAAGATAAACAAAGATAATGCAGAACAAGTAAATGAGATAAGTCAAAAGGAACAAGAAAAACAAAGTGGAAAACAATTACAGAAAACAAAAAGAGTAAAGAAAGCTAATTTGAAATATAAGTCACCTGAATGGCTATACATCGCACTAACTGATATCAAGGAAGAAGAAATCACTCACGATAATCCCGAACAAAGCTACAAACAAATGGGTGAAAGTGAAGTGCAACAAGTTTGAAGAGATTGAAAAGAAGAGCCGGACTGGACAATAAAAACCTGGATAAGACAAGAAAGAGTTCTGAGAAGAACTAAAGAGAGTACCAAACGAGACAAAGTGAGAAAGAGTGGCTGAAACGTCATTCAGAGGTGTGGTGACACATTTGCTGTACAAAAATATACATAGGTAGTAGGACAAGATGGTAGACATAGAGAATAGATGTGCGTTTTTACGTAGATGGTGTAGAATGTGTTTCTTTTGTACAGGTTTATTAATGTTTGTATGGCTCATTTTAGCAATCACCATTCCAATTAGATTAGCTGTAGAAGAAACGTCCTTATTAGAGAAAAAGGACAAATGCAGCTATAACTTTAGATTGGCCCCAACAGGGAAAGTTGTGCATTAGTAGAAATAGAACTAGGTATGACAACTATTTCATGGGTTCCAGTGACTGCCGAGACAATTATAAAATCTTAGGAGGATGGGGATTCAAAGGAGGAAAAGATCCAATATTTCCAGGGATCTATTATATTTGTGGAAACAGAGCTTATTACAGGTTGCCGGACCATTGGTATGGGTCGTGCTACTTAGGCCTGGTCTTTCCAAAAATCTTTCATGTAGATAGAGAAGAAAAAGGAACACACGAAATGGGTGCAACATTCACCTGTAGAAAAAGGGAAAGTTTTTCAGAAATAGTGGGTGACATTTTTGGAGCAATGATACCAGCAGTGGGAATATCTTTGAATGCATTTAAAATTCGGAAATTGTCCACAGTAGTAGATCGTTTATCAACGAATTCTGCTGGAGGGTTCTTGATGGTAAATACCGAGATGGTTGCCATGAGAGCTATGGTAATGCAAAATCGACTTGCCCTTGACATTCTTTTGGCAAAAGAGGGAGGAGTCTGTGGAATGCTGAAAGTCCAACATTGTTGCACTTACATTCCGGATAAAAGTGAAAATATACAAAAGTATATAAAGAATATTACAAATTTGCACAAAGAACTTGTTCCACTGGAGGTTGAAAGTGCTTGGGAGAAACTTGGTAAGAGTTTTTCCTCAATACCAAAATGGTTCACTGAAATAGGTAGTTCTATTGTAGGGAAAGTTTTGATATCAGCAACAGTGGTAATTTTAGTAGTGTTATTCTTGAAATTTGTTATTATATGTATTAAAAGGAGAAAAAGACAAAGCAAAATGAAAAGAGAAAATAAGATAAATAAAGAAAGAGAACGAGAAATAGGTGAAATAGAACTGGAAGAACTAAAAGAAAGCATGTATGAGAGAACAAAAAGACAAGATGAAAAGGATACAGAGGTGTAAAACTAACAAGAAGCAAATGGACAAGAAACAATGCTATCAGTAAAATTGTGTAACATGGGTTTCTGTGGTGATATTAAAAATCACCAAAGGGGGGAGTTGATGGAGCAAGGTAAATAAGAACATTTTGAACACCCTAACATTAATGCTAATAATTAACGACTATTAATTGTGTGATGACTAATCAACACTTTACAGACATTTTTTATAAGGGTAACCGCAATTCATGTTCAAAAGATAACCTACTAACGCTTGTCAACGTGAAATAGTAATAACATAATAGTTTGCGTATTAATTAAAATAATGTTGCATGATTTGTGATATGTAAGTAAATCACATTGTGGCAAAAGTATGCGGATGGTGAGTAAAACATAGCTTTATATGTCGCTTTTGCTAGGTAACACCTAATTGAGGTACGTAGAATGACGGGTGGGAAACGAAAAGGTTAATTTTCTTTGTTTTAATTATGATTGTGTTTGTTTTCATAATAGTTCGTTCAGGCCTGCTAGGCCGCGCTGTAAAAATGGCTGCCGAGGCAGATGGACTAAATGCGCAAGTGCAAAATGGCTTCCAATTGGGAGAAAGCTGTGGACATATCATGTGATCCGAAAGTAGAGCTCAGAATGAAAAGGATCAAGGTCACCATGACCTGTTACCAGAATGGGTGCCAAAAAGGGACACAGCGAGAAATACATGAGAACTAAAAGATGCAGCCGTGAATTAACAATGAACTGTTTTAATAAAGATACAAAAGAAGTTACAAATGAAGAACTGTCAATCGGATTGGTAATGTCCTAAAACCGTGTGAAAGAACAAAATTATAAACATTTTCGGAACCGGTTTGAACAAGGAGGGCAATGAGAAGATGCTTGCCACCCCTCCAATGGACCAATTAGCGTGAATCTCGCCCCAAAGATTGAAACATTTCTGTTTAGTAAGCTAGCATTAGGGTATAAGAGGACCTACTCTTAAGTAGGAGGAGCGCTATTCATACATAATTTTTGAGCACAGAACTTTGACGCTGGAGAATCGCTGCTATTTTCTATAGGCCATATTCTTTTAAAAATAATTAATCTCTTGTTTTTAAATCTGACTGGAAGGAACGAGATCGATGCGGGAAACCTGTATTGGTGGTCCGTCGAGGAGGCCTGTTTAGCGAGACAGTCAGTCAGTTTTTGGGAATGCTATGCTGTGATCTGCTGTGACGAACTTTATTTTACCATCTAAAAGGGTATGCATAAATTCTCTGAACTTTATTCTTATAATGATAATAAATGTATTAAACTGATTAATAAAATGAAGACTTTTCTATGCATTTAAATAATTAGATAAACTTTATTACAATTAAAACTACGAGTCTGTGGTTCTTTAGCTCAATAATAAATGCAAATGTTTAATAGGTTAAAGTGATTGAGCTGGTCTTAATCACCATCAACTGATTCCTACTAGTTGGTCCATCGACCAATGAGCGGAATACCTTTGGTGTTTTAGAAATTAAAAGGTCCCACTTAGGCATAACAACGGATAAGGTGGGGACTCTGTCAAAAAACACATAAGTATACGAGACAAACCAGGACAGCTGGTCTGGTAAAAAGTTTTTTAAAAAAATAATAGGATGGACAAAAAACCCACAACATGGCCAGCCAAGATGGTGGGCGTCTGACACTGAATTCCTAACGACCCTAGCTGTGAATCAACAAGAATCCTGGATGCTGGCGAGCTCTGTCGGGTGGTTTGGACTCTTCCTTTGGCATGATGATCCTCTGGGCCCAAATTTGTCACAATTCTAGCTGGCTCGCCTCTTACGGCAAAACTGGGGAGGCACTGCATATATTTTGAAAGTGGAACAAGATGACTGCTGATCTAACATGCTCGGTCCAACCGGGGTAGGGGCGGTGGGGTCGCATTGTAGACTGAGAAAATCCTGCCGGAGATGTCTGGGAGGCCCAAGGGTGCAGGGCCTTGTGCATTGCTACCAGCAGATGTGGGAGTCCCACCCCCATCCTCAAGAGGCCAAAAGGGTTTTGGAACTGAAACCGTGCAGGGACCTGGGGTCTGTGGAGCCTGCAACGCGGGGGCAGTGGGTTGTGGGGAAAATATATGCAGTGCCTCCCCAGTTTTGCCGTAAGAGGCGAGCCAGCTAGAATTGTGACAAATTTGGGCCCAGAGGATCATCATGCCAAAGGAAGAGTCCAAACCACCCGACAGAGCTCGCCAGCATCCAGGATTCTTGTTGATTCACAGCTAGGGTCGTTAGGAATTCAGTGTCAGACGCCCACCATCTTGGCTGGCCATGTTGTGGGTTTTTTGTCCATCCTATTATTTTTAAAAAAAACTTTTTACCAGACCAGCTGTCCTGGTTTGTCTCGTATACTTATGTGTTTTTTGACAGAGTCCCCACCTTATCCGTTGTTATGCCTAAGTGGGACCTTAACTTGGTGTTCATGTTTTTAGTATGTTTGCTCTTCGAGCATTTAATACACATTTATCCATTGAGGCTGCTCACTTTCAAAACTGTTCTAGATCACCTTTAACTCAGCTCGGCATGTTATAGAGCTTCAGGTTTTGTCTGTTCTTCCTCTTTTTACCACATTTTATTCCAAACTGGTTTTGAGGATCAAGACTTCCTATTGGCTGAAGGTTGTTACCCCCTTTCATGTAGGACATTGTGTCACTGTACATACATTCTACCAGGTGCCTCATTCCACCAAGGAGGAGAAACTACATCCCCTCAGTTTTTACACTGACCACACTTATGAGTACTGGATTAATAAGGTTTGACTTGGCTATGCTGGTTACAGGTAAGGCAAGGCAATTCAGTAGCACACCATCTCCCACAGGATGGTGCACTGTATTAAGATTTGCTATGCTTTTGACAAGGAGGAGCCTCCTGAGGATATTGGTGCGTATTCCACCAGGGAGAAGGCTTCATCTTCAGCACTATCAGAGGTGTTCCTATCCTGAATAAATGCCACGCCTCCATCCACACCTTTACCAGACATTACTGCCTAGACTCTGAACTCCACAGGGATGGCAATTTTGCCAGATTTGTGTTGCAGGACTTCTTAGTTTCACCATATTCTCAGACCCACTACCTTGGAGGTACTGCTTGTGTATTGATGCAAGAGGTGAGTAATCCACAGGTAGAAGTATCCATCAGAAAAACAAGTTACTTGGCTTCAGTAGCAATCTTTCTGGTATTACTGCATATTCCTTACCTCATGAATCTCCTCCAGTGGATAAGTAATGTCAAATGGCTCAGAATCCACTGGCTGCAGTCGTATTCCTCTTCTGCAAGAGCCTGCCCTATATTCTGGTATATTATTACAAAAGTGCAGCCTTGCTTTGAAGACTAGCCTCTGCCGGCTCTGTTTCCATGGGTCAAGAGGTTTGCCAGGATGGAGTCCATCTTTGGTTCCGAGACTATTCAGATAACTCAAATTGTTCCACATGATGAGGATGGCTGTGAAGAGGCAGATAATTTGCTACCACCACATTACATGAATGCTTACCTTGACTTAGATATAAAAGACACCAGTGGTTTGTACACCTCGCCTGAGTCCATTCTGGAATCTCCCTATGACCCGCCCACTGAGAGTGCATCATGTACAGTGATAATCCACAGAGATGCAGCAATTTTGGAACTTTCTCTTTCATCAGAGGAAGCGTAAGCCAATTTACTTACAACATTTTTGAAGCCTGGCCCATCCACTTTTGAGCCTCTTCTACCCTTTAATGAGGTGCTACTAGGCCCTATACTGGTGATGTGCTTCAAACCCTTTTCTGCTCTGGAGGTTAGTGGCCGCATTGCATGGCAATATAGACTGGACTCTGGGGATTCTAAATATCTAATGCTGCATCCAGCACCTAAGGGTTTCACACTGCAGGATTCTTTTTACACAGGTTAGTCTTAACTTCTTCCCTTCTAGTCCTCCAAACAGAGGCTCGAACAGGACTAATGCTGTGGGCAAGAAGTTTTTTTTTTTCTTCAGGCAGTTTGGCTCTGCCCTTCTTGACTGCATCTTCCCTGATACTTCCCTACCCTGCAGAAGGTCCTACCCATAACTTCTTTGCCAGAACACCTATAAGTGCCCTTTTCCACATACTGTGCAAGATGGTCACGACCCTGATCTGGATTCCAGAGATTCAATTACTTGTGCTATTGGAACCAGTGTTTAATCTGCAGACGTGTTCTGTGGAATTATTTGGCCTAACATTAGGGGTACCTTTTGACTACGTTCTGCAGTTCCAAGGAAACCTCTTGGGAACTGCAATGGTGCATGACAGACATCATCTGACTCGAAGCAGGCCTGTCTGCATTCATTCACTATCAGCCATCTTGGGAACCAATGCGTTATCCGTCAGCTGGGGAGGCTACATGGACAAAGCAGAAATCATGGGTCTCTGGACCCTGATGGAGCAATGTGCTCCATGGTTGGCCCTGATGGCGTTTCTGCTGTTGATCATGGGCAGATCTATTCAGGTGCTCATCAACAAAACAATTGGCTAGAAACTGCAACAAGCATGGCGGTGTGGCCTTGAACACTCTCTACGTGAAGGCATTGAAGTTGTAGGCTGGTTAATGGTGAGTCATTTAGTGGGTTCCTTCAACATCAGAGCAGATGAGCTAAGCAGGTGTCATCTTGTAGACCATGAATGACATCTATGCCCAGAGATGGTTCAAGAAATCTTCGCCCAGTAGGGCATGCCCTAGGTGTACTTTTTCACCACCTCTGAAAATGTTCACTGGTCTGCATTTTGCCACCGCCGGTTTTTGTTTGTGTACCCAGACAGTGTTACCATGTGTAAACATTACAAAATAATGAAGTAATACTATCACAAAATGTGCCACATTAGGCCATATAATTTGCCTTTCCTTGCTGCGTTATTTAATCAACTGCCACATAATTCCAGTGGCCCTGCCATTCAAACTGTCCCAACTCCCTAACCATGCGCCGGTGGTAAATTATCACCTGCCCAAACTGAAATTGACAACTGGAAAAGACTACTGTTCTCCCCAGGTTTAACAAAGATCGGGGGCCAGATTTCCTATTGAGGCACGATCTTCGCTACCAACCCGCAAGAAGCAGGATATATGTGGCCTGGAGCCAGTAAACTTGTTCGCTGGCAGTAAGGGCAAACAAACCCCGTGTTTTTGTCACACACTATTTGCATGCGGTTTAAGAAGGGTTAAGCTATATGAACACTTCAACACTGAGCTAACAGTAAAACGAGAAACTTAGCAGTAAATTATGAAATACTGTTGCAAGGTTAGCAAATGTAGCAAAAGTATCACTTGACATTCAAGAGCGATGTATTCGCCTTCTGCTGATAACACACAATGTGCAGGTGTTCTTTACTTTCACACCTATAATATTTTTCCCATTGTCCTCGCGCTGGAGTTCCTAAAAGTCCGCTCTTCCAAAAGTGCATTCTGCCTAGAGTGGAGCTCAGGACTCCTGTATGCCTTCCTGCCTCTGCCTCGCCTGTTCAAAGAGGAGATCAAGAACAACCGGGCCAAGGTCATCCTAGTGGCTCTGGTTTGGACTAGGAGAGAGTGGTACACAGAACTTCTGGGCCTGAGCATTTGTCCTCTGATCAGCCTGCCGATTCGGGAGGATCTTCTCTTGCAGCAGCAGGGCAGGGTCCTGCATCTGGGCCTGCGCAATCTACACACCCATGTGTGGAGATTGAGCGGCGACAGTTGACCTCTTTTGATCTCCCTCCCGAAGTAGTGGATGTCATTCCAGCAGCCAGGCATAATCTATGAATACTGTTTACGCTGGACACTGCAATGCGTTTGTGGCCTGCTGTAAATCCTGCCATACAGATCCACTACAGGCAAAGTTGTCAGATGTTTTGCTTTTTGCGCTGCCCAACAAGGACTTGCCATGGGCACTGTTAAAGGTTACTAGTTAAAGTTAAAGGTTAAAGGTTACTAGTTTGCCCTTTCTGTCTTTTTGCATTCACCAGACCAACCACCATTATTTAAATCACCTGTTGTGATGCATTTTCGTAAAGGTCTGGTTCATATGTTTCCACCCAACCCAATGGCTACTGTCCCCTAGGGTGACTACACCTTTTGGGTGCCCCCTACCTCTGTAGAGAGGGGCACATCCCTATTCCTATTGGGACTAATTATCCAACCCAAGATGGAGAATTTTCCAGAGAGGAGTTCACCTCAGCTTCTGGCGACCCTATGGGCCAAGGTGGACACTCCTACTCTGCTTACTAATTTTCCTGCCTGTCCTGCCACCAAAAAGTGGGGCTAGGACAGGGGGTGGGCATCTCCACTAGTTGGAGCTGCCCAAATCAGCATAACACAAGGTGAGATACTTTGAGGCTCACCGCCAAGTGTTGCTGTTCCTGCTAGCGGAAGGTGAGAAGTACTTTCACCCAGAGCAAGCTTTGTTTCTGACCTTCGAGAGCACAAAGGCTGGTGGTGGCTGGCTGGCAGGGACTGCTCAGCCAATACACTAGAAGTTGGTTGTTTTTCAGGGGGCATCTCTAAGATGCCCTCTGAGTGCATTTTATAATAAATCCATCACTGGCATCAGTGTGGGTTTATTATGCTGAGATGTTTGATAACAAACTTCTCAGTCTTCAGTAAAGCCATCATGGAGCTGTGGAGTTCGTATTGACAAACTCCCAGTCCATGTACTCAAAATGGCTTCACTGGACTTATGGTGTCCAAGAATGGACTAGGACACTATAGGGGCATATTGCTCATGCAGCTATGCCCTCACCTGTGGTATAGTGCACCCTGCCTTAGGGCTGTAAGGCCTGCCAGAGGGATGACTTACCTATGCCACAGGCAGAGGTCTGTAGGCATGGTACCCAGGGATGTGTGCCATGTTGACTCTTTTAGTTTAACCACACCACAACACATAGCCTGCAATGGCAGTGTGTATGTGTTAGGTGTGGGGTCCTTTAGGGTGGCACAATACATGCTGCAGCCCTAAGGGACCCTCTCTGGTCACAAGGCCCTTGGTATCACTGGTACCTATTACAAGGGACTTATAAGTGGACCAGAGGTGGTCCAACTGTGGGAGCAAGTTTTGGGAAGAACACAGGCCCTGGGAACCTGATTGGCAGGGACCCAGGGCACACTCAGTCAAAGTGCATCAGATATCAGGCAAAAAGTTAGGGGGTGACCATTCAAAAAGGTGCATTTTCCTGCAATCACTGTTTCAGCATTCTTTGTTCCAACTCCCTCCTTGAAAGAGGAGGAGAGGCTCCACTGCTTAGATCCCCAAAAGCGATTTGAATGTTTACATCAATCATACCATCGACCATCAGGTGGACGATCAGCTCTTTGTGGGGTTCACTGGGGGGAAAAAAGGCAAGGCAGTGCAGAAAAGGACCATATCAAAGTGGATAGTCTTCTGTATTAAGATTTGCTATGCACTGGCCAAGAAGCAGCCTCCTGAGGGACGGATAAACCATTCCACCCGAGCCAAGGCTGTTACTACTGCATTGATACGAGGAGTGCCTGTTCTGGACATCTGTCAGCCTGCGACGTGGGCGCCACTGCACATGTTCACGAAACACTACTTCCTTAATGGCCAGGTCTGATGGGAGGGACACACTGCCTGTTTGGTCTTGCAGGACTTTTTGGTCTTAGCTAGTCCACAGACCCACCACCTTGGGAGGTTTGGTATCTTTTCACAAGGTGAGGAATTTGCTGTTAAGAGTATCAACCCAAAAGACAGATAATGAAGGTAAGTAACTTGTTCATCACAAACCTTTCATGGCTTTAGCAGGCACAGAATCCATAAAGCGCAGTGTTTCACATTTCCCAGTAGTGTAACCTTATTTTTAAACTTGGCAATGGAAGCTGGATTTTGTGAGAATAATGGAGTCAATAGTGTATATGAATGATATCTCCTCTTCGAGGACTTAATGTGCTTCCTTGAGGGGAAGATCCTTACACCTGCACAGTAGATACGATTTTGCTGAGATTAACAAGCTTCTGTCACTTGGTCAAGTTACGCTGATTTGCATTGTGAGCAATTGCGTATATATACCAGGTCGATATTACTTATTTTTTTTAAAGCTCTTAGCTCCAACTCACCGTTTCCTAGCGAGACCCCTAGTCAGTTGAAATGGCAACTGTTTTTTGATCGTTTGCTTTGCTGCCTGCTATTCTGCATGAAACGTTATTTGGATTTTAGGTTTCCCAACATTTTCTATTTTTAACACTTCCTTTTTTTTTTTTTTTTAAAGCCTTTTCACTAACTCATCCAATTGTATGCCAATGGCATCTATCTTTGTTCCAAATATTTCTGCAGCAAAGAAGGCACTACAAGAGAATGCTACCACCCTAATGGAATCCAATGAGATATCTGCAAATATTTAACTGCTTCTTTCATTGCAGACAGAACGTCTATACAGTCGGCATCATTCTGCATGAGATCGTACAAAGTAGTACTCTCTTTCATAAGAGACTTGTCCCTATAGGTTATGTATACCCCGAAACCTAAGGGAGTTTGCTGTATGGTATGCATACCAGATAAACCACAGAAAGAGCAGGCCGAGCGTTACCTTTTTTTTGGGGGGGGGGGGGGAGGGGAGATGCCACCAGGTCTTTAGGAGGTGAATCCTAGACTCCAGTAGCTAACCTCCCAGGTAACACAACTACTAACTACACAGTTACAGGAAAATAGACCCAATTATTCATCCGCTTCTGGGGATAGATTTGCCGTAAATTTCGGTAAAGAAGGCCTTTCTGGGTCTTTCCGTTCCCACTGTATGCAGATTTCATGGCACACCGAACTGAAATTTGGTAGCAGGATTGATCATGCTTGTCAAATAAGGAACTCTCTCCGACAAGAGGTTGCAGTGTTGGAAACCAGGAGTTGTTCCTAACAAGCATTGAAAATGCAATAGGTCTCGCCTTTGATTAAGTTAAACCCATTTGCTTTGCTAATGGAATTGTATAGCAAAGCAAATGGCTTTAACTTAATAAAAGGCGAAACCTATTGCATTTTCAATGCTTGTTCTCATTTCCTATCGACACACCAAGTTATGCTGTCTACTTGGATCTCAAACTTCGATTTACCTGGTATTTAAACTTGCTTTGAATAAAATATGATGCCGGTTTGAAAATAAATAAGTTCAAAAATTGACTGGTGTTTTGCCCGTTAAACGAGTTTCTGTTTTCCTTGCTCGAAGATACGGTTTTAGCTCGCCTCAGAATTGGACAGGACATGCACTGGACTCAGTGCTTTATTTGGAAAAACAAATTAAATGAATAAAATATGTTCCAGGGCCCTAAGTAATTTCTGGGAAGCCAATATGACTTGCAACATCACTGTCCAAGCCTGCACTGCTACAATGCCAGTGTCAATGTTACCTACTACAATTCCACTGAAAAACATTGGGACATTTTGGTCTATTCCATATCCCCTTATGCTATAATGATGGAATTAACGTGCTGTTTTTTTAAGTATGTAGAACTGTTAAACACTTGTCTGATTTGCTATGTTCAAAAACAGAACGGGGACGCCACCATGTGGTAGACTGTCATGAATGGGTGTGGGGGGGGGGAGGGTTAAAAAGAAGCGATGCCGAGAACAGGCAAACACCGGCACAAATTAAACACTGACTGGACTGTACACAAAAGCAAAGATGACACACATACCGTGTGATTTTGGGTTTATGAAACATCAGTAATTGTGCTGCATGCGCCTAAAAAACCTAAGATATAGCAAAAGGCTGAAAGATTTTATCCATCACATCCTTCACTAAACCTCTGCAAAATTTATCACACTGGACATATGTAAAAAACTACTTGGAGTTATGCAATTCTGAAGCTCAAATTGCAGATTTAAAAAAATGCATAGTTCAACAGATCAGAAGTAATTAAAAAGAGACAGCGCGTGGCACTGCGCAGTGGCAGAACCAGTGCAAAGGTTAACCAGTCACCTTGAGCTGCTTGATGCTATAATCAATCAGGTGTTAAACTGGTGCTTATATTGTGAAACGTTCGCCCATATCACATTCATGCGTGGTAAATGTCAAAATACTGAAATAATACTGCCACAGAAAGAGCGCATTACACCGCATAATCCCCCTTTTTGCCACCTAATTTAGTTCTCCATTGACCCATAATTCCAGTGGCCCTGGTCATGTAGCATGCAGATGTTGGAACCGGAGTTCTCAGCTGGTCTCATCTACAGGTCACTTCATCTGTAACCATCTGTATAAGAGACATGTGTCAGGATAAAGTTACCAGAGCCAGATCAACATAATGTTGACCTGAAACAATACACCTCTACCCGGCCCGATTAAACTCACAGTAGTCCCACAATTATACAACCATAAATCAGGCTGCTGCCGTGCTGTGGAGGATATTTCTGCTATAAAGATGCACACTGGGCGCCAGCAGCAACATCTACTGAGCCCCGGTGCCCGTTTCATAGGGGGCAGTCAAGGTTTGCTTGCTAGTTTTGAGATTTCCAGAAGTGCCCTGCTGGGAAACTTGGTGAAGCATTCCTCCTCTTGCCAATGAAGGGTGTGCCAGCATCACCCGGGCTGGGCTAAGCAGCAGCCGGCGAAAGCAACTGGAGAGGCATGGATTCTGAATGTATGGAAGCCCCCACCAAGCAAAAACCGGATCCAAGCCTGGCCTGGTAGCACACTATGGCAGCTCCTGGCAAGGGGAATAGACACAGCAAATATGGCCCCTGCTGCCACAGAAAGGGGAGACTGCAAAATGCATGTCTAGCTTGGACACCGAAAATCCTTACACAAGTCAGAGAACTTCTTCAAAGCGGATCAGGGATCCTAGTTATTCTTTTCCGTTATAAATGCAGAACTACAAGTACCAGAATGCAAAGGGAAAAAACATCACAGCAATCTCACAATAAAATAGAGACCCGAAGAAACAGATACAAAATAAAGAGGCACAGATTTTTATTAAAAGATATTATGATAGGTGCAGGGTAGAGCAATTGGCATTTTTTTTATAAAGTCTTTTTTATTGTTTTACATGTCCATTTAAACATTACGCCATCATTAACGCAACAAAACCACAATACATATGTCTTAGTCTACAGCTACAGATCCAAACCATAATATTCCCCACCTTTCCCCCAAATTCTGTCATGTTGTTGCGGACAGCCCCCTACAGCCTAAATGGATTTCTCCTCCTGGGCGCACCCGCCATGAAGGGGGCTTGTGGAGAGTCCCACCTCCGAGAAACATCACGCTCGGCAGCCGAAGAGGCGACCCCCATGCGCAATGCATTTAAATAAAAATATATTTAGGCATGTTTTACATAGTCCTGCTTAAAGCCCCAAAACACGCACTATCACTAGTAAAGTGCGAGCCGCCGGCACTTCTGCTTGGATACACGGCACGCCTCATCACTCTTCCAAGGTTTAAATAGCTACTCTTATTCAACGTCACTTGTTTATTACAAAGTAACAACCTTAAAATGCATGTGGTGCGTGGTAATTCACTAACTCTGCCCCCCTAGCCACTAAAAACCATCATGTGACATCAATTAAACATCATGAGCGTTGGGGTGACGTCAGCAGAAAACTGACACCTTGGATCAGTGTGGGAGAGGGAAGCACAGGAAGAGCGACATCATGCGGGGAAAAAAACGCAAAACAAAATTCTTGAAATTATCAAGTTCTCTGTCCGGCATTACATACTCCATGACAAAAGCTTTCGACACCCCACACGTCTCCAGGACACACCTCTAGGTAGAAAAAGAAGAGAAAAAAACGCTCCCCGGCCAATGTTAATCACCTGCACGTGGATTTTGCACGGTTCTCCTAACGTAGTTCTAAGCTCACCCTGCCTCTCTCTGAATTACCAGTTCTTGCCAGCTACAGTTTTTAAAGAGTATTTACTTTTTCGAGTGAGTAATTCAGGCATGCCAACTGTGTGTGGGTTTCTCTATATATATGTAGTGAGAAAGAGGAAAGGAACCATCTAGTTTGGGGCAGAATGGTGAAATCGAACTTTTTCCCCTGAAAAAATCTGTTTCACTCTTTAAGCAGCTCAATAGACAAACAGGACCTTGCTCTGCTACAAAATCGCGCTCCTGAAGTATCTCCAAACGCTACGGGGATTAATCAAAGATGTATGTGTCTGCAGAGTAGGCTCATAAATTAGAAAAATCGGCAGTTGTGGCGCGCTCTCCCACAACCCAATTAAGAACAAGCGCTCGCCATCTGTTTTCACTCAGCCCCGTGTTTACGGGGCTGAGTGAAAACATATGGTTCCCACAAAGATATGAAATACCTTCACGACAGAAGGAAAGCAGACGAGCCAGTCCGGGTGGGCCGGCCCAAAAAGCGAAAGGGAGGCAACCCAGAAAGCTCATTTCCAATGGCAGGCCACCGTTTAGCATAAACGGTGACGCCAGCCAATGGAAATGAGGGGCGGGGCTTCAAGCCCTTTTCTAAAAGTCCTCATTAGCAATAAATCTCGCTGAGCGAGCTGCGCATGTGCGCAGCAACGCTAGGCGAGACCTAACAATTTCCAGTGCCAGCTTAGCGCTCTCCTTATACATGAAGGGAGACTGAGACTCTTCTCCCTTCTCAATCACAGAAACTGAAGCAAAGGAAGGTCTCTCTCTCCTGGCCACTGTTGCGGCCACAGCAGCATCGGTTAAAGCTCTAAATTTATCCTGAGGTACAGCAGAGGCCTGCAATAGGAGTGGCCCTGCCTCCCCTGCTCTTTATTCCCTCTCCCTTGGGTTGATTTCTGGCAATCCTTCAGCATATCGAGAATCAACAGTCAGAAATATGGTCCCCCCCCACAAAAATCAGATGAACACTTGAGAGCATCTTACATGTTCTGTCAGTGATTTAAAGTACTGTATATTGATCTTCCTACACAGAAGCGAATCACCAGCCCCAGTTTTATCTGGGTTTTTTGACCTCTGCACTCCAGCTGGATGTCGGAAGAGCAGGATGCACCCTTGTGCCACCCCCCTTTATGGAACCCTTTCTTAGAGGGAAGGGGCAGAGTGTGAATACTCTAAATCTAAACGAAATTACAAACCAGGTGATTCAGAAGTCTGGAATGTAATGTAAAATCCTCAAGCTGTTAATAAATGTCGTAAAGAAGCAGTATGGGGGAATGCAATGCCACAGTTTCCCAGAGCAGTGGCAGAAATGTGAGGGTCTGGCGGGAACACATTGGATGTGCTCAAATTTCTTTGCAACCCAGACATGACTCCAGCATTTTTAGGCCGAGCCTGGGCAGCGCATGCGCTGCTCTGCGGCATGCTGTATTGGAGCATGGAATCAAAGTCCCGCCCACTCTCCACCCATATTTGTGATTGGCTTGCGTCATTGCCCTTCGAAAATGCTGACTTCTGATTCGTTAATAGGCTTGATAGTCCCTCCTTGTCTTCATTCGTAACCTCCCATGAGGACTGGCTCTATTACTTCGGTTGTTACACGGTGAGTCTGTAAGCACTATTGTCTTTAATGAGTTTCTCCTACTGCAGGCATGACATGCTTTCCTGCAACATTCAGCGCACCATGCGTGCTTTCACTTTCCGAGCAGCCCGGGAAAATGGCGGCCGCTTCTTTGAATAGGTCTCGCATTTACAAGAGTTTGAGCTATTGGCATTGTAAATGACAGTGCCTTTTATTTGTGTGTTAATAAGGAAGAAGTATAAATAAAAGGCATTGTCTTTCACAATGGCAGTAGCTTAAACTCTCGCAAATGCGAGACCTATTGCATTGCAAATGCTTGTTTAACTCTTCCCATAATTTAGGCACCGTTTATTTCTGATCTCATTAACAAACTAGCATATAGTTCACCTCTAGTGACACTATGGCCAGGACTTATCAAAAAAATCACGCAGGGAAGCAAGTAAAGAAAGTACTGTTCTGCAAGGTGTGAAAAAGGAGCGAGCAAAACAGCGCCATGTCTACTAGGATGTGCAGCTATTCTGCTCTCTCCATGCGCTGGTACACTTTAGGCTGCCAACACAGTCACCCTTGTGCCATAGTGCTAGGGTGTTCTCTGAAGCATAGGTTTTGTATTGGTAGTTTTGTATTGCAGTACAAAACCTATAGTTTAAGGCTTTTCCCACTTTGTATGTGCGCTGTACGATGCAGCACACGTGCAAAGTTAAGAGAAACGAGGAGACATGAAAACTTTTCTCCTTCTTGCACCTGCTATTTTTGCTAGCTGTTGCACCAAGTATAGTGGGTTAGCTGTTCTCTAAGGCACATTTATGAGACAGGAACTGGTTCATGCTTTAATAAATTTCGGACTGGAAAAGCTTGAGGATGTTGGTTGAGTCATTTAGAGGGCACTGCTAATCAAAGACTGCTGCGTTCACCGTCTTAAAACGTCTGTCGAGTCTTCCAAGGACAGAGAAGAGAAGACTGCCAGTGGGCTAATGGAAGAATTCCAATTTGCCTGATAAAGGTCTGTTAAGAGGCAAGATTTCAGCTCTATCCTGAATCTTAAGAAAGGAAGGCTACTCCAAGCTAAACTCTTGCGGGACCATAAGAGCAAAAGAGGGGTCCTGGTCTGGTCAACCTGTTTGCCTTGTGTAGCAAAGAGACTAAGATAGCTGCATCTGCCTAGAAGAAAATTCACAAACCAGTTGCAACTGGATATTTGGCAGTGGACCTAACTGGGAGTTGTGTGGAGATTTTCCACAAACTGAAACTGTAGCTTGGTGTGCAAGAAGACTTTCTTAAAGTTTGGAAGCTTCTGGAACACCAGGGAAGACACTGCAGAATGTTTTCTAAAAGCTGGGACATTAAAACCTTTCAACTGGAGAACTAGGTCAAGGGTGCTGAAAAACATGCAACCTCATAGGGTATATTTTAGTAGTTTGTCCTGCTCAGAACTTTAGACCATGATCTTCAGTGCTACTGTGGGACACTGAAAAAGATTTATCAGGATTTGAAGAGCCAGCCTCTTGAAAGGTTTTTACGTGTGAAGGTAAATAATTTGACTAGGACGAACAATCAGCATTCCCTGACCTTGCTTCACCATTGGACAGCTATTAAAGGTGCCTAGATCCCAATACTCACAGCGTTTGAGCAGAGAGTATCGGACCTTGCTCCGTTCCACATCCGCCTGTCAGGGTTCCTAGATCCCAGTCAACCACATCCCTTTTGAATGACATTGTTTTTTGAGTTTCTGTTATTTTCTTTGGGCTTTTTTTTATTTTTTATAACTGATGATCCCTATATATACACTTGGCTAGGGATTTTTTACTTGTTTATTTTTCGGCAATAATGATGTTTTGGTGCTGCTGTATTTGTACCACATGCAGTAGTCGGAGTGGGGGAGGCAAGCCACTAGACTCAAGCAACCAGGTATTTCTTGCAGAAACAGGTTTACATAATAGGAATTTTATTGTTTTGACTTTATGGGAGCACAGCTTAAATCAGTCCTGTGACCTTTCTGCCCCTTCATGTAAAAAATCTAGGGGCATATTAGCAAGAACGGCGTTAAAATTATCGCCCCTTTAGCAGCAGGAAACTGCCGCTAAAGCAGCGATAATGGGCTTGATAATATGCCCTTGAGAATTCCAATAGAAGCCCATGTTCTGGTGTAAACATGGGCTTCTATTGGAATTCTCAAGGGCATATTATCAAGCCCATTATCGCCGCTTTAGCGGCAGTTTCCTGCCGCTAAAGCGGCGATAATTTTAACGCCGTTCTTGCTAATATGCCCCCCAGTTTCTGACAGCCAGGTAATGCTCAAAAGTCAACACAAAGTCTAATGTGTGTTAGAATAGAAGGAATATGGGGGCATATTATCAAGCGGCAGCGATAATTATCGCTGGCCGCCCTCAGCGTGAAAATGTTTATCGCCGGCTATCGCAGATAATTATCGCCATGCTAGCGCTGTATTAACAACGCATAGCGCAATGGCGATAATTATCCCAGCGATAGCGATGTTTTCCATGGAACATCGCTGGTTTTTCAGCGATGTTCCATTGAAAACGGCGATAACCTTGCTGATACGACCCTGTGGTCGTATCAGCATAATCCACCCCCAATGGTAAGTATGGCTAAGTCAGCATTTTAGCAGACGTTAGTTTTTGGCGAAAACCGCGGTTTTCGCCAAAAACTAACGTCTGCTAAAATACGTGGGCCTCCTTGTAAATATCGCGATGTGCACATCAGCGATAATTTACAGGGAGTACTGCCCAGTGACGCCCACTTTGCATCTCATTAGAGATGCAAAGCGAGGCGTCGGGAAAACGGGTGCTAACATGCGCTAATGCATGTTAGCATCCCCTTGTAGATAGGGCGATAATATTATCTCTGCTTTTTTGGCTTTTAAAGCCAAAAAAACGGAGATAAGGCCCTTGTTAATATGCCCCATGCTTTCTTATCACCATGGTGCTCCCTTCATATATCAAGCATGTTCGAGGTATACAAAGCCCTATTCTGGATCAACCACATTCCTTTTTCTTGGTAACGTATCAGATGGCTCTTTGTCTATATTCTCATTCAGTACACAAAATAAATGACTGGTTATTAGTACCATATTACCCCAAAGAGGACCGCACAGTTTAAGCAGTGTCAGGAAGAAGTATTCTGTGTTAAGTGCAAATACATTCACTAGCCAGGCATATGCATAGCGAAACATATTCTTTACGTCTGGTAGTGTGAGTGATTGACAGACAACCCAGGAGTGAACCATAGCACACAGCATGCGCATATTATGTAGGAAAGTAATCATTTTCTTCAATTTCTTAGTCACCTGTTTTCAGTTTCCATCAAGTGTGCAGACAGAAACACAATTTGGATGCCATGGCGCTACCATTAGCACCCACCCTTCATCTCTTTAACAGCTGTTCAGGCCTCCAAAGTCCCAGTTCAGGAAGTGAATCATACTATCTGCAATACAGTTGTCTTCCTTCCTTTGCCAGCTGTGGTACCTCAGATCCTCTCTTCTTATTGGACTGTGTATACAATAAGAAGTCACTTCCCACACCACTCAAGTCTAAACAGCCTAACAACCACATAACCCAAAACAAAGCATCTGACTGGTTATTATTATCACGGACTAACGATTAATCCTAAAATATTACACTTGTTTTAGGGAAATTGGGGTGACAATTAGATATTCCATGTTGTGCCACTCAAACATTTCTACAATTTACTTTATTGATCAGAGACTTGCCTTCTACCACCCTTGCTGTCTGTTCAGGTCTTGCTCATTTCATGTAGCATTTTCATTGCAAATTTCATCTTGGCCACTCCTCCAGAGGAATATATTATTGCATTTTCTATTTCTGTCACACTTTCAGATACCTTATGTCAAATTAATTTCTGGCAACAGTGTCCTCACCTCCGGGTATGACCTGGTCTTCTGCATCAGCACAAGGACATCTTCAACATTGGGTTCTCCAGTGGCCCGGTTGTTTTGCTTGGTCCCTATCCATCTTTGTCATAACTCATTGGATGTGAAAGGCAGATTGAGGTAGCCCTCGTTAGTCCCAGTATCTCTCCCTATCCCTATCCAAACAGTTCAACAACTAGAGTCGTTTGCAGTGGTTAAATGGAGGCGCTTTAATGATTGAGAGCCACAATCTGAGTTCTGCTAGTGCTTTTACTGCTTGCATGTACTTTCTACCAGGCAAAGATGACACCTTAGACTCTTTAAATGACCAGCTGCCACTGGAACGGACAACAACGAAACCACTGTGTCCTTTATCTACTATACATCATTAGTCCAAACTTAGTGATTCGCGCGGTTAGTCCGAGTGGTGGCTGCTCCATGGGCCTTTGGGGCCCTGCTTTGCCAACTGTGATGACTGAGATTCATGATCCAGCAGCTGTGTTTGCTTATTCGCATTCATGATCATAAGTATTGATCATCTTCAGAGGTGCAGGCACATAATTGGTGTAGTGTGGGTAGACCGTTATGCAAGTGCACAGGTTGGGTGCCCCGGTGCCAAGTCCCTACGCAACAAATTATAAAATAAAACACAGCATGGTGACACTCCTCTGGCACAGAACTATAAAGCCCCAGAAGAGGCCAATTGAATAAGTCTTCCTTTGACACCACCCTTCCCAGCTTGCAATAGGGTCAGGGTGTGTAGAGTGCAGCTCGCTTTTCATACCGTGATCTGTAGTTATGTAGGAACAGGCGAGGGGAGTCAAAGGAACTATGTCACTGGCGTTCGCAGGGTCATTTGATGATGTGATTCCCCCCTGCTTGATTGTTTGTGAAGCAGGGTGGAGAGCAGCTGCTGAGAGCTGGGTGGGTTTGAGAATGTGTCTGCCCAGTCCTCTTTATTCTATTTCAAAATGTGTGAACAGACCCAGAATATTTATTGAAGGTATCTAAAAGACATGCATGTTTTCCTACTGTTCCAGTCTCTCTCCTTTCTCACAGAGTCAGATTACAACGTTGGCATCAGATATCCTCACACCTTCTACCTCCCTTTTGGAGTTATAAAATGAGGTAACCTTCTCCACCAGCCCGAGGTCTCAGGCTAATCTTCTTCCTCTCCCAAACTCCTGAAAGGCCGCCATGCAAGTTTAGACCATTTTGATTGCTGAAAGGGATTTAATTTACCAAAAACATGAGAAACTGGCGTTTGGCAGCAAAGTGTGGATATGACGCTTTGGGGGAAAAATTGTGATGTAGCAAAAAAAAAGAAAACTGTAGTATTAAAATTTGTGTTTTTAAGAAAAAGCTAAAAAAAACAAGCATTTGCCAACTAATAGGTCTCGCATTTTAGACACTTTGACCTATTGGTATTGTAAATGACAATGCCTTTTATTATTGCAGGTTTTTAAACGCATAAATAAAAGGCATTGTCATTTAAACTGCCATTAGCTCAAAATCTCGCAATTGCGAGACCTAATGCATTGCAAATGCTTGTTTTAAGAAAGCCAAGAACTACGGGGCAGAACTGTAGACAGAAAGAGAGTACTACAGACAGACAGACTGTAGACAGAGAGATAGCACTACAGATAGTCAGAACTGTAGACGGAGAGATAGTGCTACAGGCAGTCAGAGATAGCGCTACAAACAGTCAGAACTGTAGATGGAGAGATAGCGCTACAGACAGGCAGATCTGTAGACTGAGAGATAGCGCTAGAGACAGTCAGAACTGTAGACAGAGAGATAGCGCTACAGACAGTCAGAACTGTAGATGGAGAGATAGCGCTACAGGCAGTCAGTCAGACTGTAGCCCGCGCACTAGGGGTAGAGGCAGAACTGTAGATAGAAGGATAGAACTTTAGAGAGTGGGTAGAAATAGAGGCAGGTGTGTATAGCTATATACAAGAAACCACTTTTTAGCCAGAGACATGGAAATAGAGATAGACTGATAGAAAGATAGAAATTTTCATAGTAGGCTAGACATAATGACAGAGGATTAGGAATATTGACAAAGAAATGGCTATTTTAGATGGAGGAAAAGAAAGAGAGATAGATCGAGAGACCAAAATGAATCTAAACCATTGTAAAGAGACAGACGTTAGTGCGGATGGACAAAGTATGGTTGTGTTTCTTTTTGGAATACTAAATACAACTTTAGACGAAGAGACCATTGATAGATTAGATTGATCCAGATAAACCTCTGTACTAAACCAATGTGTACTATATATATATATATATATATATATATATATATATATATATATATATATATAAAATCACTCTCTCTATATATATATATACATATATATATATAGAGAGAGTGATTTTTTTTTCATCGAAAGGTAGATAAAGCTTTTTGACGGAAATACAAACTTGTGCAGATAATGGCGTGAGTGAGTAAAAAAAAAAAAGGGACGCCAAATAATCAATACGGAGAATAAATAGTATTAAATAAAAAATGCAAAGCAAATGAGACCATTCAATAGCATGAGGTAAGGTTGAGAGCGCACAAAACATCCGGCCATCGGTTCACCATTTTCCAAGCAACCAGGAGCCTGCCACCCTCCAGGCAACGCCACAATGGGTGCGATTTCTACGCACAGCGCCTCGCAGTGCTTGTCTAAGCGTGTGTTGGTGATCTCACTACAGACACACAGATGGGTGTCATCATTTGGTTAAAATCCACCCTGTGTGCAGGTTTGATGAACTGTTCTGGTCACATTTAAACAAAGGTTTTTTTTTTTTCTTTTCGTCTCGGCTTCTCGTGTGGGCCGAGTTGGTGCGATGTCTGGGCTCAGAACAGATAATGTAACATTTCTCAAACATATGTTCGGATTTAGGTAGATCCCAGCGTTCTGCTGACATTTGTTTTACAGACGATCTGATTAAGTTTGAAGTCGAAGTAGAGTAAAGTAATCCATAGTAGGCAGGATGATGCCCGCTCCTGCCCGGAGGGATGGTGACTCCCCAGTGGTGCAGGATGCCAGCCAGGCCTGTCTTTTGCCCCCTTTTTAAACTCCATTACGTCCACTCCTGGCCTGCTTCTCGCCTCAACAGCCCGCTCATCGATTCCAGGTTTGTCTCCTCTTTGGAAACGGATTAGGTTTTGATGAGGCGCATTACTCTCAAGAAATAGTGCTCTTAGAACGTACTGCTTGCCACAAATATTGTATTCCAGCCACTGGGCCTGCCCCCCCGCAGTACCTGGGCTGCCTGGTGATGGTCTGTAAACAGCCAATAGACATTTGAAGAAGAACATTCCTGGTCGGCATCGAGAGGGTGATAATGTAAAACGAGCATTTGCAATGCAATAGGACTCGCATTTACGCGAGACCTATTGCATTGCAAACGGTAGAGATCACGGACAACGGGAGGGAGGGGAGGGGGCAGAAGGCAGGGACAACGGGAGTTCGGGGGGAGGGGGCGAAAAGGTGCGGACAACGGGAGTGCGGGCGGGGGCGAGAAGGCACGGACAATGGGAGTGCGGGGGGGTTGAGAAGGCACGGACAAGGGGAGGGAGGGGGGAGTAGAGAAGGCAGTAGGTGAACCTCATTAAAGAAAATAGTGCTCACAGTCTAACATGTACCGTGTAACACTGGAAGTAAAGGGGCCAGTAGCCATGGGAGGATACAAATGACAACATGGCCGTAATAAGGAGGGACTAACAAGTCTATACACGAATCCAAAGGCAGCATTTACGAAGGACAAAGACAAGCCAATGAAAAATATGGGCGGGGCTTCCCTCACGCACTGAACTACAGCAGATCTTCACCAGAGCAGCGCTTGCGTGCTTACTAGGCTCGACCTAAAAAGTGCAAGTTGATATCTGGGGGATCAAAAGTACCGTATGTCCTTATACATTTAAAGTTTTGGTAATAATGTACACTGGGTTGTTATGTTATGTTAGCGAATTTATATAGCGCACAGCTGCCCCAGCAAGTGGGCGTCCCGGCGCTATTGCTGCAGACTACAAGAAGACCATGGAGCGAGCACCTAAGGCCGCTCAGGCGCGGAAGAGATACGTTTTAATGACTTTGCGGAATTGGGCATGATCACTGATGCTCCTAATGCTCACAGGGAGCGAGTTCCAAAGTTTAGCGGCAAGAGTGCGAAAAGAGCGCCCTCCTGCTCGGACTTTCCTTGTTCTTGGGACAACAGCCAAGTGTTGGTCCCTTGAGCGTAGACAATGAGTGGGTACAAGGAGATTCGCCAGAATATCTGGAGCCTGCAGATTCAGAATTCTGTGAGCGATGCATAGTGTTTTAAACTCAATGCGTTTTGCCACTGGGAGCCAGTGCAATCTATAAATGGCGCTAGTTGTAGGACTCTTTTTTTGGGGCTTCTATATGTTCCGGGGCCCCACTGGTATCCAGCTGTTAATTAATGGCGGGAATAGCCTACACCAATCGGTTTGGGTAACCTACAATTACCTTGTCTTTCATTTAGGATAATTATCCTCGATGTGCCATAGCCCCGCCGGTACTGTTGAGGCATGAACAGAGGTTCTACAGGGTGAGTCTGACACCCTGGCATACCCATGAGAGCTGAGAGATCATTGTTTGTTTTTTAACCTGTTCGCATTACACATTATGGAGAAATGTTTTTTTTTTAAAATAATTTTTATATCACCACTGGTGCTGCTTGTCACCACACCACAAACAATGTTGTTTCAAATCACCAGTGCAAGCACATCGGGTCACGTTTTAGTTTGTACAGAGAGTTATGACGCTATCAAGGATGCATAGTAATCATGTATTATTGATCATGGTGTCTTTTGTTTCCCTTTTCCTTAGATTACCCTCAACTACGTTTAGGTACTATTCCTTATAAACATACGTGGTAGGTAGATTGTACCAGTCACTACCACGAGGTGTAGATAGTTTGCACTTTTGGTCCTGATGAATTGCCGTCTGATCTCTCAGACACTGTGGTAAGAAACATGTTGACCGTTATAGAGTAGAGAATTACAATCTTGAACTAATAAATTTAAGATATAAATTGCCACTCTAGTTTTATTTTAATCAGGTAGGAGCCATTATATTAAAGTATCTTTTTGGACTACCGAACCTGTTTTAAATCGCACCTTCACAACAATACATCTACACTAGCCTAGGCCCCTCACCCACACCTCACCATACGGCAAGGAACAGAAGATCTCCGCCAAAGAGCCCCATCATTGGGTGCCCGTCGGGTATTGCAGCGCCGACCCGACGAGGAGCAGTCCCGATGATGAAGCATGACACCTAGCTGGCTGGGTGTGTGAGGGCCTTAGTTCCGAAAGGAGGAATCCCCCTCCTCCTTTTCCACTTTCCCCTGAAGGATTCTGTGCCCTAAAGGGAATTACACATCCCATATCTCTCTGTACTCACCCCTTGGGTGACCTACCTAGGAACTGCATACCTTTTCTGTTTCTGAGCTAGTTGTAGGACACCTTCTCGGCAAGCCAAGCAACGTCCGGGCGGCTGCATTTTGCACCCTTTGAAGGCGGAGAGCCTCGGCTTAGTTCATCCCCAAATAGAGTGAACTGGCATAATCCAGCCTAGAGAGAATACTGGCCTGGACAATGACCTGCCGCATGGTGGGATCAAAAAAGCCTAGCAGTGGTTTAAGCCCCCGTAGCAGTCCAAAGCAAGTCCCAGCTACCACTTTGGTTTGGGCCTGAAAGGTAAGGGCGGAGTCCACCCAGACTCCCAGATTTTTTACAGCTTGCTTAGGGACGGGTGGACGACCCAAAGTAGAAGGCCACCATTGCTCACTCCATAGTGCAGCATCTTTCCCTACCAGCAGGATCTCTGATTTGCTCGCATTTAGTTGGAGGCAATTAGTTGTCATCCAATCTGCTATAGCTGTTAAGTCCTCCCTAAATTTAAGCGCGTCCTGCGAAAGATCATTAGATAGCGCCACGACTAACTGCGTGTCATCAGCATATGACACCACAGTTAGCCCTCTGCTCCTTGCCACTCCAGCCAAAGGTTGGATGTAAACGTTGAATAGGGTGGGACAGAGAGCCGAACCCTGGGGAACCCCTTGCTGGATGGCATGAACGTTGGAGCTAAAAGGGGGGACTGATACTTGAAAAGTTCTCTCTGAGAGGAAGGAAGCAAACCAGCTCAGAGCCAGGCCTCCGATAACCACCTCCCTCAGGCGCTGCAACAGGATCTTATGGGACACTGTATCGAATGCAGCGCTCAGGTCTAACAATATTAGGGCCGATGTCTGCCCTGCATCCAGTGTGCCCCTTAGGTGTTCGGTCACAGCCAGGAGCGCCGTCTCCGTGCTGTGGCGGGGGCGAAACCTGTTTTGTGAGGGGTCAAGCAGGTTATTGTTTTCAATGAATTGTGTGAGAATAGAATTGATATAGGCTTCAGTAATCTTGGATGCAAATGGAAGAAGAGAGATGGGGCGATAATTCTCTGGTTTAGAATCATCCAATGTGGCCTTTTTCGGTCTCGCTGAGCCAGCGCATGCGCTGCTCTGCGAGACCTTTAGTAAGGGGCTTTTGGAAGTGCTACTTTGCTGGCTACCAGCATGCGGTTACGCGCGCGTGCATGCGCAGCCGCCATCTGCCTGACTTTATTTCTTTACTTTTGCTATAATCGCGGCACCCGCTCTTTACTTTTAACATTAAAGGTGAAGCGCGGGTGCCGCGATTATATCAAAAGTAAAGAAATAGATGTTTTTCTATTTCTTTACTTTTGCTATATTCGCGGCACAGGCGCTTTACTTTAACGTTAAAAGTAAGCGCCGGTGCCGCGAATATAGCAAAGTAAACAAATAGAAAAACATCTATTTCTTTACTTTTGATATAATCGCGGCACCCGCTCTTTACTTTTAACATTAAAGTGAAGCGCGGGTGCCGCGATTATATCAAAAGTAAAGAAATAGATGTTTTTCTATTTCTTTACTTTTGCTATATTCGCGGCACCGGCGCTTTACTTTTAACGTTAAAAGTAAAGTGCCGGTGCCTCGATTATAGCAAAAGTAAACAAATAGAAAACAAGCATTGGCATAGCCAATAGGTCTTGCCTTTGGGACCTTATAAGTATTTAGTTATGCAGCACAATTGTTGCATGGCTAAACACTTATAAGGTCCCAAAGGCGAGACCTATTGGCTATGCCAATGCTTGTTTAATAAAGGAACCACCTTGGCCAATTTCCAGTCCCTAGGAACAACCGCCGTGGACATGGACATATTGATCAACTTGCAGAAACGAGGGAGAAGCAAGGGCAGGGATTTAAGAAATTGATCAGGTTTAAGGGGGTCAGCAGGAGAACCAGATTTAATTTTCCTGCATATCGTGAGCATATCCTCCTCTGAAAGTACCGGAAAGGCCAAAAGAGCCTGGGCAACAGAGGGCCCCTGAGCAGGGCCATCCTTGACCGCAGAGTGACCGCAGAGTGAGGAAAAGTTCTGTAAATGCTCTCCACCTTCTTAACAAAGAAGGTAGCCAGAGCCTCGCATTGCTGGTTTGAAGAGAGGCAGGGTGCTTTGGATTGCCCCAACGATTTAAGGTCCTTAAGTATGGCAAAGATGCATTTGGCGGGATTGCCACTGTCTCTGATCACCTCTGCATAATAAGCAGCTCTTTCCCTCTGAACGTCCTTGTGGTATTCTTTAATAGCTGCCCGGTATCTCCCTTTCAGAACTGGATCATATTCCCGCCTCCACGCCCGTTCCATACTTTTGCAGATTTTCCTGGCAGCCGCCAGATTGCTGTTATACCTTGGGCTAGAATGTCTACTCCGGCTCTGTGCCCACTTGGCGGGAATGAGGGTGTCGAGGGAATGAGAGATCCAGTTAGAAAGGGCATTTGCGGCCACTTCTGGATCATTGGGCAGATTAGGTGTATGCATAGAGAGAAGCGCATGGAACTGTTCGTGGTTCAGTTTATGCCACGGGCGTTTTAAGACTGGGTTTCGGTTGGGTATGGATGAAGTGATTTCCTTGACATTAGGGGAATTTGCTTCTATAGATATTTTTAGTAAATCACAAGGAAGCATTTCATCATCTGTATTGATAAAGCTGTGTATGACATTGTCACTACTGCTGTACCAGGTCTCAGCCTACAAGACTGGCGTAAGTTAGGGTTACATCTGCTCTCTTTACATGAAAGGCCTTTGTAACCTGAACAGTAGCGCTAGTTCACTTATACTTTGACATCAGTCTAATCTATAGGGTGGTGATGGTAGGTATGAGACTTGTGTAACCACTACATTTACCACGCTGTCCCTTCCAATATCTGCCTGAAAGGTACAGGACGGATGAGTAAGGGGAAAAGAAGAAAGATGCTATATGCACCTAGAAAATGAGGGCATATTCTTTTGCATACACCCAGATAATTTGAACAGCCTGTAAAACCTTTTTCTTTTTAGCTAATGTTTATTATAACTGTTTCCATGGTTGAGTTTGGCAACGCTATTGTAGTGGGCCTGCCTGCTAGCATCAATCAAAACGATACTTCATTCTATCACTGAATGTTTTCACAGGAAAATAAATCAACCACATCTACTGTATATTTGAGGAGCTACACTGGCTTCCCTTGGAGGTATTGATAACTTTTTAAATCTGCTGTCTCGCCTTCAATGATATTCATCTAGGTAGACAGAGCTACCTCGTGCATTTATTGATGATGGAGGTTCAAAAGCATCTATGAAGAAGCACACACTTCACCTGGAAACACTGAAATTCTGAACGAAGAAAGCACTAGGACAATCATTCTCCAGGGATGTAGGCAAACATTTGGAACCCCTATCAGTACAACTAGGAACTTTACCTGACATTCAGAAAATGTCTAATGATCCACCATTTCAAGTTATGCTTGGAATTATGGTATCTAGTGGTTTACAGTCAAAGAAGAAAGACTGAGTTGGATGATCTCACCATGTCTCATCATAAGACGTAACTACAGCCACTGTCGCTTATACTATCCCTCACTGTTCTGCTCGCACACCATATCTTTTTAAGGATCCCAACTACATGCAGAATAGGTGACTGTTGTATCTTTCACGATTCTATAATGAAGTATTATGTATGATAAAAAAATTATTATTACATTCTTCGTAATACTGTTGGCAATACTAGCGCAATAGAAAAAGAAAATCGAATTATTTTTAGGTAAACAGTGCTGAAAATATATTGTTTTACCAACATATGTTTAGGTTTCCCATAGCTCTGTGATCCAACAACCACAGAGATATGGAAATATTTCAAAAGTGTCCAGTGGATTTTTGCCCATTGTATTTGATAAGTCGGGTTTGCGCGCCTCACTTAATTCTGGAGTAACTATTGATGCTCTACCTCTTTCAAAGTTCACCAACCACATCTGGACTAAGCTCTGACAAAGATGCAGTAAAAGTACACAAGCATTTAATTTAGTAAAAATTATGGTTTATGCATCACAAAAATACAGGAAACGAATACAGTGTTATGAGTGACCATTGAAGAGGACCAGTTCATAGAAGGCTATTGCTTGGAGCAGTGCATCACACATCTCTTCTTCTCGGTTTGCTCCACTTCTCTGGAACCTATTTCTGTATCGCACCACTGAATCCCGTGGGAAGACGACTCGTGGCTCCGTGTTGGTAACAGAGTCCAAGAGAAACTGTTTAA
Organism: Calotriton arnoldi; assembly: GCA_963921515.1. Lineage (NCBI taxonomy): Eukaryota > Metazoa > Chordata > Amphibia > Caudata > Salamandridae > Calotriton > Calotriton arnoldi. Next base: position 494,330 of record CAWUFW010005672.1, read on the forward strand.
CAAGGTCCACACCGCTGGTCCTCGAATCCCCGATTATCAGTTCAAAGTGCTTTCCCACTGTGCTTCTGGCCATGTTCAACACCCGGTGGTCACCGCCGTTCAAGAAGTCTTTATCCAGCAGAGCAAAAAGCATTGCTTCCACAGTGCGAAGGTGCAACGTAACCGGAAAAAGGCTGACATTTTGAGCAGAGAGTGAGGTTTTCTCCAGAATGTAATAATCTGCTTCAGGGATCTTGGAAGCAATAGCAGAAATCTGAAAGGTGGGAAAATATTTTTTTATTAGAGTTTGTAATGAAATCAGCACTGCCGATTGAAAATATAGAACTCAGCAAGAATCTTTTGCTAAAACATTTCGGTCAGAAGAGGATAGCAGTCTTGATCATGTACATAAATTAAAGTTTGTTTCCCTCACTTTTTTCTATGAAACTTCATTATTACAATAGTGCATTTTAGGACCACTTTGATCTAATCTGTAAATTATACATCTACTCACCCATGACAATTGAGCTTCTATGTGATTTGAGTTTAGGATATATTGTAACTTCCAAAAGATAACCTTTATCTCAAAGTTCCTTTAAAATGCAACAGTAGTATATGATCAATATACAGAAACAAAACACAGCGGAAAACAGAAAGTTAGAAATGAGGAATGAAATGTATGCACTCTAAATAAATGGCTCTACTCATAACACTGTGCGTGAAATTTTGTGGTCACAGCTTACGGGGTTGAAAAGCCGTCGACAGTATTTTAAGCGAACCATTTACCAGCTTTGATTATGTCAGATGGCTGGTTTAATTTTGTATTAAACCAATGGTCGACTTTTTCAATATGGAAACTTCTTTTCTATGTCACAAAATTTCACGCACAGTGTTATGAGTTCCATGTTCACTTGGGGACACTACGCACTTACACTGAGTGTTTTATGTAAATAATTATGTATATAAATATTTTGGACTTACCAGTAGCTCGTTGTATTTTGTCTCACTTCTCCTTCTGACATCCCCCTTACCCCTATTATATTGCCACTGTGCATTGCAATATTGTGTATTACATACAATTGACTCCACAGGAACCACTGTTTCTGATTATAGCTAATATGCCCTGGTTCTTTGTGAGTAGGATTTCCCTTGTTGCTTCCTACACGGCTCTTTAAGCGGTGGCTGCACCACAAGAGATTAATTGTGTTTTAGAATTTTTCCCCATACCCTATTCCTATATAGGGTTTAAACTGTGTTCACTTGGGGTAAGATGTCCGAAAGAGAAGCGCCACTTTATACTGATGAATATATAGCAAAGATTATTAGTGGGCCTTCACTCTTTTCTGCACAACCTAATAAACCAGTGAGCCAAAGATAAATACTATTAGAAAAACTTGAAAAAATAAAGAAAAAGCATGTTAGAACAGAGCTACATGCTCGCATGCTGACTGAGTATCTGAAGGCAGGAATTATTCCACAAGGCCTACAAGTGAGAAACGAACCTGGAATTTTTCGAGAAGATCCAAAATTTAAAGGCGGTTTTAGTCACATCTCGACTACCTGTTCGCGCCACTGGATGGTGTTAGGAGTAGAGACTGCATTAGAACACGCACAAGCAGAACTAAAAGAAATTGAAGATCTAGAAAAAGAATTGCTAGGTGGAGATGGTGTTATAGAGGCTAAAGCACTATTAGACAAATTGAACAAAACCATTGAAGAATGTAATTCTTATGAGCTGAAGAAAAAGGCAGATAAGGTGACCAAGGACATCAAAAACTTCACCAAGGAGAAAGCTTATCCGTATTTGTGAGAGGATTACTATACTACATTTACGACACAAAACAGACAAAACACTTGGGGAAGATTCAAGAGGAATCAGCCAATTACTTTCTCAGAATCCTCAGGGGGCTCAGACGAGACAGATGCACAACCAGGTCCTACTCACATAGATACCCAACGTGGTCAGCCTTTTTTAGAGAGAGGTCCCAAAGGCAAAGGCAAGACATGGTATCAGTACCCACGAGAACGCCAGACACGGAGGAAACATTACCAATGGGGTCCACATGTGGAAATGTACCTTTTTAAGGGGCACACCGGTGCAGGGGTCACCCATCTCTGTCCACGGATCCTTAGACTAACAAAGTAGAGATTGACACTGAAGCTGAAATTCAAAATAACAAGTTTATTCACTCATGAGTGAGACCACGTCCATACAACACCCTCAAGTGTTCCAGGAGGTAGTGACTTGAATACACAGACCATGGGCCTTTTATACTGTGTTTTCTGGACTGGTAAGCATGTCGTTACAAATAGAAGGTACACGCATACACAGGAATAGTTACAGCCAGACATGGGCAGATGAGTAATCACTTAGTCAGCAAAGTGAGAGGGGGAACAGAACTGCTTACATCAGTAGGATATGATAGACAGTTACATTCTCAAACAGGTGCATTCTAGCAGCTACAGGCCTTTCTGAGCTCATACATTGCTCTGGCTCAGTACAGAAGGAGTTAACTAAGGTTGATGACTCAAGCAGAATAGAAAGGCAAGCAGCAGTGAAGACAGAAGAATTACATAGCTAACAAAATGGATGCCACAGACAAGATGGCTTCAGCTTATGCTAACAGAAATTATTACACGTTTTCCACACACAACCATATTAAACAGCAGCACACCAGACACTGATACCATACCCATCTTCAACCTGTCACAACATACATTATCCTCTGCAGAAATCTCCTTATTGAGTCTATCATTTGTGATCACTGGAAAAAACATTTTTTTCAATTTAAAGACAGAATTATTTAAATTCTTTTGTAAGATCCGCCTCAAATTGTTTTCCAAAGACAGACCTTTTACTCCAGTAGACTCGGTCTAAGACCTCCCTCCACTTTTTATCTTCCATATCACTGATGCCACCCGAGCTGCTCACGTTTGAAAAGATTATACTGACTGGCTTAGACGACCTCAAATCATCCAAAAGCTTTATTCCATTTAATATCACTCTACAAGAGAGGAAAGCATTACAAAACCTCAAAAATGACAAGGGCATAATTCTGAAGCCAGCCGATAAAGGGGGAGGCATTGTTATCCAAGACAGAAAAGATTATGAAAAAGAAATCCAAAAACAAATCAATGAAGAAAGACATTATAAAAAATTGTCATCCATCCCTTACCAGATATAAAGAAAGAGATCCTCAAAATCACCTTAGAAGGTAAAGAACAAGGTTTTATCAACAAGAAAGAGTTTGAGTTCCTGAATACAGAAAATCCCTGTACCCTTGTCTTGTATACTTTGCCTAAGATTCACAAGAGCACAACGGATCCCCCAGGACGACCGATACTCTCTGGATGTGGTTCGGCTCTTGAACCCCTAGGCAGATACATTGATTTTTTTATCAAAGACTTTGTCCCTATACAGGAAACCTATGTCAGGGACAGTATGTTCATGATTAATTTGATTGACAACATGCCCTATAATTTTGAGACAGATTGGCTGTCTACTTTAGACATCTCTTCTTTATATACCAACATACCCCAAGAAGACAGTATTGTAATAATTGAGAAACTACTAGAGACAAGAACTAAGCCATTACAGGTCCCCACAAACTTTATCATCTCCTTGCTGTGGATTGCCTTACAATACAACTATTTTGTTTCCGAAGGCAAGTACTATCAGCAATGCTCGGGGACATCTATGGGAGCGGTTTTCGCTCCCAATCTAGCAAACATTTACATGGATCACGTAGAACAGACCTTTGCCCTCTCTGCATTGAATAACTACTGTTCCAACATCAGATGTTGGAAACGGTATATTGATGATATTTTTTTAATATGGTCAGGGCCTGAAGAGGATTTCCACGAATTTGTGAAGTACCTGAACAGGGTACAAGAACACCTCACATTCACATCCACTATTGCCAAATAAGAAATAGCTTTTCTTGACTTAGCAATCAAACATGAAAATGGCGTATTATATACCAGCCTCCCATGGAAGCCTACTGAGAGAAATACACTTCTTGCATATAAAAGTTACCATCCGCGAGCCCTGAGCGATGGATTACCATTTGGGCAATTTCTGCGCTTACGTAGAAATTGCTCCCATAAAGAGGACTATATGAAAGAAGCCCAGGTATTGAAGGCCAAACTGCTAGCTAGAGGCTATCCCAACAAAGTAGTAAAAAACTCCCTCAAACGAGCATGGTTTTGCCCTAGAGAAGACCTACTTACCATCAAAGAAACAAAACCTGTAGATAAGCTCATTTGTGTAATTACTTTTGGCATCCACACAAACAAGATTCGCAACTTGATCACTAAGAATTGGAATCTGATTAAGAGTATAGATTCAGATATTGAGACACCCATGTTTGCATACAAACGAGGTAAAAATGTAAAAGACCACCTCGTACATTCCTCCACACAAGCTATTATGATGAAAAAGACAAGAACACTTGAATCAGCGTGGGGCCTACCTGAGATCAAAGGTCACTATAAATGTGGTAATTGTGTCGCGTGTGCTTTCACTACAGAAACAGATTCATTTGTGCATGCTAGTGTAAAACAAGGTCTCAATTTCTTTTCAAATTGTAATACCAGAAATGTTGTTTATTGTGTATGGTGCCCTTGTCTTCTGCCATACAGAGGACAAACGCAACAACCAGTCAAAGCACGGATTTGTCAACACAGGAGTAGAATAAGATGTTCAGTACCAAATGCTCCTCTGGTGTCACATTTCAACAAAAAGAATCACACAGCCGATGAAATCAAATGGCAGTTCATTGACAAAGCAACAGTCCCAGAAAGAGGAGGGGATATCTCACACATTTTACAAAGACTAGAATGTCAATGGATTGAAAGAACTAACTCCATCGTGGAAGGACTAAACACAGCAGAAGAATGGCGTGGTTTCGTGGCCACTCTAGCAAACTGAACGATTGACATTATGGAACTATGTTCATACACACACTGGTCAAACACCATGTCCAGGAACATTACATCAACATCTGCTTTCATCTGGACAACTGTAGTTATATACACGTGACTAGCTTCATTCATGCTATTTCCGTAATTTTCCCTTGTGTGTGTGTTTTCGTGGCCATTCCAGCCAAATGGTAGGTAAATGTGTAATCAGGTCCATCCACACATTGTCCCTTATTTTGTCTAATGTCAACAGCGCCCCACGGACCCAAGCTCCAACACAACCAGTCTTTATGTTCCCGTATTCCTGTTTATTCCTGTTGTTACATCCAGCACCTCCATTCCTTGAGATCTGCCTTGATTGTAATCCCTCCACGGGAATTCCGCTTACCATACCCACTTATGTGAGTTACATGCAGCAATTGACGAGCGACCCTGTCGCTTCCATGATACCATTGACAGACGGCTCCTTCCTGATGCTAACCCGTCTGAGTATTTTTACAGGGCTTTAGCACGACTGACCCGCATCAGGCCTTAACATTTAACTATAATTTTTGCCTAATATTTTCAGCATCACTTTACTTTAGAATTTGAGTACTGTATGGTCTTGTTAAGTACCGGATGAAAATTACAGCCTCTGACCACATCCGATTTTCTTCATGCGATCGTGGCATACTCCCTAGCGATCACAGAGTAAAGGATAAGACTCTGCGAATCCTGTCCACTACCTTAGTCTGACTACCGTCTTGGTATTTTAGCGGCTTTCACTGCCTATATTATTGCCAACGAGCACCACCCTTTTCATTTATCATTGAAGACGGACTCGCGCTGTCTCCGTTGTCTGACACGATGCAGCTGCACGTGTCCTCGGATTGATCTCTGCTGCCACTGTGCCGCATCCGAGGTAAGAATACGGCCAGCCCTTCTCTCCCACCCAGCCTTAGCCCTTTCTACCCCTGATTAGAGCGTCTTTTTCCTCACCAGAAAAAAAGTCCACCCTACAAGCACTGTTCGTGTTTTTCATCATGTTTCAAAACAATTGGCATGAACGGATTGCCGTGAAACCAGAAGCTGCTTATCCACATCAGCTCTCCCCTAAGACTGTCCCTCCCCTCCCTGGAGTAAGTCAATTGATTATGTTTTTTTTTTATATACTGCTAACCCAATCCTTATAAATCTGACTACAGCGCAGGTTACACTCCCTCTTAACATATATTTTTTCCATTTTTAAATAGTTCCGGGCTGGGTTCCCATGTGAGTAATTTCCATCCTTTCCGCTTTCACCTACCTTGGTAGCACTACTTTCACCTTCACTAAGACAGTCTTATCTTCAACCAGGTATTTGTCCTCCTGGCTCAGATTAATATAATTGGATTGTTCTAATTGGTTTGGCCCTTGAGATTCATTTAATTCCTTATCATTCCAAGATTGTCCCTACATTGATAGGTCCTGAAGAGACCCCCTCACAGCTTACGGGGTTGAAACGCCGTTGACAGTATTTTAAGCGAACCATTTTGATTATGTCAAATGCCAGCTTTGATTATGTCAGATGGCTGGTTTCATTTTGTATTAAACCAATGGTCGACTTTTTCAACATGGAAACTTCTTTTCTATGTCACAAAATTTCACGCACAGTGTTATGAGTTCCATGTTCACTTGGGGACACTACGCACTTACACAGAGTGTTTTATGTAAATAATTATGTATATAAATATTTTGGACTTACCAGTAACTCGTTGTATTTTGTCTCACTTCTCCTTCTGACATCCCCCTTACCCCTATTATATTGCCACTGTGCATTGCAATATTGTGTATTACATACAATTGTCTCCACATGAATCAGAATAGCAAGCATTTATTGTATTGATATACTTTATTAATATTAGCACAAATAGCGGCTGGTGGGTATATATATATACACAACATATTCCTATACAATATAAAATAAACATATATGCATATACACATGTATCCATCTCTATATATATATATATATATATATATATATATATATACATATACACATATACACACACACACACACACACACATTACAAATATCTATATGTAAATTCCATTAAAGTTTGCATAAATACAGAATCAAACACATGTAACCCAAAGAGGCTCACGTTATAGAAGTGGCGTAATACAACCTGTCCAACCGCTGCATCACTGCGCTGTGCTGATTCCAGGCAATAATGCTGCACAAATAAATGCACACTCTTCGAGGTCGCAGCACAAAATATTTTCTCCAGAGGCAATCCGCAAACAAAGCAGTTGAGGCGGACACTGCCCTAGTTGAATGATCCCTGGTTTTTGTAATTTGCCTGCCTTCGAGTGGCAAAAAGTGGATCGCGGCTGAGATCCATACAACGATGGTTGCTTCTGTGATTACAGCATCCTTATGAGTGTGTGCATATGAGACCAACAGCTGGTCAGTTTTTCTCAGCTGTTTAGTGTGATGTAGGTAGAAATGTAGACATCTTTTATTATCTAGCATATGCATAGCCGGTGAGGTCAGATTCGGGAAGAAAATCCGTAATATTAAAGGCTTATTGAGGTGGAAGTCAGAAGGGTCTTTAGGAATGAATTTTGGATTAGTTCTGAGAACGACAGACTCAACCGTGAAGTGCAAGAAGGGTTCTTGAGTTGTGAATGCCAGTATCTCACTCACCCTTCTGGCTGAAGTGAGCGCTAGCAACAATGTGACCTTCCATGTGAGAAATTTGAGGTCTGCTCTGTGTATGGGTTCGAATGGACTCTTCATGAGTTGAGTAAGAACTACGTTCAAGTGCCAGTCCAGGGAAGGGGCCATTACCGGAGGAAAAACTCTGAACAATACTTTCATGAACTGCTTGATGATTCTGTTCGAGAACAAAGAGTGAATGTGAGGAACACCTAGATTTAGATGTTGCAGCGAGATGTACCTTGACAGAGTCATGCACCAACCTAGACTGTGCTAGCGAAAGGAGACAGGGTAGTATCTGCTCAGGTGATGCCTGTAGAGGATGCAGATTTAGTTTCTGGCACCATAAGCCAAACGTCTCCATTTAGGCTTATATGTTTTTATCGTGGCTTCCGCCCTTGCTTAGGAGGGAATATCCCTGCTGTCCTGAGCAATATTTAGATCTCTGACTTCATGGAATTTAGGAGCCATGCACATAAGAGGAGAGAGGTCAGGACTAGATGGAGGACCTGGCCTTGGTTCATCGCCAATGCTGCCAGGGCCACCTGGAAGCTAATCGGATGAAGCGACACTGCTCCGCTTTCATCTTGCTGGGACCTTTTGGTATTAGAGGTATATTGGGAAAAACACAGGCAAAGATTCCGGACTATCTGATCGAAAAGGGATCCTGAATGTGGATGCCAAATTGCATAGAACGGGCATTTGCGATTCTCGTCTGTTGCAAAGAGATCTGGTGACCAGAGCGAGAAGATCCTGTTTAGCACTGACTTATCGAGCTCCCATTCCTGACAGCTGTTCCTAGTTCTGCTTAGCATGTCTGCTAAAAGATTGTTTGTCCTGGGAACATGTTCGGCCCGAAGATTTATTCTTTGTGTTGTCAGCCAGCTCCAGATTTCCTGAGCTTCCTTGGACAGTGCCAGTGATCTTATGCCCCCTTGTTTGTTCACCTAATGCATGCTGGTGGTATTTTCCATGCAACTTAACAACTAAGACTCGCTATGCTAGGCAGGAAAGCTTGGAGACTGAGATGGATGGCTTTGAGCTCCAGGCGATTAATATGCCTGCTCCTTTGGAGTGGAGACCACTTTCCTTGAATTTGCAGGTCCTGCAGATGACTGCCCAACCACTCTAGTGAGGCATCCGTAGTTATTACCAAGTCGGGTATTTGAGGTTAGAATGTGAGGCCCTCTGATAGGTGGGAGATCTGGGGACCACCAGGCTACTGCTTTCAGCATACCTGAAGTGATGTTCACCCAGTCCTCGAACGATCCTTCTGTTTGAATCCATGGGTTTGTAGCTGTTCCAGTAAGGCTCTCATTTTCAGGCGTGTGAGAGGGGTCAGATTGGTCGCTGATAACATCATGCCCAGAGGCTATTTGAACAGACGCCCTGAAACCGTCTTTTTTTTGTATAGTTTGAGAGTCAGTTGCTTGAGCCTTCGTTACCTGTCCCGGGATAGAACGCCCAGGAACGTTAACTTCTTGGATGCAATAGCTGATGATTTTTGATAATTTACAGCGAGACAACTTTAGGCAAGCCTCTGTGGCATTGGACGGTTGAAATGCTGTTGGTGCTTCTTTCAACCAGTCGTGGAGGAAGGGGAATACCTGATGACCGTCCCTCCTGATAGAAGCTGCCTCAGGGGCTAGGCATTTGGTAAATGCAGGGAGCTGATTTGAGGCTAAATGGGACAACTTTGAATTGGTAATGGGTGCCGGCTACAGTGAAGTGTAGCTATTTGCAATGTTTGGGGTGGATGGGGATGTGGAAGTATGCATCCTGTAAATCCAACGTTGTCACGTGGTCTCTATGTTTAGGAGATGTAGGATGTCGGAGAGTGTGACCTTGCAAAAAGCCTGTGTCCGTAAATATTTATTTAATTTCCTGAGGTCTAGGATGGGTCGCCATTCCCCTGTTTTCTTGTCTATGAGGACAAAACGAGAACAGAAGCCCATTCCATTGCTGAGAATGTGGGACTTTTTCTATGGCACCTTTCCTTAGCATAGCGAGCACTTCCTTCCGAAGAAGGTGGAGATGAGGTGGGTGCCCTCGTTTTGGTGGAGTGGTGGGCGAAATCTGGGAGAACCCTAACCTGTGACCCTATGTGTTGAGATCTCGGCCCCATTAGTCTGAGGTCATCTTACGCCATAAATGAGAATTTCTTTTACATTTTTTCTCCCACAGGATGGTGTTTTGAAGGGGGCGTAATCGGCCCTACAGCATTGTCACTGTTTTCTGACAGTGTTTCCTGCCTGCCTTCTCCTTGGTGGTTGCTTGATGTAGGCTGCTGCTTGGTAAGCTGGCGTAAAGGGCTGCTGAGAGGGCTGATATTTCTAATGTCTCTGGTATCTTCCTCAATATGAAAAAGTGTATTTCGCGGGCCTCTCTAAGGGGTGTTTTTCGAAATTGTAATGCGCCCAAAGATCTTGCGGAATCTGTGTCCGCAAACAGAGCGTCACCATCGTATGGCATATCTAACATTTTGCATCTCAAGTCTAAATGTGTGGCCTTCAACCAACCTTGATGTCTTAGGACTGCTGACCCTACCAGCTGTCATGATCCTATTGAAATGATATCCTTATCGCAACCTATGATTTCCGATGAGGAGTTTTCTCCCTCCTGCAGAATCTCTCTCTTTTTTTTGTTGCTTCTGCCTTTTTGTCTTCGGGCAGAAATTTCATGCTTGTGGTGATGTCTGACCACATCTGGGGGTCACACCTGCCCAGTATTGCCATCAAATTGGCCGCCCATTCAGTAGTACTGGACATGGTTGAGAACCTCAATCCAATGTTATCAAGGCATCCGCTTTGCTTATGAGGAGGTGTTGTGATTGGTGTGGAAGGGTTCTTCGAACAACAGTGAGTCGCTTGTGTGAAGACAGAGTTGGGTTTGGATGTTCACCACAGATGGTGGTGAGTTTTCAGGCGCTTTGTATTTCTTATTGATTCTTTGTAGGACTGCTGTGTGACTGTAATTCCTCCCAGATATAATCAACAATTCGAATAGGTCTCACAGCCTCTTTGCTATTGGAAGTTGGAAGCGTTTGGCCGCCCATTCCATGAGGGTATGGAAACCATCAAAATTCATCAGGTGAGAAATCCATTGGTTGTGCTGCCGGAAGTGAAGGCATCGGTATTAAATAATCGTCCCATTTATCGGGTACAGATTAAGTATTGTGAATGTGACCTTCTCACTAATCACCCGAGGCAAATGGGAAGCATAGCAATATTTGACACCAGGGTCATTCTTGGAGTGGCAGGAGCATCGGAGGATGCTGACATATCAGAGATGTTGTGACCTTGCAGGCTCAGGAAACTGTTTGTAGTAATCCTGTAACATGCCCTGTACGTCTAGTACTAGAGCTACAGGGACCTGAAGCATGCCCTCTTAAGTTGGAGGTGGAGCGAAGTGGTAAAAATTGCTCCACATATTGCCTCTCCAAATATTGCTGCCTGTTTTAGACAGGCTCATATTAGTCTCCTTCATTCTTGATGGACTATGTAGTGTCTTTGGTTTTTGTTGACGACTACCGTGCTTTTGTCTTGTCGACAAGATTGACATAGACGAGGCAGTCGTAAACGAAGGTAATATAGACGACCGTCGTAGACGATGCCGTCATAGACGAGGCCATCATAGACGAGGCCATCATAGACAACCGTCGTCTACGACCAAAGACAGTCGTAGACGACCGCCGATGACAACAGTCATAGACGAGGTTATCGTATGCAGCCGTCATAGACTAAATTTTGACAGCGGTTTTGTTGTAGATGCCTCATCGTCAGGTTATGATTCACCACGACTGGCTTCTGAAGAGTATTTCCCTGATGTAGTGTTAGGGCTGAAGAGGGAGTTGTATTGTCCGATATAGCCTTTGAGGAGGTTTTTTCCCTTTTCGCTCTCTGAGAAGTGCCTTATGAAGACTCATAGGGAGTGTCTTTTTTATGGCTTTTCTCTGCGCCTCTGGAGACCCTTGGCGCAACCTCTCCTGTGAGGTGAAAGAATCCTCACTGTCCTACTCATCAGAACTGGCAGATTTAAGTTTCTGTAGCCACAATAATAGCCTCATCTCTCTATATGTGAGAGTTTTAGAGGAAAAGGTAAGACCTATTTTGTAGTCCTTTACCTTATGGGCAGGTTGAAGATAGTAGATACACTTCTAATGTCTTCCGGGTGTAATCTCTCCTTTTTCTGCTGCTCTGACATATTAGTGCCAGGGTCAGAGAAATGAAATGGGAAATATAATTTTACATGATCCAAAAAGAAGTACTAGCTGAAGAAACTGAGCAAAGCTCAGAGAGACTCCTTTCACACGACGTGTGGTAGAAAATCTGAGGGACTCAGCCTCTCTTGGGAGTGCTCTACAGGGTGCTATCACCTGATTGGTTATAGTTCACGTTTGGCCCTTTTTAAAAAAGGACATGGATAGGCTATTAAAGTGATTGTTAATTGCCATTATAGCTTATGATAATGATACATACTGCTTTATTATTGTACCGTGGGACTCCCACTTCGACGGCGGGGAATGATTCAAGCATGTGAATCTATGAAAGATCGAAGACTGGAGAACTTCTGATAACATAGGTGCTCAAACGCAGTCAACACAGCAGAGATCTTCAGGTGGTTAGAACAGTTCTGCTGCACCCAAGAAAGCAAGCCTGTGCGGCAGCATTTAAAATTTCGAGCTCTTGACAAGGGACAAAGGGAAGGAAGAAGTTACTTACCTGTAACATACTTGTGGTGTTGCAGATTCATATTCTGGACGTTTTCCTACAATCTAGTGTAGAGTCCATAATATTTTCACATTTTTTATTGGTTTATGGTCAGACATCCTTCGTTTTGGTTTCAGGCTTATGCTGAATGAATCATACCATTTCCTGAAACCCACAATGCAGACACTTCTCTAAAGAACTATAATGAAAGCCAAACGTCATGAAGTCAGGAGAGTACCTCTGTGAAAGTGGAACTGCACTAACAGTTTAAATGAAAGGAGAACATTTTATCAGTATTTTACTGATAAAATGAAGATAGAAAAAAAGAAATTAAAATGAACGACTCCATCAGCCACAACACTATGGGACTTTACTTAAGGCAAACACCTGTGAAAAGTCCTGTGCTTCTTTAACTAGCACAGTGTGTGCATGGAATACAGACCCACCACCTTAGATTACATTTTTTCCACTATAGGGGCTTTGAGTTTTTTCAGAGTGCTCCCCTGAAGAACTGGGTAACATATAGAGAGACCAAAAGTTGCAAAACAAAAGGAAGAAGATGCTGAGTGGATTCCTTAAAACACTAAGAACATGGTTAATGTTTTGCAAAACATTTACAGTCAACAAAGACATGTCTTAAGAGAATGACTGAGTTTAGAAGGGGCTCCGTGGTCAGGTATGAAAAATATACCTTTTGAATTTTGCCTAGCCTATAACACACATTATCCCTGGAAGGATCATTACAAGTTCCACAATCTCCGTTTACCCAGGGGCCACGCCGGATGAAAGGTGTGTAACCTATTTTAGTGAATAGAGAATTAAATTCTGAGAACAAAAGTCCAGGGGCACATTAAGCCACAATGACCCAACTGGACGCTGAGCTACCTCAAGGGTCTTTTGAGGGGGACTTCGAGAATAACACCCAAAAGAGCAAAAATAAGGTATCTGTAGAATGGTGTAAGGGGATGTAAAGGATTGAAGCCAATTGCCATTTTGATAATTTGATTACCAAACCTGATGAATTTGGAACTTAAAAAATTCCACAAAAGCCTACAGAGCCTTGGGCAATGACTAAGATTCAGAGTTACACAAGACAACAACATTTTCTACACTACATTTTGAAATCCATCCAGATGTTTTTTACTTTGACATCAACATCTCAGAAACAGAACCAAAAATCTAGGTCTCATAGAGGACCAACCTTAATGTGAGGATAATCCTTGAAAGGTACCTCGACTCTATACAGAAGACCAATATTGAATAGAGGTTCAATCTAGACATCAAAAAGACCTTAGGCCTCTAAAAGATGTCTGACTGCAGATAAAGAATGACCTTGAATGGAGAGCTTACTTCCATCAGACAATTATCCATAAAAAAGCAAAACAGGAGTAAAAAAAGATTAGAACTGTGCATCAGTACTCCGGTCTCGACTCACCAATGCTGCAGATGTTAAAAGATCTTCGAACACTACAGATGTGCCTAGAACAGATGTTATTCAGAGAACTATACACATCACCAAACTAAAACACGTGTTTCCCAGACTTGGAACAGAAAAGGCCAGCTCACCTTTGAGGAAGACATTTCCTTGAACTTTGGAATTGGATAGTTTCTAAGTCAATGATGGTTAAACATGGGTCAATCAGCTTTGTGTCAGTCAGATTCAGAAGGAGGAAGGTGAATATGGGGAGCAGCTGGGTGAGAAGAAGGATATTATACTTGGAATAAAAATCGTATTGCAAACACGGAGGAATAGGGATTGGAAGCGTTTCCCATCAATGAATCACTCGCTAAACTAAATCTCATGCAGCTCTCCAGTGGAATAATCTCTGTCTTTGGGTAGAGAAGAAGATGAGTTCCTTATGGAGAAAGTGACACGAGCATCTTCATCTACGTCTGAACTTTAAAACCCCAGTCAAGGCGATCTCTGTCAAATCATGTGACCCGATAGACATCAGAGACCAAGTGCTACTGGACCTTATGGGAGTCCATTCTGCAGGTAAACATACACTCAATCAATCAGCATTTGTAGAGCACAGCACTGTAACCCCTAGGGGTATCTGGGCACTGGGGTGCGAGGTCTCCGTCGAAAAGCCAGGCCTTGAGGAAAAAGGGGACGGGACGAGCATAAAAAGGCAATACAGAGGGCAGAAAAATGAGCAGAAAAGGCAAAACAGAGGGCAGAAAAACGAGCAGAAAAGGCAAAACAGGGCAGAAAAACGAGCAGAAAGGCAAAACAGAGCAGAAGAGGGCAAAACAGAGGGCAGAAAAATGAGCAGAAAAGGCAAAACGGAGGACAGAAAAATGAGCAGAAAAGGCAAAACGGAGGACAGAAAAACAAGCAGAAAAGGCAACACAGAGGGCAGAAAAGGGCAAAACAGAGTGCAGAGAAATGAGCAGAAGAGGCACAAAAAGAGGGCAGCAGGTAGGCAGCAGAGGGCAGCAGGTAGGCAGCAGAGGGTAGCGGACTGTGAGCAAGCTGGACAGGAGAACTTTCGCAGGGGGAGCAGGCACGAGGACCTGCTCACACTGATTCAAGAATGTCAAGGACAGTTGCTGCAAGACAAGATTAGCAAAAGCCTTGATGCAACTAGCCATGGAGTAGCCGCAGGGGCCTCTCTAAACTGGTGTATTGTTACAATCTCAGGAAATACCATCAGTTTAACCATAAACATCTAATCCAAAGGCAACACAGTGGTCTTGCAGTTAGTGACATGCAAACTTTGAGGCAATTTAAGAACTACTAGAAGTGCAAGGTGGCCTCTCGTCCATTAAAATCAATTTCAAGAGACCTTACTGGTGGACTAGCATGTTGAATATGGTCTTGTGTGTCAGCAAAATTTCTTGACCTGGAAGATAAATATGGAGTTGGTTCATCAAAATTAATGGTGGACCACTAGAAAAAGAGTAGACTGTATTAAAAGTTGTGTATTATAGTTTGCTAGTCAAGAGTTCAATATGTGAGCAGTGTTTGTTGTCAGTGTATTATGTACCTGATCAGCTAGTATAAAAGGCCAAATTAAAAAAAAAGGATTATGTTACTTACCCTGTAAGCATCTGTTCTTGGCATGTAGTGCTGTAGATTCACATGCTGTGCATAAGTCCGCCATCTAGTGTTGGGCTCGTTGTTCAAGTTGTTTTTGTTACAAGGCATTTTCTTCGGGTCACAAGGGTGTGTGACTCCTCCTCTTGGTAAAACTCGCAGGGTCATCAACTCCATTGCCAGATTGTTTTGCCGCAGATAGGCGAGAATGTAGTAGTAGTATGTATCTGTAATGTGACGTCCATGCGAGTAATGTGATATAAAGTATGTGAACTGCAACCTACACAGGGTTTTTGGGGAAGAGAGAGGGTGCATGTGAATCTACAGCACTACATGCCAAGAACAGATGCTTACAGGGTAAGTAACATATTCCGTTTGAGGCATGTGTGCTGTAGATACACATGCTGTGCATAGACTGTAAAGTAGTTCCTCTCCCTAGGCAGTGGTTAACTTGTGGTGGTTGCAGTTATTTGAAAAGGAGTTTTTAGTACAGCTTGTCCAACATTGGCTTGTTGACGTGCAAATACATCCACACAATAATGTTTCGTAAATGTGTGTGGATTGGACCATATTGCTGCTTTGCAAATATCAGCAACAGGAATGTTCCCTAAAAATGCCATAGAAGCTCCTATTTTATGAGTAGAGTGAGCTCTAGGGGGAACCGGTAGAAGCCTTTTAGCTTTAGCATAACAGGTCTGGATGCATTTAACTATCCATCTTGAAATGCCAGATTTGGAAATTGCATTTCCCGTGTGAGGAAGTGTGAAAGCAATAAATAATTGTTTAGTCCTGTCGATATAATACATAAAAGCTCTTTTAACATCTAAAGTATGTAAAGCGCTCTCTGCAACTGAATCAGGTTGTGGAAAAATGACAGGTAATTCTATTGATTGATTAATATGAAAATTTAAGACGACCTTTGGAAGGAATGATGGGTTTGTTCTAAGCGCTACTTTGTCTCTATGAAACCGGAAGAATGGTTCTACCAAGGTTAATGCCTGAATCTCACTGACCCTTCTAAGTGAAGTGATCGTGATTAAAAAGGAAACTTTCCAAGACAAGTATTGCAATTGGCAAGAGTGCAGTGGCTCAAATGGGGGCCCCATAAGTCTTGTTAGAACAATGCTTAAGTTCCATGCTGGTGCAGGTGGACGCTTTGGAGGAAGGATTCTTTTAAGCCCCTCCATAAAAGATTTAATAACAGGTATTTTAAATAAAGATAAGTGCTGTCTATTTTGCAAATAGGCTGCAATAGCCGCCAGGTGTGATTGTATTGAAATATAAGCTAACCTTTGGTTTGCAAATGAAATAAGTAAGTAAGTATTGTCTGTACTTGTGCATTCAGGGGTTGACTTTATGTTTGTGGCAGTATATAACAAATCTTTTCCACTTAGCTGCATAACTTGTGGTAAGTTTGCGAGCTTCTTTAAGAAAATCCATACATTGCTGTGGTAAGTTTAAGTACCGAAGGGGCGTGGCTTGGCGCACGGCAAAATGGCCGCACGTTAGTGTAGCTCTGCCGGCTGCCGATACTATCCTTGCAACTATCCTGTTCTCCTTTGGACATCCGTGGTGATCTGGAGGCTGGAACGGCTGCGGATGAGCTGGCCTCCCTCCGTCTGAGCTACCGACGTGAGGTTCGGCCCTGGGAGTGCCGAACGAGGACTGCTGTGGTGGACACGGGATTCTAAGATGGCGACGGCGCGGCTGTATGCGGGGCGGTGAGTCGAGCTGCTGCCTAGCATAGAGACGCTGGGGAGCGGCGGAGGCACTGCGCTGTAGCCTGTAGCTGTGACGCTGTAGTGGGTGAGAGGCACCTTCACTGCCAGCTGTATTTCTGGACGTGGCGATTGCAGTGGTACACTGAGGACTGTGGGTGCTGGATCCGGCCCGGCCTGGGGGCGGCGTGAGCTGCGTGAGCGCCCGGCTTCAAGAAGCAGGTTGGGCCTCGCTGTGCGCTGTGCCTGCGAGCTGGGGCTGAGTGTCTTGGTCCTCCGCTTCTCCACATAGGACCAACAGCGCTAAGGGCAGAGACAACCTGAAACAAGTAAAGCGGTGCAAAACCCCATTTTGCCTTTACTGCCTGGCGGTTGGGTGTGCGATACTAGCGCTGGGCGGGGGCTGCTCCTGTTGGCTGCTTGGAACCTTGGAAGTGCAGGCCTTAATTAAGGGATATTCATATACAGTGGCCCACGAACTGGCACCATGGGCAAACCCGAAAAAAATCAACCTCGCCTTAACTTCTAACTGCGAAAAAGCGGCAAATCGACGCAGAACGCTGCGTCTGATTCTGAGCTGGACTCAGCCGCACAGGCTCCCACTGCCCTGGAAAAGTCGCTAGCGGCGATTCAAGTCAGCCTACAATCAATTGATGGGAAAATAGAGGTGTTGACCGGCCGCATAGACCACATCTCTTCTAAATTAGACAAACAGGCGGCCAGGCTGGGAGAGGCGGAGCGGAGGATATCCGACGCCGAAGATGGGCTGCAACAGGTAGCCGCAAAAACTACTGATATTGAAAAGATTCTGGCGGTCATTAGAGACAAAAATGAGGACATTGAAGCGCGCTCACGGCGCAATAATGTGCGCATTTTGGGCCTACCGGAATCAACGAACGTTGGCCGTCTGGAGGAATATGTTGGGGCCCTGCTTATTGAAATCTGTGGTGCTGAAAATCTCTCAAAAATGTTGGTTGTCGAACGGGCCCACCGGTCTTTGGCGGTGCGACCGCCTCCGGGTGCCCCTCCTAGGCCCATCATAGCACGCCTTCTCAATTTCAGAGACCGGGACACGGTACTGCGTGTTGCACGACAGAAGGGTACTATCAATCATCAGGGGAATGTGCTGTCGTTTTACCCTGATTTTACGGCCACTGTCCAGGCGGCGAGGAGGGAATTTCAAAGCGTCAAGAAGCTGCTGGCAAAGGAACAAGTACCCTACGCGATGCTGTACCCTGCTCGCCTTCGTATAGGCACGGAAGACAAAACAAAGATTTTTGCTAATCCGAAACTGGCCATGGATTTTGCTAAAACTTTGAGACGCCAAAAGCAGTCCTCGGGAGCCACGTCGGATACTGATGAGTAGTCTGCTACTATACATCGGTTCACCAGATACAGCTGGGGGGGCCCTGTGGTCCTGCAAGTACGGGACTAGATATTCAATCCTTAATGCAGTATAGGTGGTTGTAAGAGATAGGCTTAACACCTGGGTTCCTTTGAAATGTACTTGTTCACTGTTTGACTTGATTTGATTACAGGTGGCTGTTCATGCGGGACATTCAGGTCCTGGCTGTACTAGGTACATACTGGTTTGCTATGATGCTGTTTCCTTTCTCAGGCATTAGTATGTACGCGGGCTCTGATCTACCGCATAGGCCAGATATCTGCTGCATGGGCGTGCTTTAGCATTAGCGTCTTGCCTCTATGGACTCTGGAATCCCCCCTTCTTTTATTGTCTAGGTCCCCGGGAGGGCTGAAGGAGAAAATCTCCATTTGCTGAGGTGGCCCCTCTCCCTTCTACGACTGGGAGTGGTAGGTGCCGCTACGCCCCCCCCTATGGGTATGCCCCACCATGCAAGTGTAGGATTTTGTTCTTTGTTGGGGTTGTTTGTAATCAAGGGGTATGGCTTTGGCGAATTGGGGTTGCCAAAGTGGGTGGGGGGTGGGGGAACTGTACTGTATAGAGCTGATTTCAATACTGTGATCGTTAACGTGGCTATGGTTGTGGATCTTGATATGATATTGACGGATTGTATATTGGTATATATTCAGAAGGTGTTCATGCTCCATATTGAAAATGTCGGGTGAAAGATATAATTGCATAACATGGAATGTCCGCGGACTTAACACTCCCAAAAAGGTCCGTCAAGTACTGGCTTATTTAGAACGGCACAAGGTCCAAATTGCTTTATTGCAGGAATCGCACCTGAACAAACAGAAGGAATTAACGGTTGCTCAGAAATGGGCGGGCTATAAACTAGCATCGTCATACTCTACATATGCGAGGGGGTCCTTATTCTGATCAAAAAGGGAATAACCTTCCTCCCGATACACTCGCACACTGATACTGAAGGTCGCTGGGCCATGGTGCAGGGCAAATTGGGTATCACATTAATCACGATAATTAATATATATGGCCCAGTGGTGGACGACCCGCAGGTTTTCACACAACTGCTGGCTGTGCTGCGAACTTGGCCGGAGACGGCTGTCATTTGGGGGCGACTTCAACACCCATCTTGATCCGAGCCTGGATAAATCCAATCCGCAGGGTGCACGAACTGTCAAGATCTCTCAGTGTGTTCGGGAGGCCATGTCAGAGCTGGGTCTAGTGGATGCATGGCGTCTTCGCAATGCTACAGACAAAGTTGGCACGCACGTCACCCCGGCTTATAACAGCTGGTCACGGTTGGACTATTGGTTGTTGAATGAGGAGTCTAATGGGTGGGTAACGCACGTACACAATTTGCCACGCACCCTATCAGATCATAATCCAGTTCTCCTTGGCATTCACATCCCTGCAAATGCGCACCATCCCTTTACGTGGCGCTTTCGCTCGGAGGCACTACTTGACCCTGTATATGAGAACACTATAAGACAGGCCATAGAGCAGTACTTTGAACTGAATGTGGGGTCGGTGGAGAGCCCGGCCATGTTGTGGGAGGCCTTCAAGGTCACGATACGGGGGTATGCATAGGTACGACATCGGGCATTTTAAAAGATATTAGAGGTCAGCTTTTCAAGACTGAGAAACTATTAACTGAGCTAGAATCGCAATACCTGGCGAATCCGGAGGTAGGGTATCTTGTAAAGATTCAAGACTTACTAAAAGAATACAACAGATTGGCTGAATCGGAGGCACGTTACCTGTCACGTCGGCATGTGGCACGAGCCTATGGTGAGACGGGCCGGCCGGGCAGGAGGCTCGCCTCCACATTACGCTTTCGGTCAGAACATCATCATGTCACTAAGATAGTGGATGCACAGGGGGTGGATCACTACACGCCGCAAGCCATAGTAGAGCAGTTCAGAGGCTTTTATAGGGACTTATACACCTCACGGGGGGTGGGGATGATGAAGCCCTACATGACTATCTCTCTGACATCACATGTGTGTGGTTATCGGACGGACATCGTGAATATCTTAGTCAACCTATTGAGGAGACAGATGTCAAAGAGGCGATTTTGTCTTTACCCAATAATAAGGCTCCTGGACCCGATGGGCTCACAGCAGAATTTTATAAACGCTATGCAGACCTTCTTACCCCTTATCTCTTAGAGATGTACGCGGAGGCTCATGATTCCGGTATCTTACCTTCCTCACTTAGACAAGCCCTCATTATTACTCTGCTTAAAAAGGACAAATCACCCACACTCTGTGAATCATACCGGCCTCTTTCACTGATAAATATAGATGCAAAAATATTAGCAAAAATCATCGCTACTAAACTGCAACCTCTACTACCCACATTGGTGTTGCCTGATCAGTCAGGTTTTGTGCCGGAGCGCTCCACATCCCATAATCTTCGTACTATATTCGCCATGTTCCATGTTTTAAATCCTGAACTGTCCGCTGCGGCGGTTATGCTTGATGCAGCTAAAGCATTCGACTCGGTGGAGTGGAGTTATATGTTTCACGTGCTGAAGAGGATAGGGTTTCCTAATGTTCTATTACGATGGCTGCAGGTGTTCTATAATGACGCGTCGGCGAGAGTGCGGGTGGGAGGCCTCACATCTGAGCCATTCCGTATAGATCGAGGCACACGGCAGGGATGCCCCCTGTCGCCCCTGCTATTTGCTCCAATGATGGAACCACTGGCGTGTATAATTCGCCAACGCCATAGACATACTGCACTCCAATTCAATCAGCGACCTGTCGGCATTTCAATGTATGCTGACGACATGGTTCTTTTTATCCGTGACCCACAGATTCATCTCTCCTCAGTGCTGCGTGAATATATTAGATTTGGATTGTTTTCCGGACTTACGATCAATTGGGAGAAATCGGTGATAATCCCTTTGACGATCTGCACGTCCCCTCCCCAGATGGACTACCCTCTCATCTGGACAACGGACCCTGTCAAATACCTCGGTATTTGGGTACATCGGGATCCGGAGATTACAATTAGAGAAAATTACGGAAGAGCGTACGACACCTTGGTGAGCCAGGTGGACAGATGGTCCCGCCTGCCGCTGTCTCTGGCAGACCGCGTCGCGGTGATCAAGATGGTCGTTCTCCCTCGCTTTTTGTATCTCTTCAGCAATATCCCCATTGGCCTGACTAAACAATTCTTCGCTACCGTCAAAACTCAACTCCTGCACCTGGTGTGGGGTGGCAAACAGGCTAGGATTAGATGGGCAACGCTGACACTATCATATTCCCGTGGGGGATTTAACGCACCAGATTTTTATATCTATTATTTATGTGCACAAGCCCAGCACGCCTACTACTGGTTTAAACCACATGCATTCACTCCGCATTTAGCGGTGGAGGAAGGGGACGCACATCCTACACCATTGACGGGGGTACTCACACACACTCAAAGAGGCACACCCAGAGTGGAGATTAACACCATTGATGCCACGGTCGCGGCCTGGCAGGCAATCGGAAAACTAGCAGGTAAACTACCACTCTATGCTCCAGCTATGCCCTTGGCTGGCCATGCGGCTCTGTCCGTTACACAGGAGGCTGGCCCCCTGAAGTCCCTTAGGAATTGGGTATTACGCATATGCGGGATCTCTATCATGACGGTATGTACATCGAAGAGAGAGATATGGGTTTCATTGCCAATCCCACTCCACTTTTTTGTACACTGGGTATCGCCTAAAGCAAGCCATAAGACATCACTATCCTTCCTTTCCTGCCGAGCCCCCATCTCTTAACTCACTACAGCTGCTGATAGTGGCTCCAACCAGAAGAAAGCTAATTACTAAGTTATACAAGGCGGTACAGGAGGAGTCAGGGTGCGTGGCTGATAAAAGCTTGGCACGCTGGAATTCCATTTTAGACCCCCCAATCACTATGAAAGAATGGGAACAAATATGCACATTGACTAGCCAGCTCTCCTCCAATGGAAATCTACGTATTATTCATTTTAAATTTCTTCATCAAACATATCACACTCCTATCAAATTGTATAAAATGGGGCTTAGGGAGACAGCACAATGTAAAAGGTGCGGACAAAGGGAGGCAGATTTTTATCATCTTGCGTGGGGGTGCAGCTCAATCTTTAAATTCTGGGAAGAGGTGATACAACGCTTGCAGACCATGACGGGGACATCCCTTCAATGCACGCCACTTACTTGTTTGCTGGGTTGTGTCACTTTGCCAAAGGGAGTGCTGGGCAGATACGTTCGTATTGCCCTCTTGCTAGCCAAGAGACGAGTAGCGATAACCTGGGAGAGTAAACTTAGTCCTCAGGTGGACGGATGGGTGAAGGATTTAGTGTACTGTCAAGAGACTTTGAATATATATGCTGAGGAGCTGCCAGCAGCGTCTAGGCCCAAGGACATCTGGGAACCGCTAAGGCAATACTTGTTAAATCGGGCGTTAACAGATGTCACATCACCCTAAAGAGTTCTGGTATTGTTGCAATTATCATATTATTCTAAGTATCTCTGTGTTGACTTATGCCAAGATCTGCAATGTCATGTTTACTGTGTAATTTATGATCACAAGAAGCAAGTACAAGTCAACTGTTAGGGGGTTTTTCTTTTCTTCTCTCGTCCTGCGTGGCGACGTTTATATGTTTCTTTATGAAATCCAATAAATAAAGTTTCAAAAAAAAAAAAAAAAAAAAGTTTAAGTACCCAAATTCTAAGACTTCAAGAGCCATATTGCAAGGTTCATTTCCTTAGGATTGGGGTGTCTTAGTGTTCCTTGGTTCTATGCGAGAAGGTCCGGGTTGAGGTGAAGCTTCTCGTGTGGGACTAGGGAAAGCTCCAACAGTATTGAGAACCATGGTTGGCGAGCCATGTTGGCGCTATCAGTATCATTATAAGGGATGTTTGTCTGAGCATTCTGACCACTATTGGGAAGTAGTGAGAGAGGAGGAAAAGCGTAGGCAAATATCCCTATTTGTGGAAACACCCATCTTTGAAAGTATGGTAGGAGGGCTCTGGGGTGGAGTTCCCATTCGTGGCCTTTTTGTTGCGTCCTGTTTAGAAGATCTGCAACCTAATTGCTTATTCCTGGAACATGTTCTGCCAGGAGATGAATGTTGCGATGTATTGCTAAGCTCCAAATTTTATGTGCTAGACGTGATAATTGGAGAGTGTGTGTCCCCCGGTTTTGTATATAATACATAGTTGTCATGTTGTCTGTTTGAATTACGACAACTTTGTGTTGTAGGTGAGGTAAAAACGCTCTCACCGCTAGGTGAACAGCTTGCAGCTCTAGGTAACTGATATGGAGGCCCTTGTGTTTGGAGTCCCATACTCCATGAATTGTCAGTTTTTGGACATGAGCTCCCCAAGCAATAAGGAAAGCATCTGCAGTCAGAATTATTTGGGGAACTGGGTCTTGAAACGGCTGCCCTTTGACTAAGTTCTGTGGATTCCAACACTGCAGAGAGTGATGTGTGCGGCTGTCTACCAACACTAGATCTTGAAGTTGACCCAGTGACTGTGTCCATTGATGTGAGAGACATTCTTGGAGAGGTCTCATCTGTAGTCTGGTATGTGTAACTATTGAAATACAAGATGCCATCATGCCTGGAAGTTGCATGAATATTTTGACTGAGATTTGAGTCCCAGTTTGAAATTGTTGGATCAATGTTACAATGGTTATTATGTCTGCATTTGGATATGCCAATGCCAACTGTGTGTTGAGCATGGCTCCAAGATATGGTTGTTTTGTAGCTGGTGGTAGATGTGACTTTTGTAGGTTTATGGTCAACCCCAATTGATGCAGTAAAGGTAGCGTTTGTTGTGTATGCTGTCTGCAAAGGTTGAGGCTGTTTGCTTTTATCAGCCAATCGTCTAGATATGGAAAGACATGGATATTTTGTCTGGGGAGATGTGCTGCTCCTACTGCTAGATATTTTGTGAATACCCGTGGTGCAGTGGTAATTCCAAAGGGGAGAACTTCGAATTGACAACGGTTTACCTAGAATAGAAATCTTAGATATTTTCCATATGCGGAATGGATGGATATATGGAAGTAGGCGTCCTTTAAGTCTAAGGCAGCCATGAAGTCGCCCTTCCTTTTGTAATAATGGAATGACTTCCTGAAGAGTGACCATATGGAAGTGTTCCAAGAGGATATAATGATTGAGTTGTCTGAGGTCGAGAATGGGTCTTAGTGTTCCATCTTTTTTAGGAATGAGTTAGTATAGTGAATATACACCTGTTGCTTGATACTGTTTTTGGACTTGTTCTATTGCTCCTTTTAGTAATAGGGCTGATATTTCCTGTTACAGGTAATTTTGATGTTGTATTGACAATTTGTGTCTGTGAGGTAGAATATTTGGAGGAGTTGTAATGAGCTCCAGACAGTAACCATGTTGGATAATATCCAACACCCATTGATCTGTTGTGATTAATTTCCATGTTGAAAGTTTTTAAGACAACCCCGAGAGGTGTTAAATGGTCGGGGAAATGGTGAGGAAGTCATTGTTTGGTATTTGTGTTTCAGTTACGTGTATGATTTCCGAGAACTCTTCCTTTAAAATTGTTTCCTCTGTATGCGCTCCTATAAAAGGTTTTAGCAGTAGAGGTTTGTCCCTGATTTTTATATACTGAACTTGTGTTGTCTGAGAAGGCAGAACTTGCACCTTGTTTATAGTTAGGTCTACGAAATGAACTATGGTAAGTACTTGTTTGCAAAGCTCCCAATGATTTTGCGACCTTGGTGTCTTTTTTCATTTTCTCAAGGGTTGTGTCCACTTGAGGGCCGAAAAGATTTTCTTTATCAAATGGGAGATTAAGAATCGCCTGTTGCACTTCAGGTTTAAACCCTGATACACGGAGCCATGCATGTCTATGTAATAGCAGACTGGTATTTATACCTCTAGCAGCAGTGTCTGCTGCATCTAGTGCACATTTTATTGAATTATTTGTAATTTGCTTTCCCTCATTAACAATTTCCTGCCCCCTTTTTCTGTGTTCCTCTGGGAGATGTTGGAGGAGCCCCTCCATCTCGTCCCAGTGAGCTCTATCATAGCGAGCTAATAGAGCCTGTCTGTTGGCTATAAGCCGATGATTAGCTGATTGTGCAGCTACACGTTTCCCAGAGGCATCAATCAATTTGGGCTCCTTATCTGGAGGCAGTGCATCCCCGGTTGTTTGGGAGTTTGCCCTCTTCCTTGCATTAGATACCACTAGGGAGTCAGGAGTTAACTAACCTCTAATGTATATGGGATCAGAGGGTGCAGCTTTATATTTTTTGTCAATGCGTGGTGTTATTATTCTAGCTTTGACAGGGTCCTTAAAAATACCCTTAAGGAGTGGTAGATATTGTGTGCCCCTTTGAGCATTAGATAGAGTTTCGAAAAGGGAATATTCCTCTATTGTGTCCTTATATAAAGATACTTGATGGAAAGCTGCTGCCCTTGCTATTAAATCTTGATAGGCAGAAGCATCATCAGGTGGTGATGGCCGTGTGGGATAGAGATCGGGGTCTGTATCCCCCTGTGGTTCAATATCATAATCATCCCAAGCATCCCAGGGTGTATGTCTTGTGGCATGTCGTCATCATCATCATCATCTATGATGGGCGAGTAAGGGGATTTGTTACCTGCCTCAGATAGTTGTGGCGAGTGAGGTGGTAGAGTGGATGCTGAGGGTGGTGTTGGTGGGTTAAGTGAAAGTGGAATAGGAATGTGTACAGGGCTAGTGGCAACATCACTATTTTTCTTCTTTGGAGGCTCTACAGGAACGTCTAAAGCCTCTTGAAATGTTCATTGTTTTTTAGAAGAATAAGGCTTTGCAGGTTGAAGAACTATTTTCTTTGTTCCGGGCTGAATTTGCAGAGTTTTCTGCATCGGATCGAGCGTTCCTGCATCACATAGAGGATCGGTTCTGGTGGAGCTCTCGATCTCAAAGTAAAACCTTTTGGTGCCATTGTGCTTGGTTCCAAAGAACCATGTTTATCTTTTGGTACTGAAACAGATGATCGAGGGGTTATGGACCCAGACTTGGAGGAGGTGGTGGCCCCTGATGTAGGTCGAACTTTCGGAGCCGAGCCCGAGGTCAGGGCTTCCAAGTCAGTTTTTCGGTGTACACCATGGCTTTTTTGCATTGGCAGACCGTAAGCAGTTTTTTCAGACAGAGCCGATGTTTTGGCCTTTGGATCAGAGGTAAGTGTACGCACTGTCCAATGCTTCTGTGCTGGGTGGAGTGGGCCAAGTTTTGTTCGAAACCGGAGTCAGAATCAGAAACATGTGATTCCTCTTGTGCTGCTGATGCTTCCTCTTCTTCTTCCTGTTGTTCTTCCTGTTGTTGACCGAAAATGTCCAGTACATCGTTCGCTTGTTTACGCTGCAAGTCGATCTCGATTTTCTTAGATGTAAATGATTTGCAAGCTTCACAGCTCTCCTCTTGATGATCAATGTTGGTCGGTAGGGGGATATTTAGAGTCACACTTTGGACGGAAACGGAACGCAGTGCGTTCCATTAGCAAGTCATTCTCCGATAAAATCGTTGAAGTGAAAGAGGCTCAGCCAGGCGTGGCCCTTAGGCCGAGGAGGCGAGTCGAAGAAAGGGCAATTGCTCAGAACGCAAATATAACTATGCGATTGAGACAATACCGCCGATTGAAAATCTACAAGCGAACCGAAAGGAGCCAGAAAGAGTCTCGAACCGGAGCGCGAGAGATTACATCCTGTTGGCAGAAAAAAACTATCTGGCAATGAAGTCGATGACCATGCGCAGTATTACCAAGTGGAGGAGTCACACAGCCTTGCGACTCGAGGAAAATTTCTTGGAACAAAAACAACTTGTTCTCATCCAAAGCCAACACTAGATGGCAGACTTATGCACAGCATGTGTATCTACAGTACACGTCTCGAACAAAGATTTTTTAGGTCTCGCCTGAGCCAGCGCATGCGCTGCTCTGGCGAGAGTTTTAGTAAGCGGGTTTTGGAAGTGCAAACAGTGGTTTTTGCTGGCGACTAGCCTGCGTTCACGCGAGCGTGCACGCGCGATCAGGCGCCATATGGCTTCCCTCGCCATCTGGACGCTCGCGTGAACGCAAGCTGGTCGCCAGCAAAAGCCACTGTTTGCACTTCGAAAACCCGCTTCCTCACGATTACTTTCACTTTCACACTATTGCCCACACTAATTTGTGCCGCCTCACCATACAATAGCGCCGTTCCATACACACTTCCCTTCACTCTTTTATTGCTCCGTTTCCCTTCCCCTGCAGTCTCTCCACCCTCCATTCTGTGCCAAGGCAGGTCAAACTCAAACGTTGCTCTACACCGGCACCCGGCGTTACCACAACTCCTACTCGCTCCCTCCTTCCCTCCTCCCTGTCTCGATCAGGCCCCTTCTGCTTCCAGAGGCAAACGTTGCTATGCATTGCCGCTTTATATGTTTCACGCCACTACCAAAAACAATATATGTTATACATACCGCGCGTTCACTTACTGTGTTTAGCCCCAGTGATACCTTAATGCTTACATTATTTACCGCCCCTTCTGCATCACTGCATATCCGCACACTTATCCTTTGCCACTTTTTCCCTGTTCTGCGCGCTAATTTGTACCACCTTAACACACAATAGCGCCATTCCATACATCCTTCTGTTCATCCCTCATTACTACCTGTTTTCCTTCCCCAACAGTCTTTCCACCCTCCATTCTGTGTTACGGCATGTCAAAACCAACCGTTGCTATGCATCAGCACGGGGCGTTAGCTCAACTCCTGCTCGCTCGCTCGCTCCCTCCCTCCTTCCCTGTCTTTATCAGGCCCCTTCTGCTTCCATTAAATGCCGCTACTGTTTGCTTTTCCTCTTGAACGCACGCTCCCTCCTTTTCTCCCTCCATTAGGACCCTTTCCAAGGCTCATCAAAGCCAAACGTTGCTATGCACAGCCACTGTCTATATTTCACGCCGCTACATTACTCCCTATTTCCCTTCCTCTACAGTCTTTCCATTCTCCAATTCTGTTATAGCAGGTCAAAGCCAAACGTTGCTATGCACCGGCACCCGGCTTTAGCTCAACTCCTGCTCGCTCGCTCCCTCCCTCCCTCCTTCCCTGTCTCTACCAGGTCCCTTCTGCTTCCATTAAATGCCGCTCCTATTTGCTTTCCCTCTTCCCCCTCGCTCCCCTCCTTTTCTCCCTCCATTAGGCCCCTTCTCAAGGCTGGTCAAAGCCAAAGTTTGCTATCGCGGCCACAGTATATGTTTCACGCTGCTACCCAAAAACAAAACGCTGCTACACATACCACGCGTTCAGTTTTGCGTCTAAGCACAGTGCTCCCATATTCAACTTACAGCACAGCATTATTCTACTGGGTAGCATACTACCAATTTACTAATAGGCTTTTGCCCTTTAAATTTGCCCTTAATGCAAGGTTTTCCCTTCCATACTTTTATGCTGCACAAATGCCCTGAACCCCCTTTTTTTTTTTTAACTATATGCCAGGTTGCTTTGTAAAACCTTCACACACCAATTTTCGTTTCCCTCGCTCACTCACTTCTTCCCCCTAAACCACCCTGCCCCAGGTCCACCCCTTTTTGTCTCCATTGTACACCAAGCTACTCACACTATGGTGCGGCTATTAACAGTCGGCCCACACACATACCTTCCAGGTCTTTTTCTGCTACCTCGGAGGCCAATTTCCTGATCTTATCTATCCCACCAGCTATTGTGCGTCTCAATTAGCTGCTAAAAGCACCATGTTGTAGGCATTCCACCACATGCTTCCAGTTTTCCCTTGTCCGTGAAGGCTTTTATTCAATTGCAGCTAAAAACTGTCTGTAAAACGCCTTAGCTGCATCTGCTTATTACTTAATCGTTGTTTTACATTTAATACCTGTTATGTGTCTGTTACCATGTTCATAACACACTCACTTTAGTTAAAGGAGATATTTTTACAGTCCAGGTGGGGGTTTGGGGGCGCAGTAAGGTGCAGCAAATTATAAAACCAGCAGAAGTGTACTTCGAGTGGTATTATGAAACTCCTTTCTCAGTACACAATAGGATGTATATACTACACAGGGTACAGCCTATAAATAATAAGGCACCTCATACATTCCTAAACTGTACCTACCTCAAACTGCCACGCCAAAAAAAAAAAAAACACGCAGTAACTTTCGCTCTAGAAAACCACATTTAAGGGCTTGTTATATTGTCACGGAAAAAGCTAAAACACACATAAATACGCTTTAAATGCAGTATTCTTAAAGGCCATCTAATAGCGTTTTTCCATAAACCAAAAATAGCTAGTACTAAAAAACAAGGAAGTTACACTTACAAGTCATATGCGCCTTATAGCTTTTAGTACTAATAACCAATACTCAATTTTGCTCAGTGGAAACAGCTAAGGCACAAATAAATACAATTTATATGTAGTTTTTTTAAAGTACACCTAATATTAGCGTTCCTTCATTTAAAAAAAAAATTGCTACAATACTAAAAAAACAAGGAAGCAACACCCATAAGTTACATGTGCCTTATTGTTTTAGTTCCTTATAAGTAATACTCCATTTCCCTTAAATATTTATAAAGAAACAGCAAATCTCACAAAATGCATTCGCAAAGCAGTACCTTATTTTTATAAATGCATCTTTAAGCCCCTTCACTGCACTCCATAATTTCTAATGCACTAGCTGATACATCTTTAGCTAACTACATACTTCCACATAGCAGACTCATGCCCTGCAGCACTGTTTACTGTCTGCAAGAAACATCCCTTTTCCTAATCTACCACACCATCTATTGTGTGTCCTCAATTAGCCATGAAAACCAGCTTGTTCTGGTTCGTATACCACATGCTGCGCTTTTACCCGTACCCGTAAAAGCTTCCATTACAATTGCAAACAACAAACAGCCAGACTGGAAGGCGCCTTCGGCGTCATCTGCCTGTTAGATTTCCTGTTTTACATTTCAACAAATGTTGTAGTACTTTTAAGTCAATGCCAAAACAATACAACAAATCATAAAACGCGTTCTATTACTGTACAAACAGCCATCTTAAACTAGTCGCAAAGCTACAATAACGGTCTTGTCACAGAACATTCCCTTTGCAGGGCAGCACTAACCTTATGCTAATACGCTACTGCACCTTTAATTTTGCCTTTAAATACAAATTATGCCTTCCATACTTTCCACAAGCTACACACATGTTTTTTTAGCACTTTTCCCACTAATTCGCAGGGTGATTTGTAGCACCTTGCACACAAAATACAGTTCGGCGCTCGCTCGCCCCCCTCCAGCCCTCCTCCTTCCATTGCATGTCACTAGTCAATGGCAATCATAACTATACACATACACTGTACAGTATACCAATTTCAAGTCCTTTACTACAACAACGCTCATTTATACCCCATGTTCTGTCACTAAACAACCAGCCATCTTTAAACTAGCTGCAGTACTTGAAGACATTTTTTCAAACAGCCCATTGTTCCACAAGGTAGCACACTACCGATTTGCTCATAGATTGCTGCGGATTAAATTATGCCGTTGATACACCATCTACCCCTACATACTTTTCGCAGCCCACACACATGAGGGTAATTTGTGCTGCCATACGCGCTGATTCCTGTTTGCCTATCACTTGCTCACTCTCTCGCCTCATCGCCCTTTTACCCTACATTATGTGCTAGTGCTCATTAGCGCCCGGCTAGGCTATACACAAACAAAGTATAAATATCCGCAACTGCCAACCAATAAATTGATAAACCTCCCACGTGTTCTCTCGCTGGGCTACCACTTAAGTTTAGCCTACTTGTAGTACTTTACCAATTTTATTCAATGAGGGCATTAGCCCACAAGGTAGCATACCATCTATTTGTTTATACATTACTACATCTTTAATGTTGCCCTTAATAAATTATTTAGTTGCCCACAGTTTCCACAGCTTGCAGACATACCCTTTAGCACTTTTTTCACTGGCACACAGGCTAATTTGAGCTGCCTTTACCGCGGACTCCCGTTCGCCTTCGCTCGCTCCCTTCCTTCCCATATGCAGCCTTTTACCCTACATTCTGTGCAGGGGCTGCCCAAAGTCCAGCGTGGCTACACACAAACACTCTACATAATTTATCCCTGTTAAACAATAAATTAATAACCATATTACATGTTTTATCTGCACAAGCAGCCACTATACGTCTAGTCGCAGTCCTAAAATAATCGCCTTTTTCCGCACTATTACCCACCAAGTAGCGTACTACCATGTTTCAGTATTCTTTTGCGCTTTTAGTTTTGCCGTTACCCAGTAATTTCCAACTACATACTTTTAGCGGGCCACAACCATGCCTTCCAGCACTTATCACTGCACAAGCAGCCATCTTCAGCACAACAGCACTGCTGCAATAAGAACCTTTTACGGACATTATACCACAAGGTAGCGTCCTACCTCTTCATAATACACTTCTATGCCTTTGTATTTATTCTTACAAAATACTTTCCCCTAGCATACTTTTTATGCCCCGACCACATCCCGAAAACAGCCTCTCCCCATTGCATACGATCTTTTGTGACGCGTTGGTACACCACTTGTATTTACACTACATTTGCGTCCTCCTTACTCATCCAGTCCTCCATTCTCCATTGTACCACTACTGAAAAAAACCCACCGTTCCTATACACACATGCTATATAGGTTTTAAGCCGCTGCTATAAAAAAAACAAGCATTGGCATAGCCAATAGGTCTCGCCTTTGGGACCTTATAAGTGTTTACTCATGCAACAGTTGATGTTGTTGCACCAAGGGTATTGTGCTGCATAACTAAATACTTATAAGGTCCCAAAGGCGAGACCTATTGGCTATGCCAATGCTTGTCATATTTAGTAGGAAATCAAAGTAGCCCACAGTGTGACAGAGGATAGGTAGGGGGCAAGAAAACGCCCAGAAGCAAGAATCCCAGTACCACTACAAGTCCAAAAGAGAAAAGAGCCTGGAAGCCAACTAATCTTGGGTGCTGCAAGAGTAAAACCCTTAGGCAACATCAGTTACAGAGGAAAGTGATTTTTTTGTATTCAAAAGGAGAAGCAGCAATTTGCACTAAGTGAACTTATTTATCTGACTGCAAGATAAGTGATTTGAAATGTTTTCTAATGAACTTCTGATAGCTGTCTGAAGTGCTAAAATAATTGCTCCAATACTACCCAAACTTTCTCAACGGCCATGTGCAGAACTGAAAAGGCTGGAATATAAGTATATTATGGGTCACATGAGTACAATTAACACTTTTCATTCATTTATTCAACTAGCCAATAAGCATGCATGATAGATCTTACATAATGCATATAACTTAAACAGTTTTCTACTTACGTCTTCTAAATAAACTGATGCTAAGTAGGTGCCTTTCATGAACCGAAAGCATTCTTGTTGCTGCCAATCAAGAACTGTTAGCCTGCGATCAACATGTGCCCTTGTAATTTTGTGGGTACCAAAAACAATGGATACAATGCTCTCAGTCGCCTAAGAAAATAAAAACAAGCATGTCAAGATATTTTATGGCGCTCATACTAAGGTAAAGACGTACAAAAGTAAATACCTTGCAGAAGGTTTGTACAACTCATCTTGCACAGTGGATGGCAGGGGTCTCCAACCTTTTCTGTAATAAGAGCTACTTATGTTCAGTGAAAAATATCATGAGCTACCCTAAGTGATGCGATAGTCCATTCAAGACTGTCAGCAATAATCAGTGCTTAGGCAGGGTTGGCAGCAGTAAAGTAAAAAACACACAATCAATGTGGAATGCATCTACATGGGTAGTACATACCAGTCATAGCTGCTACTGCCCGTCACCAAGGTAATAATATGAGTAATAATTATCTCCAACTCAAATAATAGCTTTAAATTTATTTTGGAAATTGAACCATTTTCTCCAAACATCAGCTTAGGAGTACTGAAAATACACACATGCTTTTTCATTTTGGCGCACAAATAATAATATAACTAAGCAAAGGCTTTCATGTTAGTAGTCTGAAATCCACACAGATGAGCTACATACAGATAGGTGGAGAGCTACTGGTAGCTCAAAACCTACTCATTGGAGGCGCCTGATGGCAACAAATCAAAGTCAGGTGAAGCCCTGCTTGACGCTTTCAATTTTAGTATATGGCTGAGAAGGTTCAAGCACGCATTGCTTTCAACGCACACTATTTTAAAATAGCAATTTTTATACGGTCTTCAGCTTTCAGGACTCTGCATAAATTAATTTTACTGCATATTTACTTAAGTGCAAAATGTTTTTTATTGATTAGAAAAATAATCCACTTCTATAGCAGAAAAATCTTTAAATCTGTACACATCTCTGGGTACTTTTTAGGTCGAGCCTCGAGTAGCGCGCAAGCGCTGCTAGGCGAAGACTTTAAGTAAGTGAGTTTCAAAAGCAGTCCAAACGCTCGTGCGTCGTGGCTGGCCTTTTGGGATGGGTACGCGCGGCAAACATGTGTTTCCAATTATCGTGCCCAGACGCGTGCGCGATAATTGTAAACACATGCCGGCAAAAGGCCATGACGCACGAGCATCTGGTCAGCTGAGCAGGCTGCCGCGCCGCCGCCTCGCCCCGCTCCTCTCTTGTTTATGATGTCACAAGCAAATTAGAAAGGCTTCACATCTCCCCGTTTGGCCGGGCCGCAAAAGTCCTAGGACAGCCCTGTGGCCCAGGGAAACTTCAGAGCGCTGCACTGAATGGTATTGTAGTGGAATCCATATGTTGCTACCTGACACGGCGCTCCTCAAACTAGGCGTACTACACCGAAAACCCTTGTGTCCTTGTGTAACTTAACTGGTGCTCATGTAAAGCGCTCCAAAACTTATTGGTCAGGTCGCGCTATATAAAAATTCGAAAAAACTCCGGCGGGTTACAATACCAGCCCCATTCAAGTTTGAGGGAGGTGGCTGCTGCAATGTCTACACAGTACTTCGCTTGTCTGCGGCCGCCATTACAAAACCACAGACTTTGCCCGTGCGTGAGGCCAGCCCGGTCTCTCTCCGCCTGCTGCCGAAGCTGGCAGTAAGAGGTGGTGCGGTGCGGAGCGGAGGTTGGAGCAGCTGAGGATAAACTCAGGAATCGTCTCTGGTCGGCCATCAGCGCGGTGTACACCAGCGGCACACCCACAACAGCAGCAGCGACAATCGCCTTCGTGTAGACACTCCGTCCTTAGGTTTACCGCTGCTCCGTCCACGGACTTCACTGCCGCACACACAGACTAGCCGGCGTTTCCTAAGTGCTCCGGGTAAAATACAGCAACAGCTGCGTGCGTGTGCAAAACCCCAAATGGCAGCGTGTGGGTGACCGTCAGTGTTTGTCCTTGACTAATGCGTGTGACTGTCTCGGCGTGTGGGAGGGAGTGTGTAAGAGAGTGCTGGGGATTGGCTGGAGTGCGTTGAGACACCGGGCAGCGAGACGCTGGACAAGGGAGGGGGCTTCAAAGTAAGCTGCATTTTAAACACCATTGTCAGTCTGTGCTACAGGCAGCGTAGCTTCCAAGTCGTCAGAATATGTAATTGGTTGCAATGTGCAAACACTTTGACATACACATTCGTCAGAGAAATGGGACTGTAAAAACACCCTGTTGCATAGCCAATAGCATTGTGCCTGTGTATTGCATGTGTTAACCCTTTAAAACCACATTGTTTTCAGGGTTTGGCAAAACTTTTATTTTTTTAACAAGAAAACATAGAGGGAGAGAAGAGTTAATAACTAATATAGAGAAAACGAGGAGACTTCATACAACGATAAACAACAGGAACTTTACATGCATGCAAAATCAAGAAAGACACAGGTT
The DNA here is from genome assembly GCA_963921515.1 of Calotriton arnoldi. NCBI lineage: Eukaryota > Metazoa > Chordata > Amphibia > Caudata > Salamandridae > Calotriton > Calotriton arnoldi. Next base: position 529,564 of record CAWUFW010005672.1, read on the forward strand.
GAAAGATCAATGGGTATGTCAGACAAGTAAAAACATGCACATGAGTACTGACTAAAACATAACAAGCATTGGCATAGCCAATAGGTCTCGCCTTTGGGACCTTATAAGTGTTTAGCCATGCAACACTTGATGTTGTTGCACCAAGGATATTGTCCTGGATAACTAAACACTTATAAGGTCCCAAAGGCGAGACCTATTGGCTATGCCAATGCTTGTTATTGTTGCTGTCCTCATACAATCTCTAAGTATCTATCTTTCAGCATTAAAACTGCAAATTTGTATAGTATTGGGTTTTGTGCAGGTCAAATTTGGAATGACAATCGACTGACCTTGCCAAAAGTCTTCCAGCATAGAAAGCCCAGTTAGGTACCATTGCTCACAACCAACCAATGGGGTGCTGTGAAGGAGCCATGTCCAATGCCATGGCGCTGCAAGAGTGAGTCATTTATCCACCTTATCTAACATAGGACAGATCGGCAGCAAAGAATGGTCACTCTGGTGACTTCTGAGAGAGAGTGTGGGATATTGTTTACATACCTTAAGCCCATTATGTTATTTCGGTCAACTAGGGAGATTTCTGTTCGGAAGGCTGGGTCATCATACCCACCATGAAGCTAGTCATTCAAGCCTAGGATTAGTGAGGCCTAGTAATAGAGCCTGAGTCAGCCATACCCAAACCTCCATCATATGTAGATTGAGTACATTTGTTGAATGCAATATGCAGGACACGATTTGCCCATAAAAATGAGCGTAACGTAGACCACTGCTCAGATAACCAAGGGAAAGGTTTGCAGAATGTGAAGGAATCTAGGTAGGACTATCATCCCCAAGATATTGAGTGGAAGATTTGACAATTTTTCAAGTCATTACATGTTCTGGCAATCAACAGGGATAAATTTAGGCTCTAGGTAAGCCCTGGATCCAACATAGTATGTATGTCGAGGTACTTGAAATTAAGTTTGTGAATACAAATGCGGGACTGCCTCAATTCACCCCTGAGCAGGCTAAGGCTCTACTTGTATGCTTTTCTATACAAAGTTAACAAAGCTAGTCATTGGACCCCGGATCCGTCGGGGTCCAATGACTTGGGGGCAAACCCGCTAATAGGAGCACATCATCAGCATAAAGCATGATGCGGTTCCATCACCAGCGTAAAAAGAAGTGGCAGCCCTGTTTGGCCCCTCTGTGCATTGGAAACAAGGGTGACAGAGCAGATTTTACTTTAACTTGAGGCTGAGCATACAATACTTTCATAAAAGGTATAAAGCAGGGCCTACATCACGTGTTACAACACACTGAACAGGAAGAACCAATCACTAGAGTCCTATTGAGTGTAGGCCAGTACAAGGGCAATATGCTGATGCAGTGCTGCGTGCTGCGTTGGGGGATGAAGCCACATTAGTCTAGGTGTGTTAAGGAGGCGACTACCTGCAGTAATCTCCTAGTCAGAACCTTAGCAAAAATCTTAGTCTCCACATTTATGAGGGAAATCGGGTGGTAAGAGGAGCAATGCTCCAGCGGGTACACTGATTTCAATATAATTACACTTGTCGCCAAGCCTAGCTTGGGCAGCAACTATCCTTCCTTTATTGCCTCCTGAAATATATGCAGCGAGCGGGGAGCGATTTCAATTCAATATAGTATTAGAGCGGAAATCTGCCAGGTGTTTTGCCTGGGGACATGTTACTAATAGCCTCGCGATTTCTTCTACAGTGATGGGCTAGTCCAGCATCTCCCTATCATCCCTATCATGGGCGCTCAGTGACAGAAAGGGAAGATCGTCAATCGGGGGGGTGGACTGCTCACACTACGGACTGCTCACCTTCTTGGGGGGAGGGAGGTTCCCCAATTTTAATCACAATGAGAAAGTGGTCAAATATTTGCCATTGGAGGATGCATGCTGCGTATCACATTTGTAACTAGGAGAAGAAGAGAAAAAAAAAGATCAATTCTGGAGAGGGTTTTTTGAGTGAATGAGATGTGTATTCTTTAACAAGGGAGTTCCGATCCCATCCTACATAACCATGGAAGCCCCAAATCTGTGGTTGTCCTGTTTTAATTTCTGTATCCATCTACTACTCAAGTGTGCTTCAGAGAGAGAACTAGGGGAACAACAGTCTTTTGACCTGCTCAAAGCGAACGCAATTTTTTTTCTCTTGCCTGTCTTTGTGTCCCAGGCCTCTGACCCACAGAATGCCAGGGACCATATGCTTTTACTTTTGAATTGTAAAAACAGCTAGATTTTCATCTCTCTACCTCTAAAAGTACAATTGAGAAGTACATCTAGGAGTCATTGATAAATGAATTGGCAAACATTACCTTAAACTGGACCACCCAAAAAACAGAGTTTTTGATGTTTTTCCTTCAGCCCTCCTTTTTGCTTGCTGTTGTTGGGATCTCGTTTCAGTAGGTGCTGTAGGTCAATCCACATAATTCTGTATCAAATTCCAGTATTAACATGGATAACCACGTCAAGCACATTCTAAATTTATCATTTAAGGAGATAAACATATGTATTTCTGCTGAAGTATTCGGAATGGTTGTGCATGCATTTAGTACTATTTTAGTTAGATAGATGAAACACAGGACTTTTAAGTCCTCGGTGACCCTTTTAAACAATTTTACTGCATGTTTCTCGACAAGTGGTGTTGAGTGCCTAAAAATGCAAACATAACTTCAACATTTGGCACTCTCCACTGGTTGCCTATAGGATCGTTACATAAGACTGGATATTAACGATACAGAGCCAGCGACTTTAAAAACAAGCATGGCATAGCCAACAGGTCTCACCTTTGGAAACTTATAAGCGTTTATCCAGAGCTATAGGCTTTGGCAATGTCTTTAAGCTATGTTGTAGAGCAGCATGGCTGCTGTGTAGCATGTTGAAAAATTGTAATAAAGTTTTACCATATATTTATAACCAAGAAGACATTAAGTACAACTGATCGTCCCTATTAAAATTTTTGGGAGAGGATGTACATGATGGCAATTGTGTGTTTTACAATTAATCTAAATGGAAGCATGTTAATCATCGGATCTGGTGTATAGGTCATGTTAGCCGCTATGTGTGCTATGTAAAAATGATGTGAACAATAGCTAAAGAGATTCATGCACGTTCCAAAAGTGATAAAGAACCACCCGTAGTGAGTATCCAAAAGTTAAAGCAAAAGGAACAACCGGCAGGCTGTGCGTTCTATAAACAAACCACCGTGAGGTCACACTTGTATTTGGCATTTACCAAACCTCAAAGGATTATAGGGATGATACATGCAAGTCTGCTATTTTGAAAACTATGCATGTAAGCCAAGTGAATATGGTGAGAACACCAGCTGAAATGATGAACACTGGTTGAAGTGATTCAGTGGTCCCGAGTACGTTCCGTATGTAAAAGAAAAGAAAAAAAAAACACCCGTTGTGCGAACCAAAAATTAAAACAGGAACAACCGGCAGGCTGTGCTTTTATAAACGATCTACAGTGACGGCGTGCTTCTATTTCGCATTCCCTAAACCTCAAACGATTATAAGGACGACACTGTGTACTAGTGCTGTGCATGCAAGTCCACTACTATGAGAACATTGTAAACATTGTCGAATTGTTAGTTGAACATGATCAAAGTGACCCCCATTGCAAAAAGTCGAAAAATATATAAAACGAATGAAACAACCGGTGGACCAAGCCGTCTACATATGCGTCCTTACCATTCTCTAAACAAAATAAATTGACACCATGCTCATATCTCAGTTCACCAAACAAGCAAAGAACTACGAAAACAAAACTCAAGCTTGCGTGGACTGGGGGATCCCCACTCTATAACTTACCGAAAAAGGCCACTTTAGGCGCATCGTATGGCACTGATGTCGTTCACATCGCTCGCCATATTGTTGCTAAGTACCCTATGTATACGGGCCAAAGAAAGAAGACTGGGCGTGTCAAAGAAGGAGCTGTAAACACCAGCACCATGCTGGTTAAACACCTCTGTTCCGAACAGTGCATTTGAAAGCTAATGTAGGTGGAATGACTACGAAATTGTTCCGAATGATATGTTGGCGAATTGACTGTGTCTCTAATTAGTGCAGAAGGTAATTCCGTGTGAGAACGGAAATGTTAAACAAGCAGTGACCTCAGAGGGGTTGTGGGAGCTGGCAAGCAGTGTTGTGGGAGGGGTGGGGGGACGGCAACGGAGATTAAGTTACGGCAAAGCTAAAACACTGAAGACGGGCAAACAGCATGGCAAATGAAGTTCCAACTAATGTTTCAACAAGCCAGTGCATGAAGTAAACAGAACACTTAACATGAGCAGAGGCAGGCCAACAAAAAAAGGAGTGCTCTCAAAGTATCCTAAATAACCAGAAGAGTAAGAGCACATGTAGCAGGGGCAGTCCTCATGGGAGGAAACAAAAGTTCAAAAGGAGGGACTACTAAGCGTATTCACCAAACAAAAGCCAGCATTTACAGAGGACAGTAAGAGGAACCAATGGAAAAGATGGGCGGTACTTTTAGCCCATATTGTAGATACAGTATGTCTTGAACAGACAGCACGCATGCGCTGCCTAGGCGAGACCTAAAAAACACACATCTAGCAGAAAAGGCTAATTTTCTTGGATGGGGTAATATTTTCCTGAAGTAAATTCCCAGGTGTTCCTAAGAGAAACTAGGTTCTCAATTTCCATTATGGTTTCCCCCCACCTTTTCTAATTCTATCCCCCAACAAGTTGGAGTCCTACCTAGTTACTTTAAAAAAAAGTTGAAATATTCCATTTTTGATATCTATTCATGTTACTATTTCTTTGATATACTGCATATCATGTGTATTCTTTTGTCCTGCATTAGTTTAAAATGGAATATGTTGTATCCATTGCTGCAGCATTATTATTTAGTATGTTAATTTAAATAGCGTTCCGATGCCACTGGCCAGGTTTATGCTACTAAAATACTAAATAAAGTACACACAAGCTGCTTCCTCATCTCGTTCCTGATGGTGGAACACTTTTCTTGTTTCACGAGTAAGATCCTTTCATTACAGGTGGGTACAGAACAATGAAGCAGTGGTTGTCAAGACTAGAAGCATACACGTTTTGGCCATGTGGGCAATCTACAACTTAAGGTTTGATTGGGCAAGGAGCAGTTTGGTTGTTTTGCTGGAAAAGAAGATGGAAGCTTCAAAGGCTCTGCACCCAAAGTATTACTTTAATCTTTACCTTCCAAAAGAAATGTAAGTTGGTAGATACTATACACCTCTACGTCCCCTTGTGATGTTGTTGCCCTTCCTCCGGAAGCTCCCACCTTTAGTCACCATCTTCAGATTCATTTTTTTGTTGTTGTTCCCTCTTTTCATCTTTTTGGAGGAAGTGGGTGGGTTCGCTTGTGAATCCAGAAATTTCTTCAAGCTGCAAACCTTCACGACATGTTAGAAACTATACTTTTGCAGCGTGAATCTTTTCTTGATTCACATGCTGTGCATCGACTTTGTAGCAGTTTGTTCCTACAGTGGTGGTTGGGTTGAAGATGAGCTTTGATTTGAAAACAGGTGTTGTAAGACCCTTTGTCCTACTTGTCATTCGTTGTTCATCTGAATATCTACACAGTAATGTCTTGTAAACGTGTGCAGTGATGATCAAGTAGCTGCCATACAAATGTCTTGTAATGGGAGTATTTGCTAGTAGAACAATGGTTGCTAATTTCTTTCTTGTTGAATGTGCATCAGGAGTCTTTTGTAAAGTTTCTCCTGCGTTTTTATGGCACAGCTGAATGGTTTGAGCTATCCATCTTGCAGCTGTGTTCTTTGTAACTGGTCTTCCTAGAAAACTATTTGCAAATTACACAAAGAGCTGTTTCGTCTTTCTGTCTGCCTTTATCCTTTCGATGCAACACATTACCGCACGTCTTGAAACTAGAATATGTAATGTTCTTTCTGCGGCTCCTTCGCTTCTGAAAAAAACTTGGTATCTGTATACTTTGATTCATGTGGAACCGCAATATGACCTTTAGCATAAACTGTGGGGCAGTTCTCAAGACAATTCTGTAAATGAAGTTCTTGTAAGGTGAGTGCTTGTAATTCAATAACTCTGCGTAGTGAGGAAATGGCAGCTAAAAAAGCAGTTTTTAGTGTGAGCATCTGAAACGTAGCCTTGTGTAAAGGTTCAAATGGTGCCTTCATCAGTTGTGTGAGCACTATATTTAAGTTCCATGTGGTGCCGGTACCTTTTTTGGAGGTGCAGTTCTCTTTGCTCCTTCTAGAAAACGGTTAATAACTGGTGCTGTAAAGAAACTTCTCCCAATGTGGCCTCTTGTGTAAGCCACTATTCCTGTAAGGATGCATAAGTCAGTTTACATTCTAGAAGATGCATTGAATACTTTAACATTGCCTTATCTCGTGTGTTCCTTTTAAATAAACCTTCTTTAAGACACCAAAGTGAATATCTTTTCCATTTAGCTATATAGCATTTTCTGGTCGTTGGTTTCCTTGCTTCTATTAGGACAGACACTGTATTCGCTGGTAAATTTCTAAATTCTAAGTCTTCAGGACCCAGGCTGCCAGGCTTAAAGACTCTGGTTCTGGGTGAAGCACCCTTTCTTCTTGCATCGACAGCAGATCTTGTCTGTTTGGCAATTTGTGAATATTCCCCTGGGATAGTTCTATTAGTTCTAAGAACCAGGTCTGCCTTGCCCACTGTGGCATAACTGTAGCAGGGTCATGATGCTGATCCTGCATTTGCTGATCACTCTGGGAATTAGTGGTATCAGGAGAAACGCATATGCAAATTTCCCTGACCAATCTATCAACAGTGCATTCTCCAGGGACTGTTGGCAATGTTGTCTGGAGGCAAAGCTTCGCTAGTTTAGCGTTCTGTGGAATTGCAAACAGATCTATTTCCGGTGTTCCCCATTTTTGAAAGACCCTCTTGAGTACTGTTTGGTTCAGTTCCCATTCTTGAGAACATGAAGACCTTGTTTTTGCAGGTGTACTGCTACTGCTGCTAAACACTTTGTGAATACTTGTGGTGCTGATTTTATTCCAAATGCGAGCACCATGAACTGATAGTGTCTTTTGTCTACCACAAATCTGAGGAGTCTCTTGTGGCCTGTGTTCATGGGAATGTGTAAATATGCGTCCTTTAAATATATTATTGCCATGTGATCCCCAACTTGTAGTTGTGATATTACCTCTTGCAAGGTTGTCATTTTTAATTTTTTCATTTTTATAAACATGTTCAAAACCTCAGGTCTAATATTGGGCGTAATGTTCCATCAACTTTTGGGATTAGGAAATATGTTGAATAATTTCCCTTGTTTATTGCCATCTTTGGCACTAATTCTATTGCATCTTTTGCCAACATTTTCTCTACTTCCTTAAGTGGACGTGTTGTTTCCTCCTTTGAATGTAACTTTCTCCTTGGACCCATGTCTGGAGGTGTCTTGACTAATTCTATGGAATATCAATATTATATTATGTTTAAAACCCATTTGTCTGAAGTGATCTTCCTCCAATCCTAAAAGAAGTTTTTGATTTTGCCTCCATCTGTTTATGAATGTAGGAGCTCTTGATGTTCTATTTTTGCATCTTGGATTGTCTTTTGTTTTGTTACTGCACTCCTGGATCTCTTTAGAGTGTCTCTTGTGATGCTTGTTGAGTCACTTATCTGCAGGGGGAGCTCCTCCCCTTTGTGGTTGTCCTCTTTTGCTTGGGGTTAGCGAAAGGACCGTCTTCCCTGCTGGTACTGCCAACCTTGTTGTTGTTGATTTGACTTACTTCCTCCCTGATATGTTTGTTGGGAGGTTCCTAGATGGAAGGTGCCCCTTTCCTGTGGGTTTTGTGAAGGTAGTGATCCTCAACGCATATTACCTCTGAATTGCAAAGCCCCCATTGGCTTTGCTGTTTCGTTGTCCTTCTTTAACTGATTAAAAGTCTCATCTACCGCACTCCAGAATAGTTGTTCTCCATTAAATGGTGCATTTAGAATATTAGTTTGTACTTCGGGTTTGAAACCTGAAATTCGTAGCCAGGTATGTCTTCTTTCTGTGATGCCTATCGTCATCTGTCTGCTTGATGTGTCAGGTGCATCCAGTGCGGATTTTAAGCATGTGTGGGTGATGTTTTTGCCATACTCTACAAGGTGTGCTGCTCTCTTTTGCTATTGTTCAGGGAGATGTTTCATCAACTCCCCTATTTCTTCCCAATGTTGATAGGTGTGACAGTTGAGCAATGCTTTGAAATTTGCAATGCGCCATTGATTTGCTGCACTTCTCTTCACCCTTCAACCCAGGAGGTCCATCCTCTCACTCTCCTTGTCTGGAGGAGGCCTTGTTGTGCTTGGGATATTAGCTCTTTTCTTAGCAGTTGATATTATTGAATCTTCTGGGACTGTACCCTTTACGTAGATTGGGTCTTTGGAAGAGTGTTTGTACTTCTTCTCTGCTATAGGAGTAACTGCCCTGCATGTTGCAGGTTCTTTAAAAGCCTCCTTTCCTTGATCCAACACACTTGGTAGCATAAGAAGAAATTGGTTTCTTGATTGTGTAGGCAGAAGAGTTTCTAAGAGAAAACATGATTGAGGTTTCTCCTCCTCTAGCTGGACCCCATACCTGACTGCTGCCTTTTTAATTACTTGGTTGTACAACCCAATATTGTCAGGTGGTGATGGCCTCGTAGGATAAGTATCCACACCTGGTTCAGGCGAATTGGTTTAGAGGTCCTGCCATTGTGTCTCCTGGTATTCTGAAGCTTCAGAACCCTCGTAATTTTGTTCCTCCTCCTCTTCTTAAAAGATTTCTTCTTCCAGATGTTAATGTTGGCTCTATTTCTTCGACGTTTTTGACCCTTGGATTCTTTGATATTGAAGTCCTTGTAGGGATTAGAAATTCTTTTCGACTTTTTTCCAAGTCTTTTTTGTTTTGCAGAAGAATCACCATTTCGGCCTTGAGCCGTATCTTCTTCCCCTCTATCTCGCCTGCTTGTTGTTCGGGGTCGAGTTATTCAGGCTTTCTCTTTGACAAAGAGTCTTTTGAAGACAACGTGGCCAGTGGACTGGGTCTCTCTAGCCGTGACATCGGTCATCGAGTGCTTAGACGTCGAGGCTACCTTTGAGATTTTAGAATCAGATTTTCTCGACTCAGGTAAGTTCTTCGAGGACGATTGTTCTCTTACTTCGGTTTGAGATGTCTTCTTGCCCCCTTGTGTGTCAACGTCTAAGATCTGGATGTCGGCCTCCGTATTTCCTTCTGCTTCTTCGGCGACGTTCTCTTCGGTGGGGGATGTTGGCCCTGCATGTTGGGTAGACCTTTCTCTGCCGCTCTTTTACCCTCAGAGTCTTCGGGGTAAACACTGAGTAGGTGTTGCAGTCTTCACTTTGGTGGTCTACTGGAAGGCAGAGGTTGCAGACCAGGTGTTGGTCCTTCTGGGAAAACTTATGATGGAAGTTCTTGCAAAACATACTGAGTCTTCTCCATCACCACGCACAGGGAGCCCCCTACATGTGCATTCTCTGGAACCATGGAAGAGAAACCTTAAACTTCTCACAAAACGTCTCCAGTACCTTCTTCAGATGATTCCTTCCTCTGGTAGACTTTCATGGACTTCTTTCGATTTTTCAGTAAAGTTTTTCTTTCAGTTGTTGGAGAGAATTCAGCATGCATTCAGACCAAATGGTGGAAAAAAAGAATCTGAAGATTGCGACCAAAGGTGGGAGCTTCCGGAGGAAGTGCGACGTCACAAGGGGGCACTAAATGGAGGTTCGTCGACGCCCACCAAAAAAAAAAAAAAAAAGAGTAGAACGAAAAATGTTTATAAGGAGAATTCCGGACCCAACCACTAGACAGCGAAATAATGTACAGCATGTGAATCCAGAAAAGATTTACGCTGCAAAACTATAAATGCTGGCACAGACGTAAAACCCTTAAGGTCCGACTCATCTGACTTTAATTCAAGTAGATCCCATCGCCATTTTAGATCATGCATCTTTGAACAAACTATTGCTCCAACTACCTTGCCCATTGAGTCTTACCAGCACGTATTCTATACAGATGGTTCTGCCCAACTGGTGGTAGGAATAAAATCGAAGTATTCTGCAGCTTGCATAGCAGTGTTACTGTGCTTGACTCATCCTTTTGTGTGCAGGGTTACAATGTTGATTTGCAGCATTGGCGTTTGAATGGATTCAAGAGAGAAAACCTATATAAAATAAACAGATTTGGGGAAAGGTAGATGTCTTATAAAATAAGCTCCCACTGGTCCATGTCAGACACACTTTGGGCCATCAGCGCAAAGGCATTCACGCCAAAGGGAACTGTGCAGCTGACCTAGCGGCAAAGGCTGCAATTCAGACTGTTAGAGTAGCAGTGCTAACCAGATCTAATACGAAAATCAACACAGATATCTTAACAGCCATAAGTGCAACCAAGCAGGGTGGGAACCTACTGTAGGCTTTCCTCCTAAATAATGTTACACCCTTAATTCAGACCACACTTCTGTAGTCACACAACCAGGAGTGGGAGAAAGCACAATACCTAATAATCCGTCCAGATGAGATTTAATCAAAGAAGCCCAAGAGAGATTGGCATCTGCACATGCCGAGGTCAACGCAACCGTGGCAGTGCTACAGCAACGCCAATGCTGGCTTGGCTTATATAAACAGACTAGGGATTATGTTAGGCAGTGTGACATTTGTCAGCAGATTAAACACTCCACTGTCAATAGACCCTTACCAACTCCCCTCACAATCTCATATATCCCTTTTGGGTGATTCATTTGGATCAAAACGGTCCCCTTCACTCCACCAACCCATAGAAGTCCAAATTTGTGGAAATTGATTCGTGTTCTCGATTCCTACAGGTGTGGCCACAGAGAAATGCCAGTGCTTCAGCAGTAGTAAAGGATTTGCAGTGTCTGGTAGCGATTGAGCAGTTCATTCATTTCACTCAGATGATGGACCTGTGTCTGCCTCCAAGGCTTACAGGGATTCAATGTCTACTCTGGGAATTTGTCTGCAATTCAGCAACTCGTTCAAAGCTGAATCGAACGGCGTTGTCGAATGTGCTAACGGCATGATTAAACAAGCCTTGACTGCTAGGGTTCTAAATTCAGGTCTTACTTGGTACCATAATCTGTATGGAGTTCAGAGAGCATTGAACAACTTGTTTAGACTAGTACTGGGAAGACACACTCCATACGAGGTTCTCTTCCGAGTTCATATGTATATGTCTCGCTTAGATAATCCTGGGAAGGTGGCAGATTAAGAAAAATTTGACTTGGATAAATGTTTAAATATTTTTCAGAGTATCCAAGAAGTCAGAGACAAGCTGTCTAACGTGGATCACTGACACCGCCATCTGTAAAGAGAAGGTTATCACTGCTGTGGAAGGGTAGTTCATGAAAAAATCCACAAGCAACGTTTTCAGTCATCCTACAGACCACCTGTCACTGTTCTCGGGGTAAAAGGTAATAGAACTGTTATTCTGCTTCCTTTGCCTGGCTCAAGGAGAAATAGACTGATGTCCATTGATCACGTAAAGAACCACTAAGTGGCCAGTCCTCTATAGCAGGCCCCTGCAGAAACCAAGAAGGATTCAGAGTAGTGCCTCTCAACCGTTGCCTATTCTGAATACCATACCCCATGAACAAAGTAGTAACATTATTAACTCATGTCACCAGTTGGGAATAATTGAGCACAAACACCCTATGCAGAACACAGAGTTCTACAAACACACCTGATGATGGCAGTCTGACAGTGGCTACTGTCCAATGCAAATCCATGGTGTACTATGAAATTCCACTTCATGCTGTCTCATTTGAACTGATGCCCTCTCGAGAGCCTCAAGAGACTAACGATATTGAGAATGATTCTGGATATTTTACAGAGGACTTTTCAACCCCTTCTACAGTCACTCACCACCAAAGACAGCTTCATGCTTATCAATGGTTTTGTGTTAGGTACCCAATTCCTCCTTGGTACTACTCATGGATCACATTGAGAACTCTTCTTTTCATTATGTGGTGTCAACAATACTCATCGTTCTACTGCTACTAAATGGACATTTCATCCCTACAAGAACAATTGCATCACCTGTGGCTCATGAACTACAGCCACACTCTTCATTCCACAGAGTCCGAAGACATCTCTATGCTGCAAATCTTACAGCTTATCCTGTGCCTGAGGGTATAACATGGTAAAAGGTTCCATGTCAGGTTATGGGACCTAATGAGACATTGCAATTGCCATATGTGATAAAGGTGTCAATGAATGATGCTCTATTTCAGATGATTGGGACATTCAGAGTATTAAAAAAATATATATTTTTATGTCTGATTTACAGGCATATGCTACTTTGAATATTGAAGATGACCCTCTGTATATTAGCACAGAAAATTTCAAAAATACCCTTGAACAATCCCTTCTGTGTGATACTACATCATTACACGGAATATGCAGTGCTTTGATGCCAGGGTTAAGTTGTGTTCAATCAATTTCCCCCACAACATCCATTCCCACACATCATGAACTCCTGAACAAAGGGTCTAATTTATTTCTAACAAATGTTACTTGTTGTGGGCTGGACCCTAGCCAACAATAGTTGATAACAATTTCGGAAACAATACGGTGTTGTGGAAGGACCTTGGATCTGCCACCTCAAAACAATCAAGAACATGCTTTGGCCTCGTTTAAATATGAAATCCATGTACTTAGACGATCTAAACAATCTATTTTCTGTTTTATTACAAAAAGAAGTCCTTTTGACTACAGAGGTTGAGACCTATAACCTGCAGACAGCCAGAACTGCTTTAGAAATTCAGAGGCTGTTACGCAGTACCTGACGAATTTTGCTGATATCGTACAAACACTATTTAATTCCCCACTGACGACTAGTGTTGAACATCTTTTTAAAAACATTGGGTCTGGTGTGGTGACTGGATTTAAAGCAGTGTTAGGACTGATTCCATCGTTTTTTCACTCTTTATTCTTCAGCCTTTTTGAAGGATTTCCCATCATCATACTGCTAATCTGCTTTGGTATCATCCTTTTTCTCCTGTTTGGACAAGGAAATCAACAACATGGAGTACATGTGTCCAGCTGAACGAAAGTTCTGAAAAGACTCTAGCATGTTATTTGGTATATGCTTGGCTACCTGAACTCAGCGAGCACTGGATGCTCACCTTTTGCAAAATGGATGCTACAAAAGTGAAATCTGTGTTCTGGTGCGTAAACTATCCGACTGAAATCACCCTAGATTTACAGATGGATGAGCTCCCAGTGCCTTATTTTGCTAAAGAAGAAATAATTCAACCTTTACACGAGCACCAGAGACAATGCAAGCAATGCATCTGTTTCTCTACAGAATGCTACCTACGACGGAGCAATGTCACCAGTGGCACTTTGACGCAGCTCTTGATGAGGGGCTTGATACACTGTTATCTTTCGAGTCTCTTGGAGAAGAGCCACAATCACCACAGAGTGCCTCAGCTGCGAAGCTAATTGCTAATCCAGTGTGGATTATTGAAAATGAACATGTCATATGATTTTTAAGATTCCCTTAAAGATCATTTGTATGTTGCATATGCACCCAATGTTTTTTTTTAAGTGTATAAAATTTTGCAATTATTACACTGAGATAGCATCTTATACATAAGAGATCGACACACGCAGCCTCCAAAATTATCTACTGGGAACTAGATCAGAACCTCTGCATATGCACCCAATGATGTCGACATTTCCTTCGATGAGAATAGAACACACCATATATGCCACAAAGCCTGCATGGAAAATGGACTAAAAGAGGGCTTTCTTTTTTAATCAGACTCTTTACTTTTTCAACTTATTTTTATACCGCATATTTTAATCTGGCCTATTTAATATCATCACTGGTATGTTTGATTGCCACGACGCATCTTTAGAAATACTTTAAGCTGACCAAACTTTTATGAATTTCTTGAAACAGAGCAAGGCTTGAAAAGTATTCATGCTTCGCTTAGCCACTACATATGTTCATGATATACTGTTTGACTAGGTTTCATATTATAAACGTTTTACATATATATTTTGGTTACATATTCTATCAAGTATTAGGATTTTTTTCATCCTAGTAAGTTGAGAGCATAAATGCCTCTATACATTATCTATGTCCCTCCATGTTAGGTATGCTCCTATGACGTCACATTCAGACGTACAAGTCGGGGATGATGTGAAGCCCCTAAAGTCCCACTCATCTGACTTTGAAGTAGGCCGCCGCCATTTTAGATCATGGAGGTCGCCATCTTAGATCATCTTTCTCCTCTTATGAAGAATCATTGTCATGTCTCTCATTTGAAGCAGATGTCTTCTGACCTTATCTTTCCAAGATCTGTTAAAGTGTCAGGTCGCCCAACTGATGACACAGACATAACACCTGATGCGACACAAGTCTGGGTCAAGTGTCTAGTTATCACCATGTCTAGATCAAATATGAACAAGTCTAGACATAGTCAAAATAGTGTAGTCTGAATTGACGCCCTCTTAGGTCAGGAATTCCAATCTCTGGTAAGATTTTGTATAGAAGGACCACCATTTGATCACTTAATTGAGAGGTACTTTACCCAGATTATCGCCCGAGATTCTGCCAGAAGATGGTCTCACCTAGTGCCGGCACACTTTGAAGATGTTACATCTTGCTCAGTGCTGATAAAGCCAAGTCCAGGAGGAACATTGCTACCACAGCATGTGTGCGCCCTTCAAAGGGGACACTGTCTTCTTGCCTCCACTGGAAACTACAGCTTGTACTGTAAACCAGGTATGCAGTGCGTCACTTCTACCTAAGAAACTCTTGACTGTAAGTTGCCCTGCTTTCCGTGCTCTCTCAGTGTAGCGCATAGAAGTAGGTTTTAGGGCATTAGGTTTTAGATAACATTTTAACCATGTTCAAAATGTTCATTTTAATCTTGTTGCTCGCAATGTGCTTTCTTGCTTTGTATGAGATCATGTGTACTTGTTTTAGATGTACTGAGAAACAGGTTATTCCTGTCATGATAAACAATGTTACTTAAAGTGTCTATTCTTCAGCATCCCACGAGATGACCACATCACCCATCACCTCCACGACCTCCACTGGCTCCCAGTCGAAAAAAGAATAACCTTCAAACTGCTCACACACGCCTACAAAGCCCTCCATAACACCGGACCCCAATAACTCAACGAAAGAATCTCCTTCCAAGCCCCCAAGAAAAACCTCTGCTCCGCCGACCTAGCGCTAGCCACGGTCCCCCACATCCACAGGGCCAGAACGGGAGGCAGATCCATCTCATACATCGCGGCCAAGACCTGGAACGGACTCACCCTCCGCATCCGACGAAGCCCGACACTGCACCTATTCAGAAAAGATCTCAAGACCTGGCTCTTCGAATGACCACGGAGCTGCCCGTAAACCCCCCCCCCCCCCACAAGTGCCTTGAGACCCTCACGGGTGAGTAGTGCGCTCTATAAATCCCCGATTGATTCATTGGTTCTTAGTGCAGTGTGTGTGTGATGTTGTGAATAGCAAAATAGGCTTGTTTCTGTTACCACGGTGCCCCTGATCCCTTCATAGGGATTGTTAGTAACCTAAAAGCAATAACTCTTTCAGCAATGCATTGGGTAGGGTTCTGCAGGGCTACAATAACCTATCACATTCAGCACTGGTGCATTACATTGAACTGAGTTCACTGGTGTTCACTGTGGGTGGGAGAGCAAATCTTGTAGAACTACGCCAAAGTCGTAGTTTGCGCAACAGCACCTAATCCGGGCTAATTTATATCATTCATTGATTAGGCACAAGATATAGATAATTTGAATGCAGCTTTATCTTCCAGCAAATGGACATTATTTCTCAGGAATACAAATATAAATCAGAAGATTACAATGCAAGTCTATTTTGTAGTCTATAAAGTTATTTTATGAAGAAGATGGTGCCCATTGTCCAACACTCTTTTTTTTAAAACCAAACAAAAAAAACTAAAACAGCGGGCGGCATTTGCACTCTGGTTTAACTGTGACAAAGTGTTTATATGACAATCTACCTTTGTGGTCTCCAGTAAGGTCACAGACTTGGATTATCCATGTTTGTATGACATTTACTGTTGAATTTCAAAGCACCTACCATTTGTAACTAACTATTATTATAGTCAACTGAAGTACCTAAGTTCTACCAACCATGTATATCATGATGTACTTCCAGTAAAAGAAGTTGCACATAAAAAAGTGTCTGTTTCCAATAACATTCCCTTGTGAGAACTGTGGATTAGGAATCTTGTAATCTTTAAAATAGTATAGAGAACGATGAAGTGCTATAATTTACTATGGGGTTATAAAATGGTGTGTGTCACCAATATGTTGTGTTAAAACCATTTACTAATTGGAAGTGGGCAATAGAGATTCCTGGAACCTACTGTTAAACTTCAATTCCAGAGCCCAAATTGACTCTTAGTTTAAGTCAGATAGACCTATTCTCGATAATGACCTGCAGTACACACCAAGTTCTGTTATCAGAAAACAAATTGTGGGAAATTTGGTTTTTGGTTGAGGGGGTGAATACCACTCTCAAGCAACAACCATAATCCTTGACAGGGTGAACTGCAAAAGTCACTAAATTAAGCTTTGTTGAACCCTAAAGCATTCAGGCTTAACTTAGAGGCCCAAAAGAAGTTAGGCTTCATTGGAGACAATGTGTTATGTATTTATACAGCACACAAACCATAATAAAGTGAAAAACACAACAAAAATCCCACACCAATTTAGAAAAATAGAGTACATTTTAATAAACAACTAAATTTCCAAAAATAGAACAGGAAATATGCAATTTCAAAGATTTAGATAAGTGTAGCACCTAAAAGCACAAAGCGCCACTCGCAGATATCTGGTCGTGCTAGACAGGGGGAAAGTCACAAGTACAGAATTACTGTAGTGGTGCGCAGGTCAGATACAGGGACCAGGTGAGACCCGCTGCAAAAGCTACTCAGAGTCTGGTGCGAAGTGCCTAGTACGTGCTGGAGACAGCCAAGAGGAGCAAGGGGAGTTTTGTGAATGATCATCACTATAGGGCGAAGAGCAGGCCAGCCGTTGCAGACAGTCATTGCTGTAGCGCAAAAATCCTGGTGAGTGTTGTAGATGGTTGCTGGAGCTTCAAGTTGGTGTCACTGAAGGCTGTCGATGCTGTAGTGTGAAGTGCAGATCTTGTGTTGCCAGTCGGGTCCACCAAAGCAGTCGTCGCAGGCGGCAAGATCTCAGTGTGAATGGGCCCGTTCAAGGTTGTGAACAGCCCAAAACTTCAGGAATTTTCCTTTTCTTCACAGGAGGAGCTCAAAATGATGACAGCCAAGGGCCCAGGACCTGGGGAGGCACCTCTTGGGGGATCAGGAACCCACTCCAGCAAAGGCCAGCAGGGCTCAGGCAGGTCAAGTGCAACAGGTCAACTGGGCAGATGCAGTGCGGTCTCTGGAGATTGTTGTGTCCCTGTAGCTCAGAACAGGAGGTCAGTCACCTGACCCTTGGAGTTACTCTGGCTGGGAAAGAAGTGAGCATGTCCAGTCTTCCTTTTCGGTGAGCAGGCCAGTCCTCTGGCAGCATTGTAGTCCTTCTGTAGTGTCCACAGGTCCAAGAGTGTACTGAAGAGTTGGTATGAGGGTCCACTATTTACACCAGTAGCCAGCTTTGAATTGGGAGAAATTTCTAGATTTCCCCATCTGGTTCTGGAATTGTCTTCCATCCCCTGCCCAGGCCCCAAGATGTCTGGGGTGACAAACGCCTGGTATCAAGTTCTTTGTGAATGTGCAGAAGCAGCCCCTTTGAAATGTAATTTAGGCAGGGAACAGCTCCATCCCTCCCATCCTGGCGGAATGCCCTATCCTGCCAACACCTAGTCCCCCTTTGTCTGTCTGGGAGGAAAACACAAAGGCACCAAATGGTTAGGACAAGAAAATGCCAACTTTCTAAAAGTGCCATTATCAGAATTGAGACTTAAAATCCGACTTTACCATTAAAGATGATTTTAAATTACAATTTGATTGAGTGTAAACATGACATTCCTACTTGCTCCCAATAAAAGGTTATCACGTATTAAATGTAATAAGGTAACCCAATGTAATCCTATGGGAGAGGTAGGTCTCACAGTAGTAAAAAACAAATTTAAGAACATGAAAAACTTAACAGTACTTGTTCAAATTTTTAAATACACTTCATCCTGCCATATGGGCTGTTTAGCGTCTACCTTAGGGGTGAAATATGTACTAAAAAGGGAGTTTTCGGTCTGGCAAAAAGTTTATTTTGCCAGGTTGAATTGGCAGTATAAAACTGCACATAGGCTGCAATAGCAGCAAGAGACATGTTTTATAAGGCTACTCGAGTAAGTGACAGAATAAGTGCTGCAGGACCACTAGTAAAAAGAACAGATGATGGGTGGAATGCTGAACAATGCAAACATTCACCTCCTGTCACAGATCTGGGTTTAATTCCGGTTTTTTGCTCACCACACAACCCCAGTTTGGACCCAGCCATATGCAAATCAGTCTTGACCCTGCTCTTCATGGGAAGAGTCCAGCCCGAAATGCCAGGCCAGGTCCTCCCTGGACTAGAAACAAGCATCCTGGGACTGGTTTCGGGGTATCACCCCTCATCAGCCATGCTAGCTTGAATCCAGTGGCACAGTGAGCACAGGACCCACATATGGGCATACCTTTCCCACTCAGGGGGACAAAAGTAAAAAGAACACATGATTGACGGATAGCTGAACAATGCAAACATTCACCCCTAGTCAAAGATCTGGGTTTAATCCATCGTTTTTGTTGTTTTTTTTAAAACTTCTTTTTATTAAATAAATGTCAGCATTTCAAAACTGTTACATAATCATATATTGAGGTACATGTTTTCCCAGTGGCTTACACAATCTGTGGATCATAGACATGTTGTAGTAATCAAAGTGCCAGTGGAGTCCACCTGTAAGACTCGCTCTCTCCCCACCCCACCTTGCCATCCAATACCCCCCCATCCCCCTTATTGTCTGCCCACCGCTGCCAAACTTTCTCCCATTTCTTGGGGCATCCCCTGCTTTCATAAATTGTCTTTTCCGCCGCACAGCACCAGTCCATGTCTCTTTTCCATTGGGATACTTTCGGCGCCTGAATGGCCCCCCATGCCCCCGCTACATTCCTCTTGGCTACCATTGCCGCCACCTAAAGCCAGCTTTTTGGGTATTTGGGCAAGTTCTGTTCCCCAGAGACGCACAATATATGCCACCTTGCCTCTAGGGGGACTTCCTGTTCTAGCACTTCCGACATTATCCGAACCACCTTCTTCCAGTAGTTCTGTATGATCGGGCAAGTCCCACAAAATATGAAAAAATGTTCCCCTCTGAGTACACCCTCTCTGACATTCCGCAGTTAAAATGCACCCTAGCTTGAACATAAGAGTGCTGGTATAGTATGACCGGTGCAGTATGCAGATTTGGGGGCAGATCGCCCTAAGGGCTGTCAGTCCTAACAAAATTCTTAAGTTTAAAACCTGGTATTTGTCAGTCCCTGTGGAGTACCAAACAGTGAGCTCATCGAAAAATCCAAAGTGGTATTATGAACAGACATAAGTTTTCCAATGTGATTTTAATAAGAACACCATCCAACAAAATCTCTGCCAGAGTATAAAGATGCTAAGTGAGAGGACAAAGGATTAGGGATTCAATTATGAAATTGTTGGAGCACTGAAGACAAGTGTTACTATTAGGGAATTTAATGGAAGGCCATTTATCTACCTTTCAAGAATGAAAGGCTGAACTTTGCTTTGATAGGATTCAAGCTAGTGACCTACAGATTACACAGTTAAATACCAGCAGCAAGCACAGAGAGCCAGAGGTACACACATGCCCTTTACTGTTACACATCCTGCAATTCACAAAACTGCTAAGAATGCAAAGGCAAAATGGCTTTTTTAAATTTACAAAAGCTATTTTATGTCAGAAAGGGCTTTTGCGACCCTTTACCAATTACAAATTGGAAGACACATGACGAGGCGTCCCACTCCTATTTGCATTTCAGAAAGGGATGGTTCAATGGTATGTGACAGTAATTTCGGTTGTAAATCTCTGATCACTCACCGAATGCCCTCTAATTGGGGGGGTAACTGATTTGCAAAAAAGAAGATATTTTGGGGGAACAGGTTCCACTTTTGGAGTTGTATCAGTACCTCAGTAAGTTCTGATGACTACTGCCCGTTCTCCCGATGTCTTCCCAAACAGGATTTTTAAGCAGCCACAAGTCACCTCTTTACAAACAGCTGATTGTATATCTTGTTCTTTTTCAAAAATGCTTAATAAAAATCATTGAAATTTAAAAAAAAAGTTTTCCATTTGGGAAAGCAAATACAGAAACAGAGGTCAGCTCACTCTTTCCTTCACAGACAATCACTGGGAGCGGGGGGGGTCGCAGATTGAGACCTGCCAAATTAATAGTCCTTAGGCACGTTCTCCGAATGTGCAAATTACAATGTGACCTAATAGTACAGAGATGACTTCGCAAATTGCATTCCACTTTGCAAACCAGTCAGTATGCAAACTGCACATCTCTAGTTTGCCAATAGGAATAGTAAACTGGGCCCCTCATTTGCTGAGCCATTTTGCTATATTTGTACAAAGTTAGCAGGTGTATTTAAATAAATACTTTAATGTAAAAGCTGATGGAAAAAGGACGGTAAGAATATATGAATGTTAAGAAGAAACAAATACTATTTTGGAAAACTGTGAAATGTGTTCCTCCTAAACATGTTATTTGGCATTACTCAGTGTCAGTAATTCCCCTAGGTACAATGTATGGCAGAAATTCTGGTTAATAGAAATGCACCACTGATTAAAAACCTAATTTAGAAGACAAGCATACAAGTAGGAAAACAAACCTCCAGTCTGCCCCTTCTTATTTCAGGTTTGATGAATTTGCTTACAGATCTGTGCTCTGTCATTCTTTTTCTTTTGGTTCTTCCCGTTCAGGTCGGCTGATAATCCTCTCACACACTTTCACTGCAGACTTATATTTAAAGTTGGGTATTTTTGTCAAGGTTTGCAAATTGTGAAATGGCCCATGCTTGTTCGGTACTCCACAATGATCACAGACTTCTTGCCCCGCAGCAGTTTTACCGAAGCAAGCTCACCCTCTGAAGCAGTGTTCAGCAGTTCAAGAATGGCAGATCGCTCTTCATCGGAGTAGAACAGGTCTACTTTTGGCTCAGGCTCTTTTGAGCCATGTTCTTCTGCCAAGAACGTTAACAAAATGCCCCTCTGTGGATGCGATGGTTTTTCTTAAGCAGCTAGAGCAGTACAGGGTCCTGAATTTCATCAGTGGACGTGGAACCAACTGGCATTGGAAGTAGAGGCTCCTTCCTAGAAGCAGATACAAAAAAGACAAATTAACAGGCAATTATACATGATGTGATAGCTAATTAATTAGGCCCGTGGGTTGAGAACCTGCTATTGAGGTGTGCATTTGCTGCAGATCACAGGTTTCAATCCTTCTTACAGCCTACGTAGCCTGGTGCCAGTGAGGCCACCACCAGGAGAGACTTTGGGTGTTGCAGAAGGCCTTGGCCTTAATACCCTAGGTACTGCAAACAAATTACAAAACATATTTACTTAAACACTGTTCAGGGGCTAGTGTTTGCTAATAAGATCACAAATTAACAAAGATTATGAAAAATCCATTCAAACAAAATTTCAACTGAAGGGACATTATGGTTACAATCTAAGCTCTAATAAACACTAATTCTCCAATTTTGTTTACCTAAACAACCATAAAGCCTACTATGACCAGCTCACGGCCTAACGCCCAAAAATACAGATAGCATCACCAATAATGTCCTTGATTATATCACTGAACACACAATTTCACTTTTTCACACCTGTTTGCTACTGGTGCGAATACAGACGTCTGTCTCAATGTTATCGCTATACGCACATATAGTTGCCAGCAGGGGTACTAGAGTCTTGCAACTGCATTTAATGTTTTAGGTTAGTTAGTATAACTGCATCGGGCTTTCTCCTCCTCATAATCTTTGTGAGGTATTCCTGGTGGTGCAGGCCTACATCTGAATTAAACTCTGAGATGGTGTCTATTATTAGGTCTGGTGTTATACCAAGACCTTTTTAATTTTAATAAAATGATATCATACTTTCAAAGGATTTCAGCCATCTCTCTTCTTCTATTGGTCTCTTATGTGTGTCATTCACATTTTTGTTCTGAAACCACATTTTGCAGTATGGGGAACAGGGCCAGCCCACTACAGCCACTGGCTGAACTTTCTGTGCTCGAGAGCATTCAGCTCTAGCAGAATGTGAGCTTACACACAAAAAGTAGCTCCCCTGCACAGTTTCACATTCACAAATATTAGCAAAGCCAAATGTCAGCAGCTAGTGCCTGGCTGATTGGCTTTACCAATCCTGGTATCATAGTATGCAATAGCCTTTCCTTTCCATAAAATCTTTAAGAAGATATCAACTTGCTGAAAGTGGCACTGCAGACTTTCGCAATCTCTCTATAACATATTTTGAGAAAATGTGGCCATTTTCGTTATATAATTAAGCCTGGGCGTAGTTCGCGAAGTAGCGCTACGCAAAGCTACGCAAAGTGCAGTTCGCACTACGCGAGCTACGCGTAGCACTACGCGAACTGCGTAGTGCACTGTTCGCAATGATTGCACAGTGCCGGATGCTTGTCCGCACTGTGCAATCATTGAAAACGGCATCTTGCACAGTGCGAGCTGTCTTTACTGCCGCTCGAGTAGATTTTTACTCGAGCGGCAGCTTTCAACGCGGACTGGTAGTTTCTCATCGCGAGCGGTCGCGAGCATACGCGACCACTCGCAATGAGAAACCTGACCTCCCCGCGTTGAGAATCTCGCTGGGAGGTTTATTTTCCACGCTCGCGATCGGCAACTTGATGTTGCTGATCGCGAACGAGGAAAAAGTCTCGCCGGGATGTCATTTTGCTTGCTCGCGGTCGCCAACTTGACATTGAGGACCGCGAGCAAGCAAAAAATGACCGCTGCACTACGCTACGCATGTTTGCACTGTGCTACGTGCAATTCGCGTTGTGCAAAGTAGCGCAAACTTCGCAAACTACGCGAGCGTAGCGTAGTGCTTTGCCCAGGGTTATATATAATCTCTGTGAGATAACATTTTGAGAAATTGTGGCCATTTTCCTTATATAATCTCTGTGAGTACATCTAGTTGTCTATGTGCACTATCTCGGAGGTTACCCATTTGTGGTCAAAGCAAATTCAGACTTGCGTTTCCTTCTAATCTCTGACAGACCACTTTTGTAAGAAATTGAGAGGAAATCTATTAACTGCCAGTGGAACTGCAGCCTTTGTTCTCCATGTGTCAATGGGGCTGTGGTCTTTCTAGTCCATGAACTTTCCCTAAAGAAACGTGTTGGCTGCCAGTGAAACTGTAGGCACTACTGCCTTTGTAATATCTGTGCAACTGGCTGGCTGTCAGTGGTGCAGCAGCCTTTTATCTTCGTGGAACCTCAGTTGTAATTCTACATCAGTGATGTCTTGATGTTGTCATAAGTGATGGTAACAGTTTAATTTACATTACGATCTGGTATTGTGAGTGAGGTCAACTTATGTATTGTTTTAGGTTTTGTATTGCATCCATAACTTTTCTTGAATGACAGTTGTTTAAGCAATTTGAAAAGACATATTCTGGGGTCAATAATGCAATCAGTGAAGTCAATCAATCGTGATGGGATAGGTCATGTCACCAGAGAGGTCATCCATTATGTCATTTCCAATGCCATCTCCATAGGCAGAGTAAAGGCTGCAGCAATCACTCGCTCACACAAAGAAACCAACACTGCTATTAGTTTGAATGCTGCAGTACCACTTCCTATATGAAAATGTACAGATAAGTGGTTCACATAGAAGCAAGGCAGTATTTCGCCTGTCTGTAAACAGATATGGAAAAGACCATTCCTTTTTTGGTTTCAACAATTTTTTTGTCTAAAGCGGACAGCAAGCCCCAGCAGAGGTTGTCTTTCCTTTTACTTCTGCCCAGCAAAGCAGACCTCATTTGTAGTTTATTTGCTTTGTCTTGGGCTGGGAGGGGCGAAGAGATGTAGGGTGAGGGGTGATGCAGAGATAATTATTTTTGCCTTTTGTGATTCGGTCAGTTGGGCAGCTATCACCATCGCGACCTGCTCAGCCTAGGTAAGGATAGAGCACAACAGCTGTCCCACAACAACTGTCCCAGCATTCTTGTGTGCTCAGGAGGTTCCTAGCAGGAAGAAAAGTGATATATGTTGGGCTTTTTGACAAGTATTCAATGGCCAACATTACTCATTGTTTTGCCTACTGGGTAGCTCCCTTTCACATTTTACAGCTTTTAGAAAATAGGCTGCGGATTGTTAATTGCTTTTAAAACTATACTAAGAAGTACACCTGCATTTTTAAGGATGTCTTTTCAAACTCATTTGGTCGATTCTCAAAGGTTCTAATTTTTAAAGGTGTGGTCGTTCTACTAAGAAGATGAATTCACTGTACTCATCTGTGCAGTACGGTTATCATGCAATCGCTTTCTACTTGAGAGTGGGGTTGCTCTCTAGTCTGGGTGAGCACCGGTCTCTGAACTTAAGTAAGCTTTGCTACCAACAGTAAGATATCACTTGAAGCCGCGCTTGTTTTTATATAACTGCTCTAAAACCCCTTTGGAACACCGCTGCTGCTGTCTAATGTGCCACAAAACATAAGGTATGTTTTTGGCATCTCTAGCACACTCAGTGGTTTCTGACTCTCTAACTCTTTTTGCTGCAACAGTCCAGAAACGCCTTAACTTACCTAGAACATAAGTGTACTCAGTTTTCTGTAATTAATACTCAAGGTAAACCCTCTTGACGAAATAACTACTCCAACAATCTGATAACTGTTTCTGGTGTAATATCTCTCATGCAAGGTACCTCTGGACTCCTTGAGAACATAACCATGGCCACAATTAAATAGGGAGTTAACTCTTCACCTCCTTTCAAAGGCACCACAATGACCACTGATATCGCCTCCCACTGTCCACCATAACTGGAACACGAAGTATTTATTCTTCACAATTCCTGATTACTCTACTTCAAGATCGAGGCCGGGCCACTAAAAATCTACCCAAAGTTGCTCCTTGATCTTCACAATCACCGAAGTGCCCTTCATTTGTTAAATTACCTAATTCCTGAGCTTAGCAAGCACCACCACCCTAGTCCCACGGAACCGTAACTTCTCTCTCTCAGCTAACTCCTCTTTTACCTAGTTCTACATCTATCATCTTCTTGCCTGGTCAAACTTTATTTGAATAACAATAATACACTTCTCTAGTAAAAAATAATTTTCTAACTCATTCTTCAACTCGATCTCCAGTATAACTTGTGCTATAGCACAAACATTTTCATCTATCCACATATCCTCCTCAATTGAAAAAAGTCAGCTTGCACCAATCTAGAATACACAATTGATTCTACCAAGAATGTTTTAAACAATAAAGGTGTATACCCTTAATTCTATAACTCATTGTCTGATGCGTGCAATAACTTTTTTCATGAAACTTTCTTTCAGTGGTTTATGATCTGACCTAATCATAAACGTACCACTCATTGAAAAATTATAAAATTCTTGACAGCCCAACTCAATGCTAGAGTCTCTTTTTCTATTACTGAACAGTTGAGCTCTGCACCATTCAACATTCTGGAAGCAAAAGAAATTACCCTCTCACAATCACCCTTCGTTTGCAGAAGGACTACTCCCAGTCATTTGCGACTCAATCCGTCACCAGAATTGTCTCCCTAACTGGAACAAACGGCTTTAACTCCAGAGTCAGTTGTAGCTCTCCTTTAGGATGTTCAAACTCTTTTTACAACAACTATTCCAATCAATGTATTTACCTTTCTTACACACATCCCTCATGGCTAAGGTCTTGTTTGATAGGCTGTTTGTGAATCCACTATAAAACTCCACTGTGCCAAAAATAAGACCATCTCCTCTTTACTTGTCGTAGTTTCAAGGTTACATATCACCTCCAGTAAATCGTTCTTTGGTTTCACCCCTTCTTGTGAAATGGAATGACCTAAATATGTTATTTCTTGTTTACCAAACATGCATGTGCCCTTTTAGGGTCATTCCGCACTTTACAATTTTTCCAAAACTTGACATGCTGTTTGATTATGCTCTTCTCATGTCCTACCACAAATAAGCACATTTTCTTGAAAGCATTTAACTCCTTTTAACCAAACTGTGCATTACGTGAAAGACAGAGGCTGCAGATGCTGGTCTGAAAGTCATCCTGAAAATGTTTTATGACCCATCGATGTAATAAAGGGTGTCAGGCCCTGCAAACTTTCATGCAATTTAATATGAGGATATGCAGATGCTACATTTAATATGGTGAAAAGGTTGGCATCTGTGAATGTAGGAAGCCTTTCCACCAAATTCAGCAGATGAAATTTGTCCACCACTACCCTCCCAATTCAATCGTCCTAAATCCACACAAACTCCTATGTCCCCATTAGCTTTACGAGCTACAACCACAGTTGCTAATAATTAAGTTGCTTCAACAGAAACAATGATGCCTTCTTCACTGAATTGTTCAATCTTCCTTTTTACTGCTTCCTGTATGTTAAGAGGCATTTTCCTTAGTCTCGAGATAGAGGGCGTTACCTCCTCTTTCGATTCAATTTTGAGAGAATACTCTTGAAAACAATCTAAACTCGAATTAAACACAGAATATTTCTTCAAAAAGTCCATACATTCATCTTTCTGACCATCCACACTAGCCTCTATCACCTCTCAAACACACACTTGTGACTGAATTGGGATCCAGGTAGACCTGAAGTCGTTCTGGCAAGGCCATCCCAAAATATTGTCACCTTTGACAGTTGCATATACTTTACCTTCTGTAAATTTGACCTTGAATGCTATAGACAATTGAAATAACCTACCATTTGTATTAAATGCACACCATATCATCCCAGTTTAACACCCATTTTCATCAGGTGTACACTTCACTCAACTTCTTTGTTCTCAGTTTTAACCACATACAAAGGATTACTATGATACATGCTACTAACCTATAATACCACTTCATTGCACATCTTTCACACTCTCTCTCAATCTTCCTCCACTTGTGCAACATTTCACAAAGTGTCCCCTTTTCCACACTTGATAAAAACAGCCTTTAACACTGGGCATTCCCTGCAGTTTGAAATGTTGCCTAATAATAAACCATATCGAAAACAGTTGCCATTAAATGGTGGCTTTACTCTTGACACTGGACTTCCCTCCTACGATATTCACCTCTCCTTTTAAAATGTTCAAATCCTTAACACAACTAATCGTATGTTCCACCCACTTTACAGCTGTGATAACATCTGCTAATGGTGACTCATATTTGAGCATAACTCCTCCTTTTCTTATTTGATTTAGGGTGCAAAACAAATTGGTCTCTTATACGCTCTCCATTCAGTGCTCCAAATTTACATGTAACTGACAATCTTCCCAACACTGTTATATACTACTCCACAGATTTATCCTCCCATTTTACTCTTCTACCAAAATAAAACTCTCCAGGATAGTACTGAGCCTTGGTAAATAATGCAGACCAAAATTATTTTTAGCTATTACAAACTCATTTAGACCATGGGCATCCTCTTGACTCAATTCAGGCAAATCTTCCAGTATTTCTTGCCTCTCTGCACCCAAACACTGTGTCTGTGTTAGACGTCAGGTTTCCTGTACCCTATTCCAGGTATAATTCTAGAAACTACATCTCCCATAATGCCTCAGAAAGGTGTGTTGCTTTGTGCCTTCCCATGCTGCACAGGGACTGATCAGCTGACAAACTCGGCTTATAAGCAGGGAGCACCCAATCTATGATGCTTGGCTTCACTTCCTGTTGGGACCTCGCCCTTTGCCTGTTTGGATTTCCTCGGACCTTCCTGTTCCCGGTAACCACAATCTGCCTCTTCGTGGAATCACCTTTTTGACCGCCAGTGCTAGGAAGCGCGGTGCACAACCTCTGCGGATCACTTCTATCAGCGCCTGGACTCGCTACCCTCACCTGGTTCTAATTACAGAAGCCAGCGCGAGCCCGCGCTGTTCCCTTCACCGCTCTCCCACCATCTCGAGGAAGAGCTGTTTTTTCTCTTTCCCTTTCTGTTTATTTTTGATTCCTTAACCACAAAACGCGAGGAAGCGTTGTCATACTTCAATTATTTTGTTTCCTATCTTACGGAGTGAAGGGACTCTCACGCCTCCCCTTTTCCAACACCTTAAAACGAAACCTTCGTCGCAGTGCTCGGACGCGCTGCTCCTGATCTTACGGAGGTAGAGCAACGTGAGTACTTTTAAATTGTTGAAGTGACTTTTGCCAAAACAGAGGTGGCGACGACTTGTGTCTTGGTGGAGAAACTAGTGGCACATCAAACTCCTCCTGTCTCTTGAAGGCTTGATTTGCCTGCTTTCTGTTGTTTGGAATTGGTTATAAAAGCCACGAACAAGTTCCCTGACAATAATCCCTCGTGAGTATGTGAGAGCACAATGAACACACCTAAGTCAGATTTAAGATTAATAGTGAGGAAAGTATAGAGTTTTCCTTAATCTGTTCTTTCTCATTTTCTATTGCTGCAGGTTCCTTCATATCTACTGAGACGTCCCCTCTGCCTCTGTGTCTTGATTTGGAAGTCCCTGGTGGTCCCTCCCTGTTTCCTCGCTCCCTGGGGATACTGTTCTACCGCTCTGAGTATATAAACAGAGGGAGACAGTATCTCAGGGGAGAGGAGAGATTCTATCTTCGCTCCCGTGGATATTGGTATTTCCGATTTGGGCTCCTAGACCGCGACAGAAAGCCAAGCCCACGGTTATATTATCCCCTGAGCGAAGATGAACACGGGAGCCTCATTTGATACCCTTATGGATGACTCCCTATCCCTTGAGACTTCTTTACCCACTATGAATGAGTTAGCGGCAGCAGTTATAAACTTACAAACAGAGCTTAGAGTAATGAAAGGGGAAAATCAGCGTCTGGTTTCTGAGTTAGATGGAATGAAAACACAAAGACAGACTGAAGTCAGAGAGGCTGCCACCTATCCCAAGTTCAAAAAGAGCTACATACAGCCTGCGCATTTCCAAGGCTCCGCTTCTGCCTCTACCTCAGAATCAGTAGTCTCTCCCCCTTCTCCTGTTAGTGTGACAGTTGTAACCCCTCCACTGACCCCTTTAGCAATGCCCGAGAGATTCAGTGGAGACACTAGCAAGTACGGAGTGTTTATGAACCAGTGTCACCTCCAGTTTTTATGTAGAGCTTCCTCATTTCCAGACGACGCGGCAAAGATAGCTTTTATTATCTCCTATCTCAGTGGGAATGCTGCTCTGTGGGCGGTGCCTCTTGTACAAAATGACGACCCCATTTTGTACAACCTCCCACAATTCAAAGAAAGAATGAGAAGCCTCTTTGCCCGTCACTCTTATATGCAGGCTAGTGACAATGAACTGTTGAGTCTTAAACAAAGTTCAGGGGATCTGTTAACATATATCACCACTTTCAACCGATTAGTGACTGAAACACAATGGCCTGAAGAGAAGAGAACTTCTTTATTCTACAGAGGTTTAAAAGACGAACTAAAGGATATATTGTCTCAAATAGTGAACCCGCCTGAAGATTGTCCTTCATTTATAGACCTAGTGGTCAAACTAGACCATAGATTAAGGGAAAGAAAAGGAGAAAAGTCCAAGGGGGAATACACCCGTCTTTTTTTGCCAAAAGCGAGAAGAAAGAGTTAAAGGACACAAGTGAGCCCATGCAGATAGGAGGAGTTAGAGGACCAATAACGGCAGAAGAACGTGAAAAACGACGGAAATTGAACCTCTGTCTTTACTGTGGCAAGGGTGGCCATTTTGCTAGAGAATGTCTTGTCAAACCAAGATCACCTCTGAAAACCCCAGCTAGCAGAATGGGTGCAGCCTTGTATCCGGAAAACTGAAGGACTTGGGGAGTACCGAGGTCGCTCTTCCAAGTCCTTCTCCCATGCAGATCTCACACTTCTTGGCTAACACGATGATTTTAGTGCCTAAACACTTCACCATCACCGTGGTAGTTATATTGCCGTCACAACATAGAAAGACTATGCCCATACTATTAGATTCTGGAGCAACAGGAAACTTTCTAGACATCTCATTGGCCAAGAAACTCGGGATTGAATTCGTTCCTAAAACGCGCCCTGAAAAAGTGAGAGCTGTTGATGGAACTGAATTGTCATCTGGTTTAATCACCTATCAAACCCCGGAACTTGTAATGATGTGTGATAACGGACATGCTGAATCTATTTCATTTGATCTCATTAACACCCCCAACTTTGGTGCCATTCTTGGAGTCCCATGGCTACAGCTACATAATCCGCTCATTGATTGGGTCTCTAGGAAAGTTACGCTCCGCTCTTCGTATTGTCTAAAGCATTGTTACAATGAGACAGCCCTATGGCACACTCCTCTAAATTGTGCAGTATCATTACCGGACTCGACGCCGTTGCCCCCTGAGTATCATGAGTTTGCAGGAGTATTTGACGAAATAAAAGCCGTGGCCCTACCCCCTCACAGATCCTACGACTGCAGGATAGATCTAACGCCGGGTGCAGTACTTCCTGTCAGTAGAATATATGCTCTTACGGAACCTGAGACAAAATATCTCCATGAGTACCTTCAAGACATGTTAAAAAAGGGGTTCATACGCCATTCGACTTCCCCTGTCTCTTCCCCTATTTTTTTTATTCCCAAACGTGAAGGTGGCTTAAGGGCGTGCCTGGACTATCGGGCCTTGAATAAGGTGACGATAAAAATAAATACCTTCTTCCACTCATCTCCAGTCTCTTGGATCAGGTGCGTAAGGCTAAAATCTTTACTAAGCTGGACCTGAGGGGAGCCTATCACTTGATCCGAGTCAGAGAAGGAGATGAGTGGAAGACGGCTTTCCGCACTAAGTTCGGACTCTATGAGTATTGCGTCATGCCCTTTGGATTATGCAATGCCCCCGCGGCATTTCAATTCTTTGTAAATGAGATCTTAAGTGAATATTTGGATATTTTCGTTATTGTCTATATTGACGATATTTTAATCTATTCTCAGACTGAAAACGAACATGTGGAACATGTCAAATTAATTTTACAGCGACTACAAGACCACCATCTGTTTGCTAAATTAGACAAATGTCTCTTTCATGCCCGAAAGGTGGAATTCTTAGGGTTTGTCATCTCTCCTGAAGGTATACATATGGATCCTGCCAAGGTTTCAGCCATAACTGAGTGGAAAAGTCCTAAGACTGTCAGAGAGGTGCAATCCTTTTAGGATTTGCAAATTTCTACCGACGATTTATCAATCGTTTTTCTGATCTGGTCACTCCCATCACCAGATTATTGAAAAAGGAATATCTTTTGAATGGAATGATATTTCCGAGCAGGCTTTCCAAACGCTGAAGAATAGTTTCACTTCCGCTCCCATTATCAGACATGCGGACGAAAATCAGCCATACTATGTAGAGGCCGATGCCTCTCAATATGCAGTTGGGGGAATTCTTTCACAACGTGATTCACAATCAGGAACACTCCATCCAGTGGCCTACTTTTCTAGAACTCTTTCACAAGCTGAGCAAAATTATACCATCGGAGAAAGAGAACTCCTAGCCATTAAAATGGCTTTTCAAGAATGGCGCCATTATCTTTTGGGTTCACCTCATACCATCACTATTTACTCAGATCATAGGAATCTTCAGTTTTTTAGGTCTGCCCGAGCCCTTACTCCTCGACAAATGAGATGGGTATCCTTTTTTTCTGAATATGATTTTGTTATCACTTTTCGCCCTGGCTCAAAACACGGTAAAGCAGACGCTCTCTCCCGCTTAGGAAAAGATCAGAAACACACAGTGGAAACTCCCTTACCTATTATACCTGAGGATAAAATCATATCCATTAGCGAAAAAACCGACACTTTTGTTTCACAACTAAATCATGCCTTTTTGGCGCTTGATCGTGAGAAGTGGTTGACAGATCCCGTGAACAAAATAGTGAGCGATTTGTTTTATCATGAGGATCGTTTGTTTATCCCTACAAAAGAAACCCAAGACTTGATAATACGATGGTGTCATGCCTTGCCATTGGCTGGTCATCCTGGAGGAGAAAAGACAATTCAAATATGTCAGAGATGGTTCTGGTGGAAAGGCATGACTCAAGATATACTCAATTTTGTCAAAGCGTGTCCAACTTGTGCCCGTCAGAAATCATCACATTGTGCTCCTGCAGGTCTTTTACAGCCTCTGCCCGTCCCAGATATACCCTGGTCATCCATCAGCATGGATTTTATCACAGATCTACCCACCATAAGAGGATTCACCACTATATTGGTGGTGGTGGATATGTTGTCCAAAATGGCCCATTTCATCCCTCTTAAGAAACTACCTAGCGCCAAAGAACTCGTAGACACATTCATTGAAAGCATAGTCAGGCTACATGGGTTGCCCTCAGTTATTTTCTCCGATAGAGGACCACAGTTTGTGTCTAAATTCTGGCAAGGATTATGTAAAATTCTTCATATAGACCATCGTCTCTCCTCGGCTTACCATCCGCAAACGGATGGTCAAACCGAGAGAACGAACCAGACTCTGGAACAATATCTCCGATGTTTACTCAGCACTACTACTAGTGATTGGCTCCAGGCTCTTCCTTTGGCTGAATTCGCGTATAATAATTCCACCCATTCTGCTTCCAAGGTTTCACCCTTTTTCTTCACCACAGGATATCATCCAAAATTTCTTCCCCTCTCTTTCCCTCTCTCCGATGTCCCCGCAGTCACAGACCACTACACTCATCTTTTATCTATATGGGAACAAGCCAAATTAGAACTAACGGAAGCCAAAAACTCCATGAAGACAGATGCAGATAAACATAGACGTCCTGCCCCAGATTACAAAGAAGGTGGACAGGTATGGCTGTCCACGAAAAACCTCAGGTTACCAGGCCCTCGTAAATTACAACCCAGATATGTAGGGCCTTTCACTATTGTAAGAACGATCAACCCAGTTACAGTAAAGCTAGATCTCCCACCTGAAATGAGGATACATCCCGTTTTCCATACTTCCTTGCTCAAGGAGTATATCCCTCCCTCCTGCCCTGAACCTCCACCCCCTCCTATCGTCGTAGAAGGAGAGTTAGAATATGAGGTGAAAAGCATCTTAGATTCCAGACTATTTAATGGAGAATTGCAGTACCTCATAGATTGGGTGGGGTATGCCCCTGAAGACAGAACTTGGGAGTCTGCAGAGAATGTACATGCTCCTGTGTTAATGAGAAGGTTTCACGCTCTACACCCCTCTAAACCTAGACCGGTATATAGACCGTTAGGGAGGAGAACTGTTAGACGTCAGGTTTCCTGTACCCTATTCCAGGTATAATTCTAGAAACTACATCTCCCATAATGCCTCAGAAAGGTGTGTTGCTTTGTGCCTTCCCATGCTGCACAGGGACTGATCAGCTGACAAACTCGGCTTATAAGCAGGGAGCACCCAATCTATGATGCTTGGCTTCACTTCCTGTTGGGACCTCGCCCTTTGCCTGTTTGGATTTCCTCGGACCTTCCTGTTCCCGGTAACCACAATCTGCCTCTTCGTGGAATCACCTTTTTGACCGCCAGTGCTAGGAAGCGCGGTGCACAACCTCTGCGGATCACTTCTATCAGCGCCTGGACTCGCTACCCTCACCTGGTTCTAATTACAGAAGCCAGCGCGAGCCCGCGCTGTTCCCTTCACCGCTCTCCCACCATCTCGAGGAAGAGCTGTTTTTTCTCTTTCCCTTTCTGTTTATTTTTGATTCCTTAACCACAAAACGCGAGGAAGCGTTGTCATACTTCAATTATTTTGTTTCCTATCTTACGGAGTGAAGGGACTCTCACGCCTCCCCTTTTCCAACACCTTAAAACGAAACCTTCGTCGCAGTGCTCGGACGCGCTGCTCCTGATCTTACGGAGGTAGAGCAACGTGAGTACTTTTAAATTGTTGAAGTGACTTTTGCCAAAACAGAGGTGGCGACGACTTGTGTCTTGGTGGAGAAACTAGTGGCACATCAAACTCCTCCTGTCTCTTGAAGGCTTGATTTGCCTGCTTTCTGTTGTTTGGAATTGGTTATAAAAGCCACGAACAAGTTCCCTGACAATAATCCCCTCGTGAGTATGTGAGAGCACAATGAACACACCTAAGTCAGATTTAAGATTAATAGTGAGGAAAGTATAGAGTTTTCCTTAATCTGTTCTTTCTCATTTTCTATTGCTGCAGGTTCCTTCATATCTACTGAGACGTCCCCTCTGCCTCTGTGTCTTGATTTGGAAGTCCCTGGTGGTCCCTCCCTGTTTCCTCGCTCCCTGGGGATACTGTTCTACCGCTCTGAGTATATAAACAGAGGGAGACAGTATCTCAGGGGAGAGGAGAGATTCTATCTTCGCTCCCGTGGATATTGGTATTTCCGATTTGGGCTCCTAGACCGCGACAGTCTGCACCCAAACACTGTGACAGCCGTGCAAGCTTTCTTTCTGCTCCTAAATTAGCCACATACACATGTATAATTCTAAAATACCTTTTCCATTTCTTCCAATGTAAATTTGGTTCATCAGGATGAGAAAGAAAAACTGTGGAGGACTTATATTTTGTGTTTGTCTTCCAGTCTGTATGGCAATGGTAGTAGAATGAAAAGACCAGTAAAAATAAAAACCTGTTATGGTTAAAGCCTCTAGCCAAAACAACACACAATCTGAACTTCTTGAATTATGGCATCACCAAGTCAAGCAAGCTTCAAGTTTTCTCCTCCTATAATCATCAAGAACTCCAGTATGTCAGAGTTTGAACACGTTTTATACTTTTTTTTAACCCCTTTATGAACAAACCAATAATGTTGAAGTTTATGAGCATCTCGACTCCTAACTTTAAGTGTGTAACACAGCTGGCTACTATATGCCAATTACACACAATGCTTCAAAGCTGAGGTCAATGTTTATAACAAAAATGATGGATGAATGCTCACTGGGTGAAATTACAACAGAGGTCTGATTCCTCTCGTTTTCCAATGACGTTTACTCATTGCGTCGCGCAGTACACTTATAGGCATGCCTGTAATGCTGATCTCTCTTTACCTTAGCGTTGCCAGTTTGTGCTTGTGAATGCATGCACAGCCCTTCAAACTGATATTAGGATGCAAACGAACACCTGGAACACAGATCTCTTCTTCTGTTTGCATTCCAATGCAGCGCACGTGATTGCCCCTACACCTTCCTGCACGGACATCTGACAAAACCTCTTTTGGAAAACACCGCCTATGCGTTCCACATCGGCTACCTTCCTGTGACTTAAAGTATGGCATGAGAAAAGCACAGGCACATACCTGCCAACTTACAAAATAAGTTCACCGTGTGAGGAGGGGGAGGTGTGTTGGAGGAGGGGGCGTCTGATGCCGAGAGCTATCTAAGAGGCACTCTGTCCTCACCAAGCTCCACACCCCTGTTACAGGGAGCGTTTTGGAGGCCAGGGGGGCTCTAGGGGGCCCCTTCGCCAAATGTTCGAGGGAGCAATTTAGGGGACAATGGGGCACCTTAACTTGAGGCGGGGTGTGCAGGAACACTCACACTAAAATGAAGGAAACAAATATGTGAGCCATGGAAACAACGCCAAAAGGTTTAACAAATTTATTTAGAAGGTGCAACTTCAAGAAAAAGGCATAAAAATACAAAATACGAATATAGTGACCTCGCATTCACAGAGAGTCATATAAATCAGAAGGCATTTCTACATGGAAGCATTGAAATCGTTAGAAGAGAGACACTTCAGAAAATGCAATTATGCGGCCCAGTGGAAAATCCTGCAATTATCAGTTAATCGCTTTAACTGATGTAGAAGCTAAGGTTTTTGCTTCTCGATTATTGATTGATTTGGACAATTGGGCAGCATTGCAGGAAATAATCCCAGCTAACCAGACAGGGTTTCGTAAGGGCCAATCTATAATTACCAATTTGGTGGCCCTTACTTTATGAGCGAGTGGGCTGTTTTAAAAAAACAGAATCTATACATTTATTTTATAGATTTAAAAGCAGCCTTCGATTCAGTACCACGAGCATTATTATGGCAAAAACTTGCAGAATTGGGTATTCCCCAAAAGTTACTGGATGCTATAATACTCTTGTATACTAATAGTTGGGTTCAGGTTAAATTAGCTGATGGTTTAAAACTTGTAATGGCCTTAAATAAGGCTGCGTACTTGCCCCGTCTTTCTAACCTTTTTATGTCAGATCTGCTACAGCATTTTGAGTCTGTCAATGCCCATCCTCCGAAACTTGCTGATGTTCACCGTAGCTATTTAAAATATGCTGATACGATCTTGTTGAGTCAAACTCCTAAAGACTAATTAATGCATTTGATAATTATATTTTAGTTAATGGTCTGAAGTTGAATGTTAAAAAATACTAAAATCATGAAAATTGGCCCAATGAAATTTAAAACAAGATCATAGAGAGCTAGAGGTGGGCCAATTGAAGTGGTGAAGACATATAAATACTTGGGTATTTTATTTGATAATAAAGTCTCGTTTAAAAGTCATTTTAAAGTTCTGAGGGCAAAAACATTATCTTTAATTTATGCATTTAAATCTTCACGTAAATCGTTGCGGTGTCAATCGTATGAACATCTTCTTAAAGTTATGGGAGCCAAGCTCCAACTCCAACCAACAATTGCATATGGCTCGTCTATTACAAGGGCGAAAGATGCCAAATTATTGGATTTAGTAGTAATCAAGGCCTGTAAATCAGGCTTTGGAATCCCCGGGTCAATTGGCCAACCTGAAATTAGTTTGGTCTCCAGAGACAATCCATGGTGGTACAAGGGTCATTTTTGAAATGTATGTATTCTTTGTTTTTATCAGATCCTGATTCCCTAGCAAATAATTGCTGGTGTGAAATAATTTGTTCTGTCTACGCAGATGCTTGGAGATCCCATATTTTAACATGCTTCCAGAGCTTTGATCTGCAGTCAGGGTGTCCAGAAATGACAATGCCCAATTTTAAGCAGTTCTTAAATAAAAAGATTAAAATTAATTCCCTTACTGCGGATGAGGAAGCATTAGTGGCAAAAACACATGCTTGGTCATTGATTAATTCTCATCAGTCCTTGCGAATTCAGCCCTATCTGACTGCCTATTACTCGGCCCATATGAAGGACATGTTTTTAAAATTAAGTCCTGGCATATACCCAACTAAGGAGGGCATGCCGACCTGGATACAACAATGGCCAACTTCTGATTGTAGATTGTGTGGGTGGCCCCGTGAAACCTTATTAAACATTGTGTGCGTGTATCCTAAATTGCTTAAAACACCTTGTGCACTACTAAAACCTTTATTTGTTATGGCTGGGGTTAGATCTGCACGTCAGGCCCTCAATTTATGTATGTCGGGTGTGCCGAATCCATTGATCTGTCAAATGATAGAAAATGTAACAATTGCCAAAAAATGCTGGTTCTGTGGCTTATATTTACTGGTTTATAACTATTGTAATGAGATATTTTAAAGGATCAGATAATACAAGGTTATTGTTTTTGGCACCTGCACTTTGTATGTTTATGCAAATCTGACCCAGTGACTGCTTTGGTAACTTCTATAATCAAGCTCTAAAGATTATGTGAAAGCACAGAGAGACTTTATTGTTCATTTGCACTATGGTATATAATCTTTACAGCTTTTAGTAATGTTTTATGGCCTATATTACTGTCTGTGATGGACAGTTCTTTGAGCTATTTGTGTGAATAGTTTCTATAGAACATGTGTAAGCACTTAGGCACTTTATACTTCAACTGTATAATGGCACATAATGTTTACATTTTTTTTATCTTATATCCTTGGGAACTACTTGATCAGTATATGTTACTTTTTCTATGATAAAAGATGTGTATATGTGGTATCAATGTTCCAGTACGGCATGTAACCCATGAAAACATTCTTCTTTTTGGGTACAGTTGTACATCAATTGGCGAATTAGGTAAACAAAAATGGATGTAGTTAATTAATATATCGATTTTTAAGGAACTGGTTTTTATACATGATATTAATGTTTTAATTGCAATGATTTTTGTTAATCAAGCAATAAAGCATTACTAATCACAGTTGGTAATTAACTTTACAAATCCGTTTTTCACTCTGTGCAAGCGTTCTTGTAACAACCGGTGCGAACACTTACATCTGGACCTTCCAGGTGTAACTTAAGCCTGCGGCGACGTCTTGAAAATGTATTTATAAATGTTTGTCAGTACTCATTAAATTACTGCATTATTTGGTGCTGCATGGAATTTCCATGACTGCTCCTCTTGACTGATTCCGGAGTATGCTGACAAATATTCTTTAGGAACAAACATAATAAGTATGTTTACACCACATACGCAAGTTATTCCTATGTGTTTTACATACACCATTTCTTGATTTTGGCGATTATCTGTTTAACGCCTTGTTAAGTCCTGCCCTAATCTTAACTTTTAAACATTGTAATATTATGAAATATGTAGATTTATATTAGTCAAATAGTATGTCTGTTTGGCTTATATAAAAAAACTAATCTCGTGGAAAAGGGCAAAAACTAAACTAAAATACTTCAAGACATGACATGTGAATTGCTATATTTCCGATCACTAAATGCTTAACCTTAAAACATTTAAGTTTAGAGTTTTTAAGCGATCAGTATAACTGTCTTCTATAGCAGTTCAATTAGTTTTCTGTTAATTGAAGTTTATATTCTGCATTGCGAGGTGGTATATATGAAGCAATTAATAGGCAAATCAATGAAAAACGCAAACATTCCCAGAAACAATCCCAAGTGTGTCTTTTGAGCCTGCTAGAGTGTGCCTTTTCTTCCATTGATTTCACTGCCTCTGTCGTGAAACTTGCAGTCTCGGATGCATGTTATAATGCCTAGCCACAGTTTAGTCTAAATGGCACACGGCTGTAATTTACCCAAAGTTACTTAGTGGAAGAGGTTATCTTGAATCCGATTTATTGTTGCCCATAAGCCAGGTACTTGACAAGCAGAACGATTGACACTGTTTTTAAGGTCTGGCCTAGAGACCGCTCTAGTTCTCTTTTTATCCTCATATAGATAAAAACAAATCATACATGAATAGAAAATACATGTATACAACAAGCAACACGAGAGAGGACTGTTGGTGGTAATTAAAGCATGACAGAAGGTGGGATGGTGTGGCAGGGGGTGGGAAAGCAAGCAGAAACAGCTGGGAGGAGGCGGGGTAGGGGAGGAAGGGAACCAACACAAGCGACGGAGCAGCAATGGCAGGAGTGAATTAGGGACTATGCTTGGCTTGGTTGCTGAAAACAAAGCAAACCAGGAGAGAGGGGCTAGAGGGGCGGGGCAAGGATTGGCTGAAAACACAAGCTGAAAGCACTTGTGTTTTTAGCCGATCCTAGTTAGTTTGCTAGCAATTAACGAGGATCAGCTGAAAACACAAGTGCTATTGAAACAAAGACACACTTTTTTCCTCGTCTACAGTCATTATATTGGGGACTGATGTCCTAAACCCCTCGACATTGTAAGGATACTGTCCTGCAAAAACAGCAGCAGAATTTAGAAAATACATCCAGTCTGTGCAAAGTTTGTAGCGCACATCAGAGATGCAAACGTGGACAAGAGCAGCGGACCGTATGCCATGATGCTCGCAAACTGGCCTGTCACCGCTATGGCGCAGCTGCTTCCCAGTAAGCAATCTCATGTCCGACCGTGTAAATGATTAAAATATAGTGATAACTGTGCGTGTTTGGGAGGCTGCACAAAGGCAGTGTGCAGAGTGGGAGAAAAGGGGTGCAGGCAGCAGAACTCGAAAAATACCTTCGGTCTCCTATGCGGCACTGATATCAGGAGAAACATCCACGTTGACCATAGAGTGTGCGAGGAGCAGGAGGCAGGAAACAAATAAAATAAAATTTAAAAAACAGACTCGCCGACCCATCCCTGAACCTCAGTAGAAACAGTAAAACAACAGAGGACTTTCTTCTGCCAGCCTGGCTGCTGTTATCTCGCAGCACCCAGTCTGCAGACAAAAACGCCAAACTGAAAACTGTGTTTCCGAGGGAGGGTGCAAGAAGCCCTCAGAGTTGGGAAGCATTGCAAGTGCCGCATGTTTTGTTTATGCCCTGGTCAGTATGTTGTCGTGTGAATGGACTGTTTGACGAGCACATTCAAATTATGTAAATGAGTTTGAGTCTGCACCATGAAAAACAAAGCAATAAAATACCAGCCGCTAGTGGAATATTACAGAGTACACATGAGAAGTGGGGGAGGTGTAAAGCGCTCCAATAACTTTGGGAAATGTCTACTATTAAAAGCCACATCAGAGAGAGGAGGGTTGAGTAATACCAGATGAAAAGTGGGCGGAGTCTGGGGGAGAGCGGCGCTGTGCTCAACTTTACAGTTAATAATAAAAAAAAATCCGCGGCACGACTGAAGCAGCGAAAGGAGAGGGGAAATAGATGTATCGTGCCTGTAAGTACTACAATATAAACAGGATAATATAAATACGTTTCTGAAGCCTAAATAA
Source organism: Calotriton arnoldi (assembly GCA_963921515.1). Taxonomy (NCBI): domain Eukaryota; kingdom Metazoa; phylum Chordata; class Amphibia; order Caudata; family Salamandridae; genus Calotriton; species Calotriton arnoldi. The sequence goes on from CAWUFW010005672.1 coordinate 570,174, forward strand.
CCAAACGAAAAAGAAAAGAAGTTCGGCAAACCAATGCTATAAAACTACGTTGAGGAATAAGACTGTAGTTGGCCAGTGCTCTCAGGGAGGGGCGATAGTAAAAGAGGCAAGACAAATGCATGCCTTAAAACAATTAAAACAAGCATTGGCATAGCCAATAGGTCTCGCCTTTGGGACCGTGTAAGTGTTTAGCCATGCAGCACATTATAGAGACAATAAACAAGACCGGCCATGCCTTAAATGGTATTTACAATGAAATTGCATTTATGTAGCACTTACGCCCCCTACCCTACCCCCTCCCCAATCTACCCCACTCCTTTCTACTGCACTCCATTCAACCTCAAGAGTGGTGGACAGGGAGGGTAACAAGTAAAGCCCTGTGTAGCCAAAGAGCAGTGCAATTTTATCAATTCGTATTATATTGTTTCATGCTTGCTCTTTCTGCACCACCTTTAATTATTACAATATATTCTAAAATCACTCCGGCATGTGCTGTTATGAGCTGACAGACTAAGGGGCCGATTCCGATTCAGGCCGGAAAACGTACCGACTGACTCGGTACGGGAATGTAGTCCGACCGACACGTACCGGCGCTGTCCGATCCGCGTATTACGATGCTATTCATGTGAATTACGACCGACTAGTACGGAACACAAGCAGAACGACCGAACCGCACGGAAACCAGCTATCTGGCCGGAAAATCTACGCGAATCGAACCGACCGACACGCACCAGGAATGAACCCGACAGATACGTACCCGCGAACTCCGACCCGCGCAGTACGATGCAATGCGTGTAAACCCAGACCGAGTCGCACGGAGCTCAAGCCGTACGACCGACACGCATAGAAAACAGGGAGCCGAAGCAACCGAATACTCCGCGACTGACGCGTACGCCGCACATGAAACCCAGCAGAAAGACAGCGTGAAAGACTCGGAGAAGCTCGCACGAGCCAACTGCAGCGTCCTACTCGGTCAGAAGAACGTCTCCTACATGCGCAAAAAATACAAAGGAAAAAATACAAAAAAAAGGGCCAAACAAGCAATGACAAAGTTAATAAATACTGGGGGGAAAAAACATGGAACAAAGACACACCCACAACTCCACCCATATAAAGGCCACAAATCCCTACCATGATCCTTTGCAAATCCAACAGACCTGCCAGCACAGAACACCATCATACAGCAACCAAAGACACACTCACAACTCATCCATCACACAAGCCACACACCATTAGCACCTCCCTAATAGCACCCTCACATACACCCAGCAAAACTGACTCACCCACCCTCACTTGCACACTCACACACACATCAATCCCCACCACCACCCATCACCATGCCCCCAAAGAAGAATCCAAAGTTCCTAGACAGTGAATTGGAAGTCCTGGTAGATGAAATCCTCAGGGTAGAGCCACAGTTGTTTGGTACATTGGTCCAACAGACCCCCATGTCGCAGAAAACCAAGATGTGGGAGAGGATCGTCGACAGGGTGAACGCACAATCACCATGTTTGCGCACAAAGGAAGACATCCAGAACAGGTGGTATGATGTGCGCAGGAGGGTCAAGGCCCTACTCAAGAAGGATTACGCCTTGAGTCATCGCACCAGCAGTGGCCCTCCTGCCAAACCAGTACACCTCAGGTCCTGGGAGGAGAAGGTGCGGGCCATCCTACCACCAGAGAGCGTACATGGACTATCAGACATCCCAGAGCCTGGTGAGTACACAACCAATATACCCAATATTGTGTGACAATACACACACATCACTGTCAAGGGGATAGTGAAACCATGCACTGTTAGCAAAGCCACAGTAACCAAAAGATAATCATCCCAATATGTGTATGCTAGTCAGACAAACACAATACCTGCCATCTCATAGTGATATGTAACTGTGTCATGACATGTACAAACCTAACAACAAATGGAGCAAGGCAGTGGCACAAATCTAACCAACAAACACTGTCAGACATTTTGCCACCACTAGAACACCACCTCACAGGGAAGCTGACTGAAAGGAAGGAATTGTGTGTATGCTGGTGAAGTGAGTGTAGCCAATAGCATGATGGGAGTTGTAGTCACAGATATTGGTCACCCTCAAAATTGGCCCATCAACACCACTCTGAACCATGCTCACATCACAGGGAGTGGAAAAGAACTGACAAGATGGCTGACACTGGGTACTGCTGTGGGGAGAAGAAGCCCCTGCTGGGTGTTGTGCTCAAAACAACAGCAGGACACCACTGACTGACATCCTGAAAGCCAACTTGCACTCCTTGCAATGGAAGCACGTTCCATGGTGGGATGTCTGGCTGGGTGGGAAGGAGGACTGAGAACTCTGACCATAGTTACCAGCAGCTTTTCTCACACACCCCCTTAACACAAACTCCACACAACTCACCTGGGAGAATGCATTGCCTCACACTCTAATTAAATATCCCACAAAGAACTACCACACTGGGTTATGCTGTGTGAAGCACAGGGACACTTTTGGGACTTGTAGCCAAACAAACGCCAGGACAACACTGTCAGCCATCCTGTCAGCACAGGCACACTACCCCACAGGGAAGCAGAGTCAAAAGGAAGGAAGTATGGGCATGCTGGGAAGGGGGGTGTAGGCAATAGCATGATGGGAGTGGTAGTCACAGCTCAACATCCCCCACCCACATGGCCCAGCAAGCTCACACTGAAGCATGCACACCTCACAGGGAGTGAAAAGCCACTTCAAAGATGTCTGACAATGGTGCTCTGTTGTGGGGAGCACAAGGCCCTTCTGGGAACTGTGCACCAACCAACAGCAGGACACCACTGACTGACATCCTGAGAGTTAACCTGCACCCACTGCAAGGGTGGCCTGCTTCATGGTGGGATAACTGGGCTGGGGGAGAAGGAGGTCCGGATGTCAACCAAATACCACCAATGCTGGACATACACACACCTACTCTGCAAAAACACATTGCACACGTGGGACCAGTCACTCCCAAAGTAAAAGCCCTGGCAAGATGGCTGACACATGGGTATGAGAAATGATGTGCCTGCAATTCACACCCATGCACTGGCCAACCCAAACACGTACACACTCACAGCCATTGCAACTCTATGTTTACACACACTGTCAGGGGATGCAGTGTCCATGGGTGCCCCCTGGCCTGGCTGTGAAGGTGTGTCTTGCAGATGACAACTGTGGAGAATCAGACATACTACACTGCACAAAACACACAGGAAGTCACAAAGACATCATTGACAGGGGACACCTGACAGTGAATGCAATGGACACACCAATATACCGGACACTGTACCATGGTGTCAGTCACACAAGTTGCGGTTGTGAGCTGCATTCCACTCCCACATCGTTCGGCAACATATGCATCCTTCACACAACACACCACTCACTGTCATAGACACTGTAGACACAAGCACCAACCTGGACTGCATTTGAGGAGACATGCTACTCACAGCAGCAGAACTGCAACACACACCACTGGCCATCACTGTCATGAGAATGGAAAAGCCAGAGAGCTGCCGTGCCCAATCCTTATCACCATGGAGGACATTGACAAGATTAATCACGTTTGCACGTACAAAACTCAGCAACAACATCATTAGCTACGTTAACAACATCACTTGTATGAAATGAGACGTGAACTAGGAACCCAGACAACAACACAGATACTCCCAAGAGATCTCAGGCATACCGGACTGTGACCATGTTGTCCAGACACACCAATGTGACGCACAAAGACTGGCAAAAACTGCCACCACACATGGCCCAATCTTGAAAGATATCCTAAGTGGAATTGCACGTATGTCCCTATTAAAGGACAAATGTGGACAAGGATGACACACTTGTGTCAGGCACGTGATGGCCCTTGAGTAGCAATGGCCATGTACAGCCAATCAATACATGAGCTGGTCATGCACACACCTCCACATTCACATTGAAATGCTTCAGGTTGGCAGGACAATGTGCTACACCAATATCAACCTCTGGCTGTGATAACTTAGGACAATGCAATGTACAGGCACGCATCCAGATGTACAGTCACAACTGTCATGTGTTTGAACCATTGATGCCTGTAGAAACATAACATACATTGTGTGTCTCTTCCAAACACAGGTGATGATGGGGACACAGCAGCAGATGAGGAGGAGTCCCTGTCCCAGGCTCCGGTGGACCCTGAGCTCTCTGGTGTGGAACAGCCTCTGCCCTCCTCGGATGGCGAAGACCTACCTGGCCCCTCCGGTGTGAGTCATCATGCAGCACCAGCAGGACCACCATCTGCACCCCCTGCACCCACTCCTCCAACATCTGCCAACACACAGACCACCCCCGACACGGACAGACCAAGGACACTGAATGACAACAGCACAGGGACCCCGGCCCCCCGGGAAGCAACGGACAACAACCCCAGTACCAACCCCCAAGGGGGCCTAGGGTCACCTGTGCGTGCCACCGCAGGTCCCGCCCGTGTGGCCAGGGTGGTGGGAGGGTGGTAGGCAGAGGTCGCTGTTTGCAGAGGGGTCTGGACTGCATGATGACCCACAACTGGTACGCATTGCAGATGCGTTCCAGAATAGCACCGGAGAGGTCAGCCAGGTAGTGGGGATCCTCAAGGACATTTAACAGCAGCAGGCTGCCCATCATGCCCGCTTGGACTCCCACATGTCCGGTGTGGAGACACACATGTCTCGCATGGAGTCCAAGTGGGACACATTGGAAGAACTGACAGCGGTGCAGAGGGACATATTGACATGCCTCCGCCAGATTAGCACAAACATGTCCACACCTCCCTGTGTGCCCACAACATCTGGTGCCGCAACAACTGCAACTGCCACAGGGAGGGAGGAGGACTCTGGTGGAGAGTCCTCTGCACCGCAGCGGCCTGCACGTGAGGGTCCCCCCAGAAAGAAGAGGGGTCGTCCGAGGAAGGACAACTGAGAGGCAGATGGCCATGTACATCCCCCAGGAACCCAACACCTGTTCTGGAAATTCTCCTTTGTGTGCAAACTGTTCACCCTGTCGAATGCAACCCAACTCTCCCACGTGACATGGGGAGTTTAAGTTGGACTAATGTATCAGATTACTGTGGACTTTACTCAGGACATTTCTAATATAAACACTTCCAACTCATCTGGGAACTTTGGATTCCAATCCCAATGTACAGCACCCACCATCCTGTGCACTATCCTCACACATGTATGTAAATAAACTCACTAATACACCATACTTGCCTCTGTTGTGATTCCAACGTGGTTTGTGTCATGGAGATGATGATCTGCTAAATGACACTATGCATGCTAACTGCTACAGCAATTTCAACACCGTCATGTGAGTCATGGCGACGTGACACATATGAGGGAGACACACCACTAGGGCAACACAACACATACACACCAGGGCCATCTGACTCATCACCTACACTGATGTTGCCAGGAAATACAGTGGAATGCACAGACACCACACCTATTCAGAGTCTGTGTTAACTAGCCCACAGGTGCAGTAAGCAAATGTCAGTCAGATGTATTGTATTGTATTGTAATTGCATTTATATAGCGCTTACTACCCCTGACGAGGCGTCGAAGCGCTTTTTCGGCGAGTAGCACGCTACTCCGGGACCCATAGAGGATTAGTGTTGAATTAATATAGTGAAACATGCAAGTACATTTTAAGTGGTGGATAGGTTAGTCAGTTATTTGGATTTGGAATGATAGCAGAAGGATAGAGGAGGAAAAAAGGTTTGTATTTATATAGCGGTTGTTACCCCTGATGGGGTGTTGAAGCACGCTACTCCGGAAGCCCATAAAGGATTAGTGGTGAATTAATATGGTGAAATATGAAAGTAGTTTCAGTGGTGGATATTAGTCAGTTATTTGGAGTGAGAAGGATAGCAGAGGGATAAAAGGGAAGAAAGGTTTGCATTCATATAGCACTTGCTACCCCTGATGGGTGTTGAAGCGCTTTTCTGCCGAGTAGCACGCCACTCCGGAACCCATTAAGGATTAATGTTGAAAATTAGTATAGTAAAATATGAAGTAATTTGAGTAGTGGATATGTTATTCAGTTATTTGGGTAGAGAAGAGTAGGTGGCGGGATAGAAGAGGGAAAGAGGTTTGTATTTATATAGCGCTTGCTACCCCTGATGGGGTTTTGAAGCGCAAGTAGCATGCTACTCTGGAACTCATAAGTATTAGTGTTGAATTAGTATGGTGAAACATGAAAGTAACTGTAGTGGTGGATATGTTAGTCAGTTATTTGGATTGAGAAGGGTTGGGGAGGGTAGAAAAGGGAAATGGTTTGCATTTATATAGCGCTTGTAACCCAGATGGGGTGTTGAGACGCTTTATTGGCGAGTAGCACGCTACTCTGGAACCCATAAAGGATTAGTGGTGAATTAGTATAGATGAATATGGAATTTGAGAATTGAACATGTTAGTCTGTTAATTTTGATTGAAAAGGATAGTGGAGGGATAAAAGAGTGAATGAATGTTTTTAAATTTTTTAGATCTTAGCAGTAGGAGGAGGCTTTTAGATGAGTAAAAGGGAGTTTTGGAGGGGAGGAGTCAGAGGGAAGAGTTTAGAAAGGTTTGTTTTAGGGGATCGGTATAGTAAAGAGGTGTCAGATGATGCAAGGAGGGTTAGAGTAGGAGAGAGTCAAGAAAGGGTTATTTTGGGGATCATAGTAGTGGTATCGGGTTTGGGATAAATGACTGTGGATGTAGAGGATATATTGATAAATGTATAGGATGAGAGATAGGGTAGTGCATTGGAAAGAGTAGTAGAAAGAAGTTTGAGATGAGTCAGAAGGTTGGGCTAGAAGATATATTGAGAGAAGTATAGGCTGAGAAATAGGGTAGTGCCTTGGAAATGCTAAATTAGAAGAAAGTGATAAATATATAGATCCATAAGTACATTGAAAGTGTATAGATACATAAAGGAGGTAAGTCTATGTAGATTAAAGATATTGATAGAGGCACTGGATGAGAAATAGGGTAGGGCATTGGATATGCTTTTTCAGGAGAAAAGTAACAGAGACACAGATCCAAGTACATGGAAGGTACATAGATGCACAAATGGAAGTAAGTACATGTAGACCAAAGATGATTTTTATTTATTTATTTATTATTATTATTTTTTTTTCTTTCTCTCAACAACATAATTATTCTACATGTTTATACAAAGCAATACACAAAGATAGGTACATGTCTATAGTGAAAACAGATGCTTATATACAGAGGGATATGCTGTAAATTTCTGTTTGCGTATGGTGCTTATGTGGGGAAGAGCCAATTCTTGAGTAGTTTTCTGAAGGTAAGGTGGTTGTCGGTGGATCTTATGTTGGGGGGGAAAAAGAGTTCCATAGTTTGGCTGCTTGAACAGAGAAGGATGTGCCACCCATGGTTTTTTTCTTGTATCTTGGGATTTTGAGGCGAGATGCTCCTTTAGAGCGGAGGTTCCTCTGTTGAATGTGTTTGGTGATTTTATTCCTGATGAAGAGTGGTCCCGTTCCATGTATTGCTTTGTGGGTGATACAAAGCAGCTTGAACGTGGATCTTCTGGCAACCAGTAACCAATGCAGGGCTTTCAAGGCAGGGGAGATGTGGTCTCGCGGTTTGATATGCAAGAGTAGTCTGGCAGCCGAGTTCTGAATCCGTTGTAGTCTTTTCATGGTTGTTAAAGGTGATCCGTGGTAGAGGCTATTGGCGTAATCGAGTTTGGACAGAACAAGGGAGATGGTAGCTTGGACCTTGTGCGGAAATGCCAAATGAGGGAACATTCGTCGCAGCGTTTTTATAGTGACAAAGCTTGATCTTGCTAGTTTGTCCACTTGGGCATTCATCGACAGCTTGGAGTCCATGGTCATTCCGAGGTTTCTTACTTCCTTCGATACTTTAGGTGGTGATCCCAGTTCATTAGGCCATGCGGCAAGCGGGTTGTAATGTTTCCAATCGCCACACGTGAGTATTTCCGTTTTTGAAGTATTCAATTTGAGATGGCTCCAAGTCATCCACTGATCCACGGCTCTGAGACAGCTGAAAATTGGTGATTTTCCAATGTCTTTGGGGCATTCCAGTTGAAGGAGTATTTGCGTGTCATCTGCATAGTTATAGCGCCTGAGGTGAAATTGATTGATCAGTACTGGTAATGACTTCATGTAAATGTTGAAAAGCATGGGCGAGATGATAGAACCTTGAGGGACCCCTGCTTTTGTGGAGTATGGTTTGGACGAGAAAGGTGGGGTATGGATGACATTAGTTCTGTTTCAAAGGTAGGACACGATCCAGTCTAGAGCAGTTCCCTCTATGCCGGCTTCATAGAGTCTTTGTTTCAGAGTGTCATGGTCAACCGTGTCAAAGGCAGCCGAGAGGTCCAAGAGGAGTAGCGCAGCAACTCCGTTGCAGTCAACTGTATTTTTCAGGTCATCCCAGATGGCAAGGAGGGCAGATTCTGTGCCTCTTCCCGGACGGAATCCTGTTTGGAAGTCTGAAAGTATGTTGCTTTCTTCAATGAATTGTGACATCTGGGCGAACGCTGCTCTTTCTATCAGTTTGCCCAGGAAAGGTCCATTTGTAATGGGTCTGTAGTTGTCAGGGTTCAGCGGGTCCAAGTTTGTTTTCTTCAGTAAAGGGCGTATGTGTGATTTTTTGAGTTCTTCTGGAAATATTCCAGCAGTGAAGGAATCGTTGATGATTCTTCTTACTGGAGTGGCAGCAGAGGTTGTTAAAAGAATTGTCTTGAAAGTTTGTGGTGGACATGGGTCAGAAGGGCTGCCGGCAGGCCTGCTTGCTTTGACCAGGTCCATAAATTCATCGTGTGAGATGTGTTGGAAGGAACGGAGAGGCTTGGTTAGAGTATTCTTGGATTGTTGTTTTGTACAAGGGTTAGTGCTGGTGCTTTGTTTCTGTTTTAAGTACGAGTCCAACGTGTCTGCTTTGTCCATGTAATGATTTGCCAGTTTGTCTGTGAAATCTTGAGTAACAGGATGAGTTCCTTCCAGGCAATTTGGTTTGCGAAATTCATTGAGTATTTTATAGAATTCTTTATTTGCACATTTAGCGTTTTGAATTCTGTCTGAATAGTACCTTTTCTTAGCTTTATTGATAGCCGACTTGTATAATCTGTTAATTTTTTGTAGGTGAAATTTGTCTTGTTTGGCGTTTGTTTTGAGCCAGGTACGTTGCAGCTTTCTAATTTGTTGTTTTATGTCTTTTATTTGTGTGTTTCTCCAAGGTGCTTTTTTTCTTTTGTTCTGTTGTGTGGTTTTGAGTGGTATCAGGATGTCAAAAGCTTCTTGTAGCCACTCATATAGTTTTTGAACAAAATTTATTGTTTCCAGATTTGTACTTGATGTTAGTTGTGTTTTTAAGTGTTCCAAATTGAGTTTGTTCCACGGCCGATAGGTGGATGGATGTAAGGTAGTTTTAGGTGAGTCGCTTAGTGTTGTTTTATGTTGGAAAGCAAGCAAGTGGTGGTCTGACCATGTGACTGGAGTTATAGTTTGAAAGGTAACTAGTTCAGTATTAGCAAAAATGACTATCTAGGATATGTCCAGCGGTGTGTGTCGGTTTGTGGACAATCTGATGGAGGTTCAGTGCGTCTAGGCCAGTGATTATTGTTTTTGGATGGGTCATATTGGGTTTGTCAAACCAAATGTTGAGGTCACCCAGAACGCATAGGTTGGAGTGTATTGTTATCAGGTTTGAAACTGTGTCTAGAAGTGCGTCTGGGAATGTCGCCTTGCTAGGTGGAGGTCTGTAAAGGAGCAGGAAGTTAAAGGAGGAAGACGGTGTAGGATTGCATCTTGTTAGAAGAGCCTCACAATTCTTTATGGAGATGTTGTCAATTTTAGTGATATGTATTGTTTGCCTGAATACAACAGCTAGACCACCTCCTTTTTTGGCTATACGATTTTGGGTGATTGTTTGATAGCCTAGAGGAATGGCTTCATGCAGGACTGGAGCCATATCCTCTCCCATACCATGATTCAGATATGAATAGTATGTCTGGTTTTGCATCTGTGAGAAGGTCATAGATGTGATGCTTGTTTTTAGAGAGGGATCGAGCATTTATTAGTAGACAGTTTAGAGAGTGGCCTTTGGTGATAGTGAGTCTTTGTTTTGTAGAAGAGTGGTCAGTATTGTGTGGGTTTGTAGCAGGTGTGTTTTTAGAGCTGGCATTAGCTGTATTAGGATAGCAATCGTGTAGCTGTTCTGTATCATGTTCCTCATCCAGAATGCTAAGAAGGCATTTTGAAGGGTCTGCGTGTGTATGTGGTGGAGATGGTGTTTGAGAGTGGGTTGGAGTGCTGTGTTGTTTTCGTGGTGTAACATTGTTGTGAAGTAGACATGGGGAAGCGAAGTTGTGAGGTATGGCATGTTGCTTATATTGTTTGCGTGTGTTAAATGCGGAAGGTGTATGAGTCAGGGGTGGTGGTGCAGCATGTGGCTCATGTAGTAAGGTTCTAAATTGTCCAATGGATGAGAGGCGGTTAGAAGAGAGTTGCTGTGTTGCTGTATCTGTGTTAGGTGTGGTGGAAGAGAGAAAGCTTGGCATTGGAGTTGGTTCCTTTGTGTTGTTTGAAAGGTGGGTGTATGTTTGTATTTTGTGATGGTAAGTATTATGAGGTGTTGTGCTTTGAAGATGTTGTGCTGTGTGTGTGATATGTTTTGTTTTTGAGGAGTAGTGAAAAGGGGTGCTGATGTATATGTTTCATGCAATGGATTTGGTTGTATAGTATTGTTTGTGAGAGGAGGTTGTACGGTAGAGGGGTGGTGATGTGTTTATGAGTAGAGTGTATGATGTGTGTAGGTGGCAGTGAAGTAGAGGTAAGAGTGTTTGTCTTAGACTGGTTTGTTGCAAGAGTTAAAAAGTGTGGTGGTCTGCAGTGTGTGTGTTGTACGTTAGTGTTATTATGGTAGAAGGGAGAGGAGGGTGTTTGTTGGACAAATGATGGAAGGATGATTATATATTTGTTAGTGATAAAAGGTGGTATGTTAGGTGTAATTACAGCAGGGAGCGTGTGTCTGGATGGGATGTAGTTATGTATGGTGTCGATTGGCGTTGTGTTAGTGATGAGTGTATTGGTTCGTGGTATAGGATAGGGTTGCGTACTGTTTGTAGGTGATGGTGGATATGTGTGGTAGTTGGGATAGTAGGGTGTATAGATGTGGTTTGGTTGGGTTAGTAGTGCATGCTGGTACATTAATCTGTGCATAGTGTTGTGCGTGGTGTACCTTTGGTGTGAGTGTGTTGCTCTGTTTGTGGATGTGGATGGTGTGGGCTGGGTGTTGCTTAATGGGAAAATGGGCAGCATTCCTGGCCTGGCCCGTCTCGAACAGGCTCAAACAGGCAACTGCCCTTGTCCTCTCTGCCCTTAACAGGCTCAAACAGGCAACTGCCCTTGTCCTCTCTGCCCTTAGTCCTCGACTGCCCGGGCTCAGACGCCCTAACCCTGGCCTTTTATAGCCCTAGAAATCAGGTGACCCTGTCAGCCAATGGGAACCCTAGCCCTAACACTATCCAATCACAACACTAGCCCTAAAAATCTAGAACCAATAGGAGACCAGGACCTTACAGCCAATCTTAGCCCTAGTCCAAGCACCCAATCAGTTCAAAACCCTGATCTCTACGTCCAATAGAGGCCCTAGCCCTATCAGTAGTCCCAACCCTAGACCAAGCAACCAATGGGACGGGAAGCCCTAGTCCCTACTTCCAATAGAAAGCCTAACCCTACTCTTAGTCCCACACCTAGTCCAGCAACCAATAACACCAGAAGCCCTAATCGCTACTTCCAATTAAAGGCCTAACCCTAGCCCTAGTTCCACCTTAGTCCCAACAACCAATAACACAGGAAGCCCTAGTCCCTACTTCCAATAGAAATCATAACCCTAGCCCTAGCCCCAACCCTACATTGATGGAATCACAGACCCAGAAACCAATAAGAACCCTCAAATACCCAACCAATGAGGACACTAACTCAATCCAATAGAAACATCAGATACAACCACCAATCAGTGTATACATGTACCAACCACTAGCAGACTATATAAGGTCCCAGCAACCTCAGACAAGGTTTGCTGGCCAGGGAGTTGGAAGCTGCTTCTCCTGTTCAGAATCTCCTAAGAGACAGACAGGCTCAATCCACACTTTGGATTTCTGCAGGTAAAGGCCTCACAAACTTGAAATCTAACAATACTGTTTGAATACAACTTTACTCCCTCTCCTGGCCAAAAAACAAAGTGCACAGTCCCTATTAAACACAGTTTAAACAGCTCACAGAAGCACCCTCTGATGTAGAATATCCCTGTTGCTGGGGGCGGGAGGCAGGGGCGCTGGTTTCACTGGCTTGATAACACAAAATGGTGGGTGGGGGTGCACTGTTTAACATACAGGTCTTAGCACTGAGCAAAGGAGAAATTTGGAGGGAAAACTGAATAGTCACCAGGAATGAGAGGGACAAACTACAGAGTTTGGACTGCAAATCCCACAATTCAACACGTTAAATGGAAGCAATCATGGGCAGGAAAACCACAAGTTTAACACACAAAACAGGTGATAAAATATGCAATCACAGGCAGGTTAAAACTACATTTTTAAACTGTAACAACCACAGGCAAAGACAGTAATCACAGAAAGGGAAAATCGTTTAAAAAAAAAAAACTTTTTGGGGGGGGAAGAGACAGCACTAGTCTGCCTCCTTACCACTTCCTGGACTCTGCTCACTGTAATCTGGGGCACAGGTAGGCTGCAACTCACAAGATGGAGGAGAATGATTTGGGGTGACCACAGACAACGCACATCCCAAAGTGAAGCACCGGTTTATTACACATTTGCAACATGTTGTTTCCACTACAGATGCAAGCTAATCCCACGTGGCAGTGGCCACACAGTCACCAAGTGTTGAAGAAATAAAGTCCAGGGGTGTGTGGCACATCACCTGTAGGGAAACGACTGCTTCCACCCTGGAAGTTGAATCATGGTGTCGGGGATCACAGTTGACCAAACAACTCTGAAAGTACCCTGTGAAGGACAGACATGACACACAGTTAAAAGCACTGAAGAACAGGACAGAACTGCAATACTCATGCCCAATACATGTCACAAGATACCTACACAAAACCAAGTTAGCATGTCAACACTGTTGGGGAGTACAGACTACCTGTAAGGACACATCGCTGCACGCATCCAGTCAAGTAGCACATGGCCACACTCAAACAGCAACAGAGCACCACCAACACATATCATGCAAACTCAAATCATTGACATGACAACTCTGGATACTCACATTCAGCTGAAGAAGTTGCTGATGAGCTGTGTGCAGACATCACCCTCATCATCATCATCATCACTGGCATCGTGGCCCAGGCCAGGATCCTCCACAGGTGGCGGATGTTGGTCATCGTCATCCAGGATGAAAGGCAACTCCTTCCGCACTACCAGGTTGTGTAGCATGCAGCAGACGATGAGAATCTTGCACACCTTTGCAGGGGCATATTGGGAGGGCCCCTCCTGTCTTGTCCAGGCAGCGAAAGCGGCTCTTCAGGAGACCAAATGTCCGCTCGATCACTCTCCTGGTCCGACCATGTGCCTCATTGTAGCGCATCTGGGCTGGTGTCACAGGGTTCCTGAGGGGTGTCAGCAACCACGGCATGTTGGGGTATCCGGAGTCACCTACATACAGACAATTGCACATTAGCTGAGTTGGAAAAGAGGGTGGAATACAACATTGCAGAACACACACAATGGTACAAAGTCAGTACACACCGACAAGCCAGGCACGCTGGTTCTGCATCTGTGACATCATCCTCGGGATGCGACTACTCCTCATTACGTAGGCATCGTGTGCAGAACCGGGGAAACGTGCACACACATGTGAGATGCTCATATCTGCAAGACATACCACCAGAGCATTGATAGAATGGAAATGTTTCCTGTTCCTGTATGCCTGCTCATGTGCCTGTGGTGGTACCAAAGCCACATGTGTCCCATCAATGGAGCCGATGACATGTGGCATCCTCCCCAGGGCATAGAAGTCACTCTTGACGTCAGTGAGTTGTTGACGTTTAGGGAAATAGATGTACTGGTTCAAGTATATTAACATTGCCTCCAAAATATCGCGTAGCACACGGCTGAACATGGTCTGTGACATCCCACCAGCAGACGCCAGTGTGTTGAAAGGTACCGGTGGCAAAGAAGTGTAGGGCTGCCATCACCTTCACCTTGGGGGTCAGCGCTGTAGGGTATGGCCGGCCAGCTAGCAAATGTGGGGCCAACCGCCCCGCCAATTCCTCAATCAGCGGCCTGTTGAAGCGGTACCGTCGGATGCAGTCACGTTCAACCATGGTTGCAAGGTCAGGGAATGGTCTATGGACAGCTGGTGCCCTGCAGTACATAGGTGAACAAAGAAAGATTGTCAGTCAACCCACATATGTGGCATTGACCATACTCAATATCACATGATACATCATTACGAGACACAAGTACTTGATGTGTGTGCCGTTCTGTATGGACATATATGGCACCTACATGGCCATCATCTAACATCTCAGTTCAACATGTGTTGACAACAAGTTCCAGGTTGTGCTATGGGAAATCATTAGGCTGTGTCACAGTACCCATGTACTGCTGTCACGTTCCAAACACACACCACAGTGACAAGTGAGGACAGATGTGCCCCAGGCATCACAGCTCTTTGACAGGTAGATTCCCAGGGACCCTGTATTGCCACATGGACACTGGCATGACATGGCGTATCATGTACACGCCAGCAAAACAACCATGACTCCCACAGGTAGTGGCCCCTGTTGCCTCTGCAGGACAGACATGGACGTCTGTGACACACACACGCACATCAAAGTCGACGCACAAACAACGTGGATGTGGAGACTGTCTCCCATTGTGCACATGGAATCAGAGACATCTGAAACACAACATGCACACAGACTGTGGAGGGCCATCACAATTGTGGCAATGGGTCACCCTGTGACGTACATACCATCCCACATGGGACTCAGGGTGTATGTGACATAACATACACATATACAACCTGGAAATGTGACCATGCCACATGCTCTGAACTGAACAGTTGCACATCACAGTGGTCATGTGCACAACACACAAAGGATTCTGTCCCCATGAACACGTGCACAGCCTGGGAGTGGCTGCCCCCAAGTGCCACCCAACAAACCACATGTTGACCCCCATACACACACAGGTAATGCAGCCTTACATGCCTTAGGATACAGTGTGGACAGGCTGTGGTGTTGTAGGTGTGCCCCTGAGTCCCTGGCAAGTAATTGTGGCTGACATACATTCACCAGTGACAACCATGGTGACATATGCGAGTGACTTGTACAGGGACGCGTCGTACAGCAATGGACCGATCCGTGCGCACGCATTGGCCATTGCATATGATGTTGACGGATGCGTGTTGTGTTCCGAAATACGCGTCGTACAGCAATGGACCGATCCGTGCGCACGCATTGGCCATTGCATATGATGTTGACGGATGCGTGTTGTGTTCCGAAATACGCGTCGTACAGCAATGGACCGATCCGTGCGCACGCATTGGCCATTGCATATGATGTTGACGGATGCGTGTTGTGTTCCGAAATACGCGTCGTACAGCAATGGACCGATCTGTGCGCACGCATTGGCCATTGCATATGATGTTGACGGATGCGTGTTGTGTTACGAAATACGCGTCGTACAGCAATGGACCGATCCGTGCGCACGCATTGGCTATGGACTGACATGGTAACGGACGCGTATTCGAAGCTTGTACGAGTCGGATGCAGTGAATTCAGTTGGCCACCCACAACAATGTTGCAAATTCATGGGTGTCATCAAGTTCAAATTTTGAAGGATGCTGTAGGCGTGTATAAGTGGTGCAATTCCATGGATTGGCCAGATTCAGAAGATGCAAACGACTTGGACCTATCACTTTGGACACATGGGACAGTATCTGCCTCTGCAGCACACATATAATGCTGGCTGTTCCCCTGAGAGCTCACTTGCCTGCACTACATGCTCCAGGACGACATCTGCCACTACCACTGCTGCTGTCTCTGCATCCTCTGGCTACTGCAATGGCACGTACTGTGGATAGAGCCCCAGCCTTCAGCACTGAGGAGAACCAGGCCCTGCTGGACAGCCTCCTTTCACAGTACAGCAAGCTGTATGGGAAACCAGGGGAGCAGGTGAGTGTGCTGTCCACTGCCTTACTAATTGTGTATGTTGTCTGACTAGCAGTACTTACAGTGTGTACACCAGTGGCTAGCATGCTCACCGAGTAGTTGTCACCCCCCAAAGTGTGTAGTTACATGCACTGAACAGGTATAGTGCAGTAACAGTGCATTCCAACAAGGTTTTACTTCCCAGGCAATGATACCATTTAGTAACTGCTGGACAACTGTTCATAGCCATAGTTGCACTACCTGTGTACATCATATGCCCCTGTGATTGAGACATGTATATCCAACTGTGTGATGCACGGATATGTTGCATGTGTAGTAATGGCCTTTTCACTTTGTCATCCTCACAGGTTGATGCCCACCAGAAGCATGAGATCTGGCTGACCATCACCCGGGCAGTACGATCTGTGTGGGTCTACAGGCGCCAGATCCGCAACTGCCAGAAGAGGTGGCAGGACCTTCGTGGCTGGACCCGGAGGATCGCAAGGGTTCAGCTGAAGCTGTCGCCTCCTCGCAGGAGGGGCGGACACCGGACCATGACCCCCCACATGCTCCAGATTCTGGCGGTGGTCTTCCCTGACCTGGATGGGCAGCTGAAGGCCAGACAGCAGCAAGGAGGGGGTAAGTGCTAGCCTTTTCTGGGTACTATGACTAACATGCTCTATGCACTCCTTTAGCCTGGTTACACTTCCACAGTACGACTGTCTTGTCGTCCTGGACTCATGTCCCTCACTTGTGTCATGCCCCCTCCTCATCTGATACACAGGTGTGGCCCTTACAGTCTGTGACTTAGGTCACTTGGGTACTGTGTACTTGCAGTTACCTGTGGGTCAAGTTGGGGACAGCATCAGTTACAGGAACTTTGTTGTGGGCTGCATGGGTGGTACAATTGCTCACACAATGCCTGTGATCTGACATGTACTCTGGGTATGGCTTTAATATGTGTTCCAATTGCTGCTCTGACTCACCACATGTCTGGGGTATGTGCCACACACCCATGCTGCAGCTGAGACCAAGGTAGGAGCCTCAGAAGTATGTACATCATGTGTGTGACACATGCATAGCCACCTGCCTAGTGTTCAGGGTAATACCATGTTGCACATGGACCAGGACTGTAATGCCTACTCCGGACATCGAAGGCACTCTGTTCTCCCACTCCCGTGTGTCAGCATACATATTGGGCATTGTGAAGAATGCACTCAGGTGTCTGCCTCTGTGTCACCGTGGTGTGGCCTTGCTTTTTGGACTCCTGGAGTGTTTAACAGTTTGGGGTGGCCAGCCATCTGAGTTGTGACTATAGGATCTGCACATTGGTTAATGCATAGGTCTCTAATCCCTTGACTGTGCACAATGGTGTATGAAACATTGAGGTGCAGGCAGCTTTGGTTCATTCTCATCAGACGGTGAAGTGCTCATGTGTATGGATTTGTTTGCAGTCACTCAAATGTCTCATTTGAATGACGTGGGATCATCTTAGTCCTCATGATGTGGGTGGCCAGGGGTGCACATGTGCACCTGTCAGCTACAGGGATTGCATTCCCAAAACTTCCATGATTGTGACACAGTGCAGACTGGTGTTGTGTGTATGCACTGCCCCTGTGACAGGAGACAGTTATGACTGACTTGCCAGACATGCCTGTGCCATGACATTCAACTTGCAAAGGGTGATCCAGCAGTAGTGTGATATGTCTTGCATGCACACCATTGTCGCATTGACTATCAGGACATGAGGACATCATTGTGTCTGGTGATGGAAGCAAAACCCGCATATCGACAGACTCTGCCCATCACTTTTCCTGACACATGTACTGAGTCAGTGGCAGGAGATGGCATGTGTTTGGAGTAACACATTTCCATATGTTCTCTTGGATGTCCAACAACTGTGTATGTGGTGCATGTGTGCACATATGATTAGTGGCATCCAACAGGCACCAGACAGATGGGTGCATGGACAGGTAGGATATGAGTGGCATGAATGACTGTCAGGCAGACAATGGGCTTCTTCAAATCAGTGTCAGCACTTATTGCAATGTCTAGCAAATGATGGCAGGGCTTGCTCTGTGATGTGCTGTACTTACTGTGGTGTGTGTGGTCAGTACAGGTGACTAATGTTGCTCTGTTTATCCTGATTGTTTGCAGATACATCCACGGCCACAGGAGGAGACAGCTCCACGGACCAAGAGGAGCGGCAGAGCCAGACTTGGTCCACTGCAGAAGAGACCGAGGGACCCAGTGGCACGGAGGGTGAGGGGAGCCACACTGAGAAGACCTCAGCTACGACCACCTCGGCTGAGGAACACAGCGTTTCCAGTGAGGACTCCCTTGTGGAGGCGGGTGTCAGCAGACCACAGACAAAATCAAGCAAGTCTGTCCCCGCCACCACCACCATCTCCACCCTCCCATCTGCTCCCATCCCACATGTCCGTGGAGGCTCCCGTGTAGGGGAGCGTGTCTCCTTCGTGCCAGGCACCGCATCCCCTGCCTCTGTCTCCCCTGCTGCCCGGAGTGTGGAGTCTGTGGACTTGCTGAAACAGATCCATGTAGGGCAGACATCAATGCTGAGTGTCCTCCATGCACACACGGGTCTGTTGACACAACTTCATGGAGGGCATCTCATCTGGCATGTCTGCCCTACAGCGGACCAATCAGTCCAAGGCCTCCTCACTGACGGCAGCAGTGTCCCTCCTGCAACAGTCCCTCACCCCTCCTACCTCTGCCCCATCCACAATCCCCAGCACCCTACCTGTCCCAAGCACACACACACTGGCACAGGCACGCACCAGCACAGACACAAGCAGCACACAGACACACAAGCCAAAATCCAGACGCACACGCACTGTCAGGGGACTGATACCTCACTCACAGGGGATGGGGCCCAGACACACACACACGCATCCACGAGCACTCCGCAGTCCTCAGATACCTCTCCCTCCAAAACCCCTTCCCTTGCCTCACCTGCAACCCCCCCCTTCCAGAAGCTCTTCCTCTGTGAGCTTGGCCTCTTCCCCACAGATCCATCTGACCCAACGTACAGGCGGAAGAGGCCACCACCACACACAGAGGGTAGTGCCCCTCACACCCGGACACCCTCCCCCAGGCACAGGCAGACTGAGGACCCCATTAGGAAGTCCCCCGGACCAGGAAGGGCAAGACCCCACCACCACCACCACGCAGCTCCACCACACAGTCTCTCTCCTCCATCCCCCAGGCCACCACTCCACAGGTTCCCCCGCCACACCCTGCCCCAGGTTCCCCCACACACCGATACCGCATCCCCAAACTGCTTAGGCCCTCCCCCTACCACTTGCTCTTCCACCCCCAACCCAGACGCTCAGCCGGTTTGTGCCACTGGTGTGGAGACCGGGTCCCCCTCTGTCCTGCCCACCTCATCTGCCCCCCTTCCACTCCCTTGGAGTTATGCACTGCAGTGGAGTCCACAACCACCCCGTCTGACTTGGGCACTGCAGTGGGGACCCAGTCCACTCCATCTGACCGGCCCACTGAAGTGGTGCCGGCACCCACACCATCTGACTTGTGCCCTACAGTGGTGCCGGCCCCCACTGAGTCAGACACCTCCACTGCAGTTGCCGGTGACACTCCTGCACCCACCACCCCTTCACTGCCTCCTTCTGGCATCCCCTGATCCTGTCCCTGCGGTGCCTGGCCTGCCCCTTGTATGCCCCTCCGAGGGGATGTCCCCTGTCCGTACCAGTGCAGGCAAGCAATGGGTGACAAGTTGTCACATGTCACCCTGTTCGGACTGTGAATGTGGACTGGCCATTGGCCTTAGTTTCTTTTGGACTTCCAATTTTTCATTCACATTGGTTGAATAAAGCCTCTTTTTGTTTACTAGTGGTTTTGCTTTTGATGTACATGATGTAGATGAGTATCATCATGCATTTGCTGTTGTAATAGTGTTCAGATCAGGAAAATGAAGTGTTGCTGTGATGGACTCCATGTGGTCCATGGGATATGTGTCCTAATCTAGTCTGGATCCATAGCATCCTTTGCTGCAGTCTGAGGGTGTAATGTTCAGCATTTGACACAGGGATGTACGTTTTGCATTTGTAAATTAACATCTGTGACTTACACTCATGCACATCTGGTGGGCTTACCACTGTTCAATGTTTCTATTTCCCTGACTGTGTGCCCATCTCCACTGGACATGCAGTTTAGCACATCAATGTTGAAGGACTCATCTGTGTATACAGTGCAACTTGCTTGACACGTGTTTTGGGTATATGCAGATGACTGAAGTGACACTCCCGTACCCAGGCTGATGTGAGCAGAGCCTTCAGTGTGTTGTAATTGTTGACTCACTGACCGAGTGTTCTGCTGACATGTTTGAGTCGTGCACAGACAAGGTTTGGCACAGCATACCTTCCACAGGAGTGGAGTGCCCTCATGGCAGTGTGTAACCCCGTGACATTGACTGGGCACGTGTTGTGTGTTGTGTAAGCATGTCTGTGTGTGTTCCCTTCCCTTTTCCTACACAGGCTGTGTCCCTACGGATGTTCCTGTTTGTGATGCTTGCTGAGTTGTCGTGTGTTCATCCAGCATCTTGGACCTGGTTTCTCCAGGATGTGGGTGTATGGCAAACTAATGTTCATCAGGTTGTCATCCCTAGTTGTCTTTGTTGTCAGGGCTGGGGATGTGGGCAAACACAGATGGGACACAGTCAGGATTCCCCTTGGCACTTGTTGGTTACACAAGTCATGTAATTTACAGTTTGTGGTAGCTTTCAGTGATTGTGACACGTTGTGTGTGTGACTGCTGCCACTCCTCAGGGTCAGAGCTGCAATGTTGGAAGTTGTCTACGTGTGTTCTTTGTGGGTCACCTTGGCTTCTTCATTGGTGTGTGACTGTGGCCGGGATCCCATTGATTGGGGTGGATTTCACGTCATGCCCATGTACCGCGTACTGTGCAGTGTGTCAGACATTCACGAGTCTTGTTGACTGGCCATGTGTGATGGGTTTCTGCACCTTAGTTATCACCACCACCCCTGGGATTGTCATGGGTGCATGTGCAATGTCACCAGTCCATGTGAGCTTCACTGCTGCACATTGGTGGAGATCAAGGTGTGTGGTGTTGAGTGTGTGCAAATGTGAGTTGTTGCACGGCTAGACCCCTACCTCCATATTGGCCTTGGCTGACAGGCCGTGCTGATTGATTTGTGCTTGTGTAGGTGTGATGGTAGTTTGGTGCTCAGGACACATGGCTGTGGTTCACAGAGTGAACGACATCTACCTTTGTCATCACAGTGGGATTATCATGCAGGCTAGTGTCACCACAATGTGGGGTCCCTGGGGGTAGTGCTGTGGTGGGTCTGTCTCTTGCTGTGTTAGTTGCTGTTCCTACAAGCTTGTGTGACATGTGTAATTTGGGCTCCCTCTCATCTAATAATGCCTGATTGCCCACATAGGGGAATCCGATCCATGAGTTACTTTTGTATGGCACTGAATACACATCTGTGCAATTGGAATTCAGGCCTCCTCATGTGTTGTGTGGTTGCCTGGGGACACTGGCACACACCCCCATCACCTGTTGTGTTTGATATGCAGTGTGAGGCTGCCTGTTTGTGCATCTGCACCACTGCATTGGCATATCTTTAGTGTGCCATTGCCTGTATGTTGTTTGGAGGATTTCCCCTGCTGTCCCTGGGACTCCTAGGTCATCAGTCAGCACAATAATCATGGTTTGTATGTCCCATTGCTGCCATGGTATGGTATTTGTTCACCTCACATCTACAGTCTCCACAGGATATCTACATTTGTGTGTCCATTAGTGCAGATATGTGGGTCTGCATTATGATGGTCACTTCTGGCATTGTGTAATTGATAAATGGAGACAATGTCAGCCCCCATGGGTGATGTTTGTCTGCACATGGCCAAAGGTATGTTTTATGTGCACTGCACTGTTTTCCTCACCCAATCTATGTTGCTATGGGACACAACCACTACTTTGCCACTGATGTGTTTGTTGTTCTGTGACCAGGAATCATCCATGCTGTTTGGCAGTTGCAGCTTTTTCCATGACAACACTTACCTTTTGGTCACTGTGATGATGGGGGTTTAGACCCCATTGCCACAATGTTCAAAAATGTGCTTCAGCTATGGACCCCACACTTACCTTTTGGTCACTGTGATGATGGGGGTTTAGACCCCATTACCACAGTGGTCATGGTCTGCTTGCATTGTGAAGGCCACACACATTTTTGTGTGACATGTGATAGGGGGTCACATTGTATGTTCAATGTCAGGTTCAGTGTTGTAGGCATTTGACCCAGACTACACACTCTTGTCATGATGTTGGGGGGATGTCTTTTGCTGACATTCCTTATGTTGGAGTATGCTGGTTGTGTCATGCATTACCCGTCCTATGAGTGGGGATGGTAGTAGTGACAGGCATCCAGGCCCCCATGAGTAGGGGTGGTGGTAGTGCTAGGCATCCAGCCCCCTATCAGTGGGGATGGTAGTAGTGACCGGCATCCAAGCCCCCATGAGTAGGGGTAGTGGTAGGCATCCATCCCCCTATGAGTGGGGATGGTAGTAGTGACCGGCATCCAGGCCCCCATGAGTAGGGGTGGTGGTAGTGCTAGGCATCCAGACCCCCATGAGTAGGGGTGGTGGTAGTGGTAGGCATCCATCCCCCTATGAGTGGGGATGGTAGTAGTGACAGGCATCCAGGCCCCCATGAGTAGGGGTAGTGGTAGGCATCCATCCCCCTATGAGTGGGGATGGTAGTAGTGACAGGCATCCAGGCCCCCATGAGTAGGGGTAGTGGTAGTGGTAGGCATCCATCCCCCCATGAGTAGGGGTGGTGGTAGTGCTAGGCATCCAGGCCCCCATGAGTAGGGGTGGTGGTAGTGCTAGGCATCCAGGCCCCCATGAGTAGGGGTGGTGGTAGTGCTAGGCATCCAGGCCCCCATGAGTAGGGGTGGTGGTAGGCATCCATCCCCCTATGAGTGGGGATGGTAGTAGTGACAGGCATCCAGGCCCCCATGAGTAGTGGTAGGCATCCATCCCCCTATGAGTGGGGATGGTAGTAGTGACAGGCATCCAGGCCCCCATGAGTAGTGGTAGGCATCCATCCCCCTATGAGTGGGGATGGTAGTAGTGACAGGCATCCAGGCCCCCATGAGTAGGGATAGTGGTAGGCATCCATCCCCCCATGAGTAGGGGTGGTGGTAGTGCTAGGCATCCAGGTCCCCATGAGTAGGGGTGGTGGTGGTAGTGCTGGGCATCCAGGCCCCCATGAGTAGGGGTGGTGGTAGTGGTAGCCATCAGGCCCCTATGAGTGTGTTTGGCATTGGTGATAGCCATCCCGCCCCTGTGGTTCGGCTGTTGCTAGTGTACGTCATTTCTGCATCCCTGTGTGTGTGTGACATATGTCGGGTACGTGTCGTTTGTTTGTGTAGTGGGTGTCTGACTTACCGTCTGCACCGTACGCGTCCGTACCGGTTCCGGTAATAGATGTACAGTATTGGTAGGACCTGCGCGATGGGATTCATGGTTGGTTCGTCTCGTTCGGGTTTTTCGTGACTTCGACTCGTACTCGTAGCTGGCTTGTTCATCTCGTAGCCGTGGATCGTCTTGTGGCGCGAATCGGAACTTATGTGCAGCTCTCCCGGATGCTCTGACGTGCCGGACGTAGCGACCAGTTCGGCGCGTACGGAGTGCGCATCGTACTAGTCCGGCCGGAAGGTGCTATGTATTTACTTCCGTGCGACTCGAATCGGCGTTTACGGATCCGGCTCGGTCGGGGAACTGGAGCTGGAATGGGAACGTACGGCTCGGTAGGAATTTTAGCAGTAATGCGCATCGTACTTGCTTGCTCGGACGACTGCTCGAATCGGTCGGGAAAACCGCGTTCGGCTCGTATTTTTTCCGGACGAATCGTATTCGGTGCGCTTCCGGCCGAGATCGGAATCGACCCCTAAATATGCAAATCCTAAGGAAAGCCTTTTTCTCTTTGAAACAATTCAAATATGAAGCAGAGCCGCACATTAAGCTTCGGAGCAAAGTTGGAAATCCTCAGTATTTAATTTTTCTTTTGCTTAAAAGACAGAGATGGGGGCACTGAAAGTCGATGCTGTTAAAATGCGCATATGATATTTTCTTTGTAATTACATGTAAGTGAACTGTTTATGTGCCTTGTGGGACCAGCTGCCAGTCATGAGGCACGCACAGACTTGTGACACATTAATTGGCTAATTATGATCTTGCTCACTGAGCTAAGCGATCACAGGTCCAACAAGTAGATGTTTAAAAGGATTGTATAAAATAAAGCACACTTTATCCCTCCTTCCCTAGAACTATTTATATAGAGGATATACACATTGTGCAAGAGTAAAATGCCATCGCACACTGATGGAAGCCAATGAAAGAAGTAGGCTGAGTCTATGTTGAGGTGGACAGAAGTAGACTGTAAATGACAGTCTAACAGATTAATAGACGAAGACCACTGACCAAAAAGCTTGTTTTAAATACATTTTATGAGTGCCTCAGGCCCTGTGTGCCTGTACATGGAAAGACGTACTTTGCCGCAGGTGACTTGCATTTGGAATGACTTACTGTGATATTCCTCCGGTGACCTTACAGAAAAGTAATACACACGGGAGGTAACGCCATGGTGAAATTGAATGAGTAGAAAATTGGGAGGCTAAATGACAAACATCAAATGAACTGAAAAGCAACATTTATGTAGACTCAGGGGACACATCACCCTTTTTAAAAGTTCTACAGTGAGCCATCATTATTGTTGGGAGAATACCAATAGCTGCTGCTGTGTGCTTTCACCCAATATTTCAGAATTTAAAGGAACCTGAAATGCTTAGAGTTTCCTTAGTTGGTGGATTCAAAAACCTGCATCACCCTTTGTTACACTCCTAGTGTGACTGCAGCTAAACATTGGATATTACATGGTGTGCAATAGTATGGACTGGGCGAAGATCTTGAGAATTTTTGTAGTACCCCTCTTTTGCAATGTATTTTTTATTTTTGTCTACTGATTTATTTATTTGTTTTATTACATGTCGAGTAATGTTTTAAACATATAAAAATGTGTTCTTCCTGGTATGCTTTTGAATGCATGGATCAGCTCGAATTGCTTTTATTTACCACAAAATAAGTATTAGTTGTACTAAATTACCTAAATGAAGACTGCTGTTTGTAATTGGCTGTCCTAGGAGAAACATCTCTGAATCTGTGTGAGAAGGAAATTCTATCATGTTGTCAGTGTCTTGACACTTTTCATTGTCTCCTATGTATGTACTTGCATTGCATTAAACTAAAGCAATACAAAACATAGTGGGACTGTGTAAAGAGATTATGATGCACCAATTGGCACTGTTTTTGCAATAGCGTGAGCAAAATCCTGCAATAGTGTTCGAATGTCAATCTCCTGCGCAATGCGATTCTCAATGGCAATCATGGCCAGACCCAAAACCTGTTCTTGTGCCAATGAAGAATGCAGGAAATTTTTAATGCTTTTCAACTTTGAAAGACTTTTCCCTCCGGAGGCAACAGTGATTGGCAGTGTCAATAAAATACGAAGTGCAATAGCAACGTTGGGCGCAAAACCAATCCTGACCACATATGTCAAAACTTCAATGGGCATCATTTTAGGTTTCACAATGGGTGCCAATATTGTGAGTTCTTCACAGAGTTGCATTCCATCCACATCGGAAACTTTTGAATTCACATCAGTCAAAAGATGCTGTAAATCCATACACCACTTTCGTAGATCCTGGTTTGGCACACCATTCAGTTTTTCAATGTCATACAAAAACTGAAAGTAGCTACTGTGAAGCTGAATCTGCCTGAATCTCTCACCAACAGTCTTAATAGCAACATCCAAGACCATGTAGAAAACCCCCAACTTAAACTGCTCTTCAGGGTCTTCAGTAAGAGCAGCGTATCTATTATTGAAAAACTGTGCCTTTCTTTTCTTTTGGTTCCCTACCATGGCTTCAGGAAAGACTGGGTCAATTTCAATTTCTGACGCCAGCTGTCGTGCTTCGTTCAGAACCTTCTCAAAACCTTCATCGGATCTATATGCTACCAAAAATTGTTTTCTTTCTTTTAAAAGGTCAGTGACTTCTGGCAGGCACCTGGTTTGACTTTGGAGAAGTTCACTGACAGCATTAATGCACTGTAGGATGTTGAACCAAAGTACAATGAAACAAAGAAATTTAAAGCTGTAAATCTGTTCTGCCAAAGAAGCAGCCTCACTTCTTGCAGCAGCTGCAAAGGTGAAGTCATCAGCAATTTCAAGTAAAGTTTCATTTATTTCTCCTATATGAAACCTAAAAATTCGAACAGCGTCTATTCTGCTTGGCCATCTGGTGTCAGGCGAAGGCTTTGCTGTCAGTTTGCTGACATGTTTCTTTAAAACATCCCATCGGTTTGTGGACCCGGATATAAACCCATATATTTTTTGCATGACACCAAAATATATTGCTGCATCCCAACAAATCATTGCTGCATCACTGACTACAAAATTTAGAGAATGAGCACTACATGGAACACAAAGAGCCCGAGAGTTTAAATCTAGGATCTTTTTCTGGACTCCGGAATGCTTAGCCTTTATTTCAGACCGGAAGTCATAACACTGCCCTCTCATATCACTGAGTGGGATCTCCAGCCTCTTAAGCTCTGCCAAAACTGCCTCTGCCATACCATCGCCAGTTGAATGACGAAGAGGGACGAACCCGAGAAATCGTTCTTCGATTGTGACCTCTGGATCTTCATAGAGTGAATCACCATGCTTGATAGCTACAAATCTAATAGTGACAGTCATCTGTTCAACAAGAGCACTATTCCTAGTGCAGTCGAAAATAACAGAATAGTATTTGGCATCCTTCAACAATTGCTGAAGCCGCCTTGAAATTTCCTTTGCAATAAGACCAACCAGTTCATCTTGAATACCCTTTCCTATGTAATAATTGTGCATTTCTTTATTTTGTATTTTTCTCAAGTGTTCCTGCATGTTGGAATCAAATTTTGACAGCATCTCCACAAGATGCAAATAATTATCATTGTCACTGTAGGAAGCATAATGGCTGTCTCCGAAAGTCAGACACTGTTGTCCAAGATAGAGGACTATAGCAGCAAGGCGCAAAAGAACGTTTTGCCAGTGTTTAGTTTCTGTTACCAATAGTCTCTGGTATAGTGGACCTATAGATTTCCCAGCTCCAAGACCTACCAACGATTCATTCCAGGCCAGCATTGCAGCAATATGAGACTTGGACATTTCATGTAGGCTTAGATTCTGCGATGCATTTTTCCAGTCATTATAACCACCAGCTGTCAGACTCATATCTAACTTTGTGAATAATTTGCAACAAAAACAAAAAATTCTGTTAAGCTTTGAGGAGTAAACTAGCCAATTTCTATGGGCCTCTTCACCATTTTTAAAGCGTCGTCTGTAATGAACAGATGTGAATCGCCGATTAGATGCGTCTTTTGGGAACAGAAAGTTAGTTCTAGGTTTTGCAGGGCCGTTTAAGACAATGATTTTCCGCAGTGAGCTACATATAACAGGTGGCCAGTCAGCTGGTTCTGAGACGTCCAAGATGGTTGCTGTTGGCTCACTCTCTGGGGTTGATGGAAGAGGCGACTTAGGGGAGTACACTCCATTATCATGGTCTGTGGGATCATTGTCTGATTGTTCGTAAGCAGATATTTGGTCGTGCAGAATTGTCGATGTAGAAGCTTGTTCATAGTCTGCTGTTAATGCAGAAGCCTGCACACATGCTACTGTGGATGCAAAATGGTGGTCATCATCATCTGTGTGTATATCCGTGTCATCGCCTTCGGAATCTGATTCACTGAAATTAAGCATTAAGCGTTTGCTCAACATTCCAGCCATTCTTGTGCTGTCCATTTCACTAAGCAGCCTTTTCTTTTTGAAAACTGATCCAGTCAGTTTATTTCGTTCAGGCGGTTCAGACATTTTGGAAAATTAATTCATCCAGTGTAGCAGCACCTGAAAATAACAAAAACACAGCATTATTATTGCAGCTCATCTATTTCACACTTTGTGGCCCCTCAGATACCTTCCTTTTCTCCAGCCCAGTGCCTCTAAGTTAACACCCACACCAACAGTCACAGACCAAGACCAGATTTTAATGCAGTGCAATAAACGGAAAGTGATTCAGTAACTTCAACAGAATTTCGTTTGTGCCAACTCCTGTGGTGTCCTCTCTTCAGCACATTATTCATAATCTGGCTACTTGTTACTGAATCTATTTAAATATTTTACTAGCTGCTTTTAAATTGCATTTGATGTTTCTTTTGAGCATGATTTACTTGGTATGACATGTTTGCTTGCACAAATAGTATTAAAGAGATTCTGACGGAAAACCGCAGTTCTGCACGACGCAGTACCTGTGTGATGATCCAGCATGTGAGTAGAGTAGCAAATGTATTATGTTACATAGTTAGTCCCTAAAATGTAGATAATGCATAAAAATTAAAGTTAAAGGGAAGTTAAAGTTAATGGCGGGTCATTAGTGGCTACAGCACAAAATCTAAATTAAGACTAGATATTCACTGGTTACTGTAGCGCCTTACTATTGTCCCGCCCTGGCATACTAACTTAGCCAGAACCGCCACCAATGCCATCATATGTGAAGGTTGGAAAGGTGCGAATGACAGACTGAGTATGTTTATGAGTGCATAAATGTTTGCATGATTGTGTGACTACGTAGCTGGCATGTAAATGAATAGAAAAGGTAATTGTAGAATAGGTTTTTGTGACTGTTACTGTACTGGTATCTTGTTAAAGCTTCTGACATTGAAGTCATTGCATTTACTATGGTCGTAGGGTATTTTTGTAGGTAATGACCCTTGTAATTCAGTGTATGGCAGTATTTTGTGTATTGTATGGTGGTGTTACAATTGGAAATGACAAAGTATGTATTTCCATCCATTTGTAGTCAGGCTAGGTAATTTGTTATGCTCTATTTTGTGCGCTAACATGTTGGACATTGTCAATGGTGGACGGCTGGAGTAGGAGTTGTTGAATGTTTTAACATACTCCCTGAATGCCAGTCCTTTATTTAACATATTTTATTAGTTTTTCTCTGTTACAACTTCAGGTGTAACCATTTTCTCTTCTAACGCCAGCCCCACTCCAGCAGGACAAAGCCGGTATTCTTTGTATTCTCCCTCAGCGCACAGAGTTCATCAGCAGTCTCTGAGCATCATGTATGCCACTGTTTGACCATACTTTGTAAATTGTGCGAAGGTGTCTTAACTGTTATTTATTTATTTTTTCATTCAGGATCCATCATTGTGTTATCATTAAAGATGCATATCATAATACTGTATATTGTGTACTTACTGGGTTATTTTTCACGTGATACATTTTTTGATGTTTGTGATGGAGTGGTAGATTAGGTGATGTTAGTAACTTTTTTAAATGAAAGCTTCAACGGCGGACTTATGGCTCTGCACCTCACGCCAGTTTAATCAGTGAGTGGTCCTGTGCACTGATACCCCAGCACCAGCCGTTGAGTGGCGCCTCTGTGGTCCAGATCCTGAAATAGGCAGCTACAAATGGGGGTGCACCAGGCAAAGAAGTCCAAGACACTTAAGTTGTATCAAACGCCTTTATTTCTATTTATAAACCTTTCCATAGGTTAATAGCACAAACAATTCAGCCAACCCGTTCCGTTCCCACAAGGAGAACTTCATCAGGGCTTAATATCACAATGGTATATAACTCTGTGTTGCTAGCATCCAAGGTCAGCCATCCAGTGTATTGCGCTGGATGCAAGGAAAGTTCCCAGGGCTCAGTAATGCCGGAAAATAAGTTTCTATTCTCTCCGTCCGTGTGTGGGCGTCCCAGTATCGATGACTGGGACGCGCACACACGGACATTAAGCCCTGATGAAGTTCTCCTTGTGGGAACAAAACGCGTTGACTGAACTGTTTGTGCTATTAACCTATGGAAAGGATTATAAATAGAAATAAAGGCGTTTGATACAACTTAAGTGTCTTGGACTTCTTTGCCTGGTGCACCCCCATTTGTAGCTGCCCCTTTCAGGATCTGGACTTCAGGTTTTATGCTTTAGACTGTATTGAGCACCATCAACCTTACCGTAATCTTTATTTTTATGGAATTCTGCTATATATTAAATATATACAGCTTTCATAATGCTAATTCAGTAGCCGAAAAACCTGCAGAGTTTTCGAAGGGTAGTCTAAAAACACTTAAAACCTGAATTTCCTTCAGCAATCAAGCCTCCAGCACAAACCTTTTATGACTAATTTCAATACCACAACCTAAAATAATGAGGATAACTTGTGTTAGACTCTGTTCAGGGACAAGGTCGGCCATGATTGCAGCAAGATCAGCTGCAGCTCCTCAATGCCAACCCCGAACATCAATACCAGAGAGGCTGGCGCCCACCACTCGTGGAGATTGCAGATCTCCTCTCCTCTGACTACTTCTTGTGGCAGACACCAACAGCGCCGGGACCTAGCTGCTGATAGATCTTCCTGGGAAATTACATGCCTTGCACAGTTGGTAGGCTCCTTCCCTCCTTCAGCAGGCGTGCTGGCTTCTGGGAGATTCAGGTCAGATGACAAGACTACACCTCTGGGAACCTGGGTGTCAGCTGTCAGGCAGACACCAGCTCTGGTTGAACATGAGTCCTCAACAGAGCACTCCCTCCTTGGTCAAACAGAACTTGTTACTGGAACTAGTGGGTATACAGAGGATGTAAGATGTGGATATCCTGTCTGCACTTTCAGAATCAGTTTGGGGTGGTTCTTTCAAGTGTCCTTTCCAGGTATCTCTTTGTGCAGAGTAATGCTCCTCATAGCAGTGTGTTACCAACCTGGAGTACCTACAACAGAGTCACAAGAAGTGTGAGTTTTCTGCACCTGGCTAACATCAGCAGCGATAACAAATATCTAGGGAGATGCAGAAGGCTGGCCTCACCCAAAGGGTCCTTCTCGCCCTGAACAGGGACTGCAAACCCAGCCTTCACCCACACCCTCTACCAAATGGCAGTGCTACAGAAGGACTAAACAGCAGCTCCTTTCAGCAAAATGCTTATTTGAATTTGTAAAGGAGTCTTGTCTCCTTTCCTGCATTTCAGTGTCTAGATTCAGGAATGCGAGTAATACACTTCTAATGGCTCTAGTGCCCCAGCCGCATCAGGGTCACTCTCCTTTCGCCCACTTGCTTGCAGATTCAGCGCTGCTGCTACTGTGCTGGTTCATTTCTTTTCTTCAATTTAAATCTCTTTATTCTCTGTAACTCTTATTTTGTAACTGCCTTTATTCCTTATTTTGACATTTGGCGTCAGGTCCTGCCTGCACGCCACAGCGGCTTCCTGGCATTTTTCTGACCCAATCTCCTGCCCCCACAAGGACCTCTTTAATGGCAGCCGCAGCACGACTGCACAGCGGGCGTGCCGCTGGCGCACCAAAGCCAAGTCTATCTGTGCCTGTCCGTGCCTGGACTGCACCCTGCGCCAGGACCCCTGGCTGCCAGCCCACCTGCAGTTATGACACTGCCAACCTCCGCGCCCTGAATACCAGATGACCCAGCGAACACTGCTACCACGCCACACTGCATTCTTCATTAGGACTGTTCTCCTGAACCAGATGCACCTTCTCCTGCACCAGCACGACCACCGTCACGCCACAAAACACCACATCAACTTCTCGCCGCATCACGCCGACCTCTCTTCACACTACAGCAGAAGTGACCCACCGACTCAACTGCCTACTCCTCAACATGCGCTTTATGTCCAAGCACTCCACTGAGTTATGGGACCACATCGCCACTATCGCCCCCCACATAGTGTTCCTCACCGAAACCTTGCTCAACCCCTGGTCCGCCCCAACTTTGCCACAGCGATCCTCAACGGATATAAAATCACTCACCAGGACTGCACCAACAAGCCGGGACCAGAAACAGCCATCATCCACAAAGAGACCATTCAGTGCACCAACACCACCGACAATACCACCACCCCCATGGAACACCTCAACTTCAAGCTCCAACCTGACAAGACAATCATCAGAAGCACCCTCGCATACTGACCCCATGGTCCGTGCTCCTGCTTTTGTAACACTATTGCAGACTTTATTTCACCCCTTGCCCTGCACTCCAAGGACTACATCTTCCTCAGCGACCTCAACCTCTACATCGTAGACTTCAACGACAACAACACACAACTCCACCACAGTATGAGCAGCCTCGGATTGACTCAGATCCTCCGTGACCCCACAGGACACAGACTGGACCCCCTTCTACACCTCCAGCAACCGCTTCAAATACAGCCACATTACAGAACTCACATGGACAGATCACTCCATCGCCTACTTCAGCATCTCCGATTCCCACACCGCCACCCACAAGATGGCCAGTGCCCCCCACTGCAGCTGGAGCAAAATTTCAGTGAACAGTTTGACAGACACCCTCAACACCTCCAACCCAGCTTC
This sequence comes from Calotriton arnoldi, assembly GCA_963921515.1. Classification (NCBI taxonomy): domain Eukaryota; kingdom Metazoa; phylum Chordata; class Amphibia; order Caudata; family Salamandridae; genus Calotriton; species Calotriton arnoldi. The sequence goes on from CAWUFW010005672.1 coordinate 602,830, forward strand.
CGTCACCAACATGGATCAGGGAATTAAGAACTTGAATGCCTGGACCACCAACTGCGCTGACAGCATCGCCCCATCAAGAGCAACAATCAGAGAAGATCCTCCAAAATGGCCAGCTGGTACACTCAAGAACTCAGAACAGAGAACTGTGACAGCAAACAGCTAGAGAGGAGATGGCGCACCATCAAGTACACCTCCAACAGGGCACCCTTCAAGACCTCCCTTAACATTTACCACCGCCTGATGAGGTCAACAAAGAAGACAACCCTAGCCGCATGCATCGAAACCAGCACCAACAAAAGCAAGGCACTTTTCAACATCGTTAAGGAATTCTCCAACCTGGCTACCAGTGAAAACATCACACCCTCACCAGAGCTGTGTGACAATCTCGCCGACTTCTTCCATGACAAGATCGCAACCATATACAGAAACTTCAAACCCCAATCTACACCTACGGACTTCCTGAACAGATACGCCTCCACCTCAACCACCACAAACCCCAGACTGACCACCTGAAACCACCTCCATCATGAAATCCATCCACTTGGGAGCTCCCACAGAACCATGCCTGCACAACATCCTCAGCCTCACAAGACCAAAGGATCGGCCAGAACTCACCACCCAGTTCGACACCTGAATCATCACCGCAACATTTCCAGACGCCTGGAAACACGCCGAAGTCAGACCACTACTTTAAAAAAAAAAAACCTGGTCCGCCCCAAGGACCCCAGGGAACTCAAAACCTAGCTGCAAATCTCCTTACTCCCATTCTTAGCCAAGGTACTGGAAAAGACTAACAAGCAACTCACGACACACCTGGAGCAGAACCAGCTATTCGATGCCTCACAAACCGGCTTCCGCAGCAACAACAGCACCGAGACTGCCCTGATCGCAGCCACAGATGACATTTGAACCCTCCTTGATCGAGGAGAAACAGCAGCTTTGATTCTCCTCAACCTCTCCGCAGCCTTCGACACCATATTCCACCACATGATGATCGGAAGACTCCACCACCTTGGCATCCAAGCGGACGCACTCGGATGGATCACCACCTTCCTCACTGGAAGAATACAGAGGGTCCGCCTACCACCTTTCACCTCCGAACCCAAGGATATCATCTACGGTGTCCCCCAGGGTTCATCTCTAAGCCCCATGCTCTTCAATGCATATATGACCCTGCTGGCAGACATCATCAGACCTCACTGTCTCAAAATAATATCCTGCGCAGACTACACACAACTCATGCTCTCACTCACTGATGACCCTACCACCACCAGGACCAACTTCCACAGATGCATGACAAGCATCGCTGACTGGATGAAGAACAACTGCCTGAAAAGGAACACGGACAAGATGGAAGTACTGATCTTCAGCAACAACAGCAACCCACGGAACGAACCTTGGTAGCCATCAGACCTATGACCCGCACCCACTGACCACGCCTGAAACCTCAGTCATCACTAATAACAAGCTCACCATGAAATCCCAGATCAATGCCGTCTCCTCCGCCAGCTTCCTCACTCTGTGCATGCTATGTAAGATCAAGTGACAACACCCCTGCATGCGAGACACACTGCGACACAGGCCCTCATCATCAGCCGACTGGACTATGGCAACGCTCTCTGCGTAGGAATCGCCACACACCTACTACAGAGACTTCAAACCATACTTAACGCAGCAGCCAGACTCATACTCGACCTTCCCGACTAATCCACATCACATCCCACCGCAGGCAACTCTGCTGGCTCCCCGTACAATGCAATCTGCTGACCCACACACACGAGGCTCTACACAACCAAAGACCCGCCTACATTAAGCACCGCCTAAACTTCCACCAACCGCCGAGAAGACTACGCTTCGCCTCCCTATCACTTGCCCACACTCTGCGCATCTACTAAAGCAGAAGTGGAGCATGCTCATTCTCCTACATTGCAGCAAAGACCTGAAACAGCCTGCCCACACAGCTTTGGTCCACCACCTCACTCCCAGAATTTCGAAGGGCCCTCAAGACCTGGCTGTTCGAATGAGCCTTCTGGGATTGGCAAGCGACTGGATACGGGTGATTAGCAGCGCTTTATAAATCCTGATTGATTGATAATGTCTGGGAAAACAACACCACCTCTATCTGGTGCATAAGAACAGGTCAGCAATTTCTTTCACACTGGTGTCCCTGGGCCACAATACTATTAAACTCTAATTGACACTGCAACACACTTCCTTTTAGCACTTGGCTCTCTTGGGGTAGTCAGTACCAACAATCAAGGTTTAATCCAGAAGGTGGAGTGGCCTAGAAACTCAGGATGCAGTGCAATAATAGACAAAAATTAACAAATTGAATGTAAAGTTAGCACTTTCTATTAGAAAAAGAAAATATCTTTGTAGATCAAACTTTTAGGTGTGCTGGTTTACGTCTATATCAATAAAGCACGCCAGAACGTTTTAGCACTTTCTGGGCTAGAAACCCAACCCAAAATGTTGCTAAAGCTCCCCTGGTCAAGGTACTAGAAATGCACTGAGCTCTGTGGTTAATGTTATTCTAAAGGGAATCTGAGGATCATCTCTGAGCCCTTGCAAAAATATTGAGAGTTATTGATGGGAGACAGGCAGGATACTGTTACCAAAGTCTTATGCCGAAGTACCTAACTTGGTATGCAAATAGGCCAAATATGTTGTCTAATAAAAATATGTCACCTCTAAAAACTAATCAAGGTGTTCAAATTAAAATGGTGACGAAGGCACTAAAAATCTCAAAAACCCAATGCCAAAACCCCAAAGACTGGGGGTGCTGCTGGTAGTGTCCTGGTTGGAATGGTAATGCGACTGATTCCTGATGGATAAGCATAGAAGGGTTAACTGGAGCCCTGACTCCAACTCAACTCGCTGTTAGGGACACAGGTATAACATAGGGGTGGGTGGCAAATTTCGCTCTGCCGGCGGACTTTGTGGAGTTTACTGGCGCACTCCCCCCTACTTCATTAGCCAATATCGAACACCGCCTCTATATCACTAGCGCTGTCTGGAAGCTGCCTTGTAACTTGTAAGCAGCCTCTCTGTATGGTTGAAGCTCCCGGGAAGACTAGAGCGATTTGCCGAAGTGAATGTCTGCATTCTCTAGGAGATTCGTGGCAGGGTCACGTGGCTGTGTATGCAGCGATTGGTTGATCTTTCTCGGGTATCTTTTGCCCAAGAAGTCGTCGCTCCTGTGGTTTTGCCAGGATTTCAGGCACTATCGGTCTGCCAAGGTCTAGCATCTCCCTGCCACGTTCTGTAACTATAAGTCCCTGCATTAAAATGCTTTAGGTAATCACGGAAATTCTCATCTCACATATAAAACCGAAAGAGACCCGTTGTATGTGGAATGCGAGGTAGGCGGCAGCCATTCAGAGGGAGCGCCCGGGAGCACAGCAGCTGGTCATCTGAGGACTTCTCGCCCTCAAACCCAGAAGGAAATCATATTACCCCCAGGGCACCCCCCCTCACCGTGCTGGATTAAGAGTTGGGGGTATCCTGGGAAAAAGTTTACTCCCACCATTTTGTGATGAAATGTGGAGCCATCAGGCTTCTTGTGCCGTGAAGTCGTAAGCCCAATCCCAGTCCGCACCTTTAACCCGCAGCATGGCTTCTCTACCGCCAGCCGGTATCCAGGGGACCATCCTCGCCTTTGTCCTGTTTCAGCTCATGAACACCGGTAAGTAATGCATGTGTGGGGTGGGGAGGGGAATGTCCTCCTGATGACTTTCACACCGCCAAAACAATATGTACAGTACAAAGCTGTGATTTAGCTCTAAAAATCGTATCTGTATTCTTTATTTTAAAACAAAGAACCTAGGACACAATAGGACCTCACTGTTTGCCATGAGCGTTAATTTCTAAACTCATTGGGGTTAGTTTTTAAAGTTGTTTCTTGACCTCTTCTTTACATTCATTCCTTGAGTACAGCCTCACACTCCAGTTTATTGCGGACACGGGTGACGGGAGTCTTCAATGAGTCCGGTCATCCGGATATCATTTCTTTTTTTCCGGCTTCAGCCTGTCCCTGGGTCGAGGGAAGCTTTTCACTGCACATACTCTCCTTAACTGGGCCGCGATGCTTTGAAAAAAATCATCAGCAAGGCGTTCTGCTGCTTCCGAATAGCGATCTGGTAATGCACATACAGCGTGCCCTATTAACCTGGAAGAGACTCCCTCCAGGGTATTCAGCCGCCTGCCAAACGCTGCCCAGGGCGCTGCAATCAGCTACTCTTTCACAATTGGAGGTTGAAACCAACTATACTCCATTAAGGGGCGATCCCACTAAGGAGATTTCTGAAGCGATCAAGAAAATTACTGACCAAGGACTCAATCAGGGTTTCCTCACTGAACTCGAGTATGAATTTTTTAATTAAAAACAATTGAGGTTGCCTATAATGTACACCTTACCCAAGATCCATAAAGATATGAAGAAACCACTGGGTAGGCCCATAGTATCTGGATGTGGATCAATACTTGAACCCCTCTGCAAATATGTGGATATCTTTTGAAACCCTTTGCCGAATCCACGGTGGGTAATTCCTCAGACTCAGAAGGAATTGTTGAAAAAAATCTGATTTCTTTACAAAATCTGTTGAGCTGATCAGCGGACTAAGCAACAGAGGCTATCTAAAAAATTTACTCAAGACATAACAGAATGATATGCTCTACAACGTTCTGTACACGCAGTAATGAAATCAAGAAAATAATTAACAGACATTGGCCATTGGCTGCAGATGAGGCTGAGACACCGGAGGCACCCATGCACGTTTTCAAAAAAGAAAAAAGTATAAAAGATTATGTTGTGAGGTCCCTATTGGGGAGGCCCACCAAAACAACCATTTTGACGCAGTGGAACCTTCCGCAAAATATAGGACATTTTTTAAATGTGGACACTGCAAAGCATGTAACTTAACTATAGAGGCCAAATAGTTCACGCATGAAAATCGCACACGCCAAATTAAGGACCACACCAATTGCAACAGCAATGCGATATTTTGAACGTTGGTCAGACCAGACAGAAGGTGAAGGCTTGCATACTTCAACACTGCAGCAGGATAAAGTGCAAAGTTCAGGGTGCCCCTCTTGTCGAACACTTTAATATATTTGGACATACTGCAGAAAGTTTGAAATGGACGGTGATAGAAAAGGTCAGCGCCAACCCAAGAGGAGGTAATTTCCACAACATATTGAGTTTGAGAGACTGCAAATGGATACACAATTTGGATACAGTAGCCAGGGGTCTCAATGAATATGAGGAGGTTTCAAGACAGGCACACATTACAACATCCTAATTTTACCACTGTTGCCTTACGCTAATGTATCCCTGTAGGGACATGAGATACCTATACCTGCACTGTGTTTGCCTTATCATTAACTCGATTATTATATGATGCTATCTTCAAAGCAGCAAGTTAAATTTGCACTATGCATGTTATCTCAATGTCCCCACTTCAAAACTTTTCCCTGCGAGATCTTTCATTGTATGTATTGCACAATTTTAACCGTATATACTTATGGTTGTAATCATCGAGTATATGTTAATGATATTCATTGTGTAAATTGTATATTAGTACCCATGTTTTTCAAAAATATCTAATATTACATGGATGCGATTGCCTTTCATTCATCTTTTAAATATTCAACTCGTACTGTTTGCCTTTCCACAGTCCACCTCTGCTTATGAGGCTTGATTACCCTGGCCTTTCGAATACAAAGTCCATTTCGGTTCAGATATATGGCACTTCGGAGCGTATTAGTTCTATCCAGCACCACCTGGATTTTTACTTTTTTCGGGACTCTTGCCCGCGTATTTTCCCAGCCTCCATGTGGGAATTTTAAGAAGAAAGACTAAGCTATCCGGTTCTGTACCGGAGTCAACGTGCATGTTTCACGTACACGTGACCATGTTTAACTTCTCTGTCTCACCGCGCGCTCGGTGCTTACACAGCCACTCTAGGTAAGCGCTCAGGCGTTCGCAGCGCTCTGACCCCACCAATCGATCTATGGCTTTCCCTATGAACCACCCCTTAATGAATGTCTCTTTTCTATGTTTTAGTTCTCAGTACGATTCATTCGTTGAGACGTGGCCTCGTGGAAATTAATTTCCTGTCTTCTGTGCGGCCGTTTCTAATAGTTTATCCCTGAAGTTTCCTGAACCAGTGGGTGAGTGCGTGGGCTGTCCAGTGTTAAATACTTGTTTTGATCCACTCATTCGACCTGCCTGAGACTGTCAACTGCTCTCTTGTTTTACAGTTGTCACCTATGGACACCTGCTAATTATCTAACTGAATCCTTCAAGGATCACACATATGTTGAGGTAGGTTCCTCGCATGTTTGGCATTAACCCGCATACTAGGCTGCCGACCCCATGTGGTTGATATCTGTTTTTTGATGGCTACTTTGAGCCACTCATACTTCTCTTTAAATCACAGACTGAGGCGTTGAAGACTTTATTAATCTCATGTTTGAATGAGAGGGAAGGGTGTACAGTGAAGCAACACTTTCTCCAACACACAGTGCGGCTGCACCACTGAAAGGTTAGTACTTCCCTATACTAATTGACGATGCAAATGTTTTTAATGGGACCCACTTTAGAACTAATTAAGTGTGCCTTTTTTAGGTTGCCCTATTTCAAATCACACCACTCCCTACCGTCCTGATGAAGACTCACATGCAAGGACCAAATTTACTTCATTCAACAGTCGGGTCGAAACGTCGACAATATTAACCATCCCAGCCTGGATTGACTATTTATACCCTTGTGGGTTTGATCAAGTAACCACCCATTTTTGAACAAGAGGCAAAAATAGGATTGTATAAATCCCTCAGACAGGCTTCTCTGCCTTGGCTAACTTGAGTTTCTCATCCCCATAGTTATTGAACTATGATTATTTTGTGAATTGTTATTAATTCCTTTTTACTTTCCTTTATAATCACTGCGCACATGAAAACTTCTATAAACACTTTTCTTTTCACTCTATTTGGAGCAACCACTATAAAATAAACTTTAGGAGTTTTGTAAATATATTATGAATACGTTTTTGCTACATAAAATTTGGCCTGACTGTTTGACACTGTAGTAAGTATGATTTATTTATTAATCTTACTTTTTGCTCACCTACATTGCAAATTAAATATTGCATTTTTCTTGGATTTCGTACCAGTAGAACCACATTGTTTTTAAGTAGCAATCAGCTAGATCAGCTGTCGCCTTGGCATGACCTGGAAGCCTGGAAAACGCTTCAGTGAGGGCACGGTTAGCCCTACTCCGTAGCTTCTCCCTCTCCAAAAGGTTCTTGCGAAACTGATACACAATTTCAACATTTCGAGCTAGTATGATAATTTGGGTAAATACACTTGCATTGAGTCAACAGTGACTGGATACTAAGGTGATTTCCTTTATTGGGATGATATATAGGGGTGCCCGAGCAATACTCCGGGGAATTAGGCAGAGTTTTTCGGTTATAGTAACTTAAGCAACTACTATGCCCTATTTTCACAGCCAGCAAGGAGAACTCTGCTGAGGCTAACACAGGCCTTCTCATTCTCGTTCAGAATGTAATATGAGACTTTGTCTTCCGAGCCACTGGGATTCATATATATAAATGCTGCCTGCTCCATAGATAAATGTTATTTAGACAGTACAAAACAAAATACATAATACATAATGTGCCAATATTAAGAAAGTATATTCAAAGTGTGTAAAAATCAAATTCGAAGGATATCCTTTCATATGTTGCTTCATTTTCATTTTTACTATTTATAGGGAGAGGTTAAGAATGAAAGTTTGATTTGTATAGATACTGAACCTAGAATTACGCTTTTGAAGAGTTCATTAAAATATATATATCTGCAGGTTCCTACATTTATGTTTGGGATTTGCGCATGAAATGTAACCCTCATGGTCTGTAAACAGTAATCTATTGAGGTATCCTATATTTAATCAATCAAATAAGTTTTTTCCTGCAATTGAATCGGGGTATCGATCTAGGTAAACCAACATTTTGAACACTGTTATGTTTCCAATGAGTGACTGCACTGTGTGTGTTCTTTGAACATGTTATAAAGCAACAGATAAACCGCACCTCTTGATCCCATTTGAAAACATTCCTAATTACTCTAGATATTTTACGGATTTAAGTAGAAGGACAAGGAGCAAAGTGAAGTTACCATATTAGATGGGCTGCATTTTATGGATTAAACAATGGCAAGGACAGAATGAACGTTTGTAGATATGCTTACTTTTATTTCCCACATACTTCATGTTTGAGAATAGTAGCACCATGTGGCTCGAATGGAAAATATGCTAGTGTTGTTTAGCAGCGTTCCTCTCCCACTTACCCAATCAGATACCTTACACTCAGAAATGTACAAGTTTTGGAGATCCCATATTATGGACTGAAGTGTCACATGTTTAGAGCAGATTGGGGAGAATTACTTTTTTTTAGGTCTGGCACTAGGCAAGACATTTTGATTTGATATAAAAAAAAATATGTTTAATATATACTTATAGGGGGTTTCCACCAGCCCGCTTCATCCCTCTGTTTTGTCATTCACATTTTTATCTTCTGCCTACTGAAGCTAGAGCATAGGCAATGGTCAGTCAAGTTCAGCCATTGGCTAATTTCACCATGAGTTATGCCATTTTGCTTTTTACAAAGAGCACTTCCACATATAGTTTAGTTACTTTCAGTCTGGGGAGTACTAAGGCAGTGTCACCTTTTTGAGACAAAAATGTTTTAGCTTTTAGGCATTTTTTTTAATTTGGGGAAGGGTCCTGCAACTCCCCAACAATAAAGCATGACAAAATGAAACAAGCATTAAGAAAGGCAAAAGGATGATAGCCAATTCCAGACCTATTGGCTTTACCAATGCTTGTGTGCTATTAAGTCAAGCACGTCTACCTTAATACATTGCTCACACTATTACCAAGTAATGACTGTAGAGAGCCCCCTCGGGGTCCGTGACTGCATTCCCAGGGAGGCCAAATGCGTCTGCAAGGACTTGTAAATGAAGATGGCCAGAAAGCGCGTTTCAAGGCGGTCTTCATTTATATGCAGATGTTGAAGTGCGTCAAAAATGTGCAACTGTAATCCCGAGTGCCCTGGGGCACAGTTAGTGAGTTGGGCGGTCAACGATATAGCTAAAAAGAACAAAATATTCATAACTAAAAAAAAAACTAAAAAAGAACACGCACACACATTACAATTAAATTCAAGGCAAGTTAAACTAATCTGTGAAAAATGAACTCTTACATTCAGAAACCTCGGTAAGCTAATGAATTCACTGCAGATGTCCGTGCGGGACCAGAGTCACAGAACTGAATCCTGGTTGGTGTACTGGGGAATAATGACTTGTGTATTTATAGTGCTGCGAGGTCCCAGCCTGTGGTAAAAAGCCCTGTGCATATGTAAATCATTTATATCTATATATTTTAGAAATAAGTAATCACACTATACCTAGAAGCATTTCTATAAGTGCCCATTAAAAGATCACTCCAGAACTCAACTGGTAACACCTTATATTAACTTTCAAGAAGAATAAATCTTTGTCACTGTGGAGCTCCAAGTGACTCCAACAGTTAAAGATGTATACTAGTTCCCAAGCAGCCTTTATGTTAAGTATTTAATAAATGCACAGGGTTGAGCGGTATGAAGGGCCAACTAAACCCAGGGTCACTGGAATTATGTGGTACAGACGACCAAATCATGTGGCAAAGCTAACTAAATTATACAGCAAGAAAAGGGAAATTGTGCAGCATAATGAGGCACATTTTGTGATAGTATTACATCATTTTGCCATTTTTACATTTGTTAACACCGTCTTGGCATAAGTTTTACCTCATTAATACTGATGTGACACCCAAATATAGTAATAGGCAACAGAACAGCCAAGCTTTGCAAAGGACCTTTTACTGTGCAGCAACATATGTCGCTGTGTTTTTAGTAACTTTTGACTCGTCCGAGCTAGAAAAAACGTTTTCTTAAAATTTAGTGCCTATGTAGTAAATACGGCAAATTCATATTTATGCAAAAACAAGGTGGCTGTATAATTTCAGTGACCCTGAATGAACCCGAATTAAGACTGTTTTACTATCTTTCCTTGCTTGCATGAGGGGCCAATGTAGTTTTGGGCCTTGGAGTAAGGGCCCACGGGAGAGGAAAACTGAAGCAGAGTAGACACCTTAGTTTGGACGTCAGAGAGATGACAGTGAGAGGATGGTGCAACAAGGGAGTCCACATTTTTAACAAAGGGCAGAGGAAACAGCCCACCTCACAAAGCAGCAGCTATAATTTGTGAAGCAGGTGTAGCAGCACTGGGGTCCAGGGGTCTGACTTCCCACTGGATCATAATTATGACTGCCTTGCTCTTTAAAAAAAAAAAGGGGGGGGGATTTATTTTCCTTGTTAGCTTTAACGCTGAAGGCACCTTTATTTAAAAAAACACTGTGGGGGCAACACGTTGGAGCTCATTTGTTATCTAAAAAGGAGATGTGGCCTAACGGCAAGAGCTGCCGACTTTGGCACAGAGTTCAAGTCCTGGTGTCAGCTCAGCATTCTATGATTCTAGACAAATCACTAAATGTCCCCATGTCTTAAACAAGCATTGGCATAGCCAATAGGTCTCGCCTTTGGGACCTTAGAAGTATTTAGCCATGCAGCACATTATCCTGGGTGCTACAACATCTAATGTTCTTAAATTGTTTAATACATTTCACCTTCAGACGGATGGTACTGAAACCATAACTGCATCTCAGGAGTAAAAGAAATCTAATTTTGTACAGGGTTGCACAGTGCACATGTTGCTCAGTCTGCACCCAGGTACGTGTAGGAGTGTAATCATTTGTTTTTTTTTAAATCACCCTGGTGTTAATGCACAAAAACCCATCATGGGATAAATATGTTGGTTAAGGATAGGCAAATCTATTATGGGAGGTGGCAGCACTACATAATTAATAACTAAAACGGTTGTGTAAGCTATGGACCTGGGTCTTTTCTTTTTAAGATCACCAACTTATTTTGAGGTGCTGCTTTTTTTTGCAAAAATCAGGAAAGATAATAGCCATTTGAAAGGGATTTTTAAAAGAAATGAATTGTGTACGTTTTATTAATTTGGGTAGTCAAAAATGAGAAACGGGGTTGCAGACGTTCCGCCAAGGAAACAAAAAAGCAGTTGGTATTTTATTTCTGTAAGACACAACTATTTTCTTACAGCATTTATTTTTTTAAATGCGGTAAATCTCTATTTACAACATAACAAATGAAATTTTGTGAGACCTGCTGATTTCAACACTCATAATTCATTGAGACTATAGGGGCTCTTGATGGTGAATAGTTTTGCACATTATTTGCTGTCAGTTATTTATAAATATAGATATTAGAGTATTAACGTCAAGCAGTGGCCTGGTAATATTCAAGGCAGGAGTGTCTTCTCCTACCACCAACTGGGAGAACGCAGAAGGCGAACAGTAACTGCTAATGAAACTCGGGGACACGAGAGTTTGAAGAAGGAAGCTACGCGTGTTATGAGGTGGCTGGTGCGTTAAGCGCTGTGTGAACGAGAGCGCGAGACCTTTTGGCTGCTGCTGCACTTTTTGCACTTTACTCTTGGTTTTAAAATTGTACTGTATTCTGTTTTAACATTAAATCTGCTCGAACTGCTTGCAGGCTACAAATCTACTTGTGTGCTTACCGGAATTCTTCCGACCTCGCGGTGCCCGCCTGTCAGAGCGGACCCGCCAACGTTGAGGTCGCCGGTCTAGTCTTTTTAGCCCCACACCCATAAAAGCAACACGCTGGCGTGGCCGCGCAGCGTGTTATGAGGTGGCTGGTGCATTAAGCGCTGTGTGAACGAGAGCGCGAGACCTTTTGGCTGCTGCTGCACTTTTTGCACTTTATTCTTGGTTTTAAAATTGTACTGTATTCTGTTTTAACATTAAATCTGCTCGAATTGCTTGCAGGCTACAAATCTACTTGTGTGCTTACCGGAATTCTTCCGACCTCGCGGTGCCCGCCTGTTAGAGCGGACCCGTCCACGTTGAGGTCGCCGGTCTAGTCTTTTTAGCCCCACACCCATAAAAGCAACACGCTGGCGTGGCCGCGCAGCGTGTTATGAGGTGGCTGGTGCGTTAAGCGCTGTGTGAACGAGAGCGCGAGACCTTTTGGCTGCTGCTGCACTTTTTGCACTTTATTCTTGGTTTTAAAATTGTACTGTATTCTGTTTTAACATTAAATCTGCTCGAACTGCTTGCAGGCTACAAATCTACTTGTGTGCTTACCGGAATTCTTCCGACCTCGCGGTGCCCGCCTGTTAGAGCGGACCCGCCCACGTTGAGGTTGCCGGTCTAGTTTTTTTAGCCCCACACCCATAAAAGCAACACGCTGGCGTGGCCGTGCAGCGGACGCGCGCAGCGGGCGCACCGCTGGCGCGCCTAGGGCAAGCCCGTCTGCGCCCGTCCGCACACCGACCGCGCACAGCGCCAGCCATGCTGCACGTACCAGTAAAACCGGAGTTGAAGACAGGAGGTACTACTATTCAAGGGAACAGTTGCTTGAGCTTGGGGTAGTGGGGGGAAGGAGAGGTAGGGTTAGACTAGAGGAGACCGCAGGGTCGGATTCTGATTTTGCAAAAAGAGATAGTCTGAGGTGTGGGCTGCTTAATGTCAGGTCTCTGCCAAAGCACTATCTGGAGACACAATTGCTGGTGGAAATGCATGGACTGGACGTGTTGTTCATGACTGAAACATGGACACATCCTGGTTCAGATCTGGAGCTAGGTTTGGCCTGTCCATCGGGATATAAAGCCTTCCATAAACCTCGTTTGGGTGGCAGAGGAGGCAGTGTGGGGGTTATTTTTAAAGAAAATTGGGATTTTTCCCCTCTTAATATTGATGAGCCGGAGGGTATAGAACTTCTGGGCTTCTCAATAAAAGATCCCAAGGGACAATTACTGACTGGTTTAGTCAGCTATAGACCCCCTGGAACAGCCAGCCCTCTTTTTCAACAAGGGTTTATTGAAGTCCTGAGCAACTTGGCATTGTCCCATTCTAGACTACTTGTTGTAGGGGACTTCAATCTATGGCCTAATGGGATATTAGATCCAGGATACCACAATATTATTCAATCCTGTGAAACCCTTAATTCACAACAGTGGGTGGACCTAGTGTTCTCTAATGAACAAATAATGGGACCAATTGAGGCCCTACCGGTATGCTGGTCGGACCACCATTTGATCATTTTCCAGTTATATAATCTTGGATTGAATCATTCAATTCCTAAGAATGACCGGAACTTCCAAAGTAGGGATTGGAAAGGCCTTCTGAAGAAGGCAACGGCTTCCCCAGTTTTTATGCCCACTGAGAAGTGTGACATAAATAAGACGGTGGAGGAGAATTATGCAATTTATTGCGATAATATAACCACCAGGCTGGATCAAATTGCACCGGTAAAAAATCACAAAAAACTTGGCAGACCATCAGCCCCGTGGTTTAATGAAAAACTTAGAACTCTGAAACTTGGCTGCAAGCAAGCGGAAAGGAAATGGCGCAGAGCCTATACTGAGGGGGATAAAACCTCCTGGAGGATAGCCATAGTGGAATATAGGAAAGAAATTCTGGTAGCAAAGACGGAATATTTTGCAAATTCCATCCTGAAGGCACAAAACAGTACCAAGGATGTATTCAGGATTGTAGATACTCCGATTAATCCAGAATGCTCAAAGAATGAGATTGCCAATCTGTCACATAGTACCTGACTGGGCACAATCTTCTTTGAGGACAAGATTAGTAACATTATCAATGGCTTAAATTTGGGCAATACGCCCAAGGAGTCACTTTCTGCCAGTCGAGCCGGGGGGGGGAGAAATTATATTCCTTAGACCATTTTGATATGCTCTCTGCAGGTGACTTTGAAAAAATGGCCATGGAAGTATCCTCAGGATCTCCTTTGGATCCATTGCCACATAAAATTTGGAAGGAGCTGGCTCCTGAACTGTTCCCGGCATTACGGCAAATTTGTAACCAGTCCCTGATGAATGGCTCTGTGCCGGCCTGCTGGAAACAGGCGTCGGTTACACCTCTGCTGAAAAAAGCGACACTTGACCCAGCCTGTCTAAAGAACTACAGACCCATTTCCCTCCTACCTTATCCAGTAAAAATTCTGGAACGAGTGGTTAGTAAAGCACTCTCCCAGTTTTTAGAAATAAATAACATTCTTGATAAGGTACAATTTGGATTCCGCCCAGGCCATGGGACGGAGACTGCCCTGGTGACCGTTATGGACGATCTACGGATGCGAGCGGACAGGGGACAGTCGGCCATACTGGTCCTCCTCGACCTGTCTGCCGCATTCGATACGGTAAACCATGGGATTCTCTTGTCCAGGCTTGAAGAGGTGGGCACCGCCCATAAGTGGTTTCATTCTTACTTATCCAACAGACAACAAGCAGTAGCCCTCCCCCCTTTTCGGTCCAAGTTTTCTAACATGCTGCATGGAGTCCCGCAGGGATCGGCAATCAGCCCTATCTTATTTAACATCTATATGAGTCCTCTACCTGCCATCATTAGATCTCATAATGTTAATTTAGTGAATTATGCAGATGACACCCAGCTTATCCTGTCTTTAGAGGGTGAGCAATCAGTGTCTCTAACAGACTTTCATGCATGTCTGCAGGATATAGCAACTTCGCTCAGGGAGAACTCTCTTCAATTTAATTCAGAGAAGACCGAGATTCTACATTGTGCAGTAGGAAGAACTCCCTCTACACTTCCATCTAACTTCTGGCCTACTCCTCCCAGTACCTCACTGGCTCCCAGTAATACTGTACGCAACCTGGGAGTCATGTTTGATGACAAACTGACATTAGAAAAACATGTCAATAAGACAGTTGGAAGTTGTTTTAGTTTGATTAGAGCATTCCGGAAAATCTTTCTGATGTTCTCTTTGGAGGCTAGAACGCTGATAGTTCGAAGTACTATCCTTAGTAGACTGGACTACTGCAACGCTCTGCTTTTAGATTCCCCACAATATCTGATTGAGAGATTGCAGAGAATACAGACCATGGCTGCAAAAATAGCATTACGGCGATCGCGCCGTTCTTCTGCCTCCCTGGCACTCTCTGATTTGCATTGGCTGCCAGTCTCGCAGAGAATACAATTCAAGGCATTATGCATAATGTTTAAGGCCCTGCATGGACATGGACCTAAATCCCTGCAGGAAAAATTTACCTGGTATGCCCCCCCCCCCCCGAACGCTTCGTTCTTCATCGGCAAACCTGGTGAGGGTGCATAGAGTTAAGAAAGCTAAATCAGGAGGCAGGGCCTTCTGCACGGCAGCCCCTCGCCTCTGGAACAAACTTCCATCTGATATTAGACATATAGACAACATTCTGCAGTTCAGAAAAAGGATAAAAACCTGGCTCTATCCCCGGGTATGCTCCCTGGTCTCCTGCTAATTCCTTCTGGGCAGGGGCTACAGTTCTTTCCACACCTAGCTAACATCTTATCACAGCGCCAGGGTACCCGTAGGGTGTCAGCTGCGCTTTACAAGCAACTATAATAATAATAATAATAATAATAATACGTTCCACCCGGCTAAAATCAACCGGTTCATGTTTCACATTCTCCACAGAGGGCCGGAAGGGATCAGCAGAACAGGCCTACAAAGAGGGAGGGGAGGGTTTGGACGCTGACATAAAAAGGTCTCCATGCGGATTGTCTTTAAAATCCTCAACAGGGATTGGCTCTTGACAGGGCACTGTCCGCTGAGCATGTGTGCATGGCCCATAAATAAATTAATAAATCAATCTATCAAGAAATCAAACTAAACTCAATGTAAATATCAAGCCTGAAGCATGTTTTCACCCACTACCGGTGCTTTATATTAGGAAAATGAGTGAACAAACAAAGGGTGAAACAGACATGGACAAACCCCCACCCCATGACGCCGCTTTCCCTGTGCTGCCCGGCCGGAGCCTTCTCTGCAGTTACCCGGGGTGAGTGAGGCGCTGCTCCCCTACAAAAGGCAGAAACGGCGTTGTTCCTGTAGGCTGCTTCTCGCAGTGGTGAGGAGGAATGGAAACTAAGCAGCAATGCCCATCCCCCCGCAGTGCCGGTGAGGAAAGAAGACAGCGACCAGAAGCGTGGCGTCCCTGAAGTGGGTGCCTTCCTGAAACTAAAAGCTGCGCGGTATCCAAAATTATATAAGTAAACAAAGTCTGTGCAATTCAAACAGCTACACAGGCTTCCTTTTATTTATTTTTTTTTTTTAAAGTAATTTTTAAAACGTCTCGCAAACACACACATTAGAACTATACCTTTAGGGGAGATTAAGTGAACTCAACAGGCGGGGGGTGGTGGTGTGGGGAGAGCTAGCAGCCAAAGCTGAACACGCACTTTAATGAGAAAGGCTCGAGACGGAAACATGAAGCACGGCATTTTTACAGCTTGTCTAAACAAGATCGGTGCTGAAAAGGCAATATGCAAATAACGATAGCAACAACAAAGCCATGCAAGAGACTTCATTTCATCTGCTAGCCCGCGAGTGGTGCGCGCGCGCTATAAGGAAAACAAGCAAAAGCGAAAGCATGGCGCGTTGCGTGTAACCTGACCCACCAGGAATGCAGCTGCCACCCTGCGCGCCGCTGCTCGCTCCCGAGAGCAAAACGCCGTGGGAGTGAACCTTTGGAGAAGAGGTGGGACATGCACCCGCCTTTGGCCATTTGCGTGCTTTCATTATTGAAAGACACACGCAAAGGCCAATCCAATGTGTGGGAGGAGTCAGACCCACACGGAGAAGTTTAGAGTGCTCACAAGAAGCCTCCCATAGCGTAGCGCATGCGCGCTGCGCAAGGCTCGACCTAAAAAGGAATTTGACCTTTTGCAATGTAACTGGTTCTTATGTAAACCGTTTCAGTGCCCTTGGTCCGAGTCTGCGCTGCATAAAACTACCCCCACCCAAAAAAAAAAACAGGGACAGTGCCTGTTTCAAGATTGGAGTGATGGCCAGGCATGGTGTGGAAGGGGTGAAACATGCAGAGGAGAAAGGCTGCTCCTCAGAGCGGCAGCTATCATTAGTGCAGTAGGTGCAGTTGCATTGGGAACCAGGAATGGGAAGGGCTCATAACACCCAAATTATGGGGAGCAGTTTGTTTGGTAAATATCTGTTTTTGTTTGCTGAATTTGCAATATTATAAGTCTCAAATTTACTGTGGTTTGTGAGCTACAGAAAAACTAACCATGAATTAATCTTATAAGCTCCGCACCGGTGTTCAGCCCTGCAACTTCCGCTCCCCCAATCCTTGCCATAAGTTCCGCATGGAGGCCACGAATTCTAAATATTTTGCTTTGGAGGGCTCAGAGCAAGAAAGTTTGAAGACCTCTGCAGAAGACTATGTGGTAATAATATGGAATATGACCTACCAGACTTGCTCTAAACAACATGAATTATTGGCCAAATGCATTTTTTTTCTTGTTTTTTTTGGGGGGGGGGGAAGTTTTTTAAAATTTATTTTGTATTTTTTATTAATTACTTTATTGTGCTTAAACAAGAACAAAAATAGCTCCAAATACGAGCTGTACAATAAACGTCGGACACATTTCAGTTATTATGGCATCACTATGACAATCATTCCAAATTACATCACAGTTCGTAGTGCGACAGGGTAATAGGCAAGAACTGTACCATCTTAATCGCCATGTGTATTACCCACCCGCAGGCAGGTGGCAGGAGGACAGCACATCACTGAACATGTGGCAACCCATAGAACTACAATATCCCACACCAACTCATGCTCTCACTTATTTTTACAGTGGTCATCCTACTCCCTGCTTATTATAACAAAGGTATTGCTTGTCTGAGGTGGGGACGTTCACGGCCGTCCTTCTCGCGGGGACTCCCCATCCACGCAGCTTTTATTGGCCCTATATGTATTGTACAGTGCCCAAAAGTTCTTAGGTCTATTGCGGGGGGCAGGAGGTCGCTATAACTTTCCGTTTGAGTAGAGCAGTATAACATGTCAGAAGCCCAGTGAGTCAACGTAGGAAGCGGCCCTCGTGACCAACACATTGCCACCCTGCGCTTTGCCATCAGTAGTCCCATGTCAACTAACCTGCGCATTCCCTTAGGTAAAGATTTCGAGTAGCCCAACAGCGCTAGAGCCGAGTCCGGTGTGAGCGCCAGCCCTGTTATCGCTGCTAATTCCGAAAACACCCCAGGGCAAAGCCAAGCTAAGTGTGTAAAATCCGCTACTTGCTCGCTGCAGCGCTCGTATCTCGAGGTTTCCCGCAATCCATACCTGCAAAGTCTTTCTGGGGTATAATAGACTATTGAGATATTTAAAGTGTATCAAGCGGTGTCTACCATTAAGGGAAACTCGTTTCGTATTAAGGCAGCAGTATAACCACATATCATCATCTATTTCCTTATTCAGGTCGCCCTGCCAGGCCAAGCGAGCTTTGGTATAATGATTCTCCCTGTATGCTATAGCATGCTTGTAAATTTTAGAAACCATTCCCAGCGGGGATTGCGTTTTTATAACTAGGGATAGTGCAGTCACTTCCGGCGCTTCCGTCAGATCAGTCCCCAGAAGCTGTAATAATGCATGTCGTGTCCTGTGATATTGGAACTTGGTGAGGAGTGAGGGCGAAGTGCCTTCCGCAATCACAGAGTCCCAATCCTTCGCAGTGCCTCCCTCAAATAAATCCCCTATAGAGTTGACCCCAATGGAGTTGAGTGCGCGGACCACACCCCCATCTCTACATGGTGGCAGCCAATGACACCATTCCAGGGGCGCTAAGGGTGAATACAGAATAGCCCCAGCTTGCAACTTTAGGAGGTGGTGCCAGGCGTGAGTGGTCGCGTTAATCGAGTCCAGAATGCCCGTTCTACGGTCCGGAGGGGTAAAAAGCAGCATGGGCGCGGGGTAGCCACCTCACGCTCAATGCGCAGGTGAGGAATATCTGGCGAACTGTGTATCCAAAGATGAGCTTGGGCACTCTGCGCAGCTCTATAATAAAGATCAAAGTCCGGTGCCCCCAGTCCCCCCATGTGATAAAGTAGCGTGAGAATTTGCCATTTAACTCTCGGTTGTTTGCCCGCCCACGTCAATTTAACCATCAGAGTCGTGAGTTTCTTAAAGAATATACTAGGGAGGACCATCGGGATATTTGTGAAAAGGAACAGGAATCGAGGGAGTATCACCATTTTCATTATTGAGATTCTACCCAGGAGCGTTAACGGTAAACGAATCCAATTGTCCACATCATCTTCCAGTCTACTCACTAATACACCATAATTTTCCCTAAAAACCACTTCCGAGTCTGAGTGCACTTGTATACCAAGGTATCTCACTGAGTCTGTCGTCCATTGTAGTGGGTAGTCCAGGTCGAACTGAGACGAAGATGGCGTAAGGGGAAATATAATGGATTTAGACCAGTTGACTCGCAAACCCGAAACCCCCCCAAAGAGCACCACTTCCCGCAAGACAGATGAGAGATGTCGTTCGGGGTCACGTACATAGAGAAGCGTATCATCGGCATATGTCGAGAGTATGAGTTCATACCCTGGGATGCGAATGCCCTTATATCTATGATACTCTCGTAGCGCACAAGCCAAGGGTTCCGCCACTAATGCATAGAGGATCGGAGAGAGCGGGCAGCCCTGCCTCGTACCGCGCAAAATACATATCGGTTCCGAAACCAAATCTCCTATTTTAATACGGGCCGTGGGCGAGCTATAGAGTATCCCCAGCAACTGCAAAAAGACTGCACCCAAGCCCATACGTAACAGAACCTGCCTCAGGAAGGGCCATTCAACAGAGTCGAAAGCCTTTTCCATATCAAGAAACACTGCTACTGCGCGAGTCTCCGGAATGGTGTGCTGAAGGGCGCCAAACACTGTGTGCAGATTATAAGTGATGTTACGTCCCGGGACGAACCCAGCTTGTTCCGGCGCAACCAACGTGGGGACAAGAGGCACTAGTCGATTGGCCAGTATCTTTGCAAAGATTTTGGTGTCGACGTTAAGCAACGAAAGGGGACGATATGACGAACATTCCTCAGGTGGTTTTCCCGGCTTTAAAATGGTAACAATAACAGCCTCTCTCATTGAGGGTGGCATCGTGCCCGACTCGCACATGTCATCAAATAAAGTGGCTAAGTGCGGCAGCAGTAGGTCCAAGAACGCCTTATAGAAGGCCACCGTCAGGCCATCTATCCCCGGGGCGCTTCCAGCTCTCATACTAGATAGTGCGAGAAGTATTTCCTCTTTCTCTAATGGTCGCATCAAAAATTCGCGATGTGTATTAGTCAGCCATGGCAACTTAATATGCGTTAAATAGTCCAAAATTTCTTCCTCAGCGCCTGAGCTATGCGAAGAATATAATGACAAATAGAATTGTCTAAATCTCTCTGCTATGGCAGAATCGTCTGTTAGCGTAACCCCCTCAGCAGAGTTTAGTTCAGTGACCCCGGTGCGGTCGCGGCGGTTCCGCAACAACTGTGCAAGCACCCTACCCGGTCTCTCACCCTCACCGTAATTACGAGCAGTGGCATATTTGCCAAGATGTTTAAGTTCGGCATCAGCCGTATCCTGGAATTCCTCCAGTTGGGCCTTGAATTCTGCCATCACCGTATCATCAACACCATGTTGCAGACGTGCCTCTAAGTCAGTCAACGTGGCCTCCAAGTCAGATAGCCTCCTGCGCAGTGCCCTAAGAACTCCCGAGTGCTTGGACATCGTGACCCCTCGAATGTACACCTTAAACGCCTCCCACACTACCTGGAAACTCTCAACCGAGCTCACGTTTTTGTCAAAAAATGTTCCAATTGCTTCTGCCAGTTCAGCTTTGAACGCCGCGTCCAATAGAGAATATGGGGGAAACCTCCAAGTATAAGGAGGGATTGTCCTGGAGGGGGTGAGTATTACGACCAGAACCGGGGAATGGTCAGAGAGAGTACGTGCAAACACTTCACAAGTTCGCACCTGATTATACAGTTGTCTAGAGGCTAACCAGTAATCAATACATGTGTGCAAGTCATGGTATGCCGAATAGTGTGTAAATCCCCCTTTTTCAGGGAATCGCTGCCTCCATACATCACACAAGTCTGCGTGTATCATAGACGCAGCTAGTGTTCGGGCCGAGGCAGTAACACGTCTGGTCGGTCCCCCTGAGCGATCATTTTCCGGATTCAGAACTAAATTGAAGTCCCCGCCCCATAGGCGCTGCCCCCCCTCAAAAGTCTGCACCCTGCTAAATAAATCTATATAAAAGTCCGGGTTGTCATAGTTAGGCCCCTATACATTAATAACCAATAAATCCAGACCCTTGCCCCGACATCTAGAGACCACATATCTACTGTTAACATCCGTATGTAAGGGTTCCAGTGTGAAAGCAGATTTAGGGCGAACCCATGTGAGTACCCCCCGGGCGTGTGTGGTGAAGCCCACAGCATGCGTGTTCCCCTGCAAACCTCTACCGCGAAGCAGTGGACTAGAGAGGTAGGTGCGTTTCCTGCAGAAGTGCGACATCAACGTCATGTCGTGTCAGGTATGCCATCACTTTGCGTAATTTCCTGTGGTCATTGAGACCCCGCACATTCCACGTGAGAGCCCGCAAATTACCTTGTGTGCCTACCCTGCGGGGAGAGCAGTCTGTAGTATCCAACCCTGTCGAACCACTCATGCCAGTGTCAGCCATAAGATCCTGCTACATACATAGTAACTGTGCAAAGTGTGTAGTGTCTCCTAGTAATTCTGCATATCACGAAACCCCATCCCACCCCACCCACGCCAGGCCAACCCCAACCCGGCCTAGACGAAGAACTGGCAAACAGACCTCCCTTGCCGCACCATCAGATAACAGCAAATGCAGATACTGCAAAACAGCGCAAAGAGGGCACATCCCCCCACCCCACCTAAAACAATACCCCAATTGTGCATGACACTCGTGGGCAGAGGTAGCACGCTCCCTATACATAAACTGAGAGAGACCACGCCTGGTCTCTGTCCCACACACCACCTATGGAGTTAGAACTTCTGAGGTTGGCATTTATACAACAAAAATCCCCCTCCCAACACCGAGGAGTTAAACTAATCATGTCTAGCAAAGAGGTTATAATCTAGTAGACCTGTTCCCCTGCTACCCATAACAGCACGCGCCTACCCTTCATAGCTACAACACCGCACATATAAGGCACTAAACCCAGCAGTTCGGAGTAATGCTATCCCAAGCCGTGTAATATCACACACAACCCCCAGCAATAATCATCTTATCTGCATGGTACAGAGGTGCACCATCAGTCCTGTTCCTCAAGAACCCCTCCTGCTGCCTCATCCAGCAGAGGTCTCTCCGGACTGCGTCGTTTGTCTCTGGCCCAGTCTTTCATGGCCCTCTGTAAGGCCTTCGGGTCTGTGAAGATGAGCGACTGTCCCTGGCGATTAATCCGGAGTCTGGCAGGGTAGAGCATAACGTAGTCGATGTTGCCCTCTCTTAGTTGCTTCTTCAGGGGAGCAAACTGCCGGCGCGCCTCCTGCACCTTGAAAGTGAAGTCCGGGAACAGCGATATAGTAGATTCTTCAAATTGGAGAGGTTGTTTGTCTCTGGCCGCGCGTAATGCAGAGTCTCTGTCGCGGTAATTAAGGAGCTTCGCGATGATCGGTCTCAAGGGGACTCCCGGCACCGGACGCGGGCCAAGAGAGCGGTGTGCTCTTTCAACAACGAACATGGATGAGAAAGTCTCCTGCCCGAGGAGTGTAACAAGCAATTTTTCAGTAAACTGTTCCATGTTGCCAGTTGGGGTGGATTCCGGAAGGCCTGTGATTCTAAGGTTGCTACGCCTCGAGCGCGACTCCAAGTCTTCCGTCTTGTTCTGCAGGACCTGCATGACTTTCTCCAACTGCTTGTGGCCTACATCTAGCATCATCTGTGCCTCTTCAACCTCCGTGACACGGCGTTCTGCCATATCCAATCGCTGTGCATGTTTGTCCAGTCTTTCAGACATTCTATCCATACGGTAGGAAAGAGAGTCCATCTTAGAGCCCAGCACAGAGAGGCTGCTCTGTAGGCCCTTCTCCATCGCCGCGAGCATAGTGCGGATGTCCACCTCCGGTTCCTCCTGAGGCGGATCCTGCATGTTCTCACCCTCCTCTGCCGCAGCCTCGCGCCCCTTAGTCCTCCTCTGGTCAAAGGTGATTTTCGGTTGTGTTCTGTCGACTTTGCCCATCTCTGATGCGTTACTTCGCTCTGCTCAGGCGCAAGGGCAGCAGGACTATATAAGCAACGGACTGAGCGTGGACACAGCTGGTCGTGACTGTGCCAGGTAGGTATTGGGAGGTTTGTGTGAGGATCAAATCCTTTTCGTGGTGCAGCAGCCGAAAAACCAGGGGGGGGGGCGATAAGTGCGCCACACAGTGCCCGCCGTAAGTGCCAGAGGGGGGAGATGGACCAGGCCCTCGGGTCGCCAATAGACGGAGCTTTCTCTCTGGAGAGGAGGCGCAGGCAGTAGCCCTCAACAGACTCACCACTGTACAATCCAGGCGCTCAGTGGCAGTACCACACCACTCCTGCAATAGTGCACCAAAGGAGGGGGGAGCACGCAGCGGACCGCAAGAGCAAGTCGTAGGGCAGCAGTTAGCAACTCGTGGCCGGGGCAGTCCGGGCCGACCCCCACGACAGGCGCGTGGAAGGATGGAGGGTAGGAGCGACCCACAACACAGCAATGCCAGGATATTCAATAGTTCTCACCGCTCTTCCCAGCCGCGCCGGAGATCTCTGCAGGGCCCGCCTCACCCACGCGCCCCTTCCCTCCAGACGTCCCCCAGGACGAGGCAAAGTGAGGGCCGATCAAAATGTCGGACGTGTGCCCGCACCAGCCGGGCTCCAGAACACCACGTGGCCAGCAGCAAATTCTGCTGCAGGTGTCTCGAGCCTGCAGCACCGCAAGTATAGTCCCTCTGGAGAGTTCACAGCGTCGCGTCAGCTTCGCAGGGCACCCCGAGCCGCCTCACCTCCAGCCGCAACGGCGATGACGCTCCCGGTCGTTGTGCAGGCTGGTGTGCACCTCCAGTGCTTCACACACACCAAGCAGCTCAGCCGGGGGGGGGGGGGGGAATCACGAGCCGCGAGGAGGGCAAGGGCAAGACTACGGTCACCGCTAGGAGGGGGGGAGGTCAAATCACACCGCCGGATGCAAGGCACCGTCCTCTGCCGCAACACTGGGGTGGGAGAGCGGCCCCGCCAACAACGAGAGGCCGGGGATTCAGGCCCAGCCGCTCTCGCCGCAATCAGTCTTGTCTCGCTTCGCCGTCCGGCGTCGTACGACAGTCGGAGCAGAAGCATTCCGCTCCTCCACAATTCCGGCAGACGAAACCATCGCGTTGATGCCTGTTCCACACCTCAGAGGGCCAATGCTTGTCGGATAATGTGGTGGTGTTGAGGAGCTACGCGCTCAAGCGGCCATCTTGGTCGCGAGCAAGCTCCGCCCCGGCCAAATGCATTTTTACTGGCATGGGTGGGTGCGTGCGACCCAGGTGCCCTCTAATAAACCCAGGTGACCTCAGAGGGGCTGAGACCAAAAGTAACCTTTACTCTTACCTTTCCTTTCTTCTGGATTGCCTGGGCAGAGGATTGCCTGGGCAGCAGCTAGGACCAGAAACTATCTTTATATTTTGAGAGAATAATCACTTCCACCCTCGGGTCACTACAGTCCCCAGTCTGTGCCTGGTTTTTAAACCAACAAGGCAGGACTATGGACTAGGCTTCTCTGGTGATTGCCTCGTTTTGAGCGGTTCAGTACTTTCCGTCAAGGGGGCAGAGGTCTGTTACCAACTGGCAAAAAGACACATTTTCCCACCCTCTGCCAAACAATTCAGGCTTTCAGAGGGAAACATTAAGAGTCCGAATTGTTCTGGGGTGGGCCGACACCTGGCGGGCCCTTCACCCGTGCATGGGACTCTTTCCAGGCTGGAATACGTATTTCTGCCACGGAACTACATACACAAGGTTTCCCAGGCCTCCATTTTGCCTAGGGGGCTGTCCAATCACTCCCCGGTCCTACTTAAGCTATGTACTAGGTCATCGAGGACCCCCATCAGATGGCGTATGTCGCCCTGGCATCTTCGAGCACCAGACTACCAAGAAGTTCTCCGTCGGGCCATATCAGAGTACTTTCAAATCAATACCGCCTCGGTTTCCTCTAAAGTCACCCTCTGGGAGGTGCTTAAACCTACCATCCGTGGGGTCGATATCAGTTTTCGGGCAGGCAAAAAATGGAAACGTTTGGCCCAAATAGTGGAACTTGAAAACCACCAGAGGTCTATGGAGGCCCAGATTGTCTCCGGGGCCTCCCCCCAGGCTCGGTGCAACCTTCTCCACACTCGGCAATTAATACATCAGCATCTTACAAACGAGGCGCGCAAGATCTGGTTGGCATCGCAACACCGGATCTATCAATGGGGTGACAAGTCCAGCAAGATGCTCCACCGACTGTGCCAGGCCAGGATGTCTCCCACTCCTGTATCGGCGATTCGTGGCACGGATGGTGCAGTGTGCACTGCTCCTGAGGCAATTGTCCGTGAATTCGTGGCCTAATACTCCTCACTATATGAGCAGAGAAAGATTATCTCCAGCACTTTGATAGGGGAATTCCCATCGGATATACCCCCTCGTAGGCTTTCAGATCAAGCTCGTGACCTACTGGAGGCCCCAATTATGGTGGAAGAACTTGGTGCCGCTCTTGCCGGCCTACACCCAGGCCGGGCTCCCGGTCCCAATGGCTTCCCCTGTGACTTCTTGAGCCCGTATATGACCGTTCTGGGTCCCCGCTTGCTGGATGTAATTCATGACGCTCTGGAACAACATATCTTACCCCTTGACTGGCGTCATGCCGAGATTATTGTTTTCCACAAACCTGGCCGTCCCCCAGAGGATCCCTCGTCGTATCGCCCTCTCTCTCTCCTTAACTTTGAATCCAAATTATTGGGCAAAGTCCTCGCTGACCGCCTTCGCACGTGTATTCTCGATCTGGTCCACCCCGACCTGTCCGGATTTATGCCACACCGGTCCACCAGACATAATATCCGGCGTGTCCACAAGGCTATCATGAAGGCCCCCCAAGTTGGGACGCCCAGCCGCCATTCTCCTGGCAGATATAGACAAAGCGTTCGACTCTCTTAGTTGGACGTACCTATTCCAACTTCTTAAGTCCTTAAATCTTGGCCCACGCTTCTTAGCATACGTCCGGCTACTATACACAGATCTATCGGCCTCGGTTCGGGTAGTAAGGCATAGGTCGACTCCGTTTCCTATTCGTCGCGGCACCCGTCAGGGCTGCCCCTTGTCCCGGCTGTTATTCGCCCTGGCTATAGAGCCATTGACCTCCTGGGTGCGCCGGGACCCATTGATTCGGGGATTTGAGTGGCCGTGGACCAGCCATGAAAGAATTGCGTTATTCGCAGACGACGTGCTGGATCCATGGTTCTCTGGACCCTGGGTCCTCCAGATCCTTCAGGTGTTCGGGGAGACCTCAAGCCGAGGCGCCAATCCCTCGAAATCCATCTTGTTTCCGGTATGCCGGGACCAGGGGAGTGGGACCTGGGCTACTCAGCTATCTCATGCCCCGGATGGCTTTAAGTATCTGGGGGTCTTCATTTCGCCCTGTCCGAAACTCTCATGGACATACAATATTAATCCGTCGATGGCAGACATTCGCGAGGAGACCGCAACCTGGTCCCACTTGCCTTTGTCACTATATGGGCGGTTGGCTATATTTAAGATGGTCTCCCTGCCTAGGATATTGTATCGGCTGCAGAATTTCCCATATAATATCCCTCTCTCCTGGTTTGCCCAAATCAACGCCATCCTCAATAAGATTCTGTGGGGGGGTGGTGCCATTCGGGTAGCATTCCAAACATGCACTCAGTCGACGTATTGTGGGGGGATTGCGGCTGCCGATATTTACGCATATTACGCTGCCTCCCACTTTTTGGTCATCAACGAGTGGTGGTACAATTCGCGTGCTGATCCGGCTTATGCATTAGAACATGCGGTCATGGAGAATACCCCCCTTTTGAGACTTCTTTATAGCAAGTCGAGCCTAGACTGCATGCCTTCCGCTGGTAGAATCGTGGTCCGGCTGTGGTGACGTGCGGTTAGAGGTAAGGGCTGGGGAGGGCGCCTGACACAGACGACCCCGTTATGGCATGGCACTTATCTTCGCCCAGTGGCCGCTCTCCCTGGATTTCGCAAATGGGAGCTCCTGGGAATCTCTACCCTGGGGGATATTATGCAAGGTACGATTCTCAAATCGTTCCAGCAATTAGAAAACGAATTCCAGCTGCTCTAGGTCACAGTTTTACAAGTAACTCCAGCTGCGACATGCCCTGAACCCCTTGATACTGTCACTGGACAGTCTTCCAGAATTCCACCCTCTGGAGGGCCGCTTACTAATGGGAGATCTTGGGTCCCACAAGATTCGTCAGATCTATCAGACGCTGACCACTCACGCCAGAACCACACTGCTCAAAACTAGGGGAGCGTGGGAGATAGACATGCCGGACTTGACAGACGATGATTGGTCAGAGGCTCTGGCTGGCCCCCGTGGAGCCGCTGTCTCCGCACGTTATCGTCTCATCCAATTTAAATTCCTCCACCGAGTGTACTTTACCCAGTCCCGCCTCTGGAGAATGGGGGTCATCCAGTCCCCTACCTGTTTCAGATGTGGTGAGGCGGAGGGAACATTCTTCCATACGGTTTGGAGCTGTAGTACGCTGCAAGCATACTGGAGTGGGATTTCATCGTGCTTGGGGCGGGTTCTGTCCTGGGATCTGCCCTTGGATCCAAAGTTGTTCTTGCTCCACAGCACAGAGGGGATTGGGGGGGAACCGCTATAAGCAACATCTATTGTTCCTGGGTCTCACACTCGCTAAACGCGACATAGCTCGGGAGTGGAAGGGGTCCTCCTCGCCATCATTGGGGGTGAGGAAATAAGCTCTGGACTGGTGCATGGGGGCAGAGATCGCGGTCTTCCAGGCCAGAGGTTGTCCGCAGAAACACAAGAAAATCTGATTCAAATGGGCAATATACCGGGGCATAGACTTGCCTCCCCTGACGTGTACCGACCCTGCATGTCTCTGACCTGTGAACACCTCCAACCAGTGGGTTGCCTGGGACGATGAGCTCAGTCATGTACGTGTTTACAGCTAATCATGTGTAGTTTGGGGAACGGTGTGGTAACCTGTGTCAAATTTTATGCTCTCGCGCCTGATGTTCCACAGGCCAGTTTGATTTGTGCATATAATCAGATGGTTTTAAAGTGATATCTATCAAATGTATGCTTTGGGCACTGCCCGCCCTTGTACCGCCGGAAATCAATAAAATTTGTTGTTAAAAAAAAAAAAGTCTGAATTGTAGAGCTGGCTGGATCTTTATTAGAAGCCACTTTGGACGTACCTGCTACTCTTTCACTAAAGTAATGTTGATAATTCTTTTTGATGGGCCTCTTCAGCCTTCTACCTTTATTAGCTAGCTCTCTCACCACCCCATAACTGTAATAGCTAACTTACCCCAATAATTCACTTAGTGGGTCATTACTACTCTTGGTACTCTTGGTCCTGAACACAGTTGAGATAATTGTGCCAACAAACATATTGTTGGGGCACACAGTGGAAAATAATTAAAGGGAACATTGCTCACCATATGTCCTTTTAAACATCTTGATGGGTGTGTGAGGCTTGTACCTCAGCATGTCTGTTGTGGTAAGGATTTTCGGTGATGACACCCCAGGGCACCTACATAAGCATCAGGAGCACTGTTAGCCATATGTCACTGATCTGGTTAAGGCATAGGAGCACCCATGCCTTTCACTGGTTATATTTTCGAAACCCAGACAGCTAGAAGGATAATTAAAATGGTTCAGGAATCAGGGAAACTTCTTCCAGTCACATGCCTTACACAGAAGACCAAATTTTCTAGAATCCGGACGGCACTTAAGAGACAAGAGTACAGTTGAGATGTCCCTGACACAGGCCTTTTCTGTCAGGTGTGCCTTTGTACTCTTCCCTTGGATTAGGTCACCTCTCCTGGCAGCCAAAGTCCAGCTCCTCATGCACACAAGTAGATATTTCTGCCCTCTGTGGATTAATCAGTGGGGAAAGTCCAAAGGCTTTCCTGGACATAGTCGCAATGGAGAGGGAGAATGACAACTATGCGGAGCGTCCACTCATGATGACCACTCTTGTGATGCTGGTTCACGGGCCTCTTCAGTGTCAAGTCAAATGTTTTACAAATAAGTGGCCAAGTGAGTCAATACTTAAACTCCTCTGGTGACAGAGGCAGCATGCCTTCAACCAACCAGTGAGACTTCAATTTTCAAATGTATGAGGGCTCCTTAAATTCTGAAAAAGCATCTTACAGCTGTGCGTGCAAGCTCCCTGCCTCGGTGACTAACCTGAAATAAGTCTGGGCTGCTTCAGATGGGGATGCGTATTCCCTGGGAGATGGCAACAGCACAGAAAGTGCAGAAGAGGTGACGTGAACTGTTGCAGGGAACAGTTGTGCTACACAGAGGACACAGGCTAGGTGCCACACCCATCCACCAGTTAGACATAATGTTGAGGAGTTAGGAGATCTCCCACAGTACATGCATGGAGATGAATCAACTCCAGCACTCAACCGTCCGAATACACACACATACACACACACATCATACGCCTGTAGCCATCCTTCATCACTGTCCAGAAATATAAGATGACCCATCATCTTATACCCAATATTTTTCCTATGCCTTTTAACCCCAAATGATACACTAAAATACTGAAAAAACCACAATAAATACCTTATGATGTTTGTTTGGTTAGGTAAGCACGGATGGCCTTAGGAAGGCTGTGTCTCTAAAGCCATATAAGTCGTGGGCCTTAGCATGGCTAGCAGGCTCGTGGTTGCCACTACCCAGTTCTGCAGAAGCCTCTTACACTACCACCTGGAAAGCTAGCAGGGCTGGCGCTAGAGCAAGCAGTCTGTGCTTGAGCTTTGCATGGTGGGCCTTAAGACGACTGGCAGTGTTGGAGCTGGCTGGGGCTTTGTCAACTCCCATCTCACCCAGAGGCTTCACAAAGGCTGGCACGGCTGGTGCCAAAACCGCTAGTCCATGGAGGCTGGCATGGCTGGGGCAGAGCGGTCAGTCTCTGAACCAACATATTTCACAAGTTGTATTTTCTCAGGCTGGTTATTTCTCTGCCACCTCTCTTGCAAGTCCAGCATAATATACAAGGCCATGGGGAGAATTGAAGGGCGGGGATATGACTAGCGACATGCAAGGACAGTTCTCGTGTGAAAACAGTAGTGGGATAGAATTAGAATGGTGTTCGTGAAAATGGTTGGATGCAACAGACAAGGTTTGTGAAGGGATGGAAAGCAATAGGGTATTCTTATTCCTTCTTCGTAAAACCTTACAAATAGCAGCAGAAGAAATTAAAACAAATTATGAACATATCAGAAAGTTTGAAATAATTATATTTGATTTGTTACTTACAGATTGTACATTTCTAAGCACGCCAAGCCCATGTTATTTCTATGGGTTTATTTACACTGACCCCTACAAATGACCTGAAATTTTTTTATAAAAAAAGGACGCCTGCATTCAAGAAAAATCTAAAAACTTGGGATGACTCGCTTTACAACAGCAATTGGCTAACCAAGAATATTATAACAAATTTAAAATAAAATAAAAAAACAATAACACGGAATCAGTCCCTTTGCACTTCTATGATGAAAGACCACTTAGTGATCTTAAAATCCTAGGTCTTCTACCAAATAAAGTATTCCGCAATAATATAAAAGTGAGCAAATTAGTAAAGAAATATGAAGGTTATAATGCAAACTTGGACATCACAAAAAGTACCTGAATTGCATGGCCTTCGTGTACAGAACCACTAGAACCCATGTTGATGTAGCAGATAATCAAACATTTGCTTCTGATACTCTCATATTGAATAAATCATGGAAAAAACTACGTTTGTGATTGGTCAAGGTCTATATAAGTCACGCTAACTCAATACCAATTAATCGAACAAAGGCCTTTATAGTCTTCCAAACGTTGACACAAAGCTGTACTTATCATAGAACTATTGCCTGGAAATGCCACACAGACACCTTTAAATATATTCTCTTCGATTGCCCAATGTTCATTCCATCCTGGTACCACATGATAGCTACAACTAAACAATTGCTACAGATCTGCATTGTTGGCCCAGGAATGTCCCAAACATGGCAAACTGCATCCTGAATGCAAAGTGAAACTGGTCTCCTGACTTATTTTTACCATGGCGTCACACTAATCTAGCTTGAGTGCAGAGGCCTAGGCGGTTCCATGACAATCTGCAGTCCATGACCTGTCCTGAATGGGCTCACCAAGTGTACCCTCATGATAGGCAGTGGACTACTATTCCTGTCCTGAGTGTAACACTTAAAGCAGCGGTGGCGAGGTACCATATTTTATGACTTGTAGCATGACCAGACCCTTTTCTCTGTGTCAGTGAGACTATGGTATACAGAACCCTCTTGTGTAAAGTTCAGCTGTTATGTAAGGCCCAAAGCCTTGCACTCACTTCCCATGTGAATATTAAGTGTATATGTGTGACACCCGCGGGTATAAGTGCACTTTATAAATATTATCCTATCCTATACTGACCTGGTATCATATGTATGGTAGTAAAACTCTGAGATTATTGGCATTGAAACCAGTGGGTTACATTTGAGATGTCCCTGGTTTAGCATCACACAAGACAGAGTGTGAGGATAGACTCCAAACACAGTGGTAGTATGTTGCCTGCATTCCTGTGTCTGGAGGGTGGAGACCCAGACAGGAGTGAAGAGGATGGAGACAGGACTACCTGTAGAAAATTCCATCTGACCTTTGCTAGCAAGGGACCGCTCATTTGTTCTTTCGGACCACTGTCATTTGGTAGATGGTAGGGGTGAGTGGTAGGACTGCAGTTTCAGTTCAAAGTGAGGAAGTTACTAGACAGAACCTGCCCTTTTTCTCTGTCACTGGTTACTGTTTTAGGAAGGCTGATGGCAGCTAGCTGCAGAGAACTCACACTTCTCTGTGTTTTGGGTTCTCCTTGCTTGGAGCCAGTGCCATTGCTACCTACTGTGGGAGACATCACTTTATACAAGGGTTGTGTCTGGAGAGCAGCTTGGAGGTGACATATGAAAGAAGCAAACCAAAGCAGCTCTGAAGTGTAAGACAGTGGATCTACACCTCTTGTTGGGACAAATGTACATTAAAGAAGGATCCAAACCACCCACCTTCTTCTACCTGCAGGTTCTTCATGACTAAGGAAGGAAGTGCTTCAGAGAGGACTCGAAGAACTACACAGGCACCATCATGCTTGCTGGCAGCGGCTATGGGCTCCATGGAGATGCTGCCATCGCTCACACCACAGAGGAAGAAGTTGCGTTCCCACTGAAGTGCAGTCCGGTTGGCCCAGAGGCCACAACTGCTTTGTTGAAGGGCCCATCTACACTTGGCCATGAGAGCCGCAGCTGCTGGAGATGCAGTGTCGCTATGTCAGTTACTGCAGTGCTGCGGATTCCTGTTCCAAATGGCGGCTGCACGTAAGTTAGGATTTCAAACTTGACAGCATTAACAATATACACCCATGAAAATTTGCACGTGTCACTATTTTATGATAATCTATTCTGTTTCCTTTTCTTTACATCTACTCCCTATGTTCAAATTAGCTATTGATGTACTAAATTAGGGCTACATTGTGTAGGTTGGTGCACTGTACGACCCCTCAAATGTGAGCCCCATACATTTACATAAAGTTCACATACACGTTTTTGGAAATTTGATGCAGATGTCTCAGATGTGGTAAATATTAACATGATTCAATAAAATGCCTTTTCTATTGTGTGTGCATCTTAATTATAGCTAGAATTGCTATTACAAATTTAAAGTAAGGCTGGAATAAAGAGAGCTGGAAAATGCTTCCCAAGTCTAATGCCCGGACCCTAGACAGTAACTTTATCTGTAAATTTGTGGAAGTATCTTTGCAACTGCCCAAAAGACAAACAGCGACGGCCTGGAAGTCCACCATGTGCCACAACATAACATGGGCCATTCTTCACCCAGTTTTGTGACTGGCTTCACTTGGTGGGCATCCTGCTAACTCTTGTTTTCCTCATGGGTTAACAGACAACCTTTTACCTTGGATAATTAATTTACTGGTCAGCTAGGACTACAGCTTAGTCCAATTTGTCTTCTCTTGTCCACCTGGAACGCTGACCAGACCTCGAATAATCATAAAAATGTTACCAGACCTTCGGGTCTAGTGACTTGAATAGTCTGCTTGACCTAACTGTAATGTGCTTGACCCATACGCTGGTCTTAAATTGTGTGGTACAAGGCAAATATTTTATTTAATGAGTTGCCTTTTTCTTCATTATCATATATGACAGAGAGGACTTTCAAATACAAGTGAGTTCAAGTGAGTTCAACATGAGTGCTGTACAAAAAAACTTTTGTTTGATTCAATAGACTAAACTTTTGCACCATGTATAATAAGAATCTAGCCCAGATATATGGTGCCCACGACCCCCGACTTGCCTCTTAGTTCACCAATAGTATTATCATCAGGGCGGGAGAAGGAATGTTTCTAAGTTCATGTTTAAAAACCTCCCTTTTAAGAAACATATTACCAATATGGTAGTGCGTTGTCATTTATAGAAGGCTCATTCTCCATTGAAATGGCCACAAACTTTCCCACTGACATGCAGTTTTACTGATAAAACTATATAGTGTAATGTGTGGAAATCGGGTTTCAGCAAATATTTATCATTTACACATCATCAAGTAAAGTGTTCTGATTCTTTTGATCCTATTAAAATCTGTGTTTCCACCAGACCTCAGAATTGCAAAACATGCTTTTCTTAGTGCGGATATATTTAAAAATATGTGCACAGTTCATTTACAAGCTATTTAAATGTGGTGTTCCACAGGACGATTGTCAGACAGTTCACTTTACAAAATCCTCTAAGAAAGAGAAGTAAACATCAATCTCCAGGATAAAATAAGCAGTAGTTTGTAAGAAGACATAAGCTGACATTTGACAGCTGTCTGTGAATATACAGCAAATGACACAAGATAAAAGAAAGAATTAAAGATATCCTTATTGCTCACTCACTTTCGGAATAAACAGAACACCTGTTCTTTCCTAGCTCGAGCTCTCTCGCCAGAAACAACCAGTAGGCCCTAAAAATAGTCTGCCCTGATAAAATCTGACTCAACATAGCAAGTGGGCGAGTAGATTTTTCGAGGCCTGCTGCCCAAGAATCCCTGGAGAGATTCTTCATTTATCTTCCAAGCCTACTGCTGGGTCCTCTTACTTATCTTTATTGACCCACGGCTTTGTGCTCAAGCATTCATGCCTGCCTTGATGATGACCTCTCAGTAACCAGAGGTCGAAATGCCGACTACAGATGCAACATGGGCTCTATTTGACCCCATTGCTGTAAATTAACACTGGTTACAAGTGTCTTACGTCTTCTCTTAAATCAATTAATCATCTATAATTTGATTATTATTTTTTCTAATAAAGTGTAATTGTAATGTAAATGTGGTTTAGTTGAGCCTGATTAAAAGTCGAAGGAAAGCATATGATTTGGCTTTACAACTAAGGAAGGCTGCCTTAAGGGAACAGGCATGGGATGAACTAACACAGGCGAGTGCACAAGCCGATAGTGCCAAATTATGGAAGGTAGTAAATAGCCCCTTTTTTAAAGATAATAACACGACAAGAACCGAGTGCGTTATTCCTGCCGATCGGTGGGTCAGTCACTTTGAACAGATATATGCAGAGGTTGCTACAAAACAAACAGGCTCCTCCTGGGCACCGAGTGCTGTACCACTCGCTTTAGGGTTTGAGGTAAAAGAGGTACAGAAAGCGATTGAGGGTATGTCCGCACAGAAAGCCCCTGGTCCC
This sequence comes from Calotriton arnoldi, assembly GCA_963921515.1. Lineage (NCBI taxonomy): Eukaryota > Metazoa > Chordata > Amphibia > Caudata > Salamandridae > Calotriton > Calotriton arnoldi. The sequence goes on from CAWUFW010005672.1 coordinate 637,818, forward strand.
GATGGGATACCTGTGGACCTCTATAAATCAGATTCTGGTACATGGGCGAAAATTTTAACAGAGTTGTTCAATGCGGCCACAAGGGTAGGTCAACCCCACTCATGGTCAACAGCGGTGATTTTGCCAATTTATAAAAAAGGTGCTAGGGACGATCCGGCCTGTTATCGCCCGATCTTGTTGGATTCTGCAGCAAAAATAATGGGCAAAGTAATTTTGGATCGTCTAAGCATTTGGCTGGAAGAAAAAGATGTGCTGTCCGAACTACAATTTGGTTTCCGCAAGGGCAGGGGTATAGTGGAGCAATGTATGAACCTACTCATGATCACTAACAAATATACCCTAGCCAAAAAAGGGCGTATGTTCTTGGCTTTTATGGATTTAACGTCCGCTTTTGATAGGGTAAACAGGTCTAAGCTATGGCAATTGCTGCTTGAAATAGGGATGGACAGGAATTTAGTATCTTTTTTGCATTGGTCCCATCTTAATTTGACTGCCTCGGTAAGGTATAACGAGAATGGCTCCCTAACTAAAGCCTGGAAGGTAAAAAGAGGAGTGAGGCAGGGGTGCATTCTTGCACCGGTTTTATTCACACTTTACATAAATAAGCTGGGGCCAGTGCTATCAGACTCATGTTTAGACATTCCAAGAATAGGTTCTAAATTAATTCCAGCTCTTTTATATGCAGATGATGCAGTTTTACTTGCCAAGACTCCGATTGCTTTGAAATGTCTAGTTAATACTTTTATTGATTTTATGGTAGCTCTTGACCTTGCGGTCAATTTTACTAAATCTCATATAATGTCAATTGGTAATCTAAAAAGAGGGAAAAAATCCCTTCCATGTAAAGGTGGAGTGCTAACCAATGTACCAACATACCCATATTTGGGTGTGTTATTTGATGAAAATGGCACCTGGGTGGCACAGCGTGCTTTAAAGAAAAACACTTTGGCAAGAGCAGCTGGAGCCTCACTGGATTTCGCTAGAAGATTAGGGAGAAAACCCATACCATCACTGCTGAAGATCTATAATGAGAAATGTGTCGCTATGACAGTGTATGGTAGTGTGGTTTGGGGCTTCAAGGAATGTAATGAACTTCAAGGAGTTGAAAACAAACACCTACGTAAACTCCTAGCTGCTCCTTCTAGCATTCCAGCTTTTATGGTACATGAGGAATTAAGGCAGGGCTACATTACAGACAATATTGCTGTAGCACCCTTGATCTGGTGGCTAAAAAGTTGGTCTAGAGATAAGCCAAACCTAAACCAAATTATTTTTGAGGACTGCATGATGTTAGACAGAGCTGCAGATATTCCCTGGTTAAAATATGTCTCCCGGCAGCTTTCAGCTCTCGGGCAACCAGAGCTATTCAATCAACCAAGAAAGCTGCACCCTGAAGATGTAAAAGCTATAAAAACTCAATTTTTAACGAGGAGATATCTGGATAGGGAATTAAATGAACTTAAGAAACCTACATGCAGACATTTTATGATTATAAGTCCTGGAATTTTAAATCAACCTTTTTGGTCTTTTGTTCATAATTTGCATCATCGTTTTCTTTTATCCAGATTTAGATTTAATTGTATCCACTGGTCTCTTATTTATTTATTTTATTTATTTTTGAATTTATATAGCGCAAAACTGTCACCTTACGTGTATCCTGGCGCTGTGACTTGCCCAGATGACATTGTGCATAAAGATAGTCTATACGGTATGCTTGTAACGCTAATTCTTAGGGAAAAGCCACGTTTTTAGGCTTTTTCTAAATGGAAGCAAAGATTTCAGTTGCCTGATATTCAAAGGAAGGTCATTCCAAAGTCGGGAGGCTGCTACCCCAAAGGCTCTGCCACCTGTCCTAGTCTTCTTAAATCTGGCGGTGGTTACCAAATACATGCCTGATGAGCGTAAATTTCTCCCTGGAGTATACCAGGTAAATCTCTCCTGCATGGATATCGGACCTAAACCATGTAATGCTTTGAACACTATACAGAGAGATTTAAAATGAATTCTCTCATTTATGGGCAGCCAATGGAGATCTCTTAGAGCTAGAGATGTGGAAGACCTGCGCTGCCTGTTTAACGCCAATTTGGCTGCTATAGACTGAATCCTCTGTAGTTTCCGCAATGCTGATTGTGGTGCTCCCAAATACAGGGAGTTACAGTAATCCAACCTACTCAATATTAGACTCCTCAACACTAAGGGTCTGGAGGTAGCAGGCAGGAGCGGGAGGATCTGGCGCAGTGCTCTTAACACAGAGAAGCAAGTGCCGACTGTTTTATTAATTTGTGATTCCAGTTGGAGATTGTCATCCATTAAAACCCCCAGGTTACGCACTGTACTGGCAGGAATCAGTGGTTTATCCATAGGGGTAAGTCTAAATTCGGCAGGATAAGGCCGAGCTATTTTAGCCACAGAGCAGTATACTATCTCGGTTTTTCTCCATTAAATTGTAAGGAGTTTTTCCTGAGCCAGCTGGAGGTCTTAAGCATGCACTCCTGAAATTTCTCAATAGATACTGCCTGGTTTCCTTCTAGAGAGAACACCAGTTGCGTATCATCTGCATAATTGACTAGATCGATGCCGAAGGACTTAATAATTGGGATTAAAGGGCGCAGATAGATATTAAATAAAATAGGGCTGATTGCTGAGCCCTGTGGCACCCCGTGTCGCACGGGGTCTTAGGAGAGGCAAACGGTGGGATAGTTACCACCTGTTGCCTGTCCGTCAGATACAATTGCAGCCACTTTAAAGCCTGTCCTTTCACTCCGATGTTCTCTAATCTTCTCAGCAGGATCCTGTGATTTACCGTGTCGAATGCGGCCGACATGTCCAGTAGTACCAATTCGGACATATTACCATTGTCGGCTCGCATTCTTAGGTTATCCAGGACCGTTGCTAAAGCTGTTTCCGTTCCATGCCCTGGTCGGAAGCCGAATTGATCCTTATCTAATAATTGATTTTCTTCCAGATAGAGGGACAGAGACTTACTGACTACACGTTCCAGAATTTTTACTGGATACGGGAGAAGAGATATTGGTCTGAAGCTCGATGGACACTTAGGGTCGAGTGACGGCTTTTTGAGCAGCGGGGTTACCACTGCCTGCTTCCAACCTTCCGGGACTGTTCCCTTTTCTAGTGACTGACAGCAGATCTGCCATAGCCATGGAAATAGTTCCAACTGGAACTCTTTCCAAATTGCTCTACGGAAGAGGGTCCAAAGGGGACCCGGAAGAAACGCTTTGAGCTAGGCTGTTAAATATATCCACGGTGGGAATTTCAAAGCGCTCTAAAGCAGGTGGCGGATAGTCCTTGAGTACCTCTTTCTGTTGCTCTGTTGCTGATCTTATAGGAGGTTCCTCGTTAAGGGTACTGTCATTATTGGAATTTAGACCACTGACTATCTTGTTGATTTTTTCGTCAAAGTGGGTGGCGATATTGTCGCAAAGTTCTTGTGTCGCAGTTACTTTATTGCCCTTACACGCTGGGTTGGATAGGTCTTTTATGATGGTGAAGAGCGTTTTGTGCTATTAGGTGCCTGCAGAATTGTTTTGGCATAATACCCTGCTTTGGCCCTTAAAATTGCTTCCTTGTATATGGCCTGTAATGACTTCAGCTTTACTTTGTCTGCTTCCTCATATGCCCTTCTCCACATCCTTTCGGCTTGTTTACGTTTTTCCTCAATAGTTTTAGCTCTTCGTTATACCAAGGAGCTGAGGGTTTTTCCTATTCTTCATCCCTTTTTCTGGGGCAATCTCGTCTAGTGTACCCTTTATGTGGTCACAATAAGTCTGGTAGTTTTCATCTACTGATTTGCTGGACATAAATAAATTGTGTTCTGGAAATGTCGGATATTTCCTGTTTTTTAATAACTTAGCCCATTCTCTTCCCTTCCGGAAGGTTAATGGCTGATTTGTATTATTAGCCAGACTGGGCAACCTGATCCTAAAATGGATTAGGGAGTGATCAGTCCAGCATTGAGGCAGCACTTCGATTACTTCTGTTTCATTCTGATTAGCAAATAGGAGGTCTAGGATGTGCCCTCCTTGATGGGTTGACTGATGTACTAATTGGTGCAGATTAAGACTTTCGCAGGCTTGCTCCAGATCTCTCAGTGAGGGACCAAGGGTCCCATTATCCCAGAGATTGAAATCGCCCAAAATAATCATTCTCGAGTGTGTCAGGGTCATATTGACCAAGGTGTCAATTAGGTCTTGGTATTGGGTGTACCTAAAGGTTTCTCAAAGTTAGGAACCTTACAACCATGTGCATGCGATAATTTCTCTGACCAAGATCTGTTGCACTTTATGTTTTTCTGTGGTTTTTATACTGAGCTGCGAGCTAAACACATCTTACCACTTTTTAGAGATTGCTATTTTGCACAAGTAAGACCAGCACTGATTTACTTACAAATGCTTTCCTCCCCACTCATTTGTTATGGGTTTGCAAGCTTCCTATCAGGGGCAATACGTAAAAGAAAAAACATGGGTTGATAACAGTAATGGCTTGGGCCTATTTGGAAATGTTTTTTTAATAATATGAATGAATTTTATCTGTCCTTTTAATTACATCTGTGGTGCAGTTTTAAACCCAAAATGTATGTGCTTTTTTTTAATGTGAAATGTACTTTTTTTTTTTTTTAATCTTTTTTTTTTATTAAAGATAAACATAAAAACCAAAACCAACAAAAACAAATAAGCAGTACAGTACAATAATCAAGCATTCCAAAAAGCTCAATACATAGTACAAATATATAAGAAGGCGTTGGGCAATATTGCAAAGAAAAACACATGTCAGTATTCCATATGTAGAGCTTTTAAAGATCTTCATCGTCCACCACTAGGGAGGGAGGAAGGACCACCGGAGCACACAATAAACCTCTGGCTTCATTCCATGGGCCCCATATTTTGGTCCATTTTTGTGGGCAACCTCTACTTTCATAAACCACCCTCTCAGCCAGCATGCACCAGTCCATATCGGACTCCCAATCCTTATAACGCAACTGTACCCCACCCCTCCATGTTCTAGCTATGTTACGCGCTGCCACCATGCAGCCCAATGTAACCCACATCTTCTCGGCACGTGAAAGATCCGTGGCATCCCAGATATTAAGGAGACACTGCCGGGGGGAGCCATCCACTGTCGAGTGACAGATGCGAGACATACCCGCGACGACTTTTTCCCAATACCCTCGAAGGACCGGGCAGTACCACCATTGATGTATATAGGTACCATCCCTCCCACATCCAAGGGGGCAGGCAGGGGATCCCCTCACACCCATCTCGACCAAGCCAGAGCTGGTATAATATGTCCGATGCAATAGTTTTAACTGTATTAGTCTGAATCGAGATCGAATCGCCACCTCTCGAGTGGATGCCAGTGTCTCCCTCCAATCATCATCGTCCAAATCCCCAATATCTTCAGCCCATTTCGCACGCAATCGCCCCTGGGCGTCCGGAGTATGATTGAGGATCTTCCGGTAAGTCAGTGAGATAGCTTTCTCCGGGAGGTAATCGTCCAACAATCTATCCTCCAGAGGTGAGGAAACCAGCACCTCAGAGTCCTTGGGAATGGCTCTCTACAATGCATTTCTGGCCTGAAGGTGACGGAAAGTTTCTCTCTCGTGTAATTGATAGTCCCTTTGCAAATCAGCAAAGGGAATCACCTTACCCCTTGCCCACAGATCACCGACTGTCGAGAGACCAATCAAGTCCCATTTATCAAATCCAGGCTGTCTGGACAACATACCCAAGCGGCCTGACTCCAGCAGAGGAGTAACTTGAGTTATTTTATCTTTCCACCTCAGAGCCCGCGTTGCCTGATGCCATAAAACCACAGTGGTTGACGTAGGAGTGAACTTAGGTGCGTGCCTCGCACCCCCGTAAAGCGCCCCAAGATATGTGCCAGGTAGCATATTATGCCGATCCATTCTATATGCAGGGTCTGAAATGGGTCGATGGACCCATCTGTTTAATACCACTAGCTGCGATGCCCAATAATAAGATCTAATATCGGGCAGGGCGATACCACCATCGTACCAACTCTTCGTCAATTTTGTACGGGCGATGCGGGGGGCCCCTTGGTCCCAGAGCAATGCCCTCACTTCCGAGTCAATCAATTGGAAATATCGCGGGGGACTGAATATGGTGCATTCTGTAGGGCATACAAAAAACGTGGAAGGGCCATCATCTTGTAGAGGGCCGCTCTGCCTAACAATGTAAGCGGTAGTGTTTTCCAATGGCGTATGTCTGCTTTGAGGCGAAGCAGGGGGGGCAATAGATTACGTTCGTAAAAGACAGAGGCGTCCGGTGTGATGTACATTCCTAAATTTTGGAAGCCATCGGCAACTATATGGGTCTGGCATCCCACCGGTAGCACCGGTGGAGCACCACTCAACATGTATATCAAGGACTTGTCCCAATTAATAGTGTACCCGGAGTATTTTTGGAATAGGGCAAAGATATGCAGGACGCGTCTCAATGAAAAGGAGGGTCTGGCCAGGTACAACAAAATGTCGCCGGCATAAAGAGAAATCTTGTCGGACCACTCAAGTGACCAATTCAGGCCCCTAATAAGTGGGTCTCCCCGTATCCAAATCGCAAGAGGCTCCAGAGCCAGGGCAAAGAGTAGGGGCGAAAGTGGGCAACCCTGTCTTGTACCCCTTTCCAAGACAAAGGAGGCCGAACGCATACCATTTAAGGAAACTCTAGCCAAGGGGGCGGAGTAAAGAAGGCGCACCCAAGATAAAAATCGGCCGCCGAATCCACATCTCTCCAGTGCAGCGAAAAAAACGACCACTCTTATCATGTCAAAGGCCATTTTAGCGTCAAGGGACATTATAATGGAATCTTCTTGTATCGTGGTGGCCCTACGCAACACGCCGTACAGCCATCGGAGATTCAGAGCTGTATTCCTAGTGGGCATAAAACCAGATTGATCCAGGTGTATTAATTTGAGGAGACATGGGGAAAGACGTCGCGCAAGCAATTTAGCTAGAATTTTAACTTCGGGGTCCAATAAAGAAATGGGTCGATAAGAACTAGATTTCTCGGGGGGCTTCCCTTGTTTATGGATTACTTCAATACTGGCTAGCCGTTGTGATTCAGGCAAGACACCTTGAATCCGACTCTCATCATACATTCTTGCTAGGAATGGGGCAATAGTATGAGCATTAGATTTATATAACTCGATAGGAAGACCACTCGGGCCCATGGCCTTACCGAACTGCAGAGAGCCAATAGCCTCTGCAATGTCTTCGGCTGTAAACGCTGCCTCCAGGCCCTCAACATCCTGGGTGTCTAGAACAGGAAGCGACAAAGTCGCCAATAAATCCGTTGACTCGGCCTGAGTGGAGGAATGCCTGGATGTATAGACTTGCTTAAAATGACTGGCGAAGGCACCTGCGATCTCGGCTCTATCCCGCACCACGTCGCCCCCCTGCTTCACTATCTGGGCCTCCCACCTGTTAGCCAGTTCTCTTTTGTCTAACCAAGCCAGCAACTTACTAGCCTTATCTCCTATGTCATAAATACGATGCTGGGTGGCTCGATACTGTGTCCTCGCTGCTTCTTCAGCAACATCCCTATACTCTTTTTGTTTTATGGATAGCTTATGTGCAGTCACAGGGGTTTGGGAGGCCACAAGTTCGGCCTCAAGTGCGGTCACCTCTATTTCTAAATCTTCCAGTCGTTTGCGCTTTTCCTTCCCATGACCCGCAACTGCTGCCACCCCTTCACCCCGAATAACCACCTTATAAGCCTCCCAGAGCACGACATCAGATGTCACTGACCCATCATTTTCTACGAAGTAATTTTGGGTAGCTTTCGCCAAACGCTCTTTAATCAGTGGCACCTTAAGATACCAAGGATTAAGTACCATTTCATGCCTGTGGGGGGGGGGGGGGAACACCACCGTAGTACGTTACAATCGAGGAGTGATCGGAAATGCCCCTGGGAAGAAAGGATATTCCGTGAAATGTACTTTTATGGCCAGAACGTGGCCGAATAAAGTTTCTATTGAATTGAATTGATCCTGGCATTTATTGATCATGTTCTCAATGAATAACTGTAGAATTTGATTTATGTTTCTACTGTGGATAGCAGCAGCATCCATTGATTTATTTAGCATTATACTTGTAAATAGGTCTACAGTAAACAACTGTTTGTTGTAAACTATTGCCCCTCCTCGGTCCTTTTCTAGCAGATTGGGGACACCCTTGTATTCCTTTTAGGACATTACAATTTGGCTGTCTGAAGTACGGAAGTGGGCATATTTGGAAAACAGGATACTGCACATAGAAACGGTAAAGGGGTGGATCTGGAGCGGACATGACCCAGTACTGGGACTAAATTCTGGCAGTACTAGCTAGGAGAAGTCATGATGACAGGCTCTCATTGATGAATAGGTTTAAGTGAGCAAATGCATAGGAAAAGGCTTCTTTAATAGAAATGTTACAGGGGCATCTAGGGTACATAATAGGTAAAGTCACTAATAGGTCTGTACGATTGCACTACGATATATTAAAAAAAATAACGAGTTGTAGGGTAGGGATTAACTGTATTAATCAAGGCAAGGCCATGGATAAGTCATTTTCTTACATACATAAGATCACATGTGTTCTGGAAACAGGATGTCAGACCTGCGAAATTTGATTCCAGGATTGTTATACTACTAAAAAACAGCAATTATAATGGTGATGATTATATGTATCTGGATGATCAGATATAATATCTGTTTGTGTAATTCCAGTTTTATTTAAAAAAAAAGAAAAAATAACATTAGTTTAAGAAAAGGGTTGCTGTGTTTATTCCGACATTTGTTCAGAAACGTAAACCAAAATTACTTCATTGTCAATGTGACAAACTATCTACAAAACTTGAAAGGAATTCTTTGCCCTCTCCATATACGAATCATCTACAACAACGTGCAATGAAAAGACTTGAGAAAACTGGCAGAAGTGAATGCAGCATTACATCATAAGAGTTGCTATCTAAGACATCAAACACGTAATATACCCAAAGGCGAGTTCATGAGACACAAAAGAAATTGCAGTTACCCAGAGAATTATCAACAACAAATGGAACAATCATAAGCGTGATCTCAGAAAAGAGGATACTGCAAAGAAGATTAAAAAAAAAGGAAACAAGGAAGCAAATGAGGCAGACAGGAATACTCTATTTACACAATAAAGAAAGCAAGCAAAAAACGCGCAAATGATTTATGAGAAAATTCCACACCCGTCATCAATGCATTCAAAAAGTACATTGGGATTTGAACCAACGAGTCCAATATTTCATGACACATTACACAGATGCCCATCTACAACATACAGAAGATCAACTAATGTAACAAATGTTCTGTGCCCAGTGCAATTTAAGGACAAAAGAACAGAGACCCTAGGTTATTTTCCAAAACCAATGTGCTGAGCCAAAGGCCATGCACAGATGAGTAGGGTGCAGCGGTGCTTGCCCACCTGCAGCAGGTTGGGTGCTGGGCTGGGCCATAGGCCCGGTGGCCAACCCACCCTAGAGGATTCTTTGGCGAACGTGGGATGACCGATGATGAAGCCTGACACCTGGGAGGTGTGTGAGGCCATCCTGTATATTTTTTAGCACACTATGGTGCTGGTCCAAAAATATTGGAATTTGGTAGTAGCCAGAACAATCCCTCGGTGAAAATACACCTACATAGTAAGGTGGAATGAAGACACAATAAGTGGGCTTGATGATTGAAGGGCCCATTCGTTTTTTGGTGGAAACAACATTGTAAAGGGAGAGCACGAACGTTGGTCCCTTGCCCATCCTGGGCAAACTTGCTCCCACTCCCTCTGACCCATCAAGGATTGGGTCACGTGTGATATACAGGGATACGAGACAGCCCTCGGTAGCATGGGCCGATGCTGTGCCGCTCGAGTACCCGGGCGGCTTGGACTGACCCTGGGTGGGGGAAGTGTGCTTGAGACCCAGCGGGGACCTGCTGGGCCGGGGCCTTGCCGCATACCTTCGAGTAATGCCGCCTCAGTGCGTGTCAGGCCACTGCCTGAGCGCACCGGGCACCGCCGTGATTCGGTCCCTCTTGGGTGGAGCGTGGCTGTGCGGCGTCTCTAGTGTGGCCCTGAACTTGTAGTCTCCCCGGCCCACCGGTTTGACTCTCCTGCCTCTTTTGGCCTCCCCCCGCTGCGCTGGACACAAGGGCCCTCGGAGCTCCCCGCAGCTCTTTGAGGCAAACACTGCCCCCGAGGTGGAGACCTTTTCCTCCTTGCTGTCTTGCGGGCTCTGCAACCCGTTTGGGCCTCTGGGCAATAGAGTGCTCTCGGATCGATCTCTCTGGACTTGTGTGCTCAACTGAGGAGCTGCCGGGCCCTTTTTTTTCCATCTTCCGGCTCACTCACCAGGCATAGGGGACTTCTGACATTTCACCATTTGCCTGCACGGCTGGACATTGTCATTCGGTGGCTCCTTCCCCTATCAGTCCGCTTGGCGCTGCCCAGCTTGCTCGTGCCCCCCGACCATGGTTATCTTCCTGGGGTGTGGCAGGGTTGCAACACAGACTGCAATCATGAGATGCTCCTGGACTTGCTTCCCGAGGTCGTTTGTCACTGAAAAGAGCCTTTTCAAACACAGCACGGATCGTTACGGACCAACCCGCCCTTTTGTCATCAAAATCTCGGATCCCGGGGACACTCTCTCCGCAGGAACTGGTGCCACTGCTAGTCGGGGGCTTCCGCGCCTGGTCCCCACTTTGCCCGCGGAAGCTGCTGCTTAGATAATCTCTGCCTATCACCCAATTAGTGACAACAGCTCCCAAACGCAGCCTTTATAACCAGCGACAATGGGGAAGCAGGACACACGCCAGTTGAAGCTCTCCTTCGAGGGCTAGAGGCAAGTCGGGCACTTTAGCCGAGATCCTCCAAAGGACAACCTACCTGATAACACGGAGGCGTGGATTTTTTAATTTTTATTATTTTAGAATGTTTTATAAAGCGCGCACATGACCCATGGGTATCAGAGCGCTGTACATAGGGTTGAAAGAGCAAGATGAAAGGTATTGACAGATAATCAGAGTAAAAGAGTCACAATGGGGTATTGCAACAAATAGCACAATTATACAACATTCGGTCCATTAATATTCCATTAGTCTTCATTGTTCTATCCACTCCACGGTGGGTATTTGCTGCTGCTCTGAGACTCTTCGGATCCAGGTACCCCGAGGAGTAGAGCTAACGAGGGTTCTCCTGTAAACGACGTGTCTCTGATCCATCTAAAAGTTGCTGTCCTTGATACCATCCTTGTATCGTAGGACTTAGAAGATTATGCAAGGAATCTATTCATTAGTATCTTTTTTACCTCTTTTTTGAACAAGAGGGTCGATGGGTTAGAGCGTAACTTGGGTGGTAATGAGTTCCAGATCCTTGGTGCTGCCCCAGAAGGATCGTGTGTAAGTTTTTTGTTTTCGGAATCTTGGAGGTTCAAGCCTGAGAGAGTTAGCACTTCTTCGGTAGCGGCTGCCACCTGAGATTCGAATCTTTTCTGCCAGGTAACTTGGTTCTTTGAAGTGTAATGCTGTGTGTGTGAGGCAGGCATTTTCAGTTGAGTTCTTGCCTCAAGGGGAAGCCAGTTTAGATACCTAAGCGATGGGGTGATGTGGTCAAAGCGTCTAGTTCCTGTTACCAGTCTCGCTGCCGCATTAAGAGTTGTTTTGAGTGGAGCTGTTCTCGCTTTGGGTAGCCCTGCCAGGGTCGCCGAGCCGTATTCTAGTCTGGAGACCACCAGTGCTTGTACTGCTTGTTTGAAGTCCAAAGGTGGTAGAAATGGTTTCAATTTCTTCAGTGTTCTGAGTTGAAATATCGCACTGCGTGTGGTCGCACTGATGTGAGCTTTCATTTTTAGATTCTTGTCCAGTGTTATTCCAAGGGATTTCGTGGAGTAGATGATGGTAGGTTTGCAATTGAGTGCGTCTAGGTGCTTAAGCCAATCTTGGATGAGTGAGGAGCTGTTTTGTGGGGAGAAAAGGAGGAATTCGGTTTTCAGAGAGTTCAGCTTGAGGTTGTTTTGAGAGAGCCACGACTGGGTTTTGACTAAAGTGTTGTTTAGTTGAATGACGTTGTCTGGGGAGGATATCTTTAAGTATAGTTGTGTGTCGTCTGCGTACATGTGGTATGTAATGTTCGATTGGTTGAGGATTTCAGTTAGTGGTTCCATATATAGGTTAAAGAGTGTAGGGGAGATGGTCGACCCTTGGGGTACTCCACACTTCATTGGTGAGGGGTCAGAGAGTAAGTTGCCAAGTTTGATGCGTTGTGAGCGATTCTGTAGGAAGGAAGCAAACCAAGCAAGCACTTTCCCGGATAGCCCCATTCTTTTTTCTAGTACTTCTAGTAGGGTGTTGTGATTGACCGTGTCAAACGTCGATGAGAGGTCTAGGAGAATGAGTAAGCACGAGTCGTTGTTGTCTAATATCTTCAGGGTGTCATCCATTATATGGACAATGGCCGACTCAGTGCTGTGTCCTGATCTAAACCCTGATTGAAATTTGTTGAGTAGATTGAAATGTTCAATGTGCTGGCTCAACTGATTGTGCACACATTTTCCCAGCAATTTTGCTAGAAAGGGGAGATTTGACACTGGCCGAAAGTTGTTCAGGATTGAAGGGTCAGCACCCACTTTTTTCAAGAGGGGTGTCACTTGACCAGTCTTAAGGCATTCTGGGATGCTGCCTTGTTTTAGTGATGAGTTAACAATCTCCGTTAGTATAGCTGAGAAGATGTGACTTAGTTCCTTTAGTGTTGTGGAGGGGATGGGATCATTGAAATGGGAGGTTGGTTTCATAGATAGTAAAACCTTGAGGACCTCGTCCTCTGTTAGTGTTTTGAACTCGCTCCATGTGGCTTGATTTTTGGACTTGTAAGGGTGGTTCATCCCTTGTTCCATCATCTGGTACATAGGGTCATTGATAGGATAGTGATCATTGCCTATATTGTGAACTGTGATTAGACGGTTGCAAATTCCTTTTCGATTTCTAAGATCTTTTCATTGAAAAATGAGGCGAACAATTCACATTTTTCCACTGAGTTATTACTGAGCTTAGTAACCTTGTTCACCCCCGTTTGTTGGTTGACAATTTCAAACAGTCGTTTTGGACGATTTTTTGCATTGTCCAGTTGGGTTCTGAAGCACGATGCTTTGGCTCCCAGATGTGTTTCTTGTAGTTGTTTCGTCGTTCACGTAGTTTGCTTAGAAGTAGCGTTGAGGGTTCTTGTCTCCATCTTCGCTCCGCCTGTCTGAGACTTCTCTTTTCCTCATTTAGGCTTTGAGAGTAGGTTTAGGTTTAGGGATTTGTAGAGCGCATGGCCACCCTTAGGCATCCCAGCGCTAGTATGAAACAAGATAGAGAGAAATTCGGCAGGTACTTAGGGGAACAGCCAAGTTTTTAGACTCTTTTTGAAGGTCGTTTCGTTTTCGATCATTCACAGCTCTGGGTCCATACTGTTCCACAGCTTGGGGACCAGGTATTTAAATGACCTTCCACCCCATCTCGATCTCTTGATTCTGGAGGTGTTCATCAGAAACTTTGATCCTGATCTGAGATGGCGACGTGGTGAGTACTGGGAGATTAGATCTCGTACCAGCGCGGGACCTTGACCGTGCATAGCTTTGTGGGCCAAACAGAGGGACTTGAATTTGATCCTGGCCTTGACCGGAAGCCAGTGTAGCTCCCTAAGTGAAGCTCTTACTGATTGATGCCTGGGTATCTTCAGGAGCAGTCGGCCTGCTGCATTCTGTACTACTTGTAGTCTGTCTGTGACGTATTTGGGGGAGCCCAAATATAAGGAGTTACCGTAGTCAAGCCTTGACACCACTAAGGCTTGAACCACTGTCTTCCTTGAGTTGCCTTAACACCACTAAGGCTTGAACCACTGTCTTCCTTGAGTTTTCAGGGAGCAGGCTCAATATTTTCCTAATCATTCGAAGCATACCAAAACAGGTGTTCGCCAGTTTTTTTGCTTGGATCTCCATCGTTAGGTTCTGATCCAGCCACATCCCTAGGTTTTTAATGGAGGTTTTAGAAGGAGGGGGGGACCCCCAACTTGCTGGCCAGGGGATCTCCGAGCGTGGGTTGAAGTTGCTGCACAGGATCATAAGCTCGGTTTTATCCCCATTTAGCTTAAGGCTGCAGTCGGCCATCCAAGAGCCGATTTTTTCCAGGCAAGGGGATAGTTGCCTGTGGTCTGAGTTGATGGAGTCAGAGATTGAGACCACTAGTTGTGTGTCATCGGCATATGACACAATGGAGAGGCTGAACCCCTGTACTATATTAGCTAGTGGGCTCAGGTATATATTAAAGAGGGTCGGGCTCAGGGAAGATCCCTGAGGAACCCCCCATGGGGCTGAATAGGCGTCTGAAAAGATTCCGGCCTCCACGCATTGGAAAGATCTACCGTTCAGAAAGGAGGCCAACCATTTATTAGCTGTGCCTCTGATTCCAATACCCTTGAACCTGTTGACCAGTACAGCATGGTCTACGGTATCGAATGCCGCGCTTAGGTCCAGAAGCACAATTGCAGCGGCTCTTCCCTGATCTAAGATGCTTTTTAGTTTCTCAGTGACAACAAGTAAGGCAGATTCTGTGCTGTGTTTTGGTCGGAATCCCATCTGTGTCTGGTGTATGATACCATTGTCTTCTAAAAATTGTGAGATAGTATTATTCACGTGTTTCTCCGCGATCTTACCTAAGATGGGTAACAGTGAGATCGGGCGGTAGTTCGCCAGAGAGGCGGGGTCGAGTTGGGGTTTCTTCAGTAGGGGTTTTACAATGGCATGTTTCCACTCTTTGGGTACTGTGCCACTTTCGAGGGAAAGGGAAATGAGGTGGGAGAGTTGAGATAGGATACCTTTTCCCCTTTGAACAAGAATATGTGGAGGCGCCGGGTCTAGAAGTGATCCTGATTTTATTTTCTGTAACAGGGCACCAATCTGTTCCTCACTCAGTTTGGGGAAAGTGAGTAGAACAGAGGGGGGGGGGAGGAGGGGAGGACGGTGACTGTTCTGCATTCTTGGGAGGTTCAGGGGAGGTGTTCGGGGCTTTGGTGGATGTTGATGTCAGGCTTGTGTTAGGGTGTAGTGAGTTATAAATATTTTCCACCTTGCTCTTGAAGAACGAGGCTAACTCATTGCATCTCTCTTTTGAGCAATGGGAGAAGTTTGCACTTGAGTCGATTGTAGCGAGGGACTTTACAATTTTAAACAGCTCCTTCGAAGAGTTGGAGGAGTTCTCAATTTTTTCTTCGAAGAAGGCAGCTTGCGCTTTCCTAATGTTCTTATGGTATTGCTGGATAGCTAATTTGTAGGCTATTTTGAGCTCGGGGTCATACGTTTTTCTCCAACTTCGTTCGAGCTTTTTGCAGCCTTTCTTTTGAGCGACCAGCTCAGGGCTGAACCATGACGATCTGTTGGTGTTTTTTGCTTTTATTGGACCTGGCTTCCTGAAGTTCCGGTCTATGGATCCGTTTATCCAAGATAGCCAATTTTTATGGGCTGCTTCTAAATCTTTAGGTTCTGGTGGGGAGGATGACTCAAGGTCTGTAATCCAGGCTTCGGGGGCCTGCCTTGGCCATTTACGTCCCAGAACCGAACTTACATTTTTTGGCTCTGCGATATTGGGTTTTAGGAACCGGATTGGAATGAAAAAATGGCCTGTCCATGGCACACGTATGGGGGCGAGTGATTCCAGTCTGGGGTCATTTGAAAAAATGGGGTCCAGAATGTGGCCTTTTTCGTGAGTGGGCAGGTGTACCTGTTGTGTAAGCTGTAGTACATCTAAGTCAGCTAAACATCTCATTGTCGAGGGATTAGAGTGATTGTCCATGTGAATATTGAAGTCGCCTAGGACAGTAAAGGCGCTTTTCCCTATTATCAAGCTAGCCAAAATGTCTGGGGTGGCTTCTAGGAATGGTGTACAGATCCCTGGTGGCCTGTATATAAGGCAGCCTGAGAAGGAGCATGCAGGGGTGGGGGACAGTCTGAAGGCAAAAGCCTCACACTTAGCTATATTGAGGGAGGTGATGACACAGGTTAGATGTGATTTGTAAATAATAGCAATGCCCCCTCCTATTGTACCCGCTTTGTCTAGGCGATGAATTTCAAAGCCATGGGGAAGGGAGTTTACAATGTCTGGGCTAGAGCTATCTCGGAGCCAGGTTTCCGTCAGAAATAGAGCCTCCAGTTTTTCCTCCACGGCTGGGAAGGTTTTATTCTTTGCTTCTTGACTCTTAGAGGTGCTACTGCCTCCATTATATTTGATACTGTTCGGTTGGAGTGTTAGGTTAATTCGGACACATTCTGTTTTGTTGCAGGGGGAATTAGTTTTTTTTTGCACAATTCTGTCATTTTAGCCTTGTCTATGTTATTAGTGTCTCTGACCCAGTATTTTTGTTTGGTTAGTTGCCCTTTGGTGGTCTGTGTGTTCGTAATGATGTGGAATAATATTGTGTAATGATCCGACCAGTCTATGGGTGTTATTGGGTTTATTGACAATGCCCCTTCTCTGGATATGATTAGGTCGAGCGTCGAGCCTTTGTTGTGTGTTGGGCTTTTGCAAGACTGGGTCAAGTTTTGATCAACTAGGTATTGTTTAAGAGTAGAGACCTGTGTGTCGTCCTCGTCATTCCAGTGAAGGTTAAAGTCACCAAGAAAGATCCCATTGGGGTGTAGCATGGAATGTATTGTGATTGTTTCCATTACCTGTTCAATGAACAGATGGTTGTCTCCTGGAGGGTGATAAAAGAGGTGCACTTTGGCTAGTGATTTCTCTGCTGTGTAGATTTCTGCACCCATGTATTCGCAGGATGTGAGATTGTCTACAGGCTACAGGGAAGGTTTTGACTTGAAAAGAGTTCTCTTGAATGATTGCAATCCCTCCTCCCGGTTGATGTTGTCTGTCGAGGTGTTGTATGGTGTAATTTGGAGGAACGAGTAAGTCGAGCATCGGAGCGGACCATTGATTTAGCCAGGTTTCTGTCAGGAAAAGAATATCCAAATTATGGTGAACAATGGTTTCGGCAATGTCTGTGGCATGTTTGATCGCGGATCTGCAGTTTAGTAACATACATTTGATGGTTGGTTTTGGATGTGACGGGGATTGGGATTTAGTTCTCTTATGATTTCAATTAGGTTCTCATGGTTTGTCTTCTGTCTTTTTTCTCAAGGATTTCGTCTTTCTTTGAAATCCACGGTCTGTATGTTGAAGACTTGTGTGTTGAATGGTGGTGCGTGGTCGTTGTAGTATAGGAGCAGGGTTTCAATGTCTTTAGTGGATAGCTGATTCTGTGCTCTCATGGGTCGAAGAGTGGCTGGCCAAGGTTGTGTGGTGTAGCTAAATGCTGGAAGTGGTAGGTTGTTAGCAATCGTGGTTGCTGTGTCCCTTAGGAGTCGCTTAATCTCTTGGAAAGCTAGTGAGGTTTCTTTGATGCTTGAGTAAGCTATGTTTACACCATTTATTAGGTTTTCGATTTTTCTTTCCAGCTTGTTCAGCTGGGCGTTCCAATGGGTGGCCAGATTGTGTCTACTGATCGAGTTGTGTTTTTTTTTTTAAATGAATGTGATGACTATTTGAAAGAAATGCTAGAAGATGTAAAGTCCAGTCTCCACACCATTGATTCCAAGCTGGATCTCATGGTGAATCACCTCGACTGGATGAAAGAGAGGGTCGACAAAAATGAAGAAAGAATGGATAATCTAGAAACAAGAGTCTTGGAAGCGGAAGACGGACATGCCATATCCAGCGAACAACTCCTACGCATGGATAAGGTCCTGGAAATCATAAAAGCCAAGAACAAAGACCTGGGGGCGAAATCACGGCACAATAACATCCGGATCATTGGTGTTCCAGAATCCACGAACATAGGGAGAATGGAAGATTACGTGGAAACCATGCTCTGCGAACTCTTTGGGAAGTATCTGTCCTCAGTATTTATCGTGGAGAGAGCTCATCGTACACTGGCACCCCGACCACCTCCTGGGACCAACCCAAGACACATTGTGGCCCGCTCACTCAATTACAAGGATCGGGATGCAGTGCTACGCCAGGCCTGAGAACAAAGGGACGTTCACTTCCAAGGAAACACGCTGTCATTCTATTCAGACTTTACACTTTCTGTGCAGGCGGCATGCAGAGTTCCTCCCCGCCAAATGGCTACTGTATAAAATGTATGTCACCTACGCCCTTCTATACCCCACCAAATTAAGTATCACACATGGTGGCAAACCACATCATTTCACAGACCCAAAGGCAGCTCTTAAATTTGCCAAACTCATAACAAAGGAGTCTGGATCGACTCGCGCATTGCCGCATATCAGGGAGGAAGGAAATATGGGTGACATTGAATAGAACAGCAATTCGCGAACAAATTGACTTAAACTGCAGCCCCCTTCTCAACACTTGCGGTGCGCCTGAGTGCTCCCCCCTCTGGGGGTCCCCTGCCGGCACTTGTCTATCTGACACAATGGGCGCTTCTACTTCATTATTTAAATGACCATGGAACAGCTCACAGAGCGCACTTGCCGCTTCGGCCACCCAGTCTAGTCTGGACTGGACTGGGAAGTTTGCCCGGCTTGACTACGCCTCCAAGGATGATTCCTCCACATGATGTTCAACATGGGTTTGGGACTAGGGAGGGGGGCAGGATCCTGAATGCCTCTGTGTTCGGGAGCAGAAGTGGGTGGGGGTTGGTTACCTTGTTAATGTTTGAATTTGTTTGCTATTGCTTTTCCTTTTCCGTGCTCACTACACCACTGGATTCAAGCTAGCCTGGCTGAAGAAGGGTGATGCCCTGAAACCGGTCCTAGGATGCTTGTTTCCGGTCCAGGGAGGACCTGGCTTGGCAGTTCGGGCTGGACTGTTCCCACAAGGAACAGGGTCAAGACTGATTTGCATATGGCTGGGTCCAAACTGGGGTGGTGTGGTGAGCTAAAGAATGATGGATTTAACCCAGATCCTTGTGACTGGGGGTGAATGTTTGCATTGTTCCAGCATTCCGTCCATCAATTGTTTCTTTTGCATTTGTCGCCCTAATAGGGAAGGGTATGCCCAGACGTGGGTCCCGTGCTCACTACACCACTGGATTCAAGCTAGCCTGGCTGAAGAAGGGTGATGCCCTGAAACCGGTCCTAGGATGCTTGTTTCCGGTCCAGGAGGACCTGGCTTGGCAGTTCGGGCTGGACTGTTCCCACAAGGAACAGGGTCAAGACTGATTTGCATATGGCTGGGTCCAAACTGGGGCGGTGTGGTGAGCTAAAGAATGATGGATTTAACCCAGATCCTTGTGACTGGGGGGTGATTGTTTGCATTGTCCAGCATTCCGTCCATCAATTGTTTCTTTTGCATTTGTCGCCCTAAGTGGGAAGGGTATGCCCAGACGTGGGTCCCGTGCTCACTACACCACTGGATTCAAGCTAGCCTGGCTGAAGAAGGCTGATGCCCTGAAACCGGTCCTAGGATGCTTGTTTCCGGTCCAGGGAGGACCTGGCTTGGCAGTTCGGGCTGGACTGTTCCCACAAGGAACAGGGTCAAGATTGATTTGCATATGGCTGGGTCCAAACTGGGGTGGTGTGGTGAGCTAAAGAATGATGTATTTAACCCAGATCCTTGTGACTGGGGGTGAATGTTTGCATTGTCCAGCATTCCGTCCATCAATTGTTTCTTTTGCATTTGTCGCCCTAAGTGGGAAGGGTATGCCCAGACGTGGGTCCCGTGCTCACTACACCACTGGATTCAAGCTAGCCTGGCTGAAGAAGGGTGATGCCCTGAAACCGGTCCTAGGATGCTTGTTTCCGGTCCAGGGAGGACCTGGCTTGGCAGTTCGGGCTGGACTGTTCCCACAAGGAACAGGGTCAAGACTGATTTGCATATGGCTGGGTCCAAACTGGGGTGGTGTGGTGAGCTAAGAATGATGGATTTAACCCAGATCCTTGTGACTGGGGGTGAATGTTTGCATTGTCCAGCATTCCGTCCATCAATTGTTTCTTTTGCATTTGTCGCCCTAAGTGGGAAGGGTATGCCCAGACGTGGGTCCCGTGCTCACTACACCACTGGATTCAAGCTAGCCTGGCTGAAGAAGGGTGATACCCTGAAACCGGTCCTAGGATGCTTGTTTCCGGTCCAGGGAGGACCTGGCTTGGCAGTTCGGGCTGGACTGTTCCCACAACGAACAGGGTCAAGACTGATTTGCATATGGCTGGGTCCAAACTGGGGTGGTGTGGTGAGCTAAAGAATGATGGATTTAACCCAGATCCTTGTGACTGGGGGTGAATGTTTGCATTGTCCAGCATTCCGTCCATCAATTGTTTCTTTTGCATTTGTCGCCCTAAGTGGGAAGGGTATGCCCAGACGTGGGTCCCGTGCTCACTACACCACTGGATTCAAGCCAGCCTGGCTGAAGAAGGGTGATGCCCTGAAACCGGTCCTAGGATGCTTGTTTCCGGTCCAGGGAGGACCTGGCTTGGCAGTTCGGGCTGGACTGTTCCCACAAGGAACAGGGTCAAGACTGATTTGCATATGGCTGGGTCCAAACTGGGGTGGTGTGGTGAGCTAAAGAATGATGGATTTAACCCAGATCCTTGTGACTGGGGGTGAATGTTTGCATTGTCCAGCATTCCGTCCATCAATTGTTTCTTTTGCATTTGTCGCCCTAAGTGGGAAGGGTATGCCCAGGCGTGGGTCCCGTGCTCACTACACCACTGGATTCAAGCTAGCCTGGCTGAAGAAGGGTGATGCCCTGAAACCGGTCCTAGGATGCTTGTTTCCGGTCCAGGGAGGACCTGGCTTGGCAGTTCGGGCTGGACTGTTCCCACAAGGAACAGGGTCAAGACTGATTTGCATATGGCTGGGTCCAAACTGGGGTGGTGTGGTGAGCTAAAGAATGATGGATTTAACCCAGATCCTTGTGACTGGGGGTGAATGTTTGCATTGTCCAGCATTCCGTCCATCAATTGTTTCTTTTGCATTTGTCGCCCTAAGTGGGAAGGGTATGCCCAGACGTGGGTCCCGTGCTCACTACACCACTGGATTCAAGCTAGCCTGGCTGAAGAAGGGTGATGCCCTGAAACCGGTCCTAGGATGCTTGTTTCCGGTCCAGGGAGGACCTGGCTTGGCAGTTCGGGCTGGACTGTTCCCACAAGGAACAGGGTCAAGACTGATTTGCATATGGCTGGGTCCAAACTGGGGTGGTGTGGTGAGCTAAAGAATGATGGATTTAACCCAGATCCTTGTGACTGGGGGTGAATGTTTGCATTGTCCAGCATTCCGTCCATCAATTGTTTCTTTTGCATTTGTCGCCCTAAGTGGGAAGGGTATGCCCAGACGTGGGTCCCGTGCTCACTACACCACTGGATTCAAGCTAGCCTGGCTGAAGAAGGGTGATGCCCTGAAACCGGTCCTAGGATGCTTGTTTCCGGTCCAGGGAGGACCTGGCTTGCCAGTTCGGGCTGGACTGTTCCCACAAGGAACAGGGTCAAGACTGATTTGCATATGGCTGGGTCCAAACTGGGGTGGTGTGGTGAGCTAAAGAATGATGGATTTAACCCAGATCCTTGTGACTGGGGGTGAATGTTTGCATTGTCCAGCATTCCGTCCATCAATTGTTTCTTTTGCATTGCTTTTCCTTCCAGCAGATCTTCTGCATGTGTTTTAACAACACTGCCTCACTTGGGCCAGATATCTCGTATACTCTTGCTGAATCAACACACTATCCCAGCGCTGCACAGCTGAACTTTTTCCCCATCTAGTCCTCGCGTCGCAATGGACGAACGAGGTGTCACATATACATCTGCTCTTTCTGTTCATGTATCAGTATGAATGCTACAAAGCGGTCCCTTACCTGCCACATGAGGAGACTTAACAAGCGCAAAGCAAAGCTTGTCCAAGTCTACATAACCCGACACCAGGTGGATATATATGTTTTCTTCAAGAATTACACCTCACATTCTCAACTGCCTCTCGCCTAAAAGCGGGCTGGTGCACAGACACATGCCGCACTCTACTCCAACTACGTATGCCGGACTGCCATTCTGCTACGCAGGGGCACACCATGGCATTCGACCCACATCATAAACGACAGACGGTCGGTTCACAATTGTAGCTGTCGTCCTGCACCAACGCCCGGTGACACACTTATCAGTTTATGGTTCCAATCACGGCAGTTCAGATTTCTTTGTGACAGTGTGGCACTGTATCGCTGACATGGAGTCAGGTACGATTATAGGGGGGAGGGGGGAGATTTCAATGTCATACTCGACCCGGCACTGTACTGCTCTGGCTCGTCATGACGACTGCATCGTGGCGCAGCCGCACAATTGCACACCATTATGACGGATAATTCCCTTGTAGACGCCTGGCGATACCATCATGGGCAAGACATGGAGGGTACATGCTTCACATCAGGTACGTGGTCCCGTTTAGATTGCTGGCTGATCTCACGCAATACATTCACATGAACAACTGAGGTCTCCCACTTCTCCAGAACCTGATCAGATCATGCTCCTGTCCTTATCAAATTTGCTTTTCCGTTAACTGTACCACGCACATTCACGTGGCGGCTCCTGCCCGGTGCTTTTCGTGACACTGTTTTACATGCTGAGGTGCATGCAGCCATTCTAGAGTTCTTTAAAAATCAACAAAGACTCCGTCTCCTCCCCTTCGGTACTATGGGAAGCCTTTAAAGCTATGATTTGGGGAGTGTGCATCGCTAAGCAGGCGGGCGTCTTTAGAGCAATCAGAACGTGTCTGGGGACACTGTAGGGTCGACTTCGAACACTAGAACTAGACTACTGTGTGTCTAAATCCCCTTCCGCTATGGCACAGTTTCGGGAAACACTCAGCAAATACAACGACAAGGCGGTGCAGGAGCTCAGCTTCTGTGCTCGTGACGCGGTGGCCCGTAGATACGGCGAGGGGGACAGCCCTGGGAGAACACTTGCATGCATGCTCCGACGACCTCAGGACTCTGAATATGCGATTGAACTTAGACGAGCGGCACACCGCACCTGAAGTTCTACTTCGCACTATGACCTCATTCTATGCCGACCTCTATTGCACTACTGTTACCCCATGCCCAACCGGGATCCAAAATTATTTGGACACATTACAATTACTCTGGCTGGACTACTCGCGCCGGGCATTTCTCGACTCCCCCTTCACTGAGGAGTCGATCATGCTGGTTAAACAGGGCCTGACTGGTGACAAGGCACCGGACCTGGACGGCCTGACTGCCTCCTTCTACAAAGAATTTGCTCCTCTGCTGATACTACACTTACAGGCTATGTTTGAGGCCTCTCTCTCTGCCGGTGAGCTTCCCCCAAAGCTCTGCGAGGCAGCCATCGTCACCATTCTTAAACCAGATAAACCAGCCAACCGTTGCGATTCCTATCGGCCGTTATCTATGATCAACGTAGATAACAAGATCCATGCTAAATTACTTGCCAACTGCTAACTCGCGCTCCTATCTGACTTCGCCTGGACCAATCAGGCTTTGTCCCCGGTCGATCCACTGCACACAACCTGCGCACCCTCTTATCTGTGATACACAGCAGAGAACCCAGTCTTCCTGAGCGTCTCCTTGACGCCACAAAAGCGTTTGACTCGCTGGAGTGGCCATATTTATTCCTTCTCCTTCCTTGTCTCAGCTTAAGCCCCAAGATTGTCCGCCTCATTCAATTATTATATACATCTCCAATGGCCAGACTTCTCCTCAATGACATACTATGCGATCCATTCCCGATAACAAGAGGCACTCTACAGGGTTGCCCTCTATCGCCTTTCCTATTCGCGATAGCCATGGAGCCGCTGGCAGCAAGATTGCGTCAACACCACACGCACCGGGGTTTAAATTTTAAGGTGTGTAATCACTTCATATCTATGTATGCGGACGATATTGCTCTATATATTCACAACCCTCAATCCAATCTCGATCTCATTATACTGGAAGTTATACGTTTTGGTGGATACTCCGGTATATGCATTAATTGGGCCAAATTCACACGGTTTCCATTAACAGATACAACTGCGCGGGTGACATCAGAATTTCCACTGCAATGGGCGCTGGAGCCGGTACTCTATCTAGGAATCTGGTTGAGTAGAGACGTTGAGGAACTATGGAGGATAAACTTTGGAAGGGCCATGACCTGGCTCGAAGAGAAAAATTCCTTCATGGAACAGACTCTCCCTTTCCTTAACAGGACGTCTGGCGATAGCCAAGATGATAATACTACCCACATTTCTTTATCTCTTCAGTAATGTGCCCATTCTCCTCACTGCTTCTTTTTTCAAGCGCTTGCACTCCAATCTCATATAACTTGCTTGGGCTGGCAAGCAACCTCGCATAGCGTGGGAAAACCTTACACTCCCCTTCTTTCAAGGTGGCCTAGGCGCACCCGACTTGCACCTCTACGCACTATGTGCCCAGGCTCACTACCTACACTACTGGCTATATTCAATAACTTTTCAGCCTCACACAGCAGTGGAAGCTGACGCCGCTTCCCCTTGGCCATTAAACACTGCACTATACCAGCGTTATAAAACTCCACGTAAAATAGTTGACACAGTGGAGTTGTGCGATTGGCGTGGAAAGGCATGCACCACCATGCTAAACTCACTGTTCTGTATGCCCCACCCATCCCGCTAGCTTGGAACCCATTACTCCCCCGCATTACAAGCCACTTGCGGTAGAACACGCGCCCATCAGAGGCACTTGCTCACCTTTGCTGACTTATACCCGGATGGCATTTTTTATTCCTCGTTTTGACTCCATTGACGATTCCGCCATCACTGTGCTGGACGCTATATCAGCAACTTCGTGCCACATGCTGAACACTTCACACCACTTTCCCTGAACCACTGCCACAGCTACATGCACTTGAGCATATGCTAAGTAAACCCTACTCTCGCAAACTAATCACCAGACTTTGCAATATTATGCAAAACACCTATTCGCAGCCCAAACGCTTGCACAATCTGGGAAGGTGACCTGGGAGTCCCAATAACAGAGGAACAATGGAAAAAATGTTGCGCACAAATGACTGCTCTCTCCCCTAACTATAGATTGCGGCTCATTCATTTTAAATTTCTACACCAGATATACCGCACACCAGCGTAACTACAACGAATGGGGCTGGCACCAGATGCACACTTTAAGAGATGCATGGCCCTGCACACCACTTTCATGCACCTGGCATGCACTTGTCCTTCAATTGGAAAATACTGGCAAGCCGTACTTCACACTCTTGAACAGATTCTGAGCCACAGAGTATCCCACACACTACTATTATGCCTCTTAGGCTAAATGCAAGACTTTCCACCAGAAACCAGCCGATTGACGGCCATGCTACTTCTACTCGCAAAACGCCGTATCAATATGCACTGAGGGCAGAAGCCAGCGCCCAAAATTGAGTCCTGGATGCAGGAAGCGATATACTGTCAGGAACAGCTTGCCTCTTACTGGGAGCAAATGCCCCCACCATCCTGGCCCAATGGTATTTGGGAACCTTTCTTAATATATTTTCCTACACAAGACCCTGCTCCTAGACAAATAGACACTGCACGCTCCCCTACAGGTAGTTAGATCCCTAGGCCGAATTAATACATCCTACATGACCTCGCCTGGATGTGTCACTAAGGTCCATCCATGGACATGCCACTGCCCTATTTCTTCTTCTAATGCAACGCCGCCCATCTGAGGGCGATGAATGTCCATTTTTTCATCTTTTTGTATTAGCTGTTCAATTATGCTATTCAGTTTTACCATCTGTGCAATATGGGGTGCCCAAATGTGATATTTTCTCTACATCTGCTCCCTGCCCTTCTCTTTCTCTTTATTCTCCCTTCCCCTTCTTTCACCTTTGTCCTCTAATGCTATGTTGTTTCCTTTCTTCTACTCTCCCCCTTTTCCTCTTTTAATGCGAGGACGCACAAACGTATACAATATCATTATTTGCAGCATCTCTGTATCCCTATTTTCGCTTGTACTTTTGCTCTAAATGCTAATAAAATGTAATTTAAAAAAATAAAACTATTGCCAATTTTAATTGACTCGCACTGACAGGCAGTCATTTGCCATCAGACTTGACTATGTAAAAGGCTTTGAAAATGTAACTGAATTCAAATATCTCTTTCCTCTCAGTACAACATATAATGCGATATTGGGATAAACCTTTCCCATATAACTCATGCCAGTGTTTGGGAATCCGAATTTCACACAATCTCTCTCAGGTAATAGCTAGAATGCCTGTAGAAAAGGGCTCTAGGCTCTGTTACAGATGTACACAGGAGGGCAAGAGAGAATCTGAGAACTGTAGAATCGAAATCAATCAATCTGTATGCGATTTCGATATATGCAAATCTGTCATTGGGCCATTATATTCACATGAGAAATGGTGGAGCACACTCACTCAAACATATTAACCTGTTGGCCCTGGACTTTACAGGAAACAGGAGGAACATGGCAAACACACAGCCTCAGGCTAATAAGTAAAAAGTCAGGAAACGTGGACCTGCAAGAAAGAAAATACCAGATGCCACACCCTCCCCTGCAACAAATCCAGAACATGAACCTAATGCTCGTTCAAATCCGGCAGGCCAATTTCCTTCTCCTGTAGTAGAAAGAGTTGAAAATACACCACTTGAAGTAACACCTCATCCCACTTTAAGAACAGGGGGCTTTTTGCTGTGAGATTCTCATTTGTGTGTGCACACCCAACAAGGGCTTCCTTTCGAAAACTGTAAGAAAAGAAAAAAAAACCCAACAAAATAATGTAATTAAAAACCTAGGTGGCTTCACCGCCGAACGGAATGGATGCAAGCTAGAACAGCTCCGATACACCCCGACTTATACCGCAATATCCGCTACACAGATCCGCCCCAAAACCCAGCAAGAT
Organism: Calotriton arnoldi; assembly: GCA_963921515.1. NCBI lineage: Eukaryota > Metazoa > Chordata > Amphibia > Caudata > Salamandridae > Calotriton > Calotriton arnoldi. The sequence continues at coordinate 664,733 of CAWUFW010005672.1, forward strand.
CAATATAAGAACCAATGGCACTGGCGATCCAAATACAGGATCAAACGAACCAGCGGCGGTGGAGAAAAGAAGATTTGCGTGTTGCGGCCTACCGGAGGCCAGAAGCCGGGGACTTGCGTAAAACATAGCCGATCGCAGTGACAAATCGGAGCCGGCTCGCCGGAAACTCGGGATCAGAGGCCGCAGCCGATTGAGAAGTGGAATCTGCAGGTCTTGGGACGATCGCAGTCCCGAGACGAGGAAGGGAGCAATACTATATAAAATCAAGTGAACCCCCTTGTGAGAGCTGGGGAGGCAAACGGATATGACCCCCGACCCGGATGGTAATTGAAGGGCATGGCAAAATGAGCTACAGGTGTGCTAGGCATAAATTTGGCGAAACAAGCACCATTAACTAAAAAACAGAGAGAGAGACTGCTGCAGGGGAGCCTGCTGGGTGCAATCGCCTTCCATGACACGTTGAGAGGCCGGATGATCGGTGACGACCCAGACAACTGGTCGGAAAAGCGGGGGAGAGGAACAGAGTAAGGACTTGTGCAATCTAACTGGCCAAACTCGCCGCCAAGAATATAAAGATCATGAGGCCCTGGTGAGCCTGCAGTAGCAGCGGTGAAGGTGGTGAGTCCCACAGCAGCAGCCATAGCTATAAGGCGCGTTGAGAAGGTGCAGTTTAATACACCATAGGGCGCGTTGAGAGAGCGAAAGGGCACCTAGGATATCTGTGAGCGGCACAGGGCCTGATCACACGCAGAGGGTTGGCGGCGGTGAGCCCGGAATCAGCAAGGCAGCGCTGACCCAGTGGTGATACAGAGGTGGCACAACAAACAAACAACGGGTTAAACACCCTGGACCTGAATAACGGCCGGAATGGCGGTTACTAGACCTAAAAGACGATCCTGAGAATCCAATAGAAAGGGCGCCAATACCCCTTGCAGAGAACGCACGCGGACCAGGAGACGCACTGTAAACCAGGAACTGGCTAAAAGGTGGAAGCCGGTATCGGGTGCAGTGCTGAGTACTGGTTGCGATGTCGGGAACAAGGGGCCCTAAGAGATCGCTGCAGACAAAACTGGATAAATTTGCAACTCAAAAACCGTCTGACCCTGAAACCAACGCCAAAGGTAACGTGACAACGGGACCAGAGCGAGAAGATCAAGACCCGACCCTGAAAGATATCATGGACGCTATTTCGGGCGTGCGCACCTCACTAGAGCAAAGAATGGACTCAATCACGACGGCGGTCACTCTGATCAGAGCAGACCTACAAAACATGAAAATAGTGAGATATCCTTCTTTCCAGACTTTACGATAAACGTACAGAGACAGCGTAGATCCTTCCTGGGCATCAAGAAGCAACTCAGGGAAAAGGGCCTTAAATATGCGATGCTGTTCCCCGCCAGGCTCCGAGTCAAGGCAGAAGGTAGAGCCTGGTTTTTTGACAACCCAGACGCGGCAGCAGATTGGATGGAGGGATGGAGACTGGCTAAAGAGCATAATGCCAGAAAAGGACGGGAACCAACTCCGACAGGACGGCCAGTTCTGTCCGAATGATCTATACAGCATTTGGTGAACATGAGCAAAGGAACAATGCAGCCGCCCCGAGGCCTAAGGGAGACAGCGCCGCTGTCAGACAATACCATCAATGATCACGCTAAGTGTCTTACTAATGTTTTTGAACTATCTTGCTGATTCTTCTGTAATGTAAACACAGGGAGATAATGGACGGAGTGCTGAAACTTTTCAGACACTCACCCCCAGTCACAGATCTGGGTTGAATCCATCATCGTTCTTTAGCTCACTTTGCCACCCCAGTTCAGACACAGCTATATGCAAATCAGTCTTGACCCTGTGCCTCATGGGAACAGTCAAGCCCGAACTGCCAAGCCATGTCTTCCCTGGACCGGAAACAAGCATCCTGGGACCTGTTCTGCATTCTGTCCATCAATTGTTGTTTTTTCTTCTGTTATGTATACATAATGCGTAGAAGTCGGAGTAGTGGAACCCTCCCCCCAGTATTTTCTACATTTAGTCTATTTTTCGGGACGACAGGCACTCTGCATAGTTGGGGTTATGGGCAGTTCTACGCCCAGAGTGCAGAGGAGCAGGGAGGGGGGTTGTTGGGATTGGATTGTTCTGTTTTATGTGTTGATTGACAGTGTGACAACATGCAACACAGACAGCGGGAGGGAATCAGACAGTACTAAATCACAAAGATGGAAGCACCACTGGAGAAAAGTCTTAAGCTCCTGTCCTGAAATGTTAATGGCTTGGGGGATAAATTAAAGCGAAGTATCGTATTACAGTTTATTAAGAGGCAAACCCCAGAGGTGGTACTGCTCCAAGAAACACACCTCATTGGCAACACTTGTAAGGCTTTGACCGGGTGGGGGTATCGTCTGGTCATACATTTCGGGCTTCACTACGGGCTCCAGGGGAATGGGCATCATGATAAGGCGCTCCTTCCCTATGTCAATTGAACATACCTGGACAGATACGATGGGCAGATATGCGGCCGTATCGGGGCAGTGCGAGGGAGCAACACTCACAATAGTAACAATATATGTTCCACCGGGCTGCAAGGACAGCCATTTAGAGATCCAGGTAATATCATGCTAACACTCCCAGAGGGCGCCTATTGGTGGGTGGAGACTTCAATACGGTCGTGTCGGGGAACATTGACCGTTATCCCCCCCGGATCATAGGCCCCTCACAAAGATGGCTCCCCGACGATCTAGATGCAATGGGACTGGTCGATGCATGGCAGATACATCACCCCAGTGAGACTCAATTCACCTTTCACTCAGGGGCACATAATAGCCTATCTCCAATTGATTATCTCCTCACCCCGGCGGCTCAGATAGGGAATATAAAGGAAATCCGACACTTAGCTCAGGGCATCTCGGACCATTCAGCGCTATGGGCCAGAGTGGCGCTAGACGAGAAACGAGTGGGCAGAATAGCATCGATTAACCCTTTGTACCTCCGCAATAGTAAAGAAAAAAAATTCCACAGAAATTGATCACTATTTACGGGAGAATGAAGAATCAGTGACCTCGGCGCAGTCACTCTGGGAGAGCTTTAAAACAGTTGTCAGGGGACAGGCAATTTTCCCAGATTGCCGGGCTGCACCAAGAAAAGACTAAATAACTAGTCAGGCTAGAGGGAGAGATTCTCCATCTAGAGGAAGAAACAACAGAAACAGGGGAGACGGAAATACTCCACACACTAAAACTCAAGAGAGAGGAATATAAAGCTATAGCCACTGACATGGCCAAAACCCTAAGTAGAGATAAAGCAGGTAGATTGTACGAGTTAGGCGATAAAGCTGGGAAACTACTGGCCTGGCTGGATAAAAGAGAGCTTGCAAACCGTCTCGTCACTGAACTAATTGCAGATTCGGGGGAAGTATTAGTAGACCCGCAGGAGATAGCGAACGAATTTGCCAATTATTATTGCACCATATATCAATCCCACACCTCCCTCCAAGAAGAAGACTCTAAAGTCCTGCTTTCAGACATGACACTCCCAACACTATCGACAGAAGATATAAATTTGTTGGACAGTGACATAACTAAGGATGAGGTTGCACAAGCCATAAGAATCCTACAATCAGGAAAGGCAATAGGCCCAAATGGTCTCCCAATTGAATTGTATAAATTGAAACCTGACAGAATCGCTCCATATCTAAAAGATATGTTTGAGAAGAGTTGTGACGTGGGTAGAGTCCCCCAGGATCAGAGGGTGGCCACACTGATTACCATACACAAAGTAGACAAACCCAAAAATAAGTGTTCCTCATATAGACCCATCTCGTTATTGAACGGAGAGGCCAAGATACTGGCCAAGTTACTGGCCGCGCATCTGGTTCGGGTTGTCAGCAAGCTGGTACACCCGGACCAGTCAGGGTTTATGCCCGCCAGAAATACAGCACTTAACTTGAGGAGACTTAACGGGGTGTTGGGACGTAAGGAAACTATAAGAGAGGATGCGGTAGTGGTGTCTTGGATGCCACTGTGGCCTTTGACACTATAGAATGGCCATACCTCTTTGCGGTCCTGGGTAGGATGGGATTCGGGCCAAACTTTACCAATTGGGTCAAACTTCTATATTCGGAACCTCAAGCACAAGTTGTTAAAAAATCTCCCTTGGAAGAGGGAGTAGACAGGGCTGCCCACTGTCCCCTTTACTTTTTGTGCTGACACTGGAGCCCCTCGCGACGTGGATCCGCAGAGACCCCATTATTAGAGGTCTGAGAACGGCAGAAAACTGGGAAGACCGCATCTCCCTTTATGCGGACGATATTCTACTGTATTTGGCTTCGCCCAGGGCGTCGCTGCATAGAGTTCTCAATATATTCACCAATTTTGGAAAATACTCGGGCTATACTATTAATTGGAGTAATTTGTTGATCTATGTACTGAGTGGGAGGCTTCCTCCCCTGCCCCGAGAGTGCCCAGTGAAGGAAGCAAAAGAAGGATTCCAATACCTGGGGATGTATATAACAACTGACGCTAAAGCCAGCTACGAGCGTAATCTCCTGCCCCCGCTGCAACGAATAAAACGAGATGTAGAAAACTGGAGGACTCTCCCACTATTGCTACTGGGAAGAGCCGCCCTATTAAAAATGATGTCACTGCCACGCTTCCTCTATGCCCTGCAGAATTTCCCTAACCTAGTTCCGACGGCATACTTCAAAGCAGTAGAGAGTGCGCAGAGAGAATGACTTTGGGAGGGACATCCCCGCATATCACTTCCGAAATTGGTAAGGGGATGGTACGATGGGGGAATAGGGCTCCCAGATATTAAAAAATACTATTGGGCGGCCCACCTGACTGCCATCAACCAATGCACGTATCGACACTGGCATGACCCAGGCTACAGGATGGATAAATGGCTTCTACCGGGTGGGAACTATAATATGGCAATCTATTCCAAACCCACAATATTCCATCTGGCAGGACCCACCAGACACTCAATGCAGGTGTGGCACGACGCCACTAGAAGTATGGGCTGGGGGCAGAGAATTACACAGGCCACTCCCTTGTGGGACTCAGAACAACTGGGCACCTTACGAAAGACGAAGGGTTTTGATAAATGGGATATAATTGGGATTTCCAGGGTTGGGGACCTGTGGAGGGGGGGAGAGGTGATACCATTCTCCACCCTACAACAAGAATACGAGATGGCAGAGACAGAACGTTTCCGATACCTACAGGTACGACACGCCCTGATGACGCAGATACCGAAGGGGGAGTCCCCCGTGGAGGCCTCGCCATTGGAAGATAGGCTCCTAGATGGATATCTGCAGACAAAAGCGATATCCCTAACCTACAAAAAACTGGTCAATCATGCCCTAGACCCCTTAGGAAAACTCCGTGGGTGTTGGGAGAGGGACATCTCGGACTTGGATGAAGACGAATGGCAAGAGGCAATGGCCTCTCCCAGAGAGGTAGCGATCTCCGCTAGACTAAGACTGGTTCAAGTAAAAATTCTCCACAGGATATATATGACGGGACAGACGCTGGTCAAGATGGGCAGCAGAGAAGATCCAGGGTGCATGCGACACTGTGGTCACAAGGGGACTTTTTTACATATACTGTGGGAGTGCACATATATAGAGCAATACTGGAGGGGAATACACCTTAGCATGAAGGAAGTCCTCGGGGTGCGAATAGATCTTGATGTCAAAATATGCCTGTTGAATATTTGGGAACCCACAGACCTGAACAGTAAGAAAGAACATGGGTGACATTGGGCCTGATGGTCGCCAAGCGAAATATTGCCAGAATGTGGGGCGCAAGTGTGGCGCCATCAGTAGAAGCCTGGAAAACGGATATGGATTGGTGCATGATGAGAGAAAAGACTTTATATGTGGCCAGGGGCTGCCCCAAAAAATGGTCACAAATATGGGGCAAATGGGATGAGTATAGAGGTAGCATTTGTGTTCCGCCCTCTGTCCCCTCCCCTCCTGTCTCACCCACGATATAGAAAATGTAGTACTGAAATGTCAGTTATTGTTGCATGCAATCAAATTCATCAATGTACATATATGCTACAGAAAGAAAGTCATCTTACCTTTTATTGCTGCGATGTAAATGTTGCACTATTGTCACTAATAAAAAGATTTTTTTTTTTTTAAACCTAGTTTGAGTGTCTAAAGGCTGTTTGATCTATTTTGCTAGTGTTAAATTGTGTTTTTGAGTGTGCTTAGCATTAGTTTTAGGGTGTGTAGGCAAGGATTTTCAAGTGTGTGATAGCATTTTAAGTTAGTTAGATTGAGTGTTACCTACACTCAACCCTGTAGGTCCTACAGGGTTGAACGATCTAAAAAGAGTCCATTGGGCCACTCTCTACCCAAGCAGAGTCTGAGCTGAGCAGCAGCTCCCTCTTCACACCAGTTGTAGGCTAATTGGCTGAAAACCACCTCCCCTTCCTCTGTGCACAGTTTACGTTTAAGGTGACTTAATCTAAAGAGCTAGGGTTTCTACTGGCTATAGGGATTGGGCTCCCATTGGTTTCCAAAGTGAGGATTTCTACTGGCTATAGGGGTTGGGCTACTAATTGGGTTCTCAGTGCCCAGGTTTTTAGTGGTTAGGGTTTAGAGCATGGACTTCTGCTGGGGTCACCATTGGCCCAGGTCACCTGGTCATAACAGTTATTTAAACAGAAGATTTAGGTAAAGGGCATCAGGTTAATGGTGCTGCCTGTCTGGTTCTGGAAATATGCCCACGGCCAGAAACTCTGTTTCTCCACCTTTAAAACTCTAAGTAAGCAACCACCCATTTACCCAATCTATATCTACTAGTACCCCCATAGATTCCCCATAATAAATACACACCCCTCATATACAGTCACAAGGTGACCACAACTGGTATGGAACCACCCACATAACCCATATAGCCTCATCAACAACAAAACTAGCCACCACACAAGCTATTAAAAAACACCACATTAAAATTAAAACCACAACCCGAACAACTGCCAAACACGTCACTTTGCGTAGGAAACTATAAATCAAGGGCAGGCTTGAAAGTATGATCACCAAGTTCACTGATTGCACCTTCTCTCTAGAACCTTCAGCACCCCATTCAAAGCACCAGCCAACACAGCAGCTACAACCAAAAGCTTGCACACAGAAAATTCAAACCTCAAATTTATCTAACCCAACAATCTTCCGTCCCACTCAAGCTGCAACCAGAGTACCCCACAACCGACTCACACCAATATCCTCTATGCCCCCTGCCATGCCAGACCACACAGCAGCCTCAAAGCACGATGACATTGAGACAAAACAAACAAAACTAAAATAATTACTTTTCAACACAAGATCCATAAACAAAAATCACTTCACCTTTTTTGGTCTACTCTCAGACATTACACCAGTCCTCACATTCATTACAGAAACATGGCTCAGAGAAGACATTGAATCCAAATACGACAAAGCCATTCCACATCATCAACAAAAAACGTATTGGCATAATTGGAGGAAGCTTAGCAGACATCCATAAACATTTTTTTTTTTTAATCACTAAAATTAACACACATCAACAACCACACCATGAAAGGCTGCAAACCTTTCATCATAAGATGTTTCCCTACTCCAGCTATCACTTATTCCTTCCTCTTAATTTACAGACCAACACCCAGCAATGCAAACTTTAAAGATGCCTTACTAGATACAGTGAACAAAGACCTATTCGAACAGCCTATGTAGGACACCTTAACCTATGGTTTGACAAGAAGAATCTAACTACACTCATAGCTATCTCAACCAACCTTGAACCCTTTAACCTCCAACAAATTGTTTCCAGACCAGCTCACTCCGATGGACACACTCTGGATGCAATATTTTCCCCTTCGGACAGGCCAGAATTACAGTCAACTCCCATTTAAACTGGTGTGGCAACATCGTCACCTTCAAGATCAACAGACCTAACAATGACAACACTTCAACGACACCAAAAACAAGCATTGGCATAGCCAATAGGTCTCGCCTTTGGGGCCTTATAAGTGTTTAGCCAGAGCTATTGACTTTGCCAATGTCTTCAAGCTGTGCTGTAGAGAAGTGTGGCTGCTGTGCAGCATGCTGAAAAGTTATAATAAAAAAGTGTCAGAAGCATTTTTGTTACCTTATATATGACCAAGAAGGCATTATGTACAACTGAACGACCATATTAAAAAAAGTATTTACAATAAAAAATGTCCTCAGTTTTCTTTTGTTCTTGCAATGCTGGCAACTTGTTTCTGCCTATTCCAATGGTTGTTTGTTAAAGCTTTTTTTTGAGGGGGCATAAACAATCGGAGGGTGAAGGTTGGGAACTAGTACCTGTATTATAACACTAGCAGCGGCCAGACGCTAGGGGAGAATCAACAGATGCCAGATTCCGAGAGCAGGCTAGGGTGGTGTTGAGTGATGCTGAGGTGGTAGTGGTGGTGGTGGTGGTGACTGGTGCGGAGACGATGCTGAGGTGATGCTGAATGATACTCAGGTCTTGCTGAGTGATGATGATGTGGTGGTGTACTAGTGCAAAGGCGATGGTGAGTGATACTGATGTGGTGCTGAGTGATGCTGTGGTCGCGCTGAGTGATGCTGTGGTGGCGCTGAGTGATGCTGTGGTGGCGCTGAGTGATGCTGTGGTGGCGCTGAGTGATGCTGTGGTGGCGCTGAGTGATGCTGTGGTGGCGCTGAGTGATGCTGTGGTGGCGCTGAGTGAAGCTGTGGTGGCGCTGAGTGATGCTGTGGTGGTGCTGAGTGATGCTGTGGTGACGCTGAGTGATGCTGTGGTGGCGCTGAGTGATGCTGTGGTGGCGCTGAGTGATGCTGTGGTGGTGCTGAGTGATGCTGTGGTGGTGCTGAGTGGTATTGTTGTGGCACTGAGTGATGCTGTGGTGATGCTGTGGTGGCGCTGAGTGATGCTGTTGGTGGTGCTGAGTGATGCTGTGGTGGCCCTGAATGATGCTGTGGTGATGCTGAGTGATGCTGTGGTGGCCCTGAGTGATGCTGTGGTAGTGATGAGTGATGCTGTGGTGGTGCTGAGTGATGCTGTGGTGATGCTGAGTGATGCTGTGGTGGCGCTGAGTGATGCTGTGGTGGTGCTGAGTGGTATTGTTGTGGCACTGAGTGATGCTGTGGTGATGCTGTGGTGGCGCTGAGTGATGCTGTGGTGGTGCTGAGTGATGCTGTGGTGACGCTGAGTGATGCTGTGGTGGCGCTGAGTGATGCTGTGGTGGTGCTGAGTGATGCTGTGGTGGCGCTGAGTGATGCTGTGGTGGTTTTAATCATTAACACATACTATAAATGTAGGTTTTTGCTCATGAACAGCCTAATTTAAGAGAGTTCACTCTGAAACAAATGCACTAAAACACTTTGCTTTGATAACTTCGATCCATGCTCTAATGTTTCATTTACAGGCAATCAGTCCACCGTGCATGACCAAACAATATTAGAAATATAATTGCCACTTCAGCTGTAAAAGTGAATCAATAAAACTAGAAAGAGTACAGTACAAGCAAGCATAATTACCTTTTGAAATATGATGTATAAACAAAAAAGCAGCAACACTGTTAAACTTTGCTCTTTGATTACTGAAGTATTGTGAAGCATGAAAATCTGGGAACACCTGCAGAGTGTGAAATAATGGGGTGCCTCATTATTAACCACATTTTCCTTCCTTCTACCACCAACATAGATAGGATGAGTAAAAATATCTGACCAGTCCTATGTGCCTGTCAGCCCATTAAGCTAAACATTATTTTTGATTCAAACCGTCCGGAAAACAGCCCTTCATGGAGAAAGGCAAGCATCATAGAGACGCAGGAGAGGAAGGTGCAGGAGAGGAAGGCATAGGAAAGGAAGGCGCAGGAGAGGAAGGCGCAGGAGAGGAAGGCATAGGAGAGGGTTGACGAGGGCATTCTTGAAGCAGGCTGCGAGGAACGCAGCAGAGGTGGTCTAGAGGCTACAGCTGACGGCAATTTACCCTGGGGACCCAGATTTGAATCCCGACGTCGACGTTTGGCTCAACATCGTGTGACTCTGGACAGATACTTTAATCACCCTGTGCCTAAATGCATGAACTGTATTTGTGTAATCCCCACCTGCTGTACACGATCATGCAGATCACCACCCAACCCTTGTACGTAATGTACAGCGTCTACGGCTTCTACTAAGGTGGGAGTAAGGCATACAAAAGAGAATCAGAGAGCGAGAAAGAAAAGGTTTCTGGCCAAGGGCTCCTTAAAATCATTTTCTTTTTCTTTCAGAAGCTCTGGTAGCTAGCGACACCGAAACCTGGTAGAAAGGCAGGGTTCTACTAAGGAACCAACCAAGTCCAGGGTATGTTGGTGGACGTGGACCGCTTCCCCAACCACATCATTTGATAGGAGCAGACCCGTGGCTGGTGTTTTTCAATCAAAAAACGAATACAATTGCTGCATTTTTTTTACACACAATGCACTTCATTATTTCCTACTGTAGGAAACACAAATTATGTACATTGATCTTTTCAAAGTAAATTACACAGGAATTTATTTTTCAGGTATGAACTGTTCATGTTCAGTAGGCGTTCCTCGGTACCAAAGGTCTTCGGCAGTGTTTTCCAACAAAAAATAGGATTAACACAGTGAAGCGGGCATTGAAAATGCACTTCTGAATATTTTTTAAATGACTTCTGTACAGTTAGAAAGGTTAGAATGTAATTTTTATAAAGGTCACCGCAATATGCCACCACCTCATTAGACATGCATTGCTTTGCTAATTACAGCTTTGTTTTCGCTGCCTTCTTTCCCTAGGATTATGTGACGGCTTCTTGGAAAGTTAACTAGACAGGTTCACAATAGCGGTGACGATAAATATATCCAACATAATATTTTACAACTCTGCTTCATCTCAGCCATTTCCCTATTATGTTCTGGTAGGGAGCCGAGGAGCACCATTGCCAAGTCAATACTGCCATCTAGAGCACAGAAGTGTAAGACAGGTAAATGCTCCGATCCAGAAAACATTTAGCAGGTTTAAGGAACCATGTTAAACAAGCATGGCTACGCGGCCGCGAAAGGAATGCGAGGTATGCAGCTGGCACCCGGCCACGCTGCTGCTCGCGCACAAGAGAGGAAAGCCAGATGGCGGCCGCGCGCGTAACCGCAAGCTTTAGGCCACAAGCAAAAGCTTGTGGTCAGATTTCCAAAGCCCACTCACTAAATGTCTCGCCAGACCAGCGCATGCGCTGGCTCAGGCGAGACCTAAAAATGAACACTCATATCATAGAAAAAAACTAGACCGCCACATTCAGGGTTAACCTCAAAATGGACACCACATTAGCTAATGACATCAAAAGAATAAAAATCCAACTCAACATAATACAACGCAAGTGAAGAAAATCAAGAGATGAAGAAACAAAAACATCACGCTATGCCACTATAACAGAGCCTAAAGAAGAGCCATCAGAACCATGGAAAAACAACACTACTCCATATGCATAACTGAAGCAGATTGCCCTTCTAAGGAACTCCATAAAATTCTAGTGGGATTTTACAATCCAGAATGACAAAACACAAAACCATCCCAATCCCAATGCTTTTTGAGACAAAATCTCCATGGGATTGATCTTAAACATTAGAAAGATAGAAAATTACCATAAGGAGAACAGAAACAATACGACCCCAACACATGATGCAACCACCATAGAAAGAGACGAAAGCAGGCGTCTACCACTCCATACTTTGAATAACCTCTCAGAAAAACCATGTGCTCAACATTATCATCACAAGCAGGATAACCTTCAGTTCCAGCACCTTAAAATATATTTAAAGATATTCTTTGCGGTAGCTAGAAGCTTACTAAACAAATACCCGGAACTAGGTTCATTCTCACCCATGCTGAAAACCAACTACATTACACCATTCCTCAAAAATAAAAACCTCGACCCAGCAAGACTACAGGCCTTTATCAAATGGCCCATCGGTAGGATATTTATGTGAAAGAACAGTGTATACTCAACTTTCAAAATTGTTTTGTAGGCTTCAGATAGTGTTCGGCCTATTTACCAGTGAAACCATGTGAACGTAATTTTTTTAATCTGATAGTCCCAGACGGTCTACTGAGAATCCTGCGAGAACTCCACAATAATAACTGGGCCAGGGGAATAGTGGACAAAGGGGCCTCTCAAAAAAACTAAATATGGAGAATTGTTTGCACCAGTGATGTGTGATGGCTCCAACACTCTTTACACTATATTTAGCCGATCTACCCCAAATCCTACAGTCTACACGGTTGTTTTCATCAAAAATGGGAGGTTCTCATATTCTTGGTCTCCTTTATGCCGATGATTTTATCATTTTAGATACCACTCCAATGGACCTTAAAAGGAAATTAGAGGAGTTTATGAGGTATTACGGAATTAATGATCTAGTAGGAATACATTTAATAAGACTACAATTATGGAATTTGGCAAAAAGAAATTAGGAAAGGGATGGACATTTGTGAGTACTCCAGTCGAGGAAGTATCAGAATACAAGTGTTTGGGTATTATTTTCACTAAATCCCTCTCCTGGAGTTGGCACACTGATGCGCTGAGATAAAGTCTCAACCATCGCTGGATTGAAAAATCTTAAAAGTGACTATGGGGTCCATCACTTCACCTAGTTCTAGCTGCATTTAAAGCTATGGTTGTCCCACAATTTTTGTACAGAGTGGAGAATCTAGGTCAGAGTGGGTATCAAGGATGGGATAAGATAGCGGGTCTGTGTGTAAAGAATTTGCTCTTCCTACTAAAATGTGCTATGGCCCAGGCAATAAGGATGGAATCTGGGTTGGAATCATGGTCCACGATTAATATAATTCTCTCCTTGAGATTCTGGGACAAATTATTACTATCTGAACAGACAAAGGTAGCATCCTTATGTAGGGATGAAATAATAAAAAGTGAGTTAAGTCGGACAGGAGAGGTTAAAAAGCAGTTGACTCTTATAGCAAATATATAGCAATTATAGCATTACTCACCTTACCGCCCTTTCAAAGAATGAATTAAAGAAGCAGGGAAATTTGTTTGGGAAATAAAGATCTTAAATATTTAAGAAAAAAAAAGGCCTCTGGAGATTTTTGCAACGTATGGGAGGCCATTACCTCCTTTCCCTCTCTGCATAAGTTGCCCGACCCTGCAATACGTATTGCAAGCTTAAGGTTCAGAACTGGCCTGCATCCGCTGCAATCGCCCCCAGCTGAGATAGCAGTTTTTAAAAATCAAGAAGGTTTATGTAGCGTGGGTTAAATATGCATCTAACAACCTTGCATGTTGTATTGGAGTGTCTTTACTTTTTAAATGTTTGTCGGAAAATTCTAAAACCAGTTTAAAAATATATAATATCGGGGCAGGATCAGCAGCAAGAGATTGCTTTGTATCCAATCTATGGATGCAATATATGGATGTAACCTGTGCACTGGCTAGATTTTTATTGGTTTTAAAAGATTATACGCCCATGATAAGTGATGCATAATTATTGGAGATTTTATCATTCACTTTTAATGCATATTGCAATACCATGCTTTATTGAACTGATATTTATGGTTTAAGGAACTTTGTCTCAAATAAACTTATTTATGAACTGAAACTTGATGTCAGACCAATAATCAAGCTGCAAACCAGGCAGAGGCAAATAGCTAGTCATCGTATCCATTTGGGATGACCTAAAACTCAGTGGGGAAAAATGGAGTGGCCGCCCTATTGCTTCTGGATTTATGAGCTGCATACGACACTGTTCACCACCACACACTACTACAAAGTCTCTATCATGTCGAAATACATGAAAAAAACCTCCAAAATGCATTCCTTCTTACCTCAGAGTCAAAGTGTGACTTACCTACAACCTTTCACATCAGCTTCCCACACCCACCTATTGCCCTGGATACTAGAACTGCTTGCGGCAGTGGATGGAGCAAAATATTTCTTGGTGATTGATCTCAGGTCAGCGTATCATCAACTGACTTTGGAAGAGGAATCTAAAGATTTCACAGCTTTTGTCACTCCTTTTGGGCTTTACAGATTTATAGGTTATCGTTTGGTTTGACCTTGGCAGCCAATGTTTTCCAAAAACTCAGACACAATGTTCCTTGAGGGTGGTGTAAGCCTTCCAAGAAGACATACTGATTTTTGCAAGGACAATGATGAATATGAGAAAACGTTGGAATGTGTGCTTCACACTTTAGAAAGTAAGGGGATGACTGTAAGCAGAGAAAAATTTATGTTTATGGTTGGAGAGATTGATTACTTGGGACATAGAATAACGTGTGAAGGCATTTATCCTAAAGCTGATTTGGTGAGTGCTCTTACTAATGATATGACAAGGATTCCTTAAGTTCTTTTTTAGGATTAGAGGAGTACTATGAAAGTTTTATAAAGGGGTATTCCATGTCTGTGGAACCATTACGGCAATTATTGAGGAAAGGTGTGTCTCATCTGGTCAGAGATGCATGATGAAGCATTTGAAAAGATTTAAGCTTTTGATTGCACAAGCTCCTGCTCTCAGCACATTTGATCCACAGAGTAAGTCCTATGTAACTGTGGATGCCAGTTGAGTGGGAGCCATGTTCAGTCAAGTGGTTGGTGACAAAGAAATGGTGATTTCATTTATTTCCAGGGCTTTGCATGGTGCAGAACTACACTACAGCACCATAGAAAGAGAGGCTTTGGCCTGTGTGTGGGCTGTAGGAAAATGTGAAAGCTTCTTATGGGGAAGGTAATTTGTCTTAGTCACCGACCATAAGTCTTTGGTGTATATGATGGATGCAGTGAGAGCAGGAAAAGCTTCTTCTAGGTTGGTGAGACATATTGCTAGATTGCTGGAATTTAATTTTGAGATACAGCATATTTCTGGAGGTAAACATGTAACCGCGGATTGATTGTTTATCCAGGTTGCCATAGAAAATCAATGAGAATGAGTGGGTGGTTGCTATGGTGGATGTTCTGGACAGATGTAAGGGCATTAGTTTGGAGTCAGAGTGGTTGAAAATGTCTGAAGATGAGCAACTGATGAAAATGAAACAATATTTAGTTAAAGGGTGGCCACCTAGCAGCAGCTTAGCTTCAAGGGGTGTGTTTGGGATGTTACACCCCCCTTTATAAATGTATTATTTAGTAAATAGTTGGGTACAGGAGCGTTCAGTTGGTTATGGTGGTGTCTGTTGGATTTCACTTGGGATTTGAAATACTCACTCAGACAAAAACACACACACTCTTCTGTTTTGGAGGTCTTAAAACACAGTATTTTGTAAAATACCCATGTTATAAGTACCCCTCACAATTTGCACTCCTTTCCATTTGCATTGGCCCTTAAGCCCCTCCCATGCCCTGCTGCTCATATAACAGTTAACATGATATGCCAGCGTGATTGTCGGAAAATCTGAAGCTCACGCCCCCTCCAGTCTTACTGACCAAGCTACGCCCCTGCCACCTAGTAGGAATCTTGATTCTGGTATCCAGAGTTTTTACCAGGTTTCTAGTGAGTTCAGTTTGCAAAATGACATATTATTGAGGCATGATCTTTTTGTCCCACCAAGGGGACTTAGGCGCAAGCTCATTGAAACTGCTCACAGAGGACATCCTGGAATGTCAGGTACAAAAAGGTTGCTTAAACAACATTAATGATGGCCAGGAATGGATGCCAGTATTGAGGGTTTCATCTATGCCTGCCCCGTTTGTGTTAATTGGGACACGTATTGGAAACAATCTTGTGAGCTGGTCAGTTGCCAGGTTATTCGGCAAGGACCTAGGGAAAAATTCTCCATTGATTTTTCTGGCCCATATAATGTCTTGGGGTGTGAGAAGACATTCTTTTTATAGTGTTAATCAACAACGTTACAAAGTGGTTTTATCACACTTTTGTGAGAGATCCTAATACTGTTAGTTTGTGTCATCTAAAATGGTGAACTTTCTCCAAGAGTGTAGCATCAAAGCGGTAAGGCGGGGCCATTATATTGGACTAATGTCAATGGTCAAGTGGAAATAGCCAACACATTTTTAAAAGAAGGTATTCAGGCAGCGCTGGCCAATAATAAGGATGCGAGTACATTTCTCGAAGAAAAATGATGGTCTTATCACAATACACCTCATTTAACAACAGGGGTTACCCTGTATTTTCTTATGAGAGGCAGAGAAGGTTGCACTGTTTTGACTCCTAACTTTCAGAAACATAAAGTCACTATGGATAAGTTGGAAGTGGTGCTGGAAGAAGTGAAAGAAAGATTGAGTGAGTGAGGTACAAGTAACGAACAAAAAGTAACATGACATGGTACATCAAGTTAAGCCTAAACTTATTCAGGAAGGAGATTAGGTACGTATATCCAAACCAGATGTGAATATTAAAGGTTTGTCCCAATTTTCGAATCCTGTGAGGGTGGAAAAATTGTCAAGCAGTGCAGTGTTATTGCATAGAAGAGGGTGGTGGAATAGAGTTCTGTTGTAGTCATTAAACCTGGACAGGAAATACTTTTCAAAGGCTTAAGCATGGATGATACGGATTTTGGTGATGTGTTGGAAAAAAGGTTCCCCAATGTCTGTGAGGGCAAGGTGAGCACCACGGAAGATATGTGTGGTGGTAAATACGGAGCAAGGAGAGAGTTCTTCAGAAAGCATGAGTGTACCCTCTAAAGACAGTGCTGTTGACAGCGAAGTGCCTTCTTATGAGACTTCTCTCCTTGATACTGTTGGTGAAGTAAAAAAAATGTTTACAGTCTAAGAGAATCGTTACCTAAAAGATTGGATAATTACATTTTGAAGTGAGAGGAGCAGTGGCGGCTGGTGACATTTGAAAGTGGTGGGCGTAAAATTTTAGTTGGCGTGTACAACGGCGAGCGAGCGTAGCGAGCCCTAACAACCTAAGAAATTTTTGAAAAAAGAGTGGGCAAATGGTGCATTTTCAAGCAAATTTTAGAAAGCAAAGTTGTATTGTGAGCCCTTCCCGCCAGTATGAATGTCTATGCATTCTGGGTAAACATTGAAGTGAGCACAAATCGAGTTCTCCTACTCCCATTTTTAATGTTAATTTACTGCTCTTTCAGACCATTTTCACCACTCCTTATTACATGACATTTTTCCAATTAATATGTGCCTCAATGTCCTTTGTTCCACCAGTGGAAATTAATCTATTTATTTTCACATGTACTAATGCTGAGCTATCACCCAGCCACTGCTGCCTTCGTTCTTCAGCCCCTGCCGCCTAAACTTTTGTCTCATCCCCACTTCCTTCCCATCACACTAAGCCCACCGCATTCTTTATTTATTATATTTTGCCAAAAGTATCTGTCATAATGGCTCCCTAATTCATCTATGGACAAAGATATTTAAACAAAATCTAGATAGTAGCATATGAGCATTTACTTCAGTCATATCACCTTAACCCCTTCCATGCTCATGACGGAATGGTTCCGTCATGAGCACAAGTTCTAGTGTGCTCATGACGGAACCATTCCGTCATGAGCACATGCTCAGGAAATCCCTCTGCTGCAGACAGGCCAACCTCCCCTGGCCTATTTTTAGATTTCCTTGCAATGACGATCGCGCGCATGGCGCGCAATCGTCATTGCAACGAAAACGAAACTGAAACTTAGTTTCAGTGCTCGTGGGGCTATCTCAGCCCCCCGAGCACCGAAAAAGATGGGAGAGGCATCGTAGGTTTCCCTAGGTGGCCGCCGAGCCCCGGGCCAAAAAGTCATGGGACCCCCCTTGCAAAACCAGGTCGTTTTGTGATAGGCAATTTTGATGTCGCCTCAATACGTTTTGGGCCCTTGCCTGTCGCGGGTACTTGGGCTTCCCACACGAGTGAGGCACCATTTTTATCGGGAGACCTGGGGGAATGCTGGGTGGTAGGAAATTTGTGTCAGCCCGGTGATGCCACAACTTTCCCACACAAAAATGTGTGAAAAAAGTGTTTTTTTCAGCTAAATTTCAGGTTTGCAGGGGATTCTGGGTAAGAAAACGTTGGGGGATCCACACAAGCCATACCTCCCTGGAATCCCCCGGGTGTCTACTTTTCAGAAATGTGTGGGTTTGGTAGGTTTCCCTAGGTGGCCGCCGAGCCCCGGGCCAAAAGTCATGGGACCCCCCTTGCAAAACCAGGTCGTTTTGTGATAGGCAATTTTGATGTCGCCTCAATACGTTTTGGGCCCTTGCCTGTCGCGGGTACTTGACCCACCCACGCAAGTAAGGTACCATTTTTCTCGAAAGACTTTGGGGAATGCAGGGTGGGTGGGATTTTGTGAATCCATGCAGATTCCAGAACTTTCCACCACAGAAATGTGAGGAAAATGTGTTTTTTTGGACAATTTTTTAGGTTTGCTTGGGATTCTGGGTAACAGAACCTGGTGAGAGCCAGTCAAGTCACCCCATTCTGGATTCCCCTGGGTGTCTAGTTTTCAAAAATGTATAGGTTTGCTAGGTTTCCCTAGGTGCCGGCAGAGCTAGGGTTCAAAAACTACAGCTAGGCACTTTGCAAAAAAAGGGTCATTTTTCACTGTGAAAATGTGGTGTGTCCACGTTGCGGTTTGGGCCGTTTCCTGTCGCGGGCACTAGGCCTACCCACACAAGTGAAGTAGCGTTTTTCTCGAAAGACTTAGGGGAATGCGGGGTGGGTGGAATTTTGTGGATCCACGCAGATTCCAGAACTTTCCACCACAGAAATGTGAGGAAAATGTGTTTTTTTTACCATTTTTTAGGTTTGGAAGGGATTCTGGGTAACAGAACCTGGTGAGAGCCAGTCAAGTCACCCCATCCTGGATTCCCCTGGGTGTCTAGTTTTCAAAAATGTATAGGTTTGCTAGGTTTCCCTAGGTGCCAGCAGAGCTAGGGTTCAAAAACTACAGCTAGGTACTTTGCAAAAAAAAGGGTCATTTTTCACTGTGAAAATGTGGTGTGTCCACGTTGCGGTTTGGGCCGTTTCCTGTCGCGGGCACTAGGCCTACCCACACAAGTGAGGTACCGTTTTTCTCGAAAGACTTTGGGGAACGCAGGGTGGGTGGAAATTTGTGGATCCACGCAGATTCCAGAACTTTCCACCACAAAAATGTGAGGAAAATGTGGTTTTTTTGACAATGTTTTAGGTTTGCAAGGGATTCTGGGTAACAGACCCTGGTGAGAGCCATTCAAGTCACCCCATCCTGGATTCCCCTGGGTGTCTAGTTTTCAAAAATGTATAGGTTTGCTAGGTTTCCCTAGGTGCCAGGAGAGCTAGGGTTCAAAAACTACAGCTAGGCACTTTGCAAAAAAAGGGTTATTTTTCACTGTGAAAATGTGGTGTGTCCACGTTGCGTTTTGGGCCGTTTCCTGTCGCGGGCACTAGGCCTACCCACACAAGTGAGGTACCGTTTTTCTCGAAAGACTTTGGGGAACGCAGGGTGGGTGGAAATTTGTGGATCCACGCAGATTCCAGAACTTTCCACCACAAAAATGTGAGGAAAATGTGTTTTTTTGGACCATTTTTAGGTCTCGCCTACGCAGCGCGCATGCCCAGCTTAGGAAAAAGACCTTTAGCAATCGATTCCCTTTTTCTGCCAAAAACGTGCAAGCATTGCATTGCTTTGAACGGCAACGCGTGCACGTTTGGCGATTCCCTTGCGGGAGCGAGCTTTCAAACCATCTGTTTGTAATTAACAGATGGTTCCTGCTCACTCCCGCAAGGGAAACAGGCGCAGGCCCCCTCCTCTCTCCCCTCCCCCTGCTGCCTCTCGTCAAACTTGTTTTTTTTTTTTTACTTTGAGCGTGAGGCACGCGCGCTTGTTTCTTTTTGATGCCGAACTGAAGAAATTTTGGCATCACTATTTACATTCGTAATAGAGAACTTTTATTTCACAATGTTTTTTTTTCTTTAAATGGTTTCTATAACTTTACATAAATCTTAGAACTGTTGTAAGGAGGACAGACTTCTTGTCAAAATTCCCGACTGAAGATCAAAGGCTGAAGCCGCACCTCCTCGATACAGACAAACTCTTCGAGCGGCCATGGCTTGACTGTAGATTTCCATGGTAACGGATGAGCAGTAGTACATTCGCTGAGTGATCCGAGAGACCCTTCCTTAGATACAAATCCTCTGATAGGAAGCCAAGTCGTTTTTGCCATCCAGACAAAAGGTCATTTGTGCGTGTTTTCTCTGGCACGAGTTGTATTTGGGATCAAAACTCCAGTGTTTGACAACACATACAGATTGGGATTTACACTTTGTTTGGTTAAAAACAACTTTACTTTATTAACATGGTGTTGGACTCTGATTTAATAGTTAACAGTTTGCTAAAAGGTGTATAGCGTTTTATTAAAAAAATTGAATGCTTAAATCAATTTAAACCACTGATATTTAGACGGGATGGTATTCCATTCCATCATTTTCCTCCTCGCCGTGCCACTGCACACCGGTAGTGTGGACACTTAATTCCTTATAACTCTAGACATTCACATCTTACAACCTTAAATTGCTTAGAAATATGCCAAAGCATTTACATGTTGATTGACTACCGGTCACTGCGTTTTGTCTTAACTGCCGATGAGGAAGCAGTGGCATTGGGAACACCCTGGTATATGCATAAGTGCTGCTTTGAGATAGTGGCGCTGAGTGTGTATAGAAGCCCCCCAAAATTTTTTATGCATTACAGTTCTTTTATTGGAATGTGGATGTTGGGTGAATAACACGTGTGCAGGGGCATAGCTAACACTGGTGCAGCAGATGCAGTGGCGCCAGGGCCCTTTGAGCTACGATAATTGCTGTGTTTTACTACCCAGACAGCAGTCAAATGGGCCATTTCCTTGCTTTGCACCAAGGCCCATGGTATCCATGCCGCACTACTGCACAGGTGTCTTCCATGTGAGGTGTACTGTTGCAGGTTAGTAGCTGGCCTGCACAGGTTGACATCTCACAGTAAGATTTGCAATATATGAATTCTCTTCCTGTGATGCCTTTGTTTGATATCAGCTGAATCATTCCTGTGGATTCCCACAGATTACCTAAGAGTTAATGCTTAACGTCAAGGTAGTCCAGTTTAGTTCCGAGGCAAATTCCATAGCAGATTTTAAGGATACCCACACAAAGACATTTGCATCCAGCAAATGTTAATGGAATTTATTTACATCGTTTTTGATGGCCCTGAAAATCTGGCATAAATACGGCACCTTTAGTCCTAAACTGGACATCTCTGCTTTAATTGATGTATGCTAAAATGGCAGACACATTTTTCTCGTATTTTTAACCCCTCCAATAAATAGTTTGCTCCACATGAGGAGGAACCGACTACGGGAAATGAAAGGCAATCAGCTTTCGGATTAAGCCAGTCCATCTCAGTCAAGGAAGTCAAGGTTAATATTAGGCAAGGCAAATACAGGAAAGCTCCAGGTCGAGTTGGAGTCCCTGTGGACCTGCTCAAAGAAAATCCTGATTAAGTGCCCCATTGCTCGCCAACATTTTTGGAGCTACCATCATTGGCCCACTTACTCCATCTCGGAAAGAAGCGATTGTGATGCCAATCTTTAAACAAGCATTGGCATAGCCAATAGGTCTCGCTTTTGGGACCTTATAAGTATTGAGTTATGCAGCACAATATCCTTGGTGCAACAACATTAACTGTTGCATGGTTAAACACTTATAAGGTCCCAAAGGCGAGACCTATTGGCTATGCCAATGCTTGTTTAGGTTTGCAAGGGATTCTGGGTAACAGAACCTGGTGAGAGCCAGTCAAGTCACCCCATCCTTGATTCCCCTGGGTGTCTAGTTTTCAAAAATGTATAGGTTTGCTAGGTTTCCCTAGGTGCCGGCAGAGCTAGGGTTCAAAAACTACAGCTAGGCACTTTGCAAAAAAAGGGTCATTTTTCACTGTGAAAATGTGGTGTGTCCACGTTGCGTTTTGAGCCGTTTCCTGTCGCGGGCACTAGGCCTACCCACACAAGTGAGGTACCATTTTCATCGGGAGACTTAGGGTAACACAGAATTGTAGAGCAACTGTTATTACCTATTGACTTTCGATGCATTTCTGCCTTCCAAATGAAAGACAATGTGTAAAAAAGAGGTCATTTTGAAAAATGACATATAATTCTCATGCTAGTATGGGTACTCCCAATTTCGAAAATGTGCAAATATCTACTGTTTCTAAACTCTATATTTTGTTCCCATTCCAGAAATACATAGGTGTCTTTCATACCGATTTTTCCATGTATACATTTTCCAAAAATAATTGCTATATACCCGGTACATAATAAACAAGCATTGGCATAGCCAATAGGTCTCGCCTTTGGGACCTTATAAGTGTTTAGCCATGCAACACTTGATGTTGTTGCACCAAGGATATTGTGCTGGATAACTAATCACTTATAAGGTCCCAAAGGCGAGACCTATTGTCTATGCCAATGCTTGTTGATACATACCACCATCTAGTTTTAAAGTCTTCTTAGAGTTTCTCATTGCTCAAATGGGTTCAATTACTGTTATATATATATATATATGTATATATATATATATATATGTTTCCCTCATATTCATTGCTTGAGTTTTGCTCGCACAAAAGTGTCACTCATAGTTGTTGAAATGTCACTCATAATTACACTTTAAATATGAAAATGTCACACATAGCAATCTGAAACCTTGGCAGCTATGGGTATCACAAACAAACGCTCACAGTACGTACATCAGGCTGGGGTACAAAGGCATGCAGCAAGGTTACAAAGGCATACAGCAGGAGTACACAGCAGGTACTAACCGGCTCTGTTGCGTCTGTGTTGCAAGTCCCTCCAGAACAGCTCCTGATAGCACCGGTTCTTCCTAAGCAGTAAGGAGCTGAGCAGTGAGGAACTCAGTGGCTGCAGATCGGGACCCATTGTGCTGCTCTGCCCAGGCCTAGCTCTAAAGAAGACTGGCGCTTGTTTTTTTAGGACTTGGACTGTTTTACGGTCTTATTGCGGTTATATTTTCCGTAGCCGACTCACGCTAGTGCTGCTTTCCCTGCTTCCCAAATAATGTCTCGAGATTACTTGCCCTGCTGGGTTTACCGTGTTTAAGGCATTAAGTTTCTCTTCTTACTCTCCCACCTCTCTCCGATTTCCCCTCCTTGTACGAGTAGACGAGTGTCCTGTTAAATTTCCTCATTCAGACATTGACACGTTTTCAGTTAAACTGGCATTTTGTCACTTAGCTTCTTTTTGAACTTGAATAAAACTGAAACCTCCCTTTCTGCCTACAAGCCTTACTTTTAAATGTGCATCTTGTTTGTTTCACAACGGGGATATCTAAAATCATCCGGATTTTTTGAGAGGACGTGTGTTTGTCAAGACTTCTGCTGAAAACTTCTTCTGTGCATCTGAAAACTGCCTGCGCTGCGGTGGGTGAGCCAGAGGGGACCGGATTGTGGGTATGCTGCTGCAGCAGATGCCCACAAGCTGCTTTTATCCATCACTCCCCCTCCAGCCACTCTGAGCTCCCCCATGCGGCGATGCCTGCAGCAGCCCTGATTGGCCCCTGCGGGTAGTAGCCATGCGGAGGTGGAAGCGGAGTGCAGATGAAAGCAGATCGACTGCCATCATTTGTACGGAGGCTGCTATTTCTCCAGGCGATTCATCGCGCTGTACTCCTGCAGCGAGGCGGTTGACGGGGCTGTCACATTGTCGAGGTGTCACCAGGGCTTTAAGTGGAAGCTTTTTCAATATTACTCACAAGCCATAGTTGCTGCTTATTTATCTTATGCAACTAACAACCATTGACAAAGACATTAGTCCTGACTTGTAGGTATGATGTTACTTGTTGTATCATATATCTGGATGCAATGACAGAAACAGCAAAATACAATTTGGGCGGCACACTATGCTAAGCACAGGTTTTTAGCTTACGTGTTTTTAAGCCACGCCCTTAATTACATTGGCCACGCCCCTTTGAGAGACCCCACAGTTTTTTCATCCCACTTAAAGCCCTGTCGCTAGGCCATTTCCGCCTGCAATGCAAGCCATGGGTCAAACTGGAGGCACGCAGACAGGGCATCCATTAACTCAAATCATGCGCCCGCCCTCCATCAACACTTACATTTTTCTTCAAGTAAGGAGGTGGGTGGCACCACAAAGTGGAAATAAGGAACACAAGGGACAATGGTTACCCCAAGAAATACACACAGACCTAAAAAAAAAACAGCTAAAGGTCATCACGTACACACATAACTTTCATGTACAGGTAAAAAATACTTCGTTTTCAAAAACGATTGTTTGGTTTCACTCCCTCCTCTTAAGTACTGTTCATCTTGTGGAGTTTACATATCAGGTACTTATCAAGAAAGTTCTGGAAGCATTTCTGTGTGCAGCTAATACTCTACACATGCCTCAGGCACATGCGTGCAGCATAGAGAGCAATGGTCGCGCTCCTGTGCACATGCCTATGTTTCAGGTGTGTTTAATAGAGAAATAAAGCATTATAGTAACTCTGGATGATATGCAGATATGCTTCGCATCAGATGTGCAGTAATTGTCATACAGTGCATGGAAACGAGTGATATAACTGTATGCAGAAGTTCCATCTTATTTGCAGGATACCAAGCGACCAAATAAAACCTGGTTTTACTTCAAACGTCCGATGATAATTTGGTCTTTTTTTTAAACAGAATTAAATGTGGTCTTCCGACAGCAATTATCGAATGATCCCTCCTGACCCCGCTGGCCTCACGGGCCTCCAAGGCCTCAACCCCAGGCCTGAGCGAAGTCTTGCCGCCTGTTTTTCCATCAGCTGTACCGGCTGAGTTTACATCATTTTTTTCTGGATACCAGTTTATAATATTTGTTTTGATTTGCAACAACGATACATCGCAAAACTGGATAAAACTGGGAAAAACTCTGCCCAACAAAGTCTCAATAATGGGCCCTTTGCTTTGAACATGACCTACATATGCTGCTCGAAATTTACTTTAGAATAAGTAATATATTCATAACAGTCTCCGTTTGATTCCGCGTGTTTCTTATCAGAATATTCATTAGGAGAAGGATACTGTAATGCTTTTTAACTATCGCAAATCAGATTTTCAAGCCATACGGGTGCAGCACTCGAGGATGGCACACGAAATTTACCCCTCCTTTATTTTCTGCTTCAGTTTGTTCACGTAAATTCGTGGCTGAACTCGAAAACAATGCCCTGGAGCCTCAGGATTCAGAACGTGCCACTCCAGGGAGGGGGCAGAATTACAGAGGCCCCCCAAGGGGCCACGTGAGCTCCCGTTCGCAGCTGGTATTAACACCTGCCTGGAAATCCAACCTCTTACACGCCTTAAAGAACAAATAGGAGGGGGCGTATTTGAAAAATTCTGATTTCACTCACGGGTGAGCCTCGCGATATTGTGCCAAGGTGAACAAGAGAGGAGCGGGGGCGGGCGAGCGCGGCAGCCTGCTGAGCTGACCACACGCTCGTGCACCATGGCCTTTTGCTTGCGGTTACCCGCACGGCCGCCATGTGTTTTCAATTATTGCGCCCGCGTCTGGGCACGATAATTGGAAACAGATGGCGGCCGTGCGGGTAACCGCAAAGAAAAGGCCATGACGCACGAGCGTCTGGTCAGCTTTTTGAAGCCCCTACATAAAGTCTTCGCCAGAGCAACGCTTGCGCGCTACTCTAGGCTCGACCTAAAAACCATTGCAAGACGCTGCTCAGTTATTGGCTCTGGGTTCGTCGGGTTCTTGGTGAACCTACAAGTCCTATATATCCCCACAACCAGAAAGGTCCAGCGAATGTAACGGTATATTGCTTTCAAACAGCTGTCATAATTTGCAGAAGTTACAGGTGAAAACGTTGACACAAATGGGTGTTTTTTTCAACTAATTTTCAATTTTTCCTATATTTAACTGTTAGTTTCTATGAAGAAACCTTGAAGGATCTACACAAATGACCCCTTGCTGAATTCAGAATTGTATCTACTTTTCTAAAATGTATAGCTTTCCAGGATCCATTATTGCTTTCATACCCATTTCTACCATTAACTGGAAGGAGGTTGAAAGTACACAAAATAGCAAAAATAGGCTATATCCCAGAAAAATGCCAAAACTGTGTAAAAATGTTTGGTTTTCTGACAAAAGTCTGCTTGTCCCTGAAAGCTGGGAAGATGGTGATTCAGCACCACAACCCCTTTTTTGATACCATTTGCAGGGAAAAAACCAGACGCTTTCATCTGGAGCCCTTTTTTCCCATTCCCCCCCCCCCCAAAAAAAATGTTGCTGTTTTTTGGCTAATTTCTGGGTCCCCTCCAAGGGAATCCACAAACCCTGGGTACCTTTGGAATCCCCATGATGTTGGAAAAAAAGGACGCAAATTTGGCGTGGATACCTTATGTGGTCAAAAAGTTACAGGGGCCTAAGCGCGAACTACCCTAAATAGCCAAAAAAAGGCTTAGCACAGGGGGGGGAAAGGCCTAGCAGCGAAGGGGTTAACAGCTTATATGTTTGTAAACCATTGTAATAGCCTGTCAGGATTCCCAGTGGGGGACCATTTTGTTTAAAAAAAATTATGCTTAGTCTGGATGCTGTTCAAGTTTATGTTTTTTATTTTTGTGGTCCAATATGTCTCAAAGAAATTCTGGCAACATTGCTGAAGGGGATCACCCAGAAGCTAACGATTTAAGCTCAGCACCGCTTATTTATGATTGCTGAACTTTTATTTATTATTATTACTGTATTTATATAGCCAGGACCGGAGTAGCGGAGTGCCTCATATAAAACAAGATTACACAGAACTGGTTAGCAGCACAGATAACACTGTGTACATGTCTAGAAGAAGCGAGATATAAACTACAGATGGTGTCCAAATAGTCATATTTGCTTTTAAGTATACTCCATAGGTGACCTAAGGTGCAACTTGGCCAATGAAATGGGTAGAGCTTTAGTTTTACTGCTAGTGGTGTGGGATCTTAACACTGCTGAGGTTTAGTGCTACTGAGTTGCGTACAGCTGCACTTACAGGCAGATCTAAGAATGATGAACAGAAAATCTACTGTATTCTCCTGTTTTTAAAGGCAGCATAGATGGTAGAAAGATTCTGTGTACATTTCACCATTTCTTGGCAATGCGGATTAATTGTAACTATTTCACGCAGAGCCCTGAACTGTGTGCCTACATAATATGCCATGTTAAAGGAAAGGCAAGCGCTTGTACGCAATAATACCTAAAAATGCAATACATTACTTTCAAAATGCAACAAGAGAACAATTACATTTTAGATTTTCAAATATTTCCTACGCACAAGTGACCAAAGATGTTTGGCTTGCTATTTGTCCCTTCACAAAGGATCGTAAATGTCTTCTCAATGCACTCCACAACAGTAAGTAAATTTCAGATTGAATGACACCTCAGAGAAACATTACTATAAAGGATTTTTCTTCCACCATCCAGGGTCCATTAGGTGCCTTATAACCGAAAATGACAATCTCATCAGCCTAACACAAGTGATTGCACATAAAATCACAATAAATACATATATAACAAATGGTCTAGCTACATCAAGCACATATATTAGAAACAACATTGGGCCCTACACTACATCTCATACTTGCAGAGAAACATTCTGCATACATTCGCCATTGTTTGATTAGAGTCAGAGTGAAAGATTTCTTACAATGCACAGAAATAATACTTACAGCGTTTGAATAAACGTTTCGTTCCATTTATGGAGGGCAAAGAAAAGATATGCGATTGTTTAACTCAGAACTGAACTAAAACATTTGGCAATGTACTGTGTCTGCCCCCCTCCCCACCCCGACATCAATCCATGCGACAAGGCCCTAAGGCTAAACGGGCCTACATAAGTTAAAAAATGCCCGCCTGGGCCTTACCTTGTGAACTGCCCAACTCCCGCCGAGTTCAAAGTAGTCATAGTCCCACTGTCCTAGTACTCTTCCGGACAGCAACCTGCAGCAGTACAGTGCTGTGCGCAGCGGCAAGCAACCAGGACTAGCTCAGCTGCTGCCGGCACTTCAGTAATGTAATATTGAATCCGATTCGGATCGACTGCCTCGGGCCCTGGCATCGGCTCCAAAAACCATGCAGTCTGACCGAATGTCTGACTCAAGTGACGCAGCACAGCTGCCAAGGTTTCAGATTGCTATTTGTGACATTTTCATAATTTCAGTGTAATTATGAGTGACATTTCAACAACTATGAGTGACACATTCTCATGAGCACAATCAAGCAATGAAGACGAGGGAAACCTATAAATATCAGAAATTACGCCCATCTGAGCAACGAGAAACTCTAAGATCTTACAACTGCTGCAAAGCGCCA
Source organism: Calotriton arnoldi (assembly GCA_963921515.1). Classification (NCBI taxonomy): domain Eukaryota; kingdom Metazoa; phylum Chordata; class Amphibia; order Caudata; family Salamandridae; genus Calotriton; species Calotriton arnoldi. The sequence continues at coordinate 692,989 of CAWUFW010005672.1, forward strand.
GAAATGGAAGGGCACTAGGATGTGAGAGAGGCCCCAGCGTGGAGCCTGAGCCTGCCTCACTGAAGCTGAACTCAACTTTGCGCAGACTGCAGACAGTGACTGCAATGCAGAGCTCAGCTGTACCTTTGCTTACAGTAACAGGGCTGAATGATGACATGTACTCCCCTAAAAGTAAATTAATAGGTAAAAGATGTGCGACAACATGACACTGCAGCATTGTTATCCTTTAGAAGCTAAGGGGGGGAAGTGGCTAACAGACAAACATGGCATACACAAATTAGGGAGGCTCTCCCTCTGCGCCCTTAATATTTGACCACATCTGCCCTGTAGAGACACACAAGGAACTGCAAAGACGCAGCATATAACTGCGAAAGATGAAGAAAACACAAACTGGCAAGTTTTGAACCATAGTGCACCTGAGGGATGAAGATTTGGAGGCTCGGAAACCACAGGCCCGCCTGATTGGAGCTGGACACGAGCTGATGAGCCTGGAGCTGTGCAGATGCTGGGAGAGGTACTGAGGCCAGGGGAACATGAAGAATGGGACCTGAGGAGGGACTGGCGGCCGCATAAGAGCACCCGCTCAAGAAGAGACCACGTGGCCTGCTTCGATCCGGACCTGCTCTCAGCACCACGGGAGGTAACATATGGTAGGTAAGCTGCGGCCAAACGGGGGACACGCAAATTAGAGCTGTGCCCTCTGCAGGAGTCAATTAGTACTGGGGGCAAGCGGAACCCTCCACAGAGGCGGGCTGGCACAGGTAACTCTCAATTGGGTGACCCTGTGGGACGTGGAATGAACTGCATGGTGCAAGGGTCCAGCGGTGTGATGCAGTGAGAGGTGCTGGAGAGTGACCTCATATGCATATTGGAATAATTAGGACACACCGCGCTGGGTCCTTCACGGGCCTAACAAATCAAAACCTGCTTTGGACACGAACAGTGGAACAGAGGGCTTGGGTTGGCAATGGCAGTGACTGGCGGCCTACACCTTGGGCTGGACACAACCATCTCAGATGCATACTACTCAACACCCGCTCCGTCCACAAGCATGCCGTCGAACTCTGGGACCTTCTCGACTCAGCCTCCCCGGACGTCGCCTTCCTAACGGAAACCTGGATGAACACCTCCTCGGCACCCGACATTGCCATAGCCATCCCGGACGGCTACAAAATCACCCGAAGGGACCGCATCAACAGACCAGGAGGAGGAATCGCCATGGTCCACAGGAATACCCACAGAATCTCAACCAGCACCGAAGACGCCTCCAGCGCCGCCGAACACCTGCACTTCCAAATCCACATCGACCCCAACACCACCCTCAGAGGAACCCTCGTCTACAGACCCCCCGGACCCTGGCCACAGTTCAGCGACTCCATCACCGACATCGTCAGCACGCACACTCTCGCTTCCACAGACTACATCCTCCTAGGAGACCTGAACTTCCACCTCGAGAACGCAGACGACAGCAACTCCATCGCCCTGCTCGAAAACCTCGCCAACCTCGGACTCAAACAGCTCGTCACGACCCCCACCCACTCAGCCGGACACACGCCCGACCCCATCTTCTCCGCCAGCGACCACGTCACCTTCAGCCACACCACCGAACTCCACTGGACCAACCACCGCTGCGTCCACTTCACCTTCAAGAAACCCACCACCCGCAACAGATCCCCTACCGCAGCTGGAACAAGGTCACCGAAGACCAGCTCATCGCCACCCTCGCCCGAGACTCACCAACCGACACCAACACAGCCGCCCGCAACCTCAGACAATGGATCGACGACTGCGCCAACACTCTCGCCCCGATCAAAAAACCCTCCAACAGACGCACCGACAGAAAAGCCAGCTAGTTTACCACCGACCTCCAGGAATCCAAGCGAGTTTGCCGAAGACTCGAGAAAAGGTGGTGCCAAGAACAGACACCGGACAACGACGCAGCCCTCAAGAACGCCAGCCGCAAGCACCACCAACTCATTAGAGCCACCAAAAGGACTTCTTTCAAGGAACGCATTGACAACAACGCACACAACAGCAAAGAGCTCTTCAACATCGTGAAGGAACTCGCCAACCCCAGCTCCAGCTCCAACGACATCCCACCATCGCAAGACCTCTGCGACTCCCTAGCCACCTTCTTTCACCACAAGATCGCAGACATCCACGACAGCTTCAACACCCAGACCCTCACGACAGCCACCACCACCGCAGACCTACCACCCCCCAATCTCACCAACCTCCTGGTCTCCTGGACCCACGTCAACGACGACGATACCATCAAAACCATGAACACCATCCACTCCGGTTCACCTTCCGACCCTTGCCCTCACCACGTCTTCAACAAAGTAGATTGCATCATCGCACCCCAACTCCGGAAGATCATCAACAGCTCCTTCGAGACCGCCACCTTCCCAGAAAGCTGGAAGCACGCCGAGATCAACGCCCTTCTCAAGAAACCCACAGCGGACCCAAAAGACCTCAAGAACTTCCGGCCCATCTCCCTGCTCCCGTTGCCGGCGAAAGTCATTGAGAAGATCGTCAACAGGCAACTGACCCACTACCTCGAGGAGAACAACATCCTGGACCCGTCCCAATCCGGATTCCGCAGCAACCACAGCACCGAGACCGCCCTCATCGCGGCCACCGATGACATCAGGACCTTATTGGACAACGGCGAAACCGCGGCCCTCATCCTCCTGGACCTCTCGCCCGCCTTCGACACCGTCTGCCACCACACCCTACACACACGCCTCCACGACGCAGGGATCCGCGACAAAGGCCTGGACTGGATCACCTCCTTCCTCACCGACAGAACCCAGAGGGTCCGCCTCCCCCATTCCGATCTGAAGCCACCAAGATCTCCTGCGGCGTGCCCCAAGGATCATCCCTCAGCCCAACCCTCTTCAACGTCTACATGGCACCGCTCGCCAACATCGTCCGCTCACACAACCTCAACATCATCTCCTATGCCGACGACACACAGCTGATCCTCTCACTCACCAAGGACCCCGCCACCGCCAAAACCAACTTCCACGAAGGAATGAAGGCGTCGCCGACTGGATGAAGAACAGTCACTTGAAACTCAACTCAGACAAGACAGAGGTCCTCATCCTCGGCTGCACCCCCTCCGCCTGGGATGACTCTTGGTGGCCGGCCGCTCTGGGAACCGCCCCGCAGCCCACCGACCACGCACGCAACCTGGGGTTCATCCTGGACTCATCGCTCTCAATGACCCAGCAAGTCAACGCCGTCTACTCCTCCTGCTTCAACACTCTTCGCCTGCTCCGCAAGATCTACAGATGGATCCCCACCGAAACCAGAAGGACGGTCACCCAGGCCCTCGTCAGCAGCAGACTGGACTACGGCAACGCCCTCTACGCAGGAACCACGGCCAAACTCCAGAAAAGACTACAACGCATACAGAACGCCTCCGCGTGCCTCAACCTCGACATTCCCCGCCACACTCACATCACAGCCCTCCTGAGAAACCTGCACTGACTCCCAGCCAACAAGAGGATCACCTTCAAGCTCCTCACCCACGCTCACAAAGCACTCCACAACGCCGGCCCAGCATACCTCAACAAACGACTCACCTTCTACACCCCGAACCACCAGCTTCGCTCCGCGGACCTCGCCCTCGTTCCACGCATCCACAGGACAACCACCGGCGGCAGATCTTTTTCCTACCTCGCCGCCAAGACATGGAACACCCTCCCCACCCATCTACGACAGACCCAGGACCTTCTGACCTTCAGGAGATTTCTCAAGACCTGGCGGTTCGAGCAGTAGCTGCACCCCTTCCCTCCCCCCCCCTCAGCGCCTTGAGACCCTCACGGGTGACTAGTGCGCTCTACAAATGACTGATTGATTGGGCTAGGCCGGGAAATGGCGACCGGCTCATCAGCCTAAATGGTGCCGCTTGACATTGTCTAACCATGGGCCTCCACTTATACCCCATGACAACAGTAGTGCACTAGCACACATACACTACACCTCTACAGCTGCGACAACACTGGGCCAGGTCAGGTTGACGTGCGAGGAGAGGACCGGAGGCAGCCGATCTCTTCTGTTAAAGTGTTATAGCACAGAACGTTTATTATGCGATTGTGCAGACTGCAGACAGACTAGTGACGGCAGTGCAATGAATTATGCAGAGTTCAACGCGGCTGTAACTCACTTTGCAGGCTGAATGATGACGCGCTCAATTTGGAACAACTTAGTTGAGTGAGACTTACTGTCGGTCAGCGAGCTCTTGGCCTGATAGATGGTAGGAGCCAGCCGCGACGTCACCCGGGCAGCACGACTGCGGTCCAGAAGAAGACTCAACATGAGTCTGACTCGAGCAGTAGTGGCGTCGCAGTCAGTACTGGTGAAATGGCTTCCATCACTCCAATTGACGAAGACTCGCGCGCGGGAAGCACTCAGGTCGAGTCTGCGCAGACTTGATTCCTGTGCTTCCCACCCGCCAAAGCCACACCCTTTCCCAAGTCGTCCTGTAACGAGTTGGAAAAGGGTGGGGTGACAAGCTCTCCACTCTCTGATTGACGTGGAGGGTTAGCGATACCGGGCTTGAAATTAAAACGCCCGGTGCTAACTCTACCTTCACGCCATCAGGGGGTGGAGACTGGGCCTTGAAGCTAAGTCTTTGCCGAACTGATGACCTCACAAGCTTCAGGGATGTGAGGTTGCCAGCCCGGCAAACACTTAAGCTTCTTTGGGCCCGCCCGGAGAGGGAGCAAGCAAGCAGTCAAGCAGAGTCACATGACAGTGGTCACTGGACAACGGCGGCGGTGTCAGTGAATGGGCACAGTGCCCCGTGTTCTACTAGTAAAACTAGTAAGTAGAGTAGACCACTACAATACCAAATAACAAAGGGGGTATTTTTTAATTAAAACAAAATATATATGAGCATTGCTGTAATATTGTAGAATGTAACGGGGGCGGAGCCCCGACGCCCTTGGTGAGAAACCGCCACTGGAGAAGAGTTAGGATTTCACTTCTGTCAGTTCAATCTAGGGGTTTGTTTTTCTTCCCTTTTATTTTAAGTGCATTTTTTTATATAAAAAAATACATGTTGTACAGTGACCATTTGTAATGAGCATGCAAAATGTACGCATGTCATTGTGTTGGGTCACTGTGTTCTGAGATGTAATGTGTAGAATGTTAAGGGTGGTGTGGTGGCAGTTGGGAGCGGAGCTGAAGTGTAGAGGCTGCTTGTGTTTTGCTACTCATCAGTGGGCCGTATTATATGGAAATAAACCACGTTTGGTTACTTCTCGCTTTGTGAGCATTGTTTACTACTCTACACTAAGCAACACGTTCCTCCCCACAGGAAATCAGTTTTTATTTTAATTGTATTAAGATTAGATCTACGAACTCCCCATCGCCAGTGTTAAAGAAACACTGGAATCCAAGTGGATAAGTATGTGCAGGGCTTTAAGTGGGATGAAAAAACTGGGGGGTGTCTCGCAAAGGGGCGTGGCCAGTGTAATTAAGGGCGTGGCTTAAAACACGTAAGCTAAAAACCTGTGCTTAGCCATAGTGTGCCGCCCGACTGGTATATTGCTGCTTCTGTCATTGCATCCCGATATATGATACAACAAGTAACATTATACCTACAACAAGTCAGGACTATTGGCTTTGTCAATGGTTGTATAAGATAAATAAGCAGCAACTATGGCTTGTTGTATAGAATATTGAAACACCACGAAGATGTTGCTGCTCCTGCGTTTCAAAAAGAGAGGGGAAATCCAGAGAGAAAATGACTCTCTTTAAAGGATTTCCCTTCCCCTACAACGCTCACCTGGCATGACTTCATGCCATAACTTCTCCACTAGTGAGCAGTGTGAGCACGCGCACATCGATGTGCCTGCTGTTACTGCAGTCCGGAAAAAAATAGACCGCCTGTGCCAGAGCACAAAACAGAGCCCAATAGGGACCCGTTTCGAGGCCTCCTTTAAAAAACTGCCGGTGCTCAGAACCGGTGAGAGCCGGCCTACTTAAAGCCCCGAGTATGTGTGATTTTTTGGTCTCACGGCTAGACTGCCGACTTTGGAGCTGGGAAACCAAGGTTCGAGCTGGGGTCGACTCCACATCCTGTGATTCTGGGCAAATAACTTAATCTCCCCGTGCCTACCAAAAAAAAATGAATGTGTCCTTGTGTAACGTAACTGGTGCTCATGTAAAGCGCTCCAATACCTTCGGGTCGAGTTCGTGCTATATAAATCTGCAAAAAAAATAAATGTATTACAACCTCAGCAGCCTGCTGCAACCGCTACCATCAGAACCTTCCTGCCACAGGGTTCTGAAGTAACTCAATAACAGAGCGCTATAAACCTGGTGCACTGATCAAGTCCATATTGAAGGGTTTACCTCATATGGTTTACTGGCACTACCATCCCCTGCAGGTAGAGCCAAAGGAGGGCTCCTAATCCTTATATCGAATAAACTCCCAGCTGTTGTTAAAAGAGTGATCAAAATAGGAGAACACTCACAGATTCTGTGGTTGTATTGCAAAGATGGCAGGGATGTGCTCTTGGTCATTTTTTATAATAATATTTTTGACTCAACTCGCAGTAATGCAATATTTGAATTGGAAAAAGGGCTTGATAACGTAATAGGAGCGATGAACACCAATTTTGCAATCATATGGGTTGGGGACTTTAATACGCAAATATGCCCATTATCTATGACCAAAGCCTGTGGGTACAAGAGTGACGAATGGGACGACTGTATACATTTCTCACACAACAACTATGGAGGAGCATTAAATACAACGATGGCGAAATACGATCTTGATTTGTTACAATGTGCACGTGACACCAATAGCGGTGTGATACCAACCTATATTGGAAGGAATGCAAACTCAGTGATTGATCATGTGTTAATCTCTATGAGTATTGTACATTTGTGTTCTACACCAAGGATTGCACAGTTGTTACTTAGCGATCATAAATTGTATTATAATGCCAATATTGGTATGGGGCAACAAATTTGTATCAAAACAAACTGTTATTGGTAACATTGCACCGATTAGGCCAAATGGAACCCAAATAAAGTGGGAGGGGATAGACCCGAATAAAGTTTTATACGATATTGTTACAAAATGTGGTACAGAGATCTCCTACTGCCTTAAAGCAGAGGTTAACCCCACCTTGATGTTAACTAATTTTTGTAAAACCAATAGTATTATTGAAGAGATATTGACTGCCCCCCATAGGGATAAAACTACACAAAACAGGGGATGGTTCAATCATACATGTACTCATGCTTCTAAGCAATTGAAACAGGCCCTTAGTAATAGACCTAGGAATACAGAGTTAATCAAAAATTTAAGATTTAACTATAAATTAGCCCTCAAAAAGAGGAAAAGAGAGCTTCAGGAGCAAGCGTGGGACAAATTATCCGTGGCAGCGGACACATCCAACAACAAGCTCTTCTGGAAAACTGTTAATTCATCTTTTTTTTAAAATGATTAATTCCCGGAATTATCGTCTCACGTTAGCTGTGAAGAATGGGTGTTACATTTCTCCGGTACTTTTAATCCACCTGATTATGATGTTTTTAGCCCCCACAGTCCACCACATTTTAAGTGGCCAGCAATACCCCTAAACATTACTCTCGATGAGGTAAGGTAGGATTAAAAGGTAGTAATGGAGGAAAAGCCCCAGGTCCCGACGGGGTCCCCATAGACGTTTATAAAACTGTACCTTGATTTATGGGGCTCCATACTTACCAGAGTTTTTAACCTAGCAGTGACTAAGGGCACACCACCTACATGGGGTCAATCTGTCATTATCCCCATTTATAACAAGCATTGGCATAGCCAATAGGTCTTGCTTTTTGGACCGTATAAGTATTTAGTTATGCAGCAGAATATCCTTGGTGCAACAACACCAACTGTTGCATGGCTAAACACTTATGAGGTCCCAAAGGCGAGACCTATTGGCTATGCCAATGTTTGTTTTTCTTGTTTTAGGTCCTGGTCAATGCTTTAACCTGTGATTTTGGGTGGTCTATGTGTCTGAAACCCCTACTCTGGTTATCCACGAAAGCTTAATAATTATGATAATAAGATACTAACCTAATAATAAACGACTTCTTAATGAATTAAAATGTGTAATAGTTTGATTAAAGTTTCTTCTTTAATTTTGCGTACTGTTTTGAGGTGCAAATCATCGAAATTGCTAAGGCTGGGCTTCCACTCCTTCCAATAATGACTCAGAGGCCGTTCCGGGATTCCATTAATGATTATAGTGGCCCACAGAAGTCAAAGGTTTAAGAAACACTGTTTTAGTGCACCAAATGTGCCGCCGCTTGCGTGCGTTGTTCTTTGTAAGTCTTTCTAACGGAACCGAAGTGCAAGAAATACAACTACCGGCAGGCACGTGGCTGATGGGAGACTGACGCATACAGTAGCAAATCAGACCTCTACACTTAAAACCGTAGCCTATGTGCAGCTTAATGGGCATATCATAGGTGCAGTGGGAGAGGTGTGTGCGGATTAATGCAGTATTGGTGCTGACTGATGCTCTGCTGGTGATCAATGAGGTTGTGGTGCTGACTGATGCTGTGGTGGTTCTGTTTGATGCTGTGGTGTGCTGAGTGATGCTCTAGTGGTCTTGAGTGATGCAGTGGTGGTATGAATGATGCTGTGTTGGTGCTGAATGACATCTGTGTGCATCTTAAGGAGCATATCATAGGTGCAGTGGGAGAGGTGTGTGCGGATTTATGCAGTATTGGTGCTGACTGATGCTCTGCTGGTGAACAATGAGGCTGTAGTGGTGCTGACTGATGCTGTGGTGGTGCTGTTTGATGATGTGGTGTGCTGAGTGATGCTCTAGTGGTATTGAGTGATGCAATGGTGGTACGAATGATGCTGTGTTGGTGCTGAATAACATCTGTGTGCTGCTTAAGGGGCATATCATAAATGCAGTGTGAGAGGTGTGTGCGGATTCATACTGTATTGGTGCTGACTGATGCTGTGCTGGTGATGAATGATGGTGTAGTGGTGCTGACTGATGTTGTGTTGATGCGGTTTAAAGATGTGGTGTGCTGACTGATGCTCTAGTGGTGTTGAGTGATGCAGTGGTGGTAAGAATGATGCTGTGTTGGTGCTGAATGACATCTGTGTGCATCTTAATGGGCATATCATAGGTGCAGTGGGAGAGGTGTGTGCGGATTAATGCAGAATTGGTGCTGACTGATGCTCTGCTAGTGATCAATGAGGCTGTAGTGGTGCAGACTGATGCTGTGCTGGTGCTGAATCAAGCGGTGGTGGTGCTGACTCTTGCTGGTGTGGTGCTGTGGAGCGAGATAGAGAAAATGTGTACATAGAATAAAGGGTGTAGCGAGAGAGGAGAGAGAAAAAAATGGAGAGGTTGGAGAGAGAGAAAGAGAGAGGGTGTACAGAGAGAAAAACGGTGGAGGGAAAGAGGATAGAAGAAGAAATAAAAGCGTTTGAATAGAAAGAAATAGTGTGAAAGTGTGTACAGAAAAAGCAACAGAGAACAGAGAAAATTTGAAATAAAATGTGTACATATTTAAAGGGGTAGAGCGGGATACCGAGAGAGAAAAGGGGAAAGGGAGTGAATTCTGGGTTTAGAAAGCAAATCAGATAAAGGTGTGAGAGAGAAAGAAAGCCTCAAAATTAATAAGAGGAGAGTTATTTAAGTACAGCGAGAATTAGAGAGGGAAGATAGAGAGAAGGAGAGAGACGATAAGGTAGTGGAGTGTGTGATGTTTAAAATCAGTGACGAAATAACTCTGAAAAATCAACTGCAAAAATTGCTTTTCGTTGTGTGTGATTAATAAATATTTACCCAATTTTTAGAAATAAACATGTAAATCGGCTGTGCTCCCTACTATAAGATAAATAGTCTAAAATGCTGAAATAAGCCCACCATAATGTGGATACAATTTGATGACGCTACCAATACTGTTTAAGATAGTATTGTTTAAAAAGTACATGCTTTTGATGGAACGAAATGTTTGGAGTTAAGCGTAAACTGCATGGCCTCTGAGGGGAAACATCAATTAAGGAGGATGTCTCTGTGTGGCTTGTGCTCTACTGGCGCCTCGGGCTGTTTACTGCTAACACGTGGAGATTCCAAGCCATTAATCAAGCAGGATGGCTCTGTCTGCCTTGTGCCCTAGTGGCGCCTCTTGTCTGTTTCCTGGTTAACACTTGCGAATTTAGCCTTGTAATGTTAATGCTTCTAGCTATGATCCAATGCTTTGGATTTAATGTGTAAGGTTTGCTTTCTTTTAGTAACGGAGTTCACATGTAAAACAAGCATTGGCCGCGCGGCCGTAAAAGTAACGCGGCCTCGCAGCTGAATAAGACAAGCCCGGGAGTTGTGTGTGCGCGCGCGCGCTAAACCGAACACGCGAGTGGTGACGCGATCTGTGGTGGGGAAGGGCATTAAAGCGAGGCGCGCGCTTGTCAAAACGAGAGGAAAGCCAGATGGCGCCTCTGAGTAGGGAGGGGGTAGTGCGCGCAGAGGAGCCATTAGAGAACACCCAGATGGCAGCTGTGCACGTGCACGCCATCGTGAACGCAAGCTGGAGGCCAGCAAAAGCCTCTCTGGTAGCACTTTAAAAACCCACTTACTAAATGTCTCGGCCAGAGCAGCGCAAAGCGCTGGCTCAGGCGAGACCTAAAAAAGGGAACAAATCGGAAGCTAAAAACTACCGCCCCATTTCACTTTTAGACTCATCGGTAAAAGTGATGAGTAGAGTTTTATTAGCAAGATTGGAGGAATGGGTCACTGAGAACGAGATTTTATCATCGGCACAATATGGTTTTAGAAGAGGGCTAGGTACGACTGAGCAATGTATTAATCTAGAGCTTTTAATAGGTAAATATACGTGTACAAAACAAGGGAGCCTGTATTTATGTTTTGCAGACCTCAGTAGTCCTTTTGATCTTGTTGACCATACTATCCTTTGGCCAGTTCTGCTTAACCTTGGAGCCCCAGAACCTATTATCTTTTTTCTCGCAAGGTTGTATGAGAGATTAACATCCAGAGTTCGGTATGGTCAACGTGGTGAGTGTACCCCAAATTTCGCGGTCAAACGAGGCGGCCGCCAAGGCTGTGTTTTAGCACCATTGCTTTTTACTTTATTTATAAACGAGGTCGATACAGCCCTTAAGTCAGTGCAGGCGGATGCACCCCAAGTGGCAGGTCATGCTATACCGGTTCTGCTTTATGCAGACGATGCTGTACTCATGTCTAGAACCCCGGTCGGCCTACAGCGACTAATAGACAAGTTTAGAGCTTTTATTATCAGTAGGAAGTTGTTAATCAACAAAGCAAAAACATTCACTATGGTATGTGGTTTAAAACCTAAGAAACAAAAAACCTTTGTTATAGACAGCACTAGAGTGGAAACTGTTAATAATTTCTGCTATTTGGGAATAACTTTTTCAGGCAAGGGTAACTGGATGCACAAATTAACTAATGTCCGTTCAAAGATGTTAAAGAGTGCCCATGGGGTCTTTCGATTTCCTTCCAAACTGGGAGACTGCCGTATCAAGGACCTGATAGATATTTATAAGGCCAGATGTGCTTCCATTGCATTATATGGTGCTGGGGTGTGGGGTCACATTACCTATCCGGCATTACAACTAGAGGAAAATTCTTTCCTAAAACACCTGTTATGTCTGCCCTAGTCTGCATCTACTGAGATAGTACACCAAGAAGTGGGAATAAGATACCTATCAGACTAGACTGCTATGCGACCATTAATGCTCTGGAGATCTATCTGGGCCAAGGACGAGACAAAATTTACTCAGACAATTTTCCAGGATTGCCTACAATTGGACAATAGTCTATCTATCCCTTGGATAAAATATGTCACGGATCTACATAATGAATTATTTAAGATTAAGATCTACGAAAACCCAGCACATGTGATAGGTCTGCCCAAGCAGGAAATAAAGGATATATTTTTGGCACACAAAAACGCGTCTGTATGAGAACAGTTGGGAAGCAAACTACATATTTGTTTTACAAAACAATTGCAGATAGTGGTGGTTTTCAAAACTATCTGTCTTTAGTTACTAAACCCTCACATCGATTTGTATTAATAAGGCTGAGACTAGGAATTATTCATCACTTAGTTGCCTTCCCTGAAATGGAAATGCGGCCTATAATCCTCTGTCCATGTGATGAGCACTCCAAACAGAGCACTATGCACTTTTTAGGTCTCGCCTACGCAGCGCGCATGCGCTGCATAGGAAAAAGACCTTTAGCCATCGATTCGGTTTTTGTCCCAAAAACGTGCACGCGTTCCATTGCCTTCAATGGCAACGCGTGCATGTTTAGCGATTTCTGCGGGAGTGTAGCTTGACACCATATGTTTGTAATTAACTTACAAACACATGGTGCCCCTGGCTCGCTCCCGCAAGGGAAACGCTTTTTTGCCTTGCAAAAGGAAGCGCTGTATTTGTACTTGAGTTCGGCACTTCACCAAGCTTGAAATCCGGCCCAGCTTTTTTTGTTTTTGTTCTTTAAGCTGCAAGCACAGAAGCAAAACATTTGTTTTCCTAGCTGAACATGTGAGTTTAGACCTGGGGAACTGTGAACAATTGAAAAATGGAATGCGTTTATTGCATAAAAATGTGTTGCTGCGGGGTTTTTAAAGACGGAATGAATTCCACAAGCTATGCTCTGCTGCCACCTTCTGGTCAATTTTATAACAGGCCAGTCCTTCTCCCTTCTCGTCTTTTGGACCTGATATTTCATCCTCAAAGCTTTGCTGGTGCTTGCACCAGACTCACCGGCGGTGTATCTTCCACTGGTGCAGTAGGTGCAGTGTCGCCGGGGCACGGAGGCATGATAGGCCCCCTGAAACCTGATTATTGCTGCATTTTACGGTTAACACAGCGGCCAGTGGGACCTATTACTTCCTTGCACTTAGACCCATGAACTGCGTAGTTTGGGGCTGATCGTCGTTTAGGAGTCGGTCTTCCAAGAGCCCCACCTCACCTCCCCCGCCCCCAAGAGCGTCATACTGACCTTTAATACTGCAGTTTTAGATGGCAGCTACCAGGGAACATTAATGACCCTCGGAGTAAAAAACATTGTTTTTGTTTTTGAGAACTCACTCCTGCAAAAACGCCCTGCTAAAACCCCTGCTTTGATATGTGTTTAATCAGCCCATCCTGTGCTGCAAGGTAGCTGAGTGGTCTGAGCGTCTGCTGCAGAAAGGTGTTTACACCGAAATTCAAAGAAAAGCAAAACGGTCGCACTGAAACTATTTCCGCAACATTCAAATATAATGTTTCAAGCTTCTGCGTAGTTGAACATTAGTTTACTTTTAACTTTTTTACTCTTGTCCTAGTACGGAATGCAAGGTGGTCATTTATAAAGTTACGATTATTCAATGTTTTTATTGTATTTTACGTTTGAGTAACGGTACTTTTAAAATTCGATTATAATGTCTTTTCAGAACGGAGTATGTTGATTGTTGACTAATTAGATTGCGAATGCAATGTTTTTGATTAACGAATGAATAGATGATGGATAGGGAATCAAACAGAAATGGCAAACATTAAAACTTGTCATTGGTCCATTTGATGTAATCTTCAGGAGACAGTTATCAGAATTCCACCTATCTGACGTCAAAATGAGTTCCATGATCTGGTGCCAATAAATAGTACCGATTGTCTCACTCATAATTACTTATTAGTCTGGGCACTTTACAATAAGTTATTTTTAGCTTCCCTGTGCCATTCCAAGCAAGGACCGACCTTATTCAAACCTGCCTTGACTCCACGCCTAAAGTAACTGCCCAGTCCCTGCGTCAGGACGCTTCCCACGTGAACAGGAACACAATTAACCCTTCCACGTGTTGTAGCGTCCTTGCCTCGTCAGCGAGTCCACGTGGCGTAGACGCCTCGGAGCCACACCTGGGCACAGATCCCGGAAATGAATGCTTGGCTCACTTAGCTATCTTACAAGTAACAGAAAAGTAACGCAGGTGTATGACTGTATGCGCTACTTACATGTTCAAAGTTAAAGTAATTCTGTAGCAGCCACATTCTCAGGCTGTTGTAGGCACTAAGTGCAGAACTGCCTTAATCTTCTACTATTTTAAGGAGCAGCTTGTTAGAGTCTATGAAGTGGCTCGCGCTGCTTTACAAATACTTATAAACATATATTTACTGTAAAGTCACGTTGGTCACAATACAGCGCCGGGTTCGGCCTGCATGAAAACAGCTGGTGTAATCGTCGGCACTTTTTGCTACATTTTGTTTTTAGGATGGGATTCTGCAGAAGGCATTGGGCAAGGGTGCCGTTGGGATGTGGCGGACACAGCACATGTCAGGGACACGAGGGACATTGCGCCCCAGGCCCCCATCCGCATAGTGCATGTTTAATTTAGGCGCGCTGGTATCTGCGAAGACGCCTAGTGTTGTCAGAGATGTCACTTGTCACTGCAAGGTAGGGTCAGCCGCAGCTCTTAATGACCAGGGAGGGGCACGTGCTCGGAACCTGCGCAGGCCCCAGTGGGCATTTGTCCTGGAGCACAGGGGAACATGGTGCTGGGTGCAAGGCGGCCGCACTCTGAAAAATATCCAAACGAAGCCTTTATAGCGCGCATACACTCAAGGTTTCTTGGCGCTGCCAAAACATGCTGGGAAAGCATTTTAGTACGACTGGGAAATTAAACCCCAGCATTACAGAAGTTGAGGCTAGAAAACAAAGGGATTCGGATCTCTTCGGCACAGCATACTAGGATAGATGCTTCTCAGGCGAAGAAGGGACAGTGAGTTCCAGATTGTAGGGTCCAAGGGGATCTTCACAGTCATTTATGAGTGAGGAGGAGGAGTCTGCCAGGACCACTTCATGCACTCATAAATGGCAATTCACAAAGGTATGGGTGGTGCTCTGTTGATTATGGTTTGTAACAACAACAATGGTTCCAGGCGGAAATACTCAATTACAGCATAAATTGACAAAAACGAAATAAAATGAATGAAAATAACGGAAGAAACAGTGCCAGATGACAGAATTAGGCAAAAAAAAGTCAAAGTCATTATTCAGTAATATTATACAAACATAAAACAATGGCTTCCAACGTCACACCAGACAAACACATACAAGCAATATTCAGTGTAAAACAAGAAAAACAGGCAGAGGGTATCACAATCAGCTGATTGGTTCACCATTAGCGGAACCTAGCAGTCAACGTTTTATCCCATCTGCCAATCGAGCGTTGACGGCATTTCGACCACTGTGATTTAGTGGGTCATCATCAGGACAAACAAATTTGGAGCACAAAGACAAAAATAGTGCTGGCCTCAATGCAAAACTCCTACTATCCGGAAAGCATCTCGGGGAGACGTTTTGATAGATTAAATCCTTGCCCAGTTTCCTGTGCCTTTGGCTCAGCCCTTGAGGTTCCTGTGCCACAGGCTCCAGGACCACGTGCCAGTCACCGTAAACTGTTCCCATGCCGCTCTCCTGTTTTCTCGCTTACTGCCTCCCGAGCACCCGTCACAGGACCTACTTAATGGCCAAGCAACCCTCAAACACGTGCAAGCAGGCAACCACTGGCTTTTGGCCTGCACTGCATGCAGTTGATCTCAAAGGTCCTGGCTGCACTCAGGTAGACTTACTGACTTTGCCAAAGAGTCACAACACCAAAATATAATGAGTAAACCTATTATCATCTTTCTACAAAAATCACAAATATTTTTAATCTAGTGTATAGTTCAGTAAATCACGCAAAGCAATGTTAAATAATAGTGATTATAAAAAAATCATAATGTTTTAATAAAATAAAATGTCTGTCAGTCTTTCTTAACATTGTTTTTATTATTGCATTTTGTGTGCTGAAAAATGTTAAAAGAAAGACTCAGAGACATATTGTTTTCTTTTTTTTTATATAAACCAACATGTTTCTGAGTCTTTCTTTTAACATTTTTCAGCCCACAAAATACAATCATAAAAACAACCACAAAAGGGCTTGCACTCCAGGTGAAAAGCATTGAGCTCCAACAAGGAGTGGTTTAAAAAATATGGCAAGCTCACTTTAGGTCATGGATTTAACGACCCAGGGGCCGCTGGACTCCCTGCAGCCCCCAACAACATTGAAAAAGGTTTGGTGGGGCCCTCGCTATGCTACGGGCATCCCTAAGCTAAAAATATATAACAAATAAAGCCCTTGTGGGGCATTATGGGGAGCTCCCTCAAAGGAGCAGTGATTAATAAATGAGCAGCCCCTGCTGCTCATTTATTATTGGCGTTTAGAAAAATATATATTTATTGTGGGTGCCGCAGTGCGGGATAGTTTATGACCTGTTTCTCATTCAGTGGGTGCGAATTTCCTGTGCTAAGGCTATTGTCCTAGTATGAGTCTCTACGAGGTTAACCCACTCCCTTGAGTCTATGTGGCACTCCTGCTTGTTTGCCATTCTTCTCTCTAAATGATTAACAACGTCCCACAACCTTTAGTATTCTTTGTATGTGCCGCTTCTTTCAGCTTCACCCACAGGGTATTCTGTGCTGCTTGTTCCTTTATTCATAGCAGGTGCTTATACTCTCACCTAAGGGCCTGAATGAGCCGTTCTCTAGCTATTTTACAACAACGCTGGTTTAAAACCTGCAAAACTTTGCACTTCATGTTATAGCATTAATTATCATACCAGCTGGGGCAATTGTGCATGTTTAAGCTCCTCTCCATTGTTAATACTGGCTGAGACCACAGGAGTTTTAGTTAATGGATCATTAGATCATACATAAGCAATACACCAAGGTTAGCGTTGCCTGGGGAATTAAGAAAGGAAGATCCATATCTTATCATAATTGCACTAAATACAGGAAATTCATTGAGCTATTTCTCTTCATTCCATCGAATGTTTCTCCCATTGTTGAGGGGGAGAGTCTCAGGCCCACACTCCGTCTGGCTTTTCATACTAGCTCATGGTTGGGTTCTAGCAGTGGCCTTTATACTAGCTATAAGGGGTTCATGATCACTTTCCACCCTCTTAGTAACTTCCATATCCTCTACATTTCCACAACATTCTAAGTTTACTAGGATGTAATCAATTTGTGATGCCTTTCTGCCATTCTTATAAGTCACCTTAGCTGGGCTGTCAGAGGGAGTGCGTCCATCCAAAAAACAAAACCAGTAGTTTATGAGACAAGATGAAAAAGGCTTCCCTTTCTTGGTGGCCTTTGTCATGCACATCACTGGTTTGGGGACACCTATCCAATAATCCTCAGCCAGCACCTCTTCATTGACGATATAGTCTGGTGGGTAAGTGTTAAAATCCCTGCATGCCAGTTCTAAATAAGTACCGCCTCTTGCCCTCCCTTTCTCCCTTATACTTTGAATATACTCAACAAAATTCCCCTGTATCGCCTGTACCTAAGGGGACCACCTAGGTGGAATATATACATTCAAGACATCAATAATACTGACTTCTTTGGTGGCTGTAGTGAGCCTAACATGCAATAAATACATTGGAGGAAAGCCGTTTTTAGGTCTCGCCTACGCAGCGCGCATGTGCTGCGTAGGAGACCTTTAGCCGTCGTTCTGCTCTTTTTCGAAGCACATACTCGTGCTTGTGGCGGCATCCACCTTGCGGGAGCGAGCAGGAGCGCTCCACAAGCACGAGTATGTGCTTCGAAAAAGAGCAGACTGCTCTCCCAAGCGCGCGCTGCATGCCTTTTTTTAAAACTTTTAGCGCGAGGCGCGCGCGCTTGTTTTCCCTTCTTACTCTATTTGCACTGCTGCCCGCCGGGGTTTCCTGCATACACATCACCAGAAACATAGTCTGGTCCATGGCCTTTCCCCCATGTCACAACAAAAGAAACATGCTGCCATATTATCCAATAAAAATGTGTTGTACCCGGTAAAAACCTTAACAGCAGCAATGTGCCCTGCTTCATCTCTAAGATGCTTTTCGTTCCTAGGTTTGCGACATGCTGAACCAGTATTGGGTAAAGCCAATAGACATGGCAATAAAGTGCACATGTAAAGACAGGCATGCACAAATGCTGTTTGCACGTGTTACCACATTAACGCCAGATGTTTCAGAAGTGCATGCATAGTGGTACTGCAAGAATGCAAGGCATATCGCCACTGAAGCTGTTGATCACTGCTGGAGTCCAGGCTTTCTGCACATTAACTCAGCACCTGAGTGATCACCCCTATTATCACCTGTGTCCGTGTGTCCTGTAGAAAACATTTGCCCTCATCACCGTCCACCTCAGGCAATGATCGCAGTACACTACAGCTAGGCCATGAAAGAAGCTCTCTTACTGAGTGCTGTGCTATCATGGTGCTCCTCAGATGTAACAGATGGGTGGAAATTGGCTAGGCTTACCAGTAGCATGGATGGCAGTGCTGCTTAGGGTAGAGTATACATACTGCTTAGACTAAAATAGGAGGGAACACTATGCTGCCATGTGTTTGATAGAGAGGCATAGCACATGAGTTCCCAGACATTGGAGCTGCTGTGTATGTGCAGTAGGTGTGCTGGAACCATACGAGGAAGCAGCTCGTATCTGTGCTTCAGAAAAGCTATTGAGAGGGGAGGTCTTGTGCCATGTTTGGTGTGGGCGGCGCTGGTCTCCATATCGGTAAGAGAGCAGCAGTGATCCTAGAGCAGCAACTCCACCTCCTCTCTAACCACTTGGCCGAAAAATATTGCTGCAACAAATCATGTAACCATAGCAACCATGGATGAAGGCCCAAATGCACTGCGTTTCTTCCATCTATGTTGCTGCAGGGGCTCCTGGCTTGTTGGTGGGACATCTACACACTCATCCACTGTGGCTATTCATAAAACTGCAAAGCTCAATTCGCCCGGGGGCGAAAGGAGGTGTTGATGGCAGGGCAGACAGGGGTGGGGTTTCACTCACTGTCTGTGGGTGCCACTGGTTAAGAATTGCAAGAGGAACTAGCTTTTCTTTACATTTGCATCAATGTAAAAGCAATATGCTTAATGTTGAAGTGCACAAAAACACTCTTGTATTCTCTGTTTTTGCTATCACGAGTCTAAGAAACAGCTAAAGCTGTCTTAGGCCAGACCTAACAAGCATTGGCATAACCAATAGGTCTCGCCTTTGGGACCTTATAAGTGTTTAGCCATGCAACAGTTGATGTTATTGCACCAAGGATATTGTGCTGCATAACTTAATACTTATAAGGTCCTAAAGGCGAGACCTATTGGCTATGCCAATGCTTGTTACTCTTCTGTGATTTCTATTTGTATTTTAGACGTATTTATTTAAAGCCATTGTTTAAGAAACACAACGTAAGAACAACTAATGCTGCTATGAATTTACTAATTGCACTAAATGACCCTGGGATATGTTTTTATGTTGCGTCATTTATTTTAAAGTCAATTTATGTGAGAAAAAGCATTATGATTCCCAACTGATTTTATTGAAATTAATTAACTGGTTCGTTTTTTATGTAACTAAATGTGTTTTTAGCAATAGGATTTATCTGTTTGTATATATACATTTGTTGCTTTTCTGGTTGTTGTACATACCGAATAAATCTTGCTGAACCGAACCGCTATAGACGCCACACTTTTTCCCCCGTTTTTTCCCCGTTTTGTTTATAGGAAATTTAATTTTTGTTGATTTGAGAAGTTAACAAGCGAACAGCTGCTTAGTAATCAAAATGAAGAAAGATGGCGCATAATCCTCGTCTGTGGGTCTTACACACGATAGTCAACAAAAATGTTTACATTCATCAGACCAAATGATTGATCAGCTGCGAAAATGTGAGCCATCTTAAATTTGAATGCATGAGAGGGAAAGCTTGCAATCGGCCCGAGAGAGAGGTGGTAGATAGTAAAGGAGCCATGGGAACACAGAAACTAAGTGGCTCCAAAATAGAGAATGTTTTCAGTTTTCATCAATAAGCTGGTCTGGAACTTTCTCAAATACAATATCAACATTAGCCAATCGAACAATAGCAGTTGATAAAAGACCCACAACTGTAAAGACTGACCAGACCCGGAAAAAGCTACAGAGCTATGCAAACGGCAGCAGAGCAATATACAAATGCTGGGACCAGGGCTTTAAGTGGGCCGGGTCTCACAGGTGCTGAGCACCTGCAGTTTTTAGGTCTCGCCTGAGCCAGCGCATGCGCTGCTCTGGCGAGACATTTAGTGAGTGGGCTTTAAAAAGCCGACCACAGCTTTTTGGGTGGCATAGAGCGTACGGTTACGCGCACAATGACGAGCAGAGGCGCCATCTGGCTTTCCTCTCTCGTCATGGTGCGTGCACATAGCATAGCTCGCGGCACCCTTACAGCGCGTGATCCCTTTCGCGGCCGCTCACTTTCATTTTCTTCCCGCGGCCGCTCACTTTCATTAGGTCTCGCCTACGCAGTGCGCATGCACTGCATAGGAGACCTTTAGCCGTCGTGCAGCTCTTTTTCCAAGCACATACTCGTGCTTGTGGCGGCATACAGCTTGCGGGAGTGCGCAGCGGCGCGCCACAAGCACGAGTGTGTGCTTCGAAAACGAGCTGACCGCGCCCGCGCACGCACGCACCACTCCCGGGCCAGCAAACACGCTCTGCTATTTTAAGTCCCTTCTCCTCTGTTCCTCTCGTTTCTCACACCTCTTCCTTTCTGTCTTCCCTTTTCTTTGATTCTTCTTTCTCTCATATCACCAATATCTTTATCTGTGATAACCGCCTTCCCACACCTCACTTTACACACTTCCCTTTTTCCTCTTCTTCTTTCCCCTTGCGTCCCCCACCTATCATTTGTGATATCCGCCTTCTTCTGTTATTTTTTTAACCCGATTCTTATCCTCTCCTCCCCACTTATTTTTCTCCGTTACTGTGTGTCTTGCCCATCTTATTTTCAACCCTCCCCCCACATTCTAATAAACATGGCGGCCGGCTGCGCTTTCCCTTTCGTGCCGCTGAAGCCAGCCCTGGATGACTCCCGCCGAGCCCGGCGTGTGTAGGTGAATCCGGGAAGCCGCAGAAGAAAAGGACTTTCACTTTCACACGAAGTGCTCGTTTGATGTGGAGGTCTCCTCGAAACGCTCCAATTGTATTACGGTCTAAGAATATTCCAGTGGCAGATTTCCTCTACCTGCTACATATTTTGCAAGCGTCTTATCCATGTAAGTATTATGACTGCCATATGTTTCCATGAGTACTCCGGAATTCATGAAAAATTCCATAAGTGTCTTAAATTTGCTCCAAGTATAAGAATAATTCTGTGACTTTAAATTTCAAACATTTCACCCGCTCTCTTTGTGAAACAGGCACTACACACAGTCACTTGTTGCGGCAGCAGGTGGAAATGTTAGCTGACAAGCAGGCCCTGGTGTCTGCTCTTTCTCCAGCGTCACCTTCCTCGCAGTTTTAATAATCAGTAGCGCATCTGAGCACATCCGGTGGACAGCCTCGGCTCTCAGCCCTGCTGGGGCTTTGATGCACAGGCTACGCATGCGCAGAGCTTTCAAGCGTCAACAGTCGACTCCTTGATTGCTAGTGCTGCATTAAACAACTTAAATAAAAATAATACTGGGCACAGGTGACTCAGTACATAGGAACAGCGATGCATTCCTGTAAACTGACAAACCTGTGAATGCTTAGCCTGAACCTTGATAAATGCAAGCACTCTGAGAACCCCCGCCCCACAATTAACAATTAGTACAGTCCTGCTAATGACTCCTGTCCGTGTACAACAATAAATTGAAGTAAAAGAAGGATTTTGGACAGAGCCTGTAGTGCAGAAAGCCTTATTTACATACAAAGCGTAAAAACTACTTCCACGCGTGTCTCCTTATGTCTGGAGTAAATTCCTGATTTTTGGGGTATTTTCAAATAACGATGACTCTCGGGAAGCTGTGGCTCCCAGCTGTCCTAGGCATAATCCTGGAATTCTTTTGGGAATTCCATACACTCGTGCATTTACGCTGGTGCACATTTGCTCATACGAACATTTTTAACGAGAGCCCCTTAACTTGCTATTTTTGTTTTTCTTCATGTTTCTACATCCGGAAAACATTTTTCTCAGCTAAGAAATCCTCCTGCCTACACCTTCAAACAACTTTGGGGGTGTTTCCTCTCCTATTGAAATTGATTTACCCTGCCATTAGCAGGGGTACATCGCAAACGTTTCGTCATGGGGATGGGGTGACAAAACCGTAAGTCTGTGGGTGTGTGGAAACATTTCTGGGCATGTCCTCCCAGGTATGCCCACTCCCCGCCCATGGGACTCCTATGTAATATCACACTTTAAAGGAGCCTGGAGGATGGCTCAGCGAGATGAGTCACCGCAGAAATCATGCAATGCTTTGTAAATAGTGTATTCAAATCATGACCAGGCAGACTCAGCTTCCATCCTCCTGAGATGAATAGATAAAGTATAAACAAGCATTGGCATAGCCAATAGGTCTCGCCTTTGGGACCTTATAAGTATTTAGTTATGCAGCACAATATCCTTGGTGCAACAATATCAACTGTTGCATGGCTAAACACTTATAAGGTCCCAAAGGCGAGACCTATTGGCTATGCCAATGCTTGTTTTAAGGAGGCTTCGAAACGGGTCTCTATCGGGATGTTTTGTGCCCTGGCACAGGCGGTCTGTTTTTTTCCGGACTGCAGTGACAGCAGGAACATCGATGTGCACGTGCTCACTTCTCACTAGTGGAGAAGTTACGGCATGACGTCATGCCAGGAGAGCGTTGTAGGAGAAGGGAAATCCTTTAACCCCTTGACCGCGATCGGAATTCCGCTCGTATGCTGGACATTCCGATCGCGGGTGTGGTCGAGTCATTTTCTCTCCGGATTTCCCTTCTCTTTTTGAAACTCAGGAGCAGCAACATTGTCGTGGTGTCACAAGGGCTGTAAGCGAAAGCTTATTCAATATTATATGCAAGCCATAGTTGCTGCTTATTTATCATATGCAACTAACAACCATTGACAAAGCAAATATTCCTGACTTGTTGTAAGTATGATGTTACTTGTATAATTTATCTGGATGCAATGACAGAAGCAGCAAAATAAAAGTCGGGCGGCACACTATGCTAGTAAGCACAGATTTTTAGCTTACGTGTTTTAAGCCACGCCCTTAATTACATTAGCCACGCCCCTTTGAGAGACCACCCAGTTTTTTTATCCCACTTAAAGCCCTGGGTGGCTGCTGCGACTATAACAATAATGCTGCTGCAAACACAACCGGGAAAATACCTCCAAAATCACTGCAAACGCCCTCCTACCTCCGCCCCCATATCGTACAACGATTTTGGATCATTTAAACAGGAGACGCACAGCACCAATAACTAGAACGACAATGTACGTGCTTGTGTCTGAGGGCCGTTGCTGTAACAACTTTAAGACTACCCTGTATTCACCCAACACATGTACCTCTCTCGAAGACAGTAAGAAGCTGCTTAATGAACATATTCGTCTTCAGTTCCCATCTCAGGAAAACAACCGATATAAACGCCACAGCGCCACCTAGATCACGTGACAAGGACGTAATTACGCACGCCCTTGCGCAGTTCTCAACTAGTATCGAACGGCACTATCGTAGAATACTTTGGAAAGTTCATGGTGGTGGTCTCGCCGTGGATGCTCATTGGAGGAACGTGAGGGGTAGTGCGAGGGACATGCTGATTATAGACTGGTTTGGAAGAGCGCCCTCCTTTGAATTCCAGGCAGGGACACTCGTTAAAGGAATGTAATCCGATTGTACGTAGCCAGTATGTAACCAAGACGTCGTCGGCTAAACACCCTGTGATTCTGGGCAAATCACTTAATCGCCTCATCCCTTAAAACAATGACTGCGTCCTTGTGTAATGTAGCTGGTGCTCATGTAAAGCGCTCAAGTACCTTCGGGTCGCGTTCGCGCTATATAACACCGCCCAAAAGAAAAAGACGGGTCACAGTAAGCTAGGGTGACCAGATTTTGAGAAGCAAAAACCGGGACAGGTCAGACATAAAAGTAGGACTAAAGTCTTTCGTATTACTTTTATGTCGGGCCTCTCCCGGTTTTTGCGTAGCCCTGTAAATATAAATGCATGTGTGATATACACACGTGCATTTCTAGATATATCTTTATATTTTCACACGCATTTGTAAGACTACCTTATATGACATTAGCGGTAGAAGGAACTCCCCCTTCCCCCCTCTTTTATCCCTCTGCTGCAACCCTGCAGGCGGCCTCCTGTGCAGCCTGAAAGAAACGGGTACTAAATGTTATCAATTTACATGGGTCTCTTGAAAGGAGAGCTTAGTTTCATTTCTGTTTTGCAGAATGGCTTTATCCTTGTGCAAAACACCGGGACATTTATTGAAAATTAGGAAAAGTGTCAGGACACCGGGACTGTCCAGGGAAATCCGGGACGTCTGGTCACCCTAGCAGAGGTCTTCAAACTGTGGGGCGCGACCCCGAGGGGGGTCGTGGAGTCTCCAGCTTCACTTGTCCCTGTAAAAAGGCAATTGAGATCGTTATCAGCTGCTTGCCTGAATGAAAGCCAAATGCGCCTTATCTGGTAATCTGCAAGTGTAAAGGATGCTTGGGGGCAGTTGTGGCTCTTTGTGAAGACAAAGATGTATGTTTTTTTTAGTGGAAGTGCAAAGAGTTACTACTGGGCTGGGAAGTTGTTGCTTTTAATTTTAAGTGCATTTACACAGCCCTTAGTGCCCCTAAAGAGGTGTTGAAGGGACAGTTATGTAAAAAGAAAACTGCATTACATACGCTCTGGTATTATTAAAACCTACATTTTGAAAGCACCATTTTATTGTAAAACTATTCGCACGTTTTGCAGCATTCTATCTTACCCTGTGTGTAATGCAAGTATAAAAAATTGACTTACATATTCACAGTGCTTTCTGTCACAGGCTGACTTCGTAGCACTAAAAATACACATCACTATTCTCCACTGCACCAATCAAGATTTAATTCTGTGGTTCTCTGGTTACACACAGATCTCTGCAGTGCATTAACTAATAGAGGTTTCATAATGTACTACAGTGCATTTCCCGCTGAGCAATAACTTTTTAAATTTATTTTTCATTTACGCTGCCCATTATTGTATATGTAGATACCTGAAGGTGAAAGACCTAAAAAACGTACAGAATATTTTGGGCTTATTTATGAGAGGCTTGCATCACCAGAGCATCACTTTTTTGATGCTCCAGTGGCGCAAGCATCTCAACCATACCTATGAGGCAGTGCAAAGTCACCCTGCATGGCTTTGCATTGCCTCATAGATATGGAGTAAGACATAGCAGCGCAAGTCACTGCGTTGCCTTACTCTGCGTCAAGGAGGTGTTCCATGGGCTTTGCGTGGGGTTCCCATGCAAACCCATGGATTTTGATGCTGCCCCATATTTACAAAATCACGTAAACCTGGGGCAGCTCCAAAACTGACGGCTCTCCAGTGGAGGCGTAACGAGGAGACATGTTTTAATCGTTTTTCCTCTTTCCATGTGTGCTGCATTCTGCAGCTCTCATAGAAATAGGAAAACGCCTCTCAGGATTGTTTTGGTGAAGGAAGGTGCCTCTTCCCGTGCAAAAACAATTCTGCCTACGTTGGTGCTAGGCAGCAATTTGTGAAGGGAAAAGGACTGGGATGCACCGTATTTCATAATTACAGTGCATTCCTGCCCTTTCACATTGGCATAGGGCAGCGCCGCAAGAAGACTTGCAGCGCTGCCCTACGCCAATTCCTCATAAATGAGGCCCTTTGTTTTTAGCTACACCTTTGGCTACATCCCCACGCTCAATGACCTTTGGTTTGCTAAACACTGTTTAATATCATTTCCCCACCGTAAAAATTATTTGCTGTGGTAATTGGGGGCTCTTAGAAATGGGGGTCTCTAGTTGGCAATGGTTTGCACCTTTGTCCAAGTAGGGACCCTTCCTGCTAGTCAGGGTAAGAGGTATACACTACTGAAATAACCCCTGCTCACCCCCTTGGTAGCTTGGCACGAGCATTCAGGCTTATTTCAGAGGCAGTGTGTAAAGGATTTGCACATAACCAACAGCAATACACTGAAAACACTACAAAAGGACACCACACCAGTTTAGAAAAATATCCAATACTTTATATATTCAAAACAAGACTAAAACGATAAAAATCCAACTTAAAAATATGCACTTTCGGGGAGCTGGCATTGGTCGGTCCGGACTGTGGTGTGGGATGGGGCAGTGTGTCGCAAGACTTACGAGCAGTGCCCCCAAACCACGGTGCGGTCACGGTTGTCGAAGTCAGTGACGGCGTTGGTGAGACCAGGGCGGTGAAGTGAAGCGAGGCGGTGCGGAGTGCGGTGCCCACAGGTCACGGTGCAAGCAGCAGCTCGGCGGCCGTCATCAGTGAGACCAGGGTTGCGGTGCGAGATGCAGCGGTGCCCTCTGCGGTGCCTTCAGGGCATGGAGCCAGCAGCAGAGTCAGTGACGGAGTCGGTTGCTTTCCCCTCTGTGGCAACTGAAACCACGGTTCCAGAGGCGGTACCCAGAGGTCAGTGAAGTCTTTGCGGTCCCTCAATCAATCAATCAATAACAGAATTTGTAAAGCGCACTACTTACCCGCGAGGGTCTCAAGGCGCTGGGGGAAAAAAAGGGGGGTGCTGCTACTGGTCGAACAACCAGGTCTTGAGTAGCCTCCTGAAGGTCAGCAGGTCTTGGGTCTGTCGTAGGCTTAGTGGAAGGGTGTTCCAGGTCTTGGCGGCGAGGTGGGAGAAGGATCTGCCGCCGGTGGTGGTTCTTCGAATGCGAGGGAGAGGTCGGCGGAGCGGAGTTGGCGGTTGGGGACATAGAAGAGGAGTCGTCTGTTGAGGTAGGCTGGGCCAGTCTTGTGGAGTGCCTTGTGTGCGTGGATGAGGAGTTTGAAGGAGATTCTCCTGTCGACGGGGAGCCAGTGCAGGTTCCTCAGGTGGGGGTGATGTGGCTGTGGCGTGGTACATGGAGGATCAGGCGTGCGGAGGCGTTTTGTATGCGTTGCAGTCTCTTGATGAGCTTGGCCGGGGCTCCCGCGTAGAGGGCGTTCCCATAGTCAAGTCCCTGAGACTTCAGAACAGGAGGCAACAAGTAAAGAAAGTTCAGTCCAGTCCTTTCACTGCCCAAGGCAGAAGCAGCAACTGCAGGCCAAACCAACAAAGCAACAACACAGCAAAGTTGTAGTACTCCTCTTGGCAGTTCTTCCAGCTCGTCTTCTTGGCAGGTTCCTTGATTTCAGCGAGTTCTAAAGTTCTAGGGTCTGGACCCCAATATTTATACTCAGTTTCTCTTTCGGCAGAGAGTGCCTGTGCCCAGCCCAAACCAGTTCATCCTCTCTGGCCCAGCTTCCTGGCAGGAGGTGGAGACAGCATTGTCCAAGGAAAACCAGGCCCATTCAGGTGCAAGGAAATCTCCTCCCACTACTATAAATACAACCCAGGTCTATTCAGCCCAGCCCTGACTCATCCAGGAAAGGCAGGACACACCTTGACCCCCCCCCCCCCCAGTAGCTGTCTGATGAGAATGCACATCCCCAGCCCCTGCCACTCCAAAGCCAGACAGTCAATCCACAAACCCAGCAGAGGCACACAGTATGGCTAAGCAAGAAAATACCTACTTTCTAAAAGTGGTATTTTCAAACACAGAACATCAAAATCATCTTTACTAAAAGATGCATTTTTATATTCTGAGTTCAGGCATGCTAACCCCCATTTCTCTATCTTGTCCCAATGGGAAGATATGCTTATAAGATGTTATAAGTAAACTCCCATTCTATCCTATGGGACAGATAGCCTTTCCATAGTGAAAAATGAAACACACTGTAATTCACTACCAGGACATGTCACACACACCAGTACATGTCCTACCTTTAATATACACGGCACCCTGACCACAGGGGTACCTTGGGCCTACCTTAGGGGTGACTTACATGTAAGAAAAGTGAAGATTAGGGCTTGGCAAGTGGGTGCACTTGCCAGGTCGGCATGGCAGTTACAAACCGCGCAGACACTGAAGTGGCAGGTCTGATAACCCTTTTCAGGGCTGCATGGGCGAGTTGCACAATCAGTACTGCAGGCCCACCAGCAGCATTTGATTTATAGGCCCTGGCACCCTCAGTGCACTTTACTAGGGACTTACTAGTAAGTCAAACATGCCAATCATGAAAACACCAATCCATAATACAATTTACAATAGGAGCACTTGCACTTTAACACTGAACAGCAGTGAGAAAGTGCGCAGAGACACTGAACCAGCAAAAACAGAGTCAAAACTAGGAGGTCAGAAAGTAAAAAAACAGGGGAAACATGCCAAAAGATGCCAGGTCTAACAGAGGCATTTATGGTTGTCGATAGATGTTGATGATGAGGAGACCCAGTTTCTAGAACATTTTGTCAGAAGGGGTCCTTACGCCTAAAAAGGTTTGACAAGGGGGTCTCGACATCAAAAAGTTTGAAGACCACTGCCCTACAGTAAGCGCATGCAATTACGATTACAAACCTAACACTGCTCGTTGCCAGAGGCTGAGGACACAGAAGAAAGACTACAGCGACAACAGCCACCGATTTCCAAAGAATGCAGTGAGAGGAAATAGATTACATAGAATAGGGTGACCAGAATTTTAAAGCAAAAAACCGGGACATTTCCCAGAAATAGAAGGACTACAATTTTCCTTCAACACAGTGCACAGAATGACAGTGCTCCTTAGCAGAAAATTACAGAAGAGGCAGTAAGAACATACTTAACATGCCATTTTTAGAGCCAGTAGCTCACCTGTTACTTAAATTAATTGCTTTCTTATAACAGCTGCTAACTATCCCTGCTTTGTAAAACATAAAAAGATACCTCCCACCCTTATCAGCCGGCCCTCTCAAAAAACCGGGACATGAGCTTAATTTCCTGAAATCTGCCGGGACAGCTGCCGAAAAACCGGGACTGTCTGGGCAAATCCGGGACGCCTGGTCACCCTAACATAGAAGGAAGATAAGAAATAACATCCAAAGGTCTCTCAGGGTCGGATTGGGAACGCAATTAGGCCCGGGCACTCTCAAAACAAGCATTAGCAATGCCAATAGGTCCCGCATTTGCGAGTGTTCGAGCTATTGCCTTTGTAAATGACAATTGCTTTTACCCATGTGTTTTGGTGTGGATGTATGTGGCGTGGATGTATGTGGTGTGGAATTATGTGGGGTGGGGGTGATAGGAGAGAGGTAATGTAGTATTAGGGTCGATAACAAACGAAGCAGCAGCAGTATTGTTGAATAATAAATAGTTTATTCCTGAGATAAAGATAAAGCTCAAAGTAGAGGACACACAGCTATCAGGCCAGTTGCTCAGGAGAAAGGTCAGAGAGTTTTGACCTTTCTCCTGGCAACCGGAGATAGGTTCTAGAATGGCACATAATTACATAACGGAAAAAAAACCATACAGAAATAACATGGTATAGTACAAGCATGCACAATAGAAAAGATGAATAGTAAGGGATACTACAGGCAAGAAACAACAGGAGGGGTGCAAGACATGACACCACAGTAGAGAGGGGGTATAGGGCAACCACAAAGAATGGGCAAGGAAGGAGGTGCGAGGAGGGACAACAGGCAAGCAAGGGCGCGGGAGGGGACACAGGGAAAGCACAAACTATAGGGGAGCAAGCAACAACGGAGCAAGCTGCATCAAGGATGGCAGAAGAAGAATTTCCCCCCCCCTTATGTTCTGATAAGAGTGGAAAAATGGTTCACTAAATTAAAGTCTGCTGCTCAGGATCAGGGCCACTTAACTTATGAGATTCTGCAGCGGCTTCGATTTTTGCATAATTGTGTATTCGCCACGCAATCCATCATCTGCTGCATAATCAGCAGATTAAAAAAAAAGTTATAGCTCAAACGGATCAAAAGTTACAAAAATATGGCGACTTGGGTTCCTGTACACTGAAGCGCTTTTCGCAAAGGTTGACTGGTCATCTTTAAGTTGCTTATTGCTGAATTTGGGTGTTAAATTGTGGAGGGGGAGAGGGGGCCCTGCTTGGATGGTGTTGGCATAAGCAAGTCACACAGGAAGGGTATATGTGTTTAACTTTCTTCTCGGCCAAGAAGTGCCTTAAGTGCAGGAGTACAATTTATAGCACAAAATCAAAGACAGGGCTGGGGCCCGAGTGAGCAGTGTTGTTGCATCAGGCAGAGATATGAGCAGAGAGACTAGGCTGGCATCCCACTACATATGTGAACATGTAAGGCCTCAAAGTCAAGCTCAGAGCAAAGCAGCGCCAGCGCGTCGGGCTTCAAGGCGCTTCTCTATGTGGAGCAATTTTTGACAGACATGCAACATCTTGAACAGAACAGAAGGAGTGCACAAGGCTGCATCTTTCAGTAAAGGAGACCTCCCTACAAAAACAAGTCAGAGACTGGAGGGGCCATTTGGGGTGAGGGGAAATATTTATTCACCCAAAAGATACTGAGTGTGTGGGTCACTCTCCCAGCAGACATGGTGGAGGCACACTCTGTAAATGAGTTTACACAAGGGCAGCAGTGGTGAAGCTGGTGATCTTGTCTTTTGAGTGTAACCGGAGATGTGCAGAGGGAGCCAGGGGCCCCTGTCTGCTGCCAAAGACCCAGTTTCTCTTGCCCAATGCAACCTCTCTTGAAAGAGTGAAAAGACAAGCAAGGCATATACTTAGCTGCCCGTTTCACATGCCAAAGGATGATGTCACTCTGAGTGCGGATGATCTGTAGCTTCTGAGTCACATTCAGACACACAAACAAGCATACATACATACACACAAAGATACAGGGGTGTGCATTCAAAACGTGCATTCATGCAGAAACAGACACTCAAACACCAGAAACACATGGATATACAGACAAAATCACACACCTACATATACACAGACTCTTGCACATACATACACAGATGGGTGCACAAACACAGAAACATACACACACACAGAAGCTCAAACACACACAAACATATACACAGAAACACATACACACACAGATACAAGCATGTGCACAAACACACACAGAAATATATACACAGATGTACTAACACACAAACACATAGGTGTAGGGTTAAATCGCCTCTATAGTGAAACTATTGCAATGCGAGGAACACATTCTGCAAAGTGCATGTTCACAATCTCTGCATGTCTGCCCCCGTTCACCTGTATTTGGAAGGAGAATGTACTGGTGAAAGTGTGCATGTTTTGTATATGTGTGTACAGCTCTGTGTGTCTCCTTGTGTGTGCATCTGTCAGAGGGATGGTGTGTGCATAGCATCAGTGTGTGTGTGCGCGTTCACCTATGTGTCAGGAAGAGAGTGCTGTTTAAAGTGTGTGTGTTTTGTATGTGTGACTACAGCTCTGTGTGTCTCCTTGTGTGTGCATCTGTCAGTGAGAGGGACAGCGTGTGAATTAGTGTATTGGGTCAGTTTGTGTGTGTGCGTTCACCAGTGTTTCAGGGTGGCGGTGTAGTGTGTGTGTTTTTTATGAGTCAGTACAGCTTTGTGTCTCCTTGTGTGTGCATCTGTCAGGGATGGTGTATGCATGTGTGCATAGCATCAGTTTGTGTGTGTGTGTGATCAAGTGTGTGTAAGGGGAGTGCGTGCTGGTAACAGTGCATGTGTTTTGAATGTTTGAGTACAGCTCTGTGTCTTGTGTGTGCATCTGCAGAGGGATGGTGTGTGCATTGCATCAGTTTGTGTGTGTGCAATGACCTGTGTGTCGAGAGAGAATGTGCTGGTGAAAGTGTGTGTGTTGTGTTTGTGTGAGTACAGCTCTGTGTGTCTTATTGTTTGTGCATCTGTCTGTGAGAGGAATAGTGTGTGCATTGCATCCGTTTGTGTGTGCCGGTTCACCTGTGCGTCAGGGGAGAGAATGCTGGTGAAAGTGTTTGTGTTTTGTATGTGTGAGTAGGACTCTGTGTCATTGTGTGTGCATCTGTCTGTCAGAGGGACGGTGTGTGAATAGCATCAGTTTGTGTGTGTGCGTTCACCTGTGTCGGGCAGAGAGTGCGCTGGTGAAAGTGTGTGTGTTTTTAATGCGTGAGTACAACTGTTTGTCCCCTTGTGTGTGCATCTGTCTGTGAGAGTGACAGCATGTGAATTAGTGTACTGCATCAGTTTGTGTGTGTGCGCCCACCTGTGTGTTGGGGAGAGAGTGCTGGTGAAAGGGCCTGCGTTTTGTATGTGTCAGTACAGCTCTGTGTCTCCTTGTGTATGCATCTGTCTGTCAGAAGGGTTGGTGTGTGCATAGCATCAGTTTGCGCGTTCACATGAGCGTCAGGGGACAGAGTGCTAGTGTAAGCGCGTGTGTTTGTGAAAGAAGCACCAGTTATCTGTCACTAGCGCCAAAATACCCATGGGGGAGGGGAGGCGTGTGACCTATAAATACACCTTATATGATTTTGTGCAAGTAATCGTGTGCATGTTTATTTCCACTCGCTCACAAGCGTGTGCTTATCGATAGGGGCTTCCATGGAAGGCTTGGTGAACAGATGCTTGTAAGAATGGAAAAGTCGATTCCGTGGGTGGCATGGGTTAGGTCGTGACTGATTGCGATGAATGTTGGGCGTGGGGTGTGAATGCATTAATAATATGCCTCTAGTTTGAGTCTTTCCTATTTTGTTAGCCATGTAGCCAGAAAGGCACTATGACCTCAGCGCACAATGCCATTCTCACTCCGTCAGATAATGTCGAATTTATGTCACCTTGTGACACACACACATCTAAGCGATGAGATACGCGTGATAGTGCACTGCCGACTAGTGTATTTCACACTTAGTTGCTTTGTATGTGGATTACAGTTTTGTAGGTCTTTCAACTTGTTTAAGCGCACCTTCCAGCCAGAAGGAATCCTGCAAAAAGAAAGGTGTTTGTGTTGCATGTTTTACTTATTTATTTAATCTGCTCAGTACACAAGATAAACACCACGCTGAACAAGGGACATACGGTGTCAAGAAAAGGTGTATTTACCATAGACAGCCCTGCACTTAGGAATCTTGCAGACCTGCTCTTTCCACAGCACTTGTTCTGGTGTTACCTGATGCACACACTAGTGCACTGTCATGGTCCCTGATGAGCCACATCTTGAAATAAAGAGGCGGGTGAGCTGAAAGGCGTCGAACACCCCTGAAAACTGCAGGTGGACAAACGAGCAGAGGCCTTTCATTGTGAGGTGTGGGGAACCTCTCTTTCCTACAGGCTTGTGCTCCCCAGGGGCAGGGAGGCATTCAGGGGTGAGATGAGATGCTGGGGAGAGCATTGCCACAGCTCTCCTTTCCTCTCTGCCCTTCCTCTGTGAATGGTGCCTGTCTGCAGGAGGCGGACACCCGTTGTTTATACTGGGGCTTCAAGGGATGTGTAATACAATAAAGCAGGTGAGAATAATGCCAGGGCAGCAGTCCTGTCACCCTCCTAACACCGTGCTCCCAAACACAACACCTGTTAATGCAGCGTATTCACAGGAGGGGGACACCCTTTGCTATTTGCAGTGAGGGTGGGGTCCCAGAGGGCAGCAGGGTATGTGCATGTTCTGAGGAGAGGGTGTAGTAATGAAGTTCAGGTAGCCGAAGTGTAGTTTAAGATGATTTATTTAGCCTTAGTTGCAGGTTGGTAAATCCATGTACAGCAGCCACACCAGGAGCAGTCTGCCTGCAGCTCAGCCCATACTCCCAACTGTCACACTTCACCTCACAGACACCCAGACATTCTATTCATCATCATCACTCCAACGTTCCACGCAGTACATTCTCACTGGCTTAGCAGGTAGGGGCATAGCAGTAGGGGAGAAGCATCAAAACATATACAAGATACTACATACCCTCCCCCTTTATATAACACAAAAAATAAAAATGCAAAATGGAATTAAGTATTGACAAGAAGAACCATGAAAAGAGAAATTACACCAAAGTAGACAAATGCAAGAAGGAATAAAGCATAACCTGAAGAACCATAAAAAACATTGAAAAAAATAAAGAAGATGGATAGATAAATATACAATGAAGAACCACAGTATAGCATTGAAAAGATAAATAAGATGCATAGGTAAAGAGAAAACGAAGAAGATGCATAGATAAATAAACAAGATATCACACATTCTCCCCCTTTATAAAATTAATAAAATGTAACAGAAGAAACAGTATATTCAATAAGGACACAATCGCACCTATTATCACCACCAACCACCCCAACTAGCAGACCAGCATGACAGGTGGCACAACACAGCACGACATGAGCTAACAGTGGAAACGACTCACACACACAAACAAACAGTAGGAAGAATACTAATGCAACGAAAACACGTCATAACATAGAAGTAATGGGTGAAGTACACCCAACCGAACGTCCCCAAACAAGGGCAAGTAGAGAAACATGTAACAACAGATGACATATAACCATGTAGAAAATGGGTGACTCCCACCCATACAAAGAATCCTGAAAGGACAGCAAACGAACGTGTCTAATAGAGTGGCTTACACCCTGTCCAGTCATCTCTCATGTAAGGATATGAAACGCAAAGCGTAGTAATGGGAGACTAGCAACCCATCCAGACATCTCCCTGGAAAGGTTATGTAACAAACTATGTAGAAAATGAGTGACTACTACCCATATTCATCCCTCATGTAAGGGCCTGTAACGTAACCTGTACAAATGAGATTTGCACCCATTTAGACATCCCTCGTGTAAGGGTCTATAATGTAAACCGTAGAAATGAGACTTGCACCCATTTAGACATCCCTTGTGTAAGGGTCTATAATGTAAACTGTAGAAATTAGATTTGCACCCATTTACACATCCCTCATGTAAGGGTCTATAATGTAAACTGTAGAAATTGGACTTGCACCCATTTAGCCATCCTCATGTAAGGGCACGTAGGCAAACAAAAGAAATGGGCAATTCACACCCATAGAACAATCCCATGTGAGGGATATGTAACGTACAATGTAGCGTAAGATGTAAAGTAAAATGTCAGCATAACAACATAGCGTAAGATGTGAAAATGCAGCCATACAACTATAGCTAACCCACAAACAAATATAGTGTAACATGTGAAAATGTTGAAATTCAACATGACAAAACCTTAAAGAAATTTCCCAGACCAAAAAAGCTATGTCCCCACAGCACCACAGTAGCGACATTAAAGTGCAAAAAATGCGCACAGAAGGGAAATACACCTGTACTATAACCCTTGGGCAACAGTAGGGAAATCCGGACCCACATAGGAACAGAGCATTCATGAGGACAATGCACACTGGAACACTACTAAGGAAAACACATTGTTGCGTCAAAACAAGAAATGATAGCAACATGCACCATAACACAGTGTATCATTGGCCAGTAAAAGCCAGATGACCCAAATAAACACCAGAAAAGCAAACATGTCTTGCAGGACCGGGACTGCATTCAAATGTGACTAAACGGTTTCCTGTGAGCGATTTCTCACACGTATTTGGACACCAAGTGCCTGATGTACGACCAGTTTTTGCGTGTGCAAACGGGTTTGCGACCAGTTTGCGCACGCAAAAACCTACATGGCCATGTACAAACACTATTTTGCGACTCGCTATTAGGAAGGGGCGTTCCCTTCCTAATAGCGAGTCTCTAGCCATGTATGAATGTTTTGCAACCGTAATTGCGGTCGCAAAACACTCGCAATTTACCTCCCTCTTCAAGAGGTTGGTAATGGAGTCGCAAATGGGAAGGGGTCCCTGGGGACCCCTTCCCCTTTGTGACTGGCTCTAAAAATATTTTTAAAGGGCAGGCAGTGGTCCCAGGGACCACTACCTGCCCTTAAAAAATGAAACGAAAAAGTTTCATTTATTTTTTTTAAATGCATCCCGTTTTCCTTTAAGGAAAACAGGCTGCATTAAAAAAAAAAAAAACTGCTTTATTGACAAGCAGTCCCAGACATGGAGGTCTGCTGAGCCCAGCAGGCCACCATCCCTGGGAGGGCCAGCCATTCCCAATGGGGTCGCAAATTGCAAGTGGCTCATTAATATTCATGAGCCTCGCATTTTGCGACCCCATTGGGAATCGCAATCAGTGTCTCTGACACTGTTGTACATTCCAAATTGCG
Source organism: Calotriton arnoldi (assembly GCA_963921515.1). Classification (NCBI taxonomy): domain Eukaryota; kingdom Metazoa; phylum Chordata; class Amphibia; order Caudata; family Salamandridae; genus Calotriton; species Calotriton arnoldi. The sequence goes on from CAWUFW010005672.1 coordinate 728,999, forward strand.
ACTCGCAATTGAGCGCAAATTGCGACTCGCAATTGGAATGGTCGTACATCTGGCCCCAAATCGCTGGTTCAATCGCTGTAGAACTCGCCAAGATAGTCTGAATAAACAGAGCGACCTTACCAGCGTTTACAGTTTGATATAGAGTCCTGCGATAACACAAATCCAGCATGGTAGTAGAACAGATGATAGATACCACGTGTGCTGAAATCCCATGTGCTGTGCCATCTCTGTAATTGTGATCCAGAATGCCGGAGACCTGTCTAGTTCTTACCAGGCTCCACCACTGTTAAACGGCTGGTTCCCAAAAATAGCCCCAGAGAGTATAGCTCAAATCTGTTAAGTTAGCGTTAAGCCTGCGCCACCTCCTTGAAAATGCACCTGCACAGTCCGCCAAACATGCACACAGCGCACTCCGAGATCAAAGAACACCAAGACGCTCTGTGTTCTGCCCCACTGATCATAGATGGCGGCCACGTAAGTGACGCAGCACCTGGTGGCTCTAGGCGCGTGCAAGCACCAAACCGTAATTGGAAAGCTTGTGTCCCTGAATGACAAGAGATACGCTGCAGATCTTCCTGCAGCACCTTCACACGACCTCGTGGCAACGGTAAGGGGTGCACGTGCAACACTTTCATAACAGCAAACACCCCACGGTAAGGGGTGCGTGCGCCACACTTTCACAATGGCAAACAAGGCACGCTTACCCGACACAATTTGGCATGGAAACAGCGCAGTTTATCAAACACGCAAATCCCTCGCACGTTGCTAGTCCAGCAACCGGCTCACATGAATTGCATGAAAAGTTCATACCGCTGCTGGGTTTCCGCAGTGTCATATGGGTTGAACAGCACAGGGACCACACATGACATCAACTTAGGAAGTCCAAACGCCGTCCGATTAAACTTGTAAATGCCACAGCAAACACAACTCCTGATAATCATACGCTGGCGTTGTCTTCCACACAGATAGTTTCACGAGCTGTAAGCGCCCATAATGAGTCCATGTCTTCTCCGTATTCCAACGTGCTGCCTGTTCCTTTGCCTGATGATTTTTGTCAAATCCTAAGACGCGCTGGCTAATGCCTGTACGTTGAGACAGGACTGACACACGCCTTGGCTGAGGCTGTCCGATGTAGAGGACACTTGTGGGGCTACCAGACGTGGTGCTTCAGCCTCGAGGCACGTTTCATACTTTGTCAGTTTCTTCAGTTTTACAATCTTCTTTTCATATAACACATCTTCCCCCTTAGAAATAATAAACAATCATAAAGGGTATATTATGACTAGTCCAAAAATTAAGCAACAGGTATAGTTCAACCTCACTCAATCCGAACTTAGGGCATCTTGAGAGCATATAAAAGGGTTTCTTTCAACCACACACACAACTACAGTAGGCATAGGGTATCTCACAATCCAAGCTCATCCTTGTAACAGTACACTACAAAAACTCAGAAGATGGGTCTCTTTCAACCACACACAATACAGTAGGCATAGGGTATTTCAAAACTCACGCTCATTCTTGTATAGGACACTACAAATACTCAGAAGATGGGTCTCTTTAAACCACACTAATCCCACCCTCGTCGCCAAAATGTAGTAATGAAGTTCAGTTAGCCAAAGTGTAGTTTAAGATTATTTATTTAGCCTTAGTTGCAGGTTGGTAAATCCATGTACAGCAGCCCCACCAGGAGCAGTCTGCCTGCTGCTCAGCCCATACTCCAACTGTCACACTTCACCTCACAGGAACCCAAAAACTGAATTCATCATCATCACTCCAACATTCCACTCAGCACATTCACACTAGCTGAGCAGCTAGGGGCAAAGCAACAGGGGAGAAGCATCAATACATATACAAGATGCTACAGAGAGCTGGTCTGGGCTGGAACCTCTATCCATGCGGTGATTACTACAGGCTCACATGAAAGGGGCTTAGATGACAATTTGAACAATCTTTGGCCTCCCTTGAGACATACAGCGAGTGTGATGAAACATCGTTTTAACATGAAAGAGTGCAGCATCAGACCAGGAGGCTGGGGTGTGAGTGACAGTGGGAGCAGGTTGAGCTCTCGGCTCCCCCGGGGCTGCTGCTCAGGCCTTGTTCGGCGCCAGGGGGAAAGCTGTCGGGGACTGAAAGGCCTGTCACTAACTCACTGGGAATTCCTGATCATGGCCATGAAATGTCCCCGCATAATTATTCCCGTCCGAGCCTATTAGAAGTGATCAGCAAAGAAAGAAATTTAATTAGTGAACAAGGAATGCAACTCTGACGTGGCTGAGGGAAGACACAGAGAAGGTGGAGGCTGGGACTGGTTGCCTCCAAAATTAAAAGAGGGTCTTCAGTATGATTAATATCCTTGTTCAGGGGTCACTGTGTGGCGCAGGGCTTCAGGGTGTGGCCACAGACCGCAGGGGCTTCACGACAGGGTGGGGAGAGAAGGACCTCCTGGGTGAACACTGAAATGTTGAGCTGCGAGACTCACACAGCATGGGCTTGGGGACATTAACCATGAAAAGGAAATCCATCGTCAGAGGATGTTGAAATGTTGAGCTCTGAGACTCATGCATCATTATGAGCTCGGGGACTTTAACCAAGGAAAGGAAGTCCATCGTCACAGAATGTTGAAATGTTAAGCTCCGAGGCTCACATAGCATGCACACTGGGACATTAACCATGGAAAATAAGTCCATCATCAGAGAACGTTGAAATGTTGAGTTGTGACACTCACAAAGCAGTGACTAGCAAATTCAACCCGGGCTGGGGAAAGGTAGGCCTGCACTAGAGAATATTGAAATGTTGAGCTCTGTTCCTCACACTGTGGGAGCTGGAGTATATCAAACAGGATTCCAAGCGAAGGGCAACAGGTTTGGGTTGAGTAGAAGGGGTGGGAAGAGTCAGCGGGAAAGGTTTTCAAAGGCTTGCTTGGGAGATCTGAATAGTAAAAGAGGTTTGAGATGATGCAAGGGAGGGGTACAGGAGGAAAGAGTCTAGAAAAGGTTATTTTGGGGATCATAGTAAGGGAAGAGTTGGGAAGGGTCCAGAGAGGGTTATTTTGGGAATCAATAGTCAGAGAGTGGAGGTAGAGGATATATTGAGGGAAGTAATGAGACAGAATATCGAGGAAAAATTTCGAACAACCATAATATAGAGTGAAAAATATTGTGGAATGGAAATATCGAGTGCAAGAATTTCGTTGTCAAGAATATCGATTTGAAGGTAAGTAATATCTAATTTAAAAATTTAGAAGTCATTAATATCGTTTGTAAAAATATAGGGCCTGATTATGACGGCAGTCGGACTTTCGTCCATCCTGTCGGGAATGGGACCACACGACTAGTTGTCGGCGGTCCCGCCATAGGGATTACGATGCGACCGCCTTCAAGGTGTTGGCAATGTGTATGTTTTGTATTGCGGGTGGGCTGCAGCACACGTCGCAGTACAAAATAAACACAATTTGCATATCCCTGCACTATGTGGCAGGCACTATGCGGTGCCTGACACATGGTGCAGGTATATGTAGAGGGGCACCATAGGTGCCCCCCAAGGCACATATCGGAGGGCCAGGGGGAAAGGGGACCCGCTACGGGCCCCCAAGTCCCTTTCCGCCTGCCTTTTTATGGCGGGTTAACCGCCATGAAACAGCCGGCGGAAAGGGACATTATAATCCCTACGGTGGTGCCTGAGCAGGCACCGCCACTGTTGTAGGGATTGCAGTCCCTCCGACGCACCGACAGTCTCCTTGAGCCCATCGGATGCGTGGTGGTCGGTCTCTCCGACCGCCAACCATCCGCCCGCCATTGTAATGCGGCGGGCGGACCTCCACGGTCCAATAGCGATGGGACCTCCACTATGTTTTTTAGTATATATTTTAAATGTATATGACATAATTTTTTTGTTTAATTATTGTTTATGTTTCTTACTATATTAGTAAAATGTTTAGTAGTTATGAAATTTAATTAAATTAAATTTTATGTTTTTTAGTTCTGTAGAGGGTTGTGAGTTTATAGGGGTATAGGGTGGGAAGTAATTTAAGTATAATAAATTAATGTTTATTTTTTAATTAATATTATTTATTTAATTGATATTTAATTTTGTTAATTGTGTTATTAATTTTTTTATGTAAATGTTTTTTGCGGGCTGTGGAGTTTATGGGGGTAAAGGGTGGAAAGTAATTTATTTTTAATCAATTAATAATTAGGGGCCGATTCCAATGTCGTTCGGAAGGGCTCCGAATCGGATTTGTGTTTGCCGAATCCTATCCAGTGCTCTTCTATCCGACGGAATCAGACACACTTCTGAACGACCAACTACGATGCCTGGAAACCTGTAGGACTGACCGAATCAGTTCTGAAAGGCATTTGGAGAGGCTGCGTCTTTCGGAGCCGAATCGTACAGCTCTATGGACTCGGTTTTCCGAGCGAGCGAGTACCATGACTGATTCGGACAGCCGTTCCGAATCGGTTTCTCCGGAACGAATCAGCTGCCGGAATTTGTCTTTGGGGGCCCATAGCAGGCTCCCCCTTCACTAGGGGTCCTCTGAATCGGGCCCATGGGGGTACCCAAGGGATCCCCCTTTCCAGACATGCACAGTGTGCCAGGCACCATGGGGTGCCCTCCACAGGGTGCATGATTTTCCCCAACCACCCCTTTCTTCAATGGGAGCCTGTGTTCTCGTTCCGAACACAGGCTCCCATTGAAGTCAATAGGAGCCCGACCGAATCGTATCCGGAGGCATCTGGATGCATTGTACTCGCTCGGTCGGATTCCCCCGATCCGAGTCGTCCGGAAAGCACGCTTCGGCTCCGAAAGACGCGACCTGTCCGAATGCCTTTCGTAACCGATTCGGTCAACCCTACAGGTTTCCAGGCATCGTACTTGGTCATTTGGAAGTGTGTCTGATTCGGTCGGATATAAGGGCTCCGGATCGGATTCGGCAAACACGAATCCGATTCGGAGCCCATCCGAACGACATCGGGATCGGCCCCTAGGTTGTAAATTAATATTATTTAATTAATTGATAATTAATTATGTTAATTGTGTAATTTTTTTATTTTTAGGTGCAGGTTGTGGGGCTATAGGGGTAAAGGGTGGGAAGTAATTTATTTTAATTTTATTAATAATTAGTTGTTAATTAAGATTAATTGATAATTATGTTAATTGTGTAATTAATTTTTTAGTTGTGGGTTGTGGGGTTCTAGGGGTAAAGGGCGGGAAGTAATTTATTTTTAATTTATTAATAATTAGTTGTTAATTGATATTAATTAATTGATAATTATGTTAACTGTCCAATATATATATTTTTTAATTCTTTTTATGAAACCATTGTCAGTTGCAGTAAAAACTTCACTTGTACAGGTACAATATTAAGACTCAGAATAATTACATGCCCTTGGTACATTTCGTCGTTACAGTCTAGTATCTGGGTAGTATCTCAAATGGTCATTTAACTACATTTTAACCACATATTCTCTTGTAATGACCAGCAAATTATGGCCCTTGTACTACGTCAATCCCCAGCATTTTAGGTTCCCCTATATTCCGCCCTTCAGGTCCATATTTTCTCCCATTTCCGGGGGCAACTTCTGCTCTCGTACAGCAATAAAAAAAATGTTTAGGTATGGGTTGTGGGGTTTATAGGGTGGGAAGTAATTTATTTTTTAACAATTAATTGTTAATTAATATTAATTGATAATTTTGTTAATTGTTTAATTAAATGTTTTTAAGGCTTGGGTTGTGGGGTTTATAGGGGTAAAGGGTAGGGAGTAAATTATTTTATTTTATTTGTTAATTACTTGTGAAATTCTTATAATTATTTAATTGTAAATTAATTAATTTAACTGTGTTATTAATTGTTTTTTTAGTTTAATTTTAGGTGGGGGTTGTGGGGTTCATACGGGTAAAGGGTGGGAAGTTAATTTTAATTAATTTATAATTTAGATTTTCATAAATATTATTTGTTTAATTGATAAATAATTATGTTAATTGTGCAAGTACATTTTGTTTTAATTTAGATGTGGGTTTTATAGGGGTATGGAGAGGGAAGTAAATTAATTTTACATTTTTAATATTAAATATATTTCTATTTTACATTCAACATATTTTTTAATGTATTTATTGTTTTAAAATTATTTTCATTTTATTTAAGATATTTTACTTGTTTTTAATGTTGCACTGACTGACTGGAGTGGGAGTAGTACATTTTACCCCTCCACAATTCAACATTTTCCCTACTGTAGCACTGACCGGAGTGGGAATAGTACATTTTACCCCTCCGCAATCCAACACTTTTCCTACTGTTGCACTGACTGGAGTGGGAATAGTAAATTTCACCCCTCCGCAATCCAACATTTTCCCTACTGTTGCACTGAGTGGAGTGGGAATAGTACATTTTAGCCCTCTGCAATCCAACACTTTCCCTACTGGGGAACTGACTGGAGTGGGAATATAACATTTTACCCCTCCGCAATCCAACACTTCCCTACAGTTGCACTGACTGGAGTGGGAATATTACATTTTTCCCCTCCGCAATCCAACACTTTCCCTACAGTTGCACTGACTGGAGTGGGAATATTAAATTTTACGCCTCCGCAATCCAACACTTTTCCTACTGTTGCAGTGACTGGAGTGGGGATAGTAAATTTTACCCTCCGCAATCCAACACTTTACCTACTGTTGCACTGACCGGAGTGGGATTATTATTTTTTTTGTGTTAATTATAATATTTATTGTTTTGTTAATTGTACTGGGAAAAGTAAGATGTAGTATTTTCCAATGTTATATTTTAATTAATTTTATATTTATTGTAGTTAGAGTAGTAAATCTTATGTGTGATGTAAAGAATTTTCTTTATTGTTGTGTTGTGTTTTTTTTAATGTAGTGGGAAATTTATATGTATTAATATTTATTAATTAATTTTATGTTGTAATTTTGATAATTATGTGTTTGGTTTATTTTAATAATAATATTTAAAAATGTCAATATTTTTTGTTTGTAAATTATTTATAATTAAAATAAAAAAAATATGTGTTTACTTTTTATTTTAAATTACATTGGTTTTCTTTTTTAATATTTTATGTTTTTGGTATATTTAAATATGTATGCGTATATTTTTGTTAATATTACATTGTTTACGATTTTTAAAATTATATTATTATTTAAAATATTAGTTTATTTATATATATGTGTGTTCATATATATATATATATCCCAAGTAACACAAACTCCTTCTGGGAATCACTGCCCTTGGAGAGTGGCGCGCAGAGCGGCGGAGTAAACCGGCATTCAATATCCAGAAAAGGTTACAATTGTAGCGCGCTCTCAGGTCAAAAAAGCACAAGCCATTGATCCAAATAATAATTGGGGTTTATTCAATTCATAAACCTCCGTGACGCGTTTCGACCTCAAAAAGGTCTTGATCACACAACGGAGTGAGGCACATACGGGTCTTACATACATTTCCTGTTAGGCAATGAAGACGGACTGAATCAAAGTAAATACATAATGTAACAGAAAAACCGCCGCCATCTTGTGACGGTAAAGTAATAGGTGAAATCTTCCACTTTACTAAATTCAAGTGACTCGTTGGACATTCGCCTCCTGTAATAATGTGTACATCTTCATCATTGCCACAATAAGTAAATATACAGCAGTTTTGAGTCAAATGGCCAAATGATTTACATTACATTCACGTGATTACATAGTGTGCAGTGTTAGGAGCCTGCTGCAGTACGGTTGTTAAATACCATTTAATAATGTGTGTATATCAGTCTCAATACCCTAGGGGATATCTAGGGTAAATGTCCAATGTCGCTGCTGTGTGGGAGCTATGCCATGTAAGTGGGAGGGGCCCGCTCCGTTCTAACGTATAATCAGAGGTGTGCATTCTGGTACTTGGTGTTCCACACGGCGGTATCCCGTTGTGGTACACTGTTACGGTGTATGTTTTGCGTAATCATACTTAATTCGGTATTGCTTTGTAATTGACATAGTTTCCCTTCATTTGTGCGTGCAGTTCGCAATGTAAATTGCACTCTAGTGGTGTGCTACAAGTTACCTGTGGTGTGTTAAGCATGCCATCGAGAATACCAGGCTTAGGAATCAATACCTTTGTTGATGGTATTCTCCAGATATAGATATGGTGTCTCCCTGCGGGTACGGGTGCCCTATTTTTGTCATAGTGTCTCCCTGTGTACATAGGTTCCATGTTGATAATGTATTCGCTCTAGTGGTATAACATGTGTCCTCAGAGGCATGTGGCATAATCATCAGAAATACCAGGATCTGTGCGTCGACCCTGAGTGCCTGTCACAACCCCTCTATGTCATCCTATTCAAGTACAGTAAAATCACAACATAAATCACAAAAATAACAAGCAAAGATGTCTTATCTGAGAGCTGAGATGCAGCACGGAGATGTCACGAAGAAAAGGGTAGGGACCCTGTTGTCACAGGAACAAAGCATGGATCCCTTCCTTTCCTCCTGTAAAAGATACAGAGAGAGACACAAGGGATAAGCATTGTCACAAACAGTTAAAAACATCCTTGAAAATTCACGACTTCATATAAAATACAAGCATTGTCACAAGCACTGTGATGTTCACGGTTCATAACTGGAAATGGTAAACTGTAGGTGGAACAAGAGAACCGCAATTACACATAGTAAAACAATGGCAACAAAACCTGTAAATGCCCAATGGAAATCCCTATCTACACTTCTTGCAGATGAACAGATAATTCCTCATCTAAATTATACCCATTGGGGTAGCGTGTGCCCAAACCAATTTTGTGCCTGGACTCCCGCTGTCTGAGTTTGAGGGTATAGTTGCCCCCTCTCCTATTCACACTCACCTGTTCTATGGCATAGTACATTAGTTTGGAACTATCCGAGAAGTGGTGTGTTTCATAGTGTCTGGCAATCGGGTATTGCTTGTCTTTGTTGGTTATGGCCCTCATATGTTCAAGAATTCTTTTCTTGGCCATGTGTGTTGTGCTACCTACGTACCTGAGTCTGCACAGGCACCCCAAAACATACAATACAAAGGTGGTACTACAGGTGAGAAACTGTTTGATGGGGATTGAGCTGTTGGTGGTGGTATTATAGTACTCCTTTATCATTCGGCTGTTAGCGCAGGCCTTGCAGTGACCGCAAGGTAAGAAACCTTGTAAATTCATTCCCCTCGTTTGTTCTACACTAGTGAGATCACTGTGCACAAGCAGATCGCGAAGATTGCGTCCCCTTCTGTATGTTATACTGGGTCTGATGGGCAAGGTGTTTCCTATGATAGGGTCCTCCCTGAGTATGTTCCAGTTGCGTGCAACGGTTTTGCGAATCAAATCCGCATTTCCATTGTACGTAAGGATCACCCTGGTTTCACTGCTGTCGCTAGTTGCCGGGTCATTGGTGATGTTCTCTTCTAAAGTGGTGCGTCTCTCTATGTTCTTCACCCTCTCTGTCGCTCTCTTAAGTACCCAAGGTGGGTAACCCCTTTCCTGGAATCTAGCGATCATGATACCTTGTTCCCTGGTGAATGCTTCTTCTGAGCTACAGTTCCGTTTAGCTCTAAGCAATTCTCCATAGGGGATGCTCCATTTTAAGTTGTCAGGGTGACTGCTCATGGCATGTAGTAAGGTGTTGCCTGCGATGCATTTTCTGAACAGACTGGTGTGAACCCTACTGGACACAATCTCTACCTTGGTGTCAAGATACTCCACTTCCTTCTTACTTATCACGCTGGTGAGTCTGAGGTTATGTGAATTCTAATTGAGGTTGATCACAAACTCTCGGGCTTCCTGGTTTCTGCCCTTCCAGATGACAAACAAGTCGTCTATATACCTAAGCCACAGAATAACTTTGGCTAGGTCCTGACGTAAATTGGTGTCTTTTCTTATCTCCTCTTTCCAGGCCCCCATGAACAGGTTCGCAAAGCTCGGAGCGAAGCATGTTCCCATCGCTGTACCGAGGGTCTGTCTGTACAAACAGTCATTAAACAAAAAGTAATTGTTCTTGAGGCAGTACTGGATCATATCCAATACCATCTGTGTGTGTTCCAGATACCTAATGGGCCTACGTCCCATAAATTTGGCACATGCCGATACTCCTTGTTCATGGTCTATCACTGTATAGAGTGAATTTACGTCCATGGTCATGAGGAGATAATCCTCTTGCCATTCAAGATCATTGATTTTATTGAGAAAATCCTTTGTATCCTTCACATATGAGGGCAGTGTGACAACAAAATCCCTTAGGAAATGGTCAGCATAGCGTGATACGTTCTCCAGGGCGAACCCCCTTGAGGAGGCGATTGGTCTACCTGGGGGATTGGTTTTATTTTTGTGCACTTTGGGAAGGAGATACATTACTGGGAGTATTGGGTGATCCTTTTTAAGGAAACAGAATTCTTCCCACTCAAGGAGGCCTTTATCTCTCCAGTCTACCAGTTTACCCTTTTCTTCGTGACATCTCCGTGCTGCATCTCAGCTCTCAGATAAGACATCTTTGCTTGTTATTTTTGTGATTTATGTTGTGATTTTACTGTACTTGAATAGGATGACATAGAGGGGTTGTGACAGGCACTCAGGGTCGATGCACGCATCCTGGTATTTCTGATGATTACGCCACATGCCTCTGAGGACACATGTTATACCACTAGAGTGAATACATTATCAACATGGAGCCTATGTACACAGGGAGACACTATGACAAAAATAGGGAACCCATACCCGCAGGGAGACACCATATCTATATCTGGAGAATACCACCAACAAAGGTATTGATTCCTGGGGGCGTGGCTTGCCAGCGAATGGAGGCAGACGCGTGAGCTTGGAGCTCCGCGCCGGCCCCGTGACTTATCCTGCATAGACGGCCGCCCGATCTCTGGGGGGCCGCGACGGGGGTCCCGCAGCTGCGTGGGATCTTGGAGCGACAGCGGTGATCCCCTCCCGCCCAGCCTAAGGCAGAAAACCTGAGATCTAACTCAGCGCAGCGGCCGAGAACAGGGGACAAGATGGCGCCGATCTGAGTGCGGAGCTCCGCCCGCCCGGATCGTGCTTTCCGCACGAACGACTGCCGAGCACCAGCACTTCATTGCAGGTCAGCGGGCCAGGGAGAGCGGTGGGGGCGCTGACGGCGCGAGGCGGAGAAAGGAGGTGCCTTGCTGTCGGGACTGGTTGGCTGTGGCCGGAACCGAGAAGACTGCGGGGAGCGGCCTGCTCCTGCGGCATCGCGTGGGCCTGGTGGCTCGCCTGCCCTACCCTGAAGACCGGTGAGGAGGGCAGGACCGCGGCGCCTGTGGCTGAAGCGACACACCACTGGCGAGTGGGCGGCTGTGAATTTCTGGGCGGGTACTGAGGTACAGCGGCCTGCAGTGCGTCCTGACTTGACTGCTGGTCTCCCGTCGAGTGCGCAGGTGATTGGGATTGGCGGCGGCAGGCGAGAGCCGCTGGGGCGCTGCAGGGGGAACCCTGGGTTGAGCAGAGGAGAGGCCCCCGAACTGAGTGCTGCCAACCCGCTGTGCCCGCTTACAGGTGCGAGTCGGCCCGTGCGAGCCCTGAGCGGTGCCCTGTGCTGGAGCCTGCAGAGGATTCCTGCACTGCTCGAAGGACTGGGGACCGCTGGGAGTACCTGGAGCCGAGTGGGCCTAGAATGCGTTGGAGCCGGCGAGCGCTGAGCATGGGGAGACGGCCCTGAGCTCCTTGACTGCGTGGCTGACATCTGCCCAGGGCTATAGTCCGTGGCGCCTTGCGCGAGAGTACTACTGCTGCCTAATTGCACACTCGCGAACCCCGCGACTGCTGAGGTAGCGGTTGTTCTGGCCCCCGCCACGTACGAGTGGGCCTCCCAGAAGCTGCTTGAGGTGGCTGTGACCAGCACGCGAGAAACTTGGACATCTACGCTCGACGGTTCACTACCTGAGAGATGGGGAAGCCTAGGGGGAAGCAGCAGGCGGCTCCGCCGGATCGAGATGATGGGGGACATGAATCCACGCGGCCGGAATCTCCCGAGCCGCCGAGTGATGCGGGGGTACAACTACAATTATCTTGCATACTTCAGGCCATTACGGATACACGAGAGGCCCTGCAGCGAGACATTGCCACGGTCTCCGTGGGGTTGGGATTGCTGCGCGCTGACCACAATAAACTGTCGGGCAGAATGAAGCAGGCTGAAACCTCCCTGGCAACTATAGAACCAGCGCAGAAAGTCCTTACTGACCAGATGGGGGAGGTCACCCGCAGAGTGTCGGCGCTGGAAAAACGGGCAGAAGACGCAGAAGGGAGGAATCGCAGAAACAACATCCGTGTTCTGGGCCTGCCGGAGGAAATTGAGGGAACTAACATGGTCCAGTACTTGGAGGACTGGCTCCGTACCACAGTAGCACCGGAGGGACTGACGCAGGTTTACACGCTGGAGAGGGCGCACCGAGTACCGGCACGTCCGTTAGCATCGGGACGTCCACCGCGTCCAGTGGTGGCGCGGCTCCTGCATTACAAGGACAGGGATCATCTACTGCGGATGGCACGCTCGACGGGACCGTACTCAGTGGGCAACAGTAAGGTCTCCATTTTCCCTGACTACACGCAGGAGGTTCTGCGCCGTCGCGCGTCTTTCCTGGTAGTCAAGCGGGCTCTTCGAGAGGAGGGCCTCCAGTACTCACTGATGTTTCCCGCTCGCCTGAGAATAGTCTTGGACGGTACCACGCACTTTTGTGAGGACCCATCGGAGGCCTGGGACTGGCTGGAGACGTATAGAACAGGCAAGAAGCCGGCCAGGGATACTGGAACTGGAGAACTTTCGAGACAGTTGCCGCAGCGCCGACGCAGGTCGAGGCGGCGCCCGGCTGCAGTGAAGACGCCTGGCCCGTCCCAAACGGAAAAAGACAGACATGCGGCATTGCAGGCGGTGTCGCAGCTTTTGGGAACTCCGGAACAACACTCGAACACTGGGCAGGAGTCGGATAAGTTGCGATTGGGAACAGATACGGATACGGCCGATTCCCAGAACAGTGATGCAAAGATGCCTCATGTTACACCGGGCACGGCTGATGAGCTTATGTGATCTATTTGTTGCGTGTTTTGATGCTTGAAGGGTTTGTATGCCTGTGAGGTGCGTGCGGAGCTATCTGGCTACAATTAGCATCATACGCTTGAGTATTGTATTGACCGCTGGGTGTGGTGGCTGGGCGGGGGGGCAAGGGTAGGGACTCCTGCCGAGATGCCTCCTGGGGGTGGGAGCGGATAGTATAGTATAATGCGGGGCCTTGGTGTGGTCTGCTTTTAAAAAATAAAAATAAAAATCCTCACTCCTATTGTTATCAAGTGACTGCTGGCAACCACTTTCCCCAACGTACTCCCTCAGTAGCCACTAGAGGGAACCCAGTTTGACGTAGTTTGGATGGGGGCTTGTTTTTTAGTACCTGGGGTGGGGTTGTTGGGGTTGTTTGTTTGTTACTAGGGGAATGTTACACGGGGACTGGCGCAACCCTACTTATGAGGGTTTGATTCATGGTACTGGGCACAATTGGCTAGTATTGGTGCAGGACGATTGGGGTCTGGCAGTGGTAAGGGCTCGATGGCTCTATCTGAGTTGAAATGTATAACTTGGAACGTCAGGGGTATGCACTCAATGCAGCGTAGGCATAAGATTCATACATACTTGGTTCGTAGGGGGATCCAGCTGGCATTCTTGCAGGAAACTCATATTGCCCCAAAAGAGGATATGGCACTGCAGCGTAGGTGGAGAGGGCAGGTTTTTAGCACCACATATTCTGCCTTTGCCCGGGGTGTTTTGGTGTGGGTCCGAGCCGGGGTCCGGTTTCAGCCTACTCGCCAATTGAAAGACTCGGAGGGCCGATATGTTTTGGTTGCAGGTAGACTGAATGGTAGAGATGTGGTCTTGGGTAGCGTATATGCCCCCAATACGGAACAATCGGCCTTTCTCAGGCAGTTATCTGGGAGGGTTGCCCCTTTCTTCACTGGCTCTGTACTATTGGGAGGGGATTTTAACTCGGTCACGGACGTCCTGTTGGATAGATCCCATCCTCCACTTCCTGGGGCGCCCATTCATAGGCTCTCCAGGGATAGGCGAGATTGGCAGCAACGGTGGGGCTTAGTGGATACTTGGAGGGCGCACCACCCAACTGATCGAGATTATTCATATTTTTCTGCTGTACATGACCTCCATGTGCGGTTTGATGCGATGTTATGCACTCCTGATATACATGCAATGATGCAGCATAGTGAGTATCTCGCCAGAACGATATCGGATCATAATCCCTTATTGTTGCGTTTGAACTTGGTCCCTGATCGCCCTGTAATCTCGACTTGGCGTTTGAATCCAACATTGTTAGAGGATCAGGTGTTTAGAGAAGCGGTGGGGGCTGGTATCACTGACTATTTCCGGGACAACGCTGGCACTGCTTCGTCGCTGATGGTGGAATGGGACGCCTTCAAGAGTGTGATAAGGGGGCATTGCATGGCGCAAAAAGTAGGAGTGCGCAGGGTGTTGCTGCAGGACCTGGAGAGCGCGGAGCGGCGATTGCGAGACATAGAAAGGGAGAGACCTGGGCATCCGGACTGCCAGCGGGACCTCCTGGCCGCAAGGGAAGAGGTCGCAGTGCAGATGGAGCGGCTGCGTTGCTATGATTATAAGCAGTATGTCACACGTGTGCATGCGGAGCGCGATAAATCAGGGGCGTTATTGGCATGGCTGGCCAACCCAGCTAGGAGAGGGACGGTTATACTTGAATTGCGCGCCCCGGATGGGGAGGCCTGTTATACGCAAAAGGGGATAAATGATCAGTTCCGTGCTTATTATGCAGAACTTTATCGGAGTCAGGTGATCCCTGATAGGGAGGCGGTGCGAGGCTTTCTGACGGGGGTGACCCTCCCAATGCTAGATAGGGAGCGAGCAAAGCTGCTGGGTGAGGACATCATTCTAAGTGAAGTCCGCGGCGCGATTAAGCACATGGCCCGAAAAAAGACCCCGGGAGTGGATGGACTCCCGGTGGAATTTTATAGCGAGTATGTTGATCTCTTGGCCCCCAGATTGGTGCTGCTGTATAACGCAGCGAGGAAGGATAGGTTACTGCCCGCCACAACTCGCGAAGCGCTCATTATCCCCTTGCTGAAACCAGGGAAGCCACCCCATGACGTGACAGCCTATCGACCATTATCAATGTTGACTACGGATTATAAAATCCTAAGCCGGATTTTGGCGTCCCGCCTGCTCCCCTATATGACCCACCTAATACATGCAGACCAGGCGGGTTTTATACCGACCCGGAACACCGCTCAGAATATTCGGCGCCTATTTCGGGTTTTGGATGCGGACACGTATGAGAGGGCATCTGCTACTGTTTTGGCCATAGATATTGAGAAGGCCTTTGACAGTCTTGAATGGCCTTATTTGTTTCAAGTCATGCACCGCTTTGGTCTGCGGGAGGGCTTTATTGATTGGACATATCTCCTGTATTGTCAATCCACTGCCCGTGTGCAAACAGGGAAGATGGTACCGGATACCTGCGCCGTGGGGCGGGGAACGTGACAGGGGTTCTCTCCATTATTGTTTGCTCTGGCCATGGAGCCGCTGGCGGCACGGGCTCGCACGGGCCGGCATTTTCCAGGGCTGCGTGTCTCTACGCGGGTTCACCATATAGCTTTATATGCTGATGATCTCCTCTTGTTCCTGACGGCTGCCGAGGGAGCCCTTAGGGGTGCGAAAGCGTTATTGGCAGAATTGCCGGGATTAAGGTTAATTGGGGGAAATCCTGTCTGTTCCCCACAGAACCGCGGACTGATGGGCCTGAGACTACTCAAGGGGTACGCTGAGAACCTCGGTGTGTGACGTATCTTGGTACTCGTATATATCACACCCACACAGATTTGTTGGAGGGTAATGTGGGCAGGGCTATGGGAGCACTCAGGGGTTGCATGGCATTTTGGGGTATGCTTCCATTGTCACTGGCGGGACGAGTAGCCCTCCTTAAAATGATAGCGCTCCCGAGACTCCTGTATTATTTTCGAACGTTACCCTTGTGGATACCGGCCTCGGTTTTCCGACAGTTGCGGTCGATGGTGATTGGGTTCCTTTGGGCTGCGGGGCGGCGGCGAGTGGCTCTTAACACACTGATGAGGCCACGCTCGGAGGGCGGTTTGGCGGTTCCCGACTTTGAAACATACTATCTAGCGGCACAATTACAGGGGCTCACTCAGGCAGTGGTGCGTGAGATCAGGAGCAAGGATGATGAGACGGGGATTAGTGTGGAGAGACATCTACTCTCCAGACTGCTGTTGCAGTTGCCGTTGCCGACCTCCTCTCTCACCCGCGAGATGGGGACGTTTAAACTTTGCTGGAATAGGGCGCTCAGGCGTGCGCAGGTTGTACGGCCTTATGCTCCGGAAATTCCTCTGGCGGTGTGCACGGCGTTGCCGCATGGCGGTAATTGGATGGCCTTACAGGGCTGGGAAGAGAATGGGTTGACCACTATGGGAGATCTTTATGAGGATGGGGCAGTGCTCCCCTATGCGACGCTACAGGATAGATATGACTTGCTCCGTGGTGATTATTTGCTCCACTTGGCGCTTATCGCAGCCATTCAGGCGCATTGGAAGATGGGGCTTAGTGAACCTGCGACCTCGCTGACATGTCAGTATGTGGTCCTAGCGGCTGGCACGTTAAGGCAGTAACCTGCCTCTACTGTAGAATGACGAGCGAGAGGTTGGCCCCTTTAGCGACCCTCCGGCTGCGGTGGAAAGAGGATTTGGGGGATGAGATCCCTGAGAAAGCGTGGGCAGAACTTGTCGAACGTGCGTGGAAGAGTACAAGGAATGCTCGCTTCCAGTTGGTTCATTTTTACATTCTTCACAGAGCCTATCTTACTCCGGCTAAAATTAATCGATACTTCCATACAGAATCGGCGGTCTGCCCGCGTTGTCATACGGTGGGGGCAGATTTTGGTCATATGATGTGGACATGTCCTCAGCTTGGGACGTACTGGGAAGAGGTAGTTGAATTATTGCAGGATGTCACGGACAGGGACATGGTACCCGCAATGGGCTTATGTTTGCTGCATTGATTTCCCCACACCGCCAGGAATAAAACAACGAGTACATTTATAGACCTGGGGCTTTTGTTAGCAAAGAGGGAGATTATAATTCACTGGAAGACAGAAAGGGGCCCCAGTTATGGGAGATGGCGCGCAGAATTCGTTAAATGGTCGGACTGCGAGGGGGTTACAAGATTGCAAGCGGCGAGCCGCGCGAAGAGTGAGAAGGCGCTGGAGTTGGCGAGGGCTTGGGAAGCATTGGTGCAGCTTTTGAGGGCCCCGACAAATGAGGCTGATGAGGAAACAGAGGAAGCAGCCTAATAGTGTCTGGAAGAAGGAGATTGTCTTGTTTGTAGCTTCGCCGCATTGAGCCTTTTATTCTATGTGCCCTGCCCTTGGCGTTGAGAAGCCATCGCCCTGTTTGCTGCCCTGTATTTTGGTCTTTCATCCTCCACGCAGTTGTGTCTTGTTGCCACTATTGCTTGTGCATAGAGGTTGTGCCAAGGGGGGAGGGGGTGGGATAAGAGGGAGGATTTAGAGTGTGAATTGATTGCTGGGTGTTTATGACGTTTGAAGTGATGTTTTGCCATGACATGCAGAAGAACACCTGTACCGCTAGATGACTAACACTGCATTAGTGGCCTCAGGCACTATAATTTATTATGATGTTCATTCGTCTCAGCGAAGTACAGCTGCTGGGTAACAAAGGTACCTTGTACTTGTGGGTCACCTGTGCAGACTAATGGCAGAGCGGACTGAGTTGTGATGCAATCGATTGTATTTGTTTCATGGGATTAAAACAATAAAAACAAATTTTAAAAAACAAAAAACAAACCAAAGGTATTGATTCCTAAGCCTGGTATTCTCGATGGCATGCTTAACACGTCACAGGTACCTTCTAGCACACCACTAGAGTACAATTTACATTGCGAACAGCGCACACAAATGAAGGGACACTATGTCAATTACAAAGCAATACCGAATTAAGTATGATTACGCAAAACATACACCGTAACAGTGTACCACAACGGGATACCGCCGCGTGGAACACCAAGTACCAGAATGCACACCTCTGATTATATGTTAGAACGGAGCGGGCCCCTCCCACTTACATGGCATAGCTCCCACACAGCAGCGGCATTGGACATTTACCCTAGATATCCCCTAGGGTATTGAGACTGATATACACACATTATTAAATGGTATTTAACAACCGTAGTGCAGCAGGCACTAACACTGCACACTATGTAATCACGTGAATGTAATGTAAATCATTTGGCCATTTGACTCAAAACTGCTGTATATTTACTTATTGTGGCAATGATGAAGATGTACACATTATTACTGGAGGCGAATGTCCAACGAGTCACTTGAATTTAGTAAAGTGGAAGATTTCACCTATTACTTTACCGTCACAAGATGGCGGCGGTTTTTCTGTTACATTATGTATTTACTTTGATTCAGTCCGTCTTCATTGCCTAACAGGAAATGTATGTAAGACCCGTATGTGCCTCACTCCGTTGTGTGATCAAGACGTTTTTGAGGTCGAAACGCGTCACGGAGGTTTATGAATTGAATAAACCCCAATTATTTTTTGGATCGATGGCTTGTGCTTTTTTGACCTGAGAGCGCGCTACAATTGTAACCTTTTTTGGATATATATATACAGAAAACAGAAACTGGACGGATGGAAGATTTAATTATAAATAAGCTGGTCTCACTATTTGGCTGAGAGAACCTATCCTGCATGTACATAGTGGAGTGGGTGCATCGTTCGCTCGCCCCACGACCCATATCTGGACCCTTGGCAAGCCCGGCTATAGCTAAACTACTGTGTTACCGAGATTGAGGTAGAAACCTATAGCTGGCTAGAGAAAAAGGGGATCTGATGTACAATAGCTATCCAGATTTCACTATGATGGTGGAGGAGGCACGACGTAAATTTATCAATGTCAAGAAAACACTAATTGGCTTAGATATATGCTACTCCATGATGTACCACGCGCAACTGCGATTTACGTGGGTCGGGAAGGTCCAAATCTTTATTGAATGCTTGAAGAAACATGCTAAAAAAGAAACCAGAAAGAGTAGAACCCTGGCTGATATTCAGTGTGGGTGGCAGAGGGATAAGAGTAACGTGGTCATTGTTCCTATTGTCGGATACAGTAAACTATCAGATAAAGCAACTGTAAAGTACGACTCCAGTATTTAAAGTAGATAAGCTTTATTGGCAACTCTGCCAGTACATAACAGCAAATACAACTTAACACAGTAAAAGCCCAGATTCAACTGTCGTTCCCCAGAACACCCACAACCCTGAATTCTAACATTACCTCATAGAGATGCAGGATGCATTCCAAAGGTGGAATGCAGCAACACCACACATTCCCCTCCTGTTTACAATGAACAACAAAAGGAATAAAAATACAAAACAACTATATACAATGCAACTAATAAAATACACAGAATGATGGACACATATAAAGCTAACACAGTACAAATTCCTTAAGCTTGTAAGGAGTGCGAATTACTCTTCCCATTCTACCCAACCTCATAGTACCAGTATCCACACACTCCTGTTCATCCTGACACGCATTCAACTCCTCCTGTGTACATGCCGCTTCACCTTGAACCTGCTCCACCTCATCATCCACTTCATCTTCCCACAACCAATCGCTCAAATCAAGGGAACCACCCACATCTCCTCTTTCTCCTTTTCCATAACCTCTACATTTAGCAATGCGACTCATGTGCCACACCCTATTATCACTCAATCTTGCTGAATTCCTCAAACATTCCACAACTTTTAATGGTTCTGAAAATATACTCTCCCCTTTAGGCACTTTCCCCCATTTTTTGGTTTTCACCCAATCTCCTACTCTTAATGTCTCCTCCCTAGTAGCATTCCTCTTATCATAATTCCTTTTGTAAACTTGCTGCGCTTTAATGATGTTTCCCTTGACAACTTCAGGTGACCACTCCACATGTCTTGTACTGTCCATCCATCCTATGTTATCTTTTGTAAAAGGCTCCCTTCCACGCATTAGGACAAAAGGACTGAACCCTGTGAGAGATGGCGTTAACCGGTAACCCCACAACATTTTTTGTACTTCTACTTCCCAATTCCTCTTATTCTCACAAGCAATTTGTATAGTACCTTTAATCACCCGATTAAATCGCTCAACAGCACCATTTCGGGTCGGATGATACACCGAAGTTCTAACATGCTGTATACCATTCCTCTGCAAAAATTTCTCAACTTTGGATGCCGTAAAATGTGTTCCATTGTCGCTTAGAAGCCTCTTAGGTAAACCCTCTTTCAAAAACACCTCTCCTAGAAACTTCACAACAGTGTCCGCATCAGCCTTTTCAACAATTTCCAACTCAACCCACTTACTGAAATAATCCACTAATACAATGATAAATTTAGACTCACCTGATTTGGACTGCACAGGACCCACAAAATCCACAGCCAACATATCCCAAACCATCTCTGGACACTCCATAGGCATTAATTTTGGTCTCAAAGTATGTAAACTTTTATCCGAATCAGCACACTGTCCACAATCCCTTACACTTCTCTCCACTTCGAGATCAATCCCCGGCCACCAATATGAAGCTTTAACTCTTTTCTTGGTTCTCACTATTCCAAAATGTCCCTCATGACACAAATTCAAAATTTTATTCCTGAGACCAAGTGGTGGTACAATTTTTCCACCCCTCATCACAAATCCAGACTCCACACTCAACTCATTTCTTACCTCCCAAAAACTTCTCTCTTCAGCTACATCTGGCTTCTTCTCCCCCCAACTTTCCAAAATCCACTTCTTCACTTTTTTTAGCAAATCATCTTTCTCATACTCAACCATCCACTCTTTCCTCTCAATAGAATCCATCCCTTCTTCTACCAATGCAATTTGATAATCATCCCAAATACTTCCGGGCACTTCCTTAACCAGTAAGGGAATTCGACTTAAACAATCAGCAACCTTGTTCTGTACACAGGTACATACTTAATCCTGTAATTGTAATCCTGTAATCTCATTGAAAGTCTGTCAATTCTTGCTGAAGCTTTCACCATTCCACCCGTTGTAAGCAAAGTCACCAAAGGCTTGTGATCAGTTCTAATCTCAAATTCAGTTCCCCACAAGAAAGCTCTGAAATGTTCCATGCCCCATACACACCCAAGAGTTTCCCTTTCAATCACAGAATAAACTTCGTCAGCAGGCGTAAGACTTCTTGATGGGAAACCAATCACCACTTCTTTTGAACCACTCTCAATCTGTGTGAGTACTGCTCCCAATCCTTTCCCACTCGCATCCACAGTAAGCACACTAAGCAAATCAGGATCAAAACCCTTGATAGGAGCAGCATTACATATTTCACTCTTCAACTGCTCAAAAGCTTCCACACATTTTTCTCCCCAAACAAATTTGCACCTCTGTTTAAGCAATTCTCTCAAATCAAAAGACTTTTCTGCAAAAAATGTTTACAAATTTTGAATAAAACTCCGCAAGGCCTAAAAACGAACAGAGATCCTCCTTATTCTTCGGTTCCGGAGCCTCCCTTACAGCTTCAATGAGTTCTTTCTTCAGAGAAATGCCATCCTTCCCAATCACACGGCCCAAATATGTTACTTTGTTCTTTGCAAATTGACATTTTTCATACTCTGCCGTTAACCCTGTTGCTTTCAATACTTCCATGACTTCCTTCAGCCTCTGATCATGTGCTTGTCTGTTCTCACCCATTACCAAAACATCGTCTTGAAAGTACAGAACCCCAGTGATACCTTTCAGAACTTCACTCATCAGTCTTTGAAAAACCGAGGCCGCTGAAGCCAGTCCAAACGGCATTCTGACATATTGGTAACATCCAAAAGGAGTTATGAATGATGTTATCTTCCTGCTTTGCTCATGCAAAGGAACCTGATGATAGGCTGAAGACAAATCCACAGTCGAAAACCACTTCATTCCTTTTGTTTTGCTCAAAAGCTCATTAATCTTTGGCAAAGGAAACCGGTCCACTTGAATCTCTCTATTTACACCCCTCAAGTCCACACATAGTCTAATTTTCCCGTTGGACTTGCGTGCCACTACAATTGGGGACATCCATTCCGATGATTCTATTCGCTCAATCACTCCAGCCAACTCCAACCTGTTCAACTCTTTCTCCAACTCACACCTTACAACAAATGGAACATTCCTTACTTTAAAATTTACAGGAACTGCACCCTCCTTCAATATAATCTCGTGCTTAAATCCTTTAAGTAAACCAATTTTTCCTGTAAATACTTCCTTATAATCTTCACACATTTTTCTTCCTAAATCCTCTCCTTTATTCAACACCAATACTTGTTCTTTACTGTTTGGGTTGAGAATGATATTCAAACTTCTTTGGTCCTTCCAACCCAAAACACATGGCCCATATTCCGCCGCATACATTCTCCCTTCAGCTCTCCTACCCTTAAAAACAAAAGAAACATCTCTGCACCCCACCATGGGTATGGTTTCCCCCGTTAACCTCTCAGGTTTAATGTCACAAACTTTCAGCTCTTCTCCAATCGCATTCACAAATTTTTCCTTCCACATATCTAAATTGACTATAGTGTAAGGTGACCCTGAATCTGCCACCAAAATGACTGGAACACCAGCAACAACTATCTCACAGGACGGTTTACTTCTTCCATGACTCTTAACATCCAATACTGCATCCTTAACCATAATTACTACATCATCCTCATCTGAACACTTCTCATCAGTGTCATTCTCTTTTTGTCGCTCTGACACACATTTAACTCTTGTTCTGATATCCTTTCTTCTGCACGCACGTGCAAAATGTCCAATGAGACCACAGGTTGCACACTTCTGATCTCTTGCTCTACAAAATCTACTATTAGCCAAATGCTCGTGACTCCCACCTCTGTAACAGCTTAGAACACCTTGTAAATCCTTCTTGACATCTACTCGAACAGGAACATTTGACTTCCTTTGCTCCCTGTAATCTTGCGTTTTATTACCCAAATTCTTTTTACTAACTGTTTTACTATATTTCCTTTCATTCACTGCACACACTTCTTCCCGCTCTTTACCATCCTCCAAAGCTGCTTTTGCGCATCTCAAAGATACTTCAGCTTTTCTTACAACCGCTAGTACTTTGTTTAATGTGCCATCACCCATAGCCCATAACCTTTCCTGCACCCTCTTATTGTTTGTAAGCATGATGATCTGATCCCTTATTAATTTCTCTTGCAATGGACCAAATATACAGGGTACAGCCATTTTTTTAAAATTTGCTAAATAATCATCAATCGTTTCACTTTGTTCCTGTTTCCTGCGGAAAAATTTGTATCTATCAATAGCAATACAAACTGTAGGTGCATAATACTTTTCTAAGTCTCCTAGTGCATTTGCGTATACATCAGTTTCCCCTTCACCTCGTTCTTTCTTTTCCATCTGGTTATATTGTTTTACTCCTTCTGGTCCCAAAGAATGCAACAATATACCTTTCTTAATATCAGGTGTAAGACTCTCACTGTTAATTGTAACCATATAATTTAATTTATAAAGTAGTCTTTCCATTCTTGCCACTTCATGCGTGGCTCACCTGGTTCTGGTAAAAATGGAATTGGGGGTGTTAACGTGAATGTCTGTGCTGCACACATTTTTTTAAAAACTAAATATTACCAAATTTTATATTTGCTCCTCGACTAAAGCTCAAAGGTTCCTTCCACCAATAACACACAGTCAAAATAAGCCAACACTGTATAAATAGTCACAGGTGTGCGCATTACCCGCAGTGTACGCACTCAAAACTCTTCCACATCGATGTAATATGTATGGCTCACCAGTTGTTTAAAATAACTCTTGCAGGTGTGCGCATCACCGTGAGTGAATGCACTGCAAATTTCTTCTTTCAAATTTGTATTTCCTTTTAAAACTTTATGCGCTTCACAATTCCTTAAAATCCGGTGTGCACATCACCGATGTGCAAAATGCGATGTTCCTTCCGACATTAACGCACTGCTTTCACTCCGTTGTGCGTTTAACCTCTTTCTGTCAATATCCCTTTCCAAAATGGCCGCTCCTTACGGGTGACGTCACCACGCTGATGTTTTGAAGTGCTATAACTTTCCCAATCAATGATGGCCGCCAGTCATGCTCTCCTCGCGAGATCTCGCTCGCTCTCTCAGTCTTCCTCTCACGTCACCTGCCTCTTGTGCTCCGTCGCGCGACTTCTTCAGCTTGTACACGATGCCTTTTAAATCAATTTCCACGCATCCACCAAGCGCCGCGTTTCGTCCACTCGTAGCACACCTTCACATCTTCAGGTAATTCTTCTTTTCTTTAAAGTACTTCGTTTCTTACTTCCTTTAATCTTCTTTACTCCTCCTCAGCTTCTCAGTATACGCGTAGGTTTCTGCAGAGTTGCCGCTCGTCGCCAACTTGTAAAGTACGACTCCAGTATTTAAAGTAGATAAGCTTTATTGGCAACTCTGCCAGTACATAACACCAAATACAACTTAACACAGCAAAAGCCCAGATTCAATTGTCATTCCCCAGAACACCCACAACCCTGAATTCTAACATTACCTCATAGAGATGCAGAATGCAGCAACATCACAGCAACACTTGAGGAAATCCCGCACACTTCATGTGTTGTGTTACTAGTGGAATAAAATGCAGACAACTAGAGGCCACTACTAGAGGCCAAAGGGTTCAATTGATTACCTGGAATGTCCAGTCTAAACCATCCCAAAAAGAATTGCCAAATACTGGCATACGCTATGCACCACACAATTGATATACTATGCCCACAGGAGACACACCTGGTTAGTGCTCGGAAGCATAATGTAGCCAAACTGTCATGCCTACTGACCGCAGCAGGAGCCGTGCACGGCACACGAGCTGAGCACGTCACAGGAGCAGCGCACGCCGAATAAAGACGGGCTCTGGTGAACAGGAAGCTGCTTGGCGTTCCAGTCGTTCTAGCCTGCAGCTTTCTGCCATAGGGGTCATTCTCCTTTGCTTCCGGGTTCCGTCACGTTGTTTTGGCGTCCTCCGCTGTTTCCTTTGGTTCTTCACATATGTAGCATTTTTCTCAACCGTATTTTTTTAGTTGGAGTATTCCACGGCTGCCCTCATCTCCGCATTCTCTGGACTCCTGGAAAAGACAAGAACAAGAGAAACACCATTAAAGTATCGATGCTCAGTAAATAACCAGCTGGGGGTAACGTGCTCTTCGCAAATATCTTATTTTTTTTTTTAAAACAGATTTTATTTGTCAAAATAGCGTATATGATGCAGACCTCTGAATCCCAGAGACAACTGCCGCATGTAAAATACAAAAATTTTGACTTTGACCATTTTGCCTAGTTAAGGACAGGAGAATATGAAAGGCAATACAAATAAAATAAAATCCTGCAAACAACCAACTTCCCCACCTCCCTCCCCACCCCCCAGCGCACTGTCTCCATATTCCGGAACAACATATCACTGACCCAAGCTGCCATCAATCTACACCAGATCTAAACTTCCACAATATCATTGTCTACTAAGGAATCGCGGGCCCCACCCTAGGAAGGTCAAGGGACCGAATAGGCCAACCAGTTACTCTGGGTCACGACCCCGGTCCCCCCGCGGCGGCTCCAGCTCCAGGCCACGATAATCTGCCCAGCGCTTTCAGATCTTATAGTGCTTCCTAGGGCACCCTCTAGCCTAAAAAATGGGGAGCTCGAGGCCCATACTAAAGTCGAGACCATTTTTCCAAACCCAGACCGAGGGGGCAACCACCGCCTTCCAGGCTCTAGCTATATCTCTCTTCGCTAAGGTAAAGCCTAAGAGCATGAGATGTCGCTTATAGATGTTGCCCCCGATCCCTTCCATCACATGAAGGAGAACTAGTTTTGGCGAGTGAGGAAGCTCCCATCCCAGAACTTCAGAGAGACAGGCCAGTACCCCTCTCCAGAAGCGTGCTAGCGCTGTGCAGTGCCATATACTATGTATCAGTGTCCCTTCTTCATGCCCACAGCGGAGACACCCCGGGGAAGCCACCAAGCCCGCCCTCCAGAGCCTAACCCTGGTAAAATAAACCCGGTGTAGGTATTTAAATTGGATAACCCACAGGCGCACTGCAATGGCCGCCCCACGTGGAGATGCCAAAGCTTCTCTCCAGTCCTCTTCTTCTATCTGTCCCACATCTCCCTCCCAGGCCTCCTTCAGACGCTGCAAAGAGGGGGAACAGTGCGTAACCAGAGACTGATAGATTTTGGAGATCTTGTGGTCTAAGAGATCCCCCATAAAATCCTTAGCTTCCACTGGACTAAAGTCCGGCAGTAAATCCAGACCCTCCAAGCTGGGAGCAATGGCATGCCGAAATTGTAAATATTAAAAAAACTGAGTCTTTGGCATCTGAAAAGCCGTCTGGATGTCTTGAAAGGATTTCAACACCGTGCCACGCATAACGTCCCCCAGGGTAGATATCCCGATGTTATCCCAATCGCGAAACCCGGAGAGACTCAGCAACTGCGGAAAACGGCCGTTGTGCCATAATGGGGTCTCCCTAGTCAGTCTATTCCACCAGCCCATCTTTCGCAATGCGCCAGATCTGAAACACAATCCGCGTGGCCAACGGAAGGAGACGCCGCAATGGAGCAGAGTAAAGAATAGTGTGTAGGGAGTGGTCCCCCATACAGCGCCGCTCCACAGCGAACGCTGGGTCTGCCCTGTCTCCATACCACCACTCGTTTAAGACAAGGAGATGCGATGCAACATAATAGGACCAAATATCAGAGGTAGCCAGCCCCCCGCTATACGTAGATAGGAAGCACGTCCGGACCCCCACCCTTACCGCTCCACCCCTCCAAAGGAACTGTCCCAGAACTGAATTCACCTGCCGGAACCACCGCGGGACAACCAGATAGGGATGATTTTGTAGTTGATACAATAATCGCGGGAGTGACACCATCTTAAAAATGGCTGACCGGCCGTAGATGGACAGGGGCATGTGGGACCAGGCCTTTATGTCCTCGCGCACCCGCTCCCATACAGGTGCAAGATTACGCTCCCAGGCCGTGGCGGGAGAATCGGACAAGTACACCCCCAAATATTTCATGCCCCCTTGTACCACTTGTACAGACGACGCCCAAGAGCCGAGCTCGCCCCGACCTCCCAACACCCACAGAGTGGACTTCCGAGGGTTCATATATAAACCGGACGTTTCCCCGAAGATCTGCATGATACGCAACAACCGAGGGCCCGTTCGTTCCAGGTTGGTAAGAAAGAACAAAACATCGTCCGCATAGAGGACGATGCGATCGGACAGTCCATGCGCCCATTCAAACCCGGACACCTGAGCGTCCATCCGCACCCAAGCCGCCAAGGGTTCCATTGCTAGGGCGAAAAGATATGGGGATAGTGGACACCCCTGTCTGGTGTCCCGCCCAATATTGAATGCAGAAGAGACGAAGTCCGCCACTTGCACCGAGGCCGTCAAGTCAGTATATAGCAGGGTAAGATAGGACAAGAAACGCGGTCCGAAATTCAGCCGCCGCAGGAGCGCAAATAAATAGACCCAACTCAAGGAATCGAAAGCTCTGTCCATATCTGCTAACAGTAGCGCAGCCTGTTCCCCCAGTCCCTGGATCGTCAAGACTGCCACATGCGCCCGCCTAATATTGTGACGGGTTGCACGCTGGGGCATAAACCCAGCTTGGTCCGGGTGTACCAGCAAGGCTATATGGGGGCGGAGGCGGTTCGCCAAAGCTTTAGCTAAAATCTTGGCCTCCACGTTCAGGAGGGAGATGGGGCGATACGAGGCGTTCCGGCGGTCTACCGGGCTTATGAAAAACTACTATCTCCGCATGCCGCCAGTCGCTGGGCAGACACCCCCGGTCCCTGGCCTCCTCGACCACCCTGCGGTAGTGGGATCCCAACTGCAAAAAATATTTTTTAAAGAATTCGCATGGAAAGCCATTAGGACCTGGGGCCTTGCCAGAATTAAGATCTCCCAGGGCCGCCCCCAGTTCTTCCTCAGTAAGCGGGCCTTCCAATTCCTCCCTAACCGCATCCGAGAGTGCCTTCGGCGGGAGAGCATCCAAAAAACGATCAATGACTTCCGCTGGGAGGCATTCCGCAGGGGCGTATAATTGAGCATAATACTCTGCAAAACTGCTCGCGATAGCCGACGCTCCCGACACAGGGAGCCCATCCAACCCCACAACACCCGGGAGGGCCTGGGGGCGAAGCGAACCTTGACACAATCGGTGCAGCATTGTACCAGATTTGTCACCCCATTGGTATATCCTACTACGAGTAGCAAGCCAGGCCTGTCGAGCCTCATCTAAGAGGATATGGGAGTATTCCTGCTGCACTAGCAGTAGCCGATGACGAGCCAGCCGCCCGCCCTCTTCCCTGCTGCGCGCCTCCAACTCAAGAATAGTAGCTTCTGCTCGAACCAGGGCCTCTTTACGCTGTCTTTGGGCCGCGGCGCAAAATGAGATGTCCACCCCCCGAATGGTGGGCTTCGAGGCCTCCCAAAGAGTCCCAGCCCCCGAGACCGAGCCCACGTTAGTGGCTAAATATTGATCAAGGGCATCTTCCATTTGTTCCCTGTAGTCCTCCTTCTGAAGGTTCCAGACGGAGAGGCGCCATCGGAATGGCCCACAGGCACCCCCAGCTCATATAGTAAGTGCCACTGGAGAGTGGTCAGAGAGTCCGTGTGGAAGGATTTCGGCCGCCACCACTCTGCTGTCAAAGATCCGTGGGATGAACAGATAATCTAGGCGGGAGAAGGAACCATGAACTGCCGACAGATACGTATAGCCCTGTGTATTACCATGCATCCTGCGCCAGGGGTCTACCCAATCAAGACTCGTCACTAAGGAGTATAGTTTAGTAGGATGGCGGATCTCAGATAGACCCCCCGACCTCCATCTATCAATGGCCACATCCATCACATCATTCCAATCCCCTCCCACCACCGCAAGGCCCTCGGGTATATCTGTCCACAGGGTCAGAATCTTTTCGGCTAACCCCCAGGAAAGAGGCGGGGGGCATAGACGCTCCCCAGTACAAGAATCTCACCCCCTACCGTGCCCTGCACAAACAGGTACCTGCCCTGAAGATCTCCCCAAGTTTTAACATGTGTGTACGCAACCCTACGGTGTATTAAAATAGCAACCCCCCTGGAACCTCTCACAAACCCGGAATGAAAGACCTGTGTAAATCCGAAGCGCTGAAAGCATACTGCCTTAGTCCCCATGAGGTGGGTCTCCTGCAACAATAATACATCTGCACGAGCTCGCTTGGCTGACTTCAGAATGGCCCCCCGCTTGATCTTGTCTAGCGCCCCTCTAACATTCCAGCTAAGAACCCTCACAAGACCAGGGGCCTCCCGTATACTAACAGACATTCCTACTCCGCGCAGATCCTATACATCAACATGGCAGCAACAAGAATCGTGTACAAGATGTAACAGATCCCAGAACACAAGTAGACAGTGCAGCAACCCCACCAACCCCCCCAAAAACACAACCCAACAACTCCCCCCCACCCTGTACCTCCAAAACGATGAAGTACCTGTCGCGGCAGGCAGAGCAGGCTGACCCCAACAGGAGGTCCCACCCCTCACCCACCAACGGATCCCCAAGTTACAGCCCATTGTCAAGTGGCCTCCTCTCCTTCTGCTGAGCCCCACGGAGAGACTGGCCAACATACACGCCCCTTCGGCCCATAAAGAATACTCAAATTCGGAAAGTTACATGGTCATCCTGGTGTCAGTCTGCTGAGACACGTGGCCGAGACACAGACCCCTCCCGGGCCACGGGACCTGCAGATTGTGAGCGGCGCCTGGACTTGGAGCGTCTGCCCCCTCCTCCCTTCGGCCCGTGATGATTCCGGGCAGGCCCACCTGAAGAGGAGTCGGATTCTCTTCCCGGGGGAGAGTGAGGACGTAGCCGCACAGTTTCATCTGTCCAGTGAAACACCTCCGGCGTGTCGAAGAAGTGGGTGCGGGAGCGGTATACTACACGCAGCCTGGCCAGATAAAGTAGAGCATAAGGGAGCTTGAGTTCACGGAGGCGGGCCTTGGCGGCTAGGAACGACTGCCGCCGCTGCTGCACCAGCTTAGTGTAGTCCGGAAAAATTAAGATGCGTGAGTTATTGAATAGCAATGGTTCCTTAGCCCGGGCTTGTTTCAGGATGGTGTCCCTGTCGTGATAATTGAGGAGCTTGGCGATGACAGGCCGCGCACGGGCACCCGGGGGGGGGGCTTCTGCATCAAAGCCCTGTGCGCACGTTCCACCACAAAGCAAGTCGAGAGTTCCCCAGCGGGGAGCCAACCCTCGAGCCAGTCCGTAAGAAATCGCTCCATATTCCCCTTTTCGCAGTCCTCCGGAAAGCCAACAAAGCGCAGGTTGTTGCGTTGCGCCCTCCCCTCCGCGTCTTCCACTCTCGATGCTAGGCCCCGTTGGGTGGTCTCGAGTGACGATACTTTCTGCTGCAGTGTGGCGACCACATCTTCCACGCCCAAGATTCTTGTCTCCGTCACTGTAATACGGGCTACTGCATTCCTCAGGTCCTGGCGCAGGAGCATTACGTCGGAGCCGACCGCTCCGATCTTGGCTTCCAAGGCGTCTCTAGATTGCGTAATGGCGGCCATGAGGGCCGCATTATCTGGTATAGCATTTTGAGACCCCCCGGGCAGCGCCGCCGGAGCCCCCTAGCTCGTGAATTTATCCATGGTACTCTGTTTTGTAGAGCCACCCCCGGGCTTGTCTCTGGTCATAGTGGCCCAATCAATGCTACCGAATCCGGCCGGGAAACCCCCAGGAGGTGAATATGTAGCTGCTCAGATGGAGGTCAGGGTCCCACGCCCGGTACCATCCAGGTGGAGGCAGGCCGCCCCCCAAACCGCCTTTCGTCTGGCCGGCTCAGCTGAACCCCCCAGAGGCACCCCCGGATCGTGGTACCCCCCCCTGCGGCCCGACACGGCCGCCGAACCCCTGGCGGTGCTACCCCCGAAGAAATTACAGATGGGGGGGGGTAAGCGCCGGGGCCCCAAACAAGAAATCAAGGGCGCCGACCCCAGCGACGCTCCCCACCGCGACCCGGCTTGGCTGCCGACGTCCCCAACACGCCTCACTGGTCGTGCCAAGATCAGGAAGATTGCCCCAGCTCCAAGACCTCGCGCTGTCCGGCCGGCCGGCCGATGCGACTGGGTAGTCCATGGGGGCTGGGAAGAGGAGCACAGTGGGCCACTCCGGCTTAGCCAACACGCAGGATCTTCCCTCTCTGAATGCCGCTTACACCTGATTCCCCCCTTGTGGCCCGACAAGACCACCGACCCCCCGAATGGTGTAATCCCTTAGAGGAGGGGGGGGAGACGGAGGAGCGGGAGGCACCGGCCGCAGCTGGGCCACCCTCCAAGGCAATGCGGCGGTACTCACGTGTTGGGCACCCGATTGTCCCAGGAGGCCCCCGCTCCACCAGGAGCCGCTCAGGCAGAAGCTATGGCACCAAGATGGCGGCCAGCCGGCCGCGTCCCGCACTCCCGATGCCTCCACCACTCAATACTGCGACCCGAGCAGGCCGCCGACAGTATCAGCCCCCCCTGCTGGGGACTGCAGGACCACCAATGTTGCTTGGCAAGCCCCGCTCCGCAAGCCTCAGCCGAGGCTCCCGCCGCCGCCTGCGCAACGCGGCAAGGAAATCCAGGCAACGCCGCGGCTCGGGATAAGGCCGCGTCGCACGTAGGCCGCCGCCGATCACCACACCTCCGCCTGCGACCCTCTGGTGGCACCCAAATCCGGCTCCGGGGATAGTTTGCAGCGGGCAATGTTGACGGGACAGCCCAGGGACTCAATTAAGCGCCGAAGAGGCAGGATAAATTGAGGATCAGTGTGAGGCTGGACGGAGCGCGCTCAGCTCACGTCCGCCATGCTGGCCTGCCAAGCCACGCCCCCGCAAATATCTTATTTTTAAAGTGGCATTGTTATGTACTTATCTGGAAGTGGATTCCATATGATGAACTCTAGCTTATGATGACTAAGCTTGTGGACAAAAAAGCATAACTAATGTATTTACTTCTTTCTAAGGGATAGAAATAAGTTTAACGCTGTTTCTTGTGCAATATTTTTTAAGCTCTATATTTTTGACATAATGGTTTTCTGACTAGAAAAGCAATACATGTTGGAATGTATGAATTTTTTTCATTTATTTCTTTTGTTTAAATTTCCAGTCAGTAGTATGAGCCTTCGCACGATCTGAACAGTATTATCTAAGATATGCCTTTATATAGAAAGTACATGTTCTAATTGCATCTGTTGCTCTTTTCATATCTATATACACATACTGTACTCTAGCTCTTTCTTTAGATATACAAACATAATTTAGCTGCCATTTACTTTCTACTGATATTCGGAAGAGGGGAATCATACAGGTATATAAACTCACACAAAGAACCATATGTATATGGACACACTCATTCTTGCCATGTCACTTACATCCTCTTTCTCTTCTATTGTTTCATATTAGGAGGAGTCTTAAATAAGCCCAAGGTAGACATTCGCACCACAGCACAGTCTTCGTGGGACACTTGTTCTTTCTCTTCCTTTCCTCTCTTCCCCTTTGATCAGGGTTTGCTTTGACTGTTGTTGGGCTGCCTTGGCCGAGGGTGAAGTTGGGAGCTTGCATCATGGCTTCCTATTGCTCCTGCGGAAAACAAAGTGAGATTCTGACACAAACCCTTGAGTTCATCGATGTCCTTCGCCTCTTACTCAGCCTGCACTAGAGGCGTAGCAATATTCATTTGTAGGGGACTGCCTTACACCCACTTACAGGAAATTGTGGATCCAGACGACAGATACGTAATTATCCAAGGATGCCTGAACGCACATAAAGTGACAGTAATCAATTCTTATGGCCCTAACTATGATGATCCTGACTTCTTTTCACAACTTGCTATTAAAGTACAACAATCAGACTCATCAATTTTTCTGTGGGGAGGTGATCACAGTGTGATACTATACCCCAAGCAGGAAAATACCGGGGGCAGAGGGAGGGTGCACCCTAGGGCGAGGGAGACAGTCCATGACCTTATGCAACACCATGAGTTGGTGGATCTCTGGAGATTATGTAATCGGGGGAGTGGAGTTACACATGCTACACATCAGCCACTGGATCGGCCTCTAGGCTAGATTACTGGCGGGGATCAACAAACCGTGCTGATTGGATGTCATACATGAAACACCTGGCCCACACCTACTCTGACCATTCTCCAATCATGCTAACACTGACAATACTGGACCAAACGCGTTGCACGTGGCACTTACACTTTACCATGCTGCTAGAGATTAGACAGGTAATCACAGACTATTACAAAAAGAACAGTAGATACTTATAGTACATTATGGGAGGCCTTCAAGGCTGTTATCCGAGAGGAATGCATGGCCAAAGGGCATGGCATATTAAAATTGATCAGGCACACATTGGCCAAACTAGAGAATGAGCTCTAAAACCTTGAAACAATTCACTGTAAGCGGGACTTCCCTCAAAAGCCCACACTATTTACACACCAAGATACAGGAATATAGAGATGAGGCAGATAAAGAGCTGAAATTCCTCGCCAAATAAGCAGTGGCAAGGTCATATGGGAAGGGGGATTGACCAGAACATACGCTCGCCAGGCTTACCAGACCGAGATAGGCAATGTCCACAGCAGTCTCTATAGAGGCAGCAGATGGTACCTTCGAGTCACAGACTGCTGCAATTATTTTTTGTTTAAATATTTTTATTGATTTTGTCTTACAGTCATTTGAATATTTCGTCTTTTTGCACTTTGCATGACAATACAAAAAATGATCAAATGCTGCATTTAAACTACATTATATAACGTCATTAAATCATCATACAAGTCAGCACTGCATAGTACATGAGTAGTGTCAGGACAGGCCTTAGCACTTCTAGCCAATATCCACAGTCTGCGTACCTTGTAGCACTACAGATGCCTATCAGCGTTTTTGCACCATTATTGCTAGTTCATAATGATGGCCGTTAGGTCTATGCAGGTACATGAGGTTGTCAGTGATAGTGCTACAATATATCGCGTACTCATCATCAAGAGTCGCAATGAAAGGTAACGTGTGGTCATGGTAATTCCTCAACAGTAGAACTTTGCATAGTGAATCAAAAACGAAAAGAGAAATTAAATATGCATCAATAAGTCATATGTACAATAATGAATGATTACTAACAACATCTTTAAATTATGAACAATCAAACAACAAAAAGGAGAAAAAAAAAAAGGGGGGGAGGGAAGACTGCCATGTTCATCTCATTATGATGACTGTTGTCGGACTGTATGTGGTGTTACGTATCGTAACCTTTGTAGTGATAGGGGATGCACACCAGGGTAGGGTGGATTCACCGAGACCTAGAGTGACAGTGCAATGTTAAGTTATAGGCTGGCGGGAAAGAGGGGGGGGGGACAGGGGGACTCCCGCAAGATATTGCAGTTGCATAACACCTTCCGATAGATGGGGGGCCCTACCGTGCTACAGCATATCCTCTGCAACCCAGGATCGCCTGCACAGCCATTATGTGTCAGTAGAGTGAGTGTCATTCGCAGCCCCGTCTCCCTCATTGGTGAAGGCTAAGAGTATAGTGTCCCAATATTGTGCAATGGGAAATTTACGCAGCCCCGCAGTTTCTTCTCTATGCAGCGCTGTGCTTTCCGCCTGAGCCCAGACTGAAAGCGACTTTTTCCAGCTGATCAGTTCAGGGGGGTCCACATGTTTCCACCGCTTCGTAATTAAGCGTCTCGCCACTATCAACCCCAAGTCTCGAAATCGTGATGTTACCTTATTTTTCTTGGTCCTTGCGTAAACCCCCAATATACAAACCTCCCACGTCAACGGCAGGGATGTATCAGTGCAAAGCGCCAGAGATGCGGCGACATCTTGCCAGTAACATTGGAGGGTAACACAAGACCATAACATATGTAGCAGGTCCGCGGCAGGCCGCCGACAGCGCGGGCATTCCGATGTAGTGATTTTTAAGTACCGGTTAATTTTATCTGGAGAGAGATACGCCCTATGTAGAATATAAGCTTGTATTAATTTAAATTTGGAGCTCCTCGGGATATAGGTGGGGCAGCCAGGATAGTGTCCCATTCCCTGTCAGTCCAGGGTTGACCGTGATCCTCTTTCCAGCGGGCACGGAGGGACAGCAGCGGTTTCAATGTGTGTGTAAGTAAGGCCGTCACCAGCCAGTGTACTATGTGTGACCCCGCCCCCATAACATGAAGGTACTGTATTAATAAATGCATTGGAGGCTCGGTCGTTAGGTCTCCCCAGCGAGTCGATAAGGCCCTTGTTAAAGAGGCATGCATTAAAAATTGGCCTACAGGTATGTCGGTGTCCTCTGCCAGGGTCTCAAACGTCAGTAGTACTCCACCCTGATAAAGGTCGCCCAGAGTATGTACATCTGCCGTATGCCAATGTCTGAGGGCTTCTGCAGTGGTGCCCGCCCTCCCCCGTGGTGTCCCCTGCAGCGGTAGTGCCGGGGCGTATGGCAGTGTCACGCGGGTGAGATACAAGCTCCTCTTGTAGCATCTGAACGCTGCCCCTAAATGTAACTGGGTCGGGCACGTGGACTTGGCAACTGGGTGAAACAAATGATAGATTTGGGTATGCGTCCATGGCTGTTGCCAGGTCGCCGTGTCCTCCAGGTGGCTTCCGTTTAGCCACTTTGCTACCCATTGCAGCTGGGCAGCCAAATAGTATAGTTCCATATTGGGAACTGCCAACACCCCCCGACTGACAGGTGCATATAATTTCCACAATGCAACACGAGGCCTGCCTTTATTCCATATGAAGTCGCGGAACATGCTTTCCAATTCTCGGGAATATTTGGGACGGGCACAGACTGCTGCAATTATGCAGGAATTTACTGACTATTATACTAACCTGTACAAATCTGGATGAGCGCATTGTGCTGCTGACATTAATCAATATTTAGAGACTGCGAACAGCGCTCTTCGGTTTTATGCTGTAGACCTACCAGGAATAAACCATGATTGGTGCAGCAGTATTAATCTATTAATCTGTGAAGCAGTGGCAGCAGTTGTGTCACCACAATTTTAGTTACTATCTCGTTATCGATATTTATTAAGGATAGTGGGTGGTACAATTTGCATTTTTCCGGCTGGGTGCCCGGTTTTAGAGGAGTGGTCACCACCACTTCCACACTGTTAGTGGTAGGGATTCCACCTCCAAAACCTCTTTATATACCGCCAAGAGGACCAGGGCCAGTTCCTCAATAATATTCTTTTTAGAATTCTCCCGCGAGGCCATTATTTCCAGGCGCTTTGTTATTCTTAAATGTTTTGATAGTGCCTTGCACCTCTGCTAGCATGAGCAGTGCGCACAGGGTCTCCCATTAAGTGGTTTTCACCCAAGCCAACTTTGCTCACTCTAAATATCCTGACTCCACCTTTACACAGGTTGTCTCCCTCCCCCCCCTCTCCCCGTCCTGAGGAAGACCCACCTGCAGAGGATACAAACCACCCTCTATGCGCCAGGGTCGAAACATCGACACTTTCCCCTAGTGGCCCTGTACCCTACTTCACCCCAGCCCTGCCTTTTTACAGATGATTATACTCTGTACGCCATCAAGAAACAGAAAATTACTTACAAATCCATGAGAGACAGGCCCCACTGTAAGACTGGTGCTACTGTAAACCACGACCAGTATACTAAGGACATTACTATATGTAATTGATTGTTTAAATTACTTTCTGATTTCCCTCCCTATATATCTGTTCTATTCTCACGAGCACACTCCTTTTTCACACTCCCCCTGGAGCAACCCTCTTTTCTGTTTTGAAGCATTCTCTACGGTGATCTGTTATAATAAACTGTGAAATTAAACAGTCACTATTGGAGCTATTTATGGTGCTTGTGTGTCATTTTGAGGATATACTTAATTAAATTGAGAAATAACTGGGGTACATTTATGATGCAACTTGATTTCTATGTGTACCATGTTTATAGATTTTGACTTAATGAATACCTTCCTAAGGAAAATAGTCTAGGACCATTGTTTATATACCAAGGTAAGAGGCAAGCATGGCCGCCATTAGCGGGCGGCCGCAGTGAGTGCGCGCCCCTGGTGGCCATGCAGAGGCAACTCGGCTAGGACGGGTGCAGCCTGCAGAGCTGCCTCATAAGCCCCGCTTGCCCCCCCCTGACACCAGCCGTCTAAATACCGACTAAATACCGACTAAACATCCCAACCTTCATTGCCCCATTGCTCCTGCACCACCCTCAGGGCCCTCTCCCTGGCTTCTAAAAACTTCAAAAAGCAACAAATGCCTTCACCAAGTGTGAGCAACGACCACCTAGCACCTCAAGCTCTAACCAAGCTTTTCATCAAACATAACAGCATAACAGCAAGGCCCAAGATCCAGGGGCCAGACACAGGGCAAGCAAGCAGGCTAGCAAAGCAGAATAAAGAATAAAGCAGGAACTCTCGTCTACCTCCTCCAACCACTCTTCTCCTAGACCCTAAACAGCAGCCCGGCCAGCTCAGTGCCAGTTCAGTTCAGACTAGGCCAGTTCAGGCCAGACCTTGCAAACGGCCCCAGCGGTAGCAGCAGTAGCAGCGGCAGCAAAAACCAGCTAAACCAGGCTCCAGGGGCGGGGCTCCAGGCAGGTCCGAGCAGGGCACCGGTCAGCACTTGCAACCCACCAGGGCTGGTTAAAACATAACCGGCATGAGGTCAGGGAAAACCAGAGGCGGAGATAAAAAAAACACAAGTCAAGCCTAAGAAGGAAAAGGGGGGACCATTGGGCATGGATCAAACGACCAAATCATCTGGACCAGAGTCATTAAATCACCTAGAATCAGACTCGCCCAAAAAAGGCGAGCCGCTTCGATCCACAACCACCATAATTGCCACAAATGCCACAACTGCCACAAAAGGTGCCACTGAGACCATTTCACATATAGAACAAGAAGGATACAAGGAAGGAGTGCCGTCAGCACCCGCCACGCACAACTCAGATTTCAAAGCCAGAAAGCGGGCGCTGATTACAGACTATTTTAAAAATTAGTCGCAAAACCTCCCTTGAAAGTAACAAGGATCACATGGATCCCCAGGACACCAAACAAAGCGTCAACATCACAGACTGCCAAAGCGAACAAAACAATGACTTTTCAACCGACAGTTGCAACAATAGAAATAAAACAATTCAGGACATGGGATTAAATGTGCTTTTTTCCCCCATCAGCGCAGCCTCAAGCCTGCAAACAAATCAGGATTCACCAACACCTAAAGTCCTAAACCCTCCTGATACCTGCCAAAGGCACCACCAAATCACTGAGGCTCTTGTCAATACCCAGCCTGACCAAGCTGGGACTTACTAACAAGCCAAACGCTCTTCCCATATGAACAGGAACTGCAACTATCAATTCAAAAATCCAAAGATGAGCGAACGCATCCGCAAATCAACATCCTAAGCCCTTTCGGACAAACACTCTCTCCCACATCTTCGACAGTCCTACCGTTCCCAGAACAACTGGGCATTACCTATGCTAGCGCTCAAGATCTTGATACCCTTGCCTTATCACTTGTCTCACACAAAACGGCACAGCAACTTGGCCAGGAATCACCTCACTACAAATCAAGCGGGCGTTCGCACACTGAATCCAAAAAGTCAACATCAACCCGCACAACCACACCTATGACTCCACAAAAAGACGAACAACAATGCAAGATCAATAATTCATCGGGCCAAACGCTCCAACTGTCCCAACTAGATCAACCAGACCATTCCCAGTCAGAAGCACCAATTGGCTCTCCAACATCCGCCGTATGGCCCCACCTGTTAAATACTATGGACACCATCGGAAAGGCAATGATATATCATGCTGATAAGCTAGACACTCAAGTCGAGCTCCTAAAAATCCTAGCTACTCACATTCAGGGGATAGAACAAAAGTTATACACTCTTAACGCAATGATCACGAAGGTCCAGCAAGATCGGGACAAAACATATCATATGTGTCACTGTCCCCAAATAATCGACAAACTAGCAGTGGTACCAACCCTAATGTCAGAACTGTTGGGGGCAGTCAGGGATCCACCACTAAAGACCAAAAGGATAATAGGCCCTGAACAAGATGCACCAAGGGGAGAAGATCGGATGCGCCTCCAGATCCCCAGGGGCCAAAGTCCAAGTGAAAAGGAGACTCATGACGCCCCGGTGCAGGCAAGCTCATCCACACTTGATGCATCGAGCGAATACGGCCAAGCAGGCGCACTAGACGCGTCGCCCACGGACTACTGCCTGCACACGGCAGCAGAAGTAAGCCCCAAACAGAAACAAGCAACAGCTTCCCTGACGAAGAGGGAAAGAAAACGCCTGAGGAAAGCAAGGAAAAGTAAATCAACAGGTCAGGGGCCAAACATAATTTCCCCATTAATCAAGTCTGACAGGAAATCAGAAAAGGACAACATAGAACAAAACACCTCGAATGCAGCCAGCACTCAGGATCACTCCACTCCACCTACAAAAGAGGCAATCGCCTCAAACAGTGCCAAACAACAAAAAAATGCAAAAACCCCACCAAAGAAAACATACAGCATATTCAATCCCTCGGATGGGCAAGAAATAAATAAACAAACCACCCAAGTCAGTTAAATAATGAATATCACACAAACAACTCGGGGCGAAACGTCTGAAGCAAGAATATTCAGCCCACAGGAGGCTGCAGGCAACAGGCCAGCTGTCCGGGGAGAGAGGCGCAATAACGAAGAAATCAAGACAAAAGCGCACCACTTGGGAGGCGAGGAGGCCAACCCAATCTCAGACCACTTAGCACCCACCGAGGCAACAACAGAGACTCCAAGTGTCCTAGCTAAAGAACAACAAATCGATCCTCCCCGCAAAGGCCACAATAAGATAGATCTGGTCCCACATTATGTCTCGAGGGGAGCGCACGATATCCTAAGCAGAAGTGCATTACTAAAACTACTTAAGGCTCTTCCAATTCTGAGCCGTATCAAAACCAGTGATCTAGAAAGTATAGAGTTTAAACCCAATCCCAACCAAACTGGCCACGATATCACAACAGCAACATGGACGGATCACTCCTTTGTCGAACACATTTGGCGGCATAAGGAGTCCTTCTCAAAATGGGGTATTGAGCTAAAAAAAGGCGGAGCACCTCTGCTACCCAAGCCCGCTACTCCTAAAAAGTGCAAAAGGCCTGGACGAGCCCAGAACAACAGGTGGCGCCGGCCAATCACCATCACTTTCGCTCACCCTGAAGCAGCTACATCCTCAGATACTCGGCAGATGACCGCCTTAACAACCAATTATGGAACAGCATGATCAAAACCACGCAAGGACTCCAAATCAATCCTGGGCTGTAAGATCTGCTCATGGAATGTGAACGGCTTGAGTACAAAACTCGAAGAGGCTGACTTTGTAGAATTTATCTTACAGCATGATATACTTCTATTACAAGAAACATGGCAGACGAATAATTCAGTAATAGTAGGTTATAAAGAATATCTCAACCCAGCGATAAGAGATATAAAGTACGAAAAGGCAAATGGCGGCCTTTCGATCTACATCTCAACGGACATTCCATGGAAAGTCTCTGCCATCGACCTCGACTCCTCCTGGATGCAATGCACCAAACTTGACGTTTCGCCGTCAACTAGCTTGCTAATCCTGAACATCTATATCCACCCGCCGCCAAACAAAAGGGACCAAGAACCAAGCTACTGATCACTGCACTAGAAACACTAAAACTTATTTACCCTCAAGCCAACATAATATTGTCCGGGGACTTTAACATGAACCTACTACAAGGCAGGGAAAAAAATGTATCAGGCCTCATACAGGCAAGACAATGTAACACAAGCAGACGGGACACACAGGACAAGAGATGTGCAACTCGCCTGGAAGAACTGTCGCTGTACATGCTAAATGGACGAGGGCAGTTGGATAGCCCCACAGCATACACCAGAGTGACGAACAAAACAGGAACAACCATCGATTATACCCTGACGGACATAGATCTCCTGCCTCTTATCCCTGACTTCCAAATAAAGGAAGGAGCATAAAGCGACCACCATCCTCAAACTTTTACACTGACCACAACTCTAACTAGGTCCGGCCAAGCTAAGGCCATGTCATTATCAAGTCAATCTTATAACTTAAAACGCCTCATCTGGAACAAGAACAACTTAGACAGCATCATGGGGACATGCATTACATTATTGGCATCACCAGAAGTGGAACCTCCGTGAATAAAGGCCTGGGAGACATTCATCATAGACCTAAACAAAACATTCTCTAACCAAGCAAACGGTCACAAAGCCCATAGACCAACCGGGGCAGCCTGGTACACAAACAACCTGAGGACAAAAAATAAACAATTGAATAAACAATTAAGATTACTGCGAATAGGAGGGCCCAGAATCGTCACAGCAGACTCACGTCAATTGCAAAAATAAAAAAAGATCTAAAAAAAGAAATCAGGGTGGCCAAGCAAGCATACAAAGAAACATTTTGGACCATACTCCTCCACGCCAGCAAGCAAAGAGATTCCAAACTCTTTTGGGAAAACATCAATCTTTTATCAAACGGCAAAAACCGCCACTTCAACTCGGACATAACAGAGGACACATGGAGAGCACACATCGAATTAACATACAACACAATCCCCCCCTTAGGCGGGCCAAACACCCCATATCCTGCAAAACCGATGGGGATGGACGCCATGGAGACAACAACTCACACGGCCCGAAAACCAACTGCCTCTGAGAAAATTGAGACCAAAATTGGCATACAACAATTTAAGAATACACTCCAACATCGGAATAATCAAAAAGACGACAATACTCAACCAGAAGCCTGGGAGACAACTAGGTTAGAACTAGTGGAATATCTCCCATAGATTACACAAGAGCAGATATTGAAAATCATAAAAAATTGAGACCAGACGGAGCACCAGGGCCAAATGGCCTGCCAAACGCACTATTCAGACAAGACCCAGCCTTTTGGTCTGGCCATCTTACACCTCTGTTCACACACATCATGGAGTCCAGCACGATCCCAGACTCCTGACGAGGAAGTATTTT
Organism: Calotriton arnoldi; assembly: GCA_963921515.1. Taxonomy (NCBI): domain Eukaryota; kingdom Metazoa; phylum Chordata; class Amphibia; order Caudata; family Salamandridae; genus Calotriton; species Calotriton arnoldi. Next base: position 771,186 of record CAWUFW010005672.1, read on the forward strand.
ACAACCAATATATAAATCAGGGGCACGCTCCGACCCATCCAATTATAGACTGATAGCACTCATTGATGTAGAGGCAAAAATCTACGCATCAAACTTGTTGGCAGACCTGGAGGATTGGGTCAGCCGTACAAACCTCATCCCAAACACACAAACAGGATTTCGGGCAGGGATGGGCACTCTAACAAACATATCCGCAGTCACTGTTTTAGCCAACCAAGCCATTGCAAAATCGAACATCTTGTAAGCGTGTTTAATAGACCTGAAAGCAGCCTTCGACAAAGTCCAGAGAACTGAACTATGGGCGAAAATGAAAACATGGGGAGCCCCAACCAAATTACTAGAGGCAATCATCAACCTTTATCCACAAACAAGGGTTCAAATAAAAAAAGGAGACGAGCGAAGCCTAACAAATAAAATACCAACAAGTAATGGCCTAAAACAGGGGTGAGTGCTGGCCCACTGTTTATTTAACATCTACACAGCCGACTTAGAGAAAAACCTTCGCTCATTACAAGGCCGATCCCCCAAAATTGGGGAAAACATCAATAGTAAGTCTCCAATACGCGGACGACATCGTCCTCCTATTGCAAACACCACTAGGTTTGCAGCGTCTGATCTCCCAAATAGGAGCATACACCACCTCTGCTCAACTAGAAATTAACCATCAAAAATCGAAGGTCGTGTGCTTTTCCAATTGCCACAAAAAACGCCCTAAATTCACCTTGACGTTAAACGACAAACCTTTGTCTCAGGTGGACTCATAAATATCTAGGGTTCCACCTAGACCGCCACCTCAATTTCAAGCAACACCTGGACCAAGGGCCGATAAAAGCCAAACAACTGCTATTCGCATTCAAAACCTTGCAGAAAAACTCAGCAGCTGTTCAACAAGCCATTTGCTTAAGGTCATCGCGGCAAAAATTTTGCCATCCATATCGTGTGGATCGGAAATGACAAATGCAAAGGACTCGACAGTTTTAAACACAGCACAATCCAGCCTCTTTAAGAAATTGTTCTCAATTTTATGTCACACTTCACAAGCACAGATTAGACTAGAATTTGGTCTAAAAAACCAGATACCTGCAAGACAAGGAGCCTTGGTCAAATACTATTGGAGGATGAGGGCAGCAGAAGATCACACCTCAGCCCATTATTGCTGGCAGGAGATCGAGGCTAAGTAAATCCGTATTCCCTGTTTATAAGCATCGCTTTCCGCATTACAGCTAGATGCGGCTTGGCTCACAACAACGACTTACTCTGGGTTTAAAAATGCTGCGAACAAAGCCATCAAGCATCACTCACTGATAATAGATAAAGCCGCCCTGGCCCAGAAAACTCACGCATGGGCCGTGATGCAATCCTACAAAACGTTGAAACCCCAACCGTACTTGTCAGAACATTTTTCATATTAAAAAACCCAGAACTTGACACTACTAAGGCTGGGATAATTTCCCTCGAAAGATCTCACTCCAAAATGGAAACGGACGTGGACGGCAAAGTAATGCCGCCTCTGCGGACAAGGAGATGAGTCACTATTACACCTTCTATGTATTTGCCCTGCGCTATTAGACACTCGGAAAACACTCCTTCGGGAAACACTGAGGAGAGAACAAATAAGGACCTGCTGAGCGGCTGTCATAAAATGTCTCGGAGGCTCGTCAGTTCAACTGTCCTGCAAGGCAATAAAACTTTGGAACATAGCGGCAAAAGAACTAGACAAGAACGAGTGCTGAATCGAACAAGACGGAACTGCTTTTCTTACTCATTTCCATTTATTCATTTTTAATCTGGTTGTTCATTCCTTCTTATTCATCTAGAAGTTTGTTCTTCTTTACATATACGAATCCTGACTTGCCTATATCTTTTTTTCTTTCCTTTTTTCTTTACTCCAATGTCTTTTAACTGGATCAATAGTTTTGAAGTTTTATGTATCCTGGTGGATTGTTCCACCCTTTTATGATTTTAAAAAATCAAATAAAAGTATTTTACTACTACTGAACTGTATTATCGCCACCGTTTGCTGGTTCTAAAGACCATCGTATTGTCTCCATTGGTCATGTCAAGTTACATCATGTGGCCGATTCTGAACAGTAGGCCACGAGGAGTCCTTGGTAGTTCCTTAGCTCCTTTTGCTACCATACAGAAAATTCCTCTACAGCTTGTGAGCAACATTGAAGCTGTTTCTGCCCAACTGGGGGGGGGACAGAGAATACACTCCAGTTACTTCCAAACACCGCTACAAATGCCAGCCATACAACGGAAGTGAGTGCTATACTTACTACTGCATTTCCTAAAGATTATGTTTATACGGATCCACTATCAGTGGAATCTACAGCACCTGTGGCTCCTGTTTTTCAACAAACTGCTTATATTTATTATGCGGGATTAGATGATTTCTCATCCAACTCTTTTGACAGTTCCACCTACACTACGCCTACACTGGCCTGTGTTATCTTTTCCTGGCTGAAACACACTTATCTGGTTCCGCCTTGGATATATGTTTGGATAACACTTTCCTTGGTCTTCCTATTTCTTTGAATTTGATTTGTGACTGTTTTCTTCTTGCTGATAAATGGCCATTAACTTCCAGAACGCTCTGCCACAGAACTGGTCGATGAGGTGTTGAAGCCTCACTTATCCTCACATATCCTGTCCCTTGTTAACATTTCAGCTGTTGCAGTAACTGATGGAGTTGTTTGGGATAAGTTCCCCTATGATATCTTCGGCCCTACAGAAATACTGCCGATTCCTTTGTCTATAAGGTCTCTGTGGGGACGTTATTGTACCTGGGTTACATTCAATTGGGATCTTGATACTGTAAACTCCATGCTCTCAGAGTTGGAATATTGCACGGTTTTGGAGAGTGAGCACCTGTATCTAAATTCTGCTAATTATGGTGAAATGTTCTGCTATCATCATTATGGACATCATTATTTACATGGATCTAGTGTTCAATGCACAATTTTTAATTATTCACAATAGGAATAATGCCTAACTCCTGCACAAGGAAGCTCAAAAAAATATAGGGATAAATTCACATACTTTTCTGGATATGATGCAGTTAACCCGAAATCCTTTTATCTTAAACTTGTCCCGACACCAGCAAAGAAATATATGCTGACAGGAACCAAATTTATACATGCAGTTGTTTGTTAAACAGTCATCCATAAAAGGATATGATTATTGGAAGGATATCATTGACATGAAATCCATTTGAGTTACCAACCACCGGCAAGTTCAGAGCCAGTTAAATTCCAACACAAATGGTTTTTCTAAATGATACAGTTCAACAGACAACTTGTCTAGGATTTGCTAAAATTAAAGACATGAATTCTCCCAACATTCCTTCCATTGCCGATTTGATAATTGGCAACATTTAACAAACTATACTGAAGAACAGCTCAATAATATGTGCAGAATGGTACATTTAACTCCACACATTCACGTTCAAAGGGATGGTTATGGTGGCCAGTGGACCCAAACGGTTGGTATGCTCGTGTTTTTTAATTACGCACCAGGTTTTAGGCAAGCAGACCCGACCCTCGTTATTACCATTTGCAACACTTGGGGATAGACACCACCTATCTGATTTGGAAATCGTGCCAACAATGGTTGGAACATTCCACACTGTCTGCAGTAAAACATCATCTCTCCCTTCTGTCTGAAAACATGGACCAATCCGACTTTTTGTTGGGTCCTAAGTCCCCGCTCTCTGAAAGATTTCTTTATGCTACATACAATGAAATTTGGAAACTGTCACAGATGGAAGCAGCTGCGCATTTAAGGCAAATTGATCAAGATAATTTGGATAAAGTACTTACTGTTGTTGATAGTATCATTAATATGTTGTCTTCTCACATTTATAGTGTAAATAACATTGTGTTGTCTATTATTGATATTATGGAAAATGACATGTCTTTAATATACCATGGACAGAGTCAACTTAGATCTATCATGCAGTTTAGTTGGACACTTCAGGTCATCAAGAATGGCCGTGTCCCCTTGCGTTAACTTAATTCGACGCAGCTATTCTTGCCTTTCAACCTGACACATAAACAGTGACTCATGGCCAAAAAAGATGCCACATACACAATGTTACATATCGAGAAGTTAGAACAGTTGCCCTTTACTATAGCTGAAACACCCTCTGCTGTAATACACGGCATAATATATTTGGTCGATTTCCACATTCCAGTGCACATCTTGCATGAAACATTTCACAGTAGGTACATATGAAACCCTAGGAGGAAGCTTTATCCATGAATTGTGGTCACTCACTTTCGATTACCGATGTGAACAGGCCAACAGGGAGGTATTCCTTATTGGAAAGGAGTGCAACTTATTCGTTGGTCACTCACTTGTTTGTAAGCATGCTACAACGGGGAATGTAACACTTCGGTAGAAAATTTGGCCTGTTTTTTAAAAGGACTACCAGCCCCTTCACTTCTCCCGCTCTTTACGGTTCTTTCCAATGGAAGTTAGTTAATGTTAAGCAATCAAGACTGTTGCAGAATGAATGTGGGGATCCCGTATGTCCTGTCTGTTTCCCAGATAGTGACCTGCTTCAATAACGTGCTCGTCCCACCTACGCATGTGGTTTCTGATAGTTCGTTATGGCCTTCAATTCTAATTTTGAAAGCAGAAATAACAAGCTAAGCCAACTCAAAGCCTTATTGTTTCAAAATGATGTGGCATTAACAGCTGCCCAAGAAACCTTTGAACTTCAGGTTACAAGGACATCGAGCGAAATATAGTCACTTTTAAGCACAAATCTCCCACTGCATTTTGGTGAACTTGTGCATCGCATCTTTAATGCTTCCAACACGGCTGGTATTGTGCACTTTTTTAAAACAATTGGAACTGGCTTAGTCAGTACCTTTCAGAAAATCTGTAGAGTAATACCGGCCTTTATACATTCTTTATTTTCCAGTGTTTTTCGGGGTATCTCTATAGTGTTATTCCTCCTTTGCGGCATTTTGGTTCTATTTTTGCTACTCCACAATAGATGTTCCATGTCGAAGCCTACTTGTAATGGAACTACCACCGGTACAGCTGTGCTGTGAGTGCATGATATGACTCTTTGGAGTCCCACTGCTCCAGGAACTGAACACTGACTGGTCATTGTTATTCCCACCGCCTGGTTTACCTGCGTACAGCCCATGTTTCATTGCCTATGGTGTCCCTTCGAATGAGCACTTGACATCTGCCTTGCCCTACAATTGCCTTTTCCTATGAACTTGAAACTGTTGATGAGTCCGATGACGACCCATTTTCGGTGTTGTCTCATGAACTTGCAACTGCTTCAAGATGCATGGTACGAGCCACTCCCTACAGGGCTGATGGGTGCTTCAGCACCAGCATTTCCGAACATTGACTCTAATAACACCGATGCAGGACTACAGACTATTTCCTGAGCATCGACTGATAATGAGGATCATATCTGTTCTCTGGAGCTATTGAATGGGGCAATTGCGGAATCATCGTCTGCGGAGACGGAATCCGTTCTGGATTCACTAAACATTGATCTTGTGGGACAAATCTTGTGTGCCCGTCCGCTACCTAATTTGGCCACCTTTTCAACATTTTCTGTTTTATTTTGTATTATTTTGATTATGCTTTTTAGCATCACATTGAATTTGCGTAGTTCGTGACTTTATTATTTTATTAGTCGCTAAGTTACTTTACCGACCAAGGGGGATGTAGTGATGTCCCCTTTGGGCCCACTTTGATTCTCCCTTAGTTTCACGTATTAAATGTTTTAGGCTGCTTCTGCTTGCACAACCGCAGATAACATTTTTATTTCTGTTGCATTATTTTACAAATACGCTGTACATGTTGCTTTGTTATGCAGTGAATCTTCTTGGGATTCTGTCTGCACATTTTGTACAAGGACGTTTAGAATACATAACACCATTTTGTACTGTTTTCTGCTCGGTCATCAACAGCTTCTAATGTATTTGACATGATACACTGGCACAGCTGCAGATTTTGAATGCAATAGTTTTATCATATAAACTGTGTTTTATCCCTTTGTAGGCAGAGAGGAGAATTCCGGCAGAGAGACCTGTTCTGGAACGAACGCACTCCAGGTATGAAGTCTGTTGCTAAACCAAGAGATCACTAATTTATCCCTTTGCTACCACAGTAAGAATAGGCCTAGACAGACAGATAATTTTCCATAGTTGTATTTGTCTAATAGTCGCAGCACATCTGCTTCATAATAGACTACAATAGTTTCAATAAAGGTATTGTGAACTTTCATTGTGTCTTTCCTTTGTTTACTGAGCGCATGCATGAGTGAGATATGAAAGATGATGATCTGTTTCCACGGTTCCCTTGGGGACTAGAGGTTTGTGTTCTAGGTTTGCCAAAATCACCTGCTACTCCAGAAAGGTTAGGAGTTCAGGTGAGGCACTGTGAGCTAGCCCGGATTTGGGCTGCTAGGCACTGACATGGTAGAGAGACACAGTCCCTACATTCTGTCGTCCTGACATCCCAAGGCACAGATCTGCTTGCCAGCAGAATACCTGCGACACCAGTTGCTAATTCTCAAGCAAGTGGTTATCAGTGTATTTCAATTGATAACACACTACTTCAAAGGACTGAAAGATGGCACAAGGTTCCTGCACCTTTACACTCTAGCATTCCATGACTAACCAATGCCCACCTCCCAAAATGACCAGAAAAGCCCACCCAGATTTGGCAATGTTGATTAGACCCAAAGAGGAAGGTGGAGAGGTAGTGTCCAGTGTCAAAGGATTGTCAGATGTTACTAGGTTTCAGTGCCTTCTCATAGAAGCCACTCAGATTCGAACAGATGCCCACCTCCTAATAAGGGCAGATGAGCCCACCCAGACTTGGCGTTGCTAATCAGATGACAGAAGGAGGAGGAAGGGGTGAAGTGATGTAAGGGACAACGTTCAGTGCCCCGTGCCTAAGATGTTATAGCACAATGTTCGGGGACTAAACATGGTCCAACTGCCCCTACATGGTAGTACTTACCATTTGATGAATTTAAGGAAGAACCCCTATATTTCAGAAACCAGCAGTTAGAATTTCCCCATGAGGGTCGATGCTCACAGCTCCAGGGATAGGACCTGACACCAGTGGGACAGTTAAAGGGTTTAAAGACCGGTGTTTCAAACACTGACATCTCTGCAACCAGACAAGATTGACCCTGTGGTGGGGAGTTGGGGTAGAGAGTGCCACGCCAAACACACTGCAAGTGAAGATCCTTCCTCTAGGCAATGTAAATATTTAATGGCAATTCTTCCTTCTGCACACCAACTGGGCATGGCAACCTCTTGTTCTGGGATACCCCATACTGTACAACAGCTCTCAAACTTCCAGGGAAGATGGGCAGGCAAGCTCAACTCTGTAGGGTACAACACACAACTCCTGCCCCAGCCAGCTTGACACACCTTTAAGGCAGCACAGCAGCACTTCAAGCAGGAATCCTAAAGCAAACCCATTACTCAACTATACTGGTGTATGGCTTCTTCCTTGCTTAGTGAGGATCCTGGTATGATGTAGTGGACAAGCTGGCCAATATTTAGCCCACAGGCTGACCAATCAGCCTTCTAGCATAGTTTAGATTTTAGGGGACTCCTCTAAAGCCCACACCACAGGGCCTTACTAAGCTGGTTCCAAATGTTCCAATACAGATGCATATTAGGGGCTAGACAACATGTCAAATCCTTCATGAATTCACATCATGCAAAACAGGAACAGAGCTAAGGGGCACATGAATCAACATAAGGAATTGCAATTCCTTAATAGCGATTTTTAAGGAATCGCTATTTAGGAATCTCAATTCCTTATGCATGTAGGAATCGCTAATAAATTGTGATTCCTACACATTCCCTATTCCCTAGAGGCCCATAGTAATGAATGGGAAACCATTCGCAATTTGCGATTACCAAATAGGTAATCACAAATTGCGGATGCAATTTCAAGGGTGCTAGGGGGCCAAAAGGCCACCCTGATGCACCCCCAAAATTGGCATGTGTGCACATGTGGCGCACACACATGCCCCAAGGGCATGTGTGTGCACCACATGGCACTTAGAAAAATGCAAATTTGTGCATTTTTCAAAGGAATTGCAAATTACCATCAACTTGAAGTTGATGGTAATTTGCGATTCCTTAATGCAAAGACGCATTCTGAGAATGCTTCTTTCATTGCATTTAGGGAATTGCAAATTGTGATTCCCTAACTGCATTCACAAAATAGGTAATCGCAAATTTTGTGATTACCTGTTTTGCGAATGGCTTTAGGCTTGATGCTTCCCAAAAGGCAAATTACCGGTTTAGGACCGGTAATTAGCTTGATGCATGTGCCCCAATGAGTGCTCTGGCAGTAACGTTAGACAACTACAAACGAAGGAATCTTACACCACCATCCACAGGATAATGTAGCCTCTACAGCATGGCACTAGGAAGAGACAGAATACAAATTTAGAGGTTCCAAAGTCAGCAGAGACTCATGCTTACTTTTACAAAGCTTTCCATCAATGTGTGTTGCCAAACACAAATGGGAAATTCAAAATGGATTCTTCCAACACTGTCCCTTTACTACAAATTATGCTTTTGCCACCACCAGTCCCACAAAGTCCAGGCTGTGAGGACAGCAGCTACTATCTCAAAATGAAGCACTTTTTGTTCCCACCTCAGCACCACCCTGAGGTCTCTGTGCCCATATAACAGGGAGACCCCATGGTAAGCACCATGCCACTGCATCTACAGTAGACCTCTATCCCCGTGCACTGTCCCCACCACCCAAGGAGAACCAGTGTGGCTTCCCTAGCTGTGTGTTTCACATCAATTCCAGTCAGGCCCCTGTGTCATCGGCGAGGATGCCATTGACGAAAGGCTTGCAATGTGAAGTCTGGCACCCAGGATGTGTCACACAGTGGCGGATCCGAAGAAACTGCGTGGCTGCGATGCAAAGTTCTGCATCTTTGTTGAGGATGCTGTTGACGAGGGGCTTGAGACCCGAAGGCCTGCGTTGAAGATATGTTGTACAGTGGCAGTTTCGAGGAAGCTGCAATACAAGGTTCTGCATCAGGGATGGGTTCCGCTGTGGCTGTTCCGAAGCGGCTGCGAGGAGATGCGTTGTGCTGCGTCGGTTCTTCTCACAGAACCACTGCTGGGATGGTAGAGCACCTTCAGGCCCCCTTGCAAGGGTCCAGGACTGGGGTGGCACCACTTGGGGGGTAGGACTCACAGCAGCTAGCTAGAGCCCAGGTGCTGAGTTCAAGGTGGGAGGAGCCTTTTTTGTTGTTCCTGAGCCTCTGATCAGGAGGCCAGCTAGCTAGCCCTTGGAGTTACTCTGGTGGTCTTGAGTTCAAGATGCAGGTCCAGTCCTTTTTAGTCAGGCAGCAGGGCAGCAGAGTAGCAGTACTTCTTGCAGAGCAGCACAGCAGTCCTTCTGGAAGTGCCAGTACTGGGCTTTAGTATGAGACACTGCACTGCAGGTTTGAAGCTGTCTCTCCTCAGTTGCAGTGGGCTGGGCTGAGCAGTTCGGCATGCGAGCGGAGCGGTGCACGGGCCGCAACTCGTTTGAAGAAAACCACAGGAATCGGGCGTAAATCAGTGAGCTGGTCGCGGGCAGCTATTGCTGGCGGGGGCTGGTGGGGGCAGAGCAGTACGCCCTCCATCGGTACTCTAAACGCTCCCTGGCGCGAGCTTCCACCGCCGACGCCTGAGCAAGCATGAGCTGTGACGGGTACCCGTGCTGGCTTGCTAGCCCAGTCCTTCTCTGCCCCAGGCTTTCTTTTACCCCCGCAATAAGATTGCACTGTCACCACCACCATCCCGCTTGTGGACAGCCGGTCACAGAGTGCAGGCAGCAGGGTCAAGGACCTGGTTACAGACTCAGGAAAATAGAGGCAGAAGAGGGTGACCTGTGGCAAGGTAGCAGCGGGTTTAGATCCCGCAGCACAGGCTTAGTACCGGGTAGAGCCCTGGCTCACAGAGGTGGCCCAGCTAGGCCTGGGTGCGGCTTGTGGTCCGGGCGAGCTCCCTCTCTCTGCTGTCTGTTGTCTGTAATCCCTTCAGCCTAGCTACCATTCAAGCAACAATACAAGCTACTTTCCAAGGCACATAGTCTGTTCAGCTTGAGGCAGGTGTCAATGACAAAGAGGAGGATTGGAACAAAAAAGAGCCCCTCCAAACACCCAGCTGCACGAGGACCACTCACTGGCATTCAACTTCTAAAAGAGCCAGACTGTTTTGTCTCCAGTTCCACACTCAGCTTCAATACGCAGGTACTTTACACCAGCGCCCATTTCAAACAGGGCACATATTGAGGGAGTCCTGGATGAGCAATACCCAATCCCACCCACATCAGACGATTTGAGAGACCAATCAGTATATCACCTGGAATCAGACCAGGAACAAAGCTCTTACAACATGGGACAACAAGGAAGGACGGCCTCACTTTTCTGTCAATCCATCATGTCATCCCTACCGCCCAGCCAGCACCCCCCAGACACAGAGACGTGTTTTGTGCCATTTGAGGTTATTGAGATATCATCAGTGCTCACTTTGCCATTCTACAAAGCCCAGGAGGGGGATCTGTACGGCCCCTTCCTTCAGCAAATGCCAGGAGGGGGGTCCGTGTGCCCCCCTCCATTTATAAAGATAAAGCCACGGGGAGGTGGTGGTCCCCGGGGCTCAAATGCCTTAGGAAGGGGGCCCTGTGCGCCCCTCCTTTCTTTTTTTTAAATGCCCCCTGGACTTGCCTCACCTGGGTACTCATTTCAAAACAAGAGCGAGAGACAGCACTTGTGGGTTTTTTGTGTTACTTTATGAAATGAAATGAAATGAAATAGGGATTTATAAAGCGCACGGTTACTCACAAAGAGTGTCCCGGCGCTAATCTCCACAGACCACCAGACAGAAAACCCCAACCTAACCTACCATCGTATTATTGTTGGAACAGCCATGTTTTAAGTAGTCTTCTAAAGGACAGCAAATCCTGAGTCAGTCTAAGATGAAGGGGCAGGGTGTTCCATAAACAGGCCGCTTGAACCTGGAAAGAACGACCTCCAATCCGAGAACGGGGGAATTTGGGAATCACCATCAGGGATTGTCCCGAGGACCTTAAAACACGTTGAGGCTGATAGTGCTGGATCCTACTTCTCAGATAGAGCGCACCCGTATCGTAGAAAGCACGATAGGCAAACACCAAAGCCTTAAACTGAACCCTCTTTCTCACCGGGAGCCAGTGTAGTGCTTTCAAATGAGGCGACATGCGTGTTCTGGGGCTAACCATAAGGATAGCTCTGGCTGCGGCATTCTGAACAACCTGCAGCCGATTGAGCAAATATTCAGGGAGCCCCAGATACAATATATTTACATAATCCAACCTGGATGTAATTAAGGCTTGCACTACAATCTTCCGGGATTCGACCGGGAGTAGAGGAAGGAAGTTTTTTTGCCATTCTAATCAGCCCGATACAGGTACCGGCAACAGTTTGGATATGGGACTTCATTGATAGGCTAGTGTCCAACTTAACTCCCAAGTTTTTTACTGTGTCAACTGGAGCAGCCGGAGGAGATATGTCACACGGCCACCATGAGCTCCAGTTGACGCGTGGGGGACATCCAAAAAACATGATTTCTGACTTTTCAGGGTTACACTTAAGTTGATTAAGTTGCAACCAGGAAAAAACCTCCGTTAAGCATCTATTTATCTCCATTCCCTGGAAATTCGCCCCTTTGTCACACGTGAACAGTAATTGAGTATCATCGGCGTAAGAAATAATCTTCGCTCCGTGTGACTCAGCCAGGCATGCAAGTGGGGCCATGTAGATGTTAAAAAGCGTAGGGCTCAAAATAGCGCCCTGCGGGACACCCACTTGCATTGAGGGAATAACAGCTGTAAAGGGCGTTAAAAACCCCCCATAGAAATTCACTGAGGTTACAGGGACGTTATAGTTTGATGTTTTACCCACACAAAACTTCAGCAGTTACAGTAATAATGTTAAGAAACTATAACTCGTGGCCTAAAGTTACTTAAGGGCACATGCTATAGTTTCTTCAGATAAGAATAACTTTAACTGCTGAATTTCTATGGTTTTGTGTGGGTAAAATGTCAACCTAACTATAACGTCCCAGTAACCTTTGTTTTTTTCAGTGAATTTCTATGGGTTTTTTTTAACGTAAAGTAATAGTGGGTGAGGTATTTTTTTTCCAGTTGGGCTTCAAATCTGTGGGTACCCAAAGGTACCCATGGATCCACTGAGGATCTGTGTCCCTAGATTTCTATAAATTTCTCTCTTTAATTCCTCCCAAACTTCTGAACAGATTTACACAAAATTCAGCGGTTTGGGCTGTAGTCATGTCTAACGACTGCAAAATCCCCATAGACATTACATGGGGGAAAAGCGTTTTGGGAACCCCCTTTTCTCGGCCCCTAGTTCAAGAATCACCCCAAGACTTATCAGACAGTAGCTTAACTAACTTGCATACTAGTTTTGAAAATTTAATGAAGATTCGTCAAACGGCGTCCAAGTTATTAGCAAAATAAAAAAAACCTTCATCTATGGGAAAAGTTGGTCCTTACTATACTACCTATCGGCTATGGCCAGTAGGTAATATATATATACACTTTTGATATTTGCTACAAGGAGCTGGAGCTTTAAAGAAAACCACTTGGTTCTAATTGGCGCACGTGTGGCATTTATAAAAGAGAACCACGGCGCGCCCTTCAGTTGACAAAGGCTTGGTGTAAGAAGCTGAAACGCGTCCTGAATGCTGCTGGCTTGAATAAATAAAAAACGGATCATTTATTCCCCCATTGGAGTGCAGAGAGTTCTCTTTATTACAGAGGATGCTGGGTGAAGATACATCTATATATATATCTATATATCTATCTATCTATCTATCTATCTATCTATCTATCTATCTATATATATGTATATATATATATATATAAACACCAGATCCAATTCCCCAGTAGAAATGAGACACCGACACAGGGGCTGGACTTCAAGTTTTCTTTTGCGTTTATTATATACACACACACACACGCACACACGCACACACACACGCACACACACACGCACACACACACACACACACACACACACACACGTAAAATCAAAAGGTCTTGGTCTTGGCTAACGCCAGACCTAAGAGGTGCTGAGAAATAAATCACCTTCTAACTGGGCTTCTGCCCAGTTAAAGTTATTAAAGTTGATAGTAATAAATAAAATAATGTTAGACCTGTCAGCCTTAGGGTGGTCTTCCCCTAAGCTTTTTGCCTCTCCTCCTCCATTTTTGCTGGACCTATTTTTGTTGGCCTTAGGACTCTGAGCACTTTACAACTGCTAACCAGTGCTAAAGTGCAAGTGCTCACTCCTTAAAACATGGTATTATTGGCTTATCCCCAATTGGGATATTGAATTTACTTATAATTCCCTATTAAAGTGCACTACGTGTGTCCAGGGCTTGTAAATTAAATGCTACTAGTAGGCCTGCAGCACTGATTGTGCCACCCACTTAATTAGCCCTTTAAACCTGTCTCAGACCTGCCATTGCAGAGCCTGTGTGTGCAGTTTAAACAGCCATGTTGACCTGACAAAATAAATTCTTTGCCAGGCTCAAACCTTCCTTTTTAGTACATATAAGTCACCCATAGGGTAGGCCCTGGACAGCCCAGAGGGCAAGGTGCATTGTATTTAAAAAGTTGGGCATGTAATTTAAGTTTCATATGTCCTAGTAGTGAAAAACACTTAAAGTCGTTTTTCAGTACTGCAAGGCCTATCTTCCTATGGGATAACATTGGAGTTGCCTTATTACATTTAATAAGTGTAATTTCCAACTGGGAAGAGATAACCCCTTCAAGTTTGGTGTTCCTAGAATCACAATTTAAAATCCTAATTCATGGTGAAGTCCGATTTTAAATTGCAATTCTTAAAATTACACTTTTAGAAATTTGGCATTTTCTTGCCTTAGCCATTTGGTCCCTGCAGCCTGTCTCTGATCACATGACTGGGTGTAGTTGGCAGTTGGGCTTTGTGTATTCCTTCTAAACAGCCACACACAATGGGGTGCTTAGGTATGCCTGAATAGGCCATCACTGGCAGGATGGGCGGGAGTAGCTGAGCACAGACCCACTTACACTTGAATAGGCTGTGCCCTGCCTCAGCACAGAAGTGCTTAACTACCCTACATTGTCACTTCAGCCAGCTTGGAGCCAGGGTAGGGGAGGTTTGGAATTCCATGCACTTCAAAGCTACTGTCTAGAAGCTTCTCCCACCTTCCAGACCCAGGGCACCAGAGTATAAAAGAAAGATCTCAGACACCACCACTTCAGTACACTTCTGGACCTGTGGATACTCTACCAGGAAGAAGGACTGCTGTGCTGCTGCAACTGTAATTCTGCTGGACTTCCATTCTGAAGTAGCTGCTGCCCTGTTGTGCTGGCCTGCTGCCCTCTTTCCTGGGGAAGATGAACTGAACCTGCAACTTCATCTTGAACCCAGGATCCCAGAGTGACTTATAGGGCTAGTCTGCTGGCCCCCTGATCTGAGTCTCAGGGACATAAAAAGCTCTCCAACAGCTCCTGGGCCCATCTTCAGCAAGTTCTTGACCTCCAAGTGGTGCCTCTCAGGTCCTGGACCCTTGGTGTGGGTCTTGAGTTTTTGAGCCCGTTTGCACCGGACCACGCAGCTCGCACCGAAAATCAGCGCAAACTGCCGCCAGCTGGTCTCTTCGCACAGCAAGCATCAATCGCCGTGGAATACCGCCAACGCAAGGCTCCAGCCTGCCCGTCCAGAGCACCCAGCCTGCTCCTTGCGCCACGCCAACCACCACCAGAGACACACTCCTTGCTCCCTGTGGCCCTATCCAACTTGAATGGGATTCTTGGCACAAAACTTAAGAAGGTAAAACTTCAGGGACTAATCTGGGACTGTATCCGACCCGCGATCTATCGCGGTCGGCCTGAAGTTTTGACTTTGACCCCGTCCAGCGTAACCGGATAGCCCCGGTTGGCACGTTATGCTTTTAGGCGCTATATTGCAGTTTATTCTTGAAAAATTCCTAATTTCGATTCTACAGATTGAACCTTTGCTGTTTTGGTCTTGTTTTATTTATTTAATTAAGCTTTCTGTTTCTGACCTGGTGTGGGATCCTTTTGTGTGGTGTTTTCACTGTTTTACTGTTTGAAGTGTTGCACAAATACTTTACACATTGCCTCGAAGTAAGGCTGGCTCTTCTGTGCCAAGCTACCAGGGGGCTGAGCACAGGTTTATTTAGAGTTTGCATGTGCCTTAACCTGACTAGGATTGTGGTTGCTGCTTGACCAGAGTCCACACACTAGTCAATCAGTAACCCAATTTCTAACAAATAAAACGCCCACTTGAACCAGGTTTGTGAGTGAAGAGAAATTAACTATTTTTAGGTAGATGTGAACAATATGCACAGGCTTTTTGCAGTCACTCAATGTAGTGGTAGTCAATGGGTAAAGTTGGCTGACGCATTGCCCCATGCTGTGGTGGGCAGAAGCAAGATGTCAATGACCAAAGGATGAAGCCTGTTGACCAAAAGACCCTCTATCCATGTGTATTGTGTGTGATTAAAAAAACAAAAAACAATTGAGTGGTCAGACAGCTTAAGCTGTATCAAAGGCAGACCTAACACAAGTAAAATTACAAAAATTAGAAATACCTCCACACACAGCTTTCAATCCCATCCTCACTATTTCACCACAGAGCCAGAGAAAATCAGGCACTGAGTATGTTATATACTCCAATGCCTGCTTTTCCTTTCAACTCTCTCTTGGCTTTTCTTCCAGTTTCATCATGTTTATTGTAAGTAAGCCCTGTGTCTATGTGTTGGGTGCTGTACTTTTTTTCCACAACACTTTTTATTTCATTTTCGGCCACAACATGACCAACAAGGCCTGGTATCACATATACATCGTCTCTCTATTAATGACAGGGCAATTTTCGTTGTGCTAAGACCAAACAGTAGTGCCAACACAAGAAGAAAAATACAGGTCAACAGTTGGACTAAGTACACCACAACTCTCCAATGCCCAGTCCCCTCCCCCCACCTCACCATGTATCCGGATTAGGAAACAGTGTGTGTGTCCGAACCATAGTGTCGGATGTCCGTCTCTAGGAGTGTATCTGCTGGAGTGACTGGCTTGAGGGTCAGGCCCGATAGTCCACCCATCTCTGCCAGATCTTCGGGTGTTCCTGTGGGCACCCCCTCACCTGGAATATGGGTGCCTCCAACCCCATGCAGAAGTCCATTCCCTCCTTCCAGACCCCTGTCAGGGGTGGAGACCCAGCCTTCCACTGCTGTGCAATATCTCTCTTGGCGATGGTGAGGCGCAGAAAGAGCAGGTGTCATTTGTACCTGTTGCCACCAATCCCCTCTGTGCAGTGTAGTAAAACTAACTTTGGCGACATGGGAATATCCCAAACCAGGACCTCCGCCAGGCATGCTACTACCCCACCCCAGAATCTAGCAAGAGCGTAACAGGCCCACGCCGTGTGCAGGAATGTACCATCAGCCTCACAGTGCAGGCTGGTGGGAGAGCTGATAAGCCCCCTTCGCCACAGCTTGTGGTGAGTAAAATATACGCGATGAAGATATTTAAACTGGATTAAACATAGGAGGGAGGATATCGCCACCCCCTGCGGGGACTCAAGGGCCTCCCTCCAGTCCTTGTCATTTATTGTGCCAAGGTCGTCACGCCACGCCGCCCTGAGTGTATCAAGAGTGGTGGTACTGTTTGTAATTAGGTTCTGGTAGATCTTGGTTATTTTGTGATACCCAAGGTCTCCCATCAATAATTTACCCTCTAACAGGTTGAAGTCCGTGAGGACAGAGAGGTTGGTAATATATGTCGTTAGAGCAGAGGTCTTCAAACTTTTGTAGGTTGAGCCCCCCAGCTGAATTCTTTTAGATGTCGGGCCCCCCCACCAACTGACAGAAATTTCTGGAATCTGGTACACTACATAATTGACCGCCACCCGCATATCCCGGGCCATATCCGGCAATTAATGTTCAACACAGTTAGAGTGTTTAGTAAACTGCAGATATGTGAGTGGGTGCATTTAAATGACAGAGGCTTATTGCACAGTTCAAATCAAAATTTTCCAAGATAAAATGCGCGCAAATAGTTTTTACTAGGATGCTTTGTTTTACACATATAACACATAATTTGACATAGATTGATCGTAACCCCACCAACATTAATGTGACGGGTGTGCCTGTTTTTCACCACAGAGATGGTCAATATGTGTATGGATTTTTGCTACTGCCATCCTCAGGTTGTGCTCCGCATCCAGTCTTGAATGAAATGAAATGAAATTTGTACTTGTAAAGCGCACCCATACCCCCAAAGGGGTGTCCAGGCGCTGTACGCATACCGCTGTGGAACCCTTCCTGGCTTTTCCCTGTGAAATGTCCACTCCTGGGCACCCCCAGGGTGAAGCCAGGCATCCCAGCGCTGTTGGGGCCGTTGTGGAGATTAAGCAAGCTATTGCCCAGAGTTGCAGATGGTACTTAGACTTTAATACCGCAAGTGCTGATAAACCAATCTCACATAAATAGGACAAGCTGAAAGGCAAGAGGGTTTTGATAGTAGTTTCTCTCAAAACTGAATGTTCTGCAGACATTTTCAGCCAAAACTCTCCCAATGAGACTTTGCTGAATTGCATCTGCAGGGTGTGGTCACTTTGGAGATCAATCAGTTCTTCCTGCATGAGAATCTGGAAATGGATCCCTACCTCTGCCAGAAATGGTTGAAAGACCCAGTCATTGAAGTGATCGTTGTCCTCAGGAAAATACTTTCGTAAACTGTCCATGGGAGACGTCAGGTGATTTTTTATTATGTCAGCAACACTTGGAAGTTCATATTCAGTCTCCTCAAGAGCATCTACTAAACATGGAAATGGCTCAAACAGGCCATCTTCAACTTTTCTTCTCCATAATTCAAGCTTCTTCTTGAATGCAGTTATTCTTTTATTCATGGTGAAAGAAGTGATTTCAGCTCATTGCAGAGACAGATTCAGGGAATTTAATTTCTTAAAAATGTCAGCAAGGTATGCTAAAAGCACAAGCCAGCGGAGATTGCATAGTTGTTCTGCTTGCAGGGGTCCAAACACAGAAGAAACAGCCGTACTTCATTCCTTAATTCAAAGATGCGAGTCAACATTTCCCCCGGGATAACCACCGCACTTCTGTATGAAACAGCAAGCCATCATGCTCAGCTCCCATTTCTGCACATAAAATTGCAAATAGACGAGCTCTTGTGGAATGGGTCTTTATAAAATTTACTATTTTTATAGCAGAATTCAGCACATCCCCAAGTTCACTGTCCATGTTTCGAACAGCAAGGGCTTCCCGGTGTATCATACAGTGGGTCCACAGAATATGTAGAGCCACTTTCAATACGTTAGCTTTTAGGCCAGCCCTAGCACCACACATTGAAGGAGCACCATCTGTGCAGATTCCAACACAGTTTTCCCATTTTAAGCCATGGATACTCAGGAAGTCATTGATAATGGCAAACAAATCGGATCCTGTTGCTTGCGAAATAAAAAATCTTCTAATAATAGCTTTTCATAACAGTATCGAACATAAGAAATTAAATGGGCATCCTTTGACATATCAGTTGCTTCTTCCAACTGCAAAGCAAACAAACTTGATTTCAACCGGGCTATGAGCTGTCCCTGGATATCTTCTGACATGTCAGAGATGCGGCGGCAAACTCTTGTGCCTGAGATGGGTATACTTTTGAACTTCTCTGCTGCTTTTACACCAAGCATTGTCCTAGCCACGTCGAGCAATGCTGGAAGAATCACTTTTTCTCCATCTACAAAGGGCCTTTTGTTTTTGGCAATGTGGTATGCTACTTGGTATTATGCTTTTAATGCATTTGCTGAAGTATTTGCCACATGTTTCACTGCTTCTTTCTGCTGAGTTATCTCTTGCAACTTCCTGGCAAAAAAATCTCTGCTTTTTCTTGCTAGAGACCCATGTTTCATTTCAAAGTGACGCCTTAGTTTGGTTGGCTTCAAGCTGTCCTTAGCTAAGATCACGCCACAAACCACACACTGTGGTCTACTTTCTCCACTAACAACAATGCAGGTGAAACCATAGTCCAAATAGGAACCATCATATTTCCTTGTTTTTGCAGCTTTTCTCTCTCCATCTGTTTCTGTTTCAGCCTTTTGCCATGGTAGCTCTCTACCATCTTTTGGGAGCAGAAAACGATCATTGTCAAATGTTTGCTTAACCTTAGATACAAAATTCGAAGCTGCGTGTTAATGAATAGTACATGGCTGCAATTTTACAGCAAAATGAGGTACAGCAGGTTTTTACCTTTGTAGTTTCAAAAATATCTTTAAAAAAATATCTTCCTATGTTTTAAATAAAATAAATTTGGATAAAAGAATAATTTTGTGGTAAGTGGATAAAAAGTAATTCCAGCTCATCCAGGCTTTTTAGTAGGTGCTCCCAAAATTGCTGCAGTATGTATATGCTGTATACCACCGATGAGGCTCTGCAAGTTACTTGTTTAAAGGTTAGTGAGGGCAAACTTCAGCACTGCCCCTTCACCCATCACTCCAAAACTAATGCGTACCTTCTTATTCACTTCCTCAGATGTTCCTGCTGCTTGAATAGGAGTCCTCGGACTAGCGATCAAGTAGCTTTTCCCCTTGCAATGAAGAGAAAATGTTTAAAAAAATATTACTTGTATGTTCTCAGTATGTTTCGCATGGGACATCGTGAAAGCTCCCCTGAGATCAGAATCATAATAATGGGCAAGGGAGTGAATGACATGCCTAGAACAGCCATGGCCGCTGCAGGCAAGAGCGGTGGGGCAATGGGGCCGGGTAGGGGTTATTTCAAGAGACGACCACAAGGGAATTTTTTTTTTTTTGTCCTCATTTAGCAATATTTTGGAATTGGAGGTGTCGGGGGCCCACTGTTCCGATTTAAGGGGTTTCTCCTGGGTAAACGCAACGTGTGCGTTGAGAAATGTCTTGTCCCCTCTTTTCTTCGTACCCCTTTTTGTCCGCTTCCAGCGCAAATCGGTTCTGGGTGGAGCTAGTCACTCTGACTACTCCTTCAAGTTCCCACTTGAGAGCTATATTGCATTGCCTAATCATTGGACAGTACGACGTGCACCCCATCTTTCAGCTTATTTGATTAAATTCTTCCCAAATATTCCAAAATTTGTACCTTTTACCCTTATTCCCATGTCTATCTAGTTTGTATATTCTTTGGATAGAGGCCAGCCATTCTCTATGTGTTGGAGGTACATTTTTCACCCACTTAATGCATATTTCCCTTCTCGCCAGCAGCATTAATAAAAACAAAATATTCCCCTGATCTTTACTCAACTTGGGGTTATTTGGGTTATGTTGGCTTATCCCAAAAATGACGAGGTCAATACTCACCTCCACCTGTTGCCCCAACAGCTTGGATATGGTCTTACCCGTCTCCCTCCAAAATTCCTCGAGATGGGGGCACTGTCGAAACATGTGGAGGTCGTCTGCACCATCTTCCCCGCACTTTGGACAGCTTCTCACCTTTTGACTGCCGATCTTGGACAGCCTCTTTGGCGTCCAATATGCTCTGTGAGTAGTGAATAAATGATTTTTTCTCAGAGGAGCAGGTTTCACAATTCGCCAACAGGTAGCCATTGATACTTGCCATTCATGTTGAATATCCAGCTCCGGCAGTACTCTCCCCAGATCTCACTTGGAATTTTGTATTCTTCCTCCCCTGCTTGAATTAGGGCCCAATACCAGCATGATATTTCTTTTTTGTTAGTCTTATTTCCCTGCATCCTTTCCTCTATAGGCCCATTCCCGGGTTGATTGTCTTTTTGGCTCTTAATCCAGCTGGTAAGTTGGTAATACTTAAATCTTGCAAGTGTGCCCTTGGTCTTTTCGTTTAGGACTTCCCATTCTACAATTGAATTTTGTTCAATTAGCTGGCACCATCTTGTGATATTGTTTCCCTCAGTGGAGTTGCTAACTTATCTCTAAGACATTCTGGAGTTCCAGGGGAGTCCCAGATTGGTGCAAACTCGCTGTAGTACGGAATTTTTAGAGTTCTTCTCATTTGGAACCAGAGTTTTGCGGCCGAGTTAAGGGTCTTCAGTTTTATCTTCTTGAAGTACTTGGGGTGACCAAATTTATAGAGGAAGTGACTTCCTTCTATATTAACTAATGCCTGCAAATGGACGGGGTATGAGTTGAAACTGTCCAACAACTTCCTGATGTTTTTGAATTGGAAAGCTCTACAGTATTCCAGAATATCCGGACTTGCAATTCCACCTTGTGCCTTACTCCTTCTTATCTTCTTCCAGGCGATCCTTGCTCCCTTAGCGGCCCAGATGAAACTACATAGTTCTCCCTGTAGTTTTTTTATTTGATCTATTTTGAATTCCAGTGGAATGGTGCTGAACAAGTATGTACATTTTGGGAGTATCGACATTTTGATTATGTTCGATCTCCCCATAAAGGTCAGAGGTAGACCTCCCCATATTTTAAGTAGTTTCCTTACTTCTTTGTGAATCCTGTCGAAGTTCAAACTTGCTATTTCCTCTTTATCTGTTGTGAGGTCTATTCCAAGATACTTAATTTTTTCCTTCACCAATGGATTTTGGGAGCTATTGTTCCACTCTAAGATTTCAGACTTTGTTTGGTTAACTGAATATCCTGAGGCTTTTCCAAATTGTTCCAAAATACCTTCGATTTTGGGGAGCGAGGCCGATAAGTTACTGGAAAACACCATCAGGTCGTCTGCAAATAGAGCCACCTTCTTCTCCCATTCTTTATATTTAAATGATATTATATCTTCCTCTTTTCTTAACATGCATGCTGAGGGCTCGATATAAAGGTTAAAAAGTAGCGGGGATAAAGGGCATCCTTGCCTCGTGCCCCTCTTAATCAATATTTTATCCGTAAGACTATCGTTCACTAAGACCTTTGCTGAGGGTTCTCTATAAATCTGCTTTATGGCGTCCTGGAAGGTATCTCCAAGATTAAACTTAGCTAGGGTTGCATTTAAAAAAGGCCAACTAACTCTGTCAAATGCCTTTGCGGCGTCGAAGCTTACAATTGACAGGGGGACAGAGTACTGGATTGCTACGTCTATAGCACTTATGAGTTTGTGTGTTAATTCCTGTAATTGCCTTCCTTTAATAAAACCTTTTTGGTCAGGGTGGACTACAGACCCTGCCACTTTTCCTAATCTTTTTGCCAGTATTTGCGTACAAACCTTATAATCCACATTAAAAAGTGAAATTGGTCTATAGGACTCGCATTTAGCTGGGTCCTTCCCTGGTTTTAGTAGGACACTAATAATAGCGCCATTCCAGGAAGCTGGGAAATCTCCTTTATTTTTAAAAACATCATTCAGAAGTTCAGTCAGAGGAGTGGCCAAAACTTCCCGTAGATTTATATAGAGCTCATTTGGGAGCGCATCGGGGCCAGCGGCTTTTCCTTTTTTTAATCCTTTCATGACTTCTAGTACTTCCTCTCTGGTGATCTCTTGATTGAGCTCTGTTCTTTGCTCCTGGGATGTAGAGGGTATTGTTATCCCATCCAGTACTAAGTTAATTTGTTCTGTTGTAGCTAAGGTTTCTTCAGTATATAGGTTATGAAAGAATTTTACGAACTCTTGTTTGATCTCGGTGTCTTTTGTGCTATATTCTTGTTCATCTTCTTTTTGTATTTTGGCTATCCTGTTGCGTGTCAAATCTGTTTTCAATTTCCATGCTAAAAACTTACCGCACCCTTCGCCATATTCGTGGTGCGAAAGCTTACTGGCCTCCCATCTATCCTTGAAAATCGTTTCAAGTATGTCTGCCAAGTCCTCCTTTTTCAGCTTTCTCCTCTCTTCAATGTTAGATCTCTCCTGTGAGGTTCTGCTTTTACCTAGCTCCACTTCCAGAGTTGCTATTTCTTTTTCCAACTCTTTTATATGGATCCTTTTATTCTTGTTCTTATGTGCCGCAAGACTGATTATTTTCCCCCTGATATAGGCCTTGTATGTTTCTCAGATAATTTGTTTCGAAGTCCCCTCTTTGTTTAACTGGAAGAAGATATCTGTGTCTTTCGCTAGTGATTCCACGTGGGTTGTATCTAAAAAAATAACTGTCTACTGTCCATCTCTGGCAGGGTGGAGTGTTTGTTAGGTTGAGGCGCAGAAGCACTGCCGAGTGGTCTGATAGGTGGGCTGATATATGTTCTACCCTTTGTGTGCTATCTCGCAAGCTTCTATCTATTAAAAAGTAGTCTATCCTGGACGAGTGACCTAATCTTTTGTTTTGCAGAGTAAATGTATGGGTCTTGTCCCCTTTTTCTCTCCATATATCCATGATCCCCAGATCCTTAATACACAAATTCACCCATTCCCTCATTTTCGGTAAGTTGGGACAGCTTTTAACCGGGAATCTATCCTCTTTAGGGTCTAGCATTATATTAAAATTGCCCCCCATTATTATCGGTGACTTTGTGGTCAGGAGTTGGGAATATACTTTTTGAAGAGGCTCGGGGTCGTCCATGTTAGGGCCATAATACCCCACTATCGTGTATGGATTGTTGTGTATCCTAGCTTGTACTATTGCCCATCTTCCTTTCCTGTCTACTTCTGCTGACTCAATCCTAACTTTCAACGATTTTTTGAACAGGACTGCTACTCCCTTTACGCAACATTCCTGGTTCGTGCAGACATATGCGTCCACCCACTTCTGATATTTTAGGATTCTCGCCCATTCATCTTTCAATAAGTGCGTCTCTTGTAGTATTATTAAGTCGCAGTCTGATAACTTCAAATATTCTAGGATCTTTGCCCTTCGTTTTCTTATCCTGAGGCCATTTACGTTCCAAGACAGAATATTAACTGTCATCCAATCGGTAGTTTTGGTTGAGGTTAGTATGTCCTTTAGATTCCTTTCGGGACTTTTCCTGGGACCCTACCTCCTTTATATTACTTGTTTTGGACTTTTTTTCTTTTTTTTCCCCATTTTGCTCCCCACCTGGTGCATTCTTTTTTTTGTTTTTTAGCAATTTTCTAAGTGGTTTCCTTTCCTTTCCCCCCCTCCCTGGAGAAGCCTCCTCCATCTTTCTTTGGGCAACTTCCTGCCCTTTTCGAGCTCCTTGCCCACTTAATAATCTTTATTTACTACATTTTAGTCAGACTAAGAGTGTTCTTTTTGTTGCGCTTTGATACGTTCAATGAAGCACTCAACCTCCTTGGGGTCTCTTATATTATACATCTTGTTCTCCCACATTATTCTTAGTGAGGCAGGGAAGCGCATCTGCACCGTAGCCCCCAGCGTTCTGAGTTGTTGCATGGACTGGCCCAGTACCCACTGCCTGTCTTGCGTAGTTTTAGAAATGTCCGATCTAATTCTGCATGACCAGCCATTTTTTGCATATGAACCTGCCTTGAGGCCTTCACTTAGAATCCTTTCTTTGAGCGTGTATGTCTTAAAGTTCAACAAGATTTTCCTTGGGTTTTTCCTTGTTTTTCCCTTCCCAAATGGGTCCCGGTGTATTCTCTGGATGTCATCAGAGAGGTCAACCGTCTTCGTCCAGGGGATTATCTCTTCCAATAGTTTGATCGCAAAATCCTTTATATCTTCCCCTTCAAGGCCTTCTGGAACGTTAAGAATTCTGAAGTTATTCCTCCTAGCATGATTTTCCAGAGATTCCATTTTGTCTTTAATCTCATTCTCCTTAGTTTTCAACAGATTAATTTCTTTTTGGTTTACCTCTACTTTCTTGTTGAGCGCCTCCACTTCCAATTCTACAGATGCGACTCTGTCCATGAGCCTGTTTATCTTTTGATGTAACACCTCACATGCCTCCTGTATTTTTACCTGATTTTTCTCGGAAGTTGCAAAGTTAGACCTCATCTCTTGCATCATCATTTCCATCATTTTCTCCGTATTAGTTAACTGCGGTTGACTTTGTGGTTGACTTTGTCGGTTATCGGCTTGTTCTTGGAGTTGCGCTCTGGCCTCGGATTCTGTCTCCGTGTCTGTCATTTTCTCCCTGGCTGATTCTTTCTGATCTGCCATCGCTAAAATCCTGTACCTGCTGCCTTCCATTGACGCTGTATTGCCTTTCTCTTCTCCGATGTTCTCTATCTGGTCCTTTTTTTGATCCGCGTTATCAACTTTTTGCTTCTCTTGAACTTTAAAAAGGACCTTAAAGAGGGCGTTATCTTTTGTTTATTACTTAACCTGGTGTTTTTAGCTTAACCTGGCTTGCTCTGGACAGTGGGGCTTGTAATTGCCCTGCAGCAGTAGGTTTATTTCTTTTCTTAGTGCTTTTGGGAGCTACAGTGCTTATACTAGACCTTTCCCTTACGGAGATTTGCGTATCTTTAGCTAGCAACTGTTTGCTTCTGAGACAATATCCTCCTTCCACCTCCCTTATTTGTCCTGAGCCTAGTGTTGTTTGGGTGGAGGGGTGGTGGCCTGCTGCAGCTCCTGGGATCCCACTCCCTATACAGCTCGCTACCTCGGTCAATAAACTAGTGTTTACTGGGCGTACTGGGTCACACAAGTCCTTCAGACCCCAACCTCCCCTCACTTTGCAGCTGGTCCCTCTCCCCCTCGCACTTACCCGCTTTCCTTCGCTGACTCCTTTAGCCCCGCACACCGCAGGCTCGCCTTCCACGGTGTCAGGATGGCAGAAGGAAACCTTTTTTCCTGCTGACAAGACCGCAGACAGGACCGCTGATTTTCCCCTGAGCGGCACCCTTGCGGCGGCTCTTCTGTTGTTCCGGCACTCCGTGACCGCTTCCGCCCATACTCCGGCAGAGGAGATCGCGCTGTGGCGCGCCGCCTCCTCAGGCTCCACTTTGCCCTTCCGCGTCTTCCGTG
The DNA here is from genome assembly GCA_963921515.1 of Calotriton arnoldi. Taxonomy (NCBI): domain Eukaryota; kingdom Metazoa; phylum Chordata; class Amphibia; order Caudata; family Salamandridae; genus Calotriton; species Calotriton arnoldi. The sequence goes on from CAWUFW010005672.1 coordinate 797,070, forward strand.
TCTCTGCGTCTTTCCCCACGAGCTCCGTTCACCGCTCTCGTTCCACTAAGCGGGTGCTGAAAAAGGTATTTTCCTCTGCGTTTCCTTTCCTTTCTGTAGTGCTCCTTACGTTCTCGCACACTTAGCCCTCTGTTTCCATTTGTACGCGTGCATTCTCTTATGTTTTCCTGTGGGGCTCGGAGCTCGCGACGAGCTCTTTAGCCGGCCGCCATCTTCTCCCCAAGGGAAAATGTATTATTTATTTAATTTTCCCTTGTGGTCATCTCTCAAAATCCTCCCATACCCGGCCCCACTGCCCACCGCTCTTACCTGCAGCAGCTGGCCTAGAAGTTACCTGCTGCCTTATATTAAGGGCAAATAAAATACGCCATGATCTGCAAGTTATTAGTTTGAAGTCCTGATGGCTGGTAAGATAGCCATGATCTCCAAGTTAAAAATTTGATTTCTGGCAGGGCCACATTAGCTTTCCGTTCTTTCAAGTTTGTTAAATTGATCTTGCATGTACTTCCTTGCAGCACCTACACTTCAATATCGCCCCATACACAACACACCCACTCTTCTGTAAGCACAGAGTTTCTTTTACTTGTGCCATGTTAATATTTCAACACCTGTGCAGTTCCTTCTTCCACTTTGCACAGAATCACAACTGGCACATGTGACTAATGTAATGTGCCCTCTGCAGAGAAGCGCAGGATTGGATGAGCATATATTTGGAACAACTTTAGGACCCACTGACCGCCACTGTGAGAAACTTGCACTGCCTTTGATTCTCAACTTCAGAGGTCTTAATTGTGGCTTTTGGACTGTTAAAGTATAGATGCATAATTTTCATGGAGCCCTGGCCTTTGCTTGTAGGCCTTTGCGATATTACAGACTGACGGCCAGGGCAACAAAGCACTGGCAAAAATAACTAATTCTACTGCATCAAAAAGAGTTCATACGTGTGCTGCTGATTGGCATCTGGAAAGGAACAAGGAGGGCTCGCGGGATACTCCGTACCACCACACTGTACCTTTAAAAAAAATTGTATTCAAAATATAAATCTTTGCTATGCCAATGCTAAGACTCCATTGATTAAGACACCACTTAGATATATTGGAAAAAATGAGTGCCAATAATTACTTTAAAAATATTATTTTTCACAGTTTTACATTGGGCAAGCTCAGCTTCTGGGCACTGGAACACTTGAAATGAGCACCAGTTACATTACACAGGGTCAGATTTATTACATTACGCATGGATAAATTAACTTATTTCGTCCAAGATCACAGGGTGTTGCGCCAAGGCCAGGATTCAAACCCGTCTTCCCAGTTACAAAATCAGCAGCTCTGGCTATAACACCACATCCTCTCCGCTTCGATTTTACAGACATCCAATGTCCTACAGACCCAGGTAGCTATGAAGAGTTAGCATTCTTATGTAAACAAAGCCTAAAAATGACAGAAATTTGAATTTTAAGTATGCTTTTTCAGCCCAAATCAGTCTTCGAAGTGGAATCATGCTAAGTGCAATAATGTGTGTATGATGCTCTGAATCTCTGTAACTTCTGTAGCATTTTCAAGGCTGCTAGTGATAACTGTGTGTGCGCGCACACGCACCACTAGTATGTTTGTGTGTCACAGAATGTGTACCAATGTAATGATGGGGCTCTTCAATGATGCCCTCACTATAACCAACAGTGCCTCTCATCTCTCCACAGCCCCTCTCTCACATGCATTTCATTTGTTTTATAGTCCTTCTCCTACCAGTATAAGATGTCAGAGCACTTTACATCACACACACATACAGAGACAATGAATCATACGTGTGTAAATCAGTGTATAGAACATGTTACATAAGGTAAAGGACACTACAAGGTGTAGGATGCACATGTCACCTATACTGGTAGGCATTTTCTAAAAGTGCTTTTTCTGAAGAAGCACAAACTCAGGATTCAGAACATAACACCGTGGTTAGGGTTAACTTTAATGATAAGAATTTATTCCTACCCTAACAAACCTTTTTAGCAACATCAGGATAATGAAAGACTGGGAAGAAAATATAACTTTGTAACCTGTACCATGTAGCTTGCATGCAGCTCCTTGATGGCAGTTCATAGCTCACTGTGCTAGATTACGAATGTAACTTATGAACTGCACAGTAACAAAAGAATCTCAGTGACAAAAGTAGTAACCCACTGAGATCTGCACATAAAATACTATTCTTTGATATGCATGGTACACATTCTTTGCAGCAGGCATATTATCCCTCTGTGCTACCTTAGATGATTCAAAACTCCCATCTTGCTCCAGCAGGTACCTTAGTCACCATACACTGGTGAACCACACCTGAATATAAGTGATGCCGCTTTTATTGTTGCCTAAAAACTGCTGGATATAAAAGGAACTTTGCAGTGCCAGCCCCCAGTAACAAAACTGCCCCCCACCTTTCCAGCCTCCCAGGGAAACGCCTGATACCTGGTCTGGCCAGTCCGGCCTTGCTACCACCCTCCAATGGTGCCCCTCATCTTCACATAGACCCTCTCTCATGTGTATTTAATTTCTTTTATAGTGCTACTCATCTGAAGTATGTACGGCAGGGTGTCGGAGTGCATTACATCACACACATTATATAAAGACAATGACTCATATTAATGTGAAAGTCAATGTACTTAAGATAATGGAGGCTACAAGGTGTAATCATTCTTTCATCCATCATTCAGTCTTTCATCATTCATTCATTTCACCATGTCCTTCCATCTGTGTGCGCATCCGTAGCCACACATATTCAACCATTTGCCAACCTATCCATCATGTATACTTCAATCCATCATTTCACTCATCCATCCTTCCATCCACCCTTTCACTCATCCATCCATTATCCGTCCATCCACTCTTCCACCCATCCATCCATTAATTCATTCATCCAACCATTTACCCTTTCACCCATCCAGCCATCCTGTCACTTACTCATCCATCCACCCAGTCACTCATCCTTGCACCCATTCACCCTTTTAGTCATCCATCCATCCTCCCTTTCTCTCTCTGTCCCCCTTTCACTTAGCCATCCATCCTTCCATCCGCCCACCCATCCATCTACTCATCCACTCATGAATCTATCCATTGACCCTATCACTCATCCAGCCTTACACTCATCCATCCATCCTTTCTCTCATCCATCTACCCTTTCACTCCTTCACTCATCTATCCATCCTATTGTCCATCTACCCTCCCTTTCACTCACTCATCCATCCTTCCATCCACCCTTTCCTTCATCCGTCCATCCATTCACCCTTTCACTTTTCAGTTCATCAATCCATCATTTCACTCATCCATCCACCCATTCACTCGCCCATAATCCACCCTTTCACTCTTCCATCCATCCTTTCACTCATCCATCCACCCTTTTACCCATCCATCTACCCTTCCACCCATACATCTATTTACCTTTTCTCTCATCCATCCTTCCACTCACTCATCCATCCATCCTTTCTCTCATTATCCATCCATTCATCCTTTCATTCATCCATTCACCCATTCACTAATCCATCCAGCCACCCTTCCCTTCACTTACTCACTCACCCACCTTTTCACATTAATTATGAGCTGAGCTTTTGTCTGCAGAGTTGCAAAGAGAAGAGGCCCATCAAGAACTCCACCCTCACTGTAGTTACTAAAGCAAGGGGTGGGGTGGGGGAGGGTTCACTATGCTCCTGGACATAGGCAATCTGAAAACTCGGAAGTCATGAGTCTTGCATGATGCACAGTGCCAGGACGTGAGGTGACTGTGACATGGTGTTGTTTGCAGGGCTTTAAGTGGGATGAAAAAACTGGGGGGGTCTCTCCAAAGGGGGTGTCCGATGTAATTAAGGGCGTTGCTTAAAACACCCAAGCTAAAAATCTGTGATTAGTATAATGTGCCGCCCAACTGGTATTTTGCTGCTTCTGTCATTGCATCCAGATATATAATACAACAAGTAACGCTACACCTACAACAAGCTAGAATTATTGGCTTTGTCAATGGTTATTAGTTGCATAAAACAAAGCAGCAACCATGACTTAGTTGAATATAATATTGAAAATGCGTCAGTTCTAAAATGATGAGACTGTGAAAGAACTATAACCCCTTCTTTTTAACTTGTTTCACCACCTTCTTTTCATGAACTGGATTCTCACGTAGCAGCATGGGCATTTTTGCACATTTCTTCCATCTGACAGAATGTCCTGCCCTAGACCGAGGCAGGAGGAGGCCACCACATGCTTTAACAGCCCGGACTGGCCCATTGTCATTCTGTATGTGACTGTGAAAGAACTATAACCCCTTCTTTTTAACTTGTTTCACCACCTTCTTTTCATGAACTGGATTCTCACGTAGCAACATGGGCATTTTTGCACATTTCTTCCATCTGACAGAATGCCCTGCCCTAGACCGAGGCAGGAGGAGGCCACCACATGCTTTAACAGCCCAGACTGGCCCATTGTCATTCTGTATGTGACAATCAGCCGGCAAACAGAATGACAATGGGCGGGGTGGGGCTGCTCTTGTGCTCAGAGGATGAGTGCGAGGCGGCCCCATCAGGAGTTGAGGCTTCTCGCATGGGAACAGTGCTGTTCCCCAATGCCCAAAATTACAGACAAAAGGCGTCCGTAAAAGGGATCATCACGGACAACGGACGTGAGATCCAAATGATGGACAAGCCGTGAAATTGCTACGGACAGTTGGTCACCCTACTTACAGCTCTGCCATACCCTCTTTAGCCAGGCTACTAACGGTGCACAGGCACTATGGTCGAAATTCTAAATGTGCTTACATCTAATATTCAGAGATAGTGATTTGTATTTTCACTGTTGTAACACAGCAGCAGCCAACCAATTTTACATTGAATAATATCTGTGACATCCTCCAATTTCTCATATGTGAGGACCTGTTTTGATCTAAAAGAAACTTTTTTATGGTTGTTGCATGAAACAAACAAATTTCTCTGCAAGTAGTAATAGACTTTCACACGTCAATCACATTAAAAAGAAATGAAAGAAAAACGGTATTTACAAGAATCTGTTTAGGAATTATTCCAGGCCATCAGGGCAAAAACAGCTGTCTCTATCAGGGGGCTCCCTGAAAGGCTGCATTGCAGTGCATGTAAATGTGCACTTTTGTAATTTAGGAAGAAAACCTTGATGGGGCACGACATGCCCATACTTGTGTAATTTAAAGAGAAACTTTGCCCCTTTATGTGAACAGCTAACCATCCTGGGACGGGGTTAATTCCTAGAGCTGAAATGCTTCAGCTGCAGTGGGAGGCAGGGGGTCTCCTATGCTATGAAACCGAAATGACCAGACACTCATTTCAGCTGCAATGGGAGGCAGGGAGTCTCCTCTGCTATGAAACCGAACGCGAAGGAACAGACAGTCTACTGTGGACTGTCTGTTCGTTCGCTTTCGGTTTCAAAGCAGAGGAGACTCCCTGCCTCCCACTGCAGTGAAGCATTTCCGCTCTAGGAATTAACCCTGTCCCGGGACGGTTAGCCCTTCCCAGAAAGGAGGCAAAGTTTCTCTTGAAATTAATAAAGCATGGGCACGTCGTGCCTCATCGATTTCCCCTCCCTCCCCCTCCAAGCCTCCGTGACTGCCGAACCCCCTCCACGCCCCTCCACCCCCCCCGGACTTCGAAATCTGGGCAGCACTGAATGGCCCAGCAATGTGTTCTTCAAGAGGCTGTATGTATATTAGAGCGAAATTCTATTACAAAAGCCCTTTCCACTTACCTGTTGGTAATCTTCCAAGGTGTCAGGAGATAAGCAAAATCCTTCACGGAGCGGCAGGAAAATGCAGGAAAGCCGCGACAGCAAACAAAGAAGAAACAAGGCAGAAAAGGCACGAAGCAAACAGCAGGAATGAAGAAGCGCCACGCAACCTAAGAAGTAGTAGTATGTAGGAGCTTCCTGCACGAAAATTGTGTTGCACTTCCTGCCATCTATGCTGCTGCCCCCTCATTGGTGGAACGTCAGTGGTGACGTTCCTATGTGCTGATTGGCTGCTGTTCCGGAGTTCTCTAATCCAAAATCTCCATTTGAAATGGGTGAAGAAATACCGGAAGCAAAACGACTTGCGACGTGGGACAGTGGGAAACAATGGTAAGATTTTAGGGTGGAGTGCGCACCCCCCCCTGAGATGATGTCGCTCCCCCTCCTCTGGTGGGGGGCACCCCACAGATTGAAGAACTCTGCTTTAGAGCATGCCGAAATTGTGAATACTTAAAAAATTGGCTACAGGGTATCGAGAATTCAGACTGGAGATTCTGAAACGATTTAAGTACAGGGCCCTGCATCACATCCTCCAAGGTGGAAATGCCTATGTGGTCCCACTCTCGAAAACCCAAAAGGTCACCCAACTGGGGGAGAAGCCTATTCCACCACAGCGGGGTCACCCGCGTGAGTCGGCCCCACCAGCCCATCCTGTGAAGAGATTGTCTCCACATGAGTTTTGTGACACGAGTCGCCGGAAGCAGATGTACTACATTCGATCTACTATAAAGATACTTGAGCAGAGACAAATCATCCATCACCCAGCGTTCAACTGCGTTTGCCGGGTCATCCCTAGAATTGTACAACAGTTCATTAAGCACCAGTAGGTGCGAGGCCGTGTGATAAGACTGGACGTCGGCCGAGGCTATACCACAGTATGGGGACCGAAAGAACATACGCAAAGCCACCCGAGAGGCAACTCCTCCTCACAGAAATCGGCCCAAAAGCACATTAATCTGCTGTAACCATGCGGGGAATCGGATATGGGTGATTCTGAAGTTGGTATAAAAGGCGGGGCGACCATTGTGAAGATAGCGGAGTGACAGGACAGTGGCAGGGGAGACCACACCCCAACATCAGTCTTAACTCGCTCTGTTTCGGGGGCATAAATTGCGCTCCCATGAGATCAACTGGCTAGAGGACAGGAAGACACTGAGGTATTGTAGACCATCACTGCTACAGATAGGTCCGCGGCCCAGGTGCCCTGCGCCGACGTCCCCCGCAAAGGCCACAGTGTTGACTTGCTAGTGTTCATATAAAGACCTGACGTCTCCCTGAGCACCTGCATTATACGTAAGATTCTAGGGACTGATCTGTGGTGGTCAGTGAGGAAGAATAGCACGTCGTCTGCATACAGAGCTATACGGTCTGAGACTTCCCTTGACCATTCAAAGCCCCAGACCAAGGCATCCATCCTAACCCATGAAGCCAATGGCTCCATGGCCAGGGCAAATAAAAGAGGGGACAAGGGCATCCCTGTCTGGTACTGCGTCGTATCAGGAAGGGGGGCGAGATCGAGCCTCCTATGCGCACAGCAGCGGTCAACTCCATATACAGTAGGCGAACATAAGCTAGAAATCTGGGGCCCATATTTAGGCGTTGTAATAGGGCAATAAATACGTCCAACTAACGGAATCAAACGCATTGTCAATATCTGCCAAGCGTAGGAACTCCGGGCGCCCCAAGCAATCTACAGCAGCGATGGCATTGTGTGCTCGGTGGATGTGGTGGCATGTGGCGCGGTGGGGCATGAAGCCAGCCTGGTCCGGGTGCAAGAGGTCCACCATGTGAGGCATCAGTCTATTAGCCAAGGCTTTGGCCAGTAACTTGGCCTCAATATTCAAAAGTGAGATTGGACGGTGCAAGGAGTGAAGCTCTAGGGGATGACCCGGCTTGGGGAACACCACGATCTCAGCGTGTCGCCAGTCCGAAGGCATGCGGGCTCCCCCCAATGCCTCCTGGAGTGCGTCTAGATACAGTTGCTCAGCTGCGGCCAATATGCCTTGAAACATTTGCTGGGAAATCTGCTGGGTCTCTGGGCCTTTCCTGGGCATAGGTACGATAGGGCCACAGCTAATTCTTCGACCGTGAAGGGAGCCTCAAGCGATTCTCGTGCCTCGGTTGACAAGACCTTCGGGGGTAAATCATCCAGGAACTTTGCGACCTGTGCGGCGATCAAAAGGTCCCTATTGGCATATAGGGTCCAATAGGAGCAGGCAAAGCTGTTGGCAACTGTATCAGGTTTAGAGAGCACATAGGTTGGGGTCAAAGCATTCTGACACAACCGATGCAGTAATCTCCCCGACTTGTCCCCCCATTGACAGATTCTGCTCTGTGAAGAGAGCCAAGTGCACCTGGCTTCTTCTAACAGCGCCCCCTAATAGTGTTGTTGAGCGAGGCTCAACTGCCGTTGCACTTGTCCCCCCCTCCTCCCTACTCTGCCGCTCCAGCTCTAGGATTAGGGCTTCCATCTGTGATAATTGATGCCTACGCTGTTTGCGTGCTGCCACGCAAAAACTGATATTGGCCCCTCGTAACGTGGGCTTCATAGCCTCCCACAGAGTCCTACTAGAGGCAGCAGTGGCCTCGTTGTGCGCGAAATAGTCTGTCACCACGTGGTATATATGTGTTCTCTATGATAGGTCCCTAGGGTGCCAAAGGGACAGTTGCCAGCGGAACGAGGGGCAGCGGGGGCCCACCGATACCTTTACTGCTACTGGAGAGTGGTCTGAGAGCACCCTAGGCAGTATCTCGGTATCGACTACCATATGTGCATGTCCCATCGATGTAAACAGGTCATCCAGCCGGGAAAACGAGCCGTGCTCGGGGGAATAGAAAGCATACCCGGCCTCTGTGGGGTGATGGGCCCTCCATACATCTGTCCACCCCGCCATGTCTGCCAGTGGTTTGAGGCGGGAGTCGCACAATATCCCCACCCTCCCAGCTGCACGCCATCAATCCTGATCAGGATACATAACGTCATTCCAGTCCCCACCGATGATTGCTAGGCCGCCTGGCATGGACCCCCACACATCTACCAACTGATCGATAAAAGATTGGGTGAGTGGAGGGGGGCATATATACTACCTAAGATAATGGATTCTCCATGAACAGTTCTGCTCACAAACATGTATCTCCCCTGTATATCTAACCAGGTCTTCAGGAGCTGGAAGGGAGCCCGACGATGGATAAGGATAGCCACCCTTTGGGAGCCCCGTGTGAAGCCCGAATGTAAAATGTGCATATAGCTGAAACGGGCCAAACAGGGAGCCTTAGACCCTAGGAGATGTGTCTCCTGCACAAACAAGATGTCCGCCTGTAGGCGTTTGGCTTGACGGAGTACTGCACCCCTTTTGACCTTATCCAGAAGCCCTTGTACGTTCCAGCTGACTATGTGTAATCGCCACAGCTAGTGTTTGTATCAGTCATTTGGGCGCTCAGTACACATGTGATGGGTTATCGGTAGGCCGGGCTCTCAAGCAAAGGGCACCAGAGCAGTGCATAAAATAGAAAATGAACAAACACCAACTACGACCCCTACCCAACACCCCCACCCATATACCTCAAAACCGCTGAAGTATCTGTTGCGGATGTAACCCGGCGCCCGCTCCAACGGGGGACGAACGCCGGATCCATCCAATGGATCCCCACATGCCTCGTCAACAGAAAGTCCTTCTGGAAAGCTCGAATCTCAACTCTCCAGAGGTGCAGCCATTGTATGATGCCATCATACCTGGTGTTCAGGCTTATATAGTAGTCTCTCAAGCCCGATCCAGGAGCCCCACACGGCACATTCTGTCCAGCGTTTATCTGCTATTCTTTGGTGGCATTTGCTATGTCCTCAGCACGGAGTCGAGATTGCCACGACGATCTAGATCTATGCCGATGTTTCATCTTAATCGTGGTCGATTGCTGTCGTGGGCCGCTGGAGGTCGAGTACGAGTCCAGGCGCGGAGGGGTTTGTGGCCTCAAGGGAACAGTCTCGTTAGTCCAAGCGAAGAGTGTCAAAAAACAACATGTGTGAGTTATAAAGCTCTTGTAGGTGGGCCGGGAACAGAAGCATGTAGGAGATCTTGAGATCTCTAAGACGGGCTTTTGCCGCAGTAAAGGACTGGCGTTGCTGCTGGACTAACTTAGTATAGTCTGGAAAAATCATGATCTGTTGGGCTCCATAGACCAGATTTTCCTGCAATCTCACTAGTGGGAGGATGAGCATCTGGTGGAACCCATGTGTATGTATATATATATATATATATATATATATTCACTGAAAAAACCATAGGTTTCAGGGACGTTATAGTTAGTTGGACATTTCACTAGTACAAAACCAGAGAAATTCGCCCGTTATAGTTAGTTGAGCTAACTATAACTCGCGCCCCCGCAATGCACTGCTGATGACGTCACATATTACATCATTCATGACATGGTCAGTGACATCACTGATGACATCACTGATGACATCTCAAATCACATCACTGATGACATCACTGATGACATCATGCACGTGATAATCTGATGCACCTCCTCACACCCTAATATAACCTTTGATACACCCACTCTAAAATGCAGACTACCATTTTCGAAACCATAGACACACCAATACCAGTTAGTACATACCCACTCACTGATTCCTAGGTCTACACACATGTCCACTCATTCATCCATCCAGTTACTCATACATGCAGTCACTCTTCAATACAGCACTATCATATGCACTCATACACCTATACAGACACTCACACACCACCACTCACCCATAGAGTTACTCACACACCTAGTCAGTCATGCAAAGAATCAATCACACTCCCATTTACTCACCTATACAGTTATACACACACCACTTCACTTATTCATAAAGATACTAACACATCTTACTCTCTTCTACAATCACTGACACAAGCACACACTCATCCATATAGCCACTCTCACAATCACTCACTCTCACATATAGTCATTTATATACTCCAACACTCACATATACTGCCTTTCACCTATGTAGTTACTCACACATGTACCACTGAGACATCCATTCACTCACCAACACACCCATACACACACTCACCCACCCATACAGCCCTTCACAGATGCACTCTTGAACCCATACACCCAGTGAATCACCTACTCACACATGTATGCACAGAGTCACACACCCCCACCCACAGAGACACTCAGGCACCCATACATATACTCAGACAACCAATCAATAACCCATATAGACACTCATGTAGCTACTCACCAACCCATGCAGCCGCTTACACATCAACTGACAGACTAATACAGACATTCACACAGTTTAGTCACTAACCCATGCATTCAGTAAGACACGATTAATCTCTCACTTATACAGTCAGTCACGCACCTACTAAATCATCTATTCAGACACTTATACATCCACTCATTCTTCAATACACCTTGGCATATATATACATATATATATATAAAACATATTTAAACTTTACAGAAACACATAGTCACTGGAGGATGTCATCAGTGATGTCATTTGAGGATGTCATCAGTGATGTCACTGACCATGTCATGAATGATGTAATAAGTGACGTCATCAGCAGTGCATTGCGGGGGCGCGAGTTATAGTTAGCTCAACTAACTATAACGGGCGAATTTCTTTGGTTTTGTACTAGTGAAATGTCCAACTAACTATAACGTCCCTGAAACCTATGATTTTTCAGTGAATTTCTACGATTTTTTAAAGGCTAATTTCTAACTATAACGTCCCTGAAACCTATGGTTTTTTCAGTGAATTTCAAAGGTTTTTTAAATGATAATTTCTAACTATAACGTCCCTGAAACCTATGGTTTTTTCAGTGAATTTCAAAGGTTTTTTAAATGCTAATTTCTAACTATAACATTCCTGAAACCTATGGTTTTTTCAGTGAATTTCAAAGGTTTTTTAAATGCTAATTTCTAACTATAACGTCCCTGAAACCTATGGTTTTTCAGTGAATTTCTAAGGTTTTTAAATGCTAATTTCTATCTATAACGTCCCTGAAACCTGTGATTTTTTCAGTGAATTTCTAAGGTTTTTAAATGCTAATTTCTAACTGTAACATCCCTGAAACCTGTGGTTTTTCAGTGAATTTCTAAGGTTTTTTAAATGCTAATTTCTAACTACACCTAGATATGTAAGACATGTGCAGAAAGAGAAAGAAAGGCGGAGAAAGAAGCAAAGAGAAGTGCAGAAAGAAGCAAGAGAAGTACAGAAAAAGGCAAGAAAAGTGCAGAAAAAAGCAAGAGAGGTGCAAAAAGAGGAAGAAAGGTGCAGAAAGCTGCAGGAGAAGTGATGAAAGAGGCAAGAGAGGTGCAGAAAGAAGCAAGAGAAGTGCAAAAAGAAGAGAGTGAGGTACAGAAAGAGGAAGAAAGGCGCAGAAAGAGGCAAGTGAGGTGCAGAAAGAGGCAAGAGAGGTACAGAAAGAGGTAAGAGGTGTAGAAAGAGTCAAGAGAGGTACAGAAAGAGGAAGAAAGGCGCAGAAAGAGGCAAGTGAGGTGCAGAAAGAGGCAAGAGAGGTGCAAAAAGAGACAAGAGAGGTGCATAAAGAGGCAAGAGGGGTGCAGAAAGAAGAGAGTCAGCTGCAGAAAGAGGGAAGAGAGGTGTAGAAAGAGGCAAGAGAGGTGCAGAAAGAAGAGAGTGAGCTGCAGAAAGAGGGAAGAGAGGTGTAGAAAGAGGCAAGAGAGGTGCAGAAAGAAGAGAGTGAGCTGCAGAAAGAGGCAAGAGAGGTGCAGAAAGAGGCAAGAGAGGTACAGAAAGAGGTAAGAGGTGTAGAAAGAGTCAAGAGAGGTACAGAAAGAGGAAGAAAGGCGCAGAAAGAGGCAAGTGAGGTGCAGAAAGAGGCAAGAGAGGTGCTTCAAGAGGCAAGAGAGGTGCAGAAAGAGGAAGAAATGTTCAGAAAGAGGCAAGAGAGGTGCAGAAAGAGGCAAGAGAATTACAGAAAGAACCAAGAGAGGTACAGAAAGAAGAGAGTGAGCTGCAGAAAGAACCAAGAGAAGTGCAGAAAGAGGCATGAGAGGTGCAGAAAGAGGCAAGAGAGGTGCAGAAAGAGGCAAGAGAGGTGCAGAAAGAAGAGAGTGAGCTGCAGAAAGAGGGAAGAGAGGTGCAGAAAGAGGCAAGAGAGGTGCAGAAAGAAGAGAGTGAGCTACAGAAAGAGGCAAGAGAGGTGCAGAAAGAGGCAAGAGGTGCAGAAAGAAGAGAGTGAGCTGCAGAAATAAGCAAGAGAAGTGCAGACAGAGGCAAGAGAGGTGCATAAAGAGGCAACAGAGGTGCAGAAAGAGGCAAGAGAGGTGCAGAAAGAAGAGAGGTGCAGAAAGAGGCAAGAGAGGTGCAGAAAGATGCAAGAGAGGTGTAGAAAGAGGCAAGAGTGGTTAGTGCTCTAAAAAACTAAAATGAGGACATATTTTCTGAGTTCTCAAATAGCGACAAAGCACTTTTAAATTATTTGTTATCTTTATGTTTTTTTATCCAGTTGACCACTTGATTAAATGTTACGCTTAGGGGAGAGAATGTGGTATTACTTCCAGAGCTGCAGACTTTGCAACTGGGGAACCAAGTTGGAGTTTCTGATTCAGCTCGACATTCTGTGATTCTGGTCAAATCACTTAACCCGTTGCGTGCGTCTGTCGGCCAACGGCCGTCGCGAGCACTACCTCTGTAGTGCTTCGAACGTCCGTTGGCCGACGTGGCCCCGCCCACTCCGCTAAACCGCCGCACCGCGGCGGAATTGCCGCCGCGGTTAAGCGGTTAATCTCCCCATGCCTACAACCAAAATGAGTTTGTCCTTGTATGATGTAACCAATGCTCATGTAAAGCACTCCAATATCTGACCAGCCTGCACTATATAAAACTGCAAAAAAACAAAGGATAAAAAGTGTTTTCCACACTTCTGTCATTGGGCTATTAGCGGGCTACATCTGGTTGATATTTGTGCTACATTTGGGCTCCTTTTTTTCTGGTGGCCATCTTGGGAGACTTCAATTAAATTCATTAAACTTTATTCGATCTGATTTAGAAACATAGATCATAAAAGTGTACATAAAAACACTAAATCCTCTTTCTTAATACCATACAGTGAGAATTAATTAAAACCAGTAGGTAAAAACGGGTGTTACAAAGCCCGGTTCAGAGCAACTTCAGCTTAACAGAATAGTAAAGTTCAATGTTTCGCAAGATCAATCTCATGTACTTTGTGCAAAATACGCAATAAGGGGTCCAAGTAAGAGCAACGCTCCAATACCTGACCAGTCTGCACTATATAAAACTGCAAAAAAACAAAAAATAAAAAGTGTTTTGCACACTTCTGTCATTGGGCTATATGTGGGCTACATATGGGTGATATTTGTGCTACATTTGGGCTCTTTTTTCTCTGGTGGCCATCTGGGGAGACTTATTTGTTATCAAGTTTCCTAATTTCCTCATTTACTGCAGTCTCCTCAGTAGGAAATGCTTTCAGTTTTACTTTGATTCCATCAAGAAGGCATTCAGATGTGTCACACATTTGCCATAAATTCAGAATGTTAGCACTCTAGTTGCTCATTAGATCACTGTAGTAAAGCTACTGCTCACCAGGAGTTAACTGGAAGTCTACTGCTGGTATTGAAAGTGATTGTTTCAGTCTGCATGTCAGAATTTTCTAATGAAATAGAAGAGGATTTGAGATCTCACTTAAAACATGCCCTAATTTTTCTTTCTGCAGCACTAACCATAATTTCGATGACAAAATGAACCCCCTCATTTTGTTCCTTTTTAAATTAAATGTTTTAAGTGTTACCAGTTTATTCCAATCAAGATGGCTTCAGGTGTGCCATAATTTTGTCATAAGTAAGACTGTTAGCGCTCTAGTTGTTCTTTAGAACACTCTGGGAAGCTGCAGTAGAACATAAAGGAATCAACTGACAGGCTGCTCCTGTTGAAATATAACAGGAAGATATTTGAAATCTCACTTAAAACATGTCCTAATTTTTCTTTCTACAGCACTAACCATAATTTCTATGACAAAATGAACCCCATCATTTTGTTCCTTTTTAAATTAAATGTTTTAAGTGTTACCAGTTTATTCCAATCAAGATGGCTTCAGGTGTGCCATAATTTTGTCATAAGTAAGACTGTTAGCGCTCTAGTTGTTCTTTAGAACACTCTGGGAAGCTGCAGTAGAATACAAAGGAATCAACTGACAGGCTGCTCCTGTTGAAATATAACAGGAAGATATTTGCGATCTCACGTAAAACATGTCCTCATTTTTCTTTCTACAGCACTAACCATAATTTCTATGACAAAATGAACCCCATCATTTTGTTCCTTTTTAAATTAAATGTTTTAAGTGTTACCAGTTTATTCCAATCAAGATGGCTTCAGGTGTGCCATACTTTTGTCATAAGTAAGGCTGTTAGCGCTCTAGTAGTTCTTTAGAACACTCTGGGAAGCTGCAGTAGAACACAAAGGAATCAACTGACAGTCTCTGCCCTTGTTGGATGTACATGTTTTACTGAGAATATCAGACTTCATTCTCACATGACTGAGAAAGATAATGTGAATTTACAGAAAATATGCTCTCATTTTAGCTTCTGGAGCACTTTCCAAACCTCTATGGGACAAGCATGAGAAAATAGTTTTCTCTCAAACATGATTAATGATATCCCCGCAGAAGGTTTTTCACAGGGTAAAATCACCTTAGAACACACCACAATTCCTAAAATTAGTATGGTACCATCAACAAATGAATTCTAATGTAACTAAAGTCTGCTATCACCCTTTATAGTTCTCCTTTTGGTGACCCTCAAAATCTTCTATTCACTACAATGCATTTCAATGGGGTGCTATCATGTATATTGGTCCCAAGATGGCTGCCAGCAATTCCAGGATGAAGTGCTGACAGCCAATCAGATCTCACAATGAGATGTGTGGTTAGGCTCCGCCCAGATATCGATATTTTTTTATTTTTGAATTTCTTAGAAACTACTGAACGGATTGACACCATTTAAAAAAAAGGTCGCTTTCTGAACCAAGAGCTACTTTTTGCCAAATTTGGTGTAATTCCGTTCAGCAGTTCGAGGCTGTAGCCGTGTCTAAAGTTTCCTATGGAAATTAACATAGGAAAATGCGTTCTGAGACCCCCTTTTTTCTCGGCCCCGCTTGACGAATCACCCGAAACTTTCAAGACAGGAGCTGACCGGAGCGGGCCATTAGTTTTGAAAATTTCGCGAAGATTCGTCAAACGGCGCCAAAGATATTGGCAAAGAAAAACGCTTTTTGAATAGAAACAAGGTCCTAACTATAACTACCTACTGGCAACCGCCAGTAGGTAATATATATATATATATATATACAGTGGGCAAGAAATTTGCCCATGCCTTAACCCTCGCAGCCCTCCGGAAAGCCCACGAAGTGAAGGCTATTTCTTCATGCCCACCATTCGCCATCTTCCACACGCGTCGCCAACGCCTTAGTTAGGGACTTGAGAGATGTAACCTTCTTCTGGAATGTGGCAACCACGTCCTCCACACCCGAGACCAGGGTCTCAGTTCGGTGATGCACTCCACGGCGTAGCGAAGATCTTGGCACAGAAGTGTCACGTTGGACCCCACCGCGCCCATCTTGACCTCCAGCATGTCCCTAGACTGTGTGATGGCAGTCAACAGCGCCGCATTGTCAGAGGAGGCACTTGGGGTGCCACGGGCCTCTGCCTTTGTTGCTCCAGCCCCTGTGAAGTAATTCATCGTGCCTTGCTCGGTGGAAGGCCCCAGGGGTTTATCTTTGGTTAGCTTTAGCTCTCCGGAGGTCCCCAAGGGTGGCACAGCTGAGCCCCCGGATCCCCCACAATTTGAGCCACCGCTTAATGTCACCCCCTGGAGTGTCGTGAAATAAGCAGTCAGGGGCCCCGGCGCCCCGCGGGTCACAAAGGCACCCAGCTAGCCAGCAGGCCCCAGGCTAGAAGAGACAGCATCCCCCTGCAGTGAGTGATGTGGGTCGGGAGGGGCCGCCCCAGCCCGCAAGCCGCACCGAGACCTGGCCCGACTGCTACTGTGGACGGGGGTCAGCCCCCCTAGTGGGGCCCTCACCTGGTGTCACTCTCGCCGATTTGGCTCCTGCTGCGAGGTGGTCTTGCCCCTGAAATTCGGGTGCCTTGTCAGCCAGTCAGTCAGGCCCTCAGGCCACCCGCCTCCACAGCTGCAAGCACAGTGACTAAGGCAAGCCCATCTGCGCCCGTCCGCGCCAGGACGACGCCAGTCGCCAGTCACTCTGCCAGTTTTGAGGAAAACTTCTACTCTTACTCCCGCGACAACCTCCTGGCTATCAGATCTTCAATGAGCACGGACTGCTCTCCCCTACCGAATCCCCCTATGGGTCCTTTCTGCTGCAGGAATTGTGGCTATAATTCTGAAGTTACCCTGCGACCCCCTCCTAAACAATCGCTGGTTTCAGGACAGAATATTAAAATGCACAGTCTTAACTGCCGGTCATTGGTCAAACACTACCTAGATGTGTTCGGCCTACTTCAAGACGAGTCTCCGGAGGTCCTTTTCCTGACAGAAACCTGGTTGTCAGCCGATACGTTGGTTGAACCGGGTCTGGCGCTTCCCACAGGCTATAGCATTTGCACCCTCAATCGAGAGTCAAGGGGGGGCGGGGGGGCAGTTGTCTGCAAATCACACTTCACCTGCACACTGGTTAAGGAAGATGTAGCGGGTTGTGAGTGCGGCCGTTTTGGGATCTCTCTCAACTCTAATTTCACCTTGACGGGCCTAATAGTTTACCGCCCACCGGGCCCTTCCAAGGAGGGGAGGATAGCGCTGGCAGATCTAGTAGGCACTCTGGTTGTGAGGTATGCCAACTTTTTGGTCATTGGTGATTTAAACCTACACCTTGACAATCCTCATGATTCTGAAGCGGTTAATTTTTCCGCGGACCTAGCGGCCTGCCAGCTGCTTCAATTGGTCCACGGTCCTACTCACTCTGCGGGCCACTTACTCGGCCCAGTTTTCTCTAACCTTTCGGGTCTCTCTGTCTTAACCCCCACTCCGTTATGCTGGACGGATCACTATTTGATCTCTATGAAGCTCCTTGGGGTGGTGTCATCCCGCAGGCTCCATCAGAATTGCACTCTCCGCCGTCCCTGGCATAAATTAAACTTTGACCAGCTCTGCACCTCTCTCTCATCAAGTATGCCCTGCTGGCCAGACGAGCCTGACTCGGCCAGTGATGTTTTCACCAACTGGCTAAGGCTTCCGCTGGATGCTATGGTCCCGGCCAAATGGTCAAAGGGACGAAGTACCAAGTCGAACCCCTGGTACAATGGCAACCTCTCCACCATGCGCAAAGCGTGTAAACGGCTGAAACGGGAGTGGAGGCGAGATTTTGATATCACTCTGAAAGGCCATTATCAATCTGCCATAAAAAAATACCACAGGGCTGTTCAGAAAGCACGGGCTTCCTATTTCTCGGAGGAGATCAGAAATAGTCAGAATCCCACCAAGAAGATCTTCTCCTTCATTACTAACCTAAAAAACGCTGGGGCACTTAGGGCACCCACAGTCAAGTCTAACGAGCATTGTGAGGACCTAGCCACCTTTTTCATAAACAAGGTGGAAAACATCTACAAGACCTTCCCTTCGACGGTTCTGGGTAGTGATTCCGAGGATCCATCCCCCTCCGCCCATATATTAGCCACCTTTCCACCCATTACTGAAGAAGCACTTACTACACTCTGCAGGAAGGTTAAATCTGGTTCCCCGACTGACCCTATGAAGCCGGAACATCTGAGGAGATTACTATCTGTTCTACTTACACCGCTGGGCCAGGTCATCAACCTGTCTCTGGCCAGGGCCATTGTCCCTAGGTCATGGAAGCAGGCCGTTGTTATGCCGCTCCTAAAGAAGCCCACGTTTGACCCAACTAAACTGGAGAACTTCCGCCCTATCTCCTTGCTGCCTTGGATTTCTAAAATCACCGAAGCACATGTCAATTCTATCTTGTCTAACTATCTGGAGGAAAATCACATTCTGGACTCCTCTCAGTGTGGCTTCCGCCGCGGCCTTAGCACTGAATCAGCCCTCCTAGCTGTATCTGAACATCTGAGAGCAGCTCTGGATGAGGGACGGACCTCGGCACTGATCCTATTGGACCTCAGTGCCGCCTTTGATACGGTCTCGCACCAGATCCTGATTCAAAGACTGAAGGAGGCCGGCATTGCGGGCGTTGCCCTGACCTGGCTCACCTCTTTCCTCTCAGACAGGTCTTTCCAAGTTTTGGCTCCCCCTTTTTCATCTAGGGTGTATCCCATCAAACAGGGGGTCCCACAGGGCTCTGCGCTAAGCCCTACACTTTTTAACTTGTATGTCCAGCCGCTGGCCGCACTAGCCAAAAGGAGAGGGTTGACGATCGTGTCATATGCAGATGACACCCAACTTGTAGTCGCCCTCTCCAATGACTGCCAAAATGATGCGGCCAAGTTTCAAAGTGGCTTGGCGGATGTAGCAGAGTGGTTGACTGCCAATTGCCTACAGCTCAACGCCAGCAAGACTGAGGTCCTGCTGGTCGGGAAGGATCATGAGCTGTGGAGCGGGCATTGGTGGCCCTCCTCCCTGGGCCCCACCCCCACTCCAAAAAAGGTGGTGAAAAATCTGGGCATATGGGTTGACTCGGCGTTGAGCTTCCAAGCTCAAACCAAGAGGGTGGCGGTGACATGTCTTGGCATTCTGCGCAGTCTTAGACCCATGTTGGGTTTCTTTGACCCCTCCATCCGGCAGACCATTGTGCAAGCATCTGTCCTATCTAGACTGGACTACGCCAGCGTGCTCTATCTTGGGGTCAATAAGACCGAGATCTCAAGACTTCAGAGGGTCCAGAATGTCGCCGCCAGAACTCTTCTTGCCATGTCCAGTCGCTGCCCCACCTCTAGCACCATTCGGCGGCTACACTGGCTGCCAATGGAGAGGCGGGTGGAGTTTAAATCTCTCTGCTTTGCTTTTAAGATCCTGAAATCCCCCACCTCTGGTATAATATCTGGCCTGCTCTCGACCTACACTCCCTCGCGTCATCTGCGCTCTGCAGGCAAACATTTGGTCTCCATACCACGTGTGAAGAGGGCCCATGCTGGTGGTCGCTCGTTCCGCGTTCTGGCTGCCAAGCTCTGGAATGATCTTCCGTCTCACATCCGGAGCATGGACAACTACCTGACCTTCCGAAAAGCGTTAAAGACCCATCTGTTCCCTCATCAGGTCCCCCTTCTTTTGACCCATATGTCTTCCCTGGCCCTTCCTGTCTTCTCTTAGGAGGGATACTCGCTGTTTAGTCTCTATTTTGCTCAGCGCCGGGACGCCCCGTTGCTGGGGCAGCTGCGCGCTCTACAAGTCATCTTAACATAACATAACATAACACGCCATGCTGCTCGCGTCTAGGAGCGCCTCTCCAGCCGCATCTGAGTCACCGGCTGGGCATGTGGCCTGCCTCACCTCCGGCCGCGGGACCGTGCCCCCAGGGACTTGTGGGCCACAGCGCCCCGGCTCACCAATTCTGCAGGGATAGGGCCTGGCAGCACCTCCTGAGCCCATCTGTCAGTTGCCACTGGGCGGCCCAGGCCCAGGCCACCCAGATGTTCCCACCATGGCCGATGCGGCTGCCAAAGCCTACCAGGCCACACCGCACGGTGCACCCTGGCATGTGCCCGTGCACCTCCCGGTCACTCTCTTTTCGCTGTGGGCCGCCGTCGACTGCGCCAGCACCCACCCGATGTCAGGGAGACATTGCAGAGCGGAACACTGACCGTGAGGGGAACGGCCACTGCAAACCCTTTTTTGCCGTGAGGGGAACGGCTCTCTCTTCCTTGTTCTCCGCTTCTGCCACACAGCCGTGAGGGGAACGGCTCGAAGGAACCACAACTCCCGGCAGGCCAAAGCTGGACGCCTGCTCCTGCTACTACGCAAGCGCCAGGAGGCGCTTTTAGCCCTGCTGAGTCCCCCGCTGCGCGGGACGCCTTGCAGAGCGGAACACTGACCGTGAGGGGAACGGCCACTGCAAACCCTTTTTTGCCGTGAGGGGAACGGCTCTCTCTTCCTTGTTCTCCGCTTCTGCCACACAGCCGTGAGGGGAACGGCTCGAAGGAACCACAACTCCCGGCAGGCCAAAGCTGGACGCCTGCTCCTGCTACTACGCAAGCGCCAGGAGGCGCTTTTAGCCCTGCTGAGTCCCCCGCTGCGCGGGACGCCCGCGGGCCAAGGGCAGGCCCGTCCTTGCCCGTCATAGTCTGGAAGAGGCTGGGCTGGGCCACCTCTCTTTCCCCTAGAGTAGCTCGTGAAAGTTCCCCTTAAAGCGTAAAGGTCGTCGATTGAGTTTACCCCTTACCAGGTACAGACGAAGTTGTATGTTTAATTTTTTCTTAACTGGAACTATTGCATTTTAACTCTCTCCCCAAGTGGTGTTGCTTTTTTGGACTATCAGGACTTAATAGTGTTGGACAGTTTTACTTTGTCTGGACATATTTTAACTTGTATATTGTTGGCTTCTTTTTCTTTTTTTTTAAACCTATGATAGTTGTTAGGTTTTATTTCTCGCAGGTACCATAATAGTGCTGCATGTTGCTTGTTTACTTTGCTTATTTTGCACAAATCGTTGGTTGCTCGAACTGCTGCTAGCTCTGTTTTTCCATAAGGACTGTATGTCTATTATACATATTGTATACACTGCTTATTTTGCACATTGAAATCTTACTGGTACAAGTCCTAATCTCTGCTAAATTCTACTTTTCCCCGGAACTGTATTATTATGCCTATTGTAAATTAGCTTATTTTATATTAGGTGTTCGAATTTGCTCTTAATAGTGTTTTAACCGGGTTTTTACTTCTTGGCATTTTATGAACCTGTAGTCTTGCCAAGTTTTATTAAGCGCCAATCCTTTTGCTGCTTTGCCCTTTCTCTTGCCATTCATCTTGTATTAGTCTTATTATTTGAAAAATGAGCAAACGGAAAATGACCCCCGGTAAGAGTGTGATTGGGACTCTGGACGCATTTTTCTCAAGAGCTGAATCAGTTCTTATACATGAAATTCAGCTTACGGAAAGGAGATTATCATTAGAGCCTCTGTCTTTAGAAGATAGAACTCCTATTAAATTGGTAGCTTCCGTAGTAGAAGGGATCAGGAATGCCGATCCTTCTCGGCATAGTCTTCCCTTCTCTCCGGAACTAACTCCAGTCTCGACGCAAATTTTACCTAGCCCCGGCATAGAGTTGATAACTACTTCCAGCCCAGTAAAAGCCAAGACAAGAGGCCAAAAGGCCAAATTAGGACAGCTTAATAGTAGTGACCCACAGGCAAGGAAAAGAAAAGGGAAGAATGGTGGGTCTTCGAAAAGTAGTAGATTAGCCCACAAGATAGATAGCGGTATTGAGGCGTCTTCTTCTCCCCTAGTAACAAACAGTTCGAATGACTTACCTTTACTCATCCCTAATACATGTATGTTGCCTGGGTCTTGTTCTATTAAAGATCATGAGGACCATTTTTGGGGGAAAATGGAAATGTTGTTGTCTTCTTCTCTTGATCCAATAAGGCAGAAAATTGGGGCTATCGAGGAAGCTTTATCCAAACTCGAGGGACAGACCGGTTGCAATTGTTTAACCTCGAAAGTTGTAAATACTAACAGGACATGTGTTACACAGACTGCTAGGGATGCAGTAGTGGGAAATGCACTGCAGGGGATGTTGAGGCGGTCATAGACCCAAAGGAATCAAATAACGATAAAGTTACCACTAGTAGTCGTGGTGGAGTGATTTCTCGTCATCCATCCAGGGTAGTGACGCCTGGATTGAAGGACATGACAGGGTTAGCACTCAGGGATTCTCAACCAACTTGTCTTCCTGTAATTAACCTCCCACCTGAATCTACCCCCTATGTTGTTGTTTTAGGGGATGTTCCACCTCTTGAAATAGGGGCTACAGAGGGTTTTAATCAACTAAAAAACAAATTAACACATTGGTTTGCCCAAAATACAGCTACTGGTGTGAGTATTGCTAATAACATCATCATGGCACGTAGGGTGAGTTGGGTGGGGCCATCTGCTAAAGTGGGTATTAAAGATTGTATTATTGTGAATTTCAATAACCCTAATCTAGTGGCTAGAATCCTCCATAAGGGCGCTAACCGCAATCCCCCTCAGGTGCTATCAGAACTTTCCCCTTGGTTTTTTTTTATAAGCCCAGGGTTTCCACATGTCCTATTGACTATAATGTAAGGACAAATACTGGACTAGGAAAGTCGTATAGTTCCGTACCAGCCGCACAGTCAGCAGTTAGAATGCATCAACCACTCTTCCCGCAGGTCCAGCCGGCCACCACTCCTTTTTTGGAAGTACAAAACAGATTTTCTGCATTAAGTGGACTAGAAGACTGCGACTGACTATTGCCAATAGTAACACAGGAGTCAGGGGGTGGTCACAGTGCAGTGCCCTTAGTTGATGCCGTGGGGAGGCAAAGCGTAGTGACCTCTCGCAATTTTATTTCTTGGAATATTGCTGGGCTGGCAACTAAATTTCGAGATCCCTCTTTAGTCAATTTCTTAAAAGAGTTTAAGATAATTAGTCTTCAAGAAACCTGGCTGGTTGAAATAATCTGTTTTTAGAAGGATATAAGGCTTATTTTGTCCCCGCTACCCCGTCTTCCAGTGGGAGAGCTAAAGGGGGCTTAGTCACATATGTGTCTGTGGCCTTAGACAGCCAGATCCAGGTTGTTCCTATTCGGTGTGGAGGGATATTGGTGCTATTTTTTAACACTAGAGGCATCAGATGGGGACTGGTTAATTTTTATAACGCAGTATCCAGTCCCGTACGTGATTGTAATATAGCTGCCTTATGCTCCTTTTTTAGACGTCCTAACAGATTCCCAGTTTCTGATTTTTTGGTCTCTGGGGATTTTAATGCTCACCCATGTGGTAACCCTGCGGGGTCCTGTTTATCTGAACTGGGATGCCCGCGAAGGAGTGGTTTCCATTTTGATCACCACACACAAGGGGAATTGATTAATAACATGATCCAGGAGTTCAACATGGTGTGTTTGATGGCTCTCGTGGCCCCAAACATCAAATTTTTAACTCCAACCTACAAGGGGGTTAGGACAGGATCTTTTATTGACTACATATTAATTTCCTCCCCCTTGCAGTTGTGGATCACAGGTTTCTCTATTGATGAGAGTATTTTTAGTGATCATAACCCGCTTTGTGCCCATATAGCCGGACCACTCATTAGTCACATCGAAGGAGTAGCCACAAGTGGCGTTATGACTCTGACTGACAATAAACGCAGATTGAAATGGACACAGATTGACGCCAAGCTGTTTTATGACAAGGTTAATAGGTTATGTGCCCCTGAACTTTTAACATGTCAAAATCCCTGTTCGTCCCCAGATTATTTGTTGGCAGCTTTTGTGACCTTAGCAGGGAAGATGGGAGACCTCTTAAGTGCTCCGGCCGTAAGGGCTAGAAATCTTGGGCCTAAATGGTTTGACTCTGATTGTACTCGAGCAGCTGGTAAGTCGAAGGCAGCTCTTGCATCTATACCTAGAATACAATCAGTGGTCTGTAACTATCGCAGAGAATATAAGGCCGCTTTAGCGGGGCGCAAGACAAAACTAAAAGATGAAGCCTGGCGGGACCTTATCGAGGCAAGTGTATTGAAAAATAGTTCCAAATTTTGGCAAGTGGTGAATCGCCCAGCCATTGGTATGGATAGGAACCCCGTTTTAGGAGCCTTTATTACAGAAGAGGACTGGGTGTCCCATTTTAAAACTATTTTTGACTGTCCCCCCGATTGTTGTGGCCCAGAGATAATAGATTGAAATGCTCCAGCTTTATCCTTTAGTATTGATGAGGTTATTGCAGGGATTGAAGGGCTCTCTGCTAAAAAGGCCCCTGGACCAGATGGGATTCCCCCAGATTTATTCAAATCTGACCCTTCTTTTTGGGCCCCCATCTTGGTTAATGTTTTTAAAGCTGCAGCAAAAATTGGATGCCCCTCTTCCTGGGCTATTTCTACTATAGTTCCCGTTTTTAAAAAGGGCGACCGGGGTAGCCCCCATTGTTATAGACCCATCTCCCTTTTAGATTCAACAGTTAAGGTGGTGGGTCGGATATTATTACAGCGGCTGCAAACCTGGGCAGAGGAAACCGAAATATTGTCAGATGTCCAATATGGTTTTCGCCCCGGTCGTTCTACAATTGCCCAGTGTTTAAATATTCTTATGATTTTCAGTAAATATACTATTGCACGCTCGGGGTCCATATTTTGTGCCTTTATGGATCTGTCATCGGCTTTTGATCGTGTTAACAGAACTAAACTGTGGCAGATCCTGAGGCTAACAGGTGTGGATCCTAGCCTAGTGAACTTCCTGGTGGATCTTCATAATTCTACCCAGGCAAATGTTAGGTTCGCTCAGGATTTGCGTGTCACTGAGAATTTTGATATTAAAAGGGGCGTCCGTCAAGGTTGCATTTTAGCCCCTTTTTTGTTTAATTATTATCTTAACGACTTGGAACAGGAATTATTGGAAACCGGGGTTGATTACCCGTATGTTGGACGTCGCGGCATCCCGATATTGCTTTATGCAGATGATGCCGTCCTTCTATCCAGAACAGAGGTTGGTTTACAATCTCTTTTAAAGGCTTTTGCGGGGTACATGGGTAAACGGGACCTGTCAATTAACAATTCCAAGTCCTATGTGCTGAGAATAGGTAAGCAACCTGTGAAGCCCTTCAAATTTGCAATTGACTCAATTGTGGTCCCTCTTACGAATGTTTTCTCATATTTGGGGGTTCTTATTGACAACAAATTAAAATGGGGACCCCAAATTGAGAAGAAGAAGGGGAAGTGGTTCGGGCCAACGCGGCCATTTTTAAATTTTCATCAAGAATAGGGAAAAAACCAACTGGGGCCATGTTACAAGTTTATAAGGCTAAAAGTCTTTCCATTGCCACTTATGGAAGTGAGATATGGGGATATACAGTTGCAGATCCTCTGCAAGTGGTGGAAAATAATTTTTAAAACGCCTTCTGTGTGTCCCTCAGGGGACCTCTAATTTAGCAGTGCATGAAGAACTGGGGTCCCCTATATTAGTGACATCCTTGCATTACGTCCATTGATTTTTTGGTTGAAATGTTGGTTAAATCCAGATCTGTCTTTTAACCATTTATTATTAAGAGAGTGTATGCTGTTAGAACAAGCCTCATGTATCCCTTGGCTAAATTATATTCAAAAGAGTTTTAAAGGGATAGGGCGTGGCGACCTGTATAGCAAGCCAGAATGCATAGTTAAGCAGGATGTCGTATCAAGCAGAATAGCTTTTATGAGTTTGTGGAGGATGGAAAGAGAAGCGAAGGAGTTGCTGAAACCCAGTGTACGCAATTTTATATTAACGAAAACCACCTTGTCAACTGAACCCTACCTTATGGGGTGTTTGTCTTCTCACGAGAAATATCTTTTAACAAGGTTTAGGATGAATCTATACCATCTCCTGTTGGTTAGACCAAAAGACCATAAGAGGGCAAGTGTGTCACTATCCTGCGGCTGCGAAGGTGAGTCTCTGCAGGATTTGTTGCACTTTATGTTTGTTTGTAGATTCTATGAAGTTCCTCGTAGGATTTTTTTGGTCCCTTATTTAAAACGATTGAATTTTAGACAGGTTGGCCCCGCACTTTTGCACCTACAGATGTTGTCAACGGAGTCACTGTTTTCTACACTTGGCTATTTAAAAGCTTGTGTTAAATCGCGATCCTTTATGGATGTTTAACTTGTTATTTTATCAATGCATTTTTATTGTTCGAATGTATACTCCTATGTTTGCACTCATATAACGTGCATAATTTATACAAATGCTCCTGGGGGTTGCAGTTTTTAACATTCTTGTGGACTGTACATATGTATTTATCGCACATTGCACTTTACATTTTGAATGCACTTGGGGAGTATGATTTTAATCTGACTTTTTTACCAGTTTAAGGAGATTTGACTTATATATTTTAATGTCTTTGTGTAACTTTTATGTTTTTTTTGTTAAAACCGAATAAAGTTTATTATTGATTGATTGAGTCCGGATAGCTATAGTTAGCCGGTTTTCCAGCAGGATTTTGCAGGATATTAACGAGGGCTGCAGGAGCTCGCCTAAAGTGTGCCCGTCACGTTGAACCGCTAAGCCATGCCCCCCTGGTGCCGTGCTTTTGATTTAACACATTAATAAACAGTAATTGTCTTGTCATCTTAACTTGCGATTTAACATTTTTCAAAAGTTTAGCAAATTTAAGAATACTACATTTTTTAAATAAATTGGTTGGGAAATTGTTTATGGAAAACAGTACTATGAG
This sequence comes from Calotriton arnoldi, assembly GCA_963921515.1. Lineage (NCBI taxonomy): Eukaryota > Metazoa > Chordata > Amphibia > Caudata > Salamandridae > Calotriton > Calotriton arnoldi. The sequence continues at coordinate 824,197 of CAWUFW010005672.1, forward strand.
CTTCATTATAATATTTATTAGTATTTAGTCCAAAACTAAAAGCTACTGGTTTATAAACAAAGTCATCATTTTTTTTTTACAGAGTTTTATATAGCGTGAACTTGACCCGAGGGTATCGGGTATCAGAGCGCTTTACAGGAGCACCAGTTGCGTTACACGAGGACACATTCATTTTTTTTTTTTTAGGCACGGGGAGATTAAGTGATTTGCCCAGAATCACAGGATGTTGAGCATCCTTGCCGAGACTCGAACCCGGTTCCCCAGCTTCGAGGTTGACCACCCTAGCCGTTAGGCCAACTCCTCTCCCCTACTCATCATTTCAAGATGGTTGTTTGAAACACAATGACACTAAGCATATGTTGGCATACAAACGGATCAGTGTGCCGTGGCGGCACTACTATGCACTGTGTCACGAGGCACTGCGATGGACATTCTAAATATGAAGTGTATTGTAATGTCAATCAATCAATCAATCAATCAATCAATCAATGGTTTGTTAAGCGCAACTACTCACCCGAAAAGGTCTCAAGGCGCTGTGGGGGAGGAGGGGGAGGAGGGGGCGCGCAGCTCCTGGATGTTCATGTCGATCCGTCGAAGAGCCAGGTTTTGAGGTCCTTCAGGAACATGGAGAGTGTTGGTGTCTGTCGGAGGTGGAGAGGGAGGGTGTTCCATGCCTTGGCCGCGAGGAAGAAGGAACGACCTCCTGTTCTGGTCATCTTGATGCGTGGCACTGTAGCAAGGGAAAGCTAGGCTGAGCGGAGGGATCTCTGGGGGACGTGGACTGAGAGGCTGTGGTTGAGGTAGGCTGGTCCGGGGTTGTGGAGGGCATTGTGAGCGTGGGTGAGAAGCTTGAAGGTGATTCTCTTCTCGACGGGGAGCCAGTGTAGTCTCCATGTAATGTGGAACAACATGCCTCACTTCTCTAATATCAGTGCAAGAGGTTATGTCTAATATTGCTAGAGAGGACCTCCATGGCAAACTAAAGAAACATAAGTTTTGCATTAAAGAGCCCCTTCAGTTGGTACACAACAGCCTCATTAATTTGCTCATTGTACCTACCTCTGCAAACCACCATTTCCTACCTTGCACTTGATTGCCTGTGCACAGAGCAAATTATGCACACTTGCTTTGTGAGAAAGCCAAAGGCCACACTGTTTACAGATTTTACCACAAAAGGATTGTCCTGAGCAGGCCGTCTTAAGTAAAAGAGACATTTCTTTTCTATCATGCAGCAATGGTACAAAATCCCATAGTCAAATCAAGGACCCCCTGAAATTTCTAGAAGTACCTAGGACAGGGAAACAATTCTTACAAAAATAACATTCCTAAGCAACTTGGGACTATACGAAAATCAAGTCCTATACATAGTCAATAATATCAACACATGCTCAGTGTACTACCGGAATCAGTTAAAATATTTCATTTTATTCATACAAAATTAAAAATTCTGACCTAAACACACATAATCAAACATAAATAACATCACACATAATACAACAACATAGACATTGAATTAATCAATATAAATACCACCAAACAACACATAACTAGACATGATTGCAAACAAATTCAATATTCATGTGGTAAAAACCACACGCGGCTGTATTTTGAAATATGTTATTTGTTCAAATCAATATTAATGTGGTATAAACCACAAGTGGCTGAACTTAATAGATGTATATTATTTGTTCTACGCGCGTTTCGGCGTATACAACGCCTTCTTCAGGAAAAGCCACATAAAGATCTGTAAAAAAAGAAAAAGCACACTTAACATATAAAAAAGACAGTACACTGAGTCTGTGCAGGGATATGGGATATGTGATAAAACATGCAGAAAATAGGCACAATGATAAATCATAAAGTGCTATTGATAACATCTAGTACCTTGTATAGCATGCCAAGACAAAGATTAAGGACTGAGCGTTGAATATAAGTTTTTCTTGCAGAATTACTTATTATTTAAGACTTATATTCAACGCTCAGTCCTTAATCTTTATCTTGGCATGCTATACAAGGTACTAGATGTTATCAATAGCACTTTATGATTCATCATTGTGCCTATTTTCTGCATGTTTTATCACATATCTGGTGCAGAAATATGGATATATTTCTCTTTTTCACTTTCATTTTCTTGCACGGTTCGGTTTTTATATCCTGTAATCTTTTTCTTGATACTATCATATTTGCCTTTATAAATGTATGGAGTTCACCTTTGTGTATGTTCATTGTACAGCCCATATCCCTGCACAGACTCAGTGTACTGTCATTTTTATATGTTAAGTGTGCTTTTTCTTTTTTTACAGATCTTTATGTGGCTTTTCCTGAAGAAGGCGTTGTATACGCTGACGCGCGTAGAACAAATAATATACATCTATTAAGTTCAGCCACTTGTGGTTTATACCACATTAATATTGATTTGAACAAATAACATATATTTCAAAGTACAGCCGCGTGTGGTTTTTACCACATGAATATTGAATTTGTTTGCAATCATGTCTAGTTATGTGTTGTTTGGTGGTATTTATATTGATTAATTCAATGTCTATGTTGTTGTATTATGTGTGATGTTATTTATGTTTGATTATGTGTGTTTAGGTCAGAATTTTTAATTTTGTATGAATAAAATGAAATATTTTAACTGATTCCGGTAGTACACTGAGCCTGTGTTGATATTATTGACTATGTATAGGACTTGATTTTCGTATAGTCCCAAGTTGCTTAGGAATGTTATTTTTGTAACAAAATCCCATAGTGCCATTTTTCGACTGTGCCCAGAGGCTTCCATCGTAGGCCTGTCCCTGTGTCACCGCTCTCTCTGGGGCGGTGTTTAGCTCTATGTATGCTCCTTCCCTTAGTGAACTGAATTGAGGAGTGGGCCTTTTCAACCACATGGTAATGTGTTCCCCTTATGGCATTTTGTGGATAGAGCGCACAGCCTCCCAGACACATTCCCAACGGAAAACCCAGCACCCACCTTGCTGGCAGGCCATAGTGTTGCATGAAACTGCCTCTCCATCAATCAATCAATCTGGGTTGGTGAAGCACACCTACTCACCCATGAGGGTCTCAAGGCACTGGGGGAGCATGGGGGGCGGCTCTTTAGAGTGCTGGCATCATCCGAAGAGCCAGGTATTGAGGTCCTTCCTGAACAGGGGCAATTTGGGAGATTGCGGAGGTGGCTGGGTAGGGTGCTTCAGGCTTTGGCTGCAAGGTAGGAGAAGGACTTTCCTCCCGTTCTAGTCTTGTTGATACGAGGGACGGTGGCCACAGAGAGCTGGACTGATCGAAGGTGTCTTTTGGGTGTGTGGAAGGAGAGGCAACAGTTCAGGTATGCGAGTCCGGTGTTGTGAAGGGCCTTGTATGCGTAGGTGAGGACTTTGAGCATTATTCTTCTTTCAACAGGAAGCCAGTGGAGATTGCACAGGTGTTGGGTGATGTGACTGCGACAGGGGATGTCGAGGATCAGTCTGGCTGCAGCGTTCTGGACAGTCTGACATTTGCAAAGGAGTTTCTTATTGATACCGGTGTAGAGAGCGTTGTCGTAGCCCAGTCTGCTGCTGAAGATTTTTCTGGATTCAGTTGGGATCCATCTGAAAGTCTTTCAGAGCATGCAGAAGGTGTTGAAGCAGGTCGAGGATACGGCGTTGATCTGGCGATTCATTGTGAGCGATGAGTCTAGTATGATGCTGAGGTTTCGTGCGTGGTCCGTCAGGGTGGGGGGTTTCTGAGAGCGGAGGGCCACCAGAAGTCGTTCCATGTGGAGGGGGTGGAGACAAGGATCAGGACTTCTGTCTTTTCTGGGTTGAGTTTCAGGCAGCTTTTCTTCATCCAGGTGTCGACAGCTTTCATCCCTTCTTGGAAGTTGTGTTTGGCGATGTTGGGTTCATTGGTGAGGAAAAGGATCAGCTGGGTGTCGTCGGCGTAAGAGATGATGTTGAGTCCGTGGTTCCTGACGATGGTTGCGAGGGGGACCATGTAGACGTTGAAGAGGGTGGGGCTGAGGGAGGAGCCCTGGGGCACTCCACAGTTGGTCTATGTCGGTTCCGAGAGGTAGGGGGGGGAGTCTGACCCGCTGTGTTCTGCCGGTGAGGAAGGAACGTATCCAGTATAGGGCCTTGCTGCGGATGTCGGCTTTGTGGAGTCTGGTGGCTATGGTGCAGTGGGAGACAGTGTTGAATGCAGCCGAGAGGTCCAGGAGGATGAGTGCTGCTGTTTCGCCATGGTCAAGAAGGGAGCGGATGTCGTCGGTGGCGGTGAGTAAGGCGGTCTCGGTCCTGTGGTTGCTTCGGAATCCAGATTGGGAGATGTCTGGGACATTGTTAGCTTCGATGAAGTTTACTAGCTGGGTGTTTACGGCCTTTTCGATGACCTTGGCTGTGAAGGGAAGCAGCGAGATGGGCCTGAAGTTCTTGAGGCCCGTCGGGTCCGCAGAGGGTTTCTTCGGGAGGGGTGGACTTCGACATGTTTCCAGTCGCCGGGGAAGGTGGCGGCCTCGAAGGAGCAGTTGATCGTCTGACGTAGTTTGGGTGCGAAGCAGAGGCAGCTCTGTAGAAGATGTGGTGTGGGCAGGGGTCTGATGGTGCTCCGGAGTGGATGCTTTTCATGGTATTCGAGGTGTCTTCCGTCGTGAGCGGGAACCATTTGAGCAGGGTCTGTTGGGTGACGTTGCCTGAGGGGGGAGCTGGAGCGGTGAGGTGGTCTTGATTGTCGACGTTGTCATAGATCATCTTAATCTTGTGGTGGAAGAAGGTGCTGAGTCTGTTGCAGAGGCCGCGGGAGGGTGGGAAGTATGTTGTTTCGTTGCAGGGTTTGGCGAAATCCTTGATGATGAAGAATAGCTCTTTGGTGTTGTGTGTGTTGGTGAGGATTCTGTCTTGTAGGAACTTCTTCCTTGTGGATGTGATGAGTTTGTGGTGTGCGGTGGTGGCTGCATTGTAGGCGGCGCGTGTTTCCGGGGTTTTGTTGTTCCTCCATTTCTTTTTGAGTCATCTGCAGGAGCGTTTGGATTCTTGGAGTGCAGGGGGTGAACCAGCTTGCTTTCTTGATGTGTCTTATGGTGGCTTTCTTGAGGGGGGAGAGTGTGTCGGCGCAGTTCGTGATCCAGCAGTGGAGGTTCCGTGCTGTGGTGTTTGCGTCTGACATGGTCGGTTGTAGGGTGCTGATGAGGGCGGAGGTGAGCTGGTCTTCGGTGACTTTGTTCCAGCTTCTGCAGGGGAGGCGGTGGGCATGCTTGTGTACAGTGGTTTTTTTGAAGGAGAAGTGGATGCAGTGGTGATCTGTCCAGAGGAGTTCAGTGGTGTGGCTGTAGGAGACGCTGTTTCCCCCGGTGAATATGGGGTCGAGTGTCTGCCTCGATGTGTGCGTGGGGGTGGTGACTAGTTGGTTCAGTCCACAGTTGGCAAGGTTCTCTAGGAGGGAGGCGGTGTTTGAGACATCGTAGTTATCCAGGTGGAAGTTTAGGTCTCCGAGTAGGATGTAGTCTTTGGTTGCGAGGGCATGGGGTGCGATGAAGTCGGTGATGGTGTCGGTAAAGGGAGCATGGGGGCTGGGCGGCCTATAGGTGAGGGTCCTGCAGAGAGTCGTTTTGGGGTTGGTCTGGATCTGGAAGTGGAGGTGCTCCATGAGGTTCATTGTGTCGTCCGGGAGGGTGGTCATGCGGAAGGTGCTTTTGTGAACGACGGTGATGCCTCCTCCTGGACGGATGGGGCAGTCCTTACACAAGATCTTGTATCCGTCGGGAATGGCGGTGGCGATGTCAGGTGCAGAGTTGGCCTTGGTCCAGGTTTCCATGAGGAAGGCGACATCGGGCGAGTAGGTGTTGATGAGGTCCCAGATATCTATTGTGTGCTTGTGTAGGGAATGTACGTTGAGCAGGATGCAGTTGAGTGGTTTGTGAGTGGTGAAGTCCGGTAGGCTGGGAGATGCTGCTGGGGTACGGAGGTGGGTGAAGGTGCGGCTGCAGTGTAGACAGGAGAGAGGGCCGTGGGTGTTGGTCGGAGTCGAGAGCTGGCAGTTGTTGCGTCCGGGGTTGAGATCGTGGAGGGGGTTAGAGTTGTAGCGGAAGCTGGTCAGGGGACCAGGGTCCCTGGAACTGGTTGTGGTCGGGTTGCGGATGGGCACCGGATGGGCTTGCCTGATGCCAGCCTTTAGCGCGCCATCAGCCGCCATTGCAGACTGGTGCCAGATGGGCTTGCCTTTGGCGCACATTTAGCACCATCAGCCGCCATTAAGTAGGGATCGGGAAGGGCGGGTCAGCAGGGAGGCGGGAGTGGGAAGCTCACACTTGAGGGGGGTGGGGCCGCGGGAGCAGCAGCAGCGGGGAAAAACAAGGAACGAGCAAAAGGGAAAGTGTGAAAAATGAAGGAAAGAGCAAAAAGAGGGAAAGCGGGAAAAACGAGGGAGAGAGCAAAAAGGGGCTCAAAAAAAGAGGCAGAGCAGTAGAAGAGCAGAGTTCTCTCCCACTGGACCACCAGGGAAGAGGTGCAGGCTGGAGCCTGTGGGTGGAGGAGGGCCTCGAACACCCTGCAACGGAACTCAGGGGGCGACACTTAGTGGTGGAGCTGCACGCGGGGAGAGCAGTCACACTGACCAGGTCAGTGGTCTTGCACTTCTTGCCGTGCAGCGACTGCCTTTAAGTAGGGATCAGGGGAGGGCGGGTCAGCTGGGAGCAGGAAGGACACACTGGAGGGGGGAGGGGCCGTGGGGCAGAAGCAGCAGGGGAAAACAAGGAAAGAGCAAAAGGGAAAGAGTGAAAAATGATGGAAAGAGCAAAAAGAGGGAAAGACTGAAAAACAAAGGGGAGAGCAAAAAGGGGCACAAAAGAAGAGGCAAGAGAGGCAGAGGCAGTGCAGTAGAAGAGCAGAGTGCTCTCACACTGGGCCACCAGGGATGAGGCGCAGGCAATAGCCTGTAGGTGGAGGAGGGCCTCGAACACCCTGCAACGGAGCTCAGGCGGTGGCTCTTAGTGGCACTTAGTGGTGGAGCTGCATGGGGGGGGAGCAGTCACACTGACCAGGTCAGTGGTCTTGCTCCAAATACTCCAGCGTGATAAGTGCCCACCGACCCCTCTGTTGATAAAACTCAGACAAAGCGAAAAGAATATTAGAATGCTTATATTACAAAACCAGCTTTACATTCCAGGACATGGATAGGCGATGACTGTAATATGAGACAAAATAGACTGCGGCACCGAATCTGAACGGCAAATGGCAGGCAAAACAGTCACTCAGGCCCTCCTAACTAGAAGACTTGACTACGGCAACACACTATTCGCTGGAATCCCCAAACAGCTCCTGAACAGACTCCAAACTGTTCAGAATGCAGCAGCCAGACTCATCTTCAAACTTCCAACGCGGGGTACTTCTAGTCCATCTTTCGTTGTTAGGGTCTTGCGCAGTGCTTTAAATGGGAAAAAATAAGTGCAGGTACTCATTAAAATAGAGGTGTGGCAAGTGGGCGGGGCAAGGGGCGGGGCAAGGGGCGGGGCTAAGGGCAAAATATCATAATACATAGAAACTTCTGTACCAGTTGCAAACTTCTGTACCAGTTGCAGCACATATTAAAACACATGAGAAATGTGTTTATGTAAAAACACAGATTAACTCATAACACAAAATGAAAGTCGTGATGGCACTTTCACCCGAATGGTTGCTGCGCACCTGATTGACAGTGCAGGGTCTGTCTAGAGACCCTGTCCTGTTAATCACAGCGTGACACAGGCCCTCTCACCCCCTGCAGTTTGGGGACATTCAAATGGGCGCTGCTGGAATCTTCACCAGCAACTCTGCAAAAGGATACTTCAGCCGAGTTAATTACAAGCTGCTCGGAAGCAGAGCGGCCTCTGCCCTGCACTGGATCAGAAACCTAACCTGAGCCTGCCGTGCCGTGGATCAGGGTACAGGTACTCTCCTGGCTACAGAGAAGTGCCGGTACTGACGGCAAAAAACCTCGGAAGTGCCGGTACTCAGTACCGGTGAGTACCGGCCCATTTAAAGCACTGGGCTCAGTTAATTAACAGAGAATGCACAGGCGTGCCTGCGCTTTTTAGAGTCCAGACTCTGGATCTAAGGAAGTTTTATTCCACTGCCTTTTCCTGCAGGTGCTCCGAGGCAACAGAATTTGTAATAATACACCGTTGCTGGAGGCTGCTATTTTGTGTAACTCGACTGCCTGTCTAAAACCTTACTTTGTTCAAGTGCAAAAATTGAATTGGTGAATGATGATCTTTTAATAATAATCTGATTTATAAAGCACATAGTTTCTCCCAAAGGCGTGTCCCTGTGCTGGAGGAAAACCCAGAAACCTACAGCCCAACGATCCTCACCTATAAATAGCCAGCGAACTACCACCACCCTACCTTACCCAACATGACCTTGTACCAGAACAAATTGAAACAGCCATATTTTGAGCTTCTTATTAAAGGCGTTTTACGAAGGTTCCCGCCTCAGCTGTAAAGGCAGAGAATTCCACAACTTGATGGTTATCTTTTCACCTAATTTCTATCTGAATTGTGCTACTGCCACTACCTGCACCTTTGCACACCCTGTTCCTACAATTCCTTCAGTGGCTGCATCCTGGCCACACACATCTTAAATGCCCAAACCATGCCTTCCTCCATTGCCTACTCTGCATCTTGTATGACCGTTGGCATCTTTTTCAGCACCTCATTTTGTATCTCTTTGTTTCCTGCCTCCCTGAAGCTCCCCCCCTGTCCGTCGGAAGCAGTCACCTGCATCTGTATGTTGCACCCATGTTCGCCTCCTTTCCATTCTCCTTGCTGCTTGACCACTTATAAGGTCCCAAAGGCGGGACCTATTGGCTATGCCAATGCTTGTTTTTTTTTTAGGCACGAGGACATTGGGGGTGCGCGCAGTGCACTCACCTACAGAGTGGCAGAAAGTTCCTTGTGGCTGGGTTCTCAATCGGACTGGCACTGGCGCTTCTGGGAAACCTGCTTTTTGCTCGCTGGCGGCATTTTATGGCTGTTTCCCTTTCTCCTGTGCTCGCAAATTAGAAAGGGAAAGCCAGAGCAAACTGTGCTTTTTAAAGGGCTTCCCTGGCTTCCTCTTTCTTCCCACCGCACAGCTACCTGGGGGGTGACGTCACACGTTGCTCTGCCCTGGGGCGTCACTGCCACCCTCTGTGAAATTAACATCATGTGAGCATGCGCCGCAGTGTAGAAATGCGATGCATGCTCACATAACTCTTTGTGTCCTAAAATGCCGCCTCGTTACAGTGAGTACCGGTACTCTAATTATTAACGGAGAAGGGGGGCTTGGGGGGGGTAGCCGACCGCAGGGAGGTCCCCCCCCGGGCAGTTTGGGAGGGGCGGGGGGGTGGGGGGGGCGGGCTGCAAGACAGCCATTTTAATTTTGGGCTTCTTTTTTATAGCCCAATTGGAGCCCAAGCATAAGTGCTTTGGGCTCCTGCTCCCGGCCACCATTTTAGGTTTGGTGACCTGGTGGCCGGGAGCTTTAGCTTTGGGGAATTTTTGTGAGGTAGGGTCTTTATTAGGATTTCTATTGTCGAGCGTCTGGACAGAGGTAGTGGAAGTCGCGTTATGTCTGGGGAAGACTACCGCATTTTAGAGGCCCTCCGGCTCCTGAGCGAGGCAGGCCGGATGGACATGGTAATTGGAGCAGGGGCAGGGACGGCGCGCCCGGTGCTGCAGGCCTCAGCGGGCGTGGCAGCGGCCGTTGCCGCCTGCACGTCGCCTAAGCGACAACGTTTGTCGGTGAGTGAGACGGCCCGACAGTGGTTTCGGAGCCTGGGGAGGGCCTGGGGTTCCAGGATTTATGGGACGCGGGGGTGGTTTAGCACCTGCTATGGCAGGAGATAGGGCGACAGCATCGGTTGGGCCGGTAGCGGCTCCAGCGCCAGTTGAGCGCTCGTTTTCCTCCCCCGCGGGGGTGTTGCGCGCCTTTGGTGGCAGCATCTGGGGAAGCTGGGGAGCATGAGGCAGGGCTTGAGAGCAGGGCGGCCAGCGGTAACATGGTGGGGGAGGGCGGAGAGTGTAGGCCCCCCCCTCCCGCACGCGCGACGGAGCCAGCAGATGCAGATAGCAGGGAGTGGGGTGGGGAAGCTGGACCTTCTTTGGGCAGTGTCCATGGGGTAATGGGCTGGACTGGGGTTGTTACGGGGAGCAGGGGCAGCGCTGATTTTGTGGCAGGCAGGGAGGGGGATGCAGGTGATAGGCAGATATACAGCCCCTTGCTTTTCTCCCCCCCTTACTCTGGAAGGGCCGAGATGGGGTCGGTGGGGGAAGCTCCTTGGGGGAGGGAGAGTGGGCTCAAGTGGGAGGGTGGGGTAGCCAACAGACCTTTTTTCCCCCTAGTAGGGATGGGGCGGTCAGGGAGGGCACCCATATAAGCTGGGGGGGGAGTGGGCACCTCAAGATGGGCGGTGAGGTTTCGGGCTGGGGGGGGGGGTGGGGAGGGGCCGGGGAGATAATACTTCGGGGGCTTTGGACACAGCCGGAGGGGACCAGGCTTGGGAGGGTTTAGATATCTTTCCGTCTTGGGCGGATGGGGTGCGGGGCTTGGGTGTGGGGGAGCGGCAAGAGGCACAGCGGGCGCGTGAGCATAGGGGGGAACGTGCGGGCTAGGAAGGCCATTGGTGGTGGGGGGGCAGGGGAGGGGGACAGGTAGGGTTTGGGGATACGTAGGAGGGGGGGTGCAGGACGGGGTTGGGACCCAGCGTCTGCAGTGGTACAGGCGGGGTTGGAATGGAGTGGGGAGGAAGAAGGGGGGGATTCCCCTCCCCTGGTAGGTTCGGTCAGGTCAAGGTGGTTTAGTCGTAATAGGGAGCTTTCGCCGGTTTTGCGGGGGGACAGGTTTTCAGGCAGGTGTGAGGGAACCGGCACATCAGTCCAAACTTTTTCTTTACAGGGCAGGGAGCGTCTCAGTGTTGCGGACTCGGTAGGGCGCGGTGCGGCCCAATTACACCGAGGAGAAGGGAGGGTGGAGCCTTGCGCGGCGCATCCCGTACCGGCGGGGGATCCCGTCGAGGGCAGCACACGAAGGTCCTGTACGACCTCGCTGGCCCCACCGACAGACAGGGCACGGTTGTCCGACATTACAGCGGTGATGGATTTGCAGAGAGGTCAACGCATGGGAGAGTATCGGCGGGTACAGTCGGCTCCCCCGCAAGGAGGACATTCTGGGGCCGTCAGGGCCAGTGTGGGGCAGGTTGGGTCCGGTAGGGCCCGTGCTGTGGTTTTTGCTCCGGAGGTGCTCCAAGTGGAGGAGCCCATTGTGTTGGACTATGATGAGGACAGCCCCGAGGAAGGGGAATTGCAGGAGACTGAGGAGGGGGGGCCCTCTCATGTTTTTCCTAGTTTTTTGCAGGTTCCGGCAGTGCTGCCGCACAGAACAGCAGTGGCGTCTGGATCCAGGAGGGAGCGCGGCCCCGCAGTGAGGGTTCCCCGGACAGTGGATCAAACAGAGACAGGGGCGAGGAGGTCGGTGTCCGTCCGGGCATCCTCGTTAGAGCCAGGTGAGACCGGTAGAACACAGGCCAAACCTAAGATGGTGTCTGTGGGGACGGGGGAAGGAGGGGGTTTGGGGGGGGAGTGACGGAAGGAAGATTACACAAGGGGAAATACGTTAAGGATACGGGGGTAGGAACAGGAGACGGAGGAATAGCACTGGGCGACAAGGTAGAAAGCGGGACAAACACGGACGCAGTTGGGGGTAAAGAGCCGTTGGAGAGTAAGGAATTGAAAATTAAAAAGCTGCCCTACATGGGTGTGACAAAGCCTTTGGGGGCCCATTTAATGCTGGTAACCAAAGAACGCATATGGAAAGGGGAATATGTGGAAATACTGAAGCTCCTTCATAGGGAGGTGAGGTCCAAAGAGGGCTCGAAGGAGGAGGAATATGAGTTGGCCAAGCGGCCTAAGGTGCCGTTGACCATTGAGAATTGGACGGCAGCGTTTTTAATATATGCCAGTGTTTACTGCGAAAAGTTCCCGGAGCGCAGCGTAGCCATATTTAAATATATTGATGTGATACGGAAGGCTCAAATCACAAGTGGGGAGTACGCTTGGGCCCAATATGACGAAGAGTTCCGGGCCCGTATGGCTTGGGACCCTGAGGCAAAGTGGGGGAGTTAGATACAGACTTATGGCAGCATACAATGGGGGCAGCGTCGGGTGGTAAGACCATTTTTACAGCTAGCGGATTGCCGTTGGTATACCGGCCCTTTCAGGGGAAGCCCACCCGGGGAGGGGTGGGAGGCGCAGCCGCGACACAATCTGGAGCTGGGGCGTGCTGGGACTTCAATAAGGGCTTATGCACGAGGGAGTATTGCAAGTACCGCCATGAATGTTCCAAATGCGGGAAGCGCCATCCCCTTGTTAACTGTTGGGGCATCAAGCCACAGGGAGGTCAGCAGTGGCAGGATTCAGGCGCCGGCACTTCTGCCCCCTCGCATCAATTCCAGAGCGGCAGGGGGGGAAAGGACCACAGGGTACTGGGCCCAAAGGCTCCTACGCCAGTTAGGGTAACAAAGCTGGCGGAGGTCCTCCAGGGGTATGAGGATTTGGGGGTCCAATGGGTGCTTCTGGAGGGATTTCAGTGGGGGTTTCGTTTGGGTTACCAGGGACCAAGGCAGAGAAGGTGGGCGGATAACCTGAAGTCAGCGGCAGAACACAGAGAGGTAGTCCAGGATAAATTAAACAAGGAGGTGAGGGAAGGGAGGATGGCGGGCCCCTTTGATGATTGGCCAGTAGACAACTTGATCATATCTCCCATAGGGGTGGTCCCCAAAAAGGAAGAAGGACAGTACAGACTGATTCAGCACTTGTCATGGCCGGAGGGGTCTTCAGTTAATGATTTTATTGATGAGGAGGCGGCCTCAGTGTCATATTCCTCAGTTGACGTGGCTATGTCACTGGTTGTGACCGCGGGCGCAACTGCAGAGATGGCAAAATGTGACATAAAATCGGCATTCCGGCTGCTTCCAGTCCATCCAGATGATTGGGATCTTCTGGGTATCCATTTTGAGGGTAAATGGTACGTGGACAAAGCATTACCGATGGGTTGCTCTATGTCATGTGCTTTATTTGAACGTTTCAGCACCTTTTTGCAGTGGTATTTCACGCAGCACACGGGTCACACATTGGTGACGCACTACTTGGACGATTTCTTCTTTGTAGGTTCCCCCGGCTCCACGGAATGCCAGATAGCTCTGGACACTTTCCATGAGCTCATGAGGGGAACTGGGGGTGCCATTGGCACCCGAGAAGACAATGGGTCCATCTACGACCTTGTCCTTTTTGGGGATCGAAATTGATGCGGTGGCAATGCGGGCTCGCTTGCCAGCGGATAAAAAAGTGAAAATGTTGGAGTTACTGGACAAGATGTTGTCAAAGCAGAAAGTGACAGTAAAGAGCATTCAGGTGTTGCTGGGTCACCTTAATTTTGCCTGCAGGGTAGTCAGGGCGGGGAGGATGTTTTGTAGGAGGTTGGGTCGGGCACTAGCAGGACAGCATTTGCCGCATCACCATGTGCGCTTGGCGGCAGGGGTGAAGGAGGATTTGCGGATGTGGTCAGTTTTTCTACACTCTTTTAATGGAGTGCCATTGGCCAGGGAGGACGTGCAAATTTTTTCTGATGCCACAGGCAGTGACGGCTTTGGCATTTATTGGCAGGGCAGGTGGTGTGCTGAGAAGTGGCCTCCACAATGGAAGGATGGGGGGAGGAGCATAGCCTTTCTGGAGCTTTTCCCGTTATTGGTGGCTTTGACCCTGTGGGGTGAGGAGTTGGCGCACAAGAGGGTCTTGTTTCGTGTGGACAACATGGCAGTGGTGGAGATTGTTAACAGACAGTCGGCCAGAGATGAACAGATTCTCAAGTTGCTGCGAGTTTTTGTGTTAGGCTGCCTTAGACATGACATTCCATTCAGGGCCTTGCACATCCCTGGTGTGGACAATGACATAGCAGATGCCTTGTCTCGTTCGCAGTGGGGGAGATTCCGTGGGCTGGCCAAGGAGGCGGACAGGACACCGACCCCAATGCCGGAGCATCTTTGGTATGTAGGCAACGTAGGGTGCTACAATTGGTGGTAGGTTCTTTGTCAGTGGCCACGCGGGCGGCTTATGCGCTGGCATGGAGGGATTTCCTGGCATCAGGAGCCTGCAGGCGGGAGGAGATTTGGCGGCGGTCTGAGGATGTGATTCAGTTTATCCTAGGCCTTATAGAGAGAGGCCTTTCCAGGGTGACTATCGGCGGGAAATTGGCGGGAATCTCTTTTATGGGAAAACTCTTTTGGGGTTACTCCCCCTCAGCAGGGGAAGTGGGGAGGAGGATGCTAGAGGGCTGGGCTAGGGAGCGGGGAGGGGAGCGTTTTTCCAGGAGCCCCCTTTCATGGCAGATTTTGGCCAGGTTGTTGGAAGCTTTACCAGGGGTTTGTAGGGACGGTTTTGAAGCATGTTTGTTTTCTACTCTGATGGTGTTTATGTTTTTTGGGGCGTTTAGAGTCTCGGAACTCCTGGGTACCAAGTTAAAAAGGGGCATCAGTTGGCAGGATGTGTTTTTCGTGGAGAAGGGGATACATATTTGGCTGGCCAATTCTAAAACTGATCAGAGAAGCCTAGGGAAAGGAATTTGGTTGGAGGCAGCGGCCCCAGTTTCAACATGTCCTTTGCAGTGGGCGCGCCGTTGGAGATCTTTGGCGGGAGGGGCTGGGGCCGAATGGGTTTTTCGACATCACAATGGGTCCCGGGTAACGGATTACCAGTTGCGCATGGTACTGCGTAAGGCATTGCAGAGTATTGGGTTGGATGGGGCGCGTTATGGGACGCATTCATTCAGGATCGGGGCAGCAACAGAAGCGCACAACCGGGGTTGGTCACAGGGGGACATTATGCGGCTGGGGCGCTGGTCGTCAGACTGTTTTCAGCGCTATGTGAGAAGGACCGCGAAGGAGGCGCATGCGTCATCCTCTTTGTTGTGAGTCTTATTCTAATTTTTCTCATTGCAGGTTCGGTGGCTGGGCCTCAATCCAAGGAATTGACCATTTGGATAGTGGGGCATTCATTCATCAAATGGGCGCAGATTCAGGCACTCCGCAGTTATTTTGGGGAAATGTTGGGTTTCAATGACAGTGTATTTAGAATTGTTTGGAAAGGCAAGGGAGGGATGCTTTGGAAAGAATTGTTAACATGTCTAAATAAATGGATGGTGAGGGGTCAGTGCCCGGATGTCCTGTTGATTCACCTTGCGAGAATGATCTATGCGGAGTAAAGGGTGTGGTGTTGCTGAGGGCAATGAAGAGGGATCTGTCTATTTTAAGGGAGCGATGGTCAGGGTGCCACGTTTTGTGGACTGAATTGGTCCCGCGCAGGGTTTGGAGGGCTGTGAACCCCGGGCTATTGACAAGGCACGGAGGAAAGTGAACTCGGAAATTTCCAGGTTTTGTCGGGGTATAGGTTTTGGGAGAATGACACACAAAGAGATACGATTTGAGACTGTGGAGTTTTTTCGGGATGACGGAGTGCATTTATCCAGGCTTGGAATGGACCTCTATTTACTTGAGATTCGGGAGGTGTTGGCGAGATGCTTGAATGTTCAGGGGCATGCGGTTTAAGTTTGAGAGGGGATAGCCTACTCTGGGGGGCAGAAAGAGGGGGTAGGTTTCCCCCTACTTTCTGGGTGGCGGGGGTCATTTGAAGTTTGCCAGGGTTGGCAGAGGTTTGGTGATTAGTTTTGAAGTTGGGTTTATCGACAGGGAAAGGGTAGGCAGGTTACTTGTTATTTCGGTTACACAGGTTGGGGGTTTGACAGCTGGAAAGGGGCAGGCAGGGAGGTCGTTTAACGGACGGGTTGAATTTATAGGGTTATACGTTGATGTATTGTTTGGTATGGTTTGTAATGTTGTAATGTACGGGTGGGGGCGGGCTCAAAGAAAATGCTAGGGGTGGGGGCGGGGCATGGGGGTTTTAGGTAAATGGTTTAATTAGTGAGGCTTAGTTTTGTAAGGCTGTTTGCCGAGGTATTTATATTGTTATGTGCACCTGTTTCAATAAAGCGGCCTTTTACACACATTTACTGGTTTGTGGTCTGCTCCCCCCCCCCACCCCTCCCTTTCAAGTGCCGGTACTCTAGAGGGGAAAAAAAAGAAGTGCCGGTACTCAGTACTTCTGTTGCCAGCTTCTCCGTGTCATTCCTGCTCAGCCTTTGCACTTTTTTCCAAATGTTTACCCTTCCAGCTCCCAGACTGGGGAATAATTTCCCTGTCGCGTTTGCTAATTCTACCTCCCTGTCTACTTCACACTTTCCTCTACAACCCTATTTTTTCTGTCATTGTTCTTTAAATCCAACACAGATATTTCACCTCGCATATCTTTTCACACCTGCTCCACTCGGGCCGAGCAGTACACACTTTACGAAAACTCCCCTAATGCGGCGCTCACTTCCTTCTAGGATTCTACCATTTCACGCCGGTAGAGCAAGTTTTGTTTGCACGAGCCCTCAGGCATCAGGTGCCCCTGCTTAACATTTTAGGCCTGTATCCGAAATGCCACAGATATGGCTTTGCTTCACTTGCTTGTTTTTTTGTGTTGAACCGAATCCAGCTCACCGGTTGGTTGAGTCCTTCGCTGCGGTTTGCCACACAAGTGGGGAACCACATTGCCTCAGGCTGCGGCTCGGCTGCCAGAGCAGTCCGGATTTGCTGGGGCCAGGGCAGGCACTGACCACAACCGGTTCTATAGCGCCTGCTAGCTGCTCTTCGAAGCAGGCAAAGGTAAAGCCGTAGAGCCCGTTCCACCAGTTGCAGTA
Source organism: Calotriton arnoldi (assembly GCA_963921515.1). NCBI lineage: Eukaryota > Metazoa > Chordata > Amphibia > Caudata > Salamandridae > Calotriton > Calotriton arnoldi. The sequence continues at coordinate 840,978 of CAWUFW010005672.1, forward strand.
TATTCCACGTTCCAGGGTCTGGTGGTAAAAGCCACATCGTTCTTCCCGCCCTCTGCTACTCCTGTACTGCTCTTTATCTCTTTTTTCTTATAATAACAGAAGCGGCCAGAAAACACCTGTGAGTGGCAGCCGGCGCCCAGCGCCCAGCGCCCCGGTCTCCCTCCGAGCGCCTCGGGTTCCAAGAAGGACAGCGGCCCTCCTCGGATTCCAAACGTGCAGTGTGAGAAGCTTGGATCAGAAAGAATGTCTGGTGGAAACGAGAAACTTTTATAGGAAATCAAGACACTTCCGGGGAACAAGGAGTGCGCCGACTGCCGAGCCCCAGGTAGGAGGACCGTCTCCTCTCGTGATCGGTTGTCTTGTGCGTAATTCACAGCTGTCAAGTGTGACATTTCCATGGTAATTAGTGTACTTATGAGTGACATTCCACTGCCAAATTTGTGACACTTATGTAATGATTGCGGGGGGGGGGCCCTCCCGTCACTTGGTGCGCGCCGTAGGCCTTACTGCGCGCGGCAATGAACACACTCAGACGCCGTGTATGAGTTAGGCGCGGACTGCCTGCGCAGCTCCGCCCATCTTTATTTATACTCGCGCTCACGCCGGCCGGCGTGAGCGCAGGGGCTGTGATCTTCCGGCGCGCTGGCAACAACCACTAGCGCGCTGACTGTCACATCCCATCTCAACTCAGTCCTTGACTGGATCTCAAGAGTCTCACAGTTCACTTACTTGACAGGCAAAGTCTCTCAGGCGGGTGCTCGGCGGAGGATTCTCCCTCAGGGCATACCTGGATGGGCCCCGGCGGGTGCTTGGGGCAGGGACCGGGGTGCTGGATACCAGAGGCATGCTTGGAGCTTCGGGGGTGGCTTCTGGACTTGTCAGCGATGGAACTGGCCCTGGATGGTGGTCCTCAACTCCTCGGGGCTCTCCCTGGCTGGCCTCGGCCTCTTCAAAGTGGTCAGCGATGTCAGTGAAAAGAGTGGGGAGAGCGGGCTTGTCCACTTGTTTGAACCACGAGATGTTGCGGGTCACCGTTTCTCCTTCTTTCTCAATGGTCACCATGGTCCCCTTTCGGTCGATCACTGTCCAGTACCCATGCTCGCACCGAGTCCGGAATTTCCCTCCGGGCGTCCAGTCCTTCATGATGACGGTGTCTCCTTGCTGTAGCTGACGGGATACCGCTCTTCGGGCCTGGCTAGCTGTGTTGTTGCGTCTCTCTGTCCTCCTGAGGGCACCCCCCTCGTCAAATGGAGGGGGGGACCACCCCGGAGCAGTGGGGAGACCATCCCGGCGGGTGCCGATGAGCATTAGCGCCCAGGGTGTTTGGCGCGTTGAGCAGTGAGGGGTGCTTCTGTATTCCCGCAGGAATCTCTGCAGTTGCTGTTCGGGGTCACTTTGCTCCGCCACTGCGATACAAAGAGTTTTGTTGATTGTCCTCATGAAGCGTTCAATCTCCCCATTGGCCTGGGGCCATTGCGGGGTGATCCGTCGGTGCCAGATGCCATGGTGGTGTAGGAACTCGCGGAACTCGTGCCCCAGGAACGGGGGCCCGTTGTCGCTGCGGATCTCATTCGGACATCCGAACATGGCGAAGTTCTTCTCCAGAGCGGGGCCAACATGTATGAAGGCTGTTGAGTTCAAAACTTCTACCACAGGGTATTTCGAATAGCTGTCGATGAGGTCCAGCGTGACCCGGCCATCAGGGAAGCTTCCAAAGTCCAAGCTCACTTTCTCCCACGGGTTCCGCCCGTGTTCCTCCGTGTGGATAGGTGCGGGTCTTTCGGGCCCACTTGTCACTTGGCAGGATGGACATCTCCGGACTGTCTCCTCTACGCAGGCATCCATCCCTGGGAACCAGACCTTTTCTCACATGCGGGCCTTCATCTTTTCCACTCCTTGTTGTCCTCCATGGGCGAGTTGTGTTGCCCGTAGCTGAAGGGATGCCGGGCTGACAATGCGTGGTCCTCTGAGGAGGATGCCTTCTCTGGGTGAGGCTTAGTTCGCTTCTGACTCTCCACATGTGCATCAGGCTTTCTTTTCTGGGCTTGACCATGAGTTTGCGGATTGTAGGAAATGATGTCACTGTCCTCCTTGGACAGCGTCCTGGACTTTGGTTATAACTGGGTCATTTCCGGCTGCTGTAGCCACTTCCTCGAGGGTTAACGCTCGAGGGCACGTGAGTGCCGAGATCATGTTCAGGTGGGCTTCGGTGGCGTCGGTGTTTGGTTCTTCACCTCCCTCTCCCGCTGTGTCAGGGTGTCTCGACAGGAAGTCGGCCGGGTTCTTGGCACCGGGCCGGTAGGTTACCTCTATGTCGTAGTGCTGGAGCCCGATGGCCCACCGTTCGATGCGTGGCGGTGGGTGGGGGGCTGAACCCTTGAACAGCGGTACCAGGAGCTGGTGATCCGTGACAAAGGTGAAGGGGTGTCCGCAGATATATAGGTGGAAGTGTCTGCAGGCCCAACGGATTTCTAGAGCTTCCCTTTCAATTTGAGCGTACCGCTTCTCTGTTGGTGACAGGGCTTTGCTGGCATACGCTAGGGCGACCCACCGTCCGGGCTCTTGTTCCTGAGTGAGGACGGCCCCTAATCCTACAGGGCTGGTGTCTACAAGTATTTCTGTCCTTTTGGCGGGGTTAAAGTACACCAGGGTGGTGTGGTCGAGGAGAGCGCTCTTGACGGCTTGGAATGCTGTCTCTTCGGCGGGACCCCACTGCCACATCGCATCTGCTCGGGTGAGGTTTCAGAGTGGCTCTGCGATGGTGGCTAGATCTCGAATGAAACGTCCACAGTACGTGGCCATCCCCAGGAAACTGCGGACTTCGGCCACGGTGAGGGGAGCAGAGGCGTTCTTGATGGCTTGAGACTTCCGAGGGTCCACTTGTATGCCTTCTTGTGTGAACGTGTAGCCGAAGAATTCTATCTTCTGTTGAAACAGCAGGCACTTTTCTTTGTGTAGGGTGACTCCGTGATCTAGGAGCCTCTTCAGCGTAGCTCTCACATGCTGGTAGTGTTCTTCCGCCGTTCGTGAGTGAATGAGGATATCAACACTCACGTTTAGTACGCCAGGTAGCCCAACCAGGATCTCTTTGACTGCGTTTTGGAATATCTCCGCGGCAGATGATATGCCGAAATTCAGCCGCTTGTATCTTCGGAGCCCGAGGTGTGTGCTGAAGGTGGTGATGTAGCGACTGTCCTTGGCAAGGGCTAGCTGATGATACCCTGCATTCAAGTCCAGTTTAGAAAACCATCTGGATCCTTTCAAGTCAGCCACAATGTCATCCATAGTCGGCGTTATGTGGCGTTCGCGTCGAATGGCCTTGTTGGGGAGGCGCATGTCAATACAGAGTCTGATCTTCCCCGGTTGGCGCGGTTTCTCTGCGATCACCATGGGTGACACCCATGGTATGGGTCCAGACACTTTCTCTATGACTCCTTGATCTTCGAGCTTTTGCAGCTCTTCTTCCACTAGTGGCCGTAGGTGGAAAGGAATTCTCCTGTGTCTTAGTGCCGTTGGCGGGACGGTTGAGTCTATATGTAGCCGGATGGGGGCCCTCTTCACGCGCCCTAGTCCCTTAAATAGGTCTCCAAACTGGCTGAGTAGTTCCTGTGTCTGGTCGGCTTGTATGCTCCTGGTCGAACGTCACTAGTCCTAGGTCTTCCGCTGCATGACTGCTCAGCAGTGTGTCTGCCTCCTGGTTGATGACATGGATGTCTATGGTGATCTCGGTGTTGTCGGACTTCACTGGCACAGTCATTTTGCCTCGGAGGGGTAGCGGTGAGCTGCTTCCGTACGCAAAGATTTTCGTCTTTGACGGTCTGAGTTCGGGTCGGGGCCTCACCTTGTTGTATTGCTGGATCCCCATGACTGTCACTGAGGCTCCGGTGTCAATCACTGCGCTGACGTCCGACCCTGCGATCCGTATTGTGCATCGGGGCTGGGGCCGTCGTCGACTCTTCAGAGCTTGCGTGAACGAGATTAGGTATGTTTCTCCTTCATCTTCTGACGTCGAGTCGTCCTCCTGGTAGACGGTTTGCTCTTTCCTCTTCCCTCCTGGCTGGGATGCTAGTGAGACACACGACAGTTGGCGGACCATCTTCCTCATCTGCCTGGGTCGGTTCCCTTCTTTCTGTTGCGTTCTCTTTCTGCATACTGATGCAAAATGGTTGGCTATGCCGCAGTTGGTGCACGTTTTCCCTTGCGCCGGGCATGACTGTGGGGGTGTTCTTCGTATCCGCAGTACCCGCACTGATTCTTTGAGGCCTGTGGCTGGCGATCCCGTGGTCTGGGCGCCCTGTTCTTCGGGCCCGACTGCGTCAGCCCGTCCGTCCTGTGACGATGGTGCTCTTTTCCGCCCTCGCACTAGTGCCAGGTCCATCTCCTCTGCCCGTCGCCGAGAGGTCGTGTAAGCGCCAGCACTAGGATGTCATTCATGGGTATGTTCGGTTGCCGGAGTATGAGGCCTCACAGGGCTTTGCTGCGTATTCCCAGGATCAGTTGGGCTCTGATCTCTTCTGCGGCTCTGTCCCCTACGAGGTGCGTACTGGCCAGTTCTCTTAGCCACGCATGAAATGTGTCCACTGACTCACCCTCCCTTTGCTTGGCTTGCCTCAGCTTGAAATGCTCAAAGTCTGGGTTTAGCTGGGGGTCAAAGTGCGCGTTCAGGGCGGTGACCGCCGCTGCGTAGTCCTCGGGGGGTCCCGTGTTGGGGAGAAACTTGAACAGCAGGTAAATCTCCTCTCCCGCATAATGGAGTAGTAGTGAGCGTTTCACTGCCCCATCCTTCTCCCTGGTGGCAATGAAATAATTCTCTAGGCGACCTAGCCAGGTCTGCCACCTTGGCGCTGCCGTGGCGGGGTCAGCCGACTCGCTGAACGGAGGCAGGACTCCTGAGAGAGGGTGGTGCGCAGTGGCTGGCGCAGGGGCCTGAGCAGTGTTGTCTTGATCCCCCATGGTGGTAGGCGTGGGCACTGTTGGGCGGCCTAGCGGAGGTGCTGCACACTAGTGGTGGGCCTTAGTGTGCCAGGTGGAGGTGCGAGGGCGCTGGGCGTTGCGTGGGCCCGTGTGTGCCTGGCCGTGTGGCATGTGGTCAGGCCGGCTTGGGTCAAAGTGCGCTCGCGGGGCCTCCTCCGTGGCATGCGAGACTCACCCGGTCTGCGTGGTGCTGGTCGCCTTGACCGGTGGATGTTGCGGCGGGGAAATACTGCTGTGTCCTGCTGCTCCCTGGCAGCTGCACATTCAGGAGATGAGGCGTGGCTGGTTCTAATGAGGTGTCGCCCAGCAGGGGCCTCAGCATGCGTGCGTCGTTCTCGTGGCCTGGGTTCAATGCGGTGCTGCCCAGTGGGGGGCAGGAGCAGGCGTGTGTTGCTCCGCTCCTCGTCGCCAATGTAATGATTGCGGGCAGGGGGCGCCCTCCCGTCACTTGGTGCACACCGTAGGCCTTACTGCGCGCGGCAATGAACACACTCAGACGCCGTGTATGAGTTAGGCGCGGACTGCCTGCGCAGCTCCGCCCATCTTTATTTATACTCTCGCTCACGCCAGCTGGCGTGAGCGCAGGGGCTGTGATCTTCCGGCACGCGCCGGCAACAACCACTAGCGTGCTGACTGTCACAACTTAGAGCTATACTTTCACGCAAGTAAAAGCCAGGCAATGACACCGCGCCGACAATTGCACTCGTGGTCTCAGGGCACTGCTGGACTCACCTATGCCACCAGAAGTTCCTCTGAGTCCTGAGTGACTCCATCTTAGGATGGGTTGGGGGGGGGGGCTGCAAGCAATGCTGACTGCAAGCTGAGGCACCTGGGCATGCCTTCCGGTGATTGGCTCTGGCCGCAGTGTGCTGGTGCAGCAAGCCGTGTCACTGCAAACTTTCCATTTCTGCTATACCTGTTCTGCAGCCCTATTCTGACACAGATGATTAAATAAAACCTCTGACTTCGCTGGAATCCCATCTCTCAAGCCTCTCCTTGGCCACTGTTACTCCTCTTACCCACCCCTTCTCCAGTGTGTGTTCACACGACCCCCTTTACTCCCTATTTTTCGCTCCAGTACAGTGCTTGTCGCTAGGTTCACACTTTAAAAATGTCACATACACATACTTGGATTGAAGTACGAAATACTTCTTAAGAAAAACATTGTTTCATTGCCTGCATGAACATTTTAAGCAGAGTTATAATTAAAAAGGCCGGAGTCTACTCTAGTAGTCCAGATGTATATCCCAAACAGGCATTACCTATCACAGGCAAGTCTTTGCCCACTGAAATGGCTTATTACTGCCTCAGAATACATTTGCAATTGCTGTTTGGTAACTGAAGATCAACATGACAAGCCTTTCAGCACATCCCTGCCACATGACATCCTGGAGCTCAGTATGTAACTCTCATGCTGAAGAAATATAAAGCGATGGATGGAGGTGGAAGTTTCAAGATGTATGCCACTGTTGATCTAAGTAGGCTTCAGAAGAGACAGACAGAGGAGACTATTCCCATGGACAGTAGATTCCTCTTCACAGTTCAGAGAAGTCTTGAGCTGTGCAGAGGTCCTGCATTTATTAGCCTGGCCACATTCAGGAAGATGACTCTGGTACAAAGGGTGGTGCCCCTGCTGTGGGTAGTTTGTCAGGATGGGCTCTAGTAGGTGGTTGAAAATCTTGTGTCACTAGAGTGGGCGATTCGTTTTGGATGTGTCTGGAGAGCATGCTTCCCAGGCAAGGCGTTGTTTTGTGTAGGGTCAGACTGGCCACTATATACAGCAACAATTGTCATGTAAGCGATTGTTCTTAGAAGGCTTTCTCCTCTAGCAGTACAGAGACACATTTAACAAGCCAAAATATGATAGAGTGAGAGGACCGAAATGAAGACCACCATTAAGCATTCCTCTTGGCAGCACACTATTCCACTGATTATACCTTGTCGCCACTATTAGAGGTGATCAATCTACAAGTCAGTCTTTCTTTCATCCCAAAGGGCAGATCCGCTCTTACTCGCATATCACTTCTCCTCTGAATTGGCTAATACTAACAACACAAGAACCTTCACTGGCCTGGGTGGTCCTTCTCAGAACCCCTTTCCAGGGGTCACGGGGCTTGCAGGGGCTATTGGGCCAAACAGTGGTGGTTGAGGCCTTTTACTCCTAGTGTCCCAAGGCCCGGCCTACTGTGGATTCTAGAGAAACTGGCCAAGTACTCTATCTGCACTTGACTCTCAGTGGTAAACGTGGATAAGCAGTCCAAGGCTCCCATTTTTGAGGGTGTTGGGTGGGGGAGTTAAGGGGCGGGGGGGGGGTGGATACAGATTAGTAAGCACAGGCTCACAACTCAAAATGTGTGCAGCAGCAATAAATCATTGGCCTACCAAATACTCACTTATATAAAAAACAAGAAGTATTTTTATTTCTACCGCTACCCATCCAAAGGAAGAATACAGCATTCACAAACATCTACACAGCCTCCCCTAAGGTCAGGGCTCTAGTGTCACTCTGGTAACTCCCTGTCCCGCTCACTCCTCGCTTTAGTAATCATGGGTATTCCCCATTCACTATTGGTAACATCCAAGGTAATGCCCCAGTCCTGCACACAGGTAACAACCATAAAGGTGCAGTAGTTGTTTCCTCACACCTCGCACAGGGAGTCCACTCGACAGGGCTCCCCTTTGGAACTTGCTCCCACCAGCACTCCCCTCTTCCTCACAGGGGGCATTGATCTTGGAAAGCAGGAGGGCGCTGGCGCTCCAGGCTCCAGGGCGGTGGTCTTGGTTTCACTGGGTGATGTCCCCTCAGCCAGCAGGTAGACTGGCCGGCCTTGGCCCCCAGTCATGGTCACAGACAGAAGGCTTGTAGTGCTTCTCCTCCTCACACAGCCAGTCTGGCTGCTTGGCAGGTGACAACTTTTGGTGTCTCAAACGCCTCTTCTTATAGTCCATTTCCAGACACCAAATGTGATATAGGGTCTGAGTCCTCGAAGTTTTATGTTGGGGTTCTGAGTCTTTTGAAGTGCATGATCCTCTACCCCCTTTTCCTCTTGAAAAGCAGTCTGTCACAGCAGGGATGTCTCAGACGCTGACAGTCCCACAACACAGGTCACTGGAGTGACTAGTGTTGATACCTGGATGTCTGCCACAGTGATAAGGGATCCCAGCGCTACTCTTTGTGATTCTCTTATCAGCCCTATCTCCTTCCTGAGATGTGCCCAGGCCCCTCCCTTGTGACCTCTCACTGAATCAAAGAGCACCCTTCGAAGTGTAGAGGTGATGCCTGGTCCTCCCCTCCCCTGTGTGTGTCCCACCAGCTTACAAGAATGCAGCAATTGACCAATCTGTCTGGGGGGATCTCTCTACCTCTACTCCATGTTTCACCATGCAGGCCTGGGTCTCCCAAAATGGAACCCAGGGCTACCGATGTATTATACCACTCACATGCATACATACACCCAGTGCATGTATACATACCTAACTCCACAGTGCTGCATTCTCCATGTACTGTACCATTCAGAGGCACACATACATCCAGCACTTGCATTCAACATGCACGCACTGCCCAGCACGGTATCCTTTATGTGCTGTACCATAGATAAGTGCACATGCACCCAGCACATGCACCAATCATGTAGTCACTGTGTTCTTCATGCATTGTACCACTCACAGGCACATATACACTCAACACATGCACTTATCCTGCACTTACTGCAGAGCACTACATCCTTTAGGTACTTTACCACTCTCAGGCACATACACCTCCAGCACATGCATACACCATAGATACACTATTTAGTACTGCATTGTCCCTGTATGGCACCCTCCCCAGGCACACATACAGCCAGTGCAGAAACACCACTTCTGCGCTGTGCAGCACTTCACACCAGTCTGATGTAGACCAAGCGTGAGTTAATCACACAGCAGTGGAACTTTACAATGTGAATGAGCCTGTAAGCCTCATTCCAGTGACACAGGTTAAAAAGGACGTGTTCACTCCAGTGAATCACTACACGGTATGCTTCCATCACCGCGCTTGTGCTGCTTAACTCCAGGGGAAGGCAGAAGCCTTCCACCATGAGGGTAGCGCTTTGGGCACCCCTACCAGTCCAACAAGACTGCAGTCCCTGAGACAGGCATATGTCATGGCGCACACACATGATCCATGTTCGCCCATGACAACAAACATCAGCATTAGGGATCCAGACATCAGTACAGGTGGGCTCTCAGGGCAGGGGTGCACGCCTATTACCATAGAGACGAATGTTCTGTCCCAATAGTCCTCGTCAGTGTGGCGAGTAGGTTCTGAAGCCTGTGTATTTACCTATCAGCTGAGGAGACAAGTGTAACACACAACAAAACCTACATAGAGACATGCTGCAAAGGCACGGGGCTCTTCAAAGTAGGCTGAGAGATATTAGACATAAAGAGCCTTACTCCTGGAGCACAGTATTTTTCTTTTTATGAAGGTTGTGCAAAGTGACAGATAAAGGCTCTTCTGTGGAGTATGAGAAAGACATCATGTAGAGATGCTTGAGTCTCGTTGTCCTGGAGGGTTCAGGATGGTGTTCTGTGTTGCTCAAGGTTGATGACAGATGCTTGATCCCTGGAGGAGGTGGACCTTGGATTCAGGACAACAAATCAATTGACCTAGGTCTGCTTCCTGCTCGGACACTCTGTTTTTCTGATATGTTAGCTTGGAATTCATCACGCCTGGATCATGATTGTCAACCTGCGCGTTCCGTTGTACGTTTAGCGCCTGTTACTGGAGTACCCCAGCGAACTTGTGGCACTGTTCCCTGCCCCTTATAGGTGCTTGCTAGCCTCACAATTTTCCTTCAGTTACAATTGGGATACTGCTCCTCACACAGCTGTAGTTTTGCCTTAGGTCGTGTCCCCCTACTGCCCCAGGATTCCTGCCCCATTTCACTTTATGGCAAAATCAGCTGCTTCATCTGTAGGCACCTCTTTACATCCATAGTGGGGGCTCTGTGTCTCAGACTGTGACTGCCCCTGTAACCCCTCTACTTTCCGCATGATGGTCCCTTTCCCTTGAAGTTCTGTTACATAGCTTGACTGGTGCTCTACTGTCAGTGTTGTGATGATAGCCCAACTTCCTTCATCCTTCATATGCACCCCTTACCCTGCTTGTTTTTTCTGCCACTCCGGATGCCACCCAGGCTGTACCAGTCCACTTCTACCTTCAGATCTGTAGTCCTGGCAGCTGCTCCTTGGGGGATCTGGTACACACGCACCTCTAGTTTCATTCATAAAACGAACTCATAGTTAGAGAGGCCAACTGCTTGTATGGTTGCTGCTGGCACCGCTCTAGCAGCCTCTGGTCTGCCCCATCGTCGGAGTGCTCAGCAGAATGATGCAGGGCTGATGAGCGGCGCTGGTGCTTTTAAGTGTATCTGGGGGGAATTGCAGAAAGCAGGAAAAAACAACCAGAGAGCTCCCACCTTCAACTCTGGAAATCAATAGAAGGTGCCATTGAGCCAAAGGCTGGACCCAGCGCTTACTGTTTGTTTATGCTTTAGTGATGCTGGATCCACGTGACCATGAGAGGCCAGGACTGGCCACTGTTCAGTTTTTTTTCCAAGTAACTTTTTATTGCAGTGTAAAGAAACAAAGAAAAAGAAACAGATACAGGTTATATATTCCTATGAGTGGGACCTCACAGGTGGACAAAGTCACATGAACAATACAGCATCAGGAGTATTAATATTATCCGCTGTCAACATTGGGTTCACACCTGCAAAAGGTCAACGATACCCCACAAATAGATGTCTTATATATAAAAAGAAAAAGGAGACCAGCCGGTATGGTTTCCACTCGAATGTTGCAAAAACTCCTGGGATTTTGGCATAATGCACCCTTATTGTGCTCCTGAAAGGGTACCCCTCGTACCAATCCGCCCCCGGATCGCCCTGTAACTCCTCCTGCAACACAAATGTACACATTAATTCATTCAATGTATTAGCCAGCCCTCCTGCCGGCACGCAGAGTAAGCGGTTGGGAGGGTGACAGCGTGTCCAGTGGGGGACAGAGGGCGGCCAGTGGGTGGGGCAGGTATAAGTACTTGTCCCCAGCCCACTGCGCACCGGAAATGACGCCACAGAGGCGCTGGATGTAGGAGGGACTCCCAAAGGAGAGGGTCCCTGTGACAGGGCGCGGGGATGTGCCTAATGTGGCACCAAGGGGGCCGCCCTCTTACAGAGACCACTGCGTGAGCCGCATTCTTAGGACCGGGGGGGCAATGTTATCGCCCCAGGGACAGGTCATCCCGCTTCGCTCCAGTGTTCTTCAGAGGGGTTGCTCGTCTGTCTTGGCCGACTGGCAACTGTTCAATTTGTTTTTAAAAGGAAAGCCTCAATTTTGAAATGTAATATTTACAAAGTATCATTGACTGGCACTTAGCCCCCATGACCATACAAAGAGTCCAGGTGTGGCTGGGCTCATGATTGCCTGGAGCAGCCATCAGCTCATAGCAAGCAGACGTGTGAGCACCTCGACCCAGATTGGAGTCACCAGAGGAGCTGCAATATGTGTGATTAATGCATTTTATCACAGTGATGTTGCTGCAGTGCTGAAATGAGTTAGTCTAACTCCTGATGAGTGGTACTTGTCAGGACTGGTAGCTATTGCCCTTTCACAAATCTGGTAGCTTAGTGGCCGAATTCTGTCATGTCCTGTAAGTTATGTATTAAAGCAGTGGAACTACCTGCTCTGGAGAAAGTTCTAGTGTGCGTAATGGAAGTGGTTTCTGAAGTCATTATTTGTTTTTTTACTGGTCATATGTTGCCTAATGTCCCAAAACACATATTCAACCTATGGATACAGTAGAAACCATCCAGTGCCTAGAAACAGAAGTGTGGATGAGGCGCTATATTATAAACAAGTTATTATTTAATAACCGGTGAACTGGGTTCTCTATCATGTTAGAAGGGCTAGTCATAACACTGCTTACTGGTTAAACGTATTCCTTATTTCAGGTTCAGCTGTGTTTATTTGTATTATGTCTTTATTTTATGTACTTGAGTAATACCAGGCTCTCAGGTTACCAGAGGCCTGTGTGGCTTGCATTACACCCTCCACCAATTTGAATGGCCACACACACAAAATGGATTCCCTCCTGCACTTAGGATCCACATTAATCCTGTGCGATACACACACCTTTGATATCATTACTTGTGTATTTGTAGAACACAAATTGACCATAAATCTGTGTTAGGAAGTGGTTAGTCCATTAGAGAGGGGCACACTTTGGGTGGCCCTGCCCACTTCGACCTCAAAGCAACTTTTTGGGGTCTCAGTCATGGACGTCGCAGCTACGACCCCTGATTTGCCCCTTAACACCCCTGTCACTACCTTTGCGTCCCTGGCCTCAGAGGTGGCAAAATCAGTGCCAAGAGCACAGAGGCTGCTCTGTATTCCTTATTTTATGCCCAGTGCATGTGTCTTGATTACTAAATGGCAATAAAAAGTGATTCGTATTAAAAAAAAAGAATGCTACAGAACAAAGAGTACCATACAGAAGTCAATAATTATTTCAGGAATTATGTTTTTATTGACCTGAAAAATATGAAAGCAATATATATTCAATTACTTAGGGAGAAGAAGACAGCGTATGGAAAGTCTTTTAGGGAGAAAATCCAGCTTTCTATGGATGTGAAAGCATTTCACCAACAAAATTCTGAAATTGGTCTCAGCATGTCCAGATTTTATTAAGAAGAAAAATAAGCTCTCCACATAATTTAAAAATCCTATTAGGTGTTTATATAAGCCCATCAGCACACAAGAGAAAAAGCTTGCACTGCAAGGTGGAGTAGCGGCACATTTTAAGTTAAAAGTTACCCTTTGTATGTTGAAAAATCTAAAGAGATTCTAAAGGTCCTTAATTGTAGGTCTGCCGACAGAACTATAACATTATTACAAATTAACACTAACGAATAGGCTGCCAGGTTGGTGGGACTATTTAATGATTGCATCCAAAATCTTTCGAGCCCTTTATCAAGGAAGGGTAGTTTGACTACTCTTATTCATGAGAAATGCCCGTACACCGAGATGTCTTCTTGTGAGATGATTTCTCTACTTGATAAAATTGGGAAAGCGTTTGGGAACTTCCTGCTCTCATATTTAGGAATATGCCATACGTCGTGGCGCGGTCAACACAAGCATGAAAGAAAAACCAATTTATGCATATGCATTGTCATGAGAGATTGTAGGATCAATTGCAAAATAAAAACCTTGACCATAGGTTGTTACACTAATCAACAGAACTGTCTCCTAACTCACAGATCTGTATTTGGGTAAAGTCTAAAGGAAGGCATTCTAAGGCTTTACAAAGAACTATGGCTTAGACAGTGTTGTTGTTTAGCTCTCAAATTCCTTCTTCATGTTTTGGTTGTCACTCTTCCTCGATTTCTAGGTCAGACTCATTTCTTGTCCAGCCACTAAATGACACATGATTTGTGCAATTGATGTACCACGAGAATAATCACAGGTCATCATAGGTGCCTGACTCAAGCACAGGTTATACATTGCTCTGTGAAAAGGAGGTGAAATAAAAAAGATAGAGAGCTCTAAAACCCAGAATCTGAGCCTCAGCTGGCCATAAACTCCCAACGAATTGAAGTTTGACTCACGCTTCGAAACGTGAGCAAGTCATATCGCCCTACTTAAGTCAAAATTTGTGTATAAGATTTCGATTCCGGAATCTCTGAAGCAGATTGGAGTATGCTTGTCTGTGGAAGGGGCAAACATAGGAAACAGGGGCACATGTTTTAATTTTCTGCTCATTTTACGACAGACTCGAAAGAAAGACCAGAAAAATCAGGGAAACTCATCACTCTTTTCAAGCAAACTCTTGAAACCGTGGTGGTATTTTTTGAGGCCCAGTGCATCCGATGTTCTTGGCAACCACACTCTCTGGATGCTGAGGAGACTGATGGGGGTCTGCTAGTCATGTGTGGCTTTGTTTTACTGTGATAGAAGGACTAGGCTCAGGTTAGATGGTTCACGTGTGGGGCCCAGTGGTTATGTTGATCCAGTGGTGGCAGGTGGGGCCCACAGCGCTTTATTTTTTTGTACAGGAACTTATTTTTCCTCATTAGACGTTGACCCACAGCAATAGAGAGATAAACACAAAAGGGAAAAAAGGAAGAGAAAGACGAAAAAAACGGTGACAAACAAAGCACGTATGAAAAAGAACCTCAAGGAGGGAGTTGCAGGGGCAGGGGTGTCTGGAGGTGGGTGATAGAGGCATAAGGTGAAAGCAAGACTACACAGCCTTGGTATTTGGCAATGGCATCCCCTTAGGTACTGATGGGGCACCCATTCTGTTCCTCATGATGAGGGCTGCAGGCAGGGCATTGATGTTTCTGAACTTTTTCATGAACTGAATGGATGCCTGTATATAGTGGCAGAGTTTGCATCAATTCCGTTTGCAGCAATGTGTTTCAGTTTGTATTTCATTCTGTAGCAATGTAAGTTTGTTTGTAGTTGGTATTTGTGCCAGATTTGTGTCTGTGGGAAATTACAGGAGAAACTATGTGATGTTGCACTATAGTTTACCATCTCTGCTATACATTGACTTTAATCTTGTGTTGTGACAAACATAAGGGTAGTCATCCTGTTGTTTTGGTGTGTGTGAGATTTAAAATGGTCATTCTTGGTATTTGAAGCAAACATTTACAACTGATGCTATAGAAACAGGCCACAGAAAAAGGTGAGTTGCTGTGCTGTGGTAATTGATTTTACTCTGCACTACCCATTCCTATATTATTTGTTTGAAAGCTTGACCCTGAAGATATGTCTTCTTTAAAGTGTATTTTATTAAATTTCTGGTTTGGGGCATCCATTTTATGATTATTGATGTTTCCATGACATACAGGTTAATAGACAAATACTCCATTGCCACATTGGGGCACAAGTTGTTGTAGTGCTGATGAAATATTTTGAGTGACAAGTCTCCACATCCATTCAAACCAGGAAAATGCAATCTGTAGATATGTCTGTTCCGCGGTGCTGTTTTCTGAGCAAGCCTGAAGTGCCTTGGATGATGTATATGTCCAAGGATTTCAAACTTGACCCACGAACTCTGAGACAGTTTCCATTTTTATGTTGACTTACAAATGATGGGGAAACATGGATCTCCGAGTTTCTAGATGCTGTGGAACATGAACGGAGCAGATGCGCCTGTTCCGCCGCCGCTGCTGTTGCATACGTTTGATAATTTGATTCAGTGCAGTCCAGAAGTTAATGATAGGGTCCTCTATGAGTTCTGCTTGTAATATATAATCAATATCTTTCTATATCCACCTCATGCCTTTAAGTATTTCAGAGTTTTTTTCCACCATGTTAAGTAAGTGAGCCACTAGAACATATCACCTGCATGAATAGCTCTTTATTGTAAAATTGTGTTCCTGAGACACCATTGTGCTTGCACTACTGTACAGATGTAATTTTTCTTAGACTACCATTCAGAGTTTTGATGCTTTAGAGGAAGTCAACCCAGAGTTGTTAAAAGAGTGCAATGGTCTTCTTCTCAGAATCACGCAATCTTGGGAGCTCACTGTGCACCCGGCAAATCCACATATTGGGCTGGGTGCACAATATGTGCATAATTATGTTGGATGTCGGAATAGTAATAAATATTATGCAACAATGCTTCGCATAGGTATCTTATGTGAAAGACTATTTATAATCAATAGGACAAAGAAATCTCATGAATATTCACAACACCTACCAGAACCAATTGGTTCTGGCACATTAATGAAACACAACAATAAAAGAAACACAATGAACACCACTTTTAAGGGGAGAATAGCTCTTATCTATAGTAATGAAACCACATGCATCCAGTCACAAGGACCCGACTGCCCCAAAACACAATAATTTAAAAAGGAAAAATGCAATGTGTCCCCTGTGTCAAAGCCGCAACATTAATAATATAAATGAAATCAACAAAATGCGTGAGGCTTTTGTTTAGTAACAGACAACTCCATTCCATGCTTCCATTCTATCAACCACCACTAACTACATCGTGCACGGAATTACCGTTATATTGTCCATGTCTTTCAACATTATGATCAGTTTGACCATATAATGTGTTTTTAATTATTATTGCTTCAACCAGTTTTGCTAGTGGCCCAAGAAAAGTCATAACCGAAGCCGCTCTGTAACGCAATAGGCTTTGCTAGGCATACCATAAGCACTATTTTATGATCTACAAGTAAATCTACTCCTAGTTTCCTATCTGGGTCACCAACCCAGAAATGTTTGTGGCTGGCACATTTCCACTTTAAATGGATGGACATGTCCCTGCTGCAACAGTTTCACAAGCTTCAATCATGTTGTAAATGTGAACATTAGTGGATCATTTTTAGGTGAATTTATTTCTTGCTTTAAATCTGGGTCTTAAATTCAGCTGGGTACAGGTTCTGCCCTGAAAACCAAAACAAATGCTTTTAAATTAAAAACACACTTCTACACTTAATCTGCCGTTTCCACGTCAGCACAAAGTTATGCTGCTTAGCGGGTTTGATCTACAAATTCCTATTTCACATAGCTTAGGAATCGAAACGAGAACGTTTAGATAAATGCGGTACAGGCTAATTAAATTACTTCTACATAACTACTGACACAGGTTTTTCTATTGTTTTATCCCATTACAGATCCTGTTTGGACTTCATATCTACTTGGCATTTTTATTTGTGTTGAGTGCTCGGGAATCCACCGCGACCTACATGAAATCAGCAAGGTCAAGTCAGTCCACCTGGATTACTGGAAGGATGAACAAATTCAGGTGCTGGAAGAGATCAAAAGAGGCTTTTGTTTATTAAAATGAGGGACTTCTTTCTGTATAAGCCTTTAGAGATACTCCTTGGCTGGAAATGCAGCTTGACATTTACATTAGTAGTAAAAGTTATTTTACAACGTGCAAGCCTAAATTCATTGTAACTTGCAGAGCGCTGCTGATTTCCTTGAATCAGCCACACCACAGACTCCATGCCGCTAAGCATCAGATAAAATGTCATATAAATGGCAAACACAATTGGATAATGACCCTAATTTGAGCTTTTTTCCCACCAAGAAGGCACATGAAACAAAAGAGAGTACATTTGTGTAGCAGCCAGTGTAAACTTATTTACACATCCATCAGTATACCGTGCATAAAGTAAAATGAGAATAGATATCTCACTGCACTAAGTTGTTGGCACCAACATGTTTCCAGATTCACGGAGCAAATTGTGTGTTGATCAAAACTGCGGCCTCGACTTACCTTCTCTAAATAACAGCTAGCACACTGCTGTGTGCCGCTGACTAAATTGGTGCAGATAATTCTGATAGCTAAACAGATGTCTATATGACTGGGCTGTGTGACTGCACCATCCAGGCACCATGGTATTTGTTGTTCTACTTGAAATATCTGCCGATGTATCAGCCCTAACTGGTCAAATGTTGGTGGGGATCACCACACTTATTGAGTCAAAGTGAGACCCGAGCAGGTCTCAGTGAATGTGGTTAATGGCCATATGCTCTTCAAATGAATTTTCATTCTAATGTTTGCCAAGTACACTGCTTTGTATATTGAATTGAGAAAACTGACATTGGCCTCCATCTTTTAGGGGTGCTTACAATTTAATATGATAGTAGACTTCTGAGCATTAATATATCGCCATTGTTTCATCAATTGTTGCGATACAATGTATTGAATCTAAAAGATCCTTGCATTTATTTCATCCCAAAGACTAGGCAGAATACTGTCTGAACATGATGAAAATTTCCACAATTCTACCTATCTCATCTTTGCAGTCAATTTCTGCTGTTGAAATCAAATTAAAAGAAATTTACAAGAAGTAAAATCAAACCATTTTTCAGAATGTCGTATTCGACTGAAAACTGATTAGTCAGTGGAGTGCACATTGTTTGTTGGCGCATGTGTAATGCTAGTGAGTACTTTATAGTTTTTGTCAGTGTAGGGACATGTTGATGACTAATTCTTAATGGTTGGTTTGATAAAGATAGCTAAATATTTTAGAGTCTAAAAGTATTAAGGTTAAGATGCATGTGGTTGCAACAATATTTTGACGTAGTTTGCTAAAAATATTGTCATAGTGATCCAGTGCGGAGGTGGTGGTTTTGTGTGTTGCTATGGACTAATGTAAAGTCTGTGATGGTAACTGCATGATCAACAGAACAATGAAAGCCAGTAGTATTGGTGAGTGTGCATCTTTTGAGGTGAGATAAAAGCCATATACATAGTAGATGAGTACTAAGGTTGTCTTTAACATTGAGCACAAACTTTAGATGCTGTAGGTTAGGCATTGTTGCTGTGATAAGTTGTGTTGGGTGGAGCTACATTTGTTTCAGTTTGACCCTTGATTGATTTTGTGAAATATGGCAATCAAAAGGGCTTTAAAAGACTGCAGGGCCACCATGTCTGAGAGTGGATGGTAATATAACATGTTAGCAATATTATTAAGGACAATATCTTGATATACATTCCTATGACTAGAAATTCTGTCTCTAATTTCAGGTATAATAGATAGAATCACATGTAAAAAGTGTTGAAGTTACAACCACAGCACTGGATTATAAGCAGGACTGGTATGATAAATGATTAACTTTTCTCACAACAGCATTTACCACTAATAGCAACACACAAACACCGTTAACAGAACTTAATAGGCTGAACACCTCACACATCATGCACTAAACAGATATACCAGACCCTCCAGCCAGGATTGTGTAAAATTGAGACTATACCACAATTCTTACCAAAGCACTGCAAAATCTAAAAAAAAATCCCTTTGTTCGATCCTCCTTTTATTTATCCTGTGCTACCATTGGGCTGATACAAAAATATGGTGGACAGCAGATAGTTGTTTACTACCTGTCTATCGTGTGCGGCCTGTGTTGCCAATAGGAGAGCCCTGTGGAGGTGGAGCCTGCCTCCTGAAAGATCATGCCCCCCCGGCACAACAAAAAGGCAAACACAGCCAGAGACCAGGACTCCACTGGTATAAAAGTGCCCTGGCCTCCTTCCACAGCTGTTCTCCTCGCCACCATCTCCCCAGTGACACCCAATTTTCCTCCCCCAGGCACGGCCTCTCCCCCTGCTCCCCCCAGTCCTGCCTCTCCCCCTGCTCCCCCCTCCCCGTCCCATGAAACCTGTACTTTGCTTGTGGCATCCATTCTGTAGAGAAGACAGTACTCCGAGGTGAGGTGAGAAGGGTTTATTTAAGGTATGGGTTACAAAGGGAGAGCACAGATATAGGTCCTGCGCAGAGAACATTCTTCCCCAACTGACACTCTACGCTGGGTTCCATACGGGAACCCAGCTATGTAGCATCCTATGTCATAATACCTATGACACTAGGATACCACACACTTCCTCTCTTGACACATTAAGAAGAAGAAACATCATGGCTTTAAAGAACATAAGCATGAAAGAAAAGAACAACCAAATAACAAGGAAAATAAAACCGGAGAATTACTCCGCTACCACAAAATCCTTTAATTTTGCAGGCATGGTAACTAATCTCCCAGACTTAGTAGTCTTACCATTTCTCACCACAATGGGTACAGCCTCCCCCTACAAACCACCTACCGGACGCAAGTTCCCAGAATCTCTAGGCAGTTCAGCGGAAGAAGATGATTCATTCGATTCATTTTGGGATGAGTCATCCCACAACCAGTGTTTGGATGAAACAACACTCTTGTCCTTCCAAGGCAAAATCCTGTTACACTTGGAAAGTTTACTAAGATGCCAAATTCTTCCATCACTTAACTTTGCAGAACACTTGTACATTTCTAAAACCTTGTAAGGGGAAGAAAACTGGCTATCACCCTTGCGTAATTTACCACTCAACTTCACACATACCAGATCACCTTCTTTAAGGGCAAATTTCTTCACACAATTCTTCTTGTGATAATATGATTTATACATCTTCTGAGCCTTTTCCAAGTTACACCTAACAACAACAGGCGACCATTTAGTCTGATACTCCTGGGACATCCACACAGAATTATCTTTAATGTATGTAACAGCCTTGATGTACCTCGGGATTGAAGCGATGCTAAACAAGTCCACCTCTTAATTGTCTCAATTCCGAATTGCTAACATAGTACAGAATGTTGATCAGATCAAGCGAGGAAGGAAAGGAAGGGAACAGCAGGGAAGGAGACCTTAGGAACAAGACATAAAACCATGAATACGTAATCACTTATTTTCCTAGTTATTACCAAGGCTTTGATTATTGAGAGTCTCTTTTGAAACACAATACCTGTAACAAAAATAAGGTATATTCTATGTTTTAGTTAATCCTGGGAAGGAAGAACATTGCTTCTGTTCCACCGCTTAATCCTGACACTGTAGTAATAAGAGATAATACAAACCCAAGACATTAACCTTTACAGCAATTACTAGTTAATCATGAGACTGTACTTTTCATACTACGATCATATGTGACACCAAATACCCACCATGCCATTCACAAGCCAAAACATCACAGGGGGTTTAGAGAATCACGAGAATTCTTCATACATTCTCTTTCTCCCAAAATACGAGCTCCCCTGTTAATGGCAATGTAGATAAGAGAAAAAGAAAACAGTAAATACTTGTGCTGCCACTCATAGGAGGTACCTTGAATGTTTGCCTTTTGTTGATATTGCCATATATATATGACAACCTATGACTTCATTATAGTAACTTAATATATAAAGTATGAGAGCTATAGCCTTTATAGCCTTCCAAAAGAACAATCCAAGCAATAATAGATACAATGTTATTTGATATGGAACTCAATTGTAGAAGCAACCGGAACCCAACCTGACTCGGAGGAGTTTCCGATAAATATCTGTGAATTCCAAAACTGCTCCTGTATTGGCTGAAAGTCTTAGAAGATTAGCGCAAAATCTTAGACCAAAGAACAAAACCCAGTATCGTAAATCCAATCTATAAATGCGATACTCCCAGAACCAAAAAAGTCTCTTCTCCAGGACGTATGCTGCCTTCCCAACGCAATGAATGCACATGTATATCAAGAACAGCCGTTCTTGATTCTATAGCAGGACCGGAGGCTTCAGATTATGCTTTCTCAATTTCTTTACTGACTCACAGCAGCCAATGAAAACACAGTAACAATAGTAAAAAACTTCATTTCCCATGAGGCTTTGAACCACGCCTCCTGTAACAACCAATAGTCACACATTATATTCTACAAAATAATAAGGCACCATCTTGGCTTCCTCTTTCTTTGCTGCTCCACAGTCAAGATAAGTGCCTCATTATTTTGTCTCTGATTCGAGTTGCCTTTTATTGGTATTTACACTTTGTATTGATTTTAATGCTTTTTGCATACGAATTGTATCATGAATATTTTATTTGCCTTACTGCCGCGCCACGCGCGCGCCTTCTCATTGTGTTAATTAATTTTATTTCACAGTGCGTGTTGCGCTGTTCGTATTTTCCACTACACGATATTGCCCCCTGCCGCTTCCGACTCCCGCGCTGAGTCGAGCGGCCTTACTTTGATGCGCGCTATCGGGGACTGGCCCCCCCACGAAGGAGCGAGGCGCACGCTAAGACCCGAGTGGGATCTGTGCATGCGTCTCGGGAGCCTGCACGCGTCAGTGCACGCGTGAGGCCCCGATCTTACAAGCTGGTGTGACGCCTTCTCCCGGGCTGAATTGGGATCTCCACACGCTTGCAGACGGCAGAGCCGGTACCAGGCCCGATTTTGATAGCGCTTTTCACCGCATTTGCAGGCACATTTAATTTGAACCCTTTCAGGCCCAAGAGTGGCAAATAAGAATTTTTGGAGGCCCTGAGCCCGATTAGGCAGTCAGGGGCCACACCCCCCGTTAGTCCTATCGGCCAGGAGCACTTTTGGTACCTTTTGGCCCCCTCTGCTCCAGCTTTGCTCCTACCTGACGACCTTGGTATTGTGAACTTATTGGGCTGCATAATTGAGCTTCCCTCTGGGGACCTGAGATTTCTTTTATCTAAAGAGCTGAGATGTCGGACTGTGAAGTCTACCAAGAGGAGGTGATTGCGTGTGATGACCCTGAGGATGCAGGGTACTACTATGATGAATCCATGGAGGAGATTATTGATAAAAGATTGGATGCTAAGCTGGACAAGGTCCTGTCCTCCGCCCTCTTACCTATAAGCCAACGTTTAGAACAACTAGTTACAGGTACTCCCATCCCCTCTGGTAGCCCTGCTCCGGCCCCCTCCCACCCTCCGAAACAGTGGGTCTTTCCTGGCCTCACGTCAAGGTTTATTCCTCTCTATACAAATCCAAAGAACAGGCCACGAATGATGCCCCGACTCCCGTTCCCGCCCACCCGAGCACTGTCCCTGACACTACGACTGACGCAGGCACAGATACCGACTCCTCTCAGGAATCCAAGCCTCGTAAACGCGCCAAGAAGCGCAAACATTCCTCCTCGCCCACCCTTCCCTCCCCCTTTTCGTTTGATCCCTCTGACATGATCCACCCCCGCTCCGCAGACTGGGTCCCTCCCCCGGCGGTGGCGGAGTATATGCAAACTCACCTTAGGAAAAGTTGTGACAAAGATGTAAGAGCACGTTTGAAATCAGAATTTCCCCGACCGGACTTCGCACATAAAGTGGCGGTTACCCCTGACATAGATTCTTCAATGACCACTTTTCTGAAAAAATACAAAAAAGATCCCAAGAAGGGTATAGATCGCGCCCTCCGCGCGTGCCAGGACAAAGTATTAGATATCGCAGGTCCTCTTGCAAAGATCCTTGAATTGGCATTGCAGGCTCAAGAAACCGGTGCAGCCATTCACCCAGAGGTTCTGGCTGGATGGACCCAGAGAGCTATTTGCCTCCTTGGTAATGCCAACTGCGCCCTCGCTTCGGAGGGGCGTAAGTCCGTCCTGTTGCTCATTGATCCACAGCTCGTTGAGTTGGCCACGGCTGAACCAGGCCCGTTGGCTGAAGGGCAACTGTTTGGCGAACGGTTCGTCAAGGACATTGCCAAGTTTGTCAGTACCGTTGCCTCTCTGGATAAATTCCAGTCTTCTCTGAAGAGAGTCTTTCACCAGGTCTCTGGTAGGGCCGGGCGTGGCAGAGGACGCTCGACCTGCCGCTACGGCAATCCCAGTCCTCAGCGAGGTTTCGCCCCTCGACGCAGCGGGTACACCCAAGAGCCTGACCAAGCGGGCTTCTACCCATCGAAATCCCGTGGGTTCCGAGGACGTTTCAACAGAGGTGTCAACAGAGGCTACAAAAAGTTCGATGCCCAGTCATCAGGTAAGTCCCCAGTTGTTTCCAATGATCCCCCTCGGGGGCAGATTATTTCATTTTCTGACGAATTGGTCACGCCTGACCACAGATGCGTGGATTCTCCACACAGTCCGAGGCTATCAGATAGAACTTTTAGACTCCCCGTGTCAGATGACCCCTCCCCGTCCTCTTCTTTTTTCCCTACAAAAGCAAGCTTTTATAGATTCAGAGCTGCAAGAACTTTTGACCAAGCAAGCCATTGCCGTAGGACCCTTCCTTCCCGGAGGTTTCTGCAGCAACGTTTTCCTGGTACAAAAGAAGGGAGGAGGCCAGAGATTGGTGTTAAATCTCAGAGAGTTCAACCCCTATGTGGTGTACAGGCATTTCAAGATGGAAGGGATCCATCTGCTGAGGGATCTTCTGTTGGAACAGGATTGGATGGTCAGACTAGATCTGAAGGACGCCTACCTCACGGTCCCCATCTGCCCTTCCCATCAGAAATTCCTTCAATTCTCCTGGAAAGGGCAATGGTACCGTTATCGCTCACTTCCTTTCGGCCTGTCCTGAGCACCCTGGGTGTTCACCAAACTGCTAAAACCAGTGGTCACGCGCTTGCGAGAAATGGGAGTGAGGTTGATAGTTTATCTCGACGATATGCTGATCCTGGCTCAGGATCGAGTCCTTCTTCTCACCCACTTGGAATGGACAATGTCCTTGCTACAGGAGTTAGGTTTTGTAATAAATATCAAAAAGTCCATGATTGTTCCGAATCAACAGATAGAGTTCCTGGGGTTTCAGATAAATTCGGTCTCAGCCCAACTTCTTCTGCCCATGGCAAAGATCAGATCTATCAAGAGGGAGATAACTTCAACTCTGTCCAAACAGATGATCTCGTTAAGAGTAATAGCGAGGATTGTGGGCCTCCTGGCGTCATCTATCCAAGCCATCTTTCCAGGCCCTCTCCATTACAGGGCCTTGCAACGACTGAAGATCTACTATCTACAAAAAAGGTTTTCTTACGACCATCTGATTCCACTGTCCCCAGATGCTCGAGAGGAGCTTCTGTGGTGGTTGGAACACATGACGGCATGGAACGGAAGAGCTATTTTTGACGCCTCTCCGGACGTCATAATAGAGTCCGACGCCAGCCTCTGGGGTTGGGGCGCTCGATGTGGAGACTTTGCCACCGGCGGATGTTGGTCCGCTGACGAGTTAAAGTTGCACATCAACTGCCTAGAATTACTGGCGGGATCATTCGCCATAAAGTCGATTTCCCCACTGAAGAGCAATTGCTGTATCCTTCTTCGGATGGACAATGTGTCCGCAGTACGATACATCAATCGACTCTGCGGGACGAAATCCCGTATGTTAGCCAACATTGTGAAGGAGTTTTGGCATTTCTGCCTGGATCACAAGATCAGCGTGGTGGCGGAGTATCTCCCGGGCAAATTCAATCAGGTAGCGGATTGGAACTCCAGGTTCCTGAGAGATTACAGCGATTGGAGGCTTCACCCCTCTTTGTTTGCAGAGATCATGGGTATGCGAGGCCCGTGTCTGATAGACCTATTTGCCTCTCGCCTCAACACTCATCTTCCCATCTTTTTCAGTTGGAGGCCGGACCTGATGGCGAAAGGAACGGATGCGTTCCTTCAACATTGGGGACCCCAGAGGAATTATGCCTTTCCACCATTTGCCCTGATCCCGAGGGTGGCGGCGCACATTCGCCGGCAGGTAGCGTCAGTAGTGTTGGTCACACCCTTGTGGAAGACTCAGTCTTGGTTTCCGACACTATTGGAGTTATCGGTGGATTTACCGTTTCAGCTCCCGATATTCCCGATGCTTCTCCAGGACCCAGTGGGAGCTCCACATCCACTGGTCCTGCAGAATCAGCTGTCCCTCATGGTCTGGACGCTCTCAGGCGACATGAGCGAATTGAGGGCCTTTCATCGGCGGCTGCCGAGTTTATACACCAAGCTTGGGCTCCATCCACGCGCAAGCGGTATTCAGCTTCATGGAAACGATGGATGGGTTGGTGCCTTCAACGGCAGGTGGATCCCGTGGGATCAGATCTAAAGGAAGTATTACATTTTTTGTCAGAATGTGCGGAATCTGGCCTGTCCTACAGGTCTGTGAATAATTTTAGGTCTGCCCTTTCAGCTGGACATAATCATATTGATGGTAAACCAGTAGGGATGCATCCTCTAGTGTGTTACTCAAGGGCATTAGAGTGGCTAGACCGCCACAACCTCGTTATACCACGTTGTGGGACGTTTCTAAGGTTTTATCCTTGTTGGAATCTTGGCCTGATAATAAAGACTTATCATTGAAACAGTTATCGGCCAAGCTCACAATGCTCTTGTGTCTGATCTCCTGTCGCAGGGTTTCAGATTTTCGTGCATTAGATTTGGCTGGAAGAATTTTTTCCCCACAAGGTGTCTCTTTTCTCATCTCGAGACGGACCAAAACCATGTCAAATTCGGTTGAGTATCCTGCTTTTCCACACAATGCTAAATTATGTCTTTTACAATGTTTAAAGACTTATGAAGAGCGTACTCTAGCCTATAGAACTGATCCCTTGGGTCAATTATTGCTAGCTATACAGAAACCTTTCCGACCTGTTTCCGCAGCCACGTTGGCGCGCTGGGTAAGATGGGTTATGGCAGAATCTGGCATTGATGTTTCGGTGTATGGTGCTCATTCAGCTAGAAGCGCTATGGCCTCTAAAGCATATATTTTGGGATCCAGATTGGAGGACATCCTTAAAGCGGCGGATTGGTCTTCAGATTCAATGTTTAAAATGTTTTATTACAAGCCTATTTCGCATGTTTCTTCAGTTGTTGTTGGTGAGCTTTGAACCAGCATAATCTGAAGCCTCCGGTCCTGCTATAGAATACAACATTTTCCAGCTATCGCAACAAGAATTTTTGATTCTATTAAGGACATGGAGGCGAGGATTATCCCACCCGATGGGACATGTATGATGTAAACTGTCATAGTGCATGATGTATAATTAAACATGTTTGCCCTCCCTAAAATGTTGAACCTTTTGGGTTCCATATATTTAATGACTGTTTCTGTTTTCAGGAACCGACTCTAAACAAGCGTAGTGCCCTGTGCTTTCCGGACATGGATCTTCCTGTTGTTGGACGATGTCTACTGTTTCCAGGATCCTGGATGGTGTTCTCCGTTGAGAACGAACCCTGGTGTTAGTACTCTCCGTTGAGAGTCAGGACTGTTATTTGGTTTTCGGACATTTAAAGACTGGTTTGCAAAGAAAGAGGAAGCCAAGATGGCGCCTCATTATTTTGTAGAATATAATGTGTGACTATTGGTTGTTACAGGAGGCGTGGTTCAAAGCCTCATGGGAAATGAAGTTTTTTACTATTGTTACTGTGTTTTCATTGGCTGCTGTGAGTCAGTAAAGAAATTGAGAAAGCATAATCCTCGCCTCCGTGTCCTTAATAGAATCAAAAATTCTTGTCGCGATAGCTGGAAAATGTTGTATTCTTATCCACAACACCCCATCGCGTGTAACCTCATGCGACTCCAAACAGAATCCTTAACCGCTTACCGCACCACTGCAGGAAGGCTCAAGTCAGTCTACTCGCTGTACTCCTCGGAATAATCTTCACGGCTTCGCGCGCGATTCCGCAGGATATTGCCTGGCTTCGACGTAGCAGCCAATGGGAGCGCGCTCCCCCGGAAGTCTATGCAAGGCAGCCGGAAGTCTCTGCAAGAATCCTGCCTACCACTTCATGTCATTATGCTGTAATCTGTGAGATGCTTCCTCCGAAACCTCAAGCAAGACGAGTGGTTCCATTTTTATGAGGTTTTAAGAATTGTACTCTGTATATATTGTTGCCTCTGCTTTCTTTAAGCCTGCTGAAGAGGAATGAAAGAAAAGAAATAGTTTCAGTTGACCCTTTCTGTTTGTGTGATGCACCAATGCCAGATTCACTGGTTGTTTCAGCAGCAAAATAAAGATACACTGCTCAAGGCTCTACTGCCATACCACCACCTGAGAAGGGGAAAGGGAAAATGGACTAGAAGCTGTGCCAAACCCTACACTAGAAAAGACCACTGCTGCAGCACTCTCAAAAACAGTAGAAAAAGCCTGTTCGAGGCATATGTGCTGTAGATACACATGCTTTGCATAAGTCCGCCATCTAGCGTTGGGCTTGAATGATTACAAGTTGTTTTTGTTCCAAGAGGTTTTCTTCGCGTCTCAAGGCTGTGTGACTCCTCCTCATGGTTATACTGCGCATGGTCATTGACGCCGTCTTCAGATTGTTTTTTTCCACCGATTGGTTTGGATGTAGTATCTCGCCCTCCGGTTCGAGACTCCTTCGGGCTCCCTTTGGTCCGTTTATATCTTTCGACGGTATTGTCTCGATCAATCTACTATTGCGTCCCATACACCCTCTTCGTAGCGTGTTTTCGGCTCGCTTCCTCGGCCCACAGGCTGCGCCCGGCAGGGCAAAACTTTTCCATTTCCAACGCTTTCAGAGAATGACGTACTGATAGAACGCACTCCATTCTGTTTCTGTCCGAAGTGTCACTCCAGATACCCTCACACCGATCAACATCCTGTTTGCAACTTATGCCTTTCGCCCGAGCATCAAGAGGACAGCTGTGAGGCCTGCAAGTCTTTTTTTGTCCAAAAAGACTCTTCGGGCCCGACGTGCTAGACGATAGGAAATGCAGCGCAGGCAAACGGACGATACCCCGGACAACTAGAGGAAGAAGCTTCAGTAGCACAGGAGGAATCACTTTCCATCCATGATTCTGAGTCAGAGTCTCAATCCGATAATGACACAACCATTCTTCACCCAGCACAGAAGCAACGGATAGTGAGTACTTCTATCCCTGATCCCAAGCCCAAACCATCGGCTTCCACCGAAAAACCTGCTCGGGGGCCGCCACTGCAGATAAGCTATGACGCGCACCAAAAACATGACTCGGAAGCCCCGCCCACCGGCTCAGCTCCAAAAATTCGGTCTACAGCATGGGCCTCCACCTCCTTTACATCTGAGGCCACAACACTTCGGTCTCGGCACCGAAACAAAGACTTCCTGTTTTGGAACCGAATGTTCCTCCATCGAACCAAAGCTTCCACAACCAAAATGCTTTTTTTTCGGTCCGAAATCTCCTCCAGAGTTAATCCTCTAGAAATTTCATCAAAACAAAAGAGACTGCAAATTCAGCCTGGAACTAAGAAAATAATGATACAACCACCTAAACAACACACTTCGAAGAAGCGGTTGAGTTTTGAGAAGGCTTTGAACATTCCTATTCAACCTGTAAAGAAGAAAAGAAAGGAGTCTGCAACTAGTCCTGTCGTGTAGTTCCTATAAAACCTATACAGGTTCTGCGCGTTTGGACAACATACACTGCGGGCTTGGTGCCCAGATTGATTCCAGACACCCCCACCGGATATTTTGGCCTGTATACCAGCTAGCTCACAATGCCACTAGAAACTCCTATTACCAAGGAGAGAATAGTTCTCAGCAACTATCGAACATGACAACCCTGATCCTTCAGAATCGTGGAAACAGTGCAATACTTTTCGCTCAGTCACTCGTGCTCACTTGGTCTCAGAGATACACAGAATAAATGATATGGACGTTTTTCAGTAGGCATTTATTGAACATTCGTCATTCTAGTGAAAAATAGGTGTGCTGAAGCAACCACTAGACAGTAACGGGTATAAATGATTAGAAGCCCTAAGAAGGTGAAAGGATGATAGATTTCTACCATTTTGCTATAATCATGAACATAGGCAAGTATATAAAATGCATGACAATAAAATGCGTACTCCTACAATGTAATCCTAATTAGATGTACCCAAGTGTACCTAGCATGTGTGTAGTTGTTAAGCCAAGAATCTCTCTAGGATAAAGTCAACCCCATTACCTGAAGTGAGAGACTGTGGGACCCCGTCTTGGTCTCGAGTTGGACACCCCACAAGGGATGTTCAGACTACTGCGAGCTGGAGTATCTGCATGCAGGAACCTCAGCATTTCGCGTCAGTGTGTCGGCATGGAAGTCGTGATCTCCTCTGACTATCTCAACAAGATGTGATGTTTATATACCCGAAGGTATCCCCAGGGGTTCTACCTTGCTGTGCCACTGTCGCACTTAGGATGATGTTGGGAATGAACCTTGTACATGGTTATTATGCAGGAGATGGTAGTCCTGCAGAGTTTCCAAGAATCCAAGGATCCTCATGCATAATGTATGAGGCTATTGTTCAGGGAAAACCCCACATTCTGTAAGCAGTACTGTAACTAGGTAAAGGGTCAGTCCTAGCAGCCCGTTATGTATGTAGTGTAGGGGCGAATATAGGTGAAAGGTTGGGATGTTACCCTGGCCTATATTGGGGTACCTATATGTAAGAAACTGGCTCTATATATACTACACCAAAATGAGGTATAGTGTGTATAGAGTCCAAGTGACCCCAGAGGTAGGCAGAGGTTAAAGTTAGATAGAACCTTACTCTCTGTTTGTGGTAGCTTGGTCGAGCAGTAAGGCAGTATCAGAGGACAGTGTTAAGCATTTGATGTACACACTCAGTCAGCAAATGAATTCACACACTCAAGAACTGAACTCTAGGCCAATTGTTTTTGTATAAAAAATATACTGTTTTTATTTTAGAACCAAGCAAGCCTGGCACAGGTAAGCATAAAATACTTTGCAGTAATAAGTTACTTGATTGAAATACAGTTCGAAAATGCAGTAGAAATTGTACTTGGTTTGATTTACAGATAATGCAGTAGATTGCTACACTCAGCAAATACAGTACTTTGGAATGAATGGGATTTTCCAACAAATTGCAGGTAAGTTACTTTTACGTTACTTTTTCTAACTCAGTGCTGGATGCCTAGATTCAGCAGTGGGACATTTCCTGAAAACAGGTGAGTAAATGCGTTTTTGTTATTCGTGCGATTTTTAAAGAATATTTTCAGATTTCAAAAATCCACACTTAGAAACTTTTTGGAGCAGTACATTGAAATGAATAGGCTTTGTCAGTAAATTGCAGGTAAGTTACTTTTCACGTTACTTTTCTAACTCAGTGCTGGATACCTAGATTCAGCACTGGGACATGTCCTGCAAACAGGTGAGAAAACACGTTTTGGTTATTTGTACGATTTTTAAAGAATATCTTTAGTTTTCAAAACTCCGCACTTAGTCGTTTTTTGGAAGAAAAATTGTCAATGTTATCCTATGGAGGGAAAACAGGTTATCGGTTTGCAGGTAAGTAATCGACTGTGGGAGTTAAGGTTCTGGGGTTAGACTCAGGGGTCCCCCAGGGTCAGTGATGTACTTTTGTTTCACCCTCAGCGGCACTAGGGCGGCCGGGTGCAGAGTGTTGAGGCCCAATGTTATCCTATGGAGGATAGGGGGTCTCCGGTTGGTGGCTGCTGGCAAGCAGGCCGCTGGGTTGTGGGAGCAAAGCTCCTAGGGTTTAGTTCAGGGCAAATAGGGAACCCATTTAGCACCAAAGGTGCACCCTCAGCGGCACTAGGGCGGCCGGGTGCAGGGTGCTGTTTTGAGGTCGGGTGCCCTGTTGTTTCCAATGGAGAACCTCCGGTTTGAAGAAACACTGCAGGCTCAGGGACGAGGATCTTCTGGGTGCGACCACCACTTCGAGGGGTAAGTTGGGATGTCTTGGGTTGGTTAGGCACCGTTGGTTTGGGCACACAAGGCCGTGGGCGTCGGGTGCAGGGGTTCCTTTTAGTGTCGGATTTTCTTACCCTCTCTGGTCGCGGTGTGGAATAAAAAGCCTTTTTAGGGGCTCACTGATGCACCGGTCCTCAAACCAACAAAGAAGAGATTGGCACGGAAGCTGAAATATCAAAAAAGGTATTTATTATTCACTCATGAGTGGGACTACATCTATACATCACCCTCGGGCACTGTATGAGGTAGTACAAGGAGTACAGAAACCAGGGGTCTTTTATACAAATTAGTTGCATTGTCAGCATGAGACCAAGGGGAGGTACTGGCACATACAAGAATAGTTATTGACTAACATGGGCATACAAACATGTCTTGGTCAGCAAAGTGGGAGGGAGACATTTCTGTTTGCATCAGTTAAAACAGCCTGACATTTACAAACTAAGACAGGTGCATTCTGGCAGCTACAGGCCTTTCTGAGCATGCGCAAGGCTCTGGCTCAGCACTGAAGAAGTTAATTATAGTTGATGACTCAAGCGAAGTACAAGGGCAGGCAACAGTGAAGACGGAAGAAGCACATGGCTAGCACATGGCTAACTAAAATGGCTGCCACAACCAAAATGGCTTCAGCTCATGCTAACAGCGATCTCTGTCGGTTTCCACAGACGACCCTTTTAGCATTAGCTGAAGACATCTCTATGATTTTGAAGGAACAAAGAAAACATCTTGCACATCAATTTTCATCATATCGCTAACTTCTTGGTCTAACACATATTGGGCGTTCACATTCTTGACGTTGTGTTTGGTGGGTATACAAGCAGAGATACAAAGGGAACAAAGCATTGGGCCACATTGTATGCATAAGCAGCATGACAGTAGGATCGCAAATAATATACATAGAACTGTCAACAGTTTCCAACCCCAGGTAACAAACAATGTCCATAACCAGCCAGTTAGAGTCCATGTTCCTGAATCGGAATGAATTTCAGCGACTATCTTATGTAATTTAGAGATAGCACCAAAAACTGAAGGGCGTGATCAGGGATGTAGACACAACAGCTGCTCCCGATGATGCGACATGCACCACCACGATCAGCCAACACAACATCGAGGACCATTCTATTTTGGAGCGCCACAATCCTCGCAATTTGCAGCTCCTCTGTGATGTTTCCAAGTGCCATAGCTGTTTGGTTGGTTACAGCCTCTACAACACGTGTCAAGCATCTGATTTTCCGGCTGTTTAAGGCAACACCAACAAAAAGAACAATCCCAAATTAAAGTCAACATATTGCTGCAATGCAGTGTCAGTCTGATCTACCTCATCATGATTTATTGTCCTCTTAAATCTGTTTTTGGAAATGTCATTAAACAGTTTATAGTCTTTGCGATAGGATGCAGGTGCCAAAAACACAGGTGGTAGCAAAAGGACACATAACAAGTTCCTGACCAACCAATGGGTAAATGGTAGTATCCTTTATTCACACATATGAAGTATGTATTGTGCGATGACGTAAACCTGCTGTTATTCACTCCAGTAATATTCAATACCAGAGTACAGTCGCTTTTTCCCACGGGAATATTACCAACATTGTTCACACACAGGTCTGCTCGAGCCCTAGTAACAGCTATAACAAAAGGTCCATTACCCTTGGCAGTTCGAGTGTTTGGGAAAACATAATGTGTAGAGGAATTTCCTCGGCGATACTCCTCCATTTCCCATACAGTTCCTTTGGCCTGTGGATCTCCTTCCTCATCAGGGTAACAGGCTCTGTTTAGCTGAAAGTTCAGTCTTCCTACACCATAGTCAGTGATGTTAGCAACATGAGTAGCCCATAGCAGCGCAAACCAGGCTCTGCAGGAGCAGTTGTGTGAAAATGGCAGAGGAATAAAAGGCGTTCCTCCCTTCTTCTGATGAGCTGGCATCATTCCACACACCCAACAGTTGGTAATGTTCGTAGCGTTGTGTGTGTGATGCAACATTTGAATGAACGTATTGTTGAGGTAAGACATCCTGTGTTGCTGCTCATGATATGGGAGAGTGTAGTAGTGGTGCTCAATGGGGACAGGAGTAGTGACAGTCAGTAGATTTCGAGCAGGAGTTACTCCCTCTATAACCCATGTTATCGTAGCAATGATGATAACAATGGAAGTGAGTCCAATAATGAACATAGTCTTTCGATCACAGACTCTCGTAGCAGTTGATCTCTTCTCCGTAGGCATGTTCATCTTGATGTTGAAAAACAAAACAGATAACACACTAAGGTCCTGGGCAGACGTTGGCTTCTTCACTGACGTTGAGACGAGTAATCACTACTAGAAGACCCCCTTTGCTACTCAGGCTTTCACTACCCAGGACAGTGACTCAACCAGTCTCTTTCAGCAACAAAGTGTCTCTCTTCCGGGGTCGCAGCTGATATCGCGATGTACCAGGGATCGTGTGGTCTGGGAAGACTTCCTCAGGTTCTTCAGGTGATCGTGGCTTGGCCTCTCTCGGTGTTCAGGATGTTGCTGTGATCTTTCAGCGCAGCAGGTTCCACCAAGGCGGACGGCACCCTTTTGCAGTGGGTGGAGTGAACCCAGTTCTTCCGATTGGTCACTCGGACTGCAGTTCTGGTGGCCAGAAGTACTTGCTCGGGTCCTCGCCACCTCGGTTCTAGGCTGCTCGTCCTCTGGAACACCTTCACCATCACCTGGTCACCGGGCCGCAGATCATGACTGTCACCTTGCGACCTGTCAGGAAGAGCTTCTCGAACCCGTTGATGAATAGAAAGCAAGCTGTCAGTCAACTGAGACAAGTAGTCATTCATCAATACATAAGGTACATCATGTATAGGGCGTGGTTTAGGAATCCCCCAAATATTCATTGGCCTCCCGAAAACCACCTCATACGATGTGAGGCCAGATCGTGTATGTGGTATCGATCTAATGGATAGCAATGCCAAGGGCAGTGCATCAGGCCATTTCAGAGATGTGGAAGCTTGTATTTTGGCCAACTTAAGTTTGAGGGTAAAATTGTATCATTCCACTAGCCCTGCTGATTGTGGGTGAAAAGCAGCATGGAACTTCTGCTTAATTCCCAATCCTTTCAAGACATACTCAACAACTTTCCCAATAAAATGGGGTCCGTTGTCGCTCCACTAAATTCTACAAACGCCGAATCTGGGGAAAAACTCCTTTAGGAGCACCTTTGCTGTAGTAAGAGCTGTATTATCTTTTGTAGTGTACGCCTCGATCCACTTACTAAAGGCACAGACCACCACTAAGACATACTTCAGATTATTACAGCGTTCTAGCTGGATGTAATCCATTTGCAGAACCTCAAAAGGTGCAGTTGGTGTGGCAAACCCTCCTGTTGGAGTTCGTTTTCCCTTTCCAGGATTATACTGGAGACAAATCAGACAAGACTGGACTATCTTTTTAGCTGTGCCGGCAATATCTGGATGGTCCCAAACCTGCATAAGTAGCTTTGCTATTGAGGATGCTCCAACATGTGCCGGCCCATGTGCCATGTGAATCATAGGATGTAAATAGGCTGTGGGCAATCTCCACTTAGTCATGTCTTTATTCCTCCAACAGCCCTCATCATCCAATATTCCCTCCTTAGACCATTGGTCTAATTCTTCAGCAGAGGCAGATCGCTGCATGTCCAGCACCTCTTGCCAGGCATCATGCCAACGTTCAGCCTGTGACTTAACCACGTACATAGATGTAGTGCTTCGCTGCATTGCAGTCTCACGGGCTGTGTGATCCGCAAAGGCATTGCCCTGTCCTATTTTATCAGTCACTTTTCTTGTGTGCGCTACACTTAACAATCGCTATTTTCCTAGGATATGTCAAAGCAGTTAAAAGATTATGCACTAGTTCTCCATGCACTATTTGTGTCCCGTGTGATGTAAGGAAGCCTCTTTCCTTCCAAAGTAGCCCATAATCGTGAACCACTCCAAACGCATACCGGCTGTCAGTATAGATATTAACAGACAGATCAGTGCTAAGCTCACATGCTTTTGTGAGCGCTATCAGTTCAGCTGCCTGAGCTGACTTCTGTGGAATACGAGCTGTCTCAACTACAGTCTGAAGTATTGTAATTGCATAAGCAGCAGATGTTGTGCCATCAGACAATTTCAAGCAAGACCCGTCAACCCACAGTTCCCCATCAACACTAGAAAGGGGCGTATCTTGTAGGTCAACACGACCCTTTGTTTGCTCTTCAGTAAGGAATATACAGTCATGTGATTCTTGTGACTGAGTAGCTGGAAATGGCAATAGTGTAGCAGGGTTTAGAGTCGAACATCTTTTCAATGTAATATGAGGGGCCAAAAGTGTCAATTCGTAACCTGTCAAGCGAGCACTAGTCAAGTGCTGTGTTTTCGTTTGGTTCAAAAGGTCGTCAACTGCATGGGGCACTAACACAAGCAATCTGTGAGACAAGTCTATTCCCTCACTCTGACGTATGGACACAGCTGTCGCCGCTACCACTCGAAAACACCCAGGCAACGCATGAGCAACTGGATCAAGGACAGCTGAAAAATAGGCACAAGGATGCTGCTTATCACCGTGTGTCTGTACTAAAACTGAGAGAGCGCAACCATCCCTCTCGTGTACATAAAGTGTGAAGGGCTTAGTGTAGTCTGGTGTTCCTAATACTGGTGCAGAACAAAGAGCTTGTCGTAACTGCTGGAAAGCATCCTGACATTCAGCAGTCCACGGGAGGGGCATCGGAGTGTCTTTAGTCAAAAGGGCCAACAAGGGTTTAACAATGTAGGAAAAACTAGGAATCCACTGCCTACAAAAGGAAGTAAGACCAATCAGTGCACGAACATCCTTCTGAGTACGGGGCACAGGTGTGTCTAAAATGGCTTGAATGTGATCTGATGTGAGTGCACGTCCCTCCTTAGACAGGAGGTGACCTAAATAGGTAACCTGCTGTCTACAATATTGCAATTTCTTCCGAGAGACTTTATGATGGTGAGATGCAAGGAATGATAGCAATAACAGTGTTCCTTCTTCACACTGTTCAGGGGTATCAGCTGCCAACAAGATGTCATCGACATATTGAATAAGAGCCACCCCTTTCGGTACAGGGAAAGAATCAAGCTGTCTTTTCAATGCCTGGCTATAAATGCTAGGACTCTCTGTATACCCCTGTGGAGCTCTACAGAATCTGAAGGAACGATTATTCAAAGAGAAACCGAACAAATAACGGCTGTCAGGATGAATAGGTATCGAGAAGAAAGCATTCTTCAAGTCGATCACACTGAATGTAGTTGCAGTAGGAGGAACCATAGTAAGAAGTGTCGTGATGTCAGAGACTACTGGGTATTGGGGCACTACAATCTCATTAACTTCTCGTAGGTCAATGATAAATCTATAAACCTTAGAATCAGTGTCCTTTTTCAAAATGGGAAGAATAGGGCTGTTACAGATATTATAGGGGACTTCTTCCACAACCCCCACTCCAATCAGTTCCTGCACAATATGTATCAATGCTTCTTCACCTTCTCGAGAGATTTTATATTGGGGTAATCGAGGCAATGAAGCACCTTCTTTTACTTGAATATGCACTGGAGGGATAACCATTTGTCCCACATCGGTATCAGATGTAGCCCACAAAGTGCGAGGTAACGATGACAGAGCAACATCCTCTTTAATGAGACAAGACCTCTCAACCATGGGATAGTTGTCATTTAAAATAACACGCACACCTTCTGGGAAACAACGTATTGTAGCACGAAAATGTTTGAGCATATCGATACCCACAATGTTATCCGGGGTATTAGGGGAAAGCAGAAATGGACATGCTGCAGTAAATTTATCAAGACTGAATGCAAGTGGCTGTGACAGTGGGCTAAGGGAAGGTGTCCCATCGAATCCTATCGATGTTATCATTGCGCCAGACAGGGGAGCCCTAGGAACCAATTCTTTAGACAGAGCACTACGAGTAGCTCCTGTATCGACCAGAAAGCGATCAGTAGAACCCAAGATGTTTGCATCGACATAGGGACCCCTCTGATCTACTGGGACTTCAACCGGTTCCTTACCCCATCCTAGGCATTCCTATGCATAATCAGAATCCTTAGGGCCATCAGCCAAGTAATCAGACATTTGGTATTGGTTGCGCCTATCAAAAGTATTAAAAGAATTAGGATTGCGTTCAACTGCCTCAATTCTGGTGTGATTATCCATGCCTCCCATATTTCCTGTGCTCCCTCGGCGGCCTCTCATACTTCCTCTACCCCGCTGATACTGCTGACCGTGCAAAAGGGGGCACCCAGAACGCCAATGTCCAAACTCCTTA
Source organism: Calotriton arnoldi (assembly GCA_963921515.1). Classification (NCBI taxonomy): domain Eukaryota; kingdom Metazoa; phylum Chordata; class Amphibia; order Caudata; family Salamandridae; genus Calotriton; species Calotriton arnoldi. Next base: position 878,189 of record CAWUFW010005672.1, read on the forward strand.
CAATACGCACATTGATCAGAAGACAAAGTTGCTCGAGGGAAAGGGAGTACACTAGGGCGATACATCGCACGTCCACCTCTTGCGCTACCTCTAAATGGTAGACCATAGACTTGAGCCAACATAACCTTCGTTTTCAAAACCTTAACCTTTTTATCCTCCTTGCCTTTTGCTTCCAATTCCTGACGCTCATAATACTGGGCCATAGTCAAAAGGGAAACGGGGGAGGACGTAGTCCATGAACTCTCACTGGCCTTTAGGCGATTAGCTATTTCTGGCAACATATTAGCGACAAATTTGTCGACGAACAGATGCTTACCCGTGTCATCTGTCAATGACTGCCCACTAAAGTCATGGAATGTCTCTTCGAATCGTGTAAAGAAATCAGAAACCGATTCATCCAATTTCTGCTTACAAGACGCTAATGTAGTCCAATCTATTTTCTTAGGGGGTATAAGAGTTTTCAACTTAGTTACAATAGCTTTGGGAAGATCTAATATCACCTGTTGTGGTTTCTGCGCAGGCTGCCTAGCAACATCTATTCCCTCTAAATTCGCCCAAGTATCACCATAAGCTACATTATCATCTATCTTTCAAATTGATCTCCACATGTCAGGGGGTAAAATAAGTCCAAAGAACATATCAATATCAGGCAATGTCATAGTACAAGAACTAATAGTTCCTTCCACCTCTTCATAAAAAGCGGCTGGATTTTTACGTGGATCAGGCAAAGCAGCTTTAAGAGCCATAGCGTCTGCCCTACTCCAAGGGGTATAGACCCAATTATAAATAAAATATCCCTTTGCATCATCTGAAGTTTTATCATCACTCGTTCCCGCGCCTTTTGGAGGAACATACAAAGGCGCAGCTTCACGCATCGGTTTTATAGTGACTACAGGATTACTAGTATCTGTTCCTGTCCCTACAGCTCCTTCTTGATGTCCTGGAGTCTGAACTGTTTGCTCAGCTGCTGCTTTCTCAGCTGCCTTTTTCTCCTCTCGTAATCGAAATACCTCAGCGCGCAACTTAACCACTCACCTAATTAGATCGGAGACTTGTGAAGTAAGAAAGGTGCCATCGTATAACTGTTTATAATCAGCAGTTATATCAGCAGGTTCCAGAATATCAGAATATTTTCTATATCTAGCCACTATCTCGCAGGTAAATGTCTCTGAAAAATATACCTGCTCTAGATCAGACCATTGCTGAATCATTGCAAGAATCTCTACAACGGAGTCATGCCCATAAGCTGCTTTACGGGCAGCGGATCTAAGAGTGGCCTTTCGGTCAGTGGTCAAAGTAGAGCGAGTTGCCCGCCCGTCTAATTTATCCTTATCTTTCTCGTCTGCAGACAATCGCTCGTCATTGGAAACTTCAATCTCAGGGGCACTAGGGAATTTATACGGGGGCGGAGGTCTATCTAACAAAATAGAATCATCTTGTGGTTTATTAAGCATGGGATAAAGGGGGCGCCGAATAGGGTACTGGCCAGTTACCTCTAAAGGACGCTCCCTTTCTTCTTTCTCTTTAATTGCCCTCATCTCTTTATTTTTAAATTCCAAGGCCTTCTAGAAGATTGTTTTGCGCTGTTCTTTCTCTGCTATAGCTTCTTCTCTCCTCACTCTCTCATTCACCTCTTTCACCCACATTTGTACACAATCAAACATAGCCTGACGGCTTTTCTTCTTTAACAAACACTGCTCGACATACTGAATCTTTTTAAGGTCAAACGACCCATTTACTGGCCATCGTGGATCAGGATCCTTTTTGGTGTATTTGTTCCACAATGTACTATACATTATGGAAGAAATACCGTATTTAATGTACATAAACCTATTAGGTGTTCCCTCTGGGGGAGCCGGCAGAGTACTTTCTAAATCCATATTGGTACCACCAAGACAGCAACACATTCTACGAAGTGCGCTAGGAGCAGGCATGCCAAAAATATTACAATGCGATATAATATTATAATCAAAGCGTATTTATCCTGAAACTTATCAATACGTAGAGAAAAATCTCCTCATTACCTGCCTTTATTTGCTGCAGCAAACAAACAAACAAACCAGAATCTTGGCCAAGCTAATCAAAAACAAGAGTGTCACTACAGTGACCGTACCAAACCAAAGTCTCCAACCTCCACCTGCCAAGCTCTGTGTGACCTAACGGTCTTTTCAAAATACTCACGCCAAAGGAGATCTCAGTTGGGACCGGCCATCACCTAGAGGGTCAGATCGGGAAAACCGGAGAAACACGTTGGCCTGCAAAGACAAAGGGCCTCCTCGTGCAGTGTACCTCCTCAGTGGATTCCTGCCCTCCGTCACGACCGCACCTTCAGATAGCCGCATCTCCGATGAGTCCCTGTTCGGGCGCCAACTTGTGGAATAAAAATCCTTTTTAGGGGCTCACTGATGCACCGGTCCTCAAACCAACAAAGAAGAGATTGGCACGGAAGCTGAAATATCAAAAAAGGTATTTATTATTCACTCATGAGTGGGACTACATCTATACATCACCCTCGGGCACTGTATGAGGTAGTACAAGGAGTACAGAAACCAGGGGTCTTTTATATGCATTAGTTGCATTGTCAGCATGAGACCAAGGGGAGGTACTGGCACATACCAGAATAGTTATTGACTAACATGGGCATACAAACATGTCTTGGTCAGCAAAGTGGGAGGGGAGACATTTCTGTTTGCATCAGTTAAAACAGCCTGACATTTACAAACTAAGACAGGTGCATTCTGGCAGCTACACGCCTTTCTGAGCATTCGCAAGGCTCTGGCTCAGCACTGAAGAAGTTAATTATAGTTGATGACTCAAGCGAAGTACAAGGGCAGGCAACAGTGAAGACGGAAGAAGCACATGGCTAGCACATGGCTAACTAAAATGGCTGCCACAACCAAAAATGGCTTCAGCTCATGCTAATAGCGATCTCTGTCGGTTTTCACAGCGGTAGGGGGGGATCCTCTGGATTGAGGCTGCAGGCGTCGTCTGGAGGCTTGAGGCAGGTCAGGGGTCGCCGGACTACGGGTCAGGATCCCCGGGGTGACCTCCTCATGGTGTTTTTCCACTCGAGCTCGGGCTGGGTTCGGCGGGTGCAGAGTGGGCTGGTTTCGCGGTATCCAGCCGGAGCCAGAAGCTGCAGTTTAAACACGTCCGGTGTTCACGGGAGAAACAGTCTTGGAAGTGAAGGCAGGCAGGTCCTCCAGGGTTTTTGAGGTTGCGGGCTGCTGGACACGCCGGGATTTTGCAGGAGCAGGTTCGAGGGGAGACAGGCCTGTAGGGCTGGGGCCAAGTCAGTGGGCGTCGTCCTCTTGTTAGCTCTGCACGGCTCTTCGTCCTTCTTTTCTTCTTGTTGGTAGGCTGGATCTGAGGAAGCAAGGTTCAGGGTGCCCCCTAAATACTAAATTTAGGGGCGTTACAGGTAGGTAAAGGGCAGGGACCAATGGGTCCCTTCCCTGGGGTGGGTACACCCCCTATTCTGCTACTCTCCAGTGGGAGGGGGGCAGGAGCCTGTCCCTGGTTGGCTGGGTCCCCCCATCCTCAAGATGGCGGGGACTCGGAGTTGTGCTTCACCTCGCCTCCCCTACCTGAGGGGTGGAGTTGGCAGAGGTGGGCACACCTCCCTTCCTCTCTTGTTTTTCCCGCCGGTTCTCCCGCCCAAAGTGGGGGGCAGAACCAGTGGGGACCAGTTGCTGAAAGCAGCAAATGGTCTGGAGAGGCTCACAAAGGCGGCATGCCTTTGAAGCTTCTCCTTCGTGAACCCTGCCCATCCTAGGGGAGGAGGCTTGGCACCTCGTCCCAGGATGTGCATTGTTTCAGGCCCCCGAGAGCAGCAGGTTCTCGACCCAGGGGTCCAGAAACATGTCTGGTGGTGGCAGCCTAAGCAGCCACTCAGTCAGGTCACTAGAAGTTGGTCGAATTTCAGGGGGCATCTCTAAGATGCCCTCTGTTGTGCATGTTACATTAAATCCCTCACTGGCATCAGTGTGGGTTTAATGTGCTGAGAAGTTTGATACCAAACTTCCCAGTCTTCAGTGTAGCCATTATGGTGCTGTGGAGTTCGTAATGACAAACTCCCAGCACCATATACTCTTAATGGCAGCACTACACTTACAGTGCCCAGGAATGGACTTGGGCACTGTAGGGGTACAGGGCTCATGCACCTGTACCCTCACCACTGGCATAGGGCACCCAGCTAGAGGGGTGACTGATGTATGCCAGGGCAGTGGTTTGTGGGCATGGCACACAGGGATGTGTGCCATGTCGACTCTTCACTTTGTTCTGCACCAAGACACGCAGCCTGCAAAGGCAGTGTGTGTGTGTGTAGAGGTTTAGGGCCTCTAAGGGTGGCACAATAAGTGCTTCAGCCCTTAGAGGTCTTCCCTGGTCACAGTGCCCTGGGTACCTGTGGTACCATTTACCAGGGGCTGAACTGTGGCCAGAGATGCCAATTGGGTTGGTTTTGGGGAAAGAACACAGGCCCTGGGAACCTGATTGGCAGGGACCCAGGGCACACCAAGAAAAAGGGCATCAGTAGTCTGGCAAAATGTGGGGGGGGTTACTGCAACAGAAACCCACTTTCCTACACTATATGGAATATAACAGTCCATTGCACCTTCCCATCCCAACTTCACCTATGCCACAAACACCACCTTCTCCACCACCTCACTCACCACATTTGTCTGAGGCAGGTAACATATCCCCTCAATCAATAGTCAAATAAGATCAGGATATCCCAGACGATACACAACCAGGGAATGCCTGGGATGATTATGACATTGATCCTCAAGGCGACACTGACTTTTATCCCACTCGCCCATCACCACCTGATGATGCCTCTGCTTATCAGGACCTAATAGCATGTGCAGCCACATTCCATCGGGTTCCTCTATTCAATAGAGAAGGAATTTCTGTTTGAAACTTTGTCTAATGCACAGAGAGGGGCCCAGTATTTACCATTACTCAAGGGTATGACACGTCATTCAGACATTTTGAAAGTCCCATTCAAAGCAAGGATAATTACACCATGCATTGACAAAGTACAAAGCAGCACCATCAGACCCCATTTTTATTAGAGGTCATCTAACCCTGGACTCTCTAGTAGTGTCAAATGCAAGAAAAAGGGCTAACTCCCAAACAACTGGAGATGTACCACCTCCAGAGAAAGAGTCCAAGCTAATAGATGCCTCTTGTAAACGAGTTGCTGCACAAGCAGCTAATCATTGGCCCATAGTCAACAGCCAAGCTCTATTAGCAAGGTATGACAGAGGCAACTGGGACGAAATGGAGGGGCTCCTCCCAACATATCCCAGAAGAGCATCGAAAAAGGGGTCAAGAAATAGTAAATAAAGGTAAACTTATTACCAACAATTCTATTAAAAGTGCACTGGATGGAGCCGACACCGCTGCCAGGGTTATAAACACCAGCATCCTATTACGTAGGCAGGCATGATTAAGGGTGTCAGGATTTAAGCCTGAGGTACAGCAAGCCATACTAAATCTCCCTTTCGATAAAGAACATCTTTTCCGACCTCATGTGGACACAGCCCTTGAAAAGATGAAGAGGACACTTAGGTAGCAAAATCAATGGGCGCTCTAAAAACTAACACGTACCCTGGTTCTTTTCGTAGGCCCAATTACAAACAAGGTGCAGAATCAGCTACCACAGACACCTCTGGGTCATCATACAAAAATCAGGGACAAACCTCTACATCTAGAACCTTCTACGGAGGTTCTTATAGAGGTATTTTAAAGGAAGAGGCGGAGGAAACAATACCTGTTCCTCAAATGCCAGTAACAAGCAATGACTTCCTTACCATTCCTCCAGACCACTTAACACCTGTCGGGGGCCGTCTACAACAGTTTCTTAACAATTGGAAATCGATCACAACAGACCAATGGGTCTTGGACATTATCCAACATGGTTATTGTCTGGAGCTCATAACCACTCCAAATATCCCACCTCGCAAACACAAACTATCCACACAACATCACATTCTCCTGCAACAAGAGATAACAGCTCTGTTACAAAAGGGAGCAATAGAACCAGTTCAACAACAATTTCAGGGAACAAGAGTATATTCACTATACTTCCTTATCCCCACAAAACATGGATCCCTGCTGCCCATCCTCTATCTCGGACCATTAAATCATTGTCATATCAGAACATTTCCATATGGTCACTATCCAAGAGATCATCCCTTTATTACATAAAGGGGACTTCATGGCGGTGCCTACTTCCATATACCAATTAATCCTGCACACAGGAAATACCTCAGATTTCTATTTCAAGGAAAGCATAATCAGTTCAGAGTTCTTCCCTTTGGGATTACCACTGCACCAAAATTATTCACAATATCTCTAGCAGTGGTAGCACCACATCTGCGCAGACAATATATTCAAGTCTTCCCATATCTAGACGACTGGTTAATCTAAGCAAACAACTTCAATCTTTGCAAACAAAACACTCAAAGAACCCAGAATTTACTACAGCTACTAGGGTTTACCATCAACCTACAAAAGTCTCATCTACATCCAGCCTCTACTCAGTCATATCTAGGTGCCATGCTCAACACACACCTAGCATTAGCATACCCAAAACACAAACAGAATACGCAAAATAGTAACATTAATTCAACCGTTTCAAACAGGAAGTCAAATTCCTGCCAAAACATTTCTCATACTTCTGGGCATGATGGCATCCTGTATTCACATAGTCCCACATGCCAGACTAAATATGAGACCTCTACAACAGTGTCTCACTCAACAATGGACTCAATCACTGGGTCAGCTTCATAATCTAGTGTTGGCAGACGGCTGCACACATCACTCTCTGCAATGGTGGAATCCACAGAATCTATCCAATGGGCGGCCGTTTCAGGACCCTGTTCCATAAATAATTCTAACAGATGTTTCCCTATCGGGTTGGGGAGCACATCTCCACAACCTCACTATTCAGGGAGTATAGGATTCCAAACTCAAGAATCGCCATATCAATCACCTAGAGCTGCAAGCTGTTCATTTAGCAATCAAAGCCTTCCTACCTCACCTTCAATACAAAGTTGTCCTAATTCAATCAGACAATATGACAACTTTGTATTATTTACAAAAACAGCAGGAACACTCTCTCCAATTATCTCACCTGGCACAGAAAATATGAAGGATAGCAATACACCACAATATTCACCTTCTAACAGAACATGTCCAAGGGACAAGCAATCAAATTGCAGACTTTCTGAGCAGAACGCAACAACGAGTCCATGATTGGGAAATTCGCCCCAAGGTTCTTCAACCATACTTTCACAAGTGGGGTTTCCAGAAATAGACCTGTTTGCAACAAAAGTAAACGCGAAATGCCCACACTTTTCAAGCAGGTATCCACACCATCAACCCAAGTGCAATGCCCTATGGATGAACTTGTCAGGGATATTTGCATACGCTTTTCCACCTCTCCCACTACTTCCATTAGAGGTCAGGAAACTCAGACAAACCTCTCGTCATGATACTAATAGCTCCAACATGGACTCGACACCCGTGGTTTTCAACACTCCTAGAACTGTCTCTACTCCCACATGAGAAGCTTCCCTCAACCTGGACCTTTTCACACAAAACCACGGAACACTAAGACATCCCAATCCCAAAGAAATGAATCTTGCAATTTGGCTCCTGAAGTCTTAGAATTTGGATACTTAAATTTACCTCCAGAATGTATGAACATTCTTAGAGGCTCGTAAACCTACCACAAGGCAATGTTATGCAGCAAAATGGAAACGTTTTGTCATGTTCTGCCACAAACAAGAGATCAACCCTCTTCATGTAAAAGTACAAACAATTATTTTTACCTATTGCATTTACAAACTGCAGAGTTAGCATACACCTCTATTAGATTACATCTTGCAGCTATTGCAGTATATCTACAAAATAGACAACACCTCTGTGTTTAAAATTCCAGTTATCAAGCCTTTATGGAGGGACTTAAAAGGATAATTCCTCCTAGACTTCCACCTTCTCCAGCATGGAACTTAAACATTGTCTTAACAAGACTAATGGGTCCACCTTTTGAACCACTACACTCTTGTCAATTGTAGTACCTTTCATGGAAACTTGCCTTTTTAATCGCTATTACTTCTCTTAGAAGGGTCAGTGAAATACAGGCGTTAACGCTCGAGTAGCCTTTCATTCAAATTCATCGTGACAGAGTAGTGCTTAGAACTAACCCAAAATTCCTACCAAAAGTGGTTTTAAATTTTCATATTCATCAATTCATTGACTTCTTCCTGCAACCAGACACAGTTGCAGAAAGGGCATTACACACTTTAGAGGTCAAAAGGGCACTAATGTACTACATCGACAGGACTAAGTCATTCAGAAAGACAAAACAATTGTTTGTTGCCTTTGCACCTCCTCGTATGGGAAAGGCAATATCTAAATCGGGCATTTCAAGATGGATCGTTAAATGTATCCAAACATGCTATGTAAAAGCTTCTACCTGTTCCCCCAAAAGCTCACTCCACTAGAAAGATTGAAGCTTCCATGGCTTTCTTATGGAACATTCCTTTTGTAAAGCAGCAACATGGTCTACTCCACACACTTTCACAAAACATTATTGTGTGGATGTATTTGCATGCCACCAAGCCAATGTTGGTCAGGCAGTACTTAAAACTCTTTTTCAAACAACTGCAACCCCCACAAGTTTTTGTGTTCAATAAGTTTTATTGGTTGTTTAAAACAATATATAATACATAAAGTACAATAAGATACTATAAACAAAAGAAAATACAGCACAGTTCAAATCATAAATAACCTAAATAGAGACAAAATAGGTGAATAGACTATCAGCACTGCGTCAGCAAATAACATACATAACATAGCATAGATGGCACATGGGATGTAACTAAGGCAGAAACATATAACATGGAAGGCTATTTCGTTCGGTATATATCTAGTGGTTGCAAGAGTTTCGACTAATCAAAGAACAATAATTCCACACAGCGTGAAATATAAACAGTGATTAGAGGTTAGAGATCCTTGATATGTGCCCCTCTAGATTTCATGGTATAGGTGTCGGTCATGGAGGGTCCCCGTACGGTACTGTGTAAGATCGTAGGGTAGTTTGAAAAACATTTCACAGTGGTTTGTATGATTCAAAGAAGAGATCAAGGGATTCCCACATGCTTCTAATCGGGGACTTCCACAGAGAGTTGTGGAGCGCAATATTGTCAGCCCCTCGCAGGTTAGTGACCCAATTTAGCCAGTGTTTAAGGACGTTTTGCGAGTATCCTTCCAATTATTGAGAATTATCTTAAATGCTGCTGTGAGGAGTAGGTCAAGAAGTGCCTTGTCTTTTTCGCACAAGGAGTCCGCTCTTGTAGGAGCGAATAGCAGAGCCGGGAGGTCCCTGCTTGTATCAAAGGGGAAAAGTTTAGATATGAATTCAAGGACTTTATCCCAATAGGGCGTCACACACGGGCAAAGAGTTAGTAAGTGTTCTAAGTCCCCTACTGCACCATTGCAGTTCCAGCAGATATCGTCTTCACGGAGTTTGTGTTTGTGTAGTCGGGCTGGTGTCCAATATGTCTTGTGTAGGAGCCAGAACTTTGTGTGGGACAACACTGGGCTGATTTTATATTTAAATACTGAGTTCCATGTCCAGGACCAATCTGAGTCTGAGATCGGGGTGTTGGAGTTCGATTCCCAAAAGGATGTGACCTTCTCATTAAGTGTAGAGTGTTGGGGGCCCAGTAATTTGTAGACTCGGGAGACCTGGTGGCCCAATGCGTTTATTTTTTATAGATATTGCGGGAGGGATGGTGTTAGGGTTGAGAGGTTTGCCTTAGCTAGGGCAGCTTTTATTTTCAAGAAGCTGTAGAATTCTATTGGCTCAAGTTGATATGTGGACTGCAGGTCCTTAAAGGATAGGGGTTGTGTGCCTGCGTAGAGTTGGTGGTGAAAGTAGATGCCTTTACTAATCCATGTAGCATTATATAAGATGCATCCTTTATATAGAATTTTGCGATTATACCAAATAGATTCTAAGCTAGATTTCCTAACGCTGATGTCTAGTAGTTTGTCTATTTTCAAGAGGGAGGATTTTGTGTTTTTGAAGATGGCTCTTGAGCATGTAATTCGGTTAAGATTCGTGGTGAGGAGGGTTGCCGGAGGGATACCATGGAGGATATATTTCTCAATATCTAGCCATACAGGGATGTATCCTGCCAGAGATGTCAGCCAATGGGAGCCCTGTTTTGCTAGGAAAGCCGACTGGTAACGTTTAAAATCAGCTAGATTAACCCCACCTAGCCTTTTGGGAAGCCTGAGCTTCTTCATGCTGATTCTTGCCTTCTTCCCTTTCCAAAGGAAATTCGAGAGTACTATGTTCAGTTTGTGATGGAAATCCTCCGATAAGACGAGGGGCAGCATCGTTAGCAGGTAGTTCACCAAGGGGGAGACCATCATTTTTATGGTCTCAATTCTGCCCCACCAAGTTATGAATCTGGGTGACCAAGCATCTAATAATGTTTTGATCTTCTCCAGTGTTTTAGTTTCGTTATGTTGGAGTGTCTCCAGTATAGTGGAGCAGAATTCAATCTCCAGGTATTTAATATGGTTTGGTTGCCATGTAAGGCCCGAATTGCCTAACAGTTCACGCGTACCATGGACATTAAGGGGTTTGACCTCAGATTTATCGCGATTGAGTTTGTATCCAGAGTGTCTAGAGTAGGCGTCTATCGTGTCCATCAGGGCTTTAATGGACTCTTCCGGGTTTTCTGTGTCGATCAGGATGTCGTCCGCGTATGCGGCTAATTTTACTCGCGTGTCGCCAAAGAGAACCCCGGTAATTTCCTTATGGCGCTTAATATCTTGGATCAATGGTTCTAGTGCTAGGAGGAAGAGAGCCGGTGAGAGGGGACAGCCCTGTCTAGTTCCTTGTTCTAAATGGAATGACTCCCATAGGGAACCATTAATGGCAATCCGGGCAGTCGGGTTAGAGTATAAGGCCATAACCATGGTAGTGAACGACTCACCTAGGTTGAAGATTTGCATACATTGTTTCAGGAACTGCCATGATACTCTATCGAACGCCTTTTCCGCGTCTAGCGTGATAGCGATTAGGGGGGCAGGAACGCTCTTGGCCCTCTCTAAGATGTGACATAGGAGTCTAGTATTGTCATTAGACATACTGTGTTTGAGGAACCCCACCTGTGAGTTGCTGATTAAAGTGGGAAGAAGCTTATTCAACCTATTTGCTAGGATTTTGGCATAAATCTTGCAATCTACATTTATTAATGAAATTGGCCGGTAGTTTTTGGGTAGAAGCGGATCTTTGCCTTCCTTGGGGATGACAATGATGTTAGCTTCCCTCATTGAATTAGTGATGCTCCCCTCATTGGCTATAGAGTTGAAAAGCCTATTCAGGGTCGGTTGAAGCGAAGTGCTGAATTCTTTATAGAAAGAGGCAGAGAAGCCGTCTGGCCCCGGAGCTTTGTTAGATTTAAGTGTTTTTATGGCCGATGATATCTCTGAATCCGAGATAGGTGCCCCCAGCTTTGATTTATCTGTACTTGATAGTTTTGGGAGGTCTAATGACTGCAAGTATTGTTCGCAGGCAACTGAGTTAATTGTTAAGCTGTTACTATAGAGGTCCTTGTAGAATGTTTGGAAGGCATCCAAGATTTCGTTTTGTTTGGTATGGGTAATGTTCTTGGTATCTTTAATTGAGGTAATGGTGAACTGTCTCTGTTTGTGCTTGAGGTAAGAGGCCAATAGTTTCCCCGCCTTGTTGCCCTCACAAAGTTGGAGCGCCTTGAATTTGTTAATCCAAACACCAGCCCTTCTGCTCATAATAGCGTTATATTCGTATTTCTTTTTAGTTAGCATGTTAAGGACAACCTAGTCCTCCACCATATCCGAGTGCTTTTTTCCCAGGGTTTTAATCTCGCTTTCTAGATTTTTTAGTTCTAGATTTAATTTTTATTTATTTGGGCTTTAATTCCGATAATGACGCCGCCAATGGTGGCTTTAAGAGCATCCCAGAAGGTAGATGTGGGGATCTCTGGGAGATCATTCGTCTCTATATATTCTTTAATCGCATTGTCAATTTTCACTTTGTTTACAGGGTCTGCCAGGATTTCGTCATTAAAGCGCCATCTCTTCGGGGGCGAGGTGGGGTGAGTGCCTGCAAGTGTGTATACATGAGTGATCGGATACGAGAATCGGGGCTATGTCTGTTTGATCTAAGAAGTGTGTAAAGGTGGAGGATATTAAAATATAATCTATTCTAGAATAGGAGTTATGTGGGGCTGAATAAAAGGTGTAGTCTCTTGTATCAGGGTGCTGTAGGCGCCAGGTATCTTTCAAGTTGAATCTGGCACAGATTCTACGTAATATGTCGTGCGACCGAGATGGGTGAAATTTGCACTTTGATTGTCTATCCAAGAGGGGGTCTAGTGGCATATTAAAGTCCCCACCCACCACAAGAAGATCGTCCTGGGGTAAACTTTCAATGGTATCCGAGACCTTTTCCCAGAATTGGGGTTCATCTGAGTTTGGGCCATATATATTGACCACATGAATAAGGTCCTCTCCTCTCTGTAGGTGTGTGGTTAGCAATCTGCCTTCATCATCGTGTGTATGGGAAATAAGTGAAATGTTTGATTTTTTGGCGATAAGAGTGATAACTCCCTTTCTTTTGTGGACCGCCGGTGAGCAGGCAGAATGAGAAATCCAATTATGTTTGATGAAGCTTACGTCCTCTCTGGACAATTTTGTTTCTTGGAGAAGAATAACATCTCCTTTAGTTTTCGCTAAATAATCAAAGATTTTCCTACGTTTCATCGGGTGATTCAGGCCCTTAACATTTAACGAGATGATGTTGAGATCTTCCGTAAGTGTTTTGTTCTGAGACATCGTATGGGCTCACAGATCGCGGTAGCGTTGGTTAGAGCTATGGTGTGGGAATGATAGAGTCGGGCGATATTTACAGGCTCCTATCTTTAAGAATGTGCTAGTTGTAAGCAAACCTGTGCCATGGTGTGTGCCTAACGTAACAAAAGAACATGAATGAGACATTAAATGAGACATTAAACGTAAAAAGAAGATAAGCAAAATTAGAACAACCATTTCAATTTCTACCTCCATTCCTGCTTCCCCCCACCCCTCCCTCCCTCCCTCCCTCCCTCCCACAAACAAATCGTGTGAAGGGGCTGCGACGGCAGATCCGACTGTCGGCAGACCGGTAGGGGGTGTTGGCTATTGAATACTTGAGTACTTAGGGAACAAATACGGCATAATCAGTCTGCTCAAGGAGCTCTCCTAAGAAAAAAATTTCAGGTTATCTTATGTGCTAAAACCATTTCTAACAGGGCTATTACTGAGAAGGTCTTAAAGAACATATATAGTGTGGGTTCAAAAACTATGCTGATCCAAGTGGTCTCAACAAGACTCCACAAATTCGGCCTTAATAATAAATATGAGAACAAATATGGTAGAATCAAACTCAGATTATCATATTTGCTAAAAACATACCTAACAGAGCCATTACTAATAGGCCTTAACTGGCCTATAACTTATGGCTACAAAACTGTGTTGGTCTAAGTGGTCACAAAGGATTTCTCATATTTGGCCTTACTGCTAAGTACGGTCGCGTCATGACATGTTGACATTATCTTAGACATTATCTTAGACATTATCTCATATTTGGCCTTACTGCTAAGTACGGTCGTGTCATGACATGTTGACATTATCTTAGAGTATAAGAATAAGAATAAGAATAGGAATACGATAGCTGTCAGGGTTAATACTTGGCATAAGTGAAGCGACTATGAATTACAGATCGAATACAACTGAGGGGCAAAGCCCCCAAGCTAGGGTAAAAAGGATATCAAGTCTTTCTTTTGTTGGAAGGTCCTGTAGCATGATCCATCTCTTGGGGAGGGGCACCTTCAAGGTGTGTCGCTAATTCCTGGGGGTCTGTGAAGATCAATGTTCTGCCATTCTCCATGATTCGAAACTTCGAGTGTCCAATGAATGAGAAAAGAATTTTCCTCTCTCTCAATTTGTCGCGTAGTTGGAGGAACCCTTTCCGTATGTCGACGGTGTCTTTAGAATAGTCCTGCATGAAGGTGATCTTCCTGCCCTCCCAAGTTACTTGGTGTGTTTTCCTGGCAAATGTTAGAATGGCTTCTGTGTGTTGGAAGCGGAGCGGTTTGCAGATCATGGGTCTGGTGCCAGTTGTATGTGGATTGGCAAAGGTGGGTATTCTGTGCGCTCTATCCAGCTCCAAGCCAGGATTGAATTTTATCCCCGTTATCATGGGAATCCATGATTCCAGGAAGGCCACGCATGATCCCGCATCCTCTTCCGACTTTTCTGGAATACCAAAAATTTGTATGTTCCCTCTCCTATTTCTGTCTTCCAATTCTGCGTTCTGTTTCTTTAGAGCGTCGGTGACTTTATGAAGGTGCACAAGTTCTTTGCAAGCTTGAGTCGTGATATCTTCTGTGGCACTTATTCTTTGTTCTGCTTCTCCTATACGCACATTCATCGTGTTCATGTCTGCCCTAATTGCCGTGAGTTCCAGCTGCATAGCGTCTGTGTTTTGTTTTGTAGACTTTGCTAAGTCGTGGACATCCGCTAATTTTTTTAGTATCATGTCCATAGTACTGTGGATGTCTGGTTTAGCCTTAATAGGCGAATCTGAGGTGTTTGGATCTGGTCTGACTTTCTTACTGTTTCTGTTTTTTTCCTCTGCCATTTTGATGTGAGTAGGTTCCACGTGGGTAACACTCTTCCTTTGTCTCTTTCTTTGTTTCTTTGTTTTTGTGTTGGCTGTCTCTGTTAATCACCGTTGGTGCCACTCGCAATACAGCTATCACGACGTTGCTATCACGACATTGGACTGTGCCTGGCTGACTTTGCTGACTTTGCTGACTTTGACTTTGACTCTGACTTTGACGACTTTGCTGACTTTGTGCCTGGCTGACTTTGTTAATATAGGGAGCGCCCCTGATTGCCTGGCCGAGCCTGTCCGAGATCTCTGTATTCCCTGTGTCAATGGTGAGCTATCATGACGTTGGACGTTGGACTGTGCCTGGCTGACTTTTGTTAATATAGGGAGCGCCCCTGATTGCCTGGCCGAGCCTTTCAGAGATCTCTGTATCCCCTGTGTCAATGGTCAATGGTGAGCTTCTGCAGAGACTATATTGGTCTCGGACTCCTGTCCCCCCTTGAAGAGTCAGCGCGTATCCATAAGCCTGCGCTGCCGGGGTGGTAGGGCGAGGGGGTCTCCTGTATCAGGGCGAGGGGGTTTATAGCTGGTCAGGAAGGTCTGTGTGCAACCCCCACAAGTTAACCACTGCCTAGGGAGGGGGACTGCTTTACAGTCTATGCAAAGCATGTGCATCTACAGCACACATGCCTCGAGCGGATTGTTACTTACCCATTAAGCATCTGTACTTGGCATGTAGTGCTGTAGATTCACATGCGCCAACCCTCCTCCCCAATAAATCTTGTGTAGGTTGCAGTTCATGCACTTTATTTCATAGTAACGCATGGACATCTCATTGATTACATATACAGCATTCTTATATTCTCACCTATCCACGGCAAAACAATCTGAAGATGGCGTCGATGACAATGCCCAGTATTACCAAGAGGAGTCACCGCACAGCCTCGTGACTCGAAGAAAACTTCTTGGAACAAAAACAACTTGTAATCATCAGAGCCCAACACTAGATGGCGGACTTATGCAAAGCATGTGAATCTGTAGCACTACATGCCAAGAACAATTGCTTACAGGGTAAGTAACATAATCCTTTTTAAGCGCCATAGTTCAAACCACTTTATACAGCTGAAAGAAAAGTAACACCACCCAAACCAAAGACTGCCTTAGCTTACCACCACCATCTTGCAGCCTAGTTGGAGAGAGTTTTCCCATCCTGTTCCACAATAGCGAAATTAACAAGAAACAATTGGGTAAATAATATTGTGCAGAAGAAAGGTTGGATTCTGCTGCTCTCCACCCAGTATACCGCCAAAGGTGTTTAAGACCATTCCTCCAGATCCAGATGGGACAGGAGGAGCAAACACTTCTCAAAGTGATTCACATTTCAAACACTACAAAGGAACCTTTGTTGTATTACTGAACGGCCATTTAACCTGCCGACCATCATGTAAAGAGAGTATGGCTTTGAAAATGGCAACTGTGTGTCTTGTCGATACAGACAGACTGGATATGTCTCTTTGAATATTGATACAAACTAACTTAAACTTCTCCTGATATTTCTTAGTCCGAAGGAAAAATCCCAAGCATTACTAAAGCCTTTTAATAGTGGTTTACTTCTTGTCTAATTAAAAGGGCAATGACAGACTGGCCTAGAATCCCAGCAGATCAGATCATTCTTGTGAGAAAGTGCCATCTTTCTTGCATGGTATGCCCCCCACTTTTTGCTGAATTGCTGATGTACTTCGACTGAGTGTGCCCTGGGCTCCTGCCAATCAGGTGGCCAGGGCCTGTGTTCCTTCCCTAAAACTGCATTACAGCCTAAACCCAATTGGCACCTCTGGCCACATGTCAGCCCCTGGTAAATGGTACCCTAGGTACCCAGGGCATTGTGACCAGAGAAGGCCCCTAAGGACTGCAGCACTTATTGTGCCACCCTTAGAGGCCCTGTACCCTGACACATACACACCCTGCCTTTGCAGGCTGAGTATCTTGGTGCAGAACTAAACAGAGAGTCGACATGGCACACATCCCTGTGTGCCATGCCCACAAACACACTGCCCAGGCATACCTCAGTCACCCCTCTAGCTGGGTGCACTATGCCAGTGGTGTGGGCACAGGTGCATGAGCCCTGTGCCCCTACAGTACCCAGGGCCATTCCTGGGCACTGTAAGTGCAGTGATGCCATTAAGAGTATATGGTGCTGGGAGGTTGTCATTACGAACTCCACAGCACCATAATGGCTACACTGAAGACTGAGAAGTTTGGTATCAAACTTCTCAGCACATTAAACCCACACTGATGCCAGTGTGGGATTTAATGTAAAATGCACTACAGAGGGAAACTTAGAGTTGCCCCCTGAACCTAACCTACAATCCACGTCCTGTCTGAGGGGCTGCCTAGGCTGCCACCCAGCAGACATGTTGCTGGACCCCTGGGTAGAGAGCCATCCGCTCTCCCGGGCCTGCAACAATGCACGTCCTGGGCGAGGTGCTAGGCCTCCTCCCCCAGGATGGGCAGGGGGAAGCTTCAAAGGCATTCCGCCTTTGTGAGCTTCCCCAGACCACTTGCTGTACTCAGCAACTGGTCCCCACTGGTTCTAGCCCCCACTCTGGCGGGAAGACTGGCGGGAAACACCAAGGGAGGAGAGGGGGTGTGCCAGCCTCTGCCAACCCCACCCCTCAGGTGGGGGAGGCGAGGTGAAGCACATCTCCGGGCTCTCGCCATCTTGAAGATGGGGAGCCCTGCCCAATCAGGACTAGGCTCCCGCCCCCCTCCCACTGGAGAGTGGCAGGATAGGGGGTGTACCCACCCCAGGGAAGGGACCCATTGGTCCCTGCCCTTTACCTACCTGTAACGCCCCTAAATCTAGTATTTAGGGGCACCCTGAACCTTCCTTCCTTAGATCCAGATTCCGAAACGAGAAAGAAGATCAAGAAACAAGAACACCAACTGATTTGGCCCCAGCCCTACCGGCCTGTCGACCCTCGAACCTGCTCCTGCTAAACCCCGGCGTCTCCAGTGGTCAGCAACCTCAAGAACCCCGGAGGACCTGACTGCCTTGTGACTCTAACTACCTGGGACTCCCACGAGCAGTGGTACTGCTCAAAAGCAAGTAACCTACCCCTGGTGCCAGCCAGGAACCGCGAATCCAGCACACTCTGCACCCGCCGAGCCCGGCCTGTGCCGGAGTGGACAAAGACCACGAGGACGTCCCCCCGGCAACTGTGACCCAGAATCCAGCACCCAAGGACCCTCCTCGACGCTCCTGACGACGCCTGCAGCCTCAGAACCAGGGACCCCTCCAACCACAACCAGCCGAGGGTAAGATTTCCGACGCCTAAAGACACCCCTGCACCCGACGCCCCATGGCCTCCTGTGCCCAACTCCTGGGTGCCTACCCTTCCTACAGCTTCCCAACTTACCTCTCGAAGTGGTGGTCGCACCTGAAGAATCACCGTCCCCGAGCTTGCAGCCTTTGTTCGTCACGCAGCTTTCCCATTGAAAACCATTGGGCGCCCGACGGCCCAAAAGCCCACTGCACCCGGCCGCCCCAGTGCTGCTGAGGGTGCACCCACTACCCTGTTCGACTTCCCCACTTGCCCTGAGTAAGTGACCAGGAGCTTTGCTCCCACAGCCGAGTGGTCTGCCTGCCAGCAGCCACCAACCCAAGGCCCCTGCCGTCCATAGGATAACATTGGGCCTACTCACTCTGCACCCGGCCGCCCCTGTGCCGCTGAGGGTGTAACAACTGTACTTACCTGACCCTGGGGGACCCCTGAGTCTATGCCCGGAACCTTAACTCTGCCAGTCGAGTACTTACCCAAAAGCCGATAACTCACTTTTCTTCCATAGGGTAACATTGACTGGTTTCACTTGGAAATTCTTCTAAGTGTGGAGTTTTGAAACTTTAAAATATTCATCTAAAACCAACCGAATTACGAAAACGAATTTACTCACCTGTTATCCGGAGAGATCCCAGTGCTGGATCTTGGTGCCCAGCCCTGACCCTGAAAAGTAATCATAACTGTACTTACCGGTAACTTGAATTTCCTTCCATAGGATAACATTGCCTGGTTTTTGCCGAAAAAGTTTTAGTCGATTTTGCAAACTTACAAATATTCGTTAAAAATCGCCTGTGTGACATAAACGCATTCTTTCAATTGTTTACAGGAGATGCACCAGTGCTGGATCCAGGATCCAACACTGAGTAAGAAAAAGTAACGATAACACTACTTACCTGCTACATGAATTTCCTCCCATAGGATTTCATTGGTGACTCCATGTGAAAAAGCTTCTAAGTGCCAACTTTTAAAATACAATAATATTCCTTAAAAATCACAACTGTAACCAAAACGTTTTTACTCAACTGTTTACAGGAGATGTCCCAGGACTGAATCTAGGATCCAGTCCTGTGGTAAGAAAAGTAATCCAAAAAGTAATCTATTGCATTTTAACTAGAAATTCCCATTGAGCTCAATGTTACATTGTGTTTGAAATTGTGTTGCCTATTGCAACAACTGTAACCATTGCATTCAAAAGTCTATTGCCTATTGAAAGTATTTATCTCAAGCACCTCATTCTGAGAAAGTATATTTTGATACCTATTGTTGGTTCTAAAATAAAACAAGCATATATTTTTATATACAAACCATTGGCCTAGAGTTCAGTTCTTGAGTGTGTGAGACCATTTGCTGACTGAGTGTGTACAACAAATGCTTTACACTGTCCTCTGATACTGCCTTACTGCTCGACCAAGCTACCACTTTAGAGAGTAAGGTTATATCTAACTTTAGCCTCTGCCAAACCTCTGGGGACTGTGGACTCTGTGCACACTGAACCTTACTTTGGTTCAGTATATACAGAGCCACTTTCTTACAATTCTGTAAACCACCCTTTGTTTAGCGAAGGGATTACTTATTGGTTGATGAAGTTGTGTAACACCAAGGAGAGTATACTTCATTTCAAGCAACTTTTCGCCTCTTCAAAAAAAAAATCCATATATGCTTCAATACAATACCTTGTTTCCTTCTTGGTGTTGAAAGCGATTCCATATGACATGGCTCTTAAATTCAGCTGTGTGCAGACGTTCAATTAATTTGGGAGAAAAGCATGTGTTCACAGACCATTAACCCTGCAAGGGTCTTTCAGCCCAGTGATAGGCTAGTGTTAGAGAATTAGATCATTGGTAGTGCTATAAATGGATTCCGTCCAAAGTTAAGTACGGAGTCTGTGCTACTTGTGGTAGCTGAGGAGGTAAAATACATTTTAGATAAGGGAGGACCGTCGGCCATTATCTTCCTCGACCTGAGTGCAGCATTTGATACAGTTGATCATGAGACCTTCCACTCAGGTTGAGGGAACTTGGCGTAAGAAGTTCCGCTTTAGAATGGCTAGTGTCTTTAAAAAAAAAAAAATTGTATTTAAAGAAAGAGCATTTCAGATTTTCGAACCTCCCTGCTAGTCTGAGAAGGTCCCTTTCAAATGTGGTGTTCCACAGGGCTCGGCACTCAGCCCCACTCTTTTTAATATCTGTTAGACCTCTTGCCTCCATTGTTAAAGAATTTGGAGTCTAGATTGTGTCTTCTGCTGACTGCACACTGATTGTCTTCTCCCTCTCCTCAAGTGAGGGTTCTCAGTCCCAGTTAGGCCCTTGCCTTGAGAAAGTGGCTTACTGGATGGCAAGTTGCTCTTTGAAACTAAACTGGGACTGAACTGATGGTACTGGGAAACAATCCTCCCCCAGTGTCATTGTTCGGGTTGGCCAGATAGTCTAGGGGCTGTGTCCGTCCCGTCCTCCCCTGTAAAAAGCTTGGGTATGTGGCTGGACAGTTCTATTTCAATGGAAGCCCAAGCCAAAAAACTGACCAGTTCCTGTTTTGTCATGTTCAGGACCTGGAGGAAAAGTTTGGCTTTACTGCCAATGTCATGCAGGAGAGTGGTAGTCCAGGCACTGCTCTCTTCACACCGGGTTACAGAAACTCTCTATATCTGGGTTCCCCTAAATCAGTCAAAAAAAGATTCCAGGTGCTGCAAAACGCCGCAGCCACAACCATCTAGAAGATACCAAAATGTTCCTCTGCTAGGAAAGCCTTGACTTCCTTACACTGGCTTCCTGTGGAGCAGAGAATTAAATCAAGGCACTCTCTTACACACAGGGCAATAAATGGAAAGGGCCCTCGTTGGTTAGAGCCTTATTGACCTCCTATGTTCCGAGCAGGACGTTAAGCTCTTCTAACACTGGTCTCTTGATAGTTCCACGTATTCAAAAGGCAAAATGGGGTGGAAGATCTTTCTGATACCTTTCTCCCAAACTTTGGAACACAATACCAATCAGTCTGAGGACTGAGTTGGATGAGGTCAGATTCAGAAAGCATCTTGAAAATTTGGCTATACCCCAAGTAATTTTCAGGTCTAATTTTTTGTCCCACAGGTGTACGCTCCGACTCTCACAGCGCTGGGAAGCCCTAGGGTAGCCTTGTTCTTTACAAGTCAAGGTAAGATCAGAGTAAATATCCCCGACATGAAATCCAAAAGAGATGGAGATTTGTATACCTTTTGATTCTTTCCATGGCCAACTCTGTTGGATGTTTTTCTGTGTCCTACATAGGATCTTTCAGTCGATAGTTGCACCTTCAGATTGATGAATCGATTAGTCATTTGTTTCCTATAAACACTGGGGGTAATTGCTTAAGAAGGACTGAAGATTTTATCACTTTCTACTATTCTCTATTAGTCTTTTAATGGTTGCCAGCAGCTGCCACAACAGCAGCAGAATCTGATCAATACTCACAGCCTCATGCTATAACTCCTGTCTCTTTCATAGTTTTAAACATCCCACTGTATGCTTTTTCATGAAGTGCTTGGTTGCAGTTCTTATTGGCTTTAAAGTTTTGTCTATTTATTAATTAGACATGGTGTGTTTGTGATTTGCTTGTCACACGGTTCGGTATCCATCTATTTTTTCATCAATTGGCGTCTATTTGTCCAACAGACCCTAGTCTGATCTGCTTCAGGTTGTTTTTAAAGTAGATATTTATTAGTTCCAGGAATTTTAAAGATTATCAGAACAATTCTGGTAAAGAATTACAAGTGTCATAACAGTATTGTATGCCCCTCAATAGTCAATCAAAAGAGAAAAGCAACAACTACTGACCCTTCCCAACTCCCACCCCAAATAGCCATGCATCGCACCACATAACCACTTATCAACTTAGCAAGTGTCTAAACAGAAACACTATACCGCTGCTACTGATGTAGACTAATCTTGTCAAACGTTCAACAATGAAATCTTAACAAGAATAGTGATCATAAGTTTTTGCTTCTTAGGGGCAATAGAATTATGTTCCTTACATCCGTAGACAGCATATTAATGTTCCTTTATCAGAGAACTACTACTTCGGCACGTCTATTTGGTCGCATCACACAATCAGCTGCCCAATTTAGGAGCATTGTGTGCCTTCCACGACATTGCTACATTTCTTTTAGCAAGGATTAATGCCAAACCTATAAACGTACACTTCTGTTTTGTGGCTTTAGTTCCCCTGATCTAACGTAAATATTGCAAGGCTTCCCGAGGGATCTCCTGTTCTGACACCTCTTTTTACATGACTAATGGAGGGCGATTAAACGTGCATTCCCAAACCATAGGATAGAAGTCTGCCTGTGACTTTGTGCATCTGGAACAAGTATCCATTGCTCTGAAATATATTTTGGCTATTCTATAGGGCGGTAAGTGCGTTTGGTCAAAATAATTAACTTGCGTGAATCTAAATCGGGCATATCTTGAGACATTTTGGACACAGTCTAGAATGCGTTCCCACACTTCATCCATAATTTCCTAACACAGCGTTCCTTCCCATAACCATTTAATCCTTTATCTGCGTAAATGGCAAGAGGCGGAATGTTGAAAAGCGTAATATCGTGTGCAGTTACCCAAGGTGATATTAACTAGCACTCCATATTTCATTGGTTCATGGTCCTCGCTAGACCATGTTGCTCTAGCCACCGCCACCAGAGCTGCATGTGCCATAAACTATCCAACATTCAATTCAGTTTCTTCACATATAGTGTCAAAGAGTGTCAGAAGTGCCCCGAGTGCTTGTCTTCTAAGTTGGAGGATCCATTGCATGGGTGACAAGCTTGGTGAAGACTAGAGAAGTTTTGTCTGTCTGCCTCGCTCAGGTTGAGTCTACTGTGGCAAAGTCTTCTCTCACCAGAACAGTTATCATCCTCTGAAAGAATTCATTTTGGTGACACATGGGTACATACTGGCTAAAAGCCTGACAGAACTTTCTTCAAACCACCTTTTAACATCAGTCACTTTTTTCATCTCATGAGTTGTCTCAAGACTGCGTTACTGGGGACAAAGGTGTTCTGAGGATGCATCCCCTTGAGAATTTTGATGATCTAGACCAGTGGTATTCAAACTAGTTTCAAAGGACCTCTGAACTTCCGCAAACACATTGTCAGTGCTCCTACAGCCTGCATGCACAGTCAGCCTCCCTTTAATGGCATTCTGCCTTTCCACAAGTATCCTTTAAAAGTCCTCAACTCATCATATGTTATGCTGTGTGGGTCATTCAAAGCCCAAGAGACTTTTAACTGACTCCAAGAGCGAGTTCTCTAACCCTGGAAAAACTTGAACTTGCTATCACATTTTCTCAGCCAGCCCTCAGAGACCATCTTCTGGTCGTCAAATTCTGTTAGCTACCTGTGTCATGGACTATAAACTCCTGTCATCCAGCAATCAAGAGCATCTTATCTGACCAGCTGTCAGTCTACTGACCCTCTGATATCAGCAACGCCCCTCTACTAGCCCACAGACCCTCACTTTGTTTTAAGAAACTCAGCCCCTCATCTGGGCAACCCAGAGCCCTAAAGGCCCCAAGCTGATGCCACACCATGACAACCTGACCTCTGCTTTTGAGCCCAATAGTCCGACTCACACACTTGTAAGCAGAGTCTTGCAGTTTAGCAGCCAAGTAAATGTGCCATCTGTGCAGCAAGGGTTCCAATTCTAGCAGTCTCTCAGTTGGTTCATGCAGTTGTTCTAGGTTCTTGTGTAACCTGGAGGTCACAAGTTCCTCTCCTGGGGAACAGTCCTGAGGGTATGCTCTTGTTTTTAATTTCTATATGCTATCTGCTTTGCCCTTGCCTGACAAAAATATTTTTCAGAAAATTGATAAAATGGATGGCATTGAGTTGGTTATTAATATTCATTATTAAAATCTGTGTGTGCATATGGATGATGATGAAGATAACTTGTGAGTTTAATGTAGGAGTTAATGCCACTCAGCAGTTTCTAAGCCCTCTGTGTATCGGATGTTACTATTCTACTAATTTAATAGTACTCAATTTACTGATTTTCGGAAAGATGGAAGGATAAGTCGGCCATGCTGGTATTTAAACTGATGATTTTCAGATCACTGTTTCACCACTGGCCCTTTGAATTATTGAGCCATCCTGAAGCACTATTCATTTAAATGTACGTTTACATACTCTGCATACAAACATCCCTGCATCATCCATACCCTTGTATGGATACACATGAAACCACTGCTACCCGACCCTTGCCTGACCTCATCTGTCAATGGAATAAGTTGGGAAGTGTTAAGCATGTTTTGCCTGATGGATTGTGGTTTCTGGTGCCCAGCTGTGAATGCCCCCTGAGGTTGTTTTCCACCTTTGACACCTACTGGGGAACAGTCATGGCTGTGATGTCAGAGTGCTTAAAGATTGGGATGGGTGTAGTTTTCCTAATTTGTACTCTGCATCATACCCTGTAAAACCGCGAGGAGTTATTTGTATCCCCTATGCTCTTATTATTTCTGTTAGCATTGATACCGCCTGCCCCCAATTTCCACAGCTCCATGGACCCACAGGCGGTGCAACTCCATTTGCAGACCACTGGAATAGACCCTAGTTGTTTATTAAAGAGAGCTGGCTTCATGACCAGCAGATATTTGGGTGGCCAACATTCTGGCCAACATTTCTTTACTGCAGCCTATGAGTATTACAGTGCGCATCCGAGAATCAATTCATTTCAGTGAAGTCCACCTCCTTTGGTTGCCAAGCTATGGAGGAGGGAGTTTCTCGTCCATCCTATTTCTAAAGGTGGGACATGGAGTAGGATGATATGGTTGAAGATTATGGTGAATGAAGATGGGAATGATTCTGATGAAATGTGGCATTTAAATTGCACTCTGCAGAAGAACCCTTTTCCATCAAAAGAATCGCCGCCTTGTGACTCCTCTTTTGCTGACATGATGGGTACTGCAGTGATGGAGTTTGGGATACTTGCGCAACCTATCAAACCCCAGTAGTGCCTCCTTTTTGAGTCTCTGGAGGCGTCAGCCACATAGAAAGACGGCATTCCTAAAGGAAAAAACTTTTGGACCAGATAATCCAGTTTTGTTGTTATGCCTGCCCCTGTTAAGTCAGTGTCCAGTAGTGGGGCCCAAGTACAAGTCTTTGGTACTGCAGATTGTAGTTGTTAGAAATGGGATTTTTGGCAGGCTAGGGCATGTGCCAAAGCCAGGCAGAAACCACCACTCTAGTCAGGGTAAGGGAGTTACACTCCTAAAATAACCCCTGCTCACCCCCTTGGTAGCTTGGCACGAGCAGTCAGGCTTATCTTAGAGGCAGTGTGTAAAGCATTTGCACATAACCAACAGTAATACAGTGTAAGCACTACAAAAGGACACCACACCAGTTTAGAAAAATATCCAATATTTTTATATACTTAAGACAAGACCAACAAGCATTGGCATAGCCAATAGGTCTCGCCTTTGGGACCTTATAAGTGTTTAGCAATGCAGTACATTATCCCCCACTGGCATGCCCACACACTCTTAACATCTTCGAATAATCGTACAAGTTTGCTTATTACTATATATGGGTTTTAAACTGGTACTAATAAGGTGCAACCAATGCCAAGACCGTGTTGACAAGTGTAAAAATGGCAAAATAAGTAATACTTATGTGCTCCATCAATTACCTTTTCTTTCTGCATAATTTACTCAACCCTGCCGCATAATTTGGCTCTAGCCTGCTGGCGCATTCTTCCAGTGACCTTGGATCTAACCCCATAGTTCAAAAGAAGGGAATCCCCTGTATTCGGGTTTACAAGTCTGTAGTCCTATACATCGCCCACGAAACGATCAAATGTCGAGTTTACCAATTAAGTGCTTAAACCACGAGCAGCACTATACACACATCTCCCATGCAGCATGCCGCCAAAGCAACAAAGGGGTTTTACCAGCTAAGGCGAGAGAGAAACTAATTTGGCTGCATGTGGGCCTAGGGCCCGAGACCCTTCAATTATCAGGAGAATGTGAGATAAACTTCAGGGGAAAGGGAAAGAAGGAAACGAGCGGTGGAAGAAATCGAAAACATAAATAACCGTTGCCATATGTGAAAATCATGAAAGACTAAGGAAGTACAATGCCAGGCATAGGGGAAGGCATAGTAGTAACTCCTAGAGGGCAATGGAACTAGAAGGAAAGAGCGAGCTGGAAGGAACTGCAGACCCGTGGCGGCAGCAAGGGACATACCGAGGAGCTGTAACCCATAAACAAAATATTTTCTACCGCGCCTTCTAGCTCCCCGTAAGCCGCATCTAGGGCTCCACACCACAAACTCAGGACACAACAACATATACAACTGGGAACTTAGCCTGCTCGCACCTCGCATCGGATGAATATTGAAAATCCAGAGAAAGCGATGATGCTTCCGTACGTCATTCAACTTAACAGAAGTCCCAGCAACAAATGACAAAAACATATAACTGAGGCACGCAAACAGCACAAAAATAAACGACAGTTGAGACTTGGCACCTCGTTAGGAGGGGAAGGAGTTCCTTTTCAGAGTTGTTTACAGAAAACAAGCCTTACCCTGCGCGTCGGTGAGTCCGGACACCAAACAAAGGCACGCAAACAGCACAAAAATAAACGACAGGCAAGACTTGGCACCTCGTTAGGAGGGGAAGGGATTCCTTTTCAGAGATGTTTACAGAAAACAAGCCTTACCCTGCGCGTCCGTGAGTCCGGACACCAAACAAAAACAAGCGCGTGCCACCGGAAGTTAAGGATTTTCACATTTCTAATAGCATGTGTTATTAGGCAGTAGCTTTTGAAAATCTCATTACCCACAAGGCTTCTTCTGATTTCCATGATTAAAACATAAAGCGGCTAAGGGTTTAAAGGGTTAAGAGATGATAACGAAGTCTTTTGTTGCTTTTTGGGTCAGTGAAATGAGCTTTCGCAAAGGCTCTGATGTGACGTTTTCTTCTGTCCTTGCAAGTTTTCCGAATGAATGCAGGCAGCAGCTTTCTGCTTTGAAAAGGAGGGGAATCTGAAGCCGCAGATTGTCAGTGAGCAGTGAGCGCTCTTATCTGCAGCGACCTCTCTGGGACTGCAAGGGATGAAGCGTATTCGAATAAACCTGGGCTTTGTGGACAAAAGCCCCAGGTACAAAGCGCTAGCTGCAAATTCAACAGTGCCTCGAGCGCCTCCAGACCCCGAGCTTTGTCACCTTCAAAGCTGCTTCTGACCTGGGCCTGGCGAGGGGGGTGAGAGAAGTGTATGGGGGTTTAGCTTTGGAAGTAGTGCTCCAGACGCAGGAGTGAGGATTATAAAAGCAAGGTAATTCAAAATCCCCATGAAATACACCCGGACAATGTACTGAGCAATCAGAGAAGGGACTCTCCATTCATTGAACTTTAGTCCCAAGGAGGGGGTCTAAACATAAAACATTTGGGATTGCACATGCCGACTGCCTTAAAGCTTAAAATGTACCAGGGCACCAATGCCACCCTCTTTTATTCCCGTCTCCCTCCTTTTAGAGTATTGCGGGGCCGCGAGACGGTGGCACATTGTAAAACAAACAAGCGCGTGCGCCTTGCGCAAGTAGGGGGTGGGGGGGAGTGCGGCCGAGAGCAGGCAGCGTTTCCCTTGCGGGAGCGAGCGGCGCCAGGAGGATAATTGATAACACATGGCGAAAAAGCTCGCTCCCGCAAGGGAATCGCCAGACGTGCACGCGTTGCCATTGGAAGCAATGCAACGCGTGCACGTTTTTGCCCGCAAAGCTGTGCCGATGGCTAAAGGTCTTTTTCCTTTGCAGCGCATGCGCGCTGCGTAGGCGAGACCTAAAAACGATAAAAATCCGCAATACAGTACTCAAAAATCTTCAATTATGAAAATACGCTTGAAACACAGTTCCTTGATGTCGATAGCTCCGACGGGGCTATCACGGCGTCGTGAGCAAACAAATCCAAACAGTTCTGGCTGACCGCGGCGTCGCGGGCCAGCTACGGTGTCGGGAAGACCCGCAAACAGTACCTTTTAGAAATGCAGGGCGTCGGCGACCTCTCGTTGAGCTTTCGAAAGCACGGCATCCGCAGGCGTCGGTTCCGGAGGTCGGTGCAGGAGTCGTCGGGGCCCTCGAAGTCACACGTGTTGCAGATCGATCTCCTCTCTGTTGAAGTCAGGAGCGCTGGTGTTGGCAGGCGCCGGGTGCTGCAGTGCGAAGTGCAGCGGTGCCCTCAGGTCGCGGTGCGAGCAGCGGCTCGGTGGCGGCGTCGGATGGCGTAATCGGTGAGACCAGGGTTGTGGTGCGAGATGAAGGCGGTGCTCGTCACGGTGCTGGCAGGTCACGGTGCAAGCAGCGGTGGCGTCGTTGCTGAAGCGCTGTCGTCGGCTGACGAACTGGAGTCGAAGGCGCCGGCATCGGTAGGCCAAGGCTGCGGTGTGGGATAAGGGCGGTGCGTCGTGTAACTTTTTTTTTTTTTTTTTTTTTTAAATTTGTTTATTGCATTTCAAAAATAAATTTCACCAACATAGGTGTCATGCGTTACTACGCAACATTACAAACAACTGTCACAACTCGTGACTCATCGGTACATTGCGATTATAGTTTATATATTTCAAGTTTCTCATTTCTCTAAAATCTTCTGTGTCCACTCTGCCTTTCAATACCCCTAAGCCTCTTGTGTAGGTGAATCTATTATGTCCCGTTGGTGAAGGAATTGGCGCAGTGGCTCCCAAATGTCCCTGGGTTTCGATGTGGTCGGCAGTTCCTCTGCGTATAACTCCAGCTTTTCTTTACAATATACTAGGTCTTTAAGCCAGTGAGTGTCCCACGGTGCATGTTTGCCTCCCCATGTCATGGCCACCCGCCTTTTGGCCATCAGCAGTGATACTCTTACAAATTTACCCATGGTGCCCTTCACTTGTGGCAGCAAACCCAGCAAGCATTCCTCCGGCGTTCCCTGTAAATCTATCCCAGTCATCTGGCGTATATGCCGTACGACTCGCACCCAGAAATCTGCCACACGTGCACACTCCCACGCCAAATGCCAAAAATCCGCGTCCAAGTGGCGGCAACGCGTGCAACGACTAGAGTCCCGTAGGCCATATTTGTATATCTTGGACGGCGTGTAATACAATTGGTGTATGTATTTGAAGTGTATGATACGAAGGTTTCCATTGGGTGTGAGTTGACTGGTTAGGTTACATACACTTTCCCATTCTGATATTGTTAGGGGGGTGGAAAGCCTATCATTCCACCGGGCTAGACTCCTGTCTGGGGCCCTAGGGATGTCGGCTCGTATTGCTCTGTAGAGCTTTGTAACCAGCTTTTTCCGTGTAGGTGTAGTCAGCAAGACCTGCAGAGATTGTAAAGTGGATGGTTCGCCCGAGTATTTCGAATAATGTGACTTTATGGCATGCCTAAGCCTGTGTATCGTGAATGTAAAGAGGGGTGTGGGGTTAGTAATGTATTGTAGGTCCTCCTTCTCGAGGAGTTTCCCGTTTGGGTATAAATCTTGCATTGTATTTAGTCCAGCTTCTCTGAGTGCCTTCAACGGGCCTTTCTCCTGCAGTACTGAGATGGCCGCATGGTGTGCAATGGGCAATGCCGGGCGTATATGGGTAACTTGGAGGTCAGTCTGCCAATATCTTGCCATGCTGTAATTGTGGTATCTATGGGATTAATTTCATCTTTCGGGGTGTTTCTAGATGTGTGAGTAATGATACCCGACAGGGGAGTCGGACTAGCGTCACCATCCTCCACGGCAACATGCGGCGTATAGGCATGTGGGTTGAACCAGTAAAATGCATACTGCGCTTGAGCACTCAGGTAGTACGCATACAGATCCGGAGCACCAAATCCACCCTTGGCGTAGTCAAGTGTCAGGGTAGCCCAGCCCACTCGTGCCTGTTTGCCTCCCCAGATCAATCGGAGCAAGGCCGTACGCAAGGTTTTAAAAAGTGCAGTGGCATAGTGATGGGGATATTGGAAAAAGATATAAAAATCTCGGGAGGATCACCATCTTTGCAATGGCTATGCGATCAGATAGGGAGAGTGGTAAAGTAGTCCATCGATCGATTTGCTGATCGAGGGTGGCACTAGCACGCCCATAGTTTTCTTGCCGAACCACCGCCGGATCTCGATGTATCCAGATTCCCAGGTATTTAACTGGATCTGAAGTCCACACTAATGGGTAGTCTCTCGGCGGAGGGGAAGTAATGGCTGTCAGAGGTATTATGACAGATTTGTCCCAGTTAATAGTTAGTCCTGAGAATAGACCAAATCTAGTGTATTCTCTCAGTAGAGGCGCTAAGTTACAATCCGGCTCACGCACAAATAGGACCATGTCGTCCGCATATAGGGATATGCTTACCGGGCGATGTAGAAAATTAAGGGCTGTCTCCCGATGTCTTTGGCGTATCACACACGCCAGGGGCTCAAGCGCCAGCGCGAACAGTAAGGGGGATAATGGGCACCCTTGTCTGGTGCCACGTCTTATCGAGACTGGCTCTGACGTCAGTCCCTCCACCCTCACCCGTGCTGACGGGTCATTGTAAAGCAGCCGCACCCAGCCCAGGTACATCGGAGGGAATCCCATTCTCTGTAGGATGACAAATATATAGCTCCATTCTATAGAGTCGAAGGCTTTCGCCGCGTCAAGCAGAACTGCTGCAGCATGTAAGCTTGGATCAAGAATGTGCATCATTGCAAATATAGTTCTAAGATTGTGGGATGTGGATCTCTCCGGTATAAAACCGGATTGGTCCGGGAGAACCAGCAGAGGCATCAGGGGTTGCAATCTCATCGCCAGTATTTTTGCCAGTACTTTGGCATCTAAATTAATCAGTGACAGCGGTCGATATGAGTCGCATCGGTCAGCAGATTTGTCTTTTTTGAGTAGCGTTATGATTAGTGCCTGCCGTAGGGAGGGTGGTAAGATGCCCACTTCGTGAGCCTCCGCGTAGACGGCTAACAAGTGTGGTGCTAAAAGATCCGCGAATTCCTTATAAAACTCAGCCGTTAGGCCGTCCGGCCCTGGTGCTTTTCCACTGGGAAGGTCGCGTATGGCCGCTTTAATATCGGATATTCCAATCGGTTTGGATAAATATTCTCTATGGCCGTCTGTTAGCCATGCGCATGCAACATCTGCTAAATATTCCGCCACATTGGCTTCGGTTGTGGTCCCGCCCGATTGATACATCTCAGCATAGAAGGCTCGGAACTGCTCCACCTGCTCCAGTGTTGCATAGTGCTCTACACCCCTAGCGTCGATTATTTTATCAATGCGCGTCTGCTCGATACGTGTCTTAAGTTTTGTAGCAAGGTTTCTGCCTGGTCTCCCGCCCTCACCATATGCCCTGGCTACATGTCTTCGAGAAAGATAGCGCATTTCAGACTCTGCCAGATTGTCGTACTCAAGAATTAGTTCGTGAATACGGTTGAGTGTCTCTAGGTCCGGTTGCGTATTATATGCCGCTTCCAGACCAGCAAGCGTAGTTTCTAGTTTTGCTAGCTGGTGTCTAAGGTCCTTTAATATGCCGGCCGTGGTACTCATGCAGACACCCCGGATCGTGACCTTGAATGCCTCCCATAGTGTTGCTGTGCTATCAACTGTGCCGACATTGAGTTCAAAATATTGCTCTATGGCCTTTCTTATAGTGTCAGTGTAAATGGGGTCGAGCAGCGCCTCAGATCTGAAACGCCATGTGAAAGGGCGGCGCAGTGTATCTGGGAGAGTGTAGGTTAGCTGTACTGGATTATGGTCAGATAGTGTGCGGGGTAGCGTGACAACCTCTGTGTTCCACCCAGTTATCTCAGCACTAATAAGCCAGTAGTCCAATCTGGACCAACTATTGTGTGCAGGTGTGGCATGTGTGCCCTCCTTCACTGAGCTATTTTGCACTCTCCAAATGTCTACCAACCCAAATTCTATCATAGCTTCGTTTACACAGCGGGCAACCTTCGGTGACCGGGCACCCTGTGGGCTTGATCTGTCCAGCTCAGGGTCTAGATGCGTATTGAGGTCTCCACCCCACATTGTGACTGCCTCTGGCCAGTCTCTAAGTATTCCTACCATGCGTTGAAATGCCTCTGGTTCGTCAGCAATAGGCCCATACATATTTACAAACGTAACCAGTGTGTTTCCAAGTTTCCCGTGTACCATGGCACATCGTCCTTCTGTGTCTATGTGAGTTTTAATTGGAAGAAACGGGACGCCCCTCTTGATCAGTATAAGGACACCTCTGGCGTAAGAGGAATAGGAGGACGCCAATCCGAACCCTGCCCATTTTCGTGCAATTCTGGTTTCTGTCTCCCTGGTAAGGTGCGTCTCTTGCAGGAGAGCCACTTGTATGCCGTGTCTGTCCAAGTACCCAAACACTTGCCGAATCTTTTTGGGGTTATTTAACCCACGGACATTCCATGTCAAACATCTATATTGTTCACCCATAGGTGCCTGGCGGTGTATATTCTAGCAGAGTGTGAAATCGCCCATTTAGTAGACACATTAATAAGAGAGTTTCTTGCATCAAAGAGGTACCGACATAATCACATAAAACTGATTGCAACTTAGCAAAACTAACTCCCCCTCCCCCCACCCACTTCAGCAACCCAATCATGCCAAAGCCATACCCATTTCCCAGAAAGGGCTCCAACAAAAACACGGAGGACTGCCCCCTCGAAACTTGATGGGGTACTCCCATAGGGGGGAACGTAGTGGCGCCTACTTCTCCCCGGTGTAGTAGGGAGGAGGCCGCCCTCAGATGTGTGGGGTAAAGCCCCTGACCCACCTCTAGTCCATTTATTACATTTGGATATTACAAAAAAAGAGTGCACCCAGAGCGGTACAGCCATCAACACCCTCTTAACGCTTGCCGGACCCATAGTTCAGCCCGGCCCACCCATTCAAAATCATGTGTAAGGGAGGTCGCCTCCGCAGACTCTAAGCGTCCGCCCTATCTTAATATTTAACAGTATTCTGATGTGTAGGTCCCCCTCCAGCGACTCTCCGCGGCCCAGAGAACCCCGTAGCTAGGCCGCCACAACCCAAACATGAATGTCTAATCCAATGCAGAGCAAACCCATCAGGAGAGATATTTAAACAGGGCAGACAGCATCCTGCAGTCAGGGAGCATGGGGAGCCGGGACCCATCATCAGTATCGCAACAAATCCCCTACTTTACAGCCAGATCCACTTCTGGCAGATCTTACCCGCCCCATCATCCCAGAGCGGGAAGAAAGCAGAGACTCATGTAGTCAGTCATCAATGTCAGATGTGTGTTCAGCTGTCTGTTTTTTGCGCCGCAGCGATTGAGCGTAATCCAGGGCCTGTTTTGGATTATTGAAAATTTTTGCCGCCTTGTCCACCCCTATCCGAAGGCGAGCGGGATACAGCATGGCATAAGGTACTTGTTCTTGTTGCAATATTTTTTTGACCCCTTGGAATTCCTTCCTCGCAGTCTGGACCAAGACCGTAAAATCCGGGTAAAAAGAAAGGGTGTTTCCTTGATGTTGTATGGTGCCCTTCTGACGGGCCACACGTAGCACCGTGTCACGGTCTCTAAAGTTGAGCAGGCGTGCAATGATAGGCCTGGGAGGGGCTCCCGGTGGAGGCCGGGGGGCAAGAGACCTGTGCGCTCGCTCCACCACCAGCATATTGGATAGGGTCTCTGGGCCGCAGATGTCCCGGAAGAGAGCCTCAACGTATTCCTCCAGCCGCCCTGTATTCGTGGACTCCGGTAGGCCTAAAATGCGCACATTATTGCGTCGTGACCGCGCTTCGATGTCCTCATTCTTATTTTTTATGAGCGCTAGGATCTTTTCAATGTCCGAGGTCTTGGCTGCAACTTGCTGCAGACCATCTTCGGTGTCTGATATCCTCTGCTCTGCCTCACCCAGCCGAGTTGCCTGCTTATCAAGTTTGGCCGACATAGTGTCCATGCGACCGTTCAGCGCCTCGATCTTGCCGTCTATAGACTGCAGACTTGCTTGTATTGCCGCAAGCGTCTTCTCAAGCGCTGTGGATGTCTGCGCTGTCGATTCCAGCTCTGAGTCCGATGCCGCGCTTTGTGTGGATCTGCCACCCTTACGTAGCTCAAAGTTTAGCCTTGGCTGGTTTTTATCCGGCTTCCCCATATTTACTGCGGGTATAGGATGCACAGCAGCCAGCGCACAAGGGTTGCCGCCGCTACCCGGACCTCCACCGGCGCGGGCAGCCCCACCACACAACAGTATCCCGCTGTCTTGAGCTTCAACAATTGAGGCCTACCGCCCACACTCACGCTCCGTCACCGAAGCGGGCAGTAGCCCCAGCCTGCAGATATTTCAGCGGCCGGGCCGTGATCACAGTCTCCAGCCCCAGGAGTCCCACATCTGCCAGCGCGCTCTAGGGCCACAAGTCTGCCGCCATCCAGGCCTCAACACGCTCGCCGGCCGCTCCAGATCGCAAGGCTCTGCCCTAATTTCCACTCTTCACTCACTGCGTCATTCAGGATTTACATCTCCACCTCCAGTGCACCAGCCCCTCAGTCTCAGTCATTTGTAGCACACCGGGCCAGGCGAATGGGGTGAGGCGCCAATGGCCCGGGTTAATAGACGCCCGGTGTGGCGGCGACAGTGCAGTCCCCCGAGCCACGCTCCAAACCTTGAGTCTCCGCCTCACTAGGAGCTGGCAGCCATCTTGCGCGCTGGGGCCTCCATCACAGAGCGGCGCCGGGCGCCTGCGTATCACTCACCCGCCGCCCCACAGGTTCGCGGCG
This sequence comes from Calotriton arnoldi, assembly GCA_963921515.1. NCBI lineage: Eukaryota > Metazoa > Chordata > Amphibia > Caudata > Salamandridae > Calotriton > Calotriton arnoldi. The sequence continues at coordinate 912,974 of CAWUFW010005672.1, forward strand.
TGCAGGGCACCAAGCAGCTGCAGCACTCCGTCCGCGCCAGTTCAGGGACAGGGCTTCACCGTCTGCCAGGTATCGCAGCCGCCGCCACCCAATGATCGCCGCGCCGCCTCCGCGGCGGGATTGTGGGTGTAGCGTTGGGCACCCGGCCCCGGTCAGCGCCGCCCGTCTGCCGTCTTATTTCACGGCCGCGGCCGCTGCGACGTGCGTTTCTCTGCTCAGGGCGGTCCCCCGCCTTCAGCGTCGTACCGGAGGGTAGCCCCCACTCCGGTGCACTCTACAGTCGTGGTAGACCCTCGGCGGGCCTCAGCCTTTCAGGATATTTACAGGATTGTCGCGGCGGCCGGCAGAGCTGCACTACTGTGCTGCCATCTTGCCGCGCGCCAAACCACGCCCCCCTGCGTCGTGTAACTTTACGAGCGGTGCCCTCGAACCAAGGTGCAAGCAGCTGCGTCGATTTCGGCATGGAGCGGCATCGTCGGGGATACCAAGGCGTCATCGTGAAGCGAGGCGGTGCGGAGTGCAGTGCCCACAGGTCGTGGTGCGAGCAGCGGCTCGGTGGCGGCGTCAGCAGGCATCGTCGGTGAGACCAGGGTCGCGGTGCGGCGTTGCAGCGGTGCCCTTTGCGGTGCCAAGGCATCGTCGTGAAGTGAAGCGGTGCGGAGGACGGTGCCCACAGGTCGCGGTGCGAGCAGCGGCTCGGTGGCGGCATCAGCAGGCGTCGTCGGTGAGACCAGGGCCGCGGTGCGGCGTTGCGGCGGTGCCCTCTGCCGTGCCTTCGGGACACGGAGTCGGCAGCGGCGTCGTCGACGTCGTCGAGTTGCTTTTCTTCTGTTGCAGCACAAAACACACAGTCCCCAGTGCTGAGGGCAGAAGAACTTGACGTCTTGGCTGTTCCTGAGACTTCTTGAACAGGGGGCAAGCTCTACCTCAAGCCCCTGGAGAAACTCACAAAAGTAGATTGCAGAAAGTCCAGTCCAGGCCTTTCACTGCCCAAGACAGAAGCAGCCACTGCAGGCCAACACAGCAAAGCACACAGCAAAGTGGTAGTTCCTCCTCACAGCTTCTCCGGCTCTTCTTCTTGGCAGTCTTCTTGATCCAAAAGAGTTCTAAAGTTCAGGGGTCTGGGCCCCAGTATTTGTATCCAAAAATCCTTTGATCTTTCAGGCAGAGGGTGTCTGTGTCCGGCCAGAACCAGTTCTGCCTTCTCTGGTGTGATTTCCTGGCAGGAGGTGGAGACGGCATTGTCAGAGGCAGACTAGGCCCTTTGAGGTGCAAGGAAATCTCCTCCCCCTTCCCCCATCGCAGCCCAGGTCTATTCAGCCCTTTCCTGACCTACCTAGACTATCTGGAGCCCCTCCGGCCCCCCAGCCTTCTGTCATCCAAAACCCAGACAGGCAATCCACATTCCAGCAGAGGCACACGGAATGACTGAGCAAGAAAATACCTACTTTCTAAAAGTGGTATTTTCAAACACAGAATGTAAACATCACCTTCACTAAAAGATGCATCTTTAGATTCTGAGTTCAGGCATATTAAATTCTATTTTCTTACCGAATTCCCTGGGCCAGTTATGTTTATAAGATGTTATAAACAAACCTCCCATTCTATCCTATGGGGAACTGGTAGCCTTGCAATAGTGAAAAACGAAATTGGCTGTAATTCACTATCTGTCCCAGGCCTGAACGTATCCTCAGGATCGATCCGATGCTCTTAGGGGTCCACCTCTCGACAGCCCCAAGTCTGGATACAATGTACACACAGACGTTAGGATGGTCAAGCGGGGGAAGGGAAGGATGGGGACAGTGGGGAAGGAGACCTAAAATGAGAGAGAAGAGAACATCACACACAGTTTGATAGGAATACACTACTACTATGTTTGAGTGACGCTCTGTCTTACACTAACCTGTAAAGAAAGAAAATACTTCGGTGCAGACACGGGGGGAGAGCAGGCAATCACAATGTCAGTTTAACGAAGGCTGCAAGGGGATAAACATGTATCAATCATAACGTGTTCTATACTGTGCAAGTGCTAAGATCACGCTACCCCTATGTCCTTATATTACCTTTGCATGAAAACACTTTTCTTAATGGTAGAAGCGAAGGTGACCACCTGCCATCAACACCCCCTGTACCAAATGATAGGAGAACGAGCAGGAAGTGTGAACATAACGTTTGGTAATCCTCAACACTATCTCTGATATAGCACTCTCCAAGGAAAGAGGTTTAGTGGAAATGTTGTTATAAACAAAGAATTAAAGTACGAGTTCAATATCACTCTTCAACTGATATTCAAATTCAAACTCCGGTACACACATTGTCTTCCCTACAAGAGCCACTGCCCACCGGGCTCGCCAACAGGGAAGAAGTAGCCGGAATGCTAGGGTGCAAGTAATGTCACGGGTTCACCACGTTCTCCCGTGCAAGAGCCGCTGACCAACTGGGCTCGCCAACAGGGAAGAATGTAGCAGTGTTTAAGGAAACTTGGTTACTACCAAGCGCCAGTAGTTCGTATTAATATGCGCGGTTTTACTTGGGGATTCCTTTGCATGAGACCGCTATACACAAGGGAAGTAACCGCGGACTCTCCAACCTGGAAATCACCCCAAAGAACCATGAAGAAGTCAAGGAATAAAGGTAAAGATAAGTGGTGTCTTCCGACACCCCTACCGGACCAAGGAAGTTCCCAAGAAGCGAAGACTCGGACGGGGTCAGGTTACGAGATACCGGTTCCTCAGAATAATCGGCAGCGTCTCTTGCCGTGACTGCGTCTTTTCTGCCTTCCCGGAAGTCACGTGAGACGTTGCGTCTCACGTCCGACGTCCTCTGAGGCTGCCGGGAGTTGTAGTTCCCGTCAGCTGCGCCTTGATCCTGCCTGGGAGTGCGTGTCTCCCGTGACTCCTGACACTATCAGGACATGCCACACACACCAGGGCATGTCCTACCTTTCACATACACTGCACCCTGCCCACAGGGGTACCTCGGGCCTACCTTAGGGGTGGCTGACATGTACGAAAAGGGAAGGTTAGAGACTGGCAAGGGTGTGCACTGGCCAAGTCGACATGGCAGTTTCAAACTGCGCGCAGACTCTGCAATGGCAGGTCTGAGTTACCTTTTCAGGGCTACTCACGTGGGAGGCACAATCAGTGCTGCAGGCCCACTAGTAGCATTTGATTTACAGGCCCTGGCACACTCAGTGCACTTTACTAGAGACTAACAAGTAAATCAAATATCCAATCATGGAAACACCAATCCATAACACAATTTACACGGAGAGCATATGCACTTTAGCACTGATTAGCAGTGGTAAAGTGCCCAGAGTCCCAAAACCAAAACAAACAGGTCAGGAAAAGATAGGAGGAAGAAGCAAAACGTTTGGGGATAACCCTGCAAAAAGGGCCATTTCCAACACAACCCCCTTCCAGCCTAAAGCCAGGGGAGAGCAATCCATACCTCGATGGGCTTCCCTGTTTGGGGAGATAGAACACGGAACCTGGCCCGCAACAGCAGGGTTTCCTTCCCGTTCTACGCCTTCCTGAACCTAGTTGGATCCCTCTATCCATACTCTCAGGGCCCACTAAGCAGAGCCATGGGGAACCCTTCTCCTCACCTGTGGACCCCATCTGTGCAGCACCTAAACTTACCTGGCTCACAGATGTGTCCCAACAGGCAGACAGTACCCTCATGGCCAACACAACAGTGTGGCCCAGTCAACCTCCGGGGTGTGACTCCTTTCCCCCCCCACCCCCCCAGGGGCAACTCTGTCCCTCCGGACAGCCAGCCACAGTGGTCACTGCCAACTGTCAGTGATGAGAGCCAGGCCTCATGCCTTTCAGGCCACTCCAACCATTGCGGCATCAGAGAGCGGGGGGCGGTAACCCCAGTTGCCTGGCACCCTGTCTCCACTCTCCCCCCTGCCAAGTCAGGTATGGCATCCTGACACTGGCCCACCAGCCCAGGGTCTGTACCCTGCTGCTGGATAGGAGGCGGGGGTGGGCTCCCCCACACACGGTCCTCCTCCCTGGGGCTCTGTACCCTCCCACCTGGAGCGGTACCCCCTTCCAGAATTGTCAGGGCACCTGTGGCAGGTGTCCTGCACAATTCGCCCACCAGTTCAGGGGTGCTATCCTGCAACTGGTACACCAGCCCAGAGTCTGTACCCTGAGGCTGAACAAGGGACTGGGGAGGGCTCTCCCACACCCGGTCTTCCTCCATGGGGCTCTGTACCCTCCTACCTGGAGCGGTACCCCCTTCCAGAATTGTCAGGGCACCTGCGGCAGGTGTCCTGCACAATTCGCCCACCAGTTCAGGGGTGCTATCCTGCAACTGGCTGACCAGCCCAGGGTCTGTACCCTCTGGCTGACTAGAGGTCTCGGGCGAGGCCCTCCTCCCCTTACCTCTCTTTCCGGGGTTCCGCACTCTCCTCCCAGGAGAAGCACCCCCCGAACCAAAAACTGCCAGGGTGCTGTAATCAGCCGTCCCCAACAATTCTTCTACCAGCTCAGGGCCTTGACCCTGCAACTGATCCACCACCCTAGGATCTAAACCCTCGGGTTGAACCGGGGTCAGAGGCGAGGACTCCCTCCCTCTGCACCCCCTTCCAGAGTTCTGCACCCTCCCACCTGGAGTGGTACCCCTAGAAGACAAATCGGTCAGGACACTGCTGACAGTCGTCCTTCCCTCCAGGTCAGGCAGGACCTGATCCTGGCCTCCCAACCCAGGGACTAACCCCTGCGGCTGAGCACCTGCCCGGCACACCAGGACTTCCTCGGGAGCACGCATGCCCCCCCTGAGGGTAACACATGACTCATGTGTTGCGTGACAGTCTGCCTGGCGCAGATCTCCCGCCCCCTGTCCATCTGACAGTGCGCGAAGATCCCCCAGGACAGAAGTGGTGTCGCCAGGGTCACTGCTAGGAGGCTCAGCCCTTCTGGCTGGCCCCTGACCCACTGGTTTTCCCACTGGGGAACACATCCCCCTCTCACCCCTCAATCTGGACTTCTGCACCCTTCACTTAGGAGCGGCATCGCCAGACACCAGAACCGCTGGAGCTCTGTTTACAGACACTCCACGTTCTCCTGACAGTAGGAGATCCCCCTCAACGGACGGCCTACCAGAACAGCCTAGGCTCCCGACTTGGTGTTCCCTCCTGGAACCACCCAGGCTCTGGGACCGGGTTTTGGGCACCTTGGGCCACAGCCCATTCCCACTCCTTCTCCGCGGAGACAGGACGTGAGTCCCTACACCCTTCCCGCGGCACCGGGACCTATCTGGGCTACCACAAACCTTTCCCACCACCCTCGGTTGGGAAATACCTAAGCCGCTTCCTTCCGGGTCACCCCCAGATGCTTCTCCAGACCCTGTGGAATCCACCAAAAGGTCTGCCTCCAGTGCAGGCTCCCTGGGGTCAGAGAACTCACAATCCACTGGGTGTTGGCATAGCTCTGGAAAACAGGGACTTAAAATATGCTCTCCAACAATTGAATCACACAGCCCCACACATGTGTTAACCAAACTACCCTTCACCCATCCATCCAGTGCCTCAGACAAGTACCCCACATCATTCTCACCAGACTGGTGAGACAGTGTCTGACTGTTGCTGTCTCTTAACCCATACTCTTCTGGCTTGTCTCCATACTCACTTACTATCATGCGGGAACCCCTCTCCCTGCACCTCTCATCTAGAGTCAGTAGAGTGTCCCTCCCACTACCAGGAAAATGATCCCCTGGGCCAGTTCCCCAATCCACCTCAGGGACACTGCGCACCACTGGAGTACCCTCACAATCCTGAACCCCCTGGTGTATGTCAACCCCCTCCTTGAAGCAGGGCCCCAAATCTGTGTGTGTGTGTACCTCATCCTCAGTACTGGAACTAACACTTTTGCTGCCACCATCTGGGCTGGGCCTAGCCCTACTGGCTTCCCAGTCCAGCACTCTCATTTTAAACTCATGGTCTAACCTCATCCTTTTCTCTTCCATGGCTAACTTAAGCTTCTCCAGTTCTACAGCAACGCTCCTTGCTTCCTGCCTGTCCTCCAGCTCCTCTGGGGACAAGGCACTGCTGCTGCCTGGTTTAGAGGGTGCCCCCCCTCCCAAAAGCACATCCACCCTTGGAATAGGCTCCTCCACCTCCAGGCTAAGATCCCCAGACTGCTCACTAGCATGTCTGGCCGCTACCCAGGCCCTCAGCGCCTTTTGTAGCTCCTCTTTTCTGGTGAGGCCTCTGATTTGGATTTTGAGGTCTTTGCAGATCGCCTTCAACTCCTTAACATTGTAGGTTTCTAACCTCTCCTCCTCAAAGGCCACTTCCAAGGATGCAACAGTTGATGCAATTGATTCAGGCATGTTGTACTAGAAAGTTCAAGTTCAAAACCAATGGAAAGGCAAACATAGACCAAAAGAAAATAGTATGTGGCACGTAATGGTCTGCGATATGGTAGTAGTGCACACCAATCACTGTAAGTCAAGTGCAAACGCAAGTCCTATCCTCACCGCTGACAACCAATGTTAGAAATGGGATTTTTGGCAGGCTAGGGCATGTGCCAAAGCCAGGCAGAAACCACCACTCTAGTCAGGGTAAGGGAGTTACACTCCTAAAATAACCCCTGCTCACCCCCTTGGTAGCTTGGCACGAGCAGTCAGGCTTATCTTAGAGGCAGTGTGTAAAGCATTTGCACATAACCAACAGTAATACAGTGTAAGCACTACAAAAGGACACCACACCAGTTTAGAAAAATATCCAATATTTTTATATACTTAAGACAAGACCAAAAACGATAAAAATCCACAATACAGTACTCAAAAATCTTCAATTATGAAAATACGCTTGAAACACAGTTCCTTGATGTCGATAGCTCCGTCCGGGGCTATCACGGCGTCGTGAGCAAACAAATCCAAACAGTTCTGGCTGACCGCGGTGTTGCGGGCCAGCTACGGTGTCGGGAAGACCCGCAAACAGTACCTTTTAGAAATGCAGGGCGTCGGCGACCTCTCGTTGAGCTTTCGAAAACACGGCGTACGCAGGCGTCGGTTCCGGAGGTCGGTGCAGGAGTCGTCGGGGCCCTCGAAATCACACGTGTTGCAGATCGATCTCCTCTCTGTTGAAGTCAGGAGCGCTGGCGTTGGCAGGCGCCGGGTGCTGCGGTGCGAAGTGCAGCGGTGCGGTGTGCGGTGCCCTCAGGTCGCGGTGCGAGCAGCGGCTCGGTGGCGGCGTCGGATGGCCTCATCGGTGAGACCAGGGTCGCGGTGCGAGATGAAGGCGGTGCTCGTCACGGTGCTGGCAGGTCATGGTGCAAGCAGCGTCGTCGTCGTTGCTGAAGCGCTGTCGTCGGCTGACGAACTGGAGTCGATGGCACTGGCGTCGGTAGGCCAAGGCTGCGGTGTGGGATGAGGGCGGTGCGTCGTGTAACTTTACGAGCGGTGCCCTCGAACCACGGTGCAAGCAGCGGCGTCGATTTCGGCATGGAGCGGCGTCGTCGGGGATACCAAGGCGTCGTCGTGAAGCGAGGCGGTGCGGAGTGCGGTGCCCACAGGTCGCGGTGCGAGCAGCGGCTCGGTGGCGGCATCAGCAGGCGTCGTCGGTGAGACCAGGATTGCGGTGCGGCGTTGTGGCGGTGCCCTCTGCGGTGCCTTCGGGACACGGAGTCGGCAGCGGCATCGTCGACGTCGTCGAGTTGCTTTTCTTCTGTTGCAGCACAAAACACACAGTCCCCAGTGCTGAGGGCAGAAGAACTTGAAGTCTTTGCTGTTCCTGAGACTTCTTGAACAGGGGGCAAGCTCTACCTCAAGCCCTTGGAGAAACTCACAAAAGTAGATTGCAGAAAGTCCAGTCCAGGCCTTTCACTGCTCAAGACAGAAGCAGCCACTGCAGGCCAACACAGCAAAGTGGTAGTTCCTCCTCACAGCTTCTCCGGCTCTTCTTCTTGGCAGTCTTATTGATCCAAAAGAGTTCTAAAGTTCAGGGGTCTGGGCCCCAGTATTTGTATCCAAAAATCCTTTGATCTTTCAGGAAGAGGGTGTCTGTGTCTGGCCAGAACCAGTTCTGCTTTCTCTGGTGTGATTTCCTGGCAGGAGGTGGAGACGGCATTGTCAGAGGCAGACCAGGCCCTTTGAGGTGCAAGGAAATCTCCTCCCCCTTCCCCCATCGCAGCCCAGGTCTATTCAGCCCTTTCCTGACCTACCTAGACTATCTGGAGCCCCTCCGGCCCCCAGCCTTCTGTCATCCAAAACCCAGACAGGCAATCCACATTCCAGCAGAGGCACACGGGATGACTGAGCAAGAAAATACCTACTTTCTAAAAGTGGTATTTTCAAACACAGAATGTAAAAATCACCTTCACTAAAAGATGCATCTTTAGATTCTGAGTTCAGGCATACTAAATTCTATTTTCTTACCGAATTCCCTGGGCCAGTTATGTTTATAAGATGTTATAAACAAACCTCCCATTCTATCCTATGGGGAACTGGTAGCCTTGCAATAGTGAAAAACGAAATTGGCTGTAATTCACTATCAGGACATGCCACACACACCAGGGCATGTCCTACCTTTCACATACACTGCACCCTGCCCACAGGGGTACCTCGGGCCTACCTTAGGGGTGGCTGACATGTAAGAAAAGGGAAGGTTAGAGACTGGCAAGGGTGTGCACTGGCCAAGTCGACATGGCAGTTACAAACTGCGCGCAGACTCTGCAATGGCAGGTCTGAGATACCTTTTCAGGGCTACTCACGTGGGTGGCACAATCAGTGCTGCAGGCCCACTAGTAGCATTTGATTTACAGGCCCTGGCACACTCAGTGCACTTTACTAGGGACTAACAAGTAAATCAAATATCCAATCATGGAAACACCAATCCATAACACAATTTACACGGAGAGCATATGCACTTTAGCACTGATTAGCAGTGGTAAAGTGCCCAGAGTCCTAAAACTAACACAAACAGGTCAGGAAAAGATAGGAGGAAGAAGCAAAAAGTTTGGGGATAACCCTGCAAAAAGGGCCATTTCCAACAGTAGTCATTAGGCATTACCTCTAATTTTTGTACAAAAAGGAATATCTTTTAACTTCCCCAAAACATGGCCTCAAAGACATGGCCACAAAGATGCAGTGGAGGAGGTTCCTCTGCCTCGAAGGTAGGATGTACTTCAAATATTTTCTGGTGGACAAAAAGGTCCAAAAGGGGCAGAAAGACTCATTCCAGATCTAAGGTGCCTATACACCTTTAAAGTTTGTGAGTAGTTCAGTCTGACCCTATAGTGCATCACCCCTTTATCAATCGAGGGGATTTTTTTGGGTTACTATCGACCTTCAAGGTGTTGTACTTCCACCTCCTGATAATGGCGCACTGCAAGTAATTGTGATTAATGGTAAGAGATTCATATTTCCAATTCGTGTTGCTACCTTTTAACTCTTTTTAGCCAAAGAGTTTGAGGTCTTTGGTGGTGGTGGTTCATCCCCGAAGAGTAGACCTCCATTTCTATCCTTATGTAGGCTACTCTCCGTGCCATCGAAGGAGAAGACCTTTCAAAATCACTGTTTTTGTACATCTTTCGATTTTCCATTAATTTGGAAAAGATTGTTGCGGATTACCTTGACAGCCCCCTTTATGGGGGCTGTGCTGTGGAAAATGTTTTTTTCCATCCATGAATAGGTACCCCTCCTTTTGGCAGAAGGTTGTGGTGATCAAGAAGGTGATATTCCCGCAGGTCAAAGAGGTTGAGCGGAATTTACCTTATCCCTCATGCCTGCCTTCATATGCTCTAGAAATTTCTTCCTTTGCAGTGGGCACAAGTGAATGCTCTTTGAGAGGACTACTTTACCCTGTTTCAGATTGTATTTTAATTCCTTTCTTGGTGGATGGATCAGGAGAAGGGATCCCCTTGGAATAAGGGCGTCCTCAGATGACAGTGGTCATAGATGCCTCACTATCTGGTTCACTACACCACTGGATTCAAGCTAGCCTGGCTGATGAAGAGTGATGCCCTGAAACCGGTCCCAGGATGCTTGTTTCTTGTCCAGGGAGGACCTGGCTTGGCAGTTCGGGCTGGACTGTTCCCACAAGGAACAGGGTCAAGACTGATTTGCATATGGCTGGGTCCAAACTGGGGTGGTGTGGTGAGCAAAAGAATGATGGATTAAACCCAGATCCTTGTGACGGGGGTGAATGTTTGCATTGTCCAGCATTCCGTCCATCAATTGTTTCTTTTGCATATCACTATCTGGTTTAGCAGCTTACCTGGAGAGATATTGCGACTCTTAGCCTCTAGTCCCTTCAGAAGGCTTAGTACGAATATTCTGATGGGCCATCATGCTAGCTCTGCATGTTTTGAAAAAGGACATGAAAAGCAAGTTGTATGTCTGAAAGCAAGGTGGGGGATGAGGTAGAAAACCTTCTCCCAGGATGCCAAGCAAATGTGGCTCCAAGTGCTTCAACACTATGTGCCATTCACGATTCAACAACCTTCTGATGTGACCAGTGTGCCTTACACTTTGAAAACGAAGTTTGCAGGCTAGCATATGTGGAAGGTGCATCCAGATGTTTTCACTTTTTGACTACTGAAGAGAGCCTCTTATCAAACTGTTTACTACGAATGAAACGGAAAAAGCTATCATTTGTCCAGGTAGCTACATCTGGAGTGCATCCACAATGTTCTAGCGGGCCCTGTTGGGCTAGGCATATGTGATCCCTGCACCTACTGTAGATGTTCATCTGCCTTCCTATAAGACATCTGTGCACACAGGGCTTTTGTTGTCATTGCATCCTGAGCTTGCTCAGTTTGACTGCCTGCTTTCTTTAGTGCTGCTGCTCGGGCATTGCATTTGCCACAGGAATTTTAATATCTGAAAGAAAACATTCTACCAAGTCATGTTGTTCTAAGAAATGGAGAAAAATTTGTATATTGTTGATCCCTCACGATTATATTCTTTTCTAGTGTGAACAGTAAGCTGTAGTCTTGTAGTTAGCCTAAATGGGATTGAAATATAGTGCTATTGGGGTTTACTTGTCTGAGATGACATCTTGCAGAAAGTGTCCTAGTCTGATGTCCTCCTTTAAGGTTACAATTGTGCCTCCATTTCTATTGGGTCTGGAAAGTGTATCCCAATTCTTAAGCTTGCTTCTGTTTGCGAGCTCAGTGGTTTGCCTTTTTAGTCTGTACATAAATGTGAGAGAATTTTTCCCGGATTGTTTTTCTTCTGGTTTCTTTAACCTCAGCTAGGATAGTTAGTGAGAGACTTGTCTTGTTGTTGGGAGAATCTGTCACTGGTTTTCATCACGAGATAGTTTTTAAGGCTCTTAATACTACTTTGAAAGGACGGTTATTCCAAGAAACCAGGCACTTATTGGTCTGGGTTAACACAGGTATACCAGCAACTAAGCGGTCCATATTTAGATGGATTTTAGAATGCGTTCATTTGGGTTATCATAAAGTGGATCGTCCGCTCCCGGAGTGCACTCGACCAGAGGAAAGGCAGCCATATGTGAAGTTTATAGGAATGTTCCAATAATGACATTTCGAAATGCAGTGTGATAAAGGTTGGGACAAATACCCTTTTTTCGCAATACTGTTTGATGCGCAGGTGGGGCAGGCGAGACTCTGGAATCTTTTTAACTGATCGAGCCTTGCTTTTTCCCAACTTCTGTTATGAGCACTACATTTGCATAATCCAGTTTAATGTTAATCAGTGCACTGATAACCATATGGTGGAATTGGTCTTAAAAAAAAAAAAGGAAGGAGTTGTTTCAGCTTCCTTGATCTGACGAAGTCTGAATGTCCGAATCTGCAAATGTATTGATAAGGGTGTCAAAACTAGGAACACTCTCTTAGTGTCCCAAGATGCCAAACATATTGGAGGCTGAAGAATGGTACCATGTGATCACGTTTCTGGACCAGACCTCTGTCTTAGCTTCACTCAACTTGAGAGCGAAGTTTGAGTCAGGCAACTATATGATCCCTCTTTTCCTTACAGAGGAGAAATCATGCTTAGAACATTGAGACTGAGGTAAATCTGTGTACAAATGAAAAGTCCACCCTCAACACACAAAAATATGTGAAAGTGCTTTCAGAGCTGAAAATGAGGACAGTCAACCCCTGGGGCACACTGTACTTGGCCAAAGCTAGGAGTGTTAGAATATTCTAAATTTGATGGAAGATTAGAATGTCCAATCTTGACATACTGCTGCCTTCCTGACAGAAACTATTGATCAGCTGAGACGCACACTTGAGCCGCTGTTGCCTGTCTGCTAAGGAATTGTCCACTGTATCAAATTGCAAGAACAGATCCAGGAAAATGAGCAAAGGAACCTACTTGTTGTTCTCTTGAAAATCTACTCTTAGAGTGTCCACTTCCATGTTAGCATTTGAAACATGGTCTGCTGCGATTTGGAGGTAACTAGTGTGAACCGGTCCCAGTATATCTGTGCTTTTAGGAGAAGAATTCTGGACTATTTGTGCGTACTCCTCCCAGAGAGGAATTGGGAAATCTCCAAAATAGTTAAATTAACTTCTGTATTATATGAAAGAGATAGGATAATACAGCAGTCAGGTAAGTGTACTGTTGGGATTGCTTTCCACAGGAACAAATCACTCCTGAATTGTGAAACTTACTACTTCACTATCCACAAAGCCGTAACGTTCAACCTGCTAAAAAAATAAATACATTTCTACATAGCATGTTAGCTTTTCACAACTGTTTCTCTCTTTTGTGTATGTTTCCAGAAACCTACACTGACCATCTGACCTTTGCTGAAAAAGCTAAAGCCTAGAATTCATATCCTCAAGAAATTAGCCTCTTCGTTATTAGTTAAACCAGACCAATGTGACTTTCTCGAGCATGATTTGGAGGTAAACCTGTTGATTGAATGTGTTGCAGTTTAGTCAACTACTTTTTTCATTTGTAGATACTTGGGACGAATCTGCTTTTGAAGAGGATTCTGGAGATGAGGATTCTCTATGTAATACATTACTGATCACAGGGCCATCAGGTGTGGGAAAGACCGCTGCTGTTTATGCATGCGCTCAGGAACTTGGCTTTAAGGTTTGTATCTAGGATTTGTATTCTCACTGAATGCTCTCCATGATGCTCAATATTCGGGTCCAGTAAGAAAGCTGTTTCAATGTCAAGAGAGCTCTCCGCTATTACAGTTTTATTCCTTCAACTGTGAATTTATAAGCATTTCTCGAAATATTGTGAAATTACGCACATAGCTTTTAGTTTCCTGTATATAAATTCTGATTATACTGACTTTGCCTCACAAGATTTAACACGGGAAGCATTTAACTCAATTTAACAACCAGCATTATGTTTCTTACGATTTTTTTTTTTTAAAGTATTTTTATTGGCATTTTGTAATATTCAACATACGAGATATGGATTAGAAAACATCATGGTTAGAAACAGTTTGCTTAGTGGCAGTAGTAACACAGTGCAGAAGAACGTGGCTCAATGTTCAAAAGCAGAACCAGGAACTGGTTCCAGCTATGCATCTCGCAGTCTGTATACACAATAGGTTACATTCAAACAATTGTCCATCATACTACTGCCAACTACAGGTGATGACTATATTTCTTAGTACATGTTCCACTAAAGTTTGTTCACGGTAAGTTATATGCGGGAGTTTCCATCAACGATCCTGAGTACAAATATAACATTCGTATTTATCAAAATGCTACTTCATTTATTAAGAACAATCCTTATAAGAAAAGGAGTAACGCAACTCAAACAATAAAGAAGTAGATAAACCTTGTGCAGAGGGGTGAAATAGATCTTAACTGATGTAGCAGACACGTGGGGAGAGCGCAACATAGTTGGGCCTCCCAGGGGGGGCTGGGGAGGCAGGGGGAGGAGCTCCCGAGTAATGTCGAAGCTACCATGCCTGAGCAGTAGGCCTCTGCAGCGTATTTCCCCATAATCAACTACCAATCAATTCAGCGCCCAGAGCTGTCTAAAGGCCCAGTGGGGTTCTCGCGCTGCGCGCTCTCAGGGCAAGACCCCTGGCCGGGATCCGAACCTGTCACATCATTCACAGAGTCCTCAGGAGTTTCCCATGTCACCATCACCTCCCTCCATTGTCCGGCTATTGGGTGTTTTCTCATGCCTTTAGACTTTTCCCAGCTGAGTGCTCTACCTTCTGCCCCAGCCCACATGATAACGTCTCTATTCCAGTTCTCAAACAGGGGCCCTCTCGGGGATTTCCATTCTAACGCAATTTTGCGCTTAGCCAGGCCCAGTGCGAGGTCTATCAGCCTATTCTCAACTTTACGCTTTGGGGGTCTGGGGAAAAGACCCAGTAAGCAAGTCTGCACTGTGGAAGACAGCACTCTGCCCAGCACTTCTGTAAGTTTACCAAGCACAGCCTCCCAGAAGGGCCGCAGGCTTTGACAGTTCCAGGTCATATGGCCAAAGTCCGCATCCGGGTACATGCATCTGGGACATAGACGAACTTCCCCCCCATAAGTCACATTAAGGCGGTGAGGTGTCATGTAAGCCATGTGTGTGTAATTGAATTGTATATATTTTAAGCGTGTGTTGCGAGAAATCTTCTTAGGATAGTGCAGAACCCTGCGCCATTCTGCATCTGTAAGTTCCCTGCCCCCAATTCTATCCCACTTTGCCCGTAGCCCACTCAGGGGCCCCATGAACGCCGATTGCAGCGCAACATAGAACCAGTTCACTAGGTGCCCTGCCGTCCCAAGTGTAAACAGGGCATGCAATACTGGGTGTGTCTCTGGCTCGTCTCTCCCTTTATTCTATAGCTGCGCGAATGTACGTACCAGTGCCTCATATCGCAGGAACTGGCCCGAAGGAAGACCACAGTCCTCCACGAGCCTTTCGAACGGGAGCAGAGATTTGTCCAGGAAGCAGTCCCCAACATTATCTAATCCTGCCTCTGTCCAGCGGGCCAATTGCTCGCTCGTGAACAAAGTCTGTGGATCGCCATGTGGCAGTCCCACGAGTGGTAATATAGGGGTGTACTCGGTGGTTCGCCGCTCCGAGCCCTGGCATCACCTCCAAGCTTGGAAAGCCATGCGCTGCAACAAGGAGCAGTACGGGGTAGGTGTTGTTGGTAATAATAATTTCGCCATCACTAGGTTAGGATGGGATTCCGGATGTGATAAATACGAGCCTTCCTCGTTCACACCCTCCGCCATTGCGCCAGCCACTGTAACTGAGCAGCGAACATATAAGATTCAAAATTCGGTACTCGCAGCCCACCCTCGGACATAGGGTGTTGTAATGTTTTGAGAGACACCCTAGGACGCCCATCACCCCACACCAGGTCTCGTAGAAGGGCATTCAAGGGGCGAAACCAACTGCTGGGCATGAGAACCGGGAGATTGACAAAAAAATACAATAAGCGCGGGAGCATGACCATTTTAGATAGGGAGACCCGAGCCATGACAGGTAGTTGCAGTGTACTCCAAAAGTGTACGCAGGTACGCACTAGCGCAGCGCTCTCCCCAGGTTGCCTTTCTTCAAATCATCCAGTGAGTGAAATATATGTATGCCCAAGTATTTAAACGTATTCTGAGCCCATAATATATCAACCCTCAGTGCATCAGGCCGATGCGTTGGACCTGCTACTGGGAATAGATATGTCTTTGTTTTATTGACTCGCAGACCCGAGAGGCACGCAAAGTCATCTAGAAGTTGTATGGCCGCTGAGGTGCCTGCGACTGCATCTGACAAGTATAGCAGCAAGTCGTCAGCGTAGAGGGAGACATGGTGCACCCACCCTCCAAAAGGCAGCCCGATCCCATCCCCTCCCTGACGAAGTCTCTCTGCAAGAGGCTCGATTGCCAGGGCAAACAGGAGGGGGGAAAGAGGACACCCCTGTCTAGTCCCGCGAGATACCTTATACTGCCTGGAGATTGTTCTGCCCGTTCCAAACCTCGCCGTAGGGGCAGCATATAAAAGCCACACCCACTGCACCCATTCCTCGTCCATGTCCATGCGTAGCATCACCTCATATATGTAGTCCCATCCCACCGTGTCGAAAGCTTTTTCTAGATCGACACAAAGCACTGCCGCCTGGTGTTTGGTCGGGGCCTCGACATGGTAAAGAATGGAGTAGAGCCTACGGAGATTATAAGAGGTGTTGCGAGAGGGGATGAATCCGTTCTGGTCAGGATGTACTAGTGTCTTCATGTGTGGAATTAACCTACCGGCCAGCACCTTACTTAAGATCTTAAAATCCATGTTAAGCATGGAGAGGGGCCTGTAGTCTTTAACACCTGCCTCTGTTTTTTTAGTTTTCGGGAGGGGGATCATCAGGGCTGTCTGGGTGGAGCTAGGCAATTCCCCGGACTCATACGCATCAGCATACAACCTGACTAGTTGCGGCGCTAACGCAGAGCGTTGGTAAAATTCCGCCGGGAGGCCATCCGGCCCCGCGTTTTGCCAGGCACTAATGCATTAATGGCGGCTTTGATTTCTTGCAAATTTATTGGTTCTCCCAGCTCTTCCCGGTCCTCCTCTTCCAGCACACGGAGGGGCAGAGGCTCCAGATATTCTCGTATATACAGCCGGGAAGCTGCAGTCGGGCCGTGTACAACCGCTCGTAGTATGTTAGAAAGGAGTCGTTAATCGCATCCGGGTCGTATACCACCTCCTCGGTATGCAAGCTAATTTGAGTGTTTGGTGAGCCCCCTAATTCAGGTATAATTAACCTTGCTAATAGTCGGCCCGCCTTTCCTACCTCCCTCTGCACTTTGTCTAAATAATCCTTGTGGTTGTAACATTGCAACCACCCCAGTGCATCGTTATATTTTGCCCGCGCGACCTGTAGTGCCCTTCGAGCAGCGTCGTCTGCACCCTGAACATTATCTAAGCTGCGGATGCTCCCCTCCTGGTCTAGTATTTCCTGACGGAGCTCCCTAAGAGCTCCCGCCGCCTGTCCCATACAATGGCCCCGCACTACCACCTTAAACGCCTCCCACTCCACTTGAGAGGAGGATGCTGTGTTGGCGTTAAAGGGGAAGTACGTGTCTAGAAGTGTATGCAACGCTGTGCGAAAAGGAGCATCCTCAAGCAGTGCCGGGTTGAGTCTCCAGGTAGGGATCGGAGGGCACCGTCCCGGATGTTGATGTGTCATTATCAATGGGCTGTGATCTGACAGTGTACGCCCTAAGTATTCGGTATGTTTAACAGAGCTATTAAAGGCAGGGGAGCACAAAAACGTATCAAGCCGTGTATGCATTTGGTGTACCGGCGAAAAGGAGAACTCCCTATCTCTGTTGTGTTGCAACCTCCAAGTGTCTTCGAGGCCCCAATGTGCAATCCATGTATGGAACCCCAGGGCTGTGCGGCGTGGCTGAGACCCCATCAGGGGAGGGTGCGAACGGTCAGAGGCAACGTCCGCAACACAGTTGAAATCCCCACTGAGTATCAAGTTGCCCCTTAAGTTATCAGCCAGTACAGCGGAGAAGGACTCCAGAAAGCCAATCTGGTCCTGGTTAGGAGCATAAATGTTACCTAGGGTGACCTCCTGACCCGCCAGTCTCCCCTTGACCAGAGCGTACTGGCCCTCCGCGTCCAGCGACGACCGCTCAAAAGCAAAAGGTACCCCCGGCTTAACCCATATCATTACTCCTTTGGCAAAAGCCGAGCACGTGGTCGCAAAGACCTGGCCCCTCCATCGTCTTTTCAGTTTCCCAGCTTCCTCACTATTCAAGTGAGTTTCCTGAAGGAGCGCGATATGTATGTCCCTGTGCCTCAGGTATGACTAGACATTATGACGCTTTGCAATAGACCACATTCCTCTAATGTTCCATGTTAGGAACCGTATAACGCTACGAGCATCTGCTATTTGTGTTGCAGATCACAAAGCGTCTTGCGGGAGGAAGCCCCCCCCCCCAGTCCCGCGCCATCCCCCCCCTCTGCAAACGTCAAAACACAAAAAACAAACAAAAGGACCCTTATGATGGTCAACTCCCCGACCCTTGGACACAAGGGTCGGCCGCCCAAACATCTTGTGAAACAGTTAGTACTAAATGAGGCCCTAACCTAGTACGGCCCTCAGCGGGGGTCAGCCAAGAAAGCGTAGAACAGGACGCTCTCACCAATTAGAGCGCACCAGCCCCATAGATAAGGAAGCAGCTCGGGACCTGGAGCAGTCGACTACGAGACAACACCCCTATGAGTAGCACAGTCACCTTATCTTACCAATTACATCAAATAATATCGTCCGCAGTGGTAGGCGTCACCACCGGCAGCTTCACACTGTCGCTGTGGGAAGGGTCCGTTTCATTGACTTCAGTCTCTCTCGAGGAGCCGGCCTCCGCCTCCGGGGCAGGGCTCCGACTCTGCATAAGCGCCGCCACAGCCTGCAGTGCTTCGGCCCTCTCCCTCTCCGTTTGCGATGAGGATGGTTTCTTCGAGGTCCCCCTGCGAGGTCGTCGTCTCGGGCGTTTCCCAAGCTCTGTGGCCTTCCGCATGACAGCTCCAGGGCCTCTGTCTCGTGTCTCTGACTCTTCAAAACGGTCAAAAACCTGTCTAATTGGAACAATAGCAACGTTTTTGTACCGGATGTACCTTTCTGCAACAAACTGGCGGAGTTCTTACAACATAAGGTCAACACTATCTTTCAAGCGTTCTCCTTAAACTCATGTAGATCCGATCTCTCCCCTCAGCAGACTGAGGCTATTACCTCAGTGACATCCTTAGGGGAAGTAACTCCTCCGTTTTTTGCGGAGTTCTCTCCTCTCTCACGGGAGAGAATTATCAGCCTTATGAGCTCCATTAAATCTGGTGCCCCTTCGGACCCTTGTCCCCCCCTCATTTTCAACAAAGTGGCCAGCACGGTGGTTGGACCACTTAAAGCCCTATTGAATGAGGTGCTCAGCTCTGGGCACTACCAAAGCTGTTGGAAAGAAGCCTCTATTCTTCCCCTGGTGAAGAAACCCTCCCTGGATCCAAAGCTTGTGGAAAGCTACAGGCCTATCTCTCGACTTCCCTTCCCGGCTAAACTGCTAGAAAAGGCTATGAATGAAGAAATTCTAGCATTTCTGGACACGCATCAGCTGTTAGATGCGGCCCAATATGGGTTTAGAGCTAACCATTGCACAGAATCAGCTCTGGTGGCTGCAGCAGAGGAGGTAAGAATAAGAGTGAACAAAGGTGGCAGAGCGGCTCTAATCCTCCTGGATCTCTCTGCCGCCTTTGATACGGTCCATCATGCTTTACTCATAAAGCGTCTGTATGCTTTGGGTTTCAGGAAATCTGCACTAGCGCTGCTGAGGTCCTTTCTGGCAGATAGAACTCAGTGGGTGGAGATGGGAGATGCAAAATCAAATCCTTTCTCGCTCCCCTGTGGGGTGCCGCAGGGCTCGGCACTTAGTCCCACTTTCTTTAATGTGTATGTGACCCCCCTGGTACAGTTGATCCTCAGTTTTGGCCTGACGGTACTGTCATATGCCGACGATACACAGATAGTGGTATCCATCTCATCTCAGGTTGAGAAAGACGCTGAAAATGTTTGCAGCTGTATGACGGCAGTGGCGAGTTGGATGTGGACCAACTGCCTTAAATTAAACTCGGACAAAACGGAGGTACTACTCTTTGGGAGAGAGACCTTCTTCTGGAATGCGTCCTGGTGGCCGGCAGAATTGGGCAACCTTCCAAAGCCCGTGCAGAAGGCAAAAAACCTGGGAGTCTTGTTTGACTCAAAACTGTGTTTTTCTGCTCAAATTAATGCAGTAATGTCGGGAGGTTTTTTCATGTTGTGTGTACTCCAAAAAGTCCTCCCGTACATTCCCTTTGACCTGGAAAAAACGGTGATGATGGCCCTCATCACATCCAAAATGGACTATTGCAACTCCCTTTATCTAGGGGCTTCCAAATATCTGCTAAAAAAATTGCAGTCTCTTCAGAACGCTGTAGCACGGACACTTCTGAAAATTCCTAAATTCAAACCTGTATCCCATTTATTGCATGATCTACACTGGCTGCCTGTGGAGAAGAGGGTGTCTTTCAAGGCACTGTGCCTTATGCACACGGCGCTTTACAAGACTGGCCCGTCATATTTTCAAGAACGGTTCACTTGGTACGTGCCCAGCAGGAGCCTTGGATCCAGCGCTTCATTTATGGATACGGTCCCAAGAGTCAAACGAGCCAACTGGGGTGGCAGAACGCTAGCCTATCAGGGGGGGAAACTATGGAACTCTCTCCCCCTGGCTGTCCGCGCACAGCCGGCGCTGCAGGTTTTTAGGAAGCAGCTGAAGACTTGGCTTTTTCCACAGTAAATCAGTGAGGTCACCTTGGTTCTTTCTTCTCCCCCCCCCCCCAAACCTATGACTCCCTCTTTCCGGCCTGAATCTGTTTAGCGCTAAGACACCCTCGGGTAATGCTCGCTTTATAAAATCATCTCATTCATTCATTAATTCGTGGTGTCTCACATTTGTTGGCCTCCAACCAGTCCCAGGCATCCTTAGGACAGTCAAAGTAGTGAGTGTTCACCTCGAGCATTATACGCAGCCGGGCCGGGAACATCAGAGAGTATTGGAGACCTTCCTCTCTCAATGCCCTCTTGACCTCTAGATATGAGGCCCGCTTCCTCTGCACCTCTAGCGTATAGTCCGGAAAAAGGGAGACTTTACTGTTGTCTACAGTGAAGGGGCCCTCCGCTCTCGCCTTTTGCAGGAGGAGATCTCTGTCTCGGAAGTGAAGCAGTTGGGCTACCACAGGCCGTGGAGGCCTCCCAGGGGCCAGTGGCTTGGCCGGTACTCTGTGAGCCCTTTCCAGCGTGTAAAAGGTGGACAGGCCCTCCGGTGCCACCACACTCCTGAGCCAGTGCTCCAAGAAGGACACCATATCCTCGCCCTCCGCCCCTTCCGGCAGGCCCAGAACTCTGATGTTGTTCCGTCTGTTGCGCCCTTAGGCGTCTTCGGCCCTGCGTTCTAACACACCCTGTCCGTAAGGGTCCCCATCTGCTGCTCCAATGCTTTTTGAGCTGGCGTCAGTTCCGCGACATTAGACACCGTCTCTTTAACCCTCTCCGACAATTTCTTATGTTCTTCCCGCAGTAGACCGAGCCCCACCGCAACAGTACTAATGTCTTTATGGAGGGTAGCCTTCGTGTCCGCTATGACGTCCAGTATTTTGTTGAGTTGTTGTTGCACCGGATCCTCCGGGGTAGAATGCGATTGTTCCTGGGCACTGTCTTCCGGGCCCTGAAGGGCCCCAGTCTGGCGACCTCTAGGCTTGCCCATGATGCCGGGGCCTCACTAGGCCGGATCTATGTCCACCACTGGCGATGTTTAGTGATTTCAGGGCACTCTGCATACAATCTGCCCAAGTACAGCTCCGACAGCGCCCGACCCGATCGTCTGGCTATGACCCAACTCCGTACTTGCTCTGATCCGCTGGCATCCAAGGTCTGAGCGACAGGGCCTCCAGATCAAACCAACGCTGCCCGCCTCTCTAGCCACGCTGGTAATCAACGAAATGCTATTCCGGCCGGCCTCGCCCAGCCCTTCAACGCTCCTGCCACAGTATCCGACAGTGATCGCAGTCTCGGGCAGGGGGGGCCACCACCCCGTCCAATGCCACTTCTGGGCCCAGCTCTCAGAAGCCCGGCTAGTTGTCACATCACCAGGCCCACATGGAGTATCCCAGGCTCCGGCTCGCCGACCCCGGTCGGGGCCGCAAGTTCAACTGCCCCCCTCACGGAGTACTCAGGTACCACCCCGGCTCCGGGAGGCAGCCCAGTCCCGTAGAGGGCGCTCCAGCGTCGAAGCACAACCAAGCGGGACACTAGTCACTCCACAGTCATTCGGCCCTGCAGACGTGGCCCGCCTGCGTCAATCCGGCGAGAATCAGGCTCACCTCAGGGCCACAGTTTCCGCCCCATGCGCGTGGACCGCAACCGCACCTCCTGTTGCAAGTCTGCTTGATGCGCCACAATGCGCAAGGGCAGCAGCGGTCGCTCACTCAGAGCCAGTCACTCCACGCTCCCAGCCGTTAGGCTCGTCGGGGGGGCCCACCTGCGTCAGGCCAGCGGTGTTCGGACCCACCTCAGGACCGCAGCTCCAGACTCCCTGCGGGCACCAGTCCTTGTGCGGCCAAAGTCTGTGTAATAGGACCCCCAGGCCAGTCCAGAGCCGCTCGCTTTTCTAGCCTCACCCGACTATCGCCGTGGCACCGTTCCAGACGGCCTCGCCCAGCTCTCCCGTGCTCCTGCCACCGTGCCCGGTAGTGATTGTAGATCAGGGCAGGGGGGGCCACCACAATGTCCAGTGCCCCTTCCAGATCCATCCCACAGGGGCCCCTGTCAGCCGCCACACCTCTAGGCCCACGAGTGATTTCCAGGCGCCGACGCGCCGGCCGGGGCCGTAGGCTCGGGTGTTTCCCTCCCGGGGCACTCAGCCGTTACCTTGGTCCCGGGAGGCAGTCCAGCATTGCAGAAGGCGCCCCAGCGCCGAGGCCCAGCCAGGCAATGCACCAGTTGCTCCGTACTCCCGGCTAACAAGCTCGTCAAGGGGGGCCCGCCTGTGTCACACCAGCAATGTTCAGGGCTCGCCCCAGGGCCACAGTCTCTGCCTGGAACTCGGGGTCCTCCACCGCACCTCTCACTGCCGTTCTGCAAAGTACACCACGATGCACAGAGGCAGCAGCGGTCGCCCGTCTACAGCCCCGCTCCACAGTCGGAGAGGCTCCCGGGCATCGCGACGTTCCTCACGGCCGCCATTGCTCCGGCCCTCGTAGCGCGCTCCACGCAGCAGATAGCTGCTCCCAGATAGAGCCTCCGGCGGACTCCAGACCACTCTTAGGCGTGCCCCTCGGCTCCCGGACCTCTGAGGGGTAGTTGAGCCCTTTTCAGGCCATACCTTAGAGTTCACCTCAACGCCACCTCATCACCCACCTCAAAGATCAACACCACCCCATCTTCAGTTATTAAAGAAGGAAGCTTTGATAATGCTTCGAAAAGGAGCAATAGAACGTGTTCCACGCTTTCAGAAAGGAAAAGGTTTCTACTCTCGCTTTTTCCTGATAAAAAAGAAGAAGTTGGGAGAATGGTGTCCCATTTTAGACCTCAGAAAACTCAACAAATACCTGCTGAAGAAATCCTTTCGCATGGTCACTCTTCAGGAGATTTTACAACTTCTGAACCATTCGGATTTTTTAGCAAGCCTGGATTTGGAAGACGCATACTTCCATATCCCTACCCACCCCAAACATCAAACATTTCTGCGTTTCTCTGTGGCAGGCGTGCATTAGCAGTTCAAGGTCCTTCCCTTCGGCCTTCGCTCAGCTCCACGGGTTTTCACCAAATGCCTGGCTCCCGTGGCAGCGTTCCTACGGCTGAAAGGCCTACAGATCTTCCCATACCTCAACGATTGGCTGGTAAAAGCCCCTTCTCTTCGTCAGGCTTCAGAAGACATCTCTTTCTGCCTGCAGCTATTCTGCTCTCTGGGACTGGCAGTCAATCTTCGAAAATCCATTCTAGCCCCTTCTCATCGGCTATCGTTTCTGGGTGCACTACTAGACACTCTACAAGACAAGGTATACTTGTCAACAGAAAGGCTGAACACCATCTTATCTCTGGCTCACGGCCTTTACGGAAGAAAGTGCGCTTCTCTACGTCTCCTCAAATCCTTTCTCGGGATGATGTCTTCCACCATTCTCATGGTACCACATGCTCGACTAAGAATGAGACCAATTCAAGAGCAGTTGGACGCCCAATGGCTTCAAATATCAGGATCATTCGACGACATAGTTCGAATAACTCCGGTCATGAAGGATGCACTCCTTTGGTGGCAATCTCCTCACAATCTCTCTCTGGGAATGTCATTCCTTTCTCCTCTTCCAGAGTTGTTCTGACAACAGATGCATCTTTGGAAGGTTGGGGAGCACATATACAAAACCTCCAAATAAGTGGCAAATGGAGTCTCTCTCTCTCCAAAATGCATATCAATTTTCTGGAACTTCGAGCAATTTCTCTAGCCCTCCAGTCATTTCTCCCAAGGATAAGAGCATCCTCAGTCCTCATACGCACAGACAACACCACCTGCATGCATTATCTGAACAAGCAGGGGGGAACGAGATCTCCGATCCTATCTTGGGAAGCCCAAAATATATGGGAATGGACTTTACAGCATCATATAACTATCAAGGCGGAGCATCTCCCAGGTATAAAAAACAACCTGGCAGACACTTTGAGCAGGTTGAATCAAATGAATCACGAGTGGGAACTCAATCTGTCCTCAACCACATCTTCCAGAAATGGGGAACACCCAACTTGGATCTGTTTGCATCTCAAGGGAACCAGAAATGCTGGTTCTTTGCCAGCAGGGAACCTCAGACAGGGTCATGGAGGAATGCATTTTCAATAAGATGGTCAGGAATCTTTGCGTACGCTTTTCCCCCATATCCCCTGATATCCAGAGTGTTGATGAAAATGAAACGGGAACCGTGCCAACTCATTCTAATTGCTCCACGTTGGCCTCGTCAGCACTGGTTCATGGAGCTGTTCCTACTGTCGCAATCCAAACCTTATCGCCTTCCTCTGTCAGTCAACCTTCTGACAATGAACAAAGAGCAGATCCTGCATCCACACCCAGCTTCTCTTCAATTGCATGCCTGGAACCTGAGTACAATGAATACAAGGACTTCATTATCCCTCAGGATTGTAAGGATATTTTGTCCAGGGCAAGAGCTGAGTCTACTACGAAAACATATAGACTGAAATGGAAGCGTTTTTGCTCTTGGTGCCATAGCAATGATACTCACCCTCTTCGCTCTTCCCCAGAGAAAATCCTGCCTTATCTCTTATCTCTGGCAAGATCAGGTCTGGCTTATGCTTCCATAAGGGTGCACCTCGCAGCTATCTCTCGATATATAGACGGACGTCTGACGCCTCTTCTCTCTGTTCTGCCCGCATCATCAAACAGTTCATGAAGGGCCTTTTCAGAACTTATCCTCCACCTGAATGGCGCCTTAATGTGGTCCTTTCGCAATTAATGAAACCACCTTTTGAGCCGATCCACAAAATAGAGCTCAAATTTCTCTCATGGAAGGTGGCTTTGCTTCTCGCACTTACTTCGGCCAGACGAGTAAGTGAAATTCAGGCTTTCACCATTAAAGAGCCTTACTTGCGTTTCACAGAGGATTACGTAATGTTACGGACAAATCCTAGATTTATTCCAAAGGTTCCATCCCAGTTTCACCTTTAATGAACCTGTAATTCTGCGCACCTTTTTTCCACATCCTTCATCTCCACCGGAGAAATCTCTTCACTCTCTAGATGTTAAAAGGTGCCTTAAGTTTTATTTGCAAAGGACAAAGCATCTGCGCAGAACGGATCAACTCCTAGTATCATATGGTCCTGTTAAATTAGGATCTGCTGATACAAAAAGGACTGATGCACGATGGATTGCTGCCATTATCCAATTGTGCCACTCAAAGGCGGGTAAACCGCTTACAACCAAGACCAAGGCGCATTCCACAAGAGCAGTGTCTTCTTCGGCTGCTCTTTTTGCTGGCGTCCCGCTGGACAAGATTTGCTGTGCCGCTACCTGGAAGAATGCTCATACCTTCACGCGGCACTATTGCCTGGACATGGCAACTTATAGCGAGGCAGCAGTAGGACAGGCAGTCCTGCGTCATCTATTTCAATAAGGTAAGCCTCTATATTAGAGGCATTCTTTTTTATCTTATATATAGACATCTGTATATTGCTATATGCTTTTATATGTTTATATAATTGATATGTTGTTAAGTACTATCTCATTAAGGTTTATATTAGCATGTATGTTATAACCCACCATCCTCTAAGGTACAAAGGTTTATATTACAGTATTATAAAACATACATGTTTACAAAACTGCTAACTACTCGGATTCAAGCATGTGAATCTATGAAAGATCCAATACTGGAGAAGAAAATGAGTTACTTACCTGTAACTACGGTTCTCCAGTATTGGTATCTTTCATAGATTCACATGCGACCCACCCTCCTCCCCGGAGAGGCTTCCTTTATTCTCTAAGGTTTATAATTGCACACTTGTCCTGGAAAATCTGAGGAACCTAGCCTCTCTTGGGATTGTTCTAGAGGGTGCCGTCGCCTGATTGGCTATTGGTTGGATTTGGTTCTTTTTTACAAAAGAAGGTAGATAGGCTATTGCACTGACTTTTCATTGCATGGTAGCCTATGGTAATTTTTATCTACTGCTTTTATATGTATACCGTGGGACTCCCACTACGACGACGGGGATGATTCAAGCATGTGAATCTATGAAAGATACCAATACTGGAGAACCGTAGTTACAGGTAAGTAACTCATTTTCTTTGAAATGCTTCTGCAACAGTAAAGATATTCTCTGTAATATGGTCTGTGCTACATATCAAATACTTTCTAAAATAAGTAAATATGTAGTACGAGGAGTGTCTTGTGGAAACCTGTTGCGCTATGGACTTTAAAAATCTCCATTTAGTGCAACAAGACATTTATGTAATTTCGAGGTAACCTATCACATTAAGGTGTTATATGGAGTTTCTGTCTGTACACAATCTGCCATTAGTATGGGATCACAGTGCCTTTTGGTAGCCTGAGGTAGAACGTTTCAAGTGTTTCAATCACAGATTGGAAACTGACTCAGCTTGTGGAGGTGTGTGAAAGTTGACATGTCAGATTTGAGTTGTGATTTATGGGGAGTGAAACATGGAGGGCTGTACCAAATTGCGTTTGCATTTCCTTTGTTGGTACAGATGCCTGTTACTCGGCAAATGTGTAGAAAGTAGGCAACTCTAGAAATTACGAAGTAATATCCTTAATTGCATATTCATTTTTGAATGTTAAGAGTTCTGTCTTGATATGTGCTCTTGTAAGGTGGTATGTGACATTACATTGCTTGAAAACACGGGACTTGTTTTTAAAAGAACTTGCCATGCCATTTTACAGTTTTGATTTCACACATATTTGGTTCTACAGGTATTTGAAGTCAATGCGTCTTGCCAACGAAGTGGTCGCCAGATACTCTCTCAGTTAAAAGAAGCTACACAATCTCATCAGGTGGACAAACAGGGCACAAACACTCCTAAGCCTTGCTTTTTTAATACTAGTAACACAAGCAAGTCACCAAGTAAGTGAAATATAATATCCTTATTTTATTTAAATATTTTGAAGTAAGTTCTGTGTATTTTGTAATTAAAAGAAATCTTAATGATTAAATTATTTGTTGTCACAAAAGTAGAAGGAGAATACTATTTCAATTTTCAGTCAAACTGTTTCCCTCCGATATCCCTTGGGCACCTGGCTTCTCAAGCAACAAATCACACTATTTTCTCCTGTTATTCACCATATATTCTGTCTGTTTATCCAGGAGGCCAACAACCCTTCTGATTTACTTACAGAAGGTTTCGTGACCTGCCCCCTCTCCTATTAAGAAGGCTGATCTTGTTCAGAAAATGGGTGTGGAGTGACTATGCCCACCCGGAGCTAGGGTGTAGGTGAATAGAATTTCTTTGGAGACAATCTGAGTGGGCAGGGGTAGCAGGCAGGGATGCCCCCTCTCCCCACTCCTGTTTGGCCTGTACATTGAGCCTCTGGCAGAGAGGGTTAGGTCCAATCCCTCAATCTCAGGAATAGCAATTGGACGATACGAGCACAAACTTGCATTATAATGTCCTGCTGTCCCTGTCAAATCCACGCAGCTCCATCCCTGCATTGATGTCAGAGCTAGACTTCTTTAGACGAGCCTTGGTCTTCAAGATTGAGATAAAAAAAATCACAGGTCCTCAAACTTACCACACCACTAGAGACCTGTGCTTACCTGAAAAGCCTTTTCCCACTACTCTGGGCTTCCGACCACATACATCACTTATGGCTCAAGATATGCTCCTTGTCAGGGAAAATTGTCAACGAAAATATGCAGACCTCCTGATGATGATGATGAAGAATTTATAAAGCGCGACAAATACCCTATGGTGTCTAGGCGCTGCCCTTATCACATACAGATCAGACTGGACTAAGTATGAGAATTATGCCTTAAAAAAACCATGTTTTTAAGCCCCTTCTAAATTTTAACAGGCTAGTCTCTTTTTGAAGCAAGGTTGGCAAAGAGTTCCACAGTTTAGTTGTTGTAGTTGTGAAGCTCCTGCCACCTCACCTAGCCCTACTAACTCTAGGAACAGTTAGGTTTCCAAGTTCGGCTGACCTAAGGGATCTTGCTGGAATATATGGCTTAAGAAAATTGGCCAGCTGCGTTGGCCCTACGTTGTTAAGTGATTTAAAGGCAATGTAAAGTGATTTAAACTGGATCCGTTTGGCTACCGGCAACCAGTGCAGATGGAATAAAGCTGTGGAGACCGAGTCGAATTTAGAGATTCCTAGGAGTACTCTTGCCGCTGCATTTTGAGCAGGCTACAACTGTTGGCTGCTGCGCTTGGGGGCCCACAGTATGGGTCAGATCTGCATACCTTTTGAGCACGGGGCACTGACATGGTTGGGCAGAATAGCTGCAACAAAAATTACCCTTTTACCCCATATTCTGTATATAATGCAGACCCTGCCCCCTCCCCAAACCCTGGTTAAGCTTCAACGCAACCTTGAATCTTTCATTTGGAGTGGTAAGAAACCCTTAGTGGAAACTCATGTCTTCCATGAAGCGAAGTGGACCTAAGCATAGCAAACCTTACCACCTGCTACTTATCTGCATAACTACGGTATCTCCTCGAATGGAACCGGACCTCCACAGAGAACTTAATCGACCAGTACATTGCTGGCACCCACATCTGGAAGGTGCCTTGGTAATGCAAGAAGCACAGACCATGGGTGGTGTGCACCCCCTCCCCCCTTCCATCCAAAGTAATGAGGGCTACCAGCTACAATCACACTGTGGGACAAGGTCTCAGTATCTGCGGGTCTGACCTCTTACTCCTCCCTGTTTATCCCACTGATCGGCAACCCTGAGTACTCTGTGTGCCTGGAGGCAAAGTGTAAAAGCGTGGGTGACATCTCTGACCCCGCTGGATTCATGTCCTTTGAGCAGATTAAAGAGGGGTTTGGGGTTCCTGAGACAGATAGCGATATCTTCACATCAGGCACTGGGGAACACACACCACCATTAAACCCCACCCAAGCAAGCCACTCAACGACATTTGAGAAATGGGCCCTTTCTAAATGGGACAACCGAAAAATGCTATCAAACCTCTATAAATTCCTTAATCACATCAACCTCATGTGAAATACTTGTGCCCTGAAGATTTGGGAGGCAAAACTGGACCGTACACTCACAGATAAAGAACGGTCTGATTTTTTTTTATGGAACTCACACTTCTGCTACTAGTGCAGTGGGCAAAGAGACGCTGCAAAACCCCACACTATACTGGTACTGTACCCTAGCAATCATGCAAGCATGGTAGATCTCCTCTTCTGGGTATGGTTGGCGCAACTGCAGTACTCCCTATACACTGACTCGCCTCTTGTGGTGGTTCCCCACTCAGAAATTATATTGGCAGGAAGCAATCACAGATATCAACAAAATCTTCAATACTGATGTGAGACAGTTCCCCGCATATATCCTCCTAGACTTCCAAAATAAACAGACCTACTCTCTAAGTTCATTTAAGGGCAGGGTGATCACCCTCAGCTTAACCGCAACTAGGCAGGCCGTCACTGCTAAGTGGAATACAGACTCTGAACCTGATCACTCTGCCTGGCTTAACAGACTTTGGGATCTTCTTGAAAAGAAAAAATCTCAGCAGCCCTAGAAAATGAATTAGATTTGTTTGATAAAGTCTGAGACCCCTGAATTGCGTATTTATCCCATGAACTCAACTGTCCCAGCTATCTGCGGGTTCTAAGTCTAACTTCTAATCAGACTTCTGCACCCGATTAATTCAAACTGTTCGGATCTATATTACCTGCTTTTTTGGAAACACAAGACACTGGTGTTAATGTATAAACTATGGACAAATGTGGCATAAAACAATTTCAATACTTACCAATTTCCCCTGTATGTTTGTTCCCACTGTCTCCTTTATGCATTCCCATTGCCTACCTCCAAACCCCCCTACTCCCCACCACCTGCCCTTTTCACTCCCCTGGTTGCTTTCCCTACATTTTTCTTCTCAGAAGGCCCATGGTTGTAGGTGGGTGTATGTGTTAAAAATGTTTTCCTTAGCAAACAGATTTGAACTATAAGAAGGCTAATCTCTCAACCTCTTACTTAACCAATTTTCATGTTATTCCAATACATCAGCTAGTCTTTTTCTGGTTTCCCTTCATGTTTTGTCACAGGTCTTTTAAGTGTTAAGATTTTGTCACTGAACAGAAGTAGCCTTGCTTGGACTGTAGTATGACTTGTTCCCACGATTTTGTCATAGTGGACCATCGCATCATTTGTTGCCATTTTCGGCCATCACAGTAGTGTAGTTCCAATCCTCCTTGGAAGATGTGTACCAGCAAGTCAAACTTAGTGTCTTCATATTGTGAAATTGAAATTCCAGTGAGTGGACCCCCAGAGATCCTCTGTCACTTACCTTTTTTTAATATACACGTGTTCCCGCATTTTGATCTCCTAGGGACTTACGGTGTCTGTCCAATCCAACGTTGCTAACACCCATGTCATAATAAGGTTCACACTTGACCATCACCAGACAGTGATTTAGAATAGCTACTAGTTGATAAGCAAGATTGCAAACGGTCTCCATTTGAATAGGTCAGAAACAGGGCCACTAATGATCTAAACCCTCAAATATTTGGCTTATAGCTGTCACTTTTTGTGCTGTTTGATATGGACTCCTCTTTAATGCCTCAAATAATAGTATTTTGAATTGCTTACATCAAAATAGCCAACTGAAGCCAGTTTTTCTCCTCTTTAAAATAAAAAATTCTTGTTGATGTGGTAGCAGCCAATCAGCTCTCACCTTGAGATTATTCGACCCAGCGGATCCTCCATGTCGTGATATATAGAAAGTTTTTGAGCAATAATTGCTCAAAAACCCCTAAACGGATTTACACCAAATAACAATAAGCCCTCTTTCTGGACCATAATGTAGCTTTCTGCCAAATTTGGTATAAATCCGTTCAGCTGTTTGGGCTGTAGCTGTATCTAAAGTTCCTATTCCTATGGAACCCCCCCCTCCCTTTGATGAATCACCCAAAATATTTCCAGGATGGAGCTCCCAAAATTTTGGGAGGAAGTTAAAGCTTTATAAAGATATAAGCAAACCAAAAAATGCATTTCCTATGGAAACCAATACTATTTCTAACTACCAAGTGGCAACCACCACCGTGGGGTGGAGGGTTAGGGGTGGTAGTGGGGGGTCTTGCCAGCGCTATATAAAACTCTGGGGGGAAAAAAAATATATGTATATACACATATATAAATGGTCAGAACATGGTCAGGCGTATTACTACATATAGTAATCAACATAAACAACTAACTAAGACAGTTAAAAAGAATTGCCATCTAATTCTCCCTGATCCGACCATAGGAAAGATGGTTCCTGCGAAACCACAAATAACCTATCGGAGAGCCAGCTCGATGAGGGACAGTTTGGTGAGATCAAGTTCCGAAACTAGAAGAACTGACAACTGGCTTTTAGGAACCAGTTGGTTCCACAAGTGTTATAGCTGTCAAGCCTGTATCATTGGTATCAACACCAAGGAGTATTGCTCTCCTTTCTTGCACAAACCAATTCCCTTGAGAGGCAATATTAACTGTAAAAGTGAATTTGCTGTGTATGTTTTGACCTGCAGTTGCAATCTAAGATACGTGGGTAGCACAGTGTTGCAAGTTCATAAACGCATCTTGCAACACTTGCGGGCCATTAAAAATAAGGATTTAACTTATCCAGTGGCCAGGCACTGTGCCGAGATCCATCAAAGTAACACCTCTCAAATGTCATATTTTGTCATAGACACAGTACCCCAGAACATCTGAGGGGGAGACAAGGTGAAAGCGCTGAGAACATTGGAGAGCATGTACATAATCAATTTAGATTCCAGGTCTCCAAATGGCTTGAATATTGAAGAAAACCTATACAATTTCCTATAAGGAGTGAGAGATGACATATTCAGCCCTCTCGGGGCAATTAATTTGACTGGTCAGGCTTTTACATTTTGATGAGTATAATGCTATTATATCATAAATCCGATGTACTTGGGAGCACCATGGCCAAATATAGGACCAGATGTTTTTTTTTAAAACTTGTTTTTATTGGCATTTAAAGGAATCACACATGAGCAGGTACAGACAATGCTATCTTCCGTTCTCCCACAGTACTACAACACAGCGCTTCAGCCATAGAGCGGGGTCCATTATACAGTGTTCAATCTTATCATCTGTCATGTGCAACTAAGGTAGTATCAGAAGCATTACATACAGTAGGGAGTGATGGTCTTGAGTGTGGTCAGGATAGCAAAGTTGGGCCTACTGCAGCTTAATCTCTAAGTTTTGGATATCTAGATGTATCAGCTTAATCACCGTACTCTAGTCAAAGCTCTAACAGAACGGTCTCTTGCCTGGTGTTGTGCATTTCAAACCTGCTCACTGTGATCACAGTTCCAGCTGAGAGCAATATCTCTAACATAAGAAACAAGGAGGTAGAGAGAGAGAAAGACGAAGGAAGACATGGAGGGGAAAGGGATAGAGAGATATAGAAGAGGCAAGGCGGGGGGTGATCAGCAGGCTCTTCGCGCTGGAAGCCTGGGACAGCAAGGCGGGGATGCTATGATAGCTAGGGTCAGTGTTTATCGCGGGTAGCATTCAGGTGAAGGTTGGAACTGCCTATACTGGGGAGGAGGGTGGGGCACCCAGGGCTTGTGGTGAAAGCGCCGCCAGGGGGGGGTTCGAGCGGCACCGTCAGTAGTTCCCCAGAGGCTATCAGGATCTAGGGGGCATACAGCATCTTCAAAGAGGCGTAAAGCCCGAAGCTTCGGAGACTGGAGACGGGCATATTCCAGCCTGCAGAGGTAGTCCACCAGTGGTTGCCATAGTTTGGTGAAGTTAGTATCTCGAAGCTGCAGGCGCGCCGTAAGTAACTCCATTGCCATTGTGTGCCACAGGCGAGTGAACCAGACGTTGATCGGTGGCGTTTCGGCTTTTTTCAAGGAAAGAGCAATGATTTGCTTGGCAGCGCCAAGCATATGGAGGCTTAGGTGCCAATCTCGGTGAGTCATGGCACGCAGGTTCACCGGCCGGAAGCCCAGAACAGCCGTGATCGGGTCATCAGGCAGCGGGTAGCCAATTACCAGTCTGATATGACTAAGGACCTCCTTCCAATAGATGGTCAAGAGCGGGCACGTCCACCAAATATGAAGAAAGTCCCCTGGGGCACCTGTGCAGCGCCAGCAGAGAGGTGATGAGGTGGGAAACATTTTATGCAGCCTGTGAGGAGTATAATACCATTGTGTCATGACCTTGTACGCGGTTTCCCGCTGGGATATGCTACGGAAGACCTTCGGGATATTCCGCCACAAATGATCCCATTGTGTGGGTGTAATGTCGGTGTCTGAGGCCGACCGCCACCGCGACTGGTAAGCATGTGGGGAGGCCCGCTGGGAGTGTTGGAGAACTTGATATGTACGAGAGATTAAGCCCCTGGAATTGTCAAAGGAGCTCACCAGCCGCTCAAAAGGAGTAAGAGGTCGAGTGGCCGCCCGTGTCAAAGATGACGCCTGAACCCAATGTCTGAGTTGAATGTATTGAAATCTAGCCCCCTCTGAAAGCTGGAAGTCCCGTTTACATTGGTCAAAAGATTTAAAGGAATCCCCCGTGAAAAGATCCCGAAGCGTCCGACAACCCCCTTCAGTCCAGTCCGAGAAGGAGGGCGGATGGAAGGCCGGCGGGAAGTGTGAGTTGCGAGCGATGGGAGTGTGGGGGGACGGAAAGGAGGTGAGGCCTCTATGCAATGCTAACTTATCCCAGATATCAAGTACCGTCTTTGTGGGGACAGCTATAAAAGCGCTACGGGAGCGGGCCTCCCGCGAGAGCCAGGCAAGGTCCCAGATGGGTCGACAGGTCACCGCCCTGTCCATGTGAAACCAGACTTTCTCACTCTCCCACGCCATCCACTCCGAAATGAAGCGGAGATGTGAAGCCCAATAATATTCTAACAAATTAGGAAAAGCCAACCCCCCCCTGTCTCGCGGTAACAAGAGAATCTTATTAGAGAAGCGCGGTCTACTCCCTCCCCAAATGAACGTGGTGAGCTCACGCTGGAGGCTCTGAATCTGATGCTGCGGGATGGGCGTGGGAAGGGTCTGAAAGAGATAAAGTATCTTTGGGAGTATCGACAGTTTGACCGTGTTCAGACGCCCCAACCAGGAAAGCGGGAGGGATTTCCATACTCTCAGGTCTGCTAGGACAACCTTTTTACACCCCTGCCAGTTCGCTTGTGACCACGTAGCAGGTCAGGGGTCAAGTTGAGCCCCAAGTACCGGATGGAGTGTGGTGCCCATTGATAAGGGACAAGAGACTGGAGCACAGGGATCTCCTCCGCTGGAATCGTAAGATTCAGAGCCCATGATTTCGCATGATTGATTTTGAGACCTAAGACCAGTTCAAACGATTGAAGCAATCTGTGCAGGGCAGGTAAAGAGGATCGTGGGCGGGATAATGTAAGGAGGAGATCATCCGCGAACAAGGCGATTTTATGATCCAACCCTCCAAGTTTGATGCCATGGATATCAGGGGACTGGCGTATCATGGTAGCGAGGGGTTCCACTACGAGGGCAAATAAGAGGAGGGATAGGGGACACCCCTTTCGGGTGCCCATGTGGATGGAAATGGGTCTCGTAAGTTGGCCATTGACCCGCACCTGGGCCAGAGGGGAGAGATAAGGAGCCATGATTCTAGCGATCATCTGGGGGCCCAACCCAATTTTATGTAGGACGGCCCGAAGGAATACCCAATCTACTCGATCAAATGCTTTCTCAGCATCGAGCGACTTCAAGCAAGAGGGTATCTTCCAATGGTGCGCCTTCCCAACTAAATGTGCGATACGTCGTACTTTATACGCACCTTGCCGGTGGCGAATAAAGCTCACCTGATCAGGTTCGATGAGCCCGGGGAGGTGCGGGTCAAGTCGCTTAGCTAGTATTTTAGTGTAGAGTTTAAGGTCCGTATTTAGGAGCGCAATGGGGCGAAAGGAGGAACATAGCGTGGGATCTTTACCTGGTTTGGGGATTAAGGCAATTTCAGCCATGGCCATAGATGTGGAGGGCCCCACCGTGTCCGAAAAAGAATTAAAAAGGCGGAGTATATGGGACTTAAGTTGCGGGAGAAAGGCACGATAGAAAGAGACGGGCAGGCCGTCCGGCCCCGGGGATTTTCCAAGAGGAAGGTCCTTCAGAGCGCCGACGAGCTCCTCCGAGGTGATAGGCTCCTCCAGTAGCTGAGCATGGTAACGGCTGATCGGGGACCATTCACAGGCCTCCAAGACAGCCTGCACCTGTTCTGGGCTGGACAACTCCCTGGCATAGAGGGACGAGTAATATTCCTGAAAAGCTTTTAATTTATCTGCTTCAGTGGTAGCCCAGGTACCGTCCTCTAGTTTAAGTTTAGCGATGTGTGCCTTGGCGGCCCGTGTCTGGAGACGACGCGCCAGGACCGTGCCCACTTTGTCTCCCCCCTCATAATACCGTTGTTTCAAGGCTAAGAGAGCATGTTCTGCCTTGTTGGTTCTATGCGCCCTTAGCTGACCGCGAAGCATAGCGAGGCGTCTCTTATGAAGCGCCAGGGGGTGTTCCTGGTCCAATCGTTCAAGTGCCTTTATATCCCGAGAGAGTTTGTCTTCGAAAAGACGGGCTTCCCGGGCCCGAGCTATAGCAATGGACGTAATAGAGCCTCGGATCGTGGCCTTACACGCGTCCCAGACCACGGGGTGCGGAGTCTCAGGGAGGTCATTGGACTCGAAGTAGGACGTAATAGCGTCCCGAAGTTTTGCCGCGTCCACGGGGTCCCGGAGGACATATGGGGGGGGGAAGCGCCACCGGGGGGAGCGGTTTGAGCGAGAGAAGCAATCTTGAATGAGAAATTCCACGTGGTCGGAGACAGAGATGTCAGACATGGACGCCGAGAGGGTGTATTTAATAAGAGAGTGTGAAACGAAGATGTAATCGATGCGCGAGTAGGAGCGATGGACGTGGGAATAATAAGAATAGTCGCGGGTAGCTGGGGAGTGATAGCGCCATATATCTATTAGGCCAAGGTCAGTTAGGCGCCTCTTTAAGGCGGAGGACATAGCCCCTGCCCCATGGAACGAGCCATCGCTGCAGTCAAGTCCCGCCTCCCAAACCAGGTTGAAGTCGCCCCCCAGGATGAGGTGGGAGTCGTCGTGTGCTATCTGTTCCCGCAGCAAACTCCTAAGGAAGAGGTCCTGAGCCTGATTCCGGCGTAGATATTGCATAAGGTGAGGGTCCGCTGCCCGATCTTGACCATCACTTTGAGGAATCTGCCATCCTTGCTACGGATCACCTTGGAGTCCTCCTGACGGATGCCTGCTCGACAAAGGATTGCCACCCCCGCCGATTTAGTGGGTGCAGATGCCCAGAGTTGGAGGGGGTATCGAGGGTGAGCCATGTGAGAGACATCCTCCCTCAGCAGGTGAGTCTCCTGCAGGAATATGATGTCTGGATTTTGCTGTAGGAGATATCGCCATATCTGGCGGCGCTTGTTGGGGGAGTTTAGACCCTTTACGTTAAGGGAGAGGAGTTTCAGACAGGGAATGGAGGTCATGATACAGGTGTGCCGTGCGCGGGGGCCATCGCGAGCAGAGGGATTGGAGTAGGACGCAGCGCATCACCACCCCCCAACGCAATGCCAAAGGAGACGAGAAGAGTGGGGGCTCATCGCAGGGCCTAGCGCAATGCTGGAGGAAGAGGGAGCAACATTCACCGAGGGGAGAACACCCACCATATTCAGGACCACCCTCCCGCCAGAGAAAGGGAAGAGGAGAAGGAGAGAAGGAAAGGAGCGAGAGAAGAGAGAGAAAATATCCAAATATAACAATGACCAACGTGGCCAACAAGGTCTATTCCAGTCTGGGAGCAAGCCAGGCTCAACGGCACAGGCCATCCCAGAGATGTCACTCTCCGAGGAATAGGAGGGGAAGCGGGTCTCAGAAGATCAGCATCGCCGTCAAGGGGCACGATCCGGAACCGCCGCCGGAGTGCAGTCGAGGCGAGGGGCGATCATGCCAGAAGAGTGGGGTACCAGTCCCACTCTCGTGAGGGGTCGGCGCAGGTGGTGGAGATCCAGGTAGCTTGAAGGGGCGCCTAGTAGTTACTTCTCGGAAGGATGGGAGCCCAGGGGCGAACGTCCACCATCTAAGGAACGAAGGTGCTGAATAATGTCTTGTTTCGCCTGGGATGAGGCGCGTTCTCCCCGGTGGAACGGATGTCTGGAGCGGTGTACCTTAGCCCATTGAGGTTTCGCAGGTTCACGGTTCATAGAGGGCAGTCCTGGGGGGCTGGATGGTGGAGTGACCGGGATCTGGAGCAGCTGCGCATCCTCCTGGAAGGACCGCAGCACCCGGCGCTTTGATTCCCATTGGAAGATGAGTGCAAACGGGTGGCCCCACTGGTACTGAACGCCCAGCTCCCTTAGCTTATCAGTAATGGGCTTGAAGTCCCTGCGGCGACGTAGCGTGGTGGGGGTGAGGTCTTGGAACAGCTGGATGGGAGTACCCCTGAATGTGAGCTCTGCTTTGGATCGCGCTGCCTTGAGGATGGCCTCCTTCTCCGTGAAGAAGTGAACCCGGGTGAGAATGTCGGGGATAAGGCCAGGACGACCAGGGGGTCCAGACACCCAATGGGCGCGGTCCAGGGCCGGTGGGGATGCATCTTCGTCTCCTCTGATTTCTTGGAGCAGGTCCGCTACAAAAGTCATGATGTCCGAGCCCTCTGCCCCAACAGGGCTCCCTCTTAGGCGCAGATTGTAGCGGCGGCCCCTGTTTTTCAAGCCCTCCTGCTTAATCTGCAGCTCGATGTGCTGTTCCTCTAGGATGGCCAAG
Source organism: Calotriton arnoldi (assembly GCA_963921515.1). NCBI lineage: Eukaryota > Metazoa > Chordata > Amphibia > Caudata > Salamandridae > Calotriton > Calotriton arnoldi. The sequence goes on from CAWUFW010005672.1 coordinate 950,926, forward strand.
CGCTGCCATAATTGCTCCTGGTCCTCCGTGCGGGAGTCAACTGTCTTTTCGAGGTCGTCCACTCTTCCTCCAAGCTCCACAACGTCTCTCCTGAGCTCCTTGAGGCAGGACTGTACCTCTGTTCTCAGGGAGCCAATTTCAGATTTAAGTTCTTGCATGAAGCTGGCCATAAAAGACTGAGTGACGGGGTCAGAGGGCCCCCCCGCCGATGATGCCATTTCCACTGCAGGGGCAGAGCCCGATCTGTTCCACAGGGCAGTGACAGGGTTGTCCTTCGGGGGTGCAGCAGAGTCCTTCCCAGCCCTTGAGCGAGTCATGTCCCCTCAGAATCCCATGTGGCGGACAGGGGTTCAAGGCAAGGGAGCGCCGCCCAAGGTCGGATGGCTGACCGGTCAGGTGAGGAAGGGTGGCACAGCCGGCAGGAGCAAGACGCCGGCTAGTTGGCAAGGGGGCAGCCAAGGGACGTCCTCGCGAGGCACCGGGCCCCCCGGGCTCTCCACCCGCCACCTGAGAGAGTCCGGAGCACAGGTCGGGGCAGCGCAGCTGAAGCACCAAGGTCCAGGCCAGATGAGTGGAACGTGCCGGTGCCCCCCGCAAGGGCACTAAGGGGCGGGCCGCCTGCACTGACCGAGGAGCAAGAGCATGGACAGAGGGGACCCTCAGGGGCCCGGCCTCAGCGCGCACCGCAAGCCCAGGGCATGTCCGCTCCGCAGGCGCCCTCACACTCCCTGGGGCAGGGGGTGACTTCCCAGTGCCCCTAGAAGGTATGCTAGAGGTAGGGACCGTCTAGTGTCCGAAGGTGCAATGCCCGATGAAGCGCCAGCAATGCCACGCCGTCAGAGGGCGCCGCCTCGAGGGGGTATGGCTGCGCCCCCAGGCCGCAACACTCCCCACTCGGTGTCCCAAGCTACGGGCAGAGTTCGCAAGCGTCCTAAAGGGTGGCTGTGGAGGGGTTCGCCGATGCCGGGGCTCTCGGGGCCTAGGATAGCGTCAAACTGCAGGCAGGAGCACCCCACTCCGGGACTCCCAAGGGGCCCTCCAGGACCCGCAGAGGTGCTCGTGCTGTCAGGCACAGGGGCACACACGGCCCACGGGGGAAGGCTAGGCAGCGATGGTCAGCACACACTCAATGGGGGTCTCCAGCGTCGTCGCCACAGTACAGCAGGGAGGCAGGCCAGGCCGCAGGTCTCCACAGTCCACCGGCAGGGGCTCAGAATGGCGGTGAAAGCAGCGTGGCAGCGCGCCCTCGGTGCATCCACATAAAAGGGCCCGGGCCCTCAAGTCGTCGCCCCAGGCCCCCGATGGAGGGACGAGCTCCCCGGTGCAGCGGTGGAGGAATGTAGGAGGCCCAGTCCGGGCAGGCGCCCCTCGGGACCCGGAGAGGCCCAAGATGGCGGCCGCGGTGTCACCGGCCGAGGCTCGATCCCGCGGCGTCCAGTGCTCCGCCGTTCTTCGCCCAGTGCCGCTGGTGGTGTTGTCAGGAGCTCTCCAGGGTTCAGCCGTGTGTAGAGCGTCCCTGCCGGGTTGTTGGCTGCTCAGTCCAGGCCCCGCGAAGGCCCAAGATGGCGGCAAGACAGGCCGCCGGTGGGAGATGCCCCCTCTGTGGGCCGGCGCCGGGGAGTCTAAGCCCTCGTACCTCTGCCGCAAGTCCCGGTCACCCCCGCTGAGTGCCTCCGTTGAGTGGTTGCAGGGCGGTGTAGTGACCAGGCCGCTCCGGTGATTACGGGACCAAGGGTGCTAAGATGGCGGCCGCGCTCTCCCAGGCCGGGGCACACCTCAACGGCTTCGCACACACCGCCGTCAGCTAGTCAGGGGGAGCGCCAAGCCCCCCAAAGCAGCCCCAGCCCCTCCGCAGATCAGGCGTCCCGGGAAGCGTTTTCGACGAGTCCCCAGCGCCGCTTAAAAAGGCTTAAGTCTGCAGCGGCGGTCCGGAGCTCCCACAGCGTGCGTCTCACTCCATCGGTAGCGAGACCATGCCCCTCAGGACCAGATGTTTTGATATACAAATAATCACACATTTTTTTTGAAAAGACAATAAGGTATTGAGGGTAATGTACACTTGATGGTCTTAATACAACAAATGCTTTAATTATATATGTTTTCACTGTTTCAGCCACAGTAGCTGTGAATAACCATTTGTAAAACACGAAATAAAAAAATTCAGTTCACAGTGAGTAACAGCACAGAATTATACTTTTCATTTGTAAGTATTGATAGTTGTGGAAAGGAGAGATTGAAATACCACAGAAAGAAAGAAGTATTTTATCTATGCCTATGGTTGTACTTACCTGATGCTTTAAATTTTCCATCAATGGCGCCGCCCAGTTAGTGTGATGAAGGTCGCGGCTGCGGCCGAAACGCCTCACGGCGATTTAGCAACAAAAATAAAATCTTCAAGCATTAATGGTGGACTGTGTTCAATTCGGCGTTGTAATGCGCCCGCTCAAGAATTGTTTCAAGTGGATATATATATGTGTATGTATGTATGTATGTGTATATGTATGTGTATATATGTGTGTATGTGTATGTATGTATATATGTGTGTATGTGTATGTATATATGTGTGTATGTATGTGTATGTATGTATGTATATATGTGTGTATGTGGATGTATGTATGTATATGTATGTATGTATATATGTATATCTATATATTTATTTTGAAAGTTTTTTATAGCGCTGGCTAGACCCAGAGGTATCAGAGCGCTTTACTTGAGAAAGTAAAATAACGCAAACATGGCATACAAATAGATAAAAAGAATAAAGAAACAACGTGTGGAATATACAAAAACAAAATACAAATATACAGGTGCAAGAGCTATACACTTCAAGTAACTAAGTATATGATGTTCGGGGATGAACAGATAATACTGGACAAAAAGTAACATGGTGATTGGAGATCAGGTGCAGGTCACAGGATTAGGACCCCCAATGATAATTGGGCCAAACATGGCGTATAAGTAGATAAAGATAATGACAATAATATGTGAAATATACAAATCAAGTAGATAAACAAATCAAACAGTTAGATAAACGAATCAAATAGATAAACAGGGGCAGGAGCTATACATATCAAGTAATTAGGCCGATGATGTTCATGAAATGGACAAATATTACTGGACTAATATAACATGGATGAGATTGGAGATCGAGTGCAGGTCACGGGTTAGGATCCCCAATAATAATTGAGGAGGTGGATTTTGAGGTCTTTTTGAAGCTGAAATAGGAGGGGTTACAGCGCAGGTTTTTTGGGAGGGCATTCCAGATAATAGGGGCATTCCCAGAGAAGGAGCGTGATTGTGTGGCTTTCTTTTTATGCAGTGGTGGTATAAGGAGGAGGGAGTTGGTGCTTCTCAGGGGTTGTGTGGTGCCCGCAATGAGGAGTTTCTTGGAGAGGTACTGTGGAGTGTTTTGGTGGAGGATTTTATGAGTGATGCAGGCAGTTTTGTATGCAGATCTGCCTTCAATAGGGAGCCATTTAAGAGATTTGAGAGCCGGGGATATGTGATCGAAGCGTTTGCAGTCTGTAATGAGCCTGGCGGCAAGGTTGAGCACAGCTTTGATTGGAGCAAGGTGGACCTTGAGGATTCCGTTGAGGATGGCGTTACCATAATCAATACGTGAAAGAACAAGTGACTGAACTACAAGTTTAAAATCATCGGTGGGTATAAAGGGTTTAATTTTCTTGAGGTGACGGAGAGTGAGGAGGGCTCCTTTAGCAGAGTTTTTGATGTGGACGTTAAGGGTTAGGGTGTTGTCGATAGAAATACCAAGAGATTTGACGGAGTTGGACAAGGTGAGTGAGCAGTTGAGTGCGTTAAGGTCAGAGATCCATGATTGAACGGGGAGAGGGTTGTTTTTAGGGGAGAAGAGAATGATTTCAGTTTTATTAGGGTTAAGTTTGAGATGATTGGAATGGAACCAGGTTTGGATTTTGGTGAGGGTGTTGTTCAGGTGTAAGATGTCGGCATGAGTTTTAATCTTGTAATAGATTTGGGTGTCATCGGCGTAGAGGTGGTAGTTGATGCCTGCTTGTTTAAGAATGAGGGTGAGGAGTTCCATAAAGAGGTTAAAGAGGGAGGGAGAGAGAATAGACCCTTGGGGGACTCCAAGGGAGACAGGAGTGGGGTTAGAGAGACAGTTTTGAATTTTGATTTGCTGAGTTCGGTGTTGTAGGTAGGAGACGAACCATTTGTAGGCAGTATCATTGAGGCCGAAACGGGTCCTAAGCACATTGAGTAGGGCTGAATGGTTGACTGTATCGAACGCTGCGGAGAGATCAAGGAGGATAAGAAGGCAGGTCTCACCATTATCAAGTGAGTGGTGGATGTCATCGACGACATTGAGCATTGCCGTTTCGGTACTGCAGCCTTTCCTGAAGCCTGATTGAAAGGGATCAAGTAGGTTGAAGTTTTCGATGTGTTTGTCTAGTTGTAGTAGGACACATTTTTCAAGGACCTTTGAGAGAAGTGGGAGGTTAGTGATGGGGCGGAGATTGTTTAGGTCATTGGGGTCAGCATTGGGGTTTTTGATTATGGGAGAGATTTGTCCAAGTTGAAGGGAGGTGGGGACACAGCCAGTGGAGAGAGAGGTGTTGATGATTGTGGTCCAGTATGGGGTGATGATGTGCTTAAGGGCAGGGACAAGGTTAGAGGGTAAGGGGTCTTTTGTGTGGGAGGACGGTTTAAGATTACCAATTATTTTAAGGACTTCTAGTTCAGTCACGGGGAGGAAGTTGAGCAAGGAGGCATTGTTCTTTAATTGTGAGTTAGGGGAGTTGGTTTCCGGAGAGGTAGCAGGGTCAGCTGGTCGAGGGGATGTGGGGTAGGCATTAGAGGTGAGGACGGGTTTGCATTGGGAGTTGGAGGGGGGTGTGGAGCGGAAGGATTGATCAATTTTGGCTATTTTTTCAGAGAGGAAGACGGAAATTTCTTCACATCTGGCTGAGGAGGCGGTCAGATTTGGTGGTGCGGGGGAAGTTTGGTTACGAATGAGTTTGAAGAGTTCCCTAGGTCTGTTTATGGCAAGATCAAGTTGAGTGCGGAAGAAGGAGGCTTTTTCCTTGAAGATGTGTTTTTTGTACGTGGATCTAGCATGTCTGAGGAGTGCAAGATGGGCGGGAGAGGGATGGTGTCTCCAGGTTCTTTCCGACAGTCTGAGTGACCGTCTTTCGTTATTAAGCTCGGTATTAAACCAAGAGTTGGAGGGGGTGGTTCTTTGGTTTTTGAGTTTGGGCGGGGCTAGTTGGTCAAGAATACCAGTGACAGTATTGTTAAAGTGTTCAGTGAGCTCATTGGCATTTTGTGAGGGGGGAATGAGAAGAAGTTGAGCTTGGAGTTTAGACTCAAGAACACCCGGGGGGATATATTTTAGATTTCTGGTCAGTTTCTTAGGTCTGTTAATTTTGGAGGCGGGGAGATTTGCATTGGTAGAAATGGTGAACAGTATAAGGTGATGGTCGGACCAGTCAATGGGGACGATATTGGTCACGGAGGCCAGATCTTCGTTGGAAAGAATGGCGTCAAGGATGGCTCCTTTGGTGTGTGTCGGGGACAGGCATAGTTGTTTGAGTTCATTGATCTCTAGAAGATTGGTGAGGAGGGAGATAGTGGGATCATCGGTATCGTTCCAATGGAGGTTGAGATCCCCAAGAAAGAGATTTTTTGAGTTGGATAATGAGGTTTGTGTCAGGAGCTCAGATAAGTCCTCGATGAAGGGCTGGGGAGGGCCCGGAGGGCGATAGATGTTGTGTAGACAAATTGGGTGGGAATTTTGGGGTGTCAGTTCAGCTTCCATGTATTCGCAGGAGGTGTAGCCAGAGTTATTGACAAGGGATAGCTGAAGTTCATTTTTAAAGATAATGGCTAGACCCCCCAACTCTGTCAGGTCTATCTTTTCTCAGAATAGAGTATCCCGGGGGGGAGAGTAGGTCAAGTATGCTCGTTGAGTGGTCTTTGAGCCAGGTTTCTGTGAGGAATGCAATGTCAATGGATTCACTCAGGATAGTTTCCGAAATTTCCGTGGCATGTTGGACTGCGGAGCGACAGTTGACAAGCATACATGTAAGTGGTGTGGGGTTGCATATGGTGGGTGGGCAAGTGTGGATCGACGTGAGTTGAGGCGGTGGTCTGGGGGAAGCGGGGGAGGGGGGATTCTATTAGTCCCTAAGATAACAGGGATGTGGGAGTAGGGGAGTGGAGAATTGGTGGTTGGTGAGCTAGGAAGGTAAGAGTTGCATAGGTCGGAGAGGTCAGACGGGGAGAGATGGTTCGAGGTGCGGTGAGGTCTATGTATACGGCAGCGGAGAGGAGTCGATCTCCAATGGTTGTGTTTGGTGTTAGGGATTTTCGGGGGGAATTTTTGGGGGGGATTTTTGGGCAGGGCTGGGTGGGGTTTTTATGGTGAGGGAGGGTTCTGGAGCTGTGGGAGATAAAGTCTATATATATAAATATACATACAGACACACACACACCCCGTTATAGTTAGGACCTAGTTTCCATAGGAAGAGCATTGTTTGTTTTGGTGTCGATTGACGAATCCTCGCGAAATTTTCAAAACTAGTTCGAGGTTGAGGCCTTGTATAAGTGCTTGTCTGCAGGTTCTTATTCCGGCTTGGATAAACAGGCCCCTAAGCAATTTCCTTCTTTCTGGAAGTAACGCTGGGCAAACAATTAGGATCTGGGTCACTGTCTCCTTACCCTTCCCGTAGAGCCTGCACTCATCACTTCAGGATGTTCTAGAGCAAGGTGGAATCCAGTCCAGGGTTGGATGAACCGCAAAGCGAAGGAGCATAAATGCTATCTTCAGGTGAAATGGGTAACCATGGTCAAAGTATGGCTGGAGTTTCAAGTGTTTATAAGAGTTGATAATTTGCCAGGCATATGCCTTTTTGGCCAGGGACTATAGTACCACAATATGAGGGATTTATAAATAAACTAAATGTGCCAATTGGGTGTAATGCAATTTCCCCATGTTTAAAGAAGAGAGCACAAGCACTTTGTGCACTTTACCACAGCTAACCAGTGCTAGAGACCTAAAGCCAACAAAACCAAATTCAGCAAAACAGGAGGGGTGAAGACAGGACGTTGGTGGGTAAACGTACAGAGAGGGCCTGGTCCAACAGTCTGTATTTTTTTTAAATTTGTCCGTTCATTTTTGTTTTACTTTCCCTGACCTCTGGGGATAGTATGTAATACGAAATCTCTGAATCATACCCATTAAGTTACACAAGCCAGCAACCATGTCACTTGAAATAGCTACTGTTTTAATTGGAAATGATCTGTTGTATTCCATATCTGGACAGGTGCTGCTCTATTGGCACTTTGCATATGGATGCTAAAATAAAGTCTGTCCTGTAACATTTAAATTTTGGGGTGTGGGCAGTTGTAGCCTTTGCCCCACATTGAATAGGAGTCTGCAATAAGTAGTGTATTTTTGTATCCATGAGATTTATTGGGAGACGTGGAAATCTGTTAAGAATCTGCAGAGGGTATCGTCTTATGGTTTTGAGAGATGGTATACAATTTAAAACATGAGCTTTATCATCCCCATTCCAAGTTGGCCACTAGCCATTTGCGGCCAGTTGTTTTTGTATGAGTTTCTCTAGCTTGGGTCATAGTACCATGTAACTAATCTATGATTACTCTCACAGTGTCCAAGGTCACTGTCCGATTGACACCATGCCATTCGCCCGTGTCTTTGTTTTTCATACATCTCAATCATGCACATTCTGTACTGTGGAGGGGCGGGGTCCTCTGCTAGCATTGATCCATTGAAAAATCACAACCAATTTAGGGTCTTGGTGTTACTAGTTTCAGAAGACTTACAAAGACTTTGCCAGTATCATTTTCTGTTTTTTTGCGACCGAGTGAATGCTGCTGTGGGTAAGGGATCATGCTGCATGTGTTGCAGAGGATGACTGGGTATATTTAGCTCCTGTCTTGGATATTTATAAGTAAGGTTAGCCTCTTCTGCTGTCAGCTGGTCATCTTCATTGTTCCCAGATACCCATGGTTCCTTTTTGATGCGTGCCTTGCCACTGATCATGAGTACTCATTCAAATTGTCTATCAGGTCCTGCATGTGTTGCCTGAGATAGAGGACTGTGCCTTCTGTTGTCCTTTAATTTTAAACAAAGTTGTAGATGATAGTTGCCCCTTGAAACACCCAATCGCAGTCTCACTATGACTGACCAGTTTTTGCTATGTCATGAATGAGGCACTATGCTCCAATGCTTTAGATACTGCTGCCAATTCTCCATATTGTGATTTTTGTAGTTTTGTAAGAAAATGTGACAACATCTAAGTTCTTCCGATATTTCAACAGTATTGTTTAATATATATATACATATATATATATTCATATTCTATCTCCTACTGACAGGCGCCAGTAGGTAATTATAGTTACAAGTCTAGCAATGAGGGCCCCCGCCTTCCCAGGGTCTCCATTGGGCCCTCCTGGCCGGGGTGAAGTACCAGTAGTGGGCTATCTTAAGGAACATCTCTTTGCCTGCTGTACTGCAAGCTAATGCCCTAGCCCTGTGTACTATGTTAGGCCATTCCTTCGAGGTGAATTCCCGTTCACATTCTACCAACCACCTACGCTGTCGGTGCTTTGGTCTGAGTAGTGGGAGTGAGAAGGAATGCTTAGATATTGGAGAGAATGTGTTTACCAGATAGGCGTGTAATTTGCCATTTCACAAAATATGCAAGGGGACGACTTGCATAGGTGTGAATGTTAGGTTGGAGAATCCAGTGGCGGAGAGCTAAATATTGCCAATAAGCCATAGGGGGTAGATCATAGTTGGAGCAAAGCTGGGGAAAGTCCATCGTACCATCTACATCAAATAAATCTCACACTATCCTGCAGTTTGCCTCCTGCCACTTAAGATAAGTGTCCCCCTTCGCCACCAGAGGCAAATCTGGATTTCCTATGAATGGAGTTAGGGGTGAGACACGCGAAGAGAGGTGATGTCACCCCACCCCCACCGTAGCTCTGGTGACTGGTGAAATATATACCCCTGGCAGGTGTTGTTTTTTGGAAAGCCACAGAACTTTTCATATGGGGATCCCTGCAATCGCTTGATCGATGAAACACCAGTGTTTCTCAGAGCTGGTCCTATACCATTCTACCATGTAGTGCAGCTGTACCGCCTGGTAGTACCTTTTCAAAATGTGGAATTCCCAGCCCCCGTCAGCTTGGTGCGGATACGCCTGCTTTTGAGCCATGCCCCACCCCCTTCCCCCGATGAAATTGTGTATACGGTGTTGCAATTTACTTAAGACGTGTGCCGGGGGTTGCAATGGCAGGGTTTGCATAACATAAAGAATTCTAGGGAGCAAGGTCATCTTAACTGCTGCCAGTCTGCCCAACCAGGACAATGTGTACCTTTTCCATGAGGAAAGGTCCGCCCAAGCATTAAGGAGGAGTGTGGAGTAATTCTCTAGGGCTGTGCGTTCGGTCGTGGGGTATATTTGAAGCCCCAAATAAGTGAACCCTTGAGTAGCCAAGTCAAAAAGGAACAAAGTAGTTAGACAAACTTGATCCTCTCTGGTGACGGTCAAACTGAGGGCCCAGGATTTCTGCAGGTTAATTTTAAACCCGGATGCTCTACTGAATACCTCCAATTCTCGTAGGAGAGGGGGTAGGGAGGTGAAGGGCTGGGTCAGTGTTAGCATAGCATCATCAGCATAGAGGGACACCTTATGCTCCCTCCCTCCCATAGTGATGCCCTCTATAGAGCTGTGTTGGTGAATTCTTTCTGCAAAGGGGCTCAATACAAAGAGTAGCGGAGATAAGAGGCATCCCTATCGGGTGCCGCGTGACAACTGAAATGGTTGAGACCTACTCTATTAACTCCAACTCTGGCCTCAGGTGCCGCATAGTTGCAGCTTATCTAGTGTTGGAATCTCTGCCCCCAACCCGAATCGAGCGAGAACTAGATGGAGATAAGATCAGTGAACCCTATCAAAGGCCTTTTCGGCGTCAACTAACAGAAGGGCAGGTGTTCGGGATCGTGTTTTGTCAAGGAGGTGGCAGAGGCAATTGGTGCTGTCACCGCAGTTCCTCTCCGGAATAAACCCAGATTTAGCAGGGTCAATGAGGGACTCATATAGGGTGCTAGGCGGGATGGGAGGATGCTAGTGAAGATCTTTACGTCCACATTCAATAATGATATGGTGTGGTATGAGGCACAGTACGTCAGAGCCTTGCCCGGTTTGGGAAGAACCACAATCGTGGCTGTCAGCATAGAAGCAGTGAGAGTCATGGAATCGCTAAAGGAGTTGTAGAGGCGCGCCGAAAGGGGGGCGAGTATGTCTTCAAAGACTTTATAGAAATGAGAAGTGTAGCTATCTTCCCCTAGGGCTTTACCCAAGGCGATTTTTGAATACCCAGAAGAACCACCTCTGGTCGTATATCTTTGTCCAATTTGACGCTTCACTGTCGGGGAGTTTGGTCATAAGAGAAGGTGATATATAATCTGCCATGTCGTCGTCACTGAGTGCCTCTGCAGTATATAAGGTGGAATAAAATTGCTCAAATTCTGCCGCTATACAATCATCACTGTACACTTGGGTCCCCTGCGAATTCACGATCTCAGGAACCTGTTGTTGGAGGGTTTGGGCCCGGAGCCGCTGAGCAAGTAATCAACCGACTTTATTACCCCCGGTGTAGTATCTCTGTTTAGTACGCAGAAGTGCATATTCTGTTGTATCCATGTCTAATGCTTAATTGTTTACAGGACGCCGTGAGTTGGTGTCTTGTTTTGAGTGAGCTGATAGTATGGGTACCCACTCCAATTCCTTAATTTACCTTTTCAATTGTCTGCGTTTGTCTCGCCTATCCTTATTAAGCTTGGACGATATGGCGCTAAAATGACCTCGCAGTACCGCCTTCAGAGTGTCCCAGACTTATGAAATGGGCATGTCATTTGTGTCGTTGAGGTCTAAAAAGGCGCGAATGGCCTTCTCAATTTTGGAGATATTAGTGTTGTTTGTGAGCAGTTAGTAATTCAAGTGCCAAGTGTGTTGTCGTTGAGCCCCTCTTGGCAGCTGCAGTGAGAGAGTGAGAGGTGAATGGTCCGACAGAGCCGCTACTCCTATGTCAGCCGACATAGTAGCTAAAGTAAGACGAGAGGAGGTCAGGAAGTGGTCTTTTCGCGCATAGGTCTGGTGAGCGGCGGAAGAAAATGTGTACGCTCTCATATTTGGATTGCGTTGGTGCCACACAACCACTAATCCCATATCTGCCAACCACCCCCTCATTGCCTCTGAAATAGCTGCTGAATGTCCCGCCTGCTGTGACGACCTGTCCAGGACTGCGTTACTCACCACATTAAAGTCACCCCCAATCAATATGTCTTCATCTGGGGATGACACCACCCTCCCCAGTGCATTTTTAGGTCTCGCCTGAGCCAGCGCATGCGCTGCTCTGGCGAGACATTTAGTGAGTGGCTTTTTAAAAGTCCGACCACAGCTTTGTGTGGCATACAGTGTGCGGTTACGCGCACAGGCACGAGCAGAGGCGCCATCTGGCTTTCCTCTCGCTCGCCCAAGCGCGCGCGCCTCGCTTCAATGCCCCTCCCCCTCCCCCACCACAGAGCGCGTCTCACAGCTTGTTTTTCCTTCAGCGCGAGGCGCGCGCCTTTCTCGTCACCCTGACCCCACCGCCCTTCGAGGCGTCCGCTTCCTTCCCCTCTCTCACCTTCATCTCCAACTCGGAAGGTTTTCCCTTAACACCTTTCTATCTACTTCTGCCCCCGGCTTCTTTGCTATCCTCTATCTCATTCTCTGCTTCTTTTCTCTACGATTCTGTACGTGCTTTTAGGGAGCATTAAACTTTTATGAAACCTAGATGCTTTATTATGTGATTTTGCGACTTTCGAGGCCGCTAGCTGAGCAGACATTCTTTCAGTGGCAGGTGCCTACTGCACCTCACCCAGCCCCCTTCTTAACATATACACCGCCGGCAGTGCGTGTAAGTAAAGAGGAGTTATCATTCAGGGCAGGTCATCTCACTCTGAGCAGTGCATTGGCGTTCTGTGAGTTAAAACCCGTGACGTGTGGGGTTACAAATAGAACCAATTTTCCCTGCAACAGCACGAATCCTTTCAGTAGGGTTTCCCTTTATCGGATATTTAAAAACGCCTGCTGTGACGGCGTACAGAATGCATTTAATGAGCTGAGAGGTTTATTAATAGATCTTCGGAGTGTAGGTGCATTGAAACCTCATGTTGAACTCCATGGTTAATCAGAATTACCTCTGCACAACTTGGAAAGCATGATCCCTGTCGCGAAAGATTCGCCACCGCTGTCTGGAAGGGAACGTCTTTCAGAAAGAGCTTTGCGTTTCCTTTGAGGGAATACGTTTCTGCTGCATTTCTGATTTCACGCTGCGACTATGAGGAACCGGAAACGCAAGCCGAGTGTAGTGTTGGTCTGAAGACAATAATCGTTTTGCGTGCGCGTACTTTTGCAAACCGCTAGCGGGCCACGAGTCACTTGCGACACCTTTTTGCTCGTGCTGGCTTTAAATCAACAGTGCGTTGCATTGAAGTCCATAGTGTTTGTTAAAAGCTTAACTACAGGTCCCAGAACGCAGCTGCAAAAAGTCCTTCAAAGTACGACAGGAACCCCTCCATTTGTTTTGAGTATGCCTTAAAAAAAATGCCACTGGTCCAGGTCTACTCACCTTGACAGGCACTTCGCTGTCATGTCTCATGGTTATTGGATGCTCTTGCCTACTCCCCCGATGATTGCACAGTAAAGCTCGCCCTTCGAGACCACCCTTCCCTCTCGCAGTTCCTTTCCCACATAGTTTCTCTTTTCTCTCTATTATTGTCTAGCCACCCTTTCCTCAATCTTCCACCGTCTCACACATCCCACGCAGTTATTTTCTCACACTGTGGCTTACTGCTAAAATTATTCGGCGTGACGTTTTCCATGTTCTTATCATCTCGCATTCCTTCTAGCCGTTCAGCAACAGAACTGCTTCAGGGAAGGGAGCGACTGCATGATGACTCCCCGTAGGAAAGTTTATTTCTTAACCTTAGCAGTTTACAATGGTAAGCACCAGGACTGTGTTGTTAGATTAACATAGAAGAATATCTTTCTTGATTGGGTGTGAACTGAACCACAGAGAGCACAGCTAGCAACAAAACAAGCATTGGCATAGCCAATAGCTCTCGCCTTTGGGACCTTATAAGTGTTTAGCCATGCAACAGTTGATGTTGTTGCACCAAGGATATTGTGCTGCATAACTAAATACTTATAAGGTCCCAAAAGCGAGACCTATTGGCTATGCCAATGCTTGTTAAGAAAAGATTCTTGTTGATTATTTGGCGCATAAACAGTGGCTATTGTGAAAGTGTATCCCTTCACCTCCATTTGAATTGAAAGAAGCTTGCCCGGCAACTCCGCATGTGTTTTAACCACCTTTCCTGGAAAATGTGAGGCAATCAATATGGCTACTCCCGTCTTCTTCCAGGGCCCTGAGGAGAAAAACTGGCTATTGAACCAGCGGGAACTGAGGTTTTTCCAATCAAAGCGAAGGCGGTGTGTTTCTTGTAATAGACATAAATTACATTTGGAGTCTCTGAAAAGAGAGAGAAGAGGCAGTTGCTTAGCCGCAGCATTTAAACCCCGTACATTGAAGCTGAATATTTTAATCTTAAATTAATACGAATTGGCATGTGGATGTGAATGGGCAGGGAGGAGGATAATATACTAATCCCAACCTTAGCGAACAAAGGAGGATGAGTATAGTGCTGTAATTGAGAGGTAAAGAGTGTCGAGATAAAAAACAAGCTTCGCTCACAACCAAAACATGAACACATTCCCAACATGGAACGCCGCGGACCCATACTGAGAGATTCCTGACCCTATCTAAGACCGGTGTAGAAAAATGAGCTGTCGTCTGTGATTTTATCATAGTGCAAGAGCAAAGACCGAGTTGGTGACTGCAGGAAAGTGGTCAGAATAGATGAGTCCTGTCACTCTCAGACTCTCACCACCCCACACACCATCCACACCTCACACCCATCCACACCCCACTCCCTTCCTCTGTTGATAAGGTGTAATTGTCACAGCAAAGAGGGAGATGTAGATGTATTACAGCCTATGAAGTTGTAATAGGTAGAAAAACAGGCAAACTAGGTGGGATTGATGACCTCAGTCTGAGGCTAATATATTGTAAGCTGTGGATCTCATCGTGAAAGAAGCACAAAGGCCGATTTGGAGACTAATCCTATGGTTGCAAGTTATGTAGAACTCTGGTGATAATTAATGCACACTGTAGTTACCTCTATCCTGGTATGGGTTATTTAGTGGGTAACATACAGGCTTCAAAAATGATACCAGACCTTCAGGTCTAGTGACCTGAATAGTCTACTCAACCTACTCGTAATGCTCATAACCCATAAATTAGTCTTGAAATGTGTGATCCAGGGCAAATATTTTATTTCACAGAATCGCCTTTTTCTTCATTATCACCTTTGAGAGCACCTTCATGTATGTGAGTTCAGCACGTCTGCTGTACACAAAACAATTATTTTTTATAGATTAAAAGTTTTCTCCAAATATAAAAAGAATCTAGGCCACATACAGTGTACACATGACCCTTGACTTGCGTCTTAGTTCACTAACAGCATCATCATCAGAGGTTGGGTCGGCATGTTTCTCAGTTCATGTTTTAAAACTCTCACTTTAAATAAATGTATTACTATAGAATGATGTGATAGTACATTGTCATTTACAGACAGCACATTTTCCATTAAAATGACCACAAAATTTCCTACTGACATTCAGTTTAATTGATACTCTGGGACCTGGGACCTTTAATTGATACTCTGGGACCTTCTCGACTCAACCTCCCCAGACGTCGCATTCCTGACGGAGACCTGGCTGAATCCCGCTTCAGCCCCCGACATCGCCATTGCCATCCCGGACGGATACAAGATCACCCGCAGGGACCGCACCAACGGAGTCGGAGGAGGCATCGCCATCGTCCACAGGAACACCCTCAGAGTCTCAACCAACACCGACGACACCCTCAGCACCGCCGAACACATGCACTTCCAGATCCACACCGATCCCAACACCACCCTCAGAGGAACCCTCATCTACAGACCCCCGGACCCCGACCACAGTTCAGCGATTCCATCGCTGACTTCGTCAGCACACACGCCATCGCCTCCATGGACTACATCCTCCTCGGGGACCTGAACTTCCACCTCGAGAACAACAAGGACACCAACTCCACCACCCTGATCGACAACCTCGCCACCCTCGGACTCAGACAGCTCGTGACTACACCCACCCACGCCGCCGGCCACACGCTCGACTCCATCTTTTCCGCAAGCCCACACGTCTCCTTCAACCACACCTCCGAACCCCACTGGACTGACCACCACTGCATCCACTTCACCTACAGGAAGCCCACCACGCACCACCGCACTGAACAAATGCCTCGCCGCTGCTGGAGCAGAGTCACGGAAGACCAGCTAACCACAACCCTCGCCCTGAGCCCACCCGCCGAACCCTCCGACCCCGACACCGCCGCCCGCAACCTCAGACAGTGGATCGACGACTGCGCCAACACCCTCGCCCCGCTCAAGAATCCGCCCAACAGCCACACCAGCAAGAAAGCCACCTGGTTCACCGAAGACCTCCAGGCCTCCAAACGAACATGCCGAAAACTGGAGAAGATCTGGCTCCACGAACGGACAGCGGACAGCTACGCCGCCCACAAGAGCGCCACCCGCAGTCACCATCACCTCATCAGATCCGCCAAAAGGGCCTCACTCAAAGAACGCCTAGACAACAACGCACACAACAGCAAAGAGCTCTTCAACATCGTGAAGGAACTCTCCAACCCCAGCTCCAACACCAACGACATCCAGCCGTCGCGAGACCTGTGCGACTCACTGGCCACCTACTTCCACCGCAAAATCGCCGACATCCACGACAGCTTCAACACCACGACCGCCCCGGCAACCACCGAGACCACTGCCCCCACAACCACCAACCGCCTGCTCTCCTGGACCAACATCAACGACGAGGACACCAGCGAGATCATGAACACCATCCACTCCGGTTCACCACTAGACCCGTGCCCTCACCACATCTTCAACAAAGCCAGTACAGCCATCGCGCCCCATCTCCGGAAAATAATCAACATCTCCTTCGAGACAGCAACCTTCCCGGAAAGCTGGAAGCACGCCGAGATCACCGCCTTACTCAAGAAACCCAAGGCAGACCCCAAGGACCTCAAGAACTTCCGACCCATCTCTCTGCTCCCGTTCCCCGCGAAGGTCACCGAGAAAATCGTCAACAAACAACTAACCCGCTACCTCGAGGAGAACAACATCCTGGACCCTTCCCAGTCCGGCTTCCGCAGCAACCACAGCACCGAAACCGCCCTCATCGCCGCCACCGATGACATCAGGACCCTGCTAGACAACGGAGAAACAGCAGCCCTCATCCTCCTGGACCTATCAGCCGCCTTCGACACGGTCTGCCACCACACACTACGAACACGCCTTCACGACGCCGGGATCCAAGAGAAGGCCCTGGACTGGACCACATCCTTCCTTTCCGGCAGAACACAAAGCGTCCGCCTCGCCCCCTTCCGATCCAAGGCCACCAAGATCATCTGCGGCGTACCCCAAGGCTCCTCCCTCAGCCCAATGCTGTTCAACATCTACATGGCACCCCTCGCCCACGTCGCCCGACAGCACAACCTCAACATCATCTCCTACGCCGACGACACCCAGCTGATCCTCTCCCTCACCAAAGACCCTCACACCGCCAAAGCCCACCTCCACGAAGGAATGAAGGCCGTCGCCGAATGGATGAGGACCAGCCGCCTGAAGCTGAACTCGGACAAGACGGAGGTCCTCATCCTTGGTTCCAACCCTTCAGCCTGGGACGACTCCTGGTGGCCAACATCACTGGGAACAGCCCCGCCACCCACCGACCACGTACGCAACCAAGGGGTCATCCTCGACCCCACCCTCTCCATGACTAAGCAGGTCAACGCCGTTTCCTCATCCTGCTTCAACATCCTCCGAATGCTCCGCAGGATCTTCAAGTGGATCCCCACCGAAACAAGAAAAACAGTCACCCAGGCCCTCGTCACCAGCAGGCTGGACTACGGAAACGCCCTCTACGCAGGAACGACGGCTAAGCTCCTGAGACGGCTGCAACGCATCCAGAACGCCTCTGCACGTCTTATCCTCGACATCCCCCGACGCAGCCACATCACACCCCACCTGAGAGACCTGCACTAGCTCCCTGTCAACAAGAGGATAACCTTCAAGCTCCTCACCCACGCACACAAAGCACTCCACAACTCCGGACCAGCCTACCTCAACAGACGACTCAGCTTCTACACCCCCACCCGCCAGCTCCGCTCGACCAGCCTCGCCCTCGCCACAGTCCCCCGCATCCGGAAAACGACCGCCGGCGGCAGATCCTTCTCCCACCTCGCCGCCAAGACCTGGAACACCCTCCCCACCAACCTCCGACAGACCCAAGACCTACTGGCCTTCAGACGACTCCTCAAGACCTGGCTCTTCGATCAGTAGCAGCACCACCCCCCTCTTCCCCCAGCGCCTTGAGACCCTCGCGGGTATGTAGTGCGCTTTATAAGTGACATGATTGATTGATTGATTGATACAATTATATAGCTTAAAAATGATATTTGGAAATCTGGTTTCAACACATATATTTCATTTGCACATCAACAAGTAAAGTGTACTGATTGTTTTGATCCTATTAAGTTCTGTCTCCATCCCACTTCAGAATTGGAAAGAAAGTGCCTTCCAAACTGCTGATATTTTTAATAATATTTGTACTGTGCACAACAGTCCAGCAAACCAAAGCCAGCCATCAACATCAGCCACAACTGAAACAACATAGCAGAGGCGGACTAGACCCACACCCTCAGATCCAACCAGCCTGTGCTCACAGGCAACCTACGAAACGGCCTATCCACTTTCAACAGCTGGATCTCAGACTGCACCAACACCTTGGCTCCCATGAAGAAAATCAGGCATACAAGAACTCATGCTCAAACATGCTGGTGTTGCTCGAGTGTGAATTCACCTTAAAAAAATAAGACCAGAGGCGTTTGGCAAAGCCGGAACAGTTGGTTTAATTAAACGCAGTGGCTGGAAGAGCAGGCAACAGAGTCTGGGTATGAAGACTGTCTCAAAGCACATTGGTTTCAAATGTCATTTTATACATTAGATGAAGTTTCATAAAGTAATTTGTACGTTCCTTTGGAGACCAGAATCTGCGCCTAGTCACGGTGCCATAACCCTGGTCATTTGATAAGAAGCGCAGGTGGGTCTCGACCTTGCGTGGACACAATGTGGGGCCAGTGGGTACGTGTCCAGATGTCCGGCATGGGAAGTGCCTGATCACTGCTTGTAGTGTGCATGCTGTATTCTGATTGGCTGAGTGTTCCTAACTTATTGCGGCAACTGACTTTATGGTGTTTTGGGAACGCGCGCCTCTCTGGCCAAACGTGTTTTATTGGGGCCAAGGTCCTAAGACCATTGTGGTGTCGCTGCCTATCTGTGGGATCGATCCGGGTTTTCCTGTTTGCGCGTTTGTCTAAAGGTTATGTGTCACCCACCTGTGATCTGTCCATCTGTTGCTTCAGGCCTTGGTCACAGGGCCTGCATGACCACATACTTCGGACTCTAGCTTGAGGGGAAGGTCATATCGGTTGAATTCAACAACGGTGATGCAAGTTCGTTATTACACTAAATAACAGAAAAAACACTTCCCCCTATTTACTTTTTACAATTCGGTGATATAGCCAGAATAAACAATGCCCCACAGGAATGTAGTTTACTTCATTTATTATCAAAACAGGTTTCTCATTTTATAAAAATTGGTATCATAAATGTATGTTCAAACAATACATATATCAAAAAACGATTATAAACGTAGTACATATGTTGCAATAGAGCCCCAAACGACCTTAATAAGGAACCCTACATAATCTGTCAATGTCCCCAAAAATAACACACAAAAAAAACAACCATATAGTGTGGGACAAAACAATATAACATTAGACTTCAAAAAAACATACGTACAATTTTACAAATTACACACAATGTACATAAACACAAGAAGTGCGCCGACGCGCGTTTCGAAGGTACCATGTACTTAAACCATCCTTCATCAGGGCGCTAAATTCATAGTTTTGTTCAGTGGTTGAAAGCCATCTGTGACCATAAATATAGTGCAACGGGCTCTGTACAATGTAAACACACTACTCTGTGGGGACAAACAGACATAATGAATCTGTACATAATTTCTAATTTTATAATAATGATTAAAAAGAAAGGAGCAAGATGACCAGGCCATACGTCCCAGGCACCACAATAGTGCGATATAGAAGGAAACAATATCACCCAACGTGTAGTATAGGATATAGGATATTGGGAGTCCCCGACTCTAGGGAAACTACCTTGTTGAGGTAGTTTCCTAGAGTCGGGGACTCCCAATATCCTATAGAGGCATATCCCTATGGAATAGTACGTCTTTGGAAAGTATGTTAGTTTTGCTTTATACCTTATATTCTTTCTCCTGTATTTGTTTCATTTCTGTTTTTCTGCAATATATTTTCTATCTCCTCGGGTATCTTCACATATGTTCTTTTCTATACTACACGTTGGGTGATATTGTTTCCTTCTATATTGCACTATTGTGGTGCCTGGGACATATGGCCTGGTCATCTTGCTCCTTTCTTTTTAATCATTATTATAAAATTAGAAATTATGTACAGATTCATTATGTCTGTTTGTCCCCACAGAGTAGTGTTTACATTGTACAGAGCCTGTTGCACTATATTTATGATCACAGATGGCTTTCAACCACTGAACAAAACTATGAATTTAGCGCCCTGATGAAGGATGGTTTAAGTACATGGTACCTCCGAAACGCGCGTCGGCGCACTTCTTGTGTTTATGTACATTGTGTGTAATTTGTAAAATTGTACGTATGTTTTTTTGAAGTCTAAAGTTATATTGTTTTGTCTCTCACACTATATGGTTGTTTTTTTTGTGTGTTATTTTTGGAGACATGTACAGATTATGTATGGTTCCTTATTAAGATCGTTTGGGGCTCTATTGCAACATATGTACTACGTTTATAATCGTTTTTTGATATATGTATTGTTTGAACATACATTTATGATACCAATTTTTATAAAATGAGAAACATGTTTTGATAATAAATGAAGTAAACTACATTCCTGTGGGGCATTGTTTATTCTGGATATATCACCGAATTGTAAAAAGTAAATAGGGGGAAGTGTTTTTTCTGTTATTTATTGCTGTTTCTTCCCTGGTTCTTCCCCTTATCATTGATACTCTCAGGGACCCTCTTTTGTGTTTTTTTGCAAGTTCGTTATTATACATACATATATCATGAAGTGTGTTGATATCATATTTTCCAGTATTAATACTGGTACACGGAAGACCTAAGTGACTCCAAGCGCTATTGCAAATATCTAGAAAGAAGATGGTGAACCAGCCGAGACAACACATCTAGAGACATCTACAAATCCGCACTCAGAAGGTACCACAGCCAGATCAAAGAAGCCAGGAAATCTGCCCTCGTGCTCAGACTAGAATCCTGGTCCAACTCCAGCAGAGGACTTTTAAACCTAGTCGGAGAATTCACCAACCCAACAGCAGCCACCAACACCATCACCCTTTTACAGGACGTCTGTGACTACCTTTCTGGCTTTTTCTTCAACAAAATGCTGAAGATCTACAGCAGCTTAGCACCCCAACCCACCGTAGAAGACATCGTCACGCGACCTCCCACCACTAACCAGGAGCGCCCACCTTTTTATGAATGAGAGCCCTCAAACCACAGAATTCATCACCAGTATTATGCTCACCATCCATTCAAGATATCTCACACACCCCTGCCCTCACCACATGTACAACCTGGGAATAACACTGATCAGCGCCAACCTCACCACCATCATCAACTCCTCCATCTTTAGTGGAACCTGCCTGGATAGAAGGAAACACTCTGAAATTGCAGCTCTCCTGAAAAACCCCTTGGCTAACCCTAAAGAACTCAGCACTACAGACCCATCTTTCTCATTCCTTTCCCTGCCAAAGTGCTGGAGAAAGGGGTCAACGGCAACTCTCGGCCCATCTAGAACAGCACCACCTCCTGGACTCCACCCATTCAGGGTTCTGCAGCAACCACAGCACGGAGACCACCCCCCTGGCAGCAACAGACTAAATCTGGTCCATCATAGACAGAGGGTAAACCGCAGCTCTGATACTGCTCAACCTTTCAGCGGCCTACGACACAGTTGCCCATGGCACCATCATCGGCAGACTCCAGGAATCCGGAATTCAAGGGCCCACCTTATGTTGGATTTCCTCCTTCTTCCCCATCCAGCAGACTGTCCCCTTGAATCTCTGAAACAGGTATTTTGTCTGTGGAGTCCCCCAAGGCATCTCCCTCAGTCCAAAGCTGTTCAAGGTGTACATGGCACCCCTCGCCCACATCATAAGAGCCCACAGCATCAACATTGTCTCCTATGCCAATGAGACTCGGCTCATCCTCTCTATCACTGACACAAACACCACCACCAGGACAAGTTTCACTTCCTGCCTGTCCAACATGGCCAACTGGATGCGAAAGAACTGCCTTTTTTTAAACTTTATTTATATATTTGCAGCCAATGCACATCTTTTAAGATATAGAAAATATATCACAGCAGCACGGAAGCCCCAAACATCATTAGGTAAACAGATATACTGGCAATAATAGACAGCAGTGCAGACACACCGTACATATGCAAACTGAGTAATAAAGTGCATTAAACATTGCGGCAAGGCCATGTCCTGTTATGGGATTATGGAAAACGAACTGGTGTAAGTACAGGAAATTAGCTCCTCTCCCAACTTGACGTCTGCAGTACATGTCGCTACTGTGTGCTCTTGCATAGTAGTGCGGTGGGGGGTGCAACGAGGGCCCAATACGTTAGTGGAGCTTAGCTAGGTCCCAGTTGGAGGTGTTGTAGTGGCATTGAGGCCTGTGAGGTCAGGCTCGTGAGTTGTAGGGGTCGGTGGTGCGTTGCGTGCAGCTGCCCATGCGACGAACGGAGCCCAGATATCTTTGGGTCTGGATACCGTAGGCATTCATTCCCAATATGCTGCCAACATTTCCTGGCAGTAAGAGATATCCTGTATCCACCTGTTAACGGTGGGTGCGCCATGTCCCCAGTGTATCGCAATGCGCCGCTTGGCAAGGAGGAGCATCATGGCCGTCAAGCGACCCGTGCCCGGAGGCGCCTCCGCCACGTGACCCAGCAAAGCTGTGAGGGGAGTGCGGTTAAATTGAAATCCTGTCACTTCTTGGATAATATCAAATACTTTATGCCAGAATTGCAGGATGGGCCAGCATGTCCATGCTAAATGGAGAAAGGACGCTTGCGCCGTGGTGCATCTCCAACGTGTCATCTGGTCTCAATCCCATTTTGTGTAGTTGTGTAGGTGTACGATACAGCCTGTGTATGTACTTGAAATGGATAAGCCGAAGCTTATAGTTGGGTGAAAGGCGGCGTCGTTGGCTGCAGCAATATGCCCATTGTTTCTCAGTAGGGGGTGGGGTTAGCTCCCTGCTCCGTAGTTCCAACGACAAGGGTGTCGTGACCGGCGAAATGCGCTGCGTCGCGTTGTATATGCGTGTAATGAGTTTCTTGGGTGACGGCTGGGTTGGGATGTTTTCAAGTGCGTCTAGCGGCGCCGGCGCAGACGGAAAGGTGGAGTGAATTCGGCTGCAATGGGCTCTTATAGTTGGTAATATAAAAACAATTCTAGGACAGGGGTCTGAGCGCCCGCAGGGCTGTACGGATTATCCAGGAATTTATTGTCTGGATAGAGATCATTGAACGTGTCTAGTCCCATCTGGCGTGCGTGCTGAATAGAGTTAGTATCCTGCATGACCAGAATGCTGGGGTGGTGTGCGAGCTGTATCGATGGGGCATATAATAATGGCAGCTTAGCTCAGCGCCGGAGACCCTCCCATGCCCAGCGCAGCGTCTCCACTGTGTTAATTTCTTCCCTCGGTCTTTTATATGCAGAGTAAAGTGCTGCTGGTAGTGGAATGGGCGAGGCAATGTCTTTTTCAATCGCGACGTGAGGCTGGAATGGAGTGGGGTGCACCCAGAAGTGTAGGTATTGCGCCTGTGCGCATAGAGCTCAACGTCCGGCGCCCCGAGTCCCCCCTTCTCGAGCGGCAGTGTCAGCACCTCCCAGGAGACGCGGGGTTTCTTTCCGGCCCAAGTGTGAATGATAAGGAGAGAGCGCAATTTTTGGAAAAAGGCTTGTGTGAGGATGAATGGGTATATTAACTAACAAATACAGGAGTTTGGGCAAGATTATAATTTTTGCAATAGCAATTCTGCCAGCCAAGGACAGCGGCATCATGGCCCAGATGGCTTTTTTGGTCTCGAGCCAAGTTATCAATCTGCCATGGTTCAGGCGCCATACCTCTTGTAGGTCTCTACTGATCCATATTCCCAGGTACTTTACTGCACCATCCGCCCAGGTCAGGGGGAAGTCCAGCGTACGCGTAATAGGGGCTGGCTTTAGGGCGAGTAACGTAGATTTGGCCCAGTTTACCTGTATTCCCGACATGCCACCAAACAGCAGGATCTCCCGTAGCACCGGGTTAAGGTTAGATTCCGGGTCTCGTATATAGAGTGTGATGTCATCGGCGTACATCGATGTTATCAGGCCCCTATCCGAGAAACCCAGTCCCCTAGCCATGTGGTGTTGTCTCAACCTGGCCGCAAGAGGCTCCATCGCTATTGCGAACAGCAGGGGTGAAAGAGGACATCCCTGCCTAGTGCCGCGGGACACAGGAAACGAGTCCGATATTAGATCGTTGATCTTGAGCCTGGCTGTGGGGCGCGAGTAAAGTAGTTGGATAAGTTTAAAAAAATTAACACTTAAGCCAATTCTAGATAGTATGGTGAAAAGAAACAGCCATTCCAAGGAATCAAACACCTTGGGGGCGTCCAGAAACGCCGCCAAGGCAGGTAGGTCTGGGTCTATTTGGTGCACTACGGAGAAAAAAGTGCGCAGATTATGTGCGATAGAATGCCCCGGTATGAACCCCGATTGGTCCGGTCTGGCAATAGTAGGGAGGAGCGGTAGCAGTCTGTTCGCGATCAGTTTAGCAAGTATCTTTGCGTCAATATTTATCAGGGACAAAGGGCGGTAAGCGTCACACATATTGGCTTGTTTGCCCGGTTTTAGAATCGTAATTATCACTGCCTCGCGCATTGTAGGGGGGAGGGAGCCGCCGTCAAGTGATTCCTGATAGACTGCTAATAAGTATGGGGCCAGTTCTTCAGCGTACGTTTTATAAAAGGATGGTGTCAGTCCGTCGAGACCTGGAGCCCTGTCACCTGGCAGACCTCTAATTACTCGGATAATGTCTTCTACTGAGAATGGTTCATCAAGGTATTCTCGATGGGCATCGCTCAACCAGACTAGCTCTATGGTGTCCAGATAGTCCTGCAGGTCAGGGTTCGGGCCGGAATGCGTGGCGGTGTAAAGAGTTGTATAAAACTCCTTCATTCTCCCCAGAGTGGCGGACTGACCCCGAATTGGATTAGAGTCTGCGTCTAGAAGTTCAGCTATATATGAGGAAGCATATTGAGGTTTAAGCGAGCTCGCCAAGGCCCTGCCTGGGCGGTCCCCCTCCCCGTATCTACGGGCACGTGCGTTTTTGCCCAGGAAGTGTGTCTCATGAACCGCCTCCTCTTCATATTCGGATAACTTTTCCCTGATAGTGGCTAAATGCACAGGGATACCCGTGTGATAGTATAATAGTTCTTTTTGGTGTATCTCTCCTTCCAGTTTCTCCAAAGTGGAGCTTATGGATTTTAAGACCCTGGCCTGTTTAGCTATGCACTTCCCTCTTATGACAACTTTAAAAGCTTCCTACAATGTGGAGGGTGAATCTACCGATTTTTCGTTGGTAGCGAAATACTGCCGGAGTTCTTCGCTTACCTCTTCCCTAAAAACCACATCCGATAAGGTGTGCGGCAGTAGGCACCAGCTAAAGGCACACGGTAGTGACAGCGGTATAGTCCAGGCGAACAGCACTGGGGCGTGATCATACAGGGTGCGGGGTAAGTGTTTGACGGCAGTGGTCCAGGCGGCTACATTCTTAGATAGTAACCAGTAGTCTAGTCTAGACCATGCGGCGCGAAAGGCGGTAATGCAGGTGCCTTCTCAGGCCTGGGGATGCCAAGAGCGCCAGACATCTATGAGATCATGTTCCTGAATTATGTTAGTGAGTATGTTATTGGCTTTGGGGTGCAGTTCACGGGTGCCTCCCACTCTGTCTAAAGAGTCTTGTAAGACGACGTTAGTCACCTCCCCAAATAATCATCTCTCCTCCCAACAATGTGATTTTAGACCAGATAGTCTCAAAAAAGGCTGGGTCGTCAGTATTGGGGCCATATACAGCAGCCAGGGTTATGGGCGTAGTGTGTAAGGTGCCGCTCAGTAAGACGTAGCGTCCTTCAGGGTCAATAGTTGAGCAAGACGTGCTCCAGCCAATGTTGCGCTTAATCAGGATTGCTGTTCCCCTAGCGTAATTTGAATATACAGCTGAGTGTACCTCCCCCCAATATCCGTTATGAAGTTTGGGGTCGGTGGCGCTTTGAAGATGTGTTTCTTGCAGGAAACATATATCAATCTTGTCCCTTATCAGGTAGGCGTGGACCAGCCTGTTTTTCCTATAATCATTGAGGCCGCGTATGTTCCATGTGATGCATGTAACCGTCGTCATTGTGTGTTTATGGTGATGAGGCAGGTGTGTCTCAAACTCCTCAATGAGCGCGCGTCTGCAGTCCAGCATGCGGTGTCCGTGCGTGAGATGCAATATGTGATGTGGGCAGCTGTTAGGCTCATAGCTGCGTATGGCGGAGCAAGTGGAGCCGATGGTCTAGTGATTAGATCAAACTTAACGGTTAACTTGTGAAACCCCATACCCAACCCCCCTCCCACACCAACCCCCCAATCAGGTTGTGATGTCCCGCCCCCCTCCACCCCAATGACCCCACAAACAAAACAGTCAGTTGAAACCATTGGAGATCTCCCTGCGGGGGCATGGGTTGCCGGCGAACTACCCTGCGCGTAAGACAGGGTGGCCGGGCTGAGCTGTAGGCTCAGGGAACATATGCAGGATAGACAAGTGAGCCGCAGGCACGGGTGCACTAAAGAACAACGTCCAAGAGCAATGTCCAGTGTTAACTGCAGGATCAGTTCGGGCAGGGCAGCTCGTTGTCTTGAGGCCTGGAGGCAGACCGCCATCAGTCATTATCACTAAGTCCTGCTTCTTTTTCGGCAGTGGGTGACGGCCGGGGCGAGCGTCGCCCGGAGCAGACATGTTTGGCATATTTAAAAGCTGATTTGGCATCGGTGAAGAAGTGAGCCTGGCCGTCGTATGAGATCTTGAGTTTGGCCGGGTATAGCATTGCGTACAGGATCTCCGCCCGCTGCAGGAGGCGTTTGGTAGGGAGGAATTTCTTGCGCGCAGCCTGGACTAGGGGGGTGAAATCAGGAAAGATGGAGATGTTATTGCCCTGGTGATTGATGGGGCCATGGTCTCTAGCAGCTTTTAAGACGGAGTCCCTGTCTCAGTAGTTCAAGAGATGTGCTATTATGGGCCTTGGCGTGCCACCAACTGGTTGTCTAGGGCCCAATGTTCTGTGTGCACGCTCTACCACAAACATAGCCGAGAGTGCCGTCGGGAACAGTTCGCGCAGCAAAGATTCAACGTATGGCTCCATTTTGGGTATGGCTGTGGTTTCCGGTATTCCAGCTATGCGAAGGTTGTTGCGCCTGGAGCGCGCTTCCAAGTCTTCGTTCTTCGCTTGGATTATGGGCAGGAGGACTTTTTCCATATTGAGAAAATGCTTCTTGGACTCAGCTTGGAGTTCGTGAGCTTCTGTCGCACGGTTTTCTAAGGCATCTATTCTAGTGTCGTGCGAATCAACTTGGCGCTTCACTGAGTCCAACCTGGATGTGAGCCCGTCAAGTTTAGCATCAATAGATTTTAGATTCGTGCGTACTTCTAGCATGATGGAACGTAAATCTTCCTCATGTCGGTCTCCCCTAGGTTGTGATTTAAGGTCAGGCTCAGAGTAAGAGTCCATAGTGCGAGTGTGGCGTTTATTCTCAAACGTGATCTTGGGTTGCTTTGGGTCGTTGTTCCCCATGTTGTGCGCCAGCAGTGTTACGCACAGCGATGACTCTTATCTCCAACGCCGTGAGGTGTCTCTTCTACACAGCGCGAGCAAGCAGGGGCCTCACCAGCAGGGCTGCAGGCGAGGCAGACGCCAATGCCAGATTCTTGGGAGCGTGTGCTACGGAGGCAAACAGGCCTCGGTCTCAGCGTAGTGTGGGAGGCGCCTCCACCACGCAGCCCGGGAAATCGAGGGCCTCACCAGCGGGGCTCTAGTTGGGGCAGGCGCCAGTGCCAGGCTCTTGGCAGCATGTGGTATGGTGTCAAACAGGCCTCAGTCCCAAGGGCCACTCCAGCAGGGCTTCAGGTGGGGCAAGTGTCAGTGCCAGGCTCTTGGCAGTGTGTGACATGGCGGCATACAGGCCTCAGTCTCAGCGTGGATCGAAAGGGCTGAGGGTCCCGTTGCACCGCGCACCCACTCCCCGAACCAGCACCCGTCTCCGCCTCCATCAGTGCCTCAGTGCAGGCTCAGGTACCCAGGGTCCGCAGCCCTGCGCGCTGCACCCTCAGTCAACAGGGAGGGCCTCCAGCCCACAGCCCCGATGTGCCTAAGGGTCAGCCCGTCCACACACAGGCGCGCGGGTGCCCGCAGGTCTCAATGGGTACTCACTGCAAGCCTGGATGGTCCTCTGCCAGGTATCCCAGGCGATGTCTGATGGCGCCACCGCTGATCCGCCTCACCGCCTCACCGCCATGCAGGTACACCAGGAGGGACCAGTTTCAGGCGACTTATACGTCGCATCTCACTCCGACAGCAGGTACAGCTCACGCAGGGAAGCGCCACTCCCGTCGGCTGAGCCTCGCCGAGGCAGGTCTCAGATAGCCTCACACAGCTGGCTCTCCAGGGCCGCAGCGATTGCACGGGGAAACGTCCCCGGCTGCGCCCCCCGCCTCAGCCCCCCAGATCCGGCCGATGTCCACAGGGTGCTAGGGCCGGCCTGCCTCTCAGAGCCAACAGGACTGGTCCCAGCCGTACAGCACGGTAGTTCCGCGGCCAAATCGACAAGTTCACCGCGAGTGGGACCGGGCCGTCATTATTGTGCCGCGCGGACCCCCCCCCGCCACCGGGCCCAGGTTCCGCTCTCCCGGGCACGCCAACCTCTTCTCAGGCCAGTCGGTATACTCCGTAGCTTGGAGATGGCAAATTAGTGGCCGCAGTTTGAGGTTTTCCGACGGCACGGGCCGCCAGTCCCGGGAGGCTCGGCCAGAAGGCAGGGCCGCAGGGCGTCCTCTCCCGCGGCTGGCTCAGTGCATCATAGGTCGTAGTCCGCGACTCAGGTGGCCCTGGGCTTGTTCAGTGCAGCGTCGTGCACGGAGTACAGCTCCAATTGTTTGGAGGCACGATTTCTCCACTGATGGCAGGATTTTGAAAGATAGAAAGCCCGGCCGGCAGAGCCCGCTTAACAAGCGGCCATCTTGCTGCATGGCCAAGCCACGCCGCCCCCCCGCGAAAGTACTGCCTTAAACTCAAAACAGACAAAATGGAAATCCTGATCTTCAGAAACAAGAGCTTTCTTTGGGATCCCTCCTGGTGGCCACCTGAATTAGGCCCCACTCCCACCCCCACAGACCGTGCCAGAATCCTTGGGATCATCCAAGACGGCAAGCTCCTGATGAATAAACAGGTCAATGCTGTGATGGCATCCTTCTGCCTCATCCTCTGAATGCTTCACAAGATTTTCAAATGGCTCCCCACACACTGGATGCACGGTCACCTAGGCCCTCATAACCAGTAGACTCGATTACGGAAACATACCCTATGTCGGCATCTCCTACCAGCGCTCACATCACTCCCTACCTCACCAAACTATACTGACTACCCATCCAGAAACATTGGCAATTCAAGCTGCTCATCCATCCTACATAGCCATCTAGAACACCGGACCAGCATACCTCAATGAACAACTTTAACTCTACCGACCTTCCAGACAACTAGGCTCTACCTCTCTCCTTGCAAGGATCCCCCACATCTGCAGAAGCAAGACAGGAGGGCGTACCTTCTCCTTCATTGCCCGCCAAGAACTAGAATAAACTTTCTCAGCACACCAGGACTGCTACTTCCGCAAGAAACTGAAGACCTGGCTATTCAACTAGGAGCGCTGCCTGCTCCAGTGCCTGGATTCACGGATGATAAGCTGCTCCATACAAATCGACATAACATTTGCAAGCTATTTAAATGCCATGAGTTAGAAAAAAACTGACATCCTACAGCTTTTCGTTTTACACTTCTATCCTCCAGCATGATTGTCAGACAGTTCACTTTACAAAATCCTTTAACTTTGTAGTCCGATAAAGAAAAGTAAATGCAAATTTCCAGGATAAAACAAGCAACAATTTGTAAATATTTAACCTCTTGGAACACCCCGCAAATGTGACAAAATAAAAACAAGATTTAAAGACATCTTTATTGTTCATTCGCTTTCTAAATGAACTGAACACCTGTTATTTGCCTGCTCAAGCTCTCTCGCCAGAACAGGCCAGTAGGCCCTAAAACTAGCTCACCGTTATACAATCTGGCTCGCTTTTGCAAGTGGGCAAGTAGATTTTTCAAGGCCTGACCTATTTAACTTCTCCTGAGTTCCATACCTTAGAATGAAGCCTAACATGTATAGTCTGTTCACCGCACCAAATATAATTTGTTTTGCATTTTTGTTTTAGCATTTTATCCTTATAGTCTTCCTCAGGTTTTTTCTGGCGAAATAGGTCATGAGAAAATTGCAGAGTGCGGCCGTTAATGCACAGCTCTGATCCTTGTGCAAACATTCTTTTGTTCATAGATCGGAATTTAAAGCAAAACTTTGAATCCGGGTTTAAGTAATGTCTCTGTTTATAGAAGGCTGTGATACATTATGTCTGAGATTTGCCTCACTCTGGTTTTGTTATTAATGTAACCTTGCAGTGCTTTAGGGTTTGAGTAGTTGTATTTATACTGTGCTGCATACTCTTAACTAGGCCCAAAAGGGCATTGCCGGAGGGGTAGCATGCTAGTTCATGAAGTGCCATGGATGAACAGTGCATGTTTGTCGTGCGGCCTGTATTAGGACTTTCTATATTTCATACTTTGAGACCAGAGTTAAGCTTTTAATATGTTTAGTTGCTATGCCCCAGCGTGAATTGGAAGAGAAAATGAGTGAGAGGTAGCTTACGCATTCAGTTCTAACTTATGAATAGATGTGTGCATGTGCAATCTGGCCTATCTACGGGGGGGGGGTGCGTGTGTGTGTGTGTGTGTGTGTAATATGGCTGAAACTGCTGAATCTGTGTCATAAACAAACGTTTCGCTGCATTTACAAATGGGTGTTAGTGGCGAGTGCTGATAGACGCAACTGTACTAGCCAACACTGGCATATATCGAGTGGCCTTGTATTTACAGTTTAAACCCCATAGAATATGGGTTAAGAAAGTGCACACAGATAAAGGGTGCTACCTTTGGGAGGTCTGGGATTCTTGCCGGTATGATGCCCGAGAGTGCATCCATTCAACCCCAAAACAGCCTCTGTGGAAAGAAAAAGCCATGTGAACTTCACATTACAACAGGGTTGACACCACCCACAATACTCTTGGCTTAAGGCAGCAATCACCTTGGTTCAGGAAAGCAGAAAGGCTTTCGAGGGCAGGGCTATTAATTACTTATTGCTAAAACATGATCACAGTATATATATATATTTTTTTTATTCATTTTATGAATGAAAACATTTTTATGAATGAATTTAAAGCTTTAAGAAAATGAAACAAAACACACACAAGGGTTACGAAAGTGTTATACAAATGGCAATACAATATCACTGCCTCTCTGCTACATTCTGATGGAATCTTGCAGTCCCTGTCTTTTGTTGAAGTTAGTGTGCTAGAGTAAAAAAATATTTATTTTATTTATGTTCGATTACTTAAAATAAATACATGTATATAACTTAAAGGAGTGGTTAAGTAAATAAGTGATACAAAAATGTGTTTTTAGAAATGCATAAAATTGATGATTAAAAGGAATTTTTCCCTTAAAAAGATCTGTGGTTCTGGGCTCATGTCCTCTTAGCCAGTTGTCTCTCTGGTGTTGCTCGAGTTCCGCCCAGTAAGTTGTACTGTAGACATTGGAGCTTGGATGGTGTCTATGAATTTTCCCAGCCTTGCAAGGGACTGTGGGGTGTTGTCAGAAAAGCAATTGTCCACTGCCTTCCTATAGAGTCTGAGGCCATTGGCTCGGCAAAGAGGAATTAGGAGGCGACGTCGATCATTAGCAGTGTGGGGGCAACAGCCCAGCAAGTGGAACAGGACTTGGAGTGATAGTTGTATAGCCTGCAGGAAGATAACCCGTCCCTGCGGGCCTAGTGAGGGTTAAAGTCTGTGATTGGCAGCGCTAGGAGTCTCGTGAGTTTTTTTAATTTTTTTATTTTTTCCCGAGCAGATAAGAAATACTTGGTATGGCTGTGTTTTCCCCTGGATATAGTAGGCGTCCAGGTCTGTGAGGAGCGGCCTGTGTTTGAGCCTTTCAATGTCACTTTCGAATGAGTCTTGTATGACTTGCGCATACACAGCTTTGTTCCATGCTGGCAGAGGAATATTCGAGTTGGTCAGATTTGTTGTCTCAATCTTCAGGACACCAATGGCTAGCAATAGCTGTGTGCGCCATGGGGATCCTTCTTCTTGTTTTAAGTTGGGTTTTAAGAGATGGGGCTGGAGGGAACAAGGTCCTGATGTAGTATTTCGTTATTTCGCCTAGGCAGGTAAGGTCCGGACTTACCAGACCCAGCTCCAGCCTCATCCTGGCCCTCCTTGCATGCCGGAGGGTAGGTGAAGATTTTTTTTGTAGGCCATTGTTTGGAAGTTCATGAGGCAGGAGTCGAGCTTTCCGGGGAAGGCTAGGTGACCAGGGCAGGTACAAGCTTAGCTCGGAAGACATTTAATATTGGGTCAGCTGTTGGACTGTGTAGTTGGTAGTTTAAGCGTTTCAGGCTGTGGTTAACCCAGGCTCCCCTGGTTTGGCCTGTTCATTGAACCAGACTCCCAGGTAATTATAGCTTGTGCAGGTGGATATATGCTGGTGTCCTAATTGCCAATGTGCAAATTTCTTAGAGGGGTATTTGCCAAACATCATTATTTTTGTCTTTGCCTGATTCACCAGGAGTTTGTTCTCTAAGTTATAACAGTGGAGAGCATTAAGATCCCTCTGTAGGCCAGTTTGGGTTTGGTCAATGATGGCAATGTTGTCTGCATATTGCAGATTCTGCAGACATGTTCTCCCCAGTCTAGGGGTTATTAGACTGGTGCCTTCCTAAGATTTGGGCAGGTCGTGGTGTAAAGATTATAAAGTAGCAGGGCCAGCATAGAGCTTTGTTTTAGGCCGTTGTTAGATGGAATTTTTTCCGTTGTTGTGGTGGGACTGGTTTTTATCCTGACCCATGTGCCCTGGTACAGGGACATTATGGCTTTGAGGAGTTGAGAAGGGATCCCCCAAGAATTTAGTTTGTGCCATAGTGTGCCCTGATCAACTCTGTCAAATGCTTAACTATAGTCCACAAAATCAGGGGGGTTGCTTGGCCCGTGTTGCTCGAGTGGACAGATAGGCCAGAGCTAAGATGTTGTCAACGGTTGAGCTATCTGGTCTGAATCCTGACTGGGAAAAGGGGAGAATGCTATTTTCGGCTGCCCAGACTTCAAATTCGCCCATTAGGGTTCGAGCGAAGGCTTTGGCATCGAGATCCAACAAGGCTATCAGTCTGTAGTTGGTCGGGTTGGTATGGTCTCTCTTTTTATGGTTTGGGTAGAGAATTGATCCTTTCCATGACAGCGGGATTGAAGCTGTGAGAAGGGCATGATTGAAGAGTGGCGTAAGAACCCCTGCCCAAAAGGTTTGGTTGAATTTAAAAACAGCTACAGGGATCACATTGGGTACTGGTGCCCCATCATTTCTCATTTGCTTGATGGTAGCGATGACTGAGGCCTCTGAGATGCTGGGGACTTGTGCGCCTGGGCAGAGAAAGGGCCCTGGTAGTCTCAATGTTCTTGTTTCCCCCGAATCTAGGGAGTAGAGCTGCTTAACATAGTTGACCCATACGCTGTCTGTTACACCATTGTTCTTTGACCGGGTATGATTGCTCAGTTGATTAATATACTTCCAGAACTGAGCGTGATTCTTCTCTTTGAGGAAGGTGAAGATTCCTAGCCATTTGGCTTTGTCCTGCTTGGTTCGATGTAGCCAGACTATATTTCCTGTGCTCGGCTCGGAGAGCTTGACCCTGAACTTGTTTGCTGCCCCTCCGTTTTTCCTTTAGGGCCTTTCGGAGTCTCTGCTTGCTTGCCAACAGCTCCTTGGCTTCTTTAGATAAAAACAGTGTTCGAAAATTATGCTTCTGCTGTGATGAGATCACTGGGGCGCCCCTCAATGCCAATTGTAAGTCAGTTAGAAGGTTGGTTCAGTGTTCCAACAGGGCCACGGGGCCTAAGGCTGTGGCACGTGACTCTTTTGTTGCTATCCAGGCAGTCAGTTTAGGGCCAATGTTTGCTGTCCATTTTATTCTGCCAGGAACTTTGTGACTTTCCTCTCCTGTTGGTGCTCCAAGCAGCATGAGTTGGAATGCTGCTTCGCTGGAAAATTTGAAAATTGCTCAGAGAGGTCTGTGGTCACTCTCCTTCCGGTCATCTACATCGGAGTGGCAAAGATCAGTGGACAGCGAGCCACTGATGAAGATGTAATCGATGGAGGAAATGTTCCTGAACGTAGGAGGGAGGGGGTCATGATGGATCTTGGGCCTGTTTAATGGTGTGAGCAGAAGTAAACCGTGGCTGTCCAGAAGTGTGGTAGAGTACTCCCGCTGTGTATTTGTGGATATGGTGGGATGTGATAACTTGGCCTTTGATCCCTGTTGAATTATCCCCATGCACTGTAAGTTGCTCACCATGACCCCAGTTGCAAATTGCATGGCACTGGTGGTGTGCAAACTCTGCATCAATAAGTTCCTGTATTGTGTGGAACAACCCACCAGTAATGTGCAATTAAGCGTTAGACCCCACGGAATGAGGAGTTGCTGTGCGTACGCAGATTTACAAGGCAGTATTCCTTATGGTATTCCCTTTTTTTGGGTTCAATGCACACATTTACCACCTGCTCTGAGCAGGTGTTAGAAATGTCTTGGGGGCTATTGTAAGGCAGGAGGGAGGGCAGGGCCGGACTGGCCGTAGCGGGCACCGGGCGTTTCCCCGGTGGGCCGCCAGGGTGGGGGCCGGTTTTGGGCCCCTGGGGGGCCGGTTTTGTTACAGGGCCGTTTTTGCAGCATAGCTGCAATATCCACCCCTGTAACAAAATCGGCCGAAACCGGCCCTGGCAAAGTGCTCGGCCGCACCCCCAACACCCGGGGGCCAGCCGAGCACTTTGCCAGGGCCGGCTTTGGTTCCCAGTCCGGCCCTGAGGGAGGGGACAACTAGGGTGAAGCAAGGAGTGGATATGGTTGGCAGGCCGGGGGCTGTAATGCTCAACCACCCCTCCAAACCCCTCGCCCCATCCCCGGGGTGCCTTATCTGCAGTACGATCAGGAGCTATAGAAGAGGCTCAAGCTGAATTGCAGCCTTTTCTCACAGTGATTTTACCTGCAGGATTTTCCAGCTGGTAAAATAGGGTTTGTCGTACCCACACCCAATCAATTGTGTGCAGAAACACCGGACCTCTTATAATTGTGAGGAATTCTACACATCCCAACCAGGGCCCAGCCCACTGTGCAATGGACGGATAAGGCAAAAAACAAAACAAAGCCTCCTATACTTGTAAATGGCTTTTGGCTGACCTCTGGGTGAATTGAGCAAGATCTATCGAGAATGACATTCTTAATCTGTTTTAATTTTCCAGTCCCATACTTTTTGTTAAAAAAACATAACCGTTCCAGAATGGATAATGTCAACCTTCAGATTTAATTGCCTCTGGCTGAAAAGGCAGGGAAGGAGGTCTTGCGTCCTGTGAAACCAAGGGCGAGGCAAACAGAGAAAGAAGAATGTTGGTGGATTTCGACGGACGATGACGAGGGAAAATGAAATAAATAAATAATTTTCCCTCGCCATCGTCCGTCGAAATCTCCCCACCGCTCTTACCAGCACGGCCGCGGCTGATGCCTTGCATATTCACCTTGGCTTTTAGTCGCAGCCTGGGACCCAGGGCCGGTCCTAGGACTTCTGAGGCCCCGGGCGAAAGGGAAGATGTGAGGCCCCTCTAATTGCATATTGCGTCACAAGAAGTGACATCACAGGAAGTGACATCGCAGGACTATTGATCTTATTTGGCATCACTGAAGCAAACTAATGTGGATATCAGTAACTTGGACAAAAAGATGAGGGGATGGAAAACAGGTGCGCAAATATCCATTTATTATAAAAAGCAGATAAAAGGAAATATTGCAATCAAACAATGAGGAGAGAATGAACACATAAAAATACAATTCCAGTGAAACATAAATAGAGTAACTCCAACGTTCTAGATTATTCTCGTTGAGTGGCTCCCTGGTATTGATTCATTTAGGGAAGGCCAAGTATCTGGGTGTGTTTAAAGTGAAGGTATGCTTCAGATTCAAGGGGTTTTCAAATCACCGTTTTTAATTTGGTGTTAAATCTGTAGGAAGTGGTAGAGGCAGAATGGCCGATCTGCAGGCACTTACGTCTTCAATATCAGTGATATAAGCGTAATCTGCAAGTAACCGGATCCAATGTTAGAGAGATTGCTCCTTCTCAGCAGGTAGAGTTTGACCTATATATAAGGTGAGTTCTACAGCAAAAGAAAGAAACCAATGTAAATATTTACTGCAAGAATGCACCATCAATCTAGACAACCCCATAGGTAGTATTCTAAACACTTTGATGATCCTCTGGCAGCCTCTGTGAGAACCTTGCACTACCTATAGGCCCACCTCCAGTGCTCTCAGTCATGGCCTCTTATGTGTTGATATATACACACACACACACACACGTTATATGTGTTTGGGGCTCAGATTTTCTTTAAGTAGCTCTTGGTCGGATTTGTTGAACACAGGGCTGCTCAGTACCGAGGCAACCAACACTTGGTTTCACCCTATTCCGCTTTCTTTCACCATCCTACTCTTCCTGTCTCTTTATTTCACTGTTGCAAGTTCATTTTCCTCTCTCGTTTCTCCCTTTGTCAGTGCTTTCCTATGACTTTGTTCCCCTCGTTTTCTGCCTTTCTCTCTCTTGTGGTGGTCAAAATCTCATGTTAAAAGGTAAGCCTTGGTGTCCAAAAATGAGAGCTTGTGCCAACCACTACCAACTATCTGCACATTTTAGGCACTGTGTTGATGTTGTGGTAAAAGGATGCGGATGTGTTCAGTGAGGACAAATAAAGTGAGCTACAGACATCGGTGCAACAGAGTCAAAAAGCAGAGCATTGCTGAAAGAGGCAGAAAAAGAAAGGAAAGGTGCATACAATTTGAGTTGTTACATAGTGCATTCCACTGAATTTCCTGCCATTTCGTAGCACTGTACATAACAGGTGTTTTTAATACCATGATCCACTTTTCTCAGAAAAAAGAATAATTGGGTTGGTACTGGTGAGAATGAAGCCTGCAAGTTATATCCATGGCCACTGGAATTATGCAATTGTGCGGCTACAGTGTTTTATGCATATAGATTTGCCACATTTACCACATATTCATCATCTCCTGTATAATCCGCAGATTTTAACACAAAAAGCTGTTTCTATCTCAAAGGGTTCAAAAGTGACCTAAAACGCAGCAACACGTGTTGCCGTGCAGTAGAAGCCCCTTTGCAATGCTTGGCTGCTCACCTTTTTGTTGCTTTTCTCTTTTTTGAGTGTTAAACTGGTACTAATGAGGTGCAGCCAATGCACAAACACTGTTAACAAGTGTACAAATGTCAAAATAATGAAGTAATACTATCATTAATTTGCTGCATTACGCCACATACTTTTTCTTTTCTTGTCGTACAACTTACTCAACCCTGCTGCATAATTTGGCCCTCGACTGCAGTATCATTCCAGTGGCCCTGGTTATATCAGTACACCCCAGCAGACAGCACATTAATGACTGTGCTGCCTTAACAAATAAGCTACAGGTGTAAACACTTTCACAGGCTTTGTTTGAAAGAGCGTTGTATTCAAGGAAGGAGTACATAATCAAACAGTTGATCTCTGAAAAATAGTAACACTTTCTGTAGGGCTGTTCTTTGACTACGGTCATTTAAAAGCTGCAATGCGGTGGCACTAAAGCTCTGGAAACTCAATGTCGAGGCCATCTGGTGACAATGCCTCTCAATTAAGTGCCAAATCTGCAAGAGACTGGTAAGGCAGGGCTTGCTTTCTGGTCAAATTCTGGGTTTGAGATGGGAGGTGGGTAGAGCAGCGAGGATGCCTTGACTGGCCACCATGAATGGGACTGTGGCCATCCACTGCAGGGACAAAAGCAGAACCCTGTTTATTGCCCCCACCCCACCACTTCCCCTTCTAAGGGGAGTGAAAACTCTGCTGCTCAAAAGCACCATCTCCCATGGCAAGGCCTCACCATCATACCACAAGACCAGGGCGGGAGCACTCAACACATGATGGACCTGCTGGGGCTGGCCCATTGTCATTCCATATATGACAATGGGCTGTGATAATCTGTGATGGGTTTGAAAGGGGCTGCTGAGGCCTCTCGAGTTCACAGCAGCAGAGCAAGGCCAAAATTTAATGCGAAAAAAAAACGGCCCACATGAAGCCTTAGGGCCTGGACCTCGGGCACCGGCCGAATACCTCCATTTCCAATCCGACCCTGGCACTACATAATGGCTATAAGGCCTAGGGAAGGGGGCCCCCACACCTTGACCTTGCAGCTTGATCCAGTGCTTCGAGGCACCCC
The DNA here is from genome assembly GCA_963921515.1 of Calotriton arnoldi. Lineage (NCBI taxonomy): Eukaryota > Metazoa > Chordata > Amphibia > Caudata > Salamandridae > Calotriton > Calotriton arnoldi. The sequence continues at coordinate 989,081 of CAWUFW010005672.1, forward strand.
TCCTCTGGGCCTTGAAACAGTAACGAGGCACTTCTCAAAACACTGCCTTTTAATCAATCCGCAATAACGTACATATAAATGAAAGGTTTATGCAGAGAATAGGACAGATTGCAACTCACGTGACAACTGAGTAATAATATAGATCTACCAAGCACATGACAACCTATGTTGGTAGGGCTGACCCCAAAGTAACCTCAAAAAATCTCTCCTCTTTTGGACGATCTAGATACACCATAAAGGAGAGGAACTATGTCACTAGTGAGTGTGCATGAGGGGCCACTGTGGGAATGCAAAGACGCTGCGCTCCAGGTTCATGACCAGTTCCTTTAACACTGCAACAGCAAGCCTATGAGACTTGAGCTGAAATGGACCGATTGTTGTCAAAAAATACCAGTGGCTTAATTGGATAACTCCAGCATTCATCATCTGCTCAAACTATGAACATCCGAAAACTCCTGCTTTCTCAGATCATAGGATGCTTTGGTGAGGAGTTTGTGTATTTTTCTAGGTAGTTACATTACGCAATGGTGTAATTTTCAGGTGTCAACTTGAAATATGTATACACGCCTCCTCAGGGGTAGTAAGCGCTATATAAATGCTATTTATAATCAAATACACTGCGAAATAACTGACTGGGGAGCTCATTAATATAATTTTTCAGCAGGTTATAGGTGAAATAAGCACTTTACACAAGGAGGAACCACAGCTGTTCTCGCCCAGGAGCAGCTTCACCAGGGAAGCACGGTCAACCTATGAGAATGCAACAATTTCAGTGGTAGCTGTGTGAAAACACCACAATGACACAAATTCACTTAACTGACATACACAACCATCTCCCCACTATTGTACGCTGCTGCCCTCTTTCTTGTTACAACCAGTAATAACAAAGTCAGAATGTACGCCTGCATTTTTTAATAAAATAGATTTATGTTGAGGATGAGGAGGTGTTTTGTGATTTAATCAGATTATGACTGTGTTAGGATGGTTTTGCAAAGAGCAGTGTTTTTAGTGCAGGTGTCTGTGAATAACTCAAAGAGGATGCGTCCAAGTACAGGAGGTGCCTGGCTGTCAGCCAGGCTTCCTCGGTCACTGCAGCCCAGCTGCAGAAGTCTGCTCCCTTGTCACCAAGCTGGGAAGAATCCCTCCTTAAACCCAGGGAGGCTTCAAAGACCTACTTCAAATTAAGCCCTCTACCTGTAAACCGTTTGCTGAATCTGCAGCAAAAAGCCCCAGAGTGGATGCTGTGCTTCATAAACTCATAACAAATACCAAAAAGACATATTAACATAATTCCAGTGTTGACCACAGAAACAGCTGCAGCAGGCATTGTGTAAAAGTAAAGAGAGCGCTGAGGACCAGTGCTGTCAACCATGAGACCGCAGACACAGTGCCCTCAACGCATAGGGACGCTGGGCAGGTGCCCGGGGGCCCCACGAGCATAGGGTCCCCATGCAGACCAGAATTTAACACTGATTTTCCTTTAAACATTTTTATTCCTGTGAGCGGTTGTGTAGGCAGGGCCCAGTGCACTGCTTTGTATGAGGGCCTATAATGCTGTTAAGACAGCCCTGCACAGACATGGCTGTGTGTGGAATATTTGGTCATAGATTTCAATATGCCGTGATCACTCCAGATGTTTTCAGCAGCTCTGCTCTTTGAAAATGTTCTGCCAGCTATAAATAAACTACTGCAGACCATTGCTGGCTGGGTGTGTTTTATTTGTGCCTCTTTCATTGAAAGGCCGCATGCTACATCGTGCATGTTTTGTGAAAGGACAGGCCCCGTACCAAGGAGTGATATACCCGCTTAATACAGACATGCAGATGGTATTGTCAGACTTCTCTCTCTTATTAGGTCGAGCCTGGGCAGCGCATGCGCTGCTCTGCGAGCCATGCTGTATTGGAGTATGTACCTGAAGCCCCGTCCACTCTCTGCCCATATTTGTCATTGGCTTGTGTCATTGCCCTTTGTAAATGCTGGCTTCTGATTGGTTCATAGGCTTGTTAGTGCCTCCTTAGTACCGCCTTGTCTGCATTTGTAATGTCCCATGGCGACTGGCCCTTTTACTTCGGTTGTTACACGGTATGTGTTATTTAGTCTGTAAGCACTATTTTCTTTGAATTTCTCTTACTGCAGGCACGACATGCGTCTCTGCAACATTCAGCGCGCCATACGCGCTTTCACGGGGCGCTTTTGCAAAAAAAAGCATTTGTTTGTCAACTTGACAAATAAAATGCTTTTTTTTGTAAAAGTGCACCATATCGCACTTTCACTTCAATAGCGACCGCGGACCTTTCTTTAGACGCGGCTTGTCTAAAGAAAGGGGCGTGGCCTCTATTAATGTGAAAGCGCAGTATGGGGCATTTTTGCAAACAACCAATTGCAATGCAATTGGTCTCGCATTTGAGAGTTTTGTAAATGTGAGACCTATTGCATTGCAAATGCGTGTGTTTTTTGTCTCCCGGACACCCATGAAAACGTCCGTGTCTTGTGACTTCGGCAGCGCCATTTCCCAGCCAGCAGAAGTTTCAGGCTGGCTTGCAAAGCATGCACGCTTTAATGAAACAAACCATGTTGAACTTAATCCTCGTACTGTTTCTAAAAGACCCCCCCCTCATACCATACTTTGTTGGGACACGTGGGTGTCCCTGAAAAGTATAATAATGGAACAGTTATGAACAGCGCCTACCTACAAGACTGTGCTCCAGACACCATTCCATGGCATAGGGTTGTGCCAAACGATGCAACTTCCAAGGTATGACGTCCATTCTGGGGATTAGGAAGTCTGGTACTGTTCGTTTTTTGCTGTAAAACTATTGTCTGGCACAGTTCCTATCACTCTAGCTCTCTAGCGAAGGGTCTGGAAACGTTGGTTCCCGTCCTCTTTGGACATTTTTGTAGCTTAAAAGCAGGTCAGTTAGCTATCTCGTCGGGTGGCTCGTTAGACCAATGCAGCCCTTGTAGCGGTTTGAAATGAGCTCTTAGATCCAGGTTCGAATCCCAGCAGGTCCACTCAACCTCGCGCTAAAGTAAGTAATTGGCACCAGGATCCCCTGTGGTTTGAACGTGGGCTTTACATACATACAGGGACTGCCCTGATTGATGTATGTAACCACCTGTTCGTCTTTAACAGCTGTGCCCACCTTTGGAAAAAAATAAAACGAGAATTTTGGAGTGAACCTCAGTTTATGACAAATCTTATAATCACTTTGAAAGTAATTGGAAGTGTGATGCAACCTTTCTGTTTGATATTTTTGTGGGCCCTCAATTCTTATTTTGCAACCTTATTGTGCCCCCCACTTTGGCTTCCCAGTGACTTGCTTCTTTAAAGTCATAAAAGGGCTCAGGTGTGAGGTAGGTGAGATTGGTCCTTTCGACATACTTTCCCAGACCTGAATAGTTTGTCTTTCAGTGGCCGAGTGCTTATCATAACTCAGCAAGGCGCGCTTTATTCTTGCCTGTTAAACAGCCATCAAATAATGATATGCTATTATTGACCATGTGTATGAATAATTGGTATTCTTGTTACCCTCTTTGGTAGGATGAGAGACAGACTGGTTCCTGCCCAAGATTAAAACCTTTGAACTTTGTGTTATCCTGCTGTGCAATAAATACATTAATCTATGTGTGTATACCTTTGGCCATGTATGCTGTATCTTCCTTGCAAGCATAAAAACCGCAGCTTCAGTGAACCTTGAAGTCTTTGTTGTAATGCAAATGGTTTTGCTTCTACTAGAGATGTAAATAGAATTTTCTTCTCGGTCTTTGCCCATCCCCTGCTGGGAGTGCAATTGCACCACTTAGAAAATCACAACTTGGTGCTCTAAATTTCTACATACACAATTCCCTGTCCTCATTCTAATTCCTGTAACATAAATGACCGCCGTGATTCCTGCCTCACGCTGCAACTATGGCAATTCAGTGTTGCTGCTTATTGAACGACTTTGCGCTGCAGCTTAGTTCCCACACTTTCTTGTTACATGTGAACCTTGATTATTATAAAATATAATAATTGCCTTGCTCAGCTAATTGCTAACTAATTGGACGTACTAATCTGTATCAGAAATTTTTTAAAACAACAGAGGGGACCTAACTCCATGGTGCATGTGACTTTCTCTTACACTTTGGTGGACCCACAAATATCATATAACACCCATTAAAGTCACAATTTTTGATACTAATCATAAAAGCAATTGCTTCCACATTCACAACTTGGATGGACAAGAGAGCACACTGAAACTTTTGCCTTTACAAAATAGGAAAACATAGCTTCTCACAGCACACCCCCAGTCAGCATTTGGGTGTCTGTGGGTTTTCTGTTACTGCATTCAGACCTGCCACAGTAACCAATCAGAGGTCAAAGGGCATTAAAAACAAGCATTTGCAGTGCAATAGGTCTCGCATTTACGAGAGTTTAAGCTATTCGTATTGTAAAGGACAATGCCATTTAATTATGTTTTTAAAAAGCAAAACATAAATAAAAAGCATTGTCATTTACAATACTAATAGCTTAAACTCTCGCAAATGCGAGACCTATTGTACTGCAAATGCTTGTTTTACATGGAGCACCAAAATTCAACATTAAAAGTTCTTTTGTTTAACGAAAATTGAAAAAAGCATTCTTTATATGACATTGGCAGTGGAAGGAACTCGAGGCCTCTCGAGTTCACAGCAGCAGAGCAAGCCTGAACTTAAAGGAGAAAAAAAAAAGGCCCACATGAAGTCTCAGGGACTGGGCCTCGGGCACCAGCTGAATACCTCCCTTCCCAAACCGACCCTGGCACTACATAATGGCTACAAGGCCCAGGGAAGGGGGCCCCCACACCTGGACCTTGCAGCTTGATCCAGTGCTTCGAGGCCCAGGGAGGGGGGCCCCCTCCCCTGGGCCTTGTAACAGTAATGAGGCACTTCCCAAGACACTGCCCTACCAAAGCAGTTCTACATAGGATTCGAAGGTTAACAAAAGGCAGTTGATCTGGCTGCTCCCTCCTCCCCTCACCCACCTCCTCTTACCTGTGTCTGGCCGGTCCTGGAAACAAAGGGGCCTTCTGTTGCCTGGATACAAAATGCACAAACAGCGCTGAGAATGGCCGGTACTTAACAGAGGCGCTGCCCTGCCCCTGACACTCTGAGCCAACATAATTGCTGGCCCAGCTGCTGTGCCGTCCCCCATTCTCTTTGCACCTTCCCCTGTTGTATTCCTCTTAGGGTGTCTATATATAGATTTTCCTGTATCATGTCCTTATATAGGCACAATTCGCCCTGCCCTTATATAGGCATAAAATCCCAGTCCTTATTTAGGCATTAAACTGTGCACTCCAAATACAGGCATGGTCTCCGACATCCGTCCACCCTAACGTCACAACGAGTTCTTGAAGAACAGACCCTTAGGCTTCGGGAGTTTCCCTAGCACAGGACTATTGATTTCTTCAAGGACTCATCTATTATGCATGAACCGTTATACCTTAGGGGTTCATTCATGACGTCTTCCGCTGTCCGATTCACGTCAATGCTAACATTCTGAGGTACCTCTCAGGTATAAATATACCTTCCCTAGCCCTTGTAAATCAGAGGAGACCTCGACTTCAGAGGAGCCCGTTTCCCGGCCTGACGCACTGAGAAAGACGCTGTCATCCCTGCACGCAGAGAGTCCAGCTTCCAGTGATCTGACTTCCCTTGCGGGGTGTTGGAGTTCGAGTCTGGCAAGAGATTCCCACCTCTCTCATTCTTAAGGTATGGAGCTGACTAGAACCTAGAGGGACTCTTGGCATACTAGGCGTAACATACTCTTAGTATACCATAGTAAGGAATATTCCACCTACTTCATACCTCTCCCTACACCTAGGTTAGGTTAGGTACATTGGGGTAGAACTAGCTTAGAAACGCATCGTATGAGTACTCGCATTTTTAGTATGTGTTATTTATGTAAATGAATCTCTACTAAAGATCATGCTAGCGCAGTATTATCTATTTCTACTGCTTAGGCTGTACATTATTTATCTTGCATACTGTCTTGTGATCGTAACAGCACATATTACTTACACGAGAAATAAGACTGTTCAATAAATCTTTTATTGAAACGCCCATCTATTCTTTCTGTGTAACTTTGAGGAAAACTAAGCATGCACGATTGAGCTGAGTGAAATGGTTATCTATTGTTTCCACGACTCTGGGACACGTTCTGATTCTAAAGGGAAACAAAGTGGTCATGTTTTGCAGCTGCCAGAAACTACTCCCTTCTTGTTTGCCAAGGAGTTTCTAGTGGCCTCTGAGCTAGCTGGCACAAGTAATTAAGTTTAATATACTCGATAGGGACATACCGACCCCAGTCCTATGTCAAGCCTATAGGATATATTATTCCAATGCGTAGAGCCTATTAGGGAAATAGGAGCTACACTACATGGCGCCCAACGGTTTGGTAAGGCGGTAATTTAACGTTAGATACTGAGTAACTCAGCTGTGCTTTTTCTCTCAGAGACCCCTACCCATATACTCCAAAAGACGTCTGGAGTGGGCAGGGTTTAAGTATCCACCACGGCTACATAGGGAAACACCCTATATATTAGCTGTTTAGTTTGCTCAACGTTGAAGGATACAGTGTTCCAAAATATTGTGCACCTTATCTTTGTTTCCTTGAAACTTGTTCTACATTTTTCAAAATGCCTGACTCAGACACTGAGACCGGAAACGGTGAAGTTGCGGGTCACCCAGCCTTAACAGCTTTTAATATTACAGGTTTAATTGAAACCGAGGAGGGTGTTATAAACATCCCTCCGAATTAAGAAGAGCCATGACTCTAAAACTCATAAAACACGGCCTACCACCAAGAGGCTGTCTTGTGGATTGTTGCCTGCCTTGTTATGTTGGCCTAGGCCTGGCTGCCATGCTGCTTTTCTTTGCGCACGTTACACTGAGCCGGGTCTCCTCGCCCTTGCTCGTGCCAAGTTCTTTTGCACTGTCTGCATTTTCTGTTGTTCACCTTTTTGGGCTCGGTCTGCACAAACATGTACAAGGTCACATAACAATGTATTTTGGTTCTTCCTGATATGGCCAGTCTCGCGCACCCAGACATAACATTAGGTGCAATTGCCATGAAGAATTTGGTGTGCTTTTAATACTGTGGTTTACTGGCGCTTAAGAACACTTGGAGAAATCCCTTTCAGTGAGAAGAGCTATGATGTCCTGCTGATGTAATTCTGCATCTAGAGACTGAGGTATGGGGGTTCGCTAGTCAAAGCCCAGAGGTCTTCTATTATTATAATAAACTATCTTACTGCAAGGGGAGGGTGGTAATGTTATTTATACGTTTATCCACTGAGCTCTGAGATGCTTTCCCGTTTGTATTCTATGGAATTGTAACCATGCTGCTTATATTAGTCATATGCATTATGCTATTAGTACTGACACGTGTACTGTACATTAGAGCACGTAAGTTGGAATAAACATTTTAACCTATCCAGTGTCTCTTCCTACGCACCTTGTGGACAAGTACGAGTGAGTGACGAAAGAGTGTTCTTGCTTCTGCGAGTCCTGAGATAAAGATACCGTGTTCTGGGTTGTCCAATCATTGGTACTTGGGTGCTAATGGGATGCTAAGCTAGTTGGGTTGGGGTTTTTGGGTGCTACGGTATATGGTGGCAAACCACTGTATTCCGGGGTCCCATTTTCCTGTGCATAGCTCTGTGTATGTGCAGAAACCTTATGACATGGCGCGACCACCGTGGGGCTGCTTAACTGCGAGACGCTTGAGTAGTACTTGTGCTTGTCCACAAAACCCTCACGTACGCTTCCGGAGGCGTAAGTGACGGTGATACCTCCTATATTGAACGCTTTATAGGTTCTTTCAAGCTTGAAGTTATTAAAAAAGGTTACATAATTAACCCATTTTGTGCTCCCTGTTAGGTTGTCGAATATAATTGTTTGGTCATGGCTGGTGTGGCGATAGCTGCACATAGTCGTGGAGCACTCCGAGACCACTTAGCTGTGTATGGAGTGCCCGATACTGGGGTCGAGTTGGTCTTTGTGGTTCAAGCCGATGCGGCTTATCACTTTGAAGTGTTTTACACTTGGATCACTTTTGAGGCGGTGGATGCAGGTGATAAACTGTTTCATGAATATAAACCCACCGCTATTCCTGCTGCCTATCGACCCTATACTAAACTTGAAGTACCTCTCACGGCTTGGCAGCACCGTGTTTGGTTTAATGGCGCCCTACCACAACCAACTACCGCAGTTCGTTTAGGCCCCTTATCTATTGAGGGGGCCACTTGGCCTATATTGGCCGGGTATACCCCGCATCCAAATTATCTGGCATTACCGCTTGCGGAACTGCGCACTATGCATACCGAATTGGTACGAGTGCATCGAGCCCTAGTGACATACGTTACAGGTAGCCTACATGGAGCTGCTCCTGTAGTCGCAGGCCAACCAGCTATAGCCGCTGGAGTGACCATAAGTCCTGTCATGGTAAATTCTGTGATGGGCAAACGTCCACAAAATAAGGACGACTATCCTTACTGGCTTGCAGAAAAGTTCGATCAGATAGAAGCAGTGTTTCCCCATACATCCCCAGTAGATAAACACCGCATCCTCACGATAAGTTTGCCAAAAGACATAATCCCCGATTTGACATCATGTGAAAACTGGGGTAAGGTATTCGCAGCAGTTTATTCAAAATGTTTTGGAACTCCTTCCATGACGGTTCTACCCTCTGTAATTAAAAAAGTACAGGATGAACATGGCCCTGAAGCGGCTGTGGAATTAGGGATGAGACTAGTGGGAGTGTTTGATGTAGTAGCTGAGCTGATCCTTGGAAATGTCAAGGGCGATGCTATGAACTTTCAAGTAGCGAATGCTTTGGCTTTGGTCCCAGAGTTGGACAGGCCCCGCGATTACCGAAAATTATTGCCCGGGCTTATAAAACAATTGGAAGAAATAGCCTGGGCAACAAGCCTTTTGTAAAAATGCAAACTCAATCGCAAACACAAGTTACACAAACAAAAAGTGCATCTGAGAAAGATGATAAACCGGTCTTCACTAAAAAGAGTTGGAGACAGAAAAAACAGGGTAAGCAACAAAAGAAGCCGGGGTCGAGAGGCGCTTCCCCAGTTTCGGTTTCTTCTGAACGTACTTATGATTTACGTGATAGGTCAAGGATTAAATCACCAGAAAGGTTTCAGAGCTCTGATACGCGTTCTCCTCGTTCTTCACAGGCCCAGACGTCGTCACAGGCTGGTGGAGGAGGACGGCAAGATAGAGGAAGGGGCCGAGAGGCTCCCCAGGAGCGAGACCAACCTCGACAACAAGTCAGAGGGAAAGCAGAAGACTTTCATCTTCCTCGACCGCAATTTCAGAAGAAAAAGTTGCCGCTGTCACAGCGAAATATGCCTCAGACCGTGAGAACGAGACTCCAGAATTGGACGTGGGCAGTGACCCTCCTAGACAGCGCCGCGGAAGTTACCATAGTGCGGGAGGCGCTACGTCCTCATATGGAGGCGACAGCAACTGAAACATTCGTTACTGTAGAGACAGCTGACACGAGAGTGGCACCCCTGACAGACTTTACAACATAGTCATACAAATTGAAGGTGACATACCGCGTGAAATAAAAGGGATTTTTGGGAAAATCTAACCTCTTCATATGACATTTTGTTAGCAGAGGTGAATTGGCCACCCCCATTCGTTTTGGCTGCACATAAAGGAGAGGAGGTAATCCTTCCAAGCTTTTCACGGCATGTCCCAAAAGACAAAGCTGAAGCACTTGCAGCTGAGTGGGCTGTGTACCTGGCACCAGCGTTATACCGCAACCATGTGGGATGGGATGAAGAATCACCTCCTCATGCAATACCTTTGCGGTCACTACCGCAGCCACAACCCCAATATCCCATCAAACGGCAGGCAAAAGGCCCCGTCTCCGAAATTCTGACACAGTTGGAATATCAGGGAGTAATTGAACCATGCGTATCACCTATGAACAATCCCCTTTTCGTGGTTTCTAAACCCGATGGATCGTACCGCTTAGTTTTGGATTACCGGCATTTAAATACTCATTGTCGGAACTTTGCGGTGCAAAATACACACAGTTCTGCGCTTGTAGACAGTCTTGTTCGTAAAAAATACAAAACGACACTTGACCTTTCAAACGGTTTCTACACGCACAACCTAGCCCCGGAGAGTGGTCAATGGACCGCATTCACTTCCGGTGGTAAATTATTCCAGTTCCGGCGTTTACCCATGGGCTACAAAAATAGTCCGGGTATATTCGCCGCCCGTGCTGTTTCTTTGTTAAATGACATTGATCAAGAGGCATGTTCGTACGTAGATGACATCTATCTGACGGACGACGAATTATTTCAGCATTTGTCCCGTGTGGACCGCATTATTCTTGAATTCGCGGAGCAGGGTTACAAATTTAACTTTGCTAAGTCACACATTGCTGAATTTACCGTTCTGTTCTTGGGCTATGAGCTCAATAACGAAGGTAAGGGCTTAGCCCCCATTTCTTGGAAAAATGTGCACATTTGTGCCCCCAAATACTCTGAAGAAACTTCAGTCTTTGCTGGGGTTCTTGAATTTCGGGCGTACTTACATTCCCGAATATGCCCAGCGTATCAAGCCTTTGTATGCTTTGATACAACCTACTTATTCAAGGTCTTGCTGGCTGCCTGAGCATACCTCAATTCTGCAGTCTTTGCAGACAGACCTATTGGAGTCTAAATATCTTTTGACTCGTGATAACCACACAAACCTGGTGATTAGAATAATTCCGGGGCGGTGGGATTCACATACTTAACCTTTAATGAAGGTGATACAGTACCCATCGCATACAAGTCACATCTGTACACTTCCGCTGAATTGCGCTTTACATCTGTCGAAAAAGTTCTAACTGCAGTGCAAATGGCGATTCTAAAAGAACGCGCACTGGCACAGGGAAAGCGGATTCTAGTGGTAACACCCTGTCCTACCCTAGAGGCAGTAACAAAGGCAAGTGTACCGAACTCAAAAGCAATGCATCCCCGTTGGATACAATGGGCTACATCCTTGACGTCTTCGGACGTCACTTTTGTTTTTGATTCTTCTCTGCAGACTCAGGAGTTTTTGCAGTATGAATTCGTTCATCCTCCTCCTTTGTTTTTACTACCGCTTGAGGATTACAAATGTGTGATCTACACCGATGGTTCGGCGCAACCGGCCACTGGGTCCAAGCACGCTTATTCAGCTGCATGTGCTATTGTTGCGGGTTCCTTTGTAAATGGAACGTTCAAATCCTCTGTAGTGCACACTCGCACACTTGGAGATAGTACCGCACAATTGGCCAAGCTGCATGCATTGCTACTTGCACTTGAGTTCGCTTCTCAGGATGAGACAACTCTTATTGTATGTGATTCCTTCTACTGTGTACAGTCTTACAATGACAATCTGTTTTTCTGGTCGAAAAACGACTACAAGGACGCAAAAGGGAGCACAATTAAGCATAAAATGCTTTGGGTTCGAGTGGCAGAATTGCAACAACGTCTGCCCCTCACACAGGTGGTTCACACCTTAGGCCATCAGCGGGTGGGCGCACACGCTATTGGTAACGATCTGGCAGATGAGGCTGCCCGTTCGGCAGTAGTCACGTGTTCAGTAGCAGCAGTTACCAGGTCCATGTCTAAAATAGACCCTGTTATATTAGCAGCTATTGCTGCAACCAAGGAAGGTAATAATTACCCTACAGGTTTCCCTTCCAAGTATTCTTACACATTAAGTCCCGATCATGTTCCTTATGTAACTATACCTGACGTTGGAGATCGGCTGATCCCCAACGCGGACCGCAGGAGTGCCTTGATATCAGCTGCACACGAAGGCATGGCTTCTGCTCATGCAGGTGTGTCAGCTACGGTTTCCATCTTGCAGCAGCGTTATTGGTGGCGTGGGTTATATAAAGACACCCGTGCTTTTGTGCTTTCTTGCGACGTTTGTCAACAGATTAAGCCTTCCACGGTAACACGTCCACCACAAACACCGCTCTGCATTGCTAACAGACCCTTTGGGTGTGTTTACTTGGATCACTGCGGTCCATTCTCATCAGACACTGCCTATAAATACATCTTAGTGGCAGTGGACTCGTGCACACGGTTTCTCTGGGTCTGGCCACAACGGAGTGCTGACGCCCGAAATGTAATCAGGGATTTGCGTGTCTTTGTGGGAATTTTCGCATGCGGCACCTTCCATTCGGACCAAGGTCCAGCGTTTGCCTCTAGGGCTTACAAGGATGCAATGGCTTCGCTTGGGGTGCGGGTGAAATTTTCGTCTCCGTATAGGCCTGAGGGCAACTCTATCGTTGAACGAATGAACCGTGACTTAAAGCAATCCTTAACAGCTAGGGTTATAGGTACTGGCAGGAACTGGCTGGCCCATTTGTATACCGTTCAGCGTGCACTTAATAATCTCCTAGAAGACCTCTGGGTGGGCGGACCCCATACGAAATGCTCTTTGGCATAAGAATGTTTGTGCCTGACCTTGAGGGTCCAGACATCGCGGCGCAATCCGCCAAGTTTGATGTAGATAACCATTCTGCTATGTTACAGGACTTACAAGAAGCCCGAGACAAACTTGCAACTACACATTTGCCTTCAGCCACAGATCCTGCGTTGCAGATTCCGGTAGCCGGCTGGCTTCCGAAAGTTGGAGAACTGGTTCGAGAGAAGGTTGAAAACAAAAAGAATTTGGCCCCTCTTTTCGTGCACCGGTTCCAGTTCTTGGCCTGAAGGGAACACGTACAGTCATTTTACCACCGCTTCCTGGTCGCAAAGAGAACAGATACATCTCAGTTGAAAATGTCAAGCTACAGCGCCTGGCCGATCCTGAATAGTGTCACACCAGCGGTCTCTTGTCCTGCCATTTATCGGACATATGTTCATAGTCCATCTGCGCGAACGATCGCTGATGCTGTAATTGAGATGGTTGATTTGCCTGAAACTATAATTGATCCCCAACTCTCCACCAACATCGACGAGGACGAGTATACTTATCCTGCATCTGAATCGGTGGCACATCAACCAATATCGCCACTAAGCCCGACTCGTTATTCCTTTGATTCGGATTCCACATCTTCAAAAGTTCCATCCAAGTACAGTATTTTTATATCCTGGTTTAGAGACAATTTTTTGATTCCACCCTGGACATACATCTGGTTGGTACTTTTCTTGATTTTTTGTTCATGTCCATTGGCTTTGTCACAGTGTTTTTTCTACTAATTAATGGTCACTATTTACCTGAACGCTCTGCTGTAGACTATGTTTCTGGAACTTTGGCTCCTCATTCCTCGTCTCACATCATGAAGCGTGACCACACATTTGTGAACATTTCAGCTTTCCCAGTTGCTGATGGCATCTTATGGGATGCAGTGAACTATCAAATCCATGGTCCGACGGAAATTATTAATGTACCTAATGTCCTTCGTGTTTCAATGGGTGATGTAGTACAAAATAATATTCATTCTGATGATTGGGATGTGCATGCCGTTGAAGCATTGTTTGCCGATTTAAAATATTATGCATCTTTTAATGCTGAAGATTTATATATGAATTCTGCTAATTATGCCGATTTGTATTGTTACCAACATTGGGGTAATCATTTTCTCCATAAGCCCAGTGCCCTGCGTAGTTCTGTTAACTATACCCAATGGGAACATTGTCCAAACCCCTTGCCAGGTAGCTCTCAAACTCTTCGAAATAAGTTTAATTATTTTACTGATTTTAATCGGTCGAACCCTGCATCCTATTATTTTAGACTTAATAACACATCAACTCAGAAAATTATGTTAACACACACCAAATTGCTTTATTCAGGTTCCTTTCTAAGTGCCCTAGCTGTGGGTGGTTATGAGTACTGGGATAATACAGTGGATTTAAAATCTATTTGGGGCTCCAAGCCATGGCAGGTACAGGGAACCGAGGCGTTACACCGTGCTTGCCTCATCCCTACACAAATTATGTTCCTCAATGTCTCCATCTATCAGACTACATGTTGGGGCTTAGCAACCACTAAACAATTGAATACTCCATCAATACCATCCCTGTCGAGTTTTCCCAATGAAAGCTCACGATTCAATATGTCCCTCGTGTCCCTGCAGGCTCTGTTACAAAATAATTCGTTTAATGTTTCTGAGCTAGTTCAGTCACCCTGGTTGGTATGGCCTACATCATCAAATGCATGTCAAATGCGTTTTCACGACTCAGGAGCTAGTTACACACAGGATAGGCCTGATCCGAGATTTACTGATTCCCGTACTGTCACTACATATTCTGTTGGTAAATTATGCAAACAATGGCTGCAACATTCGTCCCTTGATTCTGTTAAACAACATTTGTCCCTCCTTACAGGCAATATTGATCTGTCCGATTTTGTTTTGGGACCTCGTGGTCCCCGACCTAAGAGATTCATTTATGAAACGTATAATGAACTCTGGAAGCTATCACAAATTGAAGCTGCTTCCCGTCTTCGGGAAATAGATCAAGCAAATATGGAAAAGGTGCTTGCTGTTGTTGACAATAGTATTAATACCCTGTCTTCTCGCATTTACACTTTAGAGAATATTGTGTCCTCTGTTGTCGATATTGTACAAGATGATGTTTCTGTGTTATATCATGGTCAGAATCAATTGCGCTCAGTTATGCAGTTTGCATGGACTTTACAAACGCTTAAGTTAGGTAAAGTGCCTTGGCATTTTTTGAACACCTCTGCCTTATTTCTACCTTTTAACTTAACTGACAAACAGCAATTTATGTCCATGAAAGATGCAACTTACACTCTATTACATATCGAAAAGATGGATCCTTTGCCGTTCTCTGTTGCAGAACTCGATTCTGCTGTATGGCTAGTCCACGGGGTTATCGCTTTACCTTTTTCCTTGTTTAAATTTGACTCGTGCATGAAACATTATCCTGTGGGCCGTTACCGGCCCTTGGGCAGTGCTTTCCTGCATGAACTCTGGTCCTTGCCTTTCATGTATAAATGCCTTCGGGACGGCAAGGAAGTCTTTCTCACGGGGGAGTACTGCGACTCGACTATGGGTCATTCGCTTATTTGTAAACACATTAAATTGCATGGCTCATGTAGCGTTTCCGCTCCTAATCTTGCTTGTGTGCTGAAAGGTATTCCTGCTCCTGTTATTTCTCCTACTTTCACTCTCCTTTCCAATGGTAGTTATTTACTTTTAAATAACGAAAACTGTTGTGGCCTGCAGGCTGGCATTCCTTACATTGTAACAGTTTCGCACAGGGTTGTCTGCTGCAAAAATGTGCTTTTTCCTCCCCCTCATGGCAAGGTTGATATCTCTATTTGGCCTTCCATCCCTACCATGGAGGCAGATTTCAATAGACTGAGCAGAATAAAGGCACTATTATTGAACGAGGAAGTTATGCTCACGTCCGCCCGGGAGACATTCATTCTCCAGGTGGCGAGTACCCACAGTGAAATACAGGCCCTTTTAAACACTAATCTCCCCCAACATTTTGGGGAGTTAATACATCGTATTTTTAACGCATCTAACACTGAAGGCCTAGTACACTTTTTTAAGGTCGTGGGGTCGGGCTTGGTGTCCTCCTTCCAAACTATTTTTGGTGTCATCCCAGCATTCATACATTCTATTTTTTCCAGCGTCTTTGGCGGTTTCCCATTGATCCTCGCTTTAGCGGCTGGTGTCTTGCTCTTAATTTGCTTTCTGCGCAATGGCTGCTCCCCGATGGGACCTGCTCGATCCAGAACGCCTCCAGCTGCTCCGTGAGCGCATTTTGGCTGGTTTTGGTGTCTTGCCATTGGCGACACTGAGTGTGTCATATACTCTTTCATTTCGCTTTGCGTATTTCACTTGCGTGCAACCTGTGATGACTTGTATCCGCTGTCCTTTCACCTGGACTCTGGATTATTGCCTCTCCAATTCGTCATTGTCTGTTCCGGATTTTGTTCAGTTGATGGGTCCCTTAGAGGCCCATGAACAGGACTGTTCCGCTGCTGGCTGTATGGCGCGTGCGGCTGCACTGGGGATTTTGGCGCAATGGGATATCTGGGCGGCTGCCCAGGATCTCCTACAACGAAGCTGTTTCAATTATCACGCAAGCTGTCCCGCATTGCTTCTGGATGCTCCCCTTGCTGAGGAGCATTCCTGCTCTTTGATCTCATGGATTGGATGGCATCTATGTTTTTTGACGATTCCAATGATGAACTCTTGGAGGGTATGGCTTTTTTCTGCACTTACACTTTCATGGATTGACCTGCCCTTCGCCGTTTGGGCGCTCCCTGTGCTCCAACGGCTGTGTTGTCCTCTGATGGGCCTCTGTCCTGGCCGCCGGACTGACCAGGGGAGGGTGTCTTGTGGATTGTTGCCTGCCTTGTTATGTTGGCCTAGGCCTGGCTGCCATGCTGCTTTTCTTTGCGCACGTTACACTGAGCCGGGTCTCCTCGCCCTTTGCTCGTGCCAAGTTCTTTTGCACTGTCTGCATTTTCTGTTGTTCACCTTTTTGGGCTCGGTCTGCACAAACATGTACAAGGTCACATAACAATGTATTTTGGTTCTTCCTGATATGGCCAGTCTCGCGCACCCAGACATAACATTAGGTGCAATTGCCATGAAGAATTTGGTGTGCTTTTAATACTGTGGTTTACTGGCGCTTAAGAACACTTGGAGAAATCCCTTTCAGTGAGAAGAGCTATGATGTCCTGCTGATGTAATTCTGCATCTAGAGACTGAGGTATGGGGGTTCGCTAGTCAAAGCCCAGAGGTCTTCTATTATTATAATAAACTATCTTACTGCAAGGGGAGGGTGGTAATGTTATTTATACGTTTATCCACTGAGCTCTGAGATGCTTTCCCGTTTGTATTCTATGGAATTGTAACCATGCTGCTTATATTAGTCATATGCATTATGCTATTAGTACTGACACGTGTACTGTACATTAGAGCACGTAAGTTGGAATAAACATTTTAACCTATCCAGTGTCTCTTCCTACGCACCTTGTGGACAAGTACGAGTGAGTGACGAAAGAGTGTTCTTGCTTCTGCGAGTCCTGAGATAAAGATACCGTGTTCTGGGTTGTCCAATCATTGGTACTTGGGTGCTAATGGGATGCTAAGCTAGTTGGGTTGGGGTTTTTGGGTGCTACGGTATATGGTGGCAAACCACTGTATTCCGGGGTCCCATTTTCCTGTGCATAGCTCTGTGTATGTGCAGAAACCTTATGACAAGGCGGTAGAGCAGTTTTCGTGATAGAGGCACACGAATCCTTTCAGACAGAGGTATTCTATTCATGGATAGTATTCCCTGAAGCAAATCCAGTAACACACCTGTTTCACTTCTACAAAGAAGATGATCCACCAGAGGAATATATTCCTTTCGAGGATATTGAAATTCCACTAACATACCAGGAGCATCAGCTCTGGTTTAAAGGCGCCCTAAAACATCACAAAAACATTACCAGGCTCGGTCCACTAGGTAGACCAGGAGCAACATGGCAGATTCTAGCCGGCTACACACCTCATCCTGACATTGAAGAGAAGTCAGATGAGGAACTACTTACTCAACTTACAGAGTTAATAAAAATTTACAGACAATTGGTCAAATATGTCATGCGGACTTTCACAGTCCAACCACCATTAACAATTTCAAATCAAACCCCTCACCAGGGGAATACATTAAAAATTACACCACAGACTCTATACGCAGTCATGGGTAAAATGCCCACAAAACGTGAGCAAATTCCATTTTGGATAGCTCAAAAAATTACTCAAATCGAAGCAGTATTTCCAAATACTAGCCCGTATGAGAAACACAGAATACTAACAATCAGTTTACCAATGGGGATCACACCACAACTGGAAGACTGCACCACTTGGGGCTCAGTCTTTGCTGCCATCTATACTAAAACACATGGTATTCCATCAATTGCGGTAATACCAGATGTCCTGAAACAAATTCAAAACGAATACGGGGCAGAACCTGCTCTGAATTTAGGTATGAAATTACTGAAAAATTTCGACCAGGTCTCAACAATAATATTATCTAATATTAAAGGGGAGGCAGCAGCAGTGGCGATCCGCCAACGATTAAGGGAATTCGATGTTACAGAACATCAAACTGAGCTACCCAGAATAATTGAACAATCATATGCAGAATTAGGCAGAGATAGTTTGGGTGGAAGACCAGTGAAACCAAAACTATCTGAAAGTCCTGAGAAGGACTCTATTAAACAAACTCCTACATCTTCTAAAAAGAAGTGGGAAACTACGAAACAAAACTCAAACGAGAAACGTTCTCAATCCCGAGGTAGGTCTCCTCAAAAGGAGCCCTCTGAAAGGAGGTATAACCTCAGGAATAGGGATAATTTGAGAAAACCTGACCGGTATCAAGATACTGATACACGTTCCTCTCGTCCCTTTCAGATCTCGTCACGGACTTCGGAAAGAAGAGGACGGTCAGAAAATAGAGAAGAACGCGTGAAATCTAAGGAAGATAAACACGCTCCAAAAAATAAAACAAAACCTCAATTCTCCAAAAAGAAAGTAGCAGGTCTGAAGATCAGACATGCCGAGAATACTGAGAACACAACTCAAGAACGGAGAATGGGCCCAGACAATGCTGGACAGTGCAGCAGAAGTCACAATAGTTTGCCAGAACCTGAAGGAACTTCTGGAGGTAGTGGACTTGAATGAGTACATTACAGTTGAGACTGTAGACACAAGTGTTAGTACTCCACAAAGGTTATATGAAATAACACTCCTAATGGAGGGAGACATACCTACACAGGTGAAAGCACTCTTTTGGGAAAAACTTTCAAGGGGCTATGACATACTTCTAGCAGAAAAAGACTGGCCACCACAATTTGTCAGGGAGTGCCCACATGGCGAGGACATTATTATGCCTGCCTTCTCTAACCATATTCCAATTCATCTAAAATATACTTATTCCAGGAAAAGGGCAGTAGCCCAGGCCCCAGCATTATATAAAAATCATGTAGGATGGGATGAGGACTCACCTCACCATAAAATACATCTGAAACATGAACCAACTGCACAAAGGCAGTATCCAATAAAGCAAGAAGCTAAAAAACAGGTCAGGGAGATCTTAGATCAACTTGAATACCAAGGGGTGATTGAGACATGCACCTCTTCAATGAACAATCCTTTGTTTCCTGTCTCCAAACCAGACAACACCTATCGTCTAGTTTTGGATTACAGACACTTAAACACTTGCTGTAAAACATTTGCAGTGCAAAATGCACATAGCACAGCATTAATGAATAACATTGTGCGTAAAAAATATAAAACCACATTGGACATCTCAAATGGTTTCTTTTGTCAAAACATAGCACCTGAAAGCAGGTACTTAACAGCATTCTCCATAATGGGGACCCAGCGTCAATTTTGTCGACTCCCACAAGGGTTCAAGAACAGCCCGGGGTTATTCTCAGCGAGAGTAACAGAGTTACTACAAATTTATGACAATGAGGCATTTTCCTATGTCGATGACATCTATCTGACAGACGATGACCTGGACAAACACTTGAACAGGGTAAGCACCATTATACTGGGCTTCGCCTCTGAGGGCTACAAGTTCAACTTTAAAAAGTCCCGAATTGCCCATCTCAATGTCCTATTTCTAGGATATGAGCTTTCAAGTGAAGGCAAGAGCTTGGCAGCTAACTTTTAGAAAAGTGTGCGCTGCTCCAACCTCCAAAAACGCTAAAAACTTACAATCCATCCTGGGTTTCCTAAATTTTGGAAGAACATACATTCTAAATTACGCAGAAAGGGTTAAACCTCTCTACGCATTAATCAAACCTGATTTTTCAATCAAGAATTGGACACAAGAACACACAGAAATCTTGCGTTCACTACAGGCTAACATGTTAGCAACAAATCACTTACAAACACGCGTAAGTCAACGCAACCTGGTGATCCGAATAATTTCGGGTCAATGCGGATTGAAATAGAAGCATATGGTTTCGGTACCATGGGATTGATTGGGGATTACTGAGCGGGCGTTTTTATAATAGGGGTGCCCACGTAGGTTTTAATGATGTTAAAACAAACAGCCGCAATTACAAATGAGTCCGGGCACGTAAGCCTAAGTAATTTAGATGTTTCGTCTCCCCCGGTGTCGATGGATAACTCGAGGGGATTATATTTAGACTGTCTGTGAGAATAGGTGGAATTCAATCGGTGTCTGTAAGAATTCAGATATAGTAATTATCGTGCAGTGTGAACAGGTTTGGGTAGACAAGCCCAAATAATTTGCACATTTCCGGTTTTTTCCCCCCTTTTGAGACAAATAAACAGAATAGTACAGAAATGTAGTCTCAGATGAGGTGCGAGACTGTATTAGAAACATGCAGACGTGTTAGTTTGAATCACTTGGAGGCACAGTTTTCCCCGTTTGTTTAGCAGTTGCAATATAGTCGAGTTAAATTTTAGAAGTGTTTAAAATATAGTTTTTGACCTGAGAGCACTCAGGCCTTAATACAAATACAAATCGAGTTGTTTTTGCTCCCTAGAGCTGAATTGGATGATGCTCTAATACGTATAGAAGTGGGAGGAATCGTATGAAGGCACAAGATTCCCTCTAGGTAAAATATCCTGGCACTGAAATTAAAAACAGAAATTAGGAGTCTGCACCCTTTTGAAGAAGGTGGGTAATCCTGCTTTATTATATCTGATGTAAAGTGAAGCAAGGTTGTGTCGATAGAACAAGGACTTATTAGTAATTTCTTTATATTTTAACATTTATAGAAATTGAAACATTAAGGATAGACCAATGGAGTGCCAAAGGGAGTAGTGGTGACATTCGAGAACCACAAACATCATCCTTTTTCATAAGTGTGCAAAAAGTAAGTTAGACATACTGATTGGATAGATCACATAGAAATAAAAGGAAATACTTGACTATTATTCATTGAGGGAAATATATTGAGTTTTTATGTCTGTTTTTATATTTAGAAATTCATTTATTTTATCGGTGACAACACCTTGGAGCACGATATTTGTGGCTAGAGAGGGTTTGACGATCACCCACCGAAATGTAAGTGGATATACCTATGGGATACATATTACGAAACTGTACATAAGTCTATCACTACACATATTAGTTGTCAGTGTAATATATACGACAAAATATGTGTTGTGTTTATAAGAGACTGGATGAATGCATGCAGAATGGATTTGTTAGGATGTATGGTGATTAGTAGTGTGATTATAAGAGGGCGCTCTGTTTTTGGAGAGCCAAGTGGAAAGGACACTGGTACAACATGGTGGACTACTAGTATGGCACTAAATAGAGTGTATATGGTCATGTATCCTGGGATTCTATTACATTAGTGTAGATGAAATGTATTTCCTTTTTGATACTGTCTACAGCTTTATGACATAAGATACTAGACAATCACTCTATATAAACTGTGGTCTGTTTTTGCTATAGGTTTGTGAATTTTTTTCACTTTTTTTTTTTTTTTTATCATAATAATTGTGTTTTGCGATATGGATTTATGTATTTTTAAAGTAGCTATGTAATGATGATGTTAGATTTATTATTCATGTTTTATTTATAATGTGTATTTATATTTATAGATTTACAAGAAACGAGAGGTTTTAATTTCTGTCTTGATAAAGAAGGTGGAATAAGATAAAGCCTTGAAACGCGTCGACGCATTTTTGTTGTTGCCATATACCCAGCTGTACGGACAAGCACCCTAGATATTGATGGTTTCAAGATATCAGGGCGTGTGCACATGATTATAATTCTGGGGTGTGGCCACTAAAGACAAAGATAACTGTCTGGGTTATCTCTCGTGTTTTTTCTTTTTGGGTGTAAAGATTTTAACTGTGATTTATGTGATTAATTGTTTTTAAATTTGGAATTAATTGTGTGTGATTATTGTTTAATACAAATGTTTTTAATTACGTTTTTTCTGTTTCTTAATACTAACTGCAATAAATGAACTTAGTAAATGGTAAACACTATTGACCTTGTATGAATATCTGTGCCAATTTACTGTGGCCATTAGGTTGGCGGTGTCCTTTATGAATAATTGTGGTGTGGATGCAGCTGGATTGGTTAAGTGTGATTAGGTGTGCACAAATCTTTAAACTAATCCCAGAGGACGTCTTCTTTGTTATTTACAGTTTTACCCTAGTCCTTTGGGCGATTAAGGGTTCCTCTCTTTTTCTGAAACAATGCGGATTCACCTACTTAACATTTAATGAGGGTGAAAAAATACCAATCGCATACAAATCTCATTTGTACACACAAGCGGAAATGCGCTTCACTTCAACAGAAAAAATTCTGACAGCAGTTCAAACCGCTGTAGCAAAAGAGAGAGCCCTAGCCCAAGGGAAACGCATTATTGTCGTAATCCCAGTACCAGCTTTAGAAGCGGTCACAAAAACAAGCATTCCAAATGCTAAAGCATTACATCCAAGATGGATACAGTGGGTTAATTCTCTTGCTGCACCAGATGTTGAATATGTTTTTGATCCTGATTTAAAAACACAAGCATTTCTGCAATATGAACAAGAATGTCCTATGCCCACTGAAATTCTGCCTCTCGATCAGTACGAATTCATAATTTACACTGACGGATCCGCACAGCCCGCAACAGGGGGTAAGCAAGCTTACAGTGCAGCGTGTGCAATCGTTAAAGGTCGCATGCGAGATGGTATCTTCAAGCCTATGGTCACAAAAACTCAATCTCTAGGAGATTGTACAGCTCAGCGAGCTAAACTACAAGCATTCAAACTGGCACTTGAAAGTACAGATCGAGAATTCCCCACACTAATAGTGTGCGATTCCTTTTACTGTGTTCAGTCGTATAATGAATATATACAAAACTTGCTTGAAAATGGATTCAAAGATGCGAAAGGTGGCACAATAAAGCATAAAACGCTTTGGGAACAAATAGTTCAGTTAAAAAACGGACTACCAAAGGCTCACGTGATTCACACACTAAGTCATCAACGTGATGGCGTTCACGTTGCAGGTAATTCATTGGCTGACGAAGCCGCAAAGGGGGCTGTTCAGACGGCTTCCGTAGCTGCGATCACTCGTTCAAAAACAAAAATAGACAGTGAGATAATGTTGGCTGTCAATGCTACAAGCAAAGGCAGTGGTGCAGCATTACCAAAAAAGTTTCCACTCAAGTACTCTTATGTAATTGATGCGAACAACGTTCCTTTTGCTCGAATCCCTGGAGTGGGGGATAGGGTAATTCCAAACATGGAACGTAGAACAGCTTTGATTTATGAAGCACATTTGGGGGAGGGTCGGTCACATCAAGGGATATCTCAAACACTCTTGAAGTTAAAAGAGATGTACTGGTGGCCTGGAATGAATACACAGATTCACATCTTCATCAATGACTGCATAGACTGTAAGGTACAGCGTGATGCAGAACGCCACCAGACACAATGCTACGAATGTAGCTGCCCAGTACAGACACCACTGTTAGACAGCATTAGACTATCTACGCGCATGCGTCCTTCTGGACAAATGCAATCCCACAAATACTAAGTTTAGGTTCCTATGGATATGGCCTCAGCGCTCGGCTGACGCTCGAACTGTTATAAAAGATTTGCGAGTCTTTATCGGCACATACGCAATAGGCACGCTACATTCTGACCAGGGCCCTGTGTTTAGCTCTCGGGCTTACAAAGAAGCCATGGCCAGTCTGGGCGTTGCATTGCGGTACTCCTCTCCATTCCATCCTGAGGGAAATTCGGTTGTGGAAAGGAAAAACCGGGACATAAAGCAGTCTATAACAGGTAGGGTATTAGGTTCGGGTGATGGGTGGGTCAAACATCTTTATGGGGTCCAACGCTCATTAAATAATTTGCCAAGAAGTTCTCTAGGGGGGGTCACTCCATATGAGGTCCTATTTGGGACAAGAATGTGGGTACCAGACCTCGATCACGTAGGCACAGTGGTGGAAAATAAACTGTTTGATATCAAAGATCGTTTGGCTGTTTTACAGGAACTCAATGAACTAAGATTGAAATAAAGCAACGTATTCCTGCAGCCAACCACCACTGGGGAAAAACCGGCGGTCCCAGCAAGGCCTGTCTGGATTCCAAAAGTTGGGGATCTAGTCAGAGAAAAGATTGCGGACAAGAAGGAATTTGGACCTTCTTACAGACAACCAGTACCTGTCCTAGCAGTTCAAGGAACAAGAACAGTACTTCTGCCGCCCCTTGCTGGAAAAAAGGAGAAAAGATTTGTGTCCATCGACCTCATCAAACCACAGTATGTGGCCAATACTAAATAGTAGGCCTCGTGGACTCCGACCTAGTAGCAGACACACGCCTCTCGCTTCTATCCAAGAGGTTCAGACTGAAAGACTGATAACCATCGAGACTTCAGCAGTAACAGATGAAGGACTAAGCAACGATGCAATGGAACTCATCCCTCTTGAAAATCAAGTAACAGTTCGTCCAAATACACCTGTCTACACCAATGTGACAAGTGATCAACTGGTTCCAGCGATTTCTACAAATCCTGATGCAATTTCAACAATTGACAGAACTGCTTCTGGCTATTTCATTAACTTTGATACGTTCTCAGAAGATCCGAGTGAACCTGAAACGACGCCAGCATCATTAACATTCAAGCAGCAAGTACAAGACTTTCTTCACTTTCTGAAAATAACTTATCTGGTTTCACCATGGATTGAACTCTGGATTATTTCTGGAATATTTGTTTTCCTGCTTTGGCTAGCTTTGGTTATGACTAGGAGCGTGCTTATAAATGGCAGATTCATCCATGTGAACACTGAAAGAAAAGATGTGAACTTACTTTTGAAACCTCATAAATCTTCCCATCGTGAAGCAAGAGACTTGTCAACAGTGAACATCACAGCCGTTCCTATACAGGATAGTATAGTGTGGGACAAAACTGATTTCGATATATTCGGTCCTACGGAACAATTAAACATTCCACATTTGTTTAAAATTTCACTAAGTGATCTAATTTCGTCCAGTACCTATTCTGATGATTGGGACTTTGAGACTGTTAATGACATAATGTTTGACCTAGAAAAATCTGCTGCATTTTCTAAAAATGAATATTTAGAGGGTTCTTCAGACATTGCTATAACCACTATGGTCATCATTATTTGCATAAATCTGCAAACCCTAGAAATGTGTTTATGTTTAACCAATGGGAGCATTGTCCTACACCACCAAAAGGTAGTTCAAAAACATTTGTTAATAAGTTTCCATATTTTTCAGGTTACAATACATCGGATCCAGAAACGTTTTACTATAAAAATGTAAACAAAACAGGACTGAAAATTATGTTAACAAATACAAAACAGATTTATTCTGCAGCATTTATTGCCCAACTGTCTAGACAGGGTTTCGTCTTTTGGAAAGACACAATAGACACAAAAACTGTCTGGGGTACTAAAGATTGGCAAGTGCAGGGGATAGAAGCTTTATTTAGAGCCTGTATCATCCCTGAACAAATAATGTTTTTGAATGAAACTATCCAACAAACATCTTGTCTTGGACTAGCCAAGATCAAAGAGATGAAAACACCTTCTGTACCAACACCTGCAAGTGATAACAATACACAGGCAGCGGTTACAGTTGACAAAATACTACAACTCAACAGATCTAATCTTGATTGGAGAAAATGGTTGATCTGGCCCACAGACACGAACAACTGTCAGGAAAGATTCCTGAATAAAACTCAGGGCTTTACTATTCATAGGCCAGACCCAAGATACGTCCAAAGACAGCATCCGGGGTAGTAACAACATACAGTGTAGGTAAATTATGCCTCGATTGGCTGCAGAAATCTACACTACAGGATGTGAAACAACACTTATCCTTACTTAAAGAAGACACAGACCTTAGGAATTCTTGCTTGGACCAAGAAAACCGCGTCAAAAACGTTTCATATATGCCGGCATTTATGCTGCCTATAATGAAGCATGGAAAGTGTCACAGATGGAGGCCGCAGAACGAATACGTGAACTTGATCGTATTAATTTAGAGTAAACTCTCTCTGTGGTCGACAATGGGTTAACAACTTTGTCCTCCAGAATATATTCACTGGACGGCATTGTATCCTCTGCTATCGACATACTGGAACAAGATTTGGCGATGTTACAACAAGCCCAATCTCAATTACGTTCTATTGTGTTATTAAGCTGGACGCTGCAATCTTTGCGTGCGGGCTATGTGCCTTGGCGATTTATCAACACGTCAATTCTGTTTGCAGAATACAATCTAACTGATAAACAGATCGAACTGGCACAAAGAGGAGCAAAGTATACAGTGCTGGGCATTGAAAAACTGGAAAAGTTACCATTCACAGTGGCAGAAAAACCAGCTACAGAATGGCTTATTCATGGCAAAATCACACTACCTGTGACTACTTTTCAGTTTCAGTATTGCCTCAAACAAATGCAAGCAGGCAAATATGAAAGGTTGGGTAAGGAATACATTAAGACATCTTGGAATTAACCATACACATATAGATGTTGGAGTGGGGATCGTGAAGTGTTTCTGAGCGGTACACACTGTAAAAATGCACTGAGCGGTTCACTAATATGTCAGGACATTTCTTTACACGGGGCTTGTAATGGTTCTGTGGCAAATTTGTCTTGCCACCAGCAGGGAACACCAGCTGCTGTGATTAATCCAACGTTTGGACAACTTTCTAATGGGAGTTACCTCATGTTGAATGATCAGAGTTGCTGCGGCATGTTGCCAGGCATCCCATATCTAGTAACGGTCAACTCCAGGGTCACTTGCTGTATGCAAGTATTGTTTGCCCCAATAGACACAGTCAGGGAGTCGCCTTTGTGGCCTTCGCTGTATGTCTCTTTTATAAGATTTGATACTTTAAGCAGAATGAAAGCCATGCTTTCAATCAATCAATCAATCATGTCACTTATAAAGCGCACTACATACCCGCAAGGGTCTCAAGGCGCTGGGGGAAGAGGGGGGTGGTGCTGCTACTGATCGAAGAGCCAGGTCTTGAGGAGTCTTCTGAAGGCCAGTAGGTCTTGGGTCTGTCGGAGGTTGGTGGGGAGGGTGTTCCAGGTCTTGGCGGCGAGGTGGGAGAAGGATCTGCCGCCGGCGGTTGTTTTCCGGATGCGGGGGACTGTGGCGAGGGCGAGGCTGGTCGAGCGGAGCTGGCGGGTGGGGGTGTAGAAGCTGAGTCGTCTGTTGAGGTAGGCTGGTCCGGAGTTGTGGAGTGCTTTGTGTGCGTGGGTGAGGAGCTTGAAGGTTATCCTCTTGTTGACAGGGAGCCAGTGCAGGTCTCTCAGGTGGGGTGTGATGTGGCTGCGTCGGGGGATGTCGAGGATAAGACGTGCAGAGGCGTTCTGGATGCGTTGCAGTCGTCTCAGGAGCTTAGCCGTCGTTCCTGCGTAGAGGGCGTTTCCGTAGTCCAGCCTGCTGGTGACGAGGGCCTGGGTGACTGTTTTTCTTGTTTCGGTGGGGATCCACTTGAAGATCCTGCGGAGCATTCGGAGGATGTTGAAGCAGGATGAGGAAACGGCGTTGACCTGCTTAGTCATGGAGAGGGTGGGGTCGAGGATGACCCCTAGGTTGCGTACGTGGTCGGTGGATGGCGGGCTGTTCCCAGTGATGTTGGCCACCAGGAGTCGTCCCAGGCTGAAGGGTTGGCTCCAAGGATGAGGACCTCCGTCTTGTCCGAGTTCAGCTTCAGGCGGCTGGTCCTCATCCATTCGGCGACGGCCTTCATTCCTTCGTGGAGGTGGGCTTTGGCGGTGTGAGGGTCTTTGGTGAGGAGAGGATCAGCTGGGTGTCGTCGGCGTAGGAGATGATGTTGAGGTTGTGCTGTCGGGCGACGTGGGCGAGGGGTGCCATGTAGATGTTGAACAGCGTTGGGCTGAGGGGGAGCCTTAGGGTACGCCGCAGATGATCTTGGTGGCCTTGGATCGGAAGGGGGCGAGGCGGACGCTTTGTGTTCTGCCGGAAAGGAAGGATGTGGTCCAGTCCAGGGCCTTCTCTTGGATCCCGGCGTCGTGAAGGCGTGTTCGTAGTGTGTGGTGGCAGACCGTGTCGAAGGCGGCTGATAGGTCCAGGAGGATGAGGGCTGCTGTTTCTCCGTTGTCTAGCAGGGTCCTGATGTCATCGGTGGCGGCGATGAGGGCGGTTTCGGTGCTGTGGTTGCTGCGGAAGCCGGACTGGGAAGGGTCCAGGATGTTGTTCTCCTCGAGGTAGCGGGTCAGTTGTTTGTTGACGATTTTCTCGGTGACCTTCGCGGGGAACGGGAGCAGAGAGATGGGTCGGAAGTTCTTGAGGTCCTTGGGGTCTGCCTTGGGTTTCTTGAGTAAGGCGGTGATCTCGGCGTGCTTCCAGCTTTCCGGGAAGGTTGCTGTCTCGAAGGAGATGTTGATTATTTTCCGGAGATGGGGCGCGATGGCTGTACTGGCTTTGTTGAAGATGTGGTGAGGGCACGGGTCTAGCGGTGAACCGGAGTGGATGGTGTTCATGATCTCGCTGGTGTCCTCGTCGTTGATGTTGGTCCAGGAGAGCAGGCGGTTGGTGGTTGTGGGGGCAGTGGTCTCGGTGGTTGCCGGGCGGTCGTGGTGTTGAAGCTGTCGTGGATGTCGGCGATTTTGCGGTGGAAGAAGGTGGCCAGTGAGTCGCACAGGTCTCGCGACGGCTGGATGTCGTTGGTGTTGGAGCTGGGGTTGGAGAGTTCCTTCACGATGTTGAAGAGCTCTTTGCTGTTGTGTGCGTTGTTGTCTAGGCGGTCTTTGAGTGAGGCCCTTTTGGCGGATCTGATGAGGTGATGGTGACTGCGGGTGGCGCTCTTGTGGGCGGCGTAGCTGTCCGCTGTCCGTTCGTGGAGCCAGATCTTCTCCAGTTTTCGGCATGTTCGTTTGGAGGCCTGGAGGTCTTCGGTGAACCAGGTGGCTTTCTTGCTGGTGTGGCTGTTGGGCGGATTCTTGAGCGGGGCGAGGGTGTTGGCGCAGTCGTCGATCCACTGTCTGAGGTTGCGGGCGGCGGTGTCGGGGTCGGAGGGTTCGGCGGGTGGGCTCAGGGCGAGGGTTGTGGTTAGCTGGTCTTCCGTGACTCTGCTCCAGCAGCGGCGAGGCATTTGTTCGGTGCGGTGGTGCGTGGTGGGCTTCCTGTAGGTGAAGTGGATGCAGTGGTGGCCAGTCCAGTGGGGTTCGGAGGTGTGGTTGAAGGAGACGTGTGGGCTTGCGGAAAAGATGGAGTCTAGCGTGTGGCCGGCGGCGTGGGTGGGTGTAGTCACGAGCTGTCTGAGTCCGAGGGTGGCGAGGTTGTCGATCAGGGTGGTGGAGTTGGTGTCCTTGTTGTTCTCGAGGTGGAAGTTCAGGTCCCCGAGGAGGATGTAGTCCGTGGAGGCGATGGCGTGTGTGCTGACGAAGTCAGCGATGGAATCGCTGAACTGTGGTCGGGGTCCGGGGGTCTGTAGATGAGGGTTCCTCTGAGGGTGGTGTTGGGATCGGTGTGGATCTGGAAGTGCATGTGTTCGGCGTTGCTGAGGGTGTCGTCGGTGTTGGTTGAGACTCTGAGGGTGCTCCTGTGGACGATGGCGATGCCTCCTCCGACTCCGTTGGTGCGGTCCCTGCGGGTGATCTTGTATCCGTCCGGGATGGCAATGGCGATGTCGGGGGCTGAAGCGGGATTCAGCCAGGTCTCCGTCAGGAATGCGACGTCTGGGGAGGTTGAGTCGAGAAGGTCCCAGAGTTCGATGGCGTGTTTGCGGGCGGAACGGGTGTTGAGGAGGATGCATCTGAGGTAGTTGGGTTCTTTCCTGGGCGGTGGTTTGGCGGGGCGGGTGCTGGCGAAGCTGCAGTTCCGGCAGGTGAAGGGCCCTTGGGTGCGCTTCGGGGTGGCCTGGTAGCAGGCGTGATCTTTTCCGGGGTTCAGTGCGTGGAGGGTGCTGGTGTCGTATCGGCGTCTGTTGATGTGGCGGGCGCGGGGATGCCCGGACCAGGGGTCTGGCGCTGGGCGCGGTCACGGCGCGGACGGGCGCAGACGGAGCTTGCCTTAGACGCGCCTTCGGCGCGCCAGCGGCGCGCGCCGCTGCGCGCGGCCGCCATAAATGGGGAGGTGGGAGGGAGGAGCAGGGAATGGGGCCGCGAATGGGCAGTGAGGGGCGGGGCCGCAGGGCGCAGCGGCGGGAAACAGGCACAGAAGGGAAAACGAGCACAATCAGGGCATCAAGGGGGCACAGAAAGGAGAAAAAAACGAGCACAATCAGGGGCAGCAAGGGGGCACAGAAAGGAAAAACGAGCACAATCAGGGGCAGCAAGGGGGCACAGAAAGGAAAAACGAGCACAATCAGGGGCAGCAAGGGGGGGCACAGAAAGGAAAAACGAGCACAATCAGGGGCAGCAAGGGGGCACAGAAAGGAAAAACGAGCACAATGAGGGGCAGCAAGGGGGCACAGAAAGGAAAAACGAGCACAATCAGGGGCAGCAAGGGGGGGCACAGAAAGGAAAACGAGCACAATCAGGGGCAGCAAGGGGGCACAGAAAGGAAAAACGAGCACAATCAGGGGCAGCAAGGGGGGCACAGAAAGGAAAACGAGCACAATCAGGGGCAGCAAGGGGGGCACAGAAAGGAAAAACGAGCACAATCAGGGGCAGCAGCAGGGCACACAGACGGAGCTGTGTGGTGGGGGAGCGACCTACCAGTCAAGGTCAGGGGTCGCTCTCTTCACCACGCAGCGGCCGCCATAAATGGGGAGGTGGGAGGGAGGAGCAGGGAATGGGGCAGCGAATGGGCAGTGAGGGGGCGGGGCCGCAGGCGCAGCGGCGGGAAACAGGCACAGAAGGGAAAACGAGCACAATCAGGGCATCAAGGGGGCACAGAAAGGAGAAAAAAACGAGCACAATCAGGGGCAGCAAGGGGGCACAGAAAGGAAAAACGAGCACAATCAGGGGCAGCAAGGGGGCACAGAAAGGAAAAACGAGCACAATCAGGGGCAGCAAGGGGGGGCACAGAAAGGAAAAACGAGCACAATCAGGGGCAGCAAGGGGGCACAGAAAGGAAAAACAAGCACAATCAGGGGCAGCAAGGGGGGGCACAGAAAGGAAAAACGAGCACAATCAGGGGCAGCAGCAGGGCACACAGACGGAGCTGTGTGCTGGGGGAGCGACCTACCAGTCAAGGTGACCTCGGCCAAAGAAACCTATGATCTACAAGTCGCAAGGACTTCGGCTGAGATACAGACTTTAATACGTACAAACTGCCCTATACATTTCGTGGAAATGATAGGACGTATCTTTAACATGTCTGATACAAGCGGAATTTATACATGTATTTAAGAGCATCTGTTCCGGTCTGTTAGCACCTTTCCAGGCAATACTTGGAATAATCCCAAACTTTGCACATTCGGTGTTTGGTGGCATACCATTAATTCTAGCACTTGTAGCCGGAATTCTATTTCTCTTCCTGCTATTACGCTATGGCCAGCCTATTCGCAGACATCACTCCGAGCGAAGTGGCGAAAGCTCTCCTTGAACGAAAGTGCAGTGAGCGAATAGTACAGCTTTTGGGCATGAATCGTCTACGGGAACTTAATACCACGTGGTTCCTGTCGTTCAGACCAATCTGGCAAGATTGCATCTTACCTGTTCTACGATGCCTGCTATGCGGTGAAGAATGCGTGTTGGACACCTGTCTAACATTTCCATCAGCTACGCCAACGGATATCGATACTCTGCTGGACCCGATAACGGCCCATGCTCTGTGTTGTCCCCAGAGGCTACCAATCCTGATGACGGCATTCATTGAGATCTCACAGACGCTTCCGGCTGCTGCTGAGGTACGAGATGGATCTACAGGCACACAGGTAACAACGGACGCGAACATTGCTGCGGCATCCTATGCTGAAAGCGATGCTTCACATCTCTGTGCAATTAATCTACTACACGAGGTGTTCCGAATGTCACCAACTACAGTGGACGATATTTTGTCTACAGAAATAGATGATCTCATGTTTACACCAGACCCGTACACTGACTCTGATTCAGCCCACAGTGTTCCAGAGATGCAATAACAATTTGGCCTTCATATTTCAAAAACTTGGAACTCTTCCCATATAGAACTTTTTTCCATTTTTTCAAATTAAATGGCAAATCAATCTGCTTGAAGTAGAACTATTCTTATAGTACGGACTTCGCGGTACTTCCTCATACACTTTGTCATCTTGTTTGTCTAAAAGTTCATTAATTTCCATGACATGAAAAGACTTTGATTTTGAACAAACTTATCGATCATTTTTCTGTCACATGTAAATATTACTGCTTATTTCATTCAAATGGCATTTTTATTTTCAAATATATGCCTGAAATGAAAAGCAATGCTTAAAATGTACAGTACCTTTTGCATTTTAATGGGTTTTTTAAATACTTTTAAATGCTTTTAAGACATATCTTTAGCAATATGCGGTACTCCATTTTATGTTTAGCATTTTAAATGTTTAGCATTTATATTATTATCGTACACACGAAAGTGGAGTGGGTGTTGTATTCCTCTTAGGGTGTCCATATATAGATTTTCCTGTATCATGTCCTTATATAGGCACAATTCACCCTGCCCTTATATAGGCATAAAATCCCAGTCCTTATTTAGGCATTAAACCGTGCACTCCAAATACAGGCATGGTCTCCGACATCCGTCCACCCTAACGTCACAACGAGTTCTTGAAGAACAGACCCTTAGGCTTCGGGAGTTTCCCTAGCACAGGACTATTGATTTCTTCAAGGACTCATCTATTATGCATGAACCGTTATACCTTAGGGGTTCATTCATGAC
Source organism: Calotriton arnoldi (assembly GCA_963921515.1). Lineage (NCBI taxonomy): Eukaryota > Metazoa > Chordata > Amphibia > Caudata > Salamandridae > Calotriton > Calotriton arnoldi. The sequence continues at coordinate 1,021,884 of CAWUFW010005672.1, forward strand.
GTCTTCCGCTGTCCGATTCACGTCAATGCTAACATTCTGAGGTACCTCTCAGGTATAAATATACCTTCCCTAGCCCTTGTAAATCAGAAGAGACCTCGACTTCAGAGGAGCCCGTTTCCCGGCCTGACGCACTGAGAAGACGCTGTCATCCCTGCAAGCAGAGAGTCCAGCTTCCAGTGATCTGACTTCCCTTGCGGGGTGTTGGAGTTCGAGTCTGGCAAGAGATTCCCACCTCTCTCATTCTTAAGGTATGGAGCTGACTAGAACCTAGAGGGACTCTTGGCATACTAGGCATACTAGGCGTAACATACTCTTAGTATACCATAGTAAGGAATACTCCACCTACTTCATACCTCTCCCTACACCTAGGTTAGGTTAGGTACATTGGGGTAGAACTAGCTTAGAAACGCATCGTATGAGTACTCGCATTTTTAGTATGTGTTATTTATGTAAATGAATATCTACTAAAGATCATGCTAGCGCAGTATTATTTATTTCTACTGCTTACGCTGTACATTATTTATCTTGCATACTGTCTTGTGATCGTAACAGCACATATTACTTACACGAGAAACAAGACTGTTCAATAAATCTTTTATTGAAACGCCCGTCTATTCTTTCTGTGTAACTTTGAGGAAAACTAAGCATGCACGATTGAGCTGAGTGAAACGGTTATCTATTGTTTCCACGACTCTGGGACACGTTCTGATTCTAAAGGGAAACAAAGTGGTCATGTTTTGCGGCTGCCAGAAACTACTCCCTTCTTGTTTGCCAAGGAGTTTCTAGTGGCCTCTGAGCTAGCTGGCACAAGTAATTAAGTTTAATATACTCGATAGGGACATACCGACCCCAGTCCTATGTCAAGCCTATAGGGTATATTATTCCAATGCGCAGAGCCTATTAGGGAAATAGGAGCTACACTACACCCCCCCCCACCCCTACACCCCCAGGAATGTCACCACGCCCTGACCAGGAAGGTCAAGGCGTAATGTGATTGGGTGGGGCAGGGGGCCCTGTAGTGGGCTAACTGTGAAAGTGTGACCTTTCACAGTGACGCGGGGCCCCCTGTTTTTTGGCTGAGCGCGAGGCCCTGGGCAGCTGCCCACACTGCCCATGCCTAGCGCCGGCCCTGCTGGGACCTTGTAGCACTATAAAGAGACATCTTACTATTCCTCAGTGTACCATCCAGGATTCAGTTTTGTGACCGGCTGGTTACACAGACCTCTGCAGTGATCGCTTTAACCAACTGAGCTTTCATAACGGAAGAATGCATTTCCCATCATTAGGATGAATTTAAGAGGGGCGGAGACTGAGGCCCTATTAACCCAATGGGCATTGCGTGCCCGAACTCCGCAAAGCACGGCCTTCCCAGCTACACTACTAAAGTGATTTAAGAGTGTGTTTTATTGGCAAAAGTATTGTGTGTGGACAAATAATGTGATTCACAGCTCACCTAATATGGCTATTCAAAAAGTGATGCTTGCTTTTCTCACTAAGAGTACAATAATTCAACGGAGTTAGTTACATTTTTCAACATAAAGAATGCATCACTGAACATTAGAATGAATTCCTCTTGAATGCACCATGGTAAAGAGCGGCCCGAGTCATAGTTTTGGGCCAGTTGTACAAAATTCCAGCGAAAGCGAGGCGGCTGGAAGACAATGCGTCTTTCAAGGTTGTAAATGTCAACATTGTTGACCTTAACATGAAGACATGAAGATAAGCAATTGCCTAACACCACATTCCGTTATTGTTAGTGTGCGATTTATGTGCTAATGATTGTTTTTAAAATTAAACTTTCAGCGCTTTTAAGAAACAAAGCTGTTGGTAACACACAGTTCTCTTCCAGGGGATACTCATCAATAGTCATAAGCACTGAATAGTCCCGCCCACGTGCGGGGACCCCGGAGCAATAGCCAATAATATGCATATACCTACATATATATCCATATACACATATAAGTAAATATATATATATATATAGGTGATATGCATAAAACAAACATATATGCAGCCTGACCATATATACTAGGCTCAGAAAACTGCCTCAATTGCAATGCAAAACCTTTTAAATTTGAACAATAAATAAACATACCCCATGATATAATCATGATTAAAAACAAGTAAACCACTTTAGTTTGCTTTGAAACAACAGAACCTTTATTTTCAAAGGTAAAAGGGGTAAGACCATAGAGGCAGGTCAGCCTAGAGAGGCTGCATATAGAACAGTTAGGAAAAACTGGCGCCGTGCCTTTAAGACCTCTTGGAACCCTCAGGCTCCCATCATGCACTACAGGTGACAGTTAGGTCAGTTCTTTTTTCCGGCTCCTTCTTTGAGGACCCTGGAGTTTGAGTTCCCCAGTTAGTGTTTTTTTTATCACTAATTCTGGTTTTGGGTGGAATATTTTTGTTTCACTCGACGTCTTTACTGACTAGCTGTTAGATTCAGCTGTTTTTTTCCTAATTTTTCACTTTTTTCCCTCTCAAAATGCCGGCCTTATTTATTAAGTGCCCGGCCTGTGGAAAGAAGATGTCCAAATCGGACCCACACTCGGTCTGTATTGCTTGTCTCCCTTCATCACACAAGCCAGACCAGTGTTACCATTGCAGCAAGTTTTCCAGAAGCACCCTTAAGGAAAGGGAGAAGATTAAGCTGCACTCTATGCTGGAGAGAGGAAGTAAGGCGGCAAGTGCTAAAGGAGAACTGTCTGCAAGAAAGCCCTCCTCTCACTCAAGAGAACGCAAAGAAAAAGGTGACAAAAGAAGACTTCGGTCGCCGTCGAGGGACAGATCAACGTCCAAGGTACCGTTGTGCTCTGAGTCAGCGTCGAAGTCGACGTCGAAACGTCCTTCGCCGTCGACGGCTCCAAGTCATCAGGTAACGCGTAGGCGGTCCACATCTGGCTCGCCTACAGCGAGAGGCGGTGAGATATCGACGTTGGCACATCAACGTCGAAGCCCGCCGGCGAGAGCACCTCTAACAACGTCGAAGACACCACCGACGTCGAAGGTGCTGCAAGCTTCGTCGTCAAGCAGAGCGGCTTTGGTGTCGACGCCGGCAAGGCAGCCGTCGCGGTCGAGACATTCGACATCGAAACAGGCGTCACCCAGGGGTTCGACGTCGAGAACGCCGCGTTCGGCGTCGAGAACGCCGCGTTCGGCGTCGAGAAGGCCGACCTCGAGAATGTCGCCGTCGACGGCGAGAAGGTCGACGTCGAGAGCGAGATCGCCGTCTAGGACTTCGGCGTCGAGGAGGTCGAGAGCGAGATCGCCGTCTAGGACTTCGGCGTCGAGGAGGCCGACGTCGAAGAGGTCGGAGTCAGCGCCGGAGAACATCCAAATGGCCTCCAGGAGTGCCTCTTCCTCCCCGGGGCTTCAGATCGTACAGATCTCGCCAGAACGTTCTCCAGCTCCGCCTGCACACCCTGTAACGAACATCTCTCCTAGATGGCTGGGAGATATAAGGGAGTGGAAGATACAGAAGGTTACCAGGGTGGTCCATTCACGTAGCAGATCCAGGTCTCCCTTGATTCAGTCGGTGCACTCCTCAGAGCGGCATGATCGACGAGCCCGGTCACGCAGATCTCCATCGGTGAGAAGGCATACACCCCGCTCTCCCAGAAGTAGAGCTTCTAGACCTAGTCATCGCTCTCACAGGAGTAAGAGCCATAGGTCGTCTTCATGGTCTTCATCATCTAGACCATCTAAAGCGGACTACTCACCCACTCTTTCCTCAACACCTCCGAGTAGGGTATCCCCGATTGACGATCTCAACACCTTCAATGAGGTTTTGTGTAGGGGAGCGGCTAAACTTCAAATTGAGATGCCTGTTCATGTTCCAACAACATCAGTCATCTTTGAAACGCTGCATCAGAGGGCGTCATCCAGACCTCTACTTCCCTTGGTGCCTGGTCTACTGGAGCCTGCGTTGCAAAAGTTCTTGACTCCAGCTTCAGTGGGTGCTGCTCCCTCAAGAATCCTAAAGAAATATAAAGCTCCTGACACAGATCCTCTGTTTCTGAGATCCGATCCGCCTCCGGATTCAGTCATTGTTTCGGCCGCGCGGAAGAACCAGACAGGGGCAGCGTCGTCGACGGTACCCCCTGACAAAGACAGTAAGGCCATGGATTCAATAGGCAAGAGGATGTGCAACACCTCCGCATCCTACATGAAGGTAGCCAGCGCTTCGGCCTTGCTGGGTCGTTATGACCGCTCTCTTTGGGACTCCCTGTCACGTTTCACGGACAAACTCCCTAAGGAGGACAAGCAGGACTTCCTGGAGGTCCTTCAGGAAGGGGGGTCTGGTGTCCAACCAGATCATCAGCGCGGCAGCGGATGCCTCAGACCTAGCATCACATGGGGACTCTCATGGAATCTGTGCCCGTCGCTCTTCCTGGCTAAGGTTGACGGGGTTGAAGCCGGAGGCCCAGCATCGGATTCTGAACCTGCCGTTCAATGGATCCTCGCTCTTCGGATCTCATGCCGATGATGAGATGTCGCGCATGAAGACAGAACTGGACACGGTCAAGGCAGTGGGGCTCGAAAAGAGGAAAGACTTTAGGCGGCGCTACCGCCCCTATGATCGGCGCAACTACCAGCAGAGGGTTCAAACCCCTCAATGGTCAACTCAGCAGCACCAAGGGAGATCCCAGTCCAATCAGCGACGTCCAGGCAGAGGACGAGGAGGCTCCTCCAGGCAGTCTGCACCAGCTGCCAAGCAGCAGCAACAGCAGAAACAGTGAGTGCTTGCTTCCCTGACCCCGTTACCCGCTCCGGTGGGGGAAGCATTCGTATGTTTCTAGAAGAGTGGACCAAAATTACACTGGACAAGTGGGTTCTAAACATCGTAAGGAACGGATACTCCATCCGGTTCAAGTCTCCTCCACCTTCTATTCCTCCCCGGAAGACCGCCTCCCATCGTGTAAGTCTTCTACAAGAAGAGGTGTCTGCCCTACTTTTAAAGGAGGCCATCGAAAAGGTTCCATGGCAGCAACGTCATCAAGGACTTTACTCTCGTTATTTCCTAGTCCCAAAGAAAGGTCTCAGCAAAGAGTTCAGGCCCATTCTAGACCTCAGGCGACTGAACAAATTTATTCTGAAGGAAAGGTTCCGAATGCTGGCGTTACATCAGATAATTCCACACTTGCACCCACAAGACTGGATGTGTTCCATAGATCTTCAGGATGCCTATTTCCACATTCCCATCTCTCTGAAGCATTGTAAGGTTTCGCATTCAGGCCGACCATTACCAATTCACAGTCCTGCCGTTCGGTCTCAAGTCAGCCCCTCGCACTTTCTCAAAGTGCATGGCAGTAGTAGCGGCGTTCTTGAGGAGGAAACAAATATTCGTCTACCCCTATCTAGACGAGTGGCTTCTCAAAAGTGCTTCTCCAGCACTTCTGCAACTATACCTCGCTTACTGCGTTCGACATCTGCATCGATTGGGTCTGCATGTCAATTTCAAAAAATCCATCCTCAACCCAACGCAGAGAATTCATTACTTGGGGGCAACTCTGGACACGGTAAATGCAAGAGCGTATCCTTCGGAGGAGAGACTGTCATCCATCCTCCTCAAGTGTCAGACCATTTTGCGGAACCCTTACCCAACGGCCAGACAAGTCTCGTCTCTTCTGGGTTCTATGGCATCCTGCATCTTTCTAGTCCCGAATGCCAGGCTACACATGAGACCTCTTCAACAGGCTCTGGAAGATCAGTGGTCCCAGATCTCCAATCGCTGGGAGGACACGATAACGATACCTCTGTCTGTCAAACTCTCCATCGGCTGGTGGATGCGGAGGTCTCATCTTCTCGTGGGCAGCCCTTTTCACGAGGAACCTCCAAAGCTGACTCTTGTAACAGATGCGTCCCTTCAAGGATGGGGCGCCCACATGGGGTCCCTGCAGGTACAAGGCCTGTGGTCGGAAAGAGAACAGCTCTATCACATAAACATGCTGGAGCTCAGGGCGGTTCATCTGGCCCTCAAGACGTTCTTTCCGTCCATCAGCTCCAATACCCTCCTTGTTCAGACGGACAACACCACAACAATGTTTTACCTGAACAAGCAGGGGGCATCAGGTCCAGGCCTCTGTCACTGGAAGCACAGACGATCTGGAGGTGGCTTCTGGCTCGGGGCATGAAGATCTCAGCAGTCCACCTTCCAGGCGTTCTAAATGTTCAGGCAGATGGCCTAAGCAGGCATTTCGCAGAAGCGCACGACTGGGTGCTAAAGCAAGAAGTAGCACAGGACATTTTTCAAGCCTGGGGGAACCAGACATAGACCTGTTCGCAGATGCAGACAACGCAAAATGCCACATCTTCGCCTCCAGGTTCCCACAACAAGGCTCCAAGGGGAATGCTCTATGGTTAGACTGGTCAGAGACATTACTCTACGCCTTTCCACCAGTTCCCCTCATTCCTCTAGTGATCAGGAAGCTGTACAGATCCAAAACGAGGATGATCTTGGTTGCGCCAGACTGGCCTCGCCAGTGGTGGTACCCGGACCTTCTTCGTCTTTCGGCATTATCGCGCAGGAGGCTACCCTGTCATCCAGATCTGCTGACCAGGGCGGGCGGCAAAGTGTTCCATCCCAATCTGCCGTCACTGAAGCTAGCAGCATGGCTCCTGAATTCATCCAATATGGGCATTTAGGTCTCTCTCAGGACTGCATGCAGATCTTGAAAGAGGCTCGACGGCCTTCCACAAGGAGAACATATGCTTTCAAATGGAGGCGATTCTACATGTGGTGTACTGCAGAGGGTCATGATCCTATTCATGGTCAGGAACAGGTACTGTTACCATATTTACTGTCTTTGGCAAGAGCAGGATTACAGTACTCATCTATTAAGGTTCACTTGGCCGCGATAACAGCTTATAGGAAGTCTCCCAATCAGGTTTCCTTTTTTAGAATGCCAGTGGTTAAGGACTTCTTAGAGGGCTTAAAGAAAGTCTATCCTCCAGTGAGGGCTCCATCTCCCTCTTGGGAACTCAATATCGTTCTCTCCAAGTTAATGGGTCCGCCTTTTGAACCTATACACAAGGCCTCCCTGCAACATCTTTCTTGGAAGACTGCATTCCTTGTGGCGATCACGTCTGCTCGCAGGGTGAGCGAGATACAGGCTTTGTGCTCGTCGGAACCTTATCTCGTTTTTCATGCAAACAGAGTGGTACTAAGAACTCACCCGAAGTTCCTTCCGAAAGTGGACTCGGAGTTCCACATCAACCAGTCGATCACTCTTCCCACTTTCTTTGTGAACCCTGTCACACCTGCTGAGAAGGCATTACATTCACTAGATCTCAAAAGGGTGTTGAAGTTTTACCTGGATAAGTCTAAGAGTGTACGCAACACGGACAGACTATTTGTTAATTACGGGCCATTGAACACTGGTTCTCCGGCCTCTAAAAGGTCCATTGCTAGATGGATTGTGTCATGCATTATGCTATCTTATCAGCTAGCGCACAAACAGCTCCCAGGCAGGCCGAGAGCGCATTCTACAAGAGGAAAAGCAGCTACAATAGCTATGCTGAGTAATGTACCTATTCAAGACATATGTAAAGCGGCCACATGGCGTTCGGTGCACACTTTTGCACGCCATTATTGTCTTGATTCTGACACTCAAGCTGATGCTAGGGTTGGCCAGGCATCCTTGAGGAACTTATTTGGGTAATATAAGGTGAATTTGTTGGCATGATATGATGGTATTCGTCTGCAGAGTATGGGGATGGCTTGCTACTCTATTCAGTGCTTATGACTATTGATGAGTATCCCCTGGAAGAGAAGGATAAGTTACTCACCTGTAATCCTAGTTCTCTTCCAGGGGTATACTCATCAAAGTCATAAGCAACCCTCCCTCCTCCCCGGGCGAATACCATGTTCATGTGAGATGTAACTGTTACCCATACTGTGATCACGCTGTTTACGCCGTCCAAAAGAACTGACCTAACTGTCACCTGTAGTGCATGATGGGAGCCTGAGGGTTCCAAGAGGTCTTAAAGGCACGGCGCCAGTTTTTCCTAACTGTTCTATATGCAGCCTCTCTAGGCTGACCTGCCTCTATGGTCTTACCCCTTTTACCTTTGAAAATAAAGGTTCTGTTGTTTCAAAGCAAACTAAAGTGGTTTACTTGTTTTTAATCATGATTATATCATGGGGTATGTTTATTTATTGTTCAAATTTAAAAGGTTTTGCATTGCAATTGAGGCAGTTTTTCTGAGCCTAGTATATATGGTCAGGCTGCATATATGTTTGTTTTATGCATATCACCTATATATATATATATATATATATATTTACTTATATGTGTATATGGATATATATGTAGGTATATGCATATTATTGGCTATTGCTCCGGGGTCCCCGCACGTGGGCGGGACTATTCAGTGCTTATGACTTTGATGAGTATACCCCTGGAAGAGAACTAGGATTACAGGTGAGTAACTTATCCTTTTAATATTGTGATTGAAAGTAACCAGAAAACAATCTGACATCGCCAGAGGAGAGACGGCGTTCGCGTGCACATCGCCTGTCCGGGCGCGCACATGTTTTGTCTCCCTTCGCGCACCAAACCGACAACAATTGTCTCGCCAAGGCGAAGCAGCGCATGCGCTGCGTTCGCTAGGCGAGACCTAAAAACACAGTGTTCGAAAATTATGCTTCTGCTGTGATGAGATCACTGGGGCGCCCCTCAATGCCAATTGTAAGTCAGTTAGAAGGTTGGTTCAGTGTTCCAACAGGGCCACGGGGCCTAAGGCTGTGGCACGTGACTCTTTTGTTGCTATCCAGGCAGTCAGTTTAGGGCCAAGGTTTGCTGTCCATTTTATTCTGCCAGGAACTTTGTGGCTTTCCTCTCCTGTTGGTGCTCCAAGCAGCATGAGTTGGAATGCTGCTTCCCTGGAAAATTTGAAAATTGCTCAGTGAGGTCTGTGGTCACTCTCCTTCCGGTCATCTACATCGGAGTGGCAAAGATCAGTGGACAGCGAGCCACTGATGACGATGTAATCGATGGATGAAATGTTCCTGAACGTAGGAGGGGGAAGTCATGATGGATCTTGGGCCTGTTTAATGGTGTGAGCAGAAAGTAAACCGTGGCTGTCCAGAAGTGTGTGAGAGTACTCCCGCTGTGTATTTGTGGATATGGTGGGATGTGATAACTTGGCCTTTGATCCCTATTGAATTATCCCCATGCACTGTAAGTTGCTCACCATGGCCCCAGTTGCAAATTGCATGGCACTGGTGGTGTGCAAACTCTGCATCAATAAGTTCCTGTATTGTGTGGAACAACCCACCAGTAATGTGCAATTAAGCGTTAGACCCCACGGAATGAGGAGTTACTGTGCGTAAGCAGATTTACAAGGCAGTATTCCTTATGGTATTCCCTGTTTTTGGGTTCAATGCACACATTTACCACCTGCTCTGAGCAGGTGTTAGAAATGTCTTGGGGGGGGCTATTGTAAGGCAGGAGGGAGGGGACGACTAGGGTGAAGCAAGGAGTGGATATGGTTGGCAGGCAGGGGGCTGTAATGCTCAACCACCGCTCCAAACCCCTCGCCCCATCCCCGGGGTGCCTTATCTGCAGTACGATCAGGAGCTATAGAAGAGGCTCAAGCTGCATTGCAGCCTTTTCTCACAGTGATTTTACCTGCAGAATTTTCCAGCTGGTAAAATAGGGTTTGTCGTACCCACACCCAATCAATTGTGTGCAGAAACACCAGACCTCTTATAATTGTGAGGAATTCTACACATCCCAACCAGGGCCCAGCCCACTGTGCAATGGACGGATAAGGCAAAAAACAAAACAAAGCCTCCTATACTTGTAAATGGCTTTTGGCTGACCTCTGGGTGAATTGAGCAAGATCTATCGAGAATGACATTCCTAATCTGTTTTAATTTTCCAGTCCCATACTTTTTGTTAAAAAACATAACCGTTCCAGAATGGATAATGTCAACCTTCAGATTTAATTTCCTCTGGCTGAAAAGGCAGGGAAGGAGGTCTTGCGTCCTGTGAAACCAAGGGCGAGGCAAACAGAGAAAGAAGAATGTTGGTGGATTTCGACGGACGATGACGAGGGAAAATGAAATAAATAAATAATTTTCCCTCGCCATCGTCCGTCGAAATCTCCCCACCGCTCTTACCAGCACCGCCGCGGCTGATGCCTTGCATATTCACCTTGGCTTTTAGTCGCAGCCTGGGACCTTGTAGCACTATAAAGAGGCATCTCACTATTCCTCAGTGTACCATCCAGGATTCAGTTTTGTGACGGCTGGTTACACAGACCTCTGCAGTGATCGCTTTAACCAACTGAGCTTTCATAACGGAAGAAGGCATTTCCCATCGTTAAGTTGAATTTAAGAGGGGCGGAGACTGAGGCCCTATTAACCCAATGGGCATTGCGTGCCCGAACTCCGCAAAGCACGGCCTTCCCAGCTACACTACTAAAGTGATTTAAGAGTGTGTTTTGTTGGCAAAAGTAGTGTGTGTGGATAAATAATGTGATTCACAGCTCACCTAATATGGCTTTTCAAAAAGTGATGCTTGCTTTTCTCACTAAGAGTACAATAATTTAACGGAGTTAGTTACATTTTTCAACATAAAGAATACATCACTGAACATTAGAATGAATCCCGGTGCACCATTTTACAATGTGTTCATTTATTTTACAGGAAAGTTAAACTCTCCAGCTAAAGTTGTTGCATCTCCGAGGAAACCTCCACTTTCACCACGAGGAGCAGGGATGAAGCCTACCTTGCCACCCAAATCACTGGCACAGTTTTTCAAAACGCCTTCCAAACAAAAAATGCCGAGGAAAAACGAAGCTGCCAGAAAAGGCTAAAGGTACGACCAGTCAGATTCCATTCCGTAGTCCATGACATTGTCAAGTAGTAACTATAGCTGGGTCCTCTTTGGCTTCTGTTATCCTGCACAATACCTTGTTAGCCCTGCAGGTCCCTGTAGTGTTCACCCGTTACTGGGCAAATGCCAGAAAATGTGAAATCTGATTACATTTTGAAGGTGAAAAGATGTAATTCTACCTTATTGTGCCGGCCAATATAATATGCGCCTTTAGACCGGAAGTGCTGACAGACGGAGGGTTCAGTCGATACTTTCAGTCCAAAAATAGTCGATTAGTGTCGCCTCAAATGTTTTGTTAACTAAGGTCTTCTGATCCTGGCTCAAGCAGACGGTTGTTGTCAGTAAAACCAATTTTTATGTATTTTATGATTTCCTATTGGGGGTTTTGGTTATGAAGTATAATTTTTCCCTTTCCCCATCTTTGTAGGTAGCTGCGAGTCGTCTAAATTGAAAGACGCGCAAAGCACAGAAAAAGGAGTAAACACAACTGTGGATAAAGAAGTATTAGAAGAATCCAATAGAAAGAATGCTACCTCCCTCATCCTCTTTGAAGAGGTAATCATGACTTCTAGAAATTGGTGACTGCTTATTAGGGTCAGGTTTTCACTAGAGCAGTTAATGTGTGCTGTTTATTCTGAGCTGTTATAAAACGTGACTGTTTCTCTTAAATGGGGTTCTCTCTTCTGGCCATAAACTTAACTTTTCTCGGCACATATGGTGGATAACGTAACACATGTTTAAGCATGCATGTTTTCAGCTTTGAAAAAAGGTGGAAGAATACATGCCTTTAGGAAGCAAGGTTTTATTTTTAAGTGCAATCCAGATCAATCATAACACAGAACAATTTGACTGAAAACACCACAAACAAAATATGTGTTTTTACTTAAAATTAAGCAGGAAACGCTGCTCCTTTTTCCTTTTCATAGGCAGTTTTCCTAGGAATGACAACGGCCACTGCCAGAAATCTGTCCCATCCGGTCATGCACAGCAGGGAGTGGCAGGTGGTTTGTTTCTGTTCACTGAGTAATGATCTTGAGCCTTGTTGCCTTAGTTAAGTTTATTTTTGACTCAAAACTCAGTTTTCAGTGGGAAATATCTGCTCAAAATCGTAATAAAAAAGATAATAGCTTCTTTTTCCAAGCCTTTTGTGTTTTTAGCAGTTGGGTGTTTCTCCTTATCTTTTCCATCTTTCACTACGACTTTCTGTTAGACGCTTTCTTCCTTTGATGACCATCTCTAAAACAAGCATTGGCAAAGCCAGTAGCTCTTGCCTATGTGTGAGCAGATGGCTTCAACAGTGTCTTACCCATGTTGCAGAGCAGCGTTGCTGTGCAGCATGGCTAAAAGTTAGAAACAAAGCGCTATAATGCAGCCAGCGCTGCCACGTCCTAGTGCTTTTTTTCCTTATGGTGGTTGGGGGGAGCAACACGGACAACGAGAGGATGGTTGGAGAACAAGAAGCAGCATGGACAACAACTGCACAGCGCTCCACATGAGCCAGGCGTTATAATGGGCACTAATGTGATTCAGGGTGCTGAGACTTAATCTTGCCATTCCCTCTAAGCGCTTTTAGTGTTTGCTCCTACTGGCTCTGGAAAAACTGCTGAAGATGCTCTGTAAGATTTTCGAAGCTTAGTGGCCTGGTCGATGTTGATTAATTGATTCTATTCAGCACAATTAATAAAAATAATTGCTTTAATCGGATTAAAACATTACCAAAGCAAAAATATAAGATTAAGACAGTAAGAAAATTCAACACTAATCGTTGAGAAACAGCGACCATCAAAAGCCCCAGACATCAGTTCAGAGCATCCAAATATTGGGTTTAAAGTCCGCATTCTTGCTGAGTGTTACCTTTTCTGTATTAAAACGTGGCTGATGGCTAAAATGCGGTGGGCAGATCAGGGTGAAGTACTCAAATGGAAAGGGGACCAGGCTAGGTGACCAGGGCAGGTACAAGCTTAGCTCGGAAGACATTTAATATTGGGTCAGCTGTTGGACTGTGTAGTTGGTAGTTTAAGCGTTTCAGGCTGTGGTTAACACCGGCCCCCCTGGTTTGGCTCGTTCATTGAACCAGACTCCCAGGTAATTATAGCTTGTGCAGGTGGATATATGCTGGTGTCCTAATTGCCAATGTGTGAATTTCTTAGAGGGGTATTTGCCAAACATCATTATTTTTGTCTTTGCCTGATTCACCAGTAGTTTGTTCTCTAAGTGATAACAGTGGAGAGCATTAAGATCCCTCTGTAGGCCTGTTCGGGTATGGTCAATGATGGCAATGTTGTCTGCATATTGCAGACATGTTCTCCCCAGTCTAGGGGTTATTAGACTGGTGCCTTCCTAAGATTTGGGCAGGTCGTGGTGTAAAGATTGAAAAGTAGCAGGGCCAGCATAGAGCTTTGTTTTAGGCCGTTGTTAGATGGAATTTTTTCCGTTGTTGTGGTGGGACTGGTTTTTATCCTGACCCATGTGCCCTGGTACAGGGACATTATGGCTTTGAGGAGTTGAGAAGGGATCCCCCAAGAATTTAGTTTGTGCCATAGTGTGCCCTGATCAACTCTGTCAAATGCTTAACTATAGTCCACAAAATCAGGGGGGTTGCTTGGCCCGTGTTGCTCGAGTGGACAGATAGGCCAGAGCTAAGATGTTGTCAACGGTTGAGCTATCTGGTCTGAATCCTGACTGGGAAAAGGGGAGAATGCTATTTTCGGCTGCCCAGACTTCCAATTCGCCCATTAGGGTTCAAGCGAAGGCTTTGGCATCGAGATCCAACAAAGCTATCAGTCGGTAGTTGGTCGGGTTGGTGTGGTCTCTCTTTTTATGGTTTGGGTAGAGAATTGATCCTTTCCATGACAGCGGGATTGAAGCTGTGAGAAGGGCATGATTGAAGAGTGGCGTAAGAACCCCTGCCCAAAAGGTTTGGTTGAATTTAAAAACAGCTGCAGGGATCCCATTGGGTACTGGTGCCCCATCATTTCTCATTTGCTTGATGGTAGCAATGACTGAGGCCTCTGAGATGCTGGGGACTTGTGCGCCTGGGCAGAGAAAGGGCCCTGGTAGTCTCAATGTTCTTGTTTCCCCGAATCTAGGGAGTAGAGCTGCTTAACATAGTTGACCCATACGCTGTCTGTTACACCAATGTTCTTTGACCGTTTATGATTGCTCAGTTGATTAATATACTTCCAGAACTGAGCGTGATTCTTCTCTTTGAGGAAGGTGAAGATTCCTAGCCATTTGGCTTTGTCCTGCTTAGTTCGATGTAGCGAGACTCTTTTTCCTGTGCTCGGCTTGGAGAGCTTGACCCTGAACTTGTTTGCTGCCCCTCCGTTTTTCCTTTAGGGCCTTTCGGAGTCTCTGCTTGCTTGCCAACAGCTCCTTAGCTTCTTTAGAACAAGCATTTGCAATGCAATAGGTCTCGCAGTTGCACAAGTTTAAGCTATTGGCGTTGAAAATAACAATGCCTTTTATTTTTGTTTTTGTTTTAAAAACATAAATAAAGGCATTGTCATTTACAATGCCAATAGCTTAAACTTGTGTAACTGCGAGACCTATTGCATTGCAAATGCTTGTTTTGGTATAGTGTTCACTTATTTTCTAAATGATCACTCAGCTGGTAACAAACAAAAAAAGTAAAAAACATTGTAATGTACAAGGCCAGTAGCACTAACATTCACAAACGCGAGACCGATTGCATTGCAAATGCTTGTTCAAGTTTATATTTGACCATGTAGCACGTGAGGGATGTAAAAAAACAAAAACTACTGACACCTTTCCAGTTTAGTTTCAACTGCTGTACCCCATGCTATCTCTGAAACCTGCCTGGAGAGTCAGCTCTGGGGCAGTCCTGCTTTCATTTGGTTTTGAGATAAAAAAGGAGGCAAGAAAGCGTTGCTTGACACGCGGTTTTAAATACTAAGGCGTTGATTATAATGGCCGTTAAATTCCTCTTGAATGCACCATGGTAAAGAGCGGCCCGAGTCATAGTTTTGGGCCAGTTGTACAAAATTCCAGCGAAAGCGAGGCGGCTGGAAGACAATGCGTCTTTCAAGGTTGTAAATGTCAACATTGTTGACCTTAACATGAAGACATGAAGATAAGCAATTGCCTAACACCACATTCCGTTATTGTTAGTGTGCGATTTATGTGCTAATGATTGTTTTTAAAATTAAACTTTCAGCGCTTTTAAGAAACAAAGCTGTTGGTAACACACAGTTCTCTTCCAGGGGATACTCATCAATAGTCATAAGCACTGAATAGTCCCGCCCACGTGCGGGGACCCCGGAGCAATAGCCAATAATATGCATATACCTACATATATATCCATATACACATATAAGTAAATATATATATATATATATATATATATATATATATATATATATAGGTGATATGCATAAAACAAACATATATGCAGCCTGACCATATATACTAGGCTCAGAAAACTGCCTCAATTGCAATGCAAAACCTTTTAAATTTGAACAATAAATAAACATACCCCATGATATAATCATGATTAAAAACAAGTAAACCACTTTAGTTTGCTTTGAAACAACAGAACCTTTATTTTCAAAGGTAAAAGGGGTAAGACCATAGAGGCAGGTCAGCCTAGCGAGGCTGCATATAGAACAGTTAGGAAAAACTGGCGCCATGCCTTTAAGACCTCTTGGAACCCTCAGGCTCCCATCATGCACTACAGGTGACAGTTAGGTCAGTTCTTTTTTCCGGCTCATTCTTTGAGGACCCTGGAGTTTGAGTTCCCCAGTTAGTGGTTTTTTTATCACTAATTCTGGTTTTGGGTGGAATATTTTTGTTTCACTCGACATCTTTACTGACTAGTTGTTAGATTCAGCTGTTTTTTTCCTAATTTTTCACTTTTTTCCCTCTCAAAATGCCGGCCTTATTTATTAAGTGCCCGGCCTGTGGAAAGAAGATGTCCAAATCGGACCCACACTCGGTCTGTATTGCTTGTCTCCCTTCATCACACAAGCCAGACCAGTGTTACCATTGCAGCAAGTTTTCCAGAAGAACCCTTAAGGAAAGGGAGAAGATTAAGCTGCACTCTATGCTGGAGAGAGGAAGTAAGGCGGCAAGTGCTAAAGGAGAACTGTCTGCAAGAAAGCCCTCCTCTCACTCAAGAGAACGCAAAGAAAAAGGTAACAAAAGAAGACATTGGTCGCCGTCGAGGGACAGATCAACGTCCAAGGTACCGTTGTGCTCTGAGTCAGCGTCGAAGTCGACGTGTAAACGTCCTTCGCCGTCGACGGCTCCAAGTCATCAGGTAACGCGTAGGCGGTCCACATCTGGCTCGCCTACAGCGAGAGGCGGTGAGATATCGACGTTGGCACATCAACGTCGAAGCCCGCCGGCGAGAGAACCTCTAACAACGTCGAAGACACCACCGACGTCGAAGGTGCTGCAAGCTTCGTCGTCAAGCAGAGCGGCTTTGGTGTCGACGCCGGCAAGGCAGCCGTCGCCGTCGAGACATTCGACGTCGAAACAGGCGTCACCCAGGGGTTCGACGTCGAGAACGCCGCGTCGAGAATGTCGCCGTCGACGGCGAGAAGGTCGACGTCGAGAGCGAGATCGCCGTCTAGGACTTCGGTGTCGAGGAGGTCGACGTCGAGAGCGAGATCGCCGTCTAGGACTACGGCGTCGAGGAGGTCGACGTCGAGGAGGTCGGAGTCAGCGCCGGAGAACATCCAAATGGCCTCCAGGAGTGCCTCTTCCTCCCCGGGGCTTCAGATCGTACAGATCTCGCCAGAACGTTCTCCAGCTCCGCCTGCACACCCTGTAACGAACATCTCTCCTAGATGGCTGGGAGATATAAGGGAGTGGAAGATACGGAAGGTTACCAGGGTGGTCCATTCACGTAGCAGATCCAGGTCTCCCTTGATTCAGTCGGTGCACTCCTCAGAGCGGCATGATCGACGAGCTCGGTCACGCAGATCTCCATCGGTGAGAAGGCATACACCCCGCTCTCCCAGAAGTAGAGCTTATAGACCTAGTCATCGCTCTCACAGGAGTAAGAGCCATAGGTCGTCTTCATGGTCTTCATCATCTAGACCATCTAAAGCGGACTACTCACCCACTCTTTCCTCAACACCTCCGAGTAGGGTATCCCCGATTGACGATCTCAACACCTTCAATGAGGTTTTGTGTAGGGGAGCGGCTAAACTTCAAATTGAGATGCCTGTTCATGTTCCAACAACATCAGTCATCTTTGAAACGCTGCATCAGAGGGCGTCATCCAGACCTCTACTTCCCTTGGTGCCTGGTCTACTGGAGCCTGCGTTGCAAAAGTTCTTGACTCCAGCTTCAGTGGGTGCTGCTCCCTCAAGAATCCTAAAGAAATATAAAGCTCCTGACACAGACCCTCTGTTTCTGAGATCCGATCCGCCTCCGGATTCAGTCATTGTTTCGGCCGCGCGGAAGAACCAGACAGGGGCAGCGTCGTCGACGGTACCCCTGACAAAGACAGTAAGGCCATGGATTCAATAGGCAAGAGGATGTGCAACACCTCCGCATCCTACATGAAGGTAGCCAGCGCTTCGGCCTTGCTGGGTCGTTATGACCGCTCTCTTTGGGACTCCCTTTCACGTTTCACGGACAAACTCCCTAAGGAGGACAAGCAGGACTTCCTGGAGGTCCTTCAGGAAGGGGGGTCTGGTGTCCAACCAGATCATCAACGCGGCAGCGGATGCCTCAGACCTAGCATCACATGGGTACTCTCATGGAATCTGTGCCCGTCGCTCTTCCTGGCTAAGGTTGACGGGGTTGAAGCCGGAGGCCCAGCATCGGATTCTGAACCTGCCGTTCAATGGATCCTCGCTCTTCGGATCTCATGCCGATGATGAGATGTCGCGCATGAAGACAGAACTGGACACGGTCAAGGCAGTGGGGCTCGAAAAGAGGAAAGACTTTAGGCGGCGCTACCGCCCCTATGATCGGCGCAACTACCAGCAGAGGGTTCAAACCCCTCATTGGTCAACACAGCAGCACCAAGGGAGATCCCAGTCCAATCAGCGACGTCCAGGCAGAGGACGAGGAGGCTCCTCCAGGCAGTCTGCACCAGCTGCCAAGCAGCAGCAACAGCAGAAACAGTGAGTGCTTGCTTCCCCTGACCCCGTTACCCGCTCCGGTGGGGGAAGCATTTGTATGTTTCTAGAAGAGTGGACCAAAATTACACTGGACAAGTGGGTTCTAAACATCGTAAGGAACGGATACTCCATCCGGTTCAAGTCTCCTCCACCTTCTATTCCTCCCCGGAAGACCGCCTCCCATCGTGTAAGTCTTCTACAAGAAGAGGTGTCTGCCCTACTTTTAAAGGAGGCCATCGAAAAGGTTCCATGGCAGCAACGTCATCAAGGACTTTACTCTCGTTATTTCCTAGTCCCAAAGAAAGGTCTCAGCAAAGAGTTCAGGCCCATTCTAGACCTCAGGCGACTGAACAAATTTATTCTGAAGGAAAGGTTCAGAATGCTGGCGTTACATCAGATAATTCCACACTTGCACCCACAAGACTGGATGTGTTCCATAGATCTTCAGGATGCCTATTTCCACATTCCCATCTCTCTGAAGCATCGGAAGTTTCTAAGGTTTCGCATTCAGGCCGACCATTACCAATTCACAGTCCTGCCGTTCGGTCTCAAGTCAGCCCCTCGCACTTTCTCAAAGTGCATGGCAGTAGTAGCGGCGTTCTTGAGGAGGAAACAAATATTCGTCTACCCCTGTCTAGACGATTGGCTTCTCAAAAGTGCTTCTCCAGAACTTCTGCAACTATACCTCGCTTACTGCGTTCGACATCTGCATCGATTGGGTCTGCATGTCAATTTCAAAAATCCATCCTCAACCCAACGCAGAGAATTCATTACTTGGGGGCAACTCTGGACACGGTAAACGCAAGAGCGTATCCTTCGGAGGAGAGACTGTCATCCATCCTCCTCAAGTGTCAGACCATTTTGCGGAACCCTTACCCAACGGCCAGACAAGTCTCGTCTCTTCTGGGTTCTATGGCATCCTGCATCTTTCTAGTCCCGAATGCCAGGCTACACATGAGACCTCTTCAACAGGCTCTGGAAGATCAGTGGTCCCAGATCTCCAATCGCTGGGAGGACACGATAACGATACCTCTGTCTGTCAAACTCTCCATCGGCTGGTGGATGCGGAGGTCTCATCTTCTCGTGGGCAGCCCTTTTCACGAGGAACCTCCAAAGCTGACTCTTGTAACAGATGCGTCCCTTCAAGGATGGGGCGCCCACATGGGGTCCCTGCAGGTACAAGGCCTGTGGTCGGAAAGAGAACAGCTCTATCACATAAACATGCTGGAGCTCAGGGCGGTTCATCTGGCCCTCAAGGTGTTCTTTCCGTCCATCAGCTCCAATACCCTCCTTGTTCAGACGGACAACACCACAACAATTTTTTACCTGAACAAGCAGGGGGGCATCAGGTCCAGGCCTCTGTCACTGGAAGCACAGACGATCTGGAGGTGGCTTCTGGCTCGGGGCATGAAGATCTCAGCAGTCCACCTTCCAGGCGTTCTAAATATTCAGGCAGATGGCCTAAGCAGGCATTTCGCAGAAGCGCACGACTGGGTGCTAAAGCAAGAAGTAGCACAGGACATTTTTCAAGCCTGGGGGGAACCAGACATAGACCTGTTCGCAGATGCAGACAACGCAAAATGCCACATCTTCGCCTCCAGGTTCCCACAACAAGGCTCCAAGGGGAATGCTCTATGGTTAGACTGGTCAGAGACATTACTCTACGCCTTTCCACCAGTTCCCCTCATTCCTCTAGTGATCAGGAAGCTGTACAGATCCAAAACGAGGATGATCTTGGTTGCGCCAGACTGGCCTCGCCAGTGGTGGTACCCGGACCTTCTTCGTCTTTCGGCATTATCGCGCAGGAGGCTACCCTGTCATCCAGATCTGCTGACCAGGGCGGGCGGCAAAGTGTTCCATCCCAATCTGCCGTCACTGAAGCTAGCAGCATGGCTCCTGAATTCATCCAATATGGGCATTTAGGTCTCTCTCAGGACTGCATGCAGATCTTGAAAGAGGCTCGACGGCCTTCCACAAGGAGAACATATGCTTTCAAATGGAGGCGATTCTACATGTGGTGTACTGCAGAGGGTCATGATCCTATTCATGGTCAGGAACAGGTACTGTTACCATATTTACTGTCTTTGGCAAGAGCAGGATTACAGTACTCATCTATTAAGGTTCACTTGGCCGCGATAACAGCTTATAGGAAGTCTCCCAATCAGGTTTCCTTTTTAGAATGCCAGTGGTTAAGGACTTCTTAGCGGGCTTAAAGAAAGTCTATCCTCCAGTGAGGGCTCCATCTCCCTCTTGGGAACTCAATATCGTTCTCTCCAAGTTAATGGGTCCGCCTTTGAACCTATACACAAGGTCTCCCTGCAACATCTTTCTTGGAAGACTGCATTCCTTGTGGCGATCACGTCTGCTCGCAGGGTGAGCGAGATACAGGCTTTGTGCTCGTCGGAACCTTATCTCGTTTTTCATGCAAACAGAGTGGTACTAAGAACTCACCCGAAGTTCCTTCCGAAAGTGGACTCGGAGTTCCACATCAACCAGTCGATCACTCTTCCCACTTTCTTTGTGAACCCTGTCACACCTGCTGAGAAGGCATTACATTCACTAGATCTCAAAAGGGTGTTGAAGTTTTACCTGGTTAAGTCTAAGAGTGTACGCAACACGGACAGACTATTTGTTAATTACGGGCCATTGAACACTGGTTCTCCGGCCTCTAAAAGGTCCATTGCTAGATGGATTGTGTCATGCATTATGCTATCTTATCAGCTAGCGCACAAACAGCTCCCAGGCAGGCCGAGAGCGCATTCTACAAGAGGAAAAGCAGCTACAATAGCTATGCTGAGTAATGTACCTATTCAAGACATATGTAAAGCGGCCACATGGCGTTCGGTGCACACTTTTGCACGCCATTATTGTCTTGATTCTGACACTCAAGCTGATGCTAGGGTTGGCCAGGCATCCTTGAGGAACTTATTTGGGTAATATAAGGTGAATTTGTTGGCATGATATGATGGTATTCGTCCGCAGAGTATGGGGATGGCTTGCTACTCTATTCAGTGCTTATGACTATTGATGAGTATCCCCTGGAAGAGAAGGATAAGTTACTCACCTGTAATCCTAGTTCTCTTCCAGGGGTATACTCATCAAAGTCATAAGCAACCCTCCCTCCTCCCCGGGCGAATACCATGTTCATGTGAGATGTAACTGTTACCCATACTGTGATCACACTGTTTACGCCGTCCAAAAGAACTGACCTAACTGTCACCTGTAGTGCATGATGGGAGCCTGAGGGTTCCAAGAGGTCTTAAAGGCACGGCGCCAGTTTTTCCTAACTGTTCTATATGCAGCCTCTCTAGGCTGACCTGCCTCTATGGTCTTACCCCTTTTACCTTTGAAAATAAAGGTTCTGTTGTTTCAAAGCAAACTAAAGTGGTTTACTTGTTTTTAATCATGATTATATCATGGGGTATGTTTATTTATTGTTCAAATTTAAAAGGTTTTGCATTGCAATTGAGGCAGTTTTTCTGAGCCTAGTATATATGGTCAGGCTGCATATATGTTTGTTTTATGCATATCACCTATATATATATATATATATATATATTTACTTATATGTGTATATGGATATATATGTAGGTATATGCATTTTATTGGCTATTGCTCCGGGGTCCCCGCACGTGGGCGGGACTATTCAGTGCTTATGACTTTGATGAGTATACCCCTGGAAGAGAACTAGGATTACAGGTGAGTAACTTATCCTTTTAATATTGTGATTGAAAGTAACCAGAAAACAAGCTGACATCGCCAGAGGAGAGACAGCGTGCTCGTGCACATCGCCTGTCCGGGCGCGCACATGTTTTGTCTCCCTTCGCGCACCAAACCGACAACAATTGTCTCGCCAAGGCGAAGCAGCGCATGCGCTGCGTTCGCTAGGCGAGACCTAAAAAAACAGTGTTCGAAAATTATGCTTCTGCTGTGATGAGATCACTGGGGCGCCCCTCAATGCCAATTGTAAGTCAGTTAGAAGGTTGGTTCAGTGTTCCAACAGGGCCACGGGGCCTAAGGCTGTGGCACGTGACTCTTTTGTTGCTATCCAGGCAGTCAGTTTAGGGCCAAGGTTTGCTGTCCATTTTATTCTGCCAGGAACTTTGTGACTTTCCTCTCCTGTTGGTGCTCCAAGCAGCATGAGTTGGAATGCTGCTTCCCTGGAAAATTTGAAAATTGCTCAGTGAGGTCTGTGGTCAATCTCCTTCCGGTCATCTACATCGGAGTGGCAAAGATCAGTGGACAGCGAGCCACTGATGAAGATGTAATCGATGGATGAAATGTTCCTGAACGTAGGAGGGGGAAGTCATGATGGATCTTGGGCCTGTTTAATGGTGTGAGCAGAAAGTAAACCGTGGCTGTCCAGAAGTGTGTGAGAGTACTCCCGCTGTGTATTTGTGGATATGGTGGGATGTGATAACTTGGCCTTTGATCCCTGTTGAATTATCCCCATGCACTGTAAGTTGCTCACCATGGCCCCAGTTGCAAATTGCATGGCACTGGTGGTGTGCAAACTCTGCATCAATAAGTTCCTGTATTGTGTGGAACAACCCACCAGTAATGTGCAATTAAGCGTTAGACCCCACGGAATGAGGAGTTACTGTGCGTAAGCAGATTTACAAGGCAGTATTCCTTATGGTATTCCCTGTTTTTGGGTTCAACGCACACATTTACCACCTGCTCTGAGCAGGTGTTAGAAATGTCTTGGGGGGGGCTATTGTAAGGCAGGAGGGAGGGGACGACTAGGGTGAAGCAAGGAGTGGATATGGTTGGCAGGCAGGGGGCTGTAATGCTCAACCACCGCTCCAAACCCCTCGCCCCATCCCCGGGGTGCCTTATCTGCAGTACGATCAGGAGCTATAGAAGAGGCTGAAGCTGCATTGCAGCCTTTTCTCACAGTGATTTTACCTGCAGAATTTTCCAGCTGGTAAAATAGGGTTTGTCGTACCCACACCCAATCAATTGTGTGCAGAAACACCAGACCTCTTATAATTGTGAGGAATTCTACACATCCCAATCAGGGCCCAGCCCACTGTGCAATGGACGGATAAGGCAAAAACAAAACAAAGCCTCCTATACTTGTAAATGGCTTTTGGCTGACCTCTGGGTGAATTGAGCAAGATCTATCGAGAATGACATTCCTAATCTGTTTTAATTTTCCAGTCCCATACTTTTTGTTAAAAAACATAACCGTTCCAGAATGGATAATGTCAACCTTCAGATTTAATTTCCTCTGGCTGAAAAGGCAGGGAAGGAGGTCTTGCGTCCTGTGAAACCAAGGGCGAGGCAAACAGAGAAAGAAGAATGTTGGTGGATTTCGACGGACGATGACGAGGGAAAATGAAATAAATAAATAATTTTCCCTCGCCATCGTCCGTCGAAATCTCCCCACCGCTCTTACCAGCACCGCCGCGGCTGATGCCTTGCATATTCACCTTGGCTTTTAGTCGCAGCCTGGGACCTTGTAGCACTATAAAGAGGCATCTCACTATTCCTCAGTGTACCATCCAGGATTCAGTTTTGTGACCGGCTGGTTACACAGACCTCTGCAGTGATCGCTTTAACCAACTGAGCTTTCATAACGGAAGAAGGCATTTCCCATCGTTAAGTTGAATTTAAGAGGGGCGGAGACTGAGGCCCTATTAACCCAATGGGCATTGCGTGCCCGAACTCCGCAAAGCACGGCCTTCCCAGCTACACTACTAAAGTGATTTAAGAGTGTGTTTTGTTGGCAAAAGTATTGTGTGTGGACAAATAATGTGATTCACAGCTCACCTAATATGGCTTTTCAAAAAGTGATGCTTGCTTTTCTCACTAAGAGTACAATAATTCAACGGAGTTAGTTACATTTTTCAACATAAAGAATGCATCACTGAACATTAGAATGAATCCCGGTGCACCATTTTACAATGTGTTCATTTATTTTACAGGAAAGTTAAACTCTCCAGCTAAAGTTGTTGCATCTCCGAGGAAACCTCCACTTTCACCACGAGGAGCAGGGATGAAGCCTACCTTGCCACCCAAATCACTGGCACAGTTTTTCAAAACGCCTTCCAAACAAAAAAATGCCGAGGAAAAACGAAGCTGCCAGAAAAGGCTAAAGGTACGACCAGTCAGATTCCATTCCGTAGTGCACGACATTATAGCAAGTAGTAACTATAGCTGGGTCCTCTTTGGCTTCTGTTATCCTGCACAATACCTTGTTAGCCCTGCAGGTCCCTGTAGTGTTCACCCGTTACTGGGCAAATGCCAGAAAATGTGAAATCTGATTACATTTTGAAGGTGAAAAGATGTAATTCTACCTTATTGTGCCGGCCAATATAATATGCGCCTTTAGACCGGAAGTGCTGACTGACGGAGGGTTCAGTCGATACTTTCAGTCCAAAAATAGTCGATTAGTGTCGCCTCAAATGTTTTGTTAACTAAGGTCTTCTGATCCTGGCTCAAGCAGACGGTTGTTGTCAGTAAAACCAATTTTTATGTATTTTATGATTTCCTATTGGGGGTTTTGGTTATGAAGTATAATTTTTCCCTTTCCCCATCTTTGTAGGTAGCTGCGAGTCGTCTAAATTGAAAGACGCGCAAAGCACAGAAAAAGGAGTAAACACAACTGTGGATAAAGAAGTATTAGAAGAATCCAATAGAAAGAATGCTACCTCCTCATCCTCTTTGAAGAGGTAATCATGACTTCTAGAAATTGGTGACTGCTTATTAGGGTCAGGTTTTCACTAGAGCAGTTAATGTGTGCTGTTTATTCTGAGCTTTTATAAAACGTGACTGTTTCTTTTAAATGGGGTTCTCTCTTCTGGCCATAAACTTAACTTTCTCGGCACATATGGTGGATAACGTAACACATGTTTAAGCATGCATGTTTTCAGCTTTGAAAAAAGGTGGAAGAATACATGCCTTTAGGAAGCAAGGTTTTATTTTTAAGTGTAATCCAGATCAATCATAACACAGAACAATTTGACTGAAAACACCACAAACAAAATATGTTTTTACTTAAAATTAAGCAGGAAACGCTGCTCCTTTTTCCTTTTCATAGGCAGTTTTCCTAGGAATGACAACGGCCACTGCCAGAAATCTGCCCCATCCGGTCATGCACAGCAGGGAGTGGCAGGTGGTTTGTTTCTGTTCACTGAGTAATGATCTTGAGCCTTGTTGCCTTAGTTAAGTTTATTTTTGACACAAAACTCAGTTTTCAGTGGGAAATATTTGCTCAAAATCGTAATAAAAAAGATAATAGCTTCTTTTTCCAAGCCTTTTGTGTTTTTAGCAGTTGGGTGTTTCTCCTTATCTTTTCCATCTTTCACAACGACTTTCTGTTAGACGCTTTCTTCCTTTGATGACCATCTCTAAAACAAGCATTGGCAAAGCCAGTAGCTCTTGCCTATGTGTGAGCAGTTGGCTTCAACAGTGTCTTACCCATGTTGCAGAGCAGCGTTGCTGTGCAGCATGGCTAAATGTTAGAAACAAAGCGCTATAATGCAGCCAGCGCTGCCACGTCCTAGTGCTTTTTTTCCTTATGGTGGTTGGGGGGAGCAACACGGACAACGAGAGGATGGTTGGAGAACAAGAAGCAGCATGGACAACAACTGCACAGCGCTCCACATGAGCCAGGCATTATAATGGGCACTCATGTGATTCAGGGTGCTGAGACTTAATCTTGCCATTCCCTCTAAGCGCTTTTAGTGTTTGCTCCTACTGGCTCTGGAAAAACTGCTGAAGATGCTCTGTAAGATTTTCGAAGCTTAGTGGCCTGGTCGATGTTGATTAATTGATTCTATTCAGCACAATTAATAAAAATAATTGCTTTAATCGGATTAAAACATTACCAAAGCAAAAATATAAGATTAAGACAGTAAGAAAATTCAACACTAATCGTTAAGAAACGGCGACCATCAAAAGCCCCAGACATCAGTTCAGAGCATCCAAATATTGGGTTTAAAGTCCGCATTCTTGCTGAGTGTTACCTTTTCTGTATTAAAACGTGGCTGATGGCTAAAATGCGGTGGGCAGATCAGGGTGAAGTACTCAAATGGAAAGGGGACCAGGCTAGGTGACCAGGGCAGGTACAAGCTTAGCTCGGAAGACATTTAATATTGGGTCAGCTGTTGGACTGTGTAGTTGGTAGTTTAAGCGTTTCAGGCTGTGGTTAACACCGGCCCCCTGGTTTGGCTCGTTCATTGAACCAGACTCCCAGGTAATTATAGCTTGTGCAGGTGGATATATGCTGGTGTCCTAATTGCCAATGTGTGAATTTCTTAGAGGGGTATTTGCCAAACATCATTATTTTTGTCTTTGCCTGATTCACCAGGAGTTTGTTCTCTAAGTTATAACAGTGGAGAGCATTAAGATCCCTCTGTAGGCCTGTTCGGGTATGGTCAATGATGGCAATGTTGTCTGCATATTGCAGACATGTTCTCCCCAGTCTAGGGGTTATTAGACTGGTGCCTTCCTAAGATTTGGGCAGGTCGTGGTGTAAAGATTGAAAAGTAGCAGGGCCAGCATAGAGCTTTGTTTTAGGCCGTTGTTAGATGGAATTTTTTCCATTGTTGTGGTGGGACTGGTTTTTATCCTGACCCATGTGCCCTGGTACAGGGACATTATGGCTTTGAGGAGTTGAGAAGGGATCCCCCAAGAATTTAGTTTGTGCCATAGTGTGCCCTGATCAACTCTGTCAAATGCTTAACTATAGTCCACAAAATCAGGGGGGTTGCTTGGCCCGTGTTGCTCGAGTGGACAGATAGGCCAGAGCTAAGATGTTGTCAACGGTTGAGCTATCTGGTCTGAATCCTGACTGGGAAAAGGGGAGAATGCTATTTTCAGCTGCCCAGACTTCCAATTCGCCCATTAGGGTTCGAGCGAAGGCTTTGGCATCGAGATCCAACAAGGCTATCAGTCGGTAGTTGGTCGGGTTGGTGTGGTCTCTCTTTTTATGGTTTGGGTAGAGAATTGATCCTTTCCATGACAGCGGGATTGAAGCTGTGAGAAGGGCATGATTGAAGAGTGGCGTAAGAACCCCTGCCCAAAAGGTTTGGTTGAATTTAAAAACAGCTGCAGGGATCCCATTGGGTACTGGTGCCCCATCATTTCTCATTTGCTTGATGGTAGCAATGACTGAGGCCTCTGAGATGCTGGGGACTTGTGCGCCTGGGCAGAGAAAGGGCCCTGGTAGTCTCAATGTTCTTGTTTCCCCCGAATCTAGGGAGTAGAGCTGCTTAACATAGTTGACCCATACGCTGTCTGTTACACCAATGTTCTTTGACCGTTTATGATTGCTCAGTTGATTAATATACTTCCAGAACTGAGCGTGATTCTTCTCTTTGAGGAAGGTGAAGATTCCTAGCCATTTGGCTTTGTCCTGCTTAGTTCGATGTAGCCAGACTCTTTTTCCTGTGCTCGGCTTGGAGAGCTTGACCCTGAACTTGTTTGCTGCCCCTCCGTTTTTCCTTTAGGGCCTTTCGGAGTCTCTGCTTGCTTGCCAACAGCTCCTTAACTTCTTTAGAACAAGCATTTGCAATGCAATAGGTCTCGCAGTTGCACAAGTTTAAGCTATTGGCGTTGAAAATAACAATGCCTTTTATTTTTGTTTTTGTTTTAAAAACATAAATAAAAGGCATTGTCATTGCAAATGCTTGTTTTGGTATAGTGTTCACTTATTTTCTAAATGATCACTCAGCTGGTAACAAACAAAAAAAGTAAAAAACATTGTAATGTACAAGGCCAGTAGCACTAACATTCACAAACGCGAGACCGATTGCATTGCAAATGCTTGTTCAAGTTTATATTTGACCATGTAGCACGTGAGGGATGTAAAAAAACAAAAACTACTGACACCTTTCCAGTTTAGTTTCAACTGCTGTACCCCATGCTATCTCTGAAACCTGCCTGGAGAGTCAGCTCTGGGGCAGTCCTGCTTTCATTTGGTTTTGAGATAAAAAAGGAGGCAAGAAAGCGTTGCTTGACACCCGGTTTTAAATACTAAGGCGTTGATTATAATGGCCGTTAAATTCCTCTTGAATGCACCATGGTAAAGAGCGGCCCGAGTCATAGTTTTGGGCCAGTTGTACAAAATTCCAGCGAAAGCGAGGCGGCTGGAAGACAATGCGTCTTTCAAGGTTGTAAATGTCAACATTGTTGACCTTAACATGAAGACATGAAGATAAGCAATTGCCTAACACCACATTCCGTTATTGTTAGTGTGCGATTTATGTGCTAATGATTGTTTTTAAAATTAAACTTTCAGCGCTTTTAAGAAACAAAGCTGTTGGTAACACACAGTTCTCTTCCAGGGGATACTCATCAATAGTCATAAGCACTGAATAGTCCCGCCCACGTGCGGGGACCCCGGAGCAATAGCCAATAATATGCATATACCTACATATATATCCATATACACATATAAGTATATATATATATATATATATATATATATATATATATATATAGGTGATATGCATAAAACAAACATATATGCAGCCTGACCATATATACTAGGCTCAGAAAACTGCCTCAATTGCAATGCAAAACCTTTTAAATTTGAACAATAAATAAACATACCCCATGATATAATCATGATTAAAAACAAGTAAACCACTTTAGTTTGCTTTGAAACAACAGAACCTTTATTTTCAAAGGTAAAAGGGGTAAGACCATAGAGGCAGGTCAGCCTAGAGAGGCTGCATATAGAACAGTTAGGAAAAACTGGCGCCGTGCCTTTAAGACCTCTTGGAACCCTCAGGCTCCCATCATGCACTACAGGTGACAGTTAGGTCAGTTCTTTTTCCGGCTCCTTCTTTGAGGACCCTGGAGTTTGAGTTCCCCAGTTAGTGGTTTTTTTATCACTAATTCTGGTTTTGGGTGGAATATTTTTGTTTCACTCGACGTCTTTACTGACTAGCTGTTAGATTCAGCTGTTTTTTTCCTAATTTTTCACTTTTTTCCCTCTCAAAATGCCGGCCTTATTTATTAAGTGCCCGGCCTGTGGAAAGAAGATGTCCAAATCGGACCCACACTCGGTCTGTATTGCTTGTCTCCCTTCATCACACAAGCCAGACCAGTGTTACCATTGCAGCAAGTTTTCCAGAAGAACCCTTAAGGAAAGGGAGAAGATTAAGCTGCACTCTATGCTGGAGAGAGGAAGTAAGGCGGCAAGTGCTAAAGGAGAACTGTCTGCAAGAAAGCCCTCCTCTCACTCAAGAGAACGCAAAGAAAAAGGTAACAAAAGAAGACATCGGTCGCCGTCGAGGGACAGATCAACGTCCAAGGTACCGTTGTGCTCTGAGTCAGCGTCGAAGTCGACGTGTAAACGTCCTTCGCCGTCGACGGCTCCAAGTCATCAGGTAACGCGTAGGCGGTCCACATCTGGCTCGCCTACAGCGAGAGGCGGTGAGATATCGACGTTGGCACATCAACGTCGAAGCCCGCCGGCGAGAGAACCTCTAACAACGTCGAAGACACCACCGACGTCGAAGGTGCTGCAAGCTTCGTCGTCAAGCAGAGCGGCTTTGGTGTCGACGCCGGCAGAGCAGCCGTCGCCGTCGAGACATTCGACGTCGAAACAGGCGTCACCCAGGGGTTCGACGTCGAGAACGCCGCGTCGAGAATGTCGCCGTCGACGGCGAGAAGGTCGACGTCGAGAGCGAGATCGCCGTCTAGGACTTCGGTGTCGAGGAGGTCGACGTCGAGAGCGAGATCGCCGTCTAGGACTACGGCGTCGAGGAGGTCGACGTCGAGGAGGTCGGAGTCAGCGCCGGAGAACATCCAAATGGCCTCCAGGAGTGCCTCTTCCTCCCCGGGGCTTCAGATCGTACAGATCTCGCCAGAACGTTCTCCAGCTCCGCCTGCACACCCTGTAACGAACATCTCTCCTAGATGGCTGGGAGATATAAGGGAGTGGAAGATACGGAAGGTTACCAGGGTGGTCCATTCACGTAGCAGATCCAGGTCTCCCTTGATTCAGTCGGTGCACTCCTCAGAGCGGCATGATCGACGAGCTCGGTCACGCAGATCTCCATCGGTGAGAAGGCATACACCCCGCTCTCCCAGAAGTAGAGCTTATAGACCTAGTCATCGCTCTCACAGGAGTAAGAGCCATAGGTCGTCTTCATGGTCTTCATCATCTAGACCATCTAAAGCGGACTACTCACCCACTCTTTCCTCAACACCTCCGAGTAGGGTATCCCCGATTGACGATCTCAACACCTTCAATGAGGTTTTGTGTAGGGGAGCGGCTAAACTTCAAATTGAGATGCCTGTTCATGTTCCAACAACATCAGTCATCTTTGAAACGCTGCATCAGAGGGCGTCATCCAGACCTCTACTTCCCTTGGTGCCTGGTCTACTGGAGCCTGCGTTGCAAAAGTTCTTGACTCCAGCTTCAGTGGGTGCTGCTCCCTCAAGAATCCTAAAGAAATATAAAGCTCCTGACACAGACCCTCTGTTTCTGAGATCCGATCCGCCTCCGGATTCAGTCATTGTTTCGGCCGCGCGGAAGAACCAGACAGGGGCAGCGTCGTCGACGGTACCCCCTGACAAAGACAGTAAGGCCATGGATTCAATAGGCAAGAGGATGTGCAACACCTCCGCATCCTACATGAAGGTAGCCAGCGCTTCGGCCTTGCTGGGTCGTTATGACCGCTCTCTTTGGGACTCCCTTCACGTTTCACGGACAAACTCCCTAAGGAGGACAAGCAGGACTTCCTGGAGGTCCTTCAGGAAGGGGGTCTGGTGTCCAACCAGATCATCAACGCGGCAGCGGATGCCTCAGACCTAGCATCACATGGGTACTCTCATGGAATCTGTGCCCGTCGCTCTTCCTGGCTAAGGTTGACGGGGTTGAAGCCGGAGGCCCAGCATCGGATTCTGAACCTGCCGTTCAATGGATCCTCGCTCTTCGGATCTCATGCCGATGATGAGATGTCGCGCATGAAGACAGAACTGGACACGGTCAAGGCAGTGGGGCTCGAAAAGAGGAAAGACTTTAGGCGGCGCTACCGCCCCTATGATCGGCGCAACTACCAGCAGAGGGTTCAAACCCCTCATTGGTCAACACAGCAGCACCAAGGGAGATCCCAGTCCAATCAGCGACGTCCAGGCAGAGGACGAGGAGGCTCCTCCAGGCAGTCTGCACCAGCTGCCAAGCAGCAGCAACAGCAGAAACAGTGAGTGCTTGCTTCCCTGACCCCGTTACCCGCTCCGGTGGGGGAAGCATTCGTATGTTTCTAGAAGAGTGGACCAAAATTACACTGGACAAGTGGGTTCTAAACATCGTAAGGAACGGATACTCCATCCGGTTCAAGTCTCCTCCACCTTCTATTCCTCCCCGGAAGACCGCCTCCCATCGTGTAAGTCTTCTACAAGAAGAGGTGTCTGCCCTACTTTTAAAGGAGGCCATCGAAAAGGTTCCATGGCAGCAACGTCATCAAGGACTTTACTCTCGTTATTTCCTAGTCCCAAAGAAAGGTCTCAGCAAAGAGTTCAGGCCCATTCTAGACCTCAGGCGACTGAACAAATTTATTCTGAAGGAAAGGTTCAGAATGCTGGCGTTACATCAGATAATTCCACACTTGCACCCACAAGACTGGATGTGTTCCATAGATCTTCAGGATGCCTATTTCCACATTCCCATCTCTCTGAAGCATCGGAAGTTTCTAAGGTTTCGCATTCAGGCCGACCATTACCAATTCACAGTCCTGCCGTTCGGTCTCAAGTCAGCCCTCGCACTTTCTCAAAGTGCATGGCAGTAGTAGCGGCGTTCTTGAGGAGGAAACAAATATTCGTCTACCCCTATCTAGACGATTGGCTTCTCAAAAGTGCTTCTCCAGCACTTCTGCAACTATACCTCGCTTACTGCGTTCGACATCTGCATCGATTGGGTCTGCATGTCAATTTCAAAAATCCATCCTCAACCCAACGCAGAGAATTCATTACTTGGGGGCAACTCTGGACACGGTAAACGCAAGAGCGTATCCTTCGGAGGAGAGACTGTCATCCATCCTCCTCAAGTGTCAGACCATTTTGCGGAACCCTTACCCAACGGCCAGACAAGTCTCGTCTCTTCTGGGTTCTATGGCATCCTGCATCTTTCTAGTCCCGAATGCCAGGCTACACATGAGACCTCTTCAACAGGCTCTGGAAGATCAGTGGTCCCAGATCTCCAATCGCTGGGAGGACACGATAACGATACCTCTGTCTGTCAAACTCTCCATCGGCTGGTGGATGCGGAGGTCTCATCTTCTCGTGGGCAGCCCTTTTCACGAGGAACCTCCAAAGCTGACTCTTGTAACAGATGCGTCCCTTCAAGGATGGGGCGCCCACATGGGGTCCCTGCAGGTACAAGGCCTGTGGTCGGAAAGAGAACAGCTCTATCACATAAACATGCTGGAGCTCAGGGCGGTTCATCTGGCCCTCAAGGCGTTCTTTCCGTCCATCAGCTCCAATACCCTCCTTGTTCAGACGGACAACACCACAACAATGTTTTACCTGAACAAGCAGGGGGCATCAGGTCCAGGCCTCTGTCACTGGAAGCACAGACGATCTGGAGGTGGCTTCTGGCTCGGGGCATGAAGATCTCAGCAGTCCACCTTCCAGGCGTTCTAAATGTTCAGGCAGATGGCCTAAGCAGGCATTTCGCAGAAGCGCACGACTGGGTGCTAAAGCAAGAAGTAGCACAGGACATTTTTCAAGCCTGGGGGAACCAGACATAGACCTGTTCGCAGATGCAGACAACGCAAAATGCCACATCTTCGCCTCCAGGTTCCCACAACAAGGCTCCAAGGGGAATGCTCTATGGTTAGACTGGTCAGAGACATTACTCTACGCCTTTCCACCAGTTCCCCTCATTCCTCTAGTGATCAGGAAGCTGTACAGATCCAAAACGAGGATGATCTTGGTTGCGCCAGACTGGCCTCGCCAGTGGTGGTACCCGGACCTTCTTCGTCTTTCGGCATTATCGCGCAGGAGGCTACCCTGTCATCCAGATCTGCTGACCAGGGCGGGCGGCAAAGTGTTCCATCCCAATCTGCCGTCACTGAAGCTAGCAGCATGGCTCCTGAATTCATCCAATATGGGCATTTAGGTCTCTCTCAGGACTGCATGCAGATCTTGAAAGAGGCTCGACGGCCTTCCACAAGGAGAACATATGCTTTCAAATGGAGGCGATTCTACATGTGGTGTACTGCAGAGGGTCATGATCCTATTCATGGTCAGGAACAGGTACTGTTACCATATTTACTGTCTTTGGCAAGAGCAGGATTACAGTACTCATCTATTAAGGTTCACTTGGCCGCGATAACAGCTTATAGGAAGTCTCCCAATCAGGTTTCCTTTTTTAGAATGCCAGTGGTTAAGGACTTCTTAGAGGGCTTAAAGAAAGTCTATCCTCCAGTGAGGGCTCCATCTCCCTCTTGGGAACTCAATATCGTTCTCTCCAAGTTAATGGGTCCGCCTTTTGAACCTATACACAAGGCCTCCCTGCAACATCTTTCTTGGAAGACTGCATTCCTTGTGGCGATCACGTCTGCTCGCAGGGTGAGCGAGATACAGGCTTTGTGCTCGTCGGAACCTTATCTCGTTTTTCATGCAAACAGAGTGGTACTAAGAACTCACCCGAAGTTCCTTCCGAAAGTGGACTCGGAGTTCCACATCAACCAGTCGATCACTCTTCCCACTTTCTTTGTGAACCCTGTCACACCTGCTGAGAAGGCATTACATTCACTAGATCTCAAAAGGGTGTTGAAGTTTTACCTGGATAAGTCTAAGAGTGTACGCAACACGGACAGACTATTTGTTAATTACGGGCCATTGAACACTGGTTCTCCGGCCTCTAAAAGGTCCATTGCTAGATGGATTGTGTCATGCATTATGCTATCTTATCAGCTAGCGCACAAACAGCTCCCAGGCAGGCCGAGAGCGCATTCTACAAGAGGAAAAGCAGCTACAATAGCTATGCTGAGTAATGTACCTATTCAAGACATATGTAAAGCGGCCACATGGCGTTCGGTGCACACTTTTGCACGCCATTATTGTCTTGATTCTGACACTCAAGCTGATGCTAGGGTTGGCCAGGCATCCTTGAGGAACTTATTTGGGTAATATAAGGTGAATTTGTTGGCATGATATGATGGTATTCGTCCGCAGAGTATGGGGATGGCTTGCTACTCTATTCAGTGCTTATGACTATTGATGAGTATCCCCTGGAAGAGAAGGATAAGTTACTCACCTGTAATCCTAGTTCTCTTCCAGGGGTATACTCATCAAAGTCATAAGCAACCCTCCCTCCTCCCCGGGCGAATACCATGTTCATGTGAGATGTAACTGTTACCCATACTGTGATCACACTGTTTACGCCGTCCAAAAGAACTGACCTAACTGTCACCTGTAGTGCATGATGGGAGCCTGAGGGTTCCAAGAGGTCTTAAAGGCACGGCGCCAGTTTTTCCTAACTGTTCTATATGCAGCCTCTCTAGGCTGACCTGCCTCTATGGTCTTACCCCTTTTACCTTTGAAAATAAAGGTTCTGTTGTTTCAAAGCAAACTAAAGTGGTTTACTTGTTTTTAATCATGATTATATCATGGGGTATGTTTATTTATTGTTCAAATTTAAAAGGTTTTGCATTGCAATTGAGGCAGTTTTTCTGAGCCTAGTATATATGGTCAGGCTGCATATATGTTTGTTTTATGCATATCACCTATATATATATATATATATATATATATATATATATATATATTTACTTATATGTGTATATGGATATATATGTAGGTATATGCATATTATTGGCTATTGCTCCGGGGTCCCCGCACGTGGGCGGGACTATTCAGTGCTTATGACTTTGATGAGTATACCCCTGGAAGAAAACTAGGATTACAGGTGAGTAACTTATCCTTTTAATATTGTGATTGAAAGTAACCAGAAAACAAGCTCACATCGCCAGAGGAGAGACGGCGTGCGCGTGCACATCGCCTGTCCGGGCGCGCACATGTTTTGTCTCCCTTCGCGCACCAAACCGACAACAATTGTCTCGCCAAGGCGAAGCAGCGCATGCGCTGCGTTCGCTAGGCGAGACCTAAAAAAACAGTGTTCGAAAATTATGCTTCTGCTGTGATGAGATCACTGGGGCGCCCCTCAATGCCAATTGTAAGTCAGTTAGAAGGTTGGTTCAGTGTTCCAACAGGGCCACGGGGCCTAAGGCTGTGGCACGTGACTCTTTTGTTGCTATCCAGGCAGTCAGTTTAGGGCCAAGGTTTGCTGTCCATTTTATTCTGCCAGGAACTTTGTGACTTTCCTCTCCTGTTGGTGCTCCAAGCAGCATGAGTTGGAATGCTGCTTCCCTGGAAAATTTGAAAATTGCTCAGTGAGGTCTGTGGTCACTCTCCTTCCGGTCATCTACATCGGAGTGGCAAAGATCAGTGGACAGCGAGCCACTGATGAAGATGTAATCGATGGATGAAATGTTCCTGAACGTAGGAGGGGAAGTCATGATGGATCTTGGGCCTGTTTAATGGTGTGAGCAGAAAGTAAACCGTGGCTGTCCAGAAGTGTGTGAGAGTACTCCCGCTGTGTATTTGTGGATATGGTGGGATGTGATAACTTGGCCTTTGATCCCTGTTGAATTATCCCCATGCACTGTAAGTTGCTCACCATGGCCCCAGTTGCAAATTGCATGGCACTGGTGGTGTGCAAACTCTGCATCAATAAGTTCCTGTATTGTGTGGAACAACCCACCAGTAATGTGCAATTAAGCGTTAGACCCCACGGAATGAGGAGTTACTGTGCGTAAGCAGATTTACAAGGCAGTATTCCTTATGGTATTCCCTGTTTTTGGGTTCAATGCACACATTTACCACCTGCTCTGAGCAGGTGTTAGAAATGTCTTGGGGGGGCTATTGTAAGGCAGGAGGGAGGGGACGACTAGGGTGAAGCAAGGAGTGGATATGGTTGGCAGGCAGGGGGCTGTAATGCTCAACCACCCCTCCAAACCCCTCGCCCCATCCCCGGGGTGCCTTATCTGCAGTACGATCAGGAGCTATAGAAGAGGCTCAAGCTGCATTGCAGCCTTTTCTCACAGTGATTTTACCTGCAGAATTTTCCAGCTGGTAAAATAGGGTTTGTCGTACCCACACCCAATCAATTGTGTGCAGAAACACCAGACCTCTTATAATTGTGAGGAATTCTACACATCCCAACCAGGGCCCAGCCCACTGTGCAATGGACGGATAAGGCAAAAAACAAAACAAAGCCTCCTATACTTGTAAATGGCTTTTGGCTGACCTCTGGGTGAATTGAGCAAGATCTATCGAGAATGACATTCCTAATCTGTTTTAATTTTCCAGTCCCATACTTTTTGTTAAAAAACATAACCGTTCCAGAATGGATAATGTCAACCTTCAGATTTAATTTCCTCTGGCTGAAAAGGCAGGGAAGGAGGTCTTGCGTCCTGTGAAACCAAGGGCGAGGCAAACAGAGAAAGAAGAATGTTGGTGGATTTCGACGGACGATGACGAGGGAAAATGAAATAAATAAATAATTTTCCCTCGCCATCGTCCGTCGAAATCTCCCCACCGCTCTTACCAGCACCGCCGCGGCTGATGCCTTGCATATTCACCTTGGCTTTTAGTCGCAGCCTGGGACCTTGTAGCACTATAAAGAGGCATCTCACTATTCCTCAGTGTACCATCCAGGATTCAGTTTTGTGACCGGCTGGTTACACAGACCTCTGCAGTGATCGCTTTAACCAACTGAGCTTTCATAACGGAAGAAGGCATTTCCCATCGTTAAGTTGAATTTAAGAGGGGCGGAGACTGAGGCCCTATTAACCCAATGGGCATTGCGTGCCCGAACTCCGCAAAGCACGGCCTTCCCAGCTACACTACTAAAGTGATTTAAGAGTGTGTTTTGTTGGCAAAAGTATTGTGTGTGGACAAATAATGTGATTCACAGCTCACCTAATATGGCTTTTCAAAAAGTGATGCTTGCTTTTCTCACTAAGAGTACAATAATTTAACGGAGTTGGTTACATTTTTCAACATAAAGAATGCATCACTGAACATTAGAATGAATCCCGGTGCACCATTTTGCAATGTGTTCATTTATTTTACAGGAAAGTTAAACTCTCCAGCTAAAGTTGTTGCATCTCCGAGGAAACCTCCACTTTCACCACGAGGAGCAGGGATGAAGCCTACCTTGCCACCCAAATCACTGGCACAGTTTTTCAAAACGCCTTCCAAACAAAAAAATGCAGAGGAAAAACGAAGCTGCCAGAAAAGGCTAAAGGTACGACCAGTCAGATTCCATTCCGTAGTCCATGACATTGTCAAGTAGTAACTATAGCTGGGTCCTCTTTGGCTTCTGTTATCCTGCACAATACCTTGTTAGCCCTGCAGGTCCCTGTAGTGTTCACCCGTTACTGGGCAAATGCCAGAAAATGTGAAATCTGATTACATTTTGAAGGTGAAAAGATGTAATTCTACCTTATTGTGCCGGCCAATATAATATGCGCCTTTAGACCGGAAGTGCTGACAGACGGAGGGTTCAGTCGATACTTTCAGTCCAAAAATAGTCGATTAGTGTCGCCTCAAATGTTTTGTTAACTAAGGTCTTCTGATCCTGGCTCAAGCAGACGGTTGTTGTCAGTAAAACCAATTTTTATGTATTTTATGATTTCCTATTGGGGGTTTTGGTTATGAAGTATAATTTTTCCCTTTCCCCATCTTTGTAGGTAGCTGCGAGTCGTCTAAATTGAAAGACGCGCAAAGCACAGAAAAAGGAGTAAACACAACTGTGGATAAAGAAGTATTAGAAGAATCCAATAGAAAGAATGCTACCTCCCTCATCCTCTTTGAAGAGGTAATCATGACTTCTAGAAATTGGTGACTGCTTATTAGGGTCAGGTTTTCACTAGAGCAGTTAATGTGTGCTGTTTATTCTGAGCTTTTATAAAACGTGACTGTTTCTTTTAAATGGGGTTCTCTCTTCTGGCCATAAACTTAACTTTTCTCGGCACATATGGTGGATAACGTAACACATGTTTAAGCATGCATGTTTTCAGCTTTGAAAAAGGTGGAAGAATACATGCCTTTAGGAAGCAAGGTTTTATTTTTAAGTGTAATCCAGATCAATCATAACACAGAACAATTTGACTGAAAACACCACAAACAAAATATGTGTTTTTACTTAAAATTAAGCAGGAAACGCTGCTCCTTTTTCCTTTTCATAGGCAGTTTTCCTAGGAATGACAACGGCCACTGCCAGAAATCTGCCCCATCCGGTCATGCACAGCAGGGAGTGGCAGGTGGTTTGTTTCTGTTCACTGAGTAATGATCTTGAGCCTTGTTGCCTTAGTTAAGTTTATTTTTGACTCAAAACTCAGTTTCAGTGGGAAATATTGCTCAAAATCTTAATTAAAAAAGATAATAGCTTCTTTTTCCAAGCCTTTTGTGTTTTTAGCAGTTGGGTGTTTCTCCTTATCTTTTCCATCTTTCACAACGACTTTCTGTTAGACGCTTTCTTCCTTTGATGACCATCTCTAAAACAAGCATTGGCAAAGCCAGTAGCTCTTGCCTATGTGTGAGCAGTTGGCTTCAACAGTGTCTTACCCATGTTGCAGAGCAGCGTTGCTGTGCAGCATGGCTAAAAGTTAGAAACAAAGCGCTATAATGCAGCCAGCGCTGCCACGTCCTAGTGCTTTTTTTTGGTCTCGCCTAGGCAGCGCGCATGCGCTGCTTAGGAGGGCCTTTAGCCGTCGCTCTGCTCATTTTCAAGCACTGCACTCGTGCTTGTGGCGGCATCCACCTTGCGGGAGCGAGCAGCGGCGCGCCACAAGCACGAGTGCAGTGCTTGAAAATGAGCAGTCTGCTCTCCCAAGCGCGCGCGCGCGCCTCTCTCCTCGCCCACACGTCCCGGCCACTCACTCACTCCGCCCTCTCCGTCTCCTTTTTGCTCGCGCTTCTTGTCTTTCCCTCTCTCGGTTCAGTCTTTCTTCCCCTGCTATCTTCTTACTTTCTTTTTCATGTTGTAATTTTCGTCTCTTTCTCGCCTTACTTTTTGTGTCCGCACCCTTTTCTCTTTTTCTCGTTCTGCCCTACTTTCTCTTTCAATTTAAATTTCGCCCCTCTGTTTATTTTTCTTCGCGCCTCTACTCTCTCTGCCCGCTTCTCTATCTCTCTTTGTATACCCTCCGTTACTCTTGTCTCCCCTGTTCTCTCGTCCTCCCGTCTCTCCGCCCGCCAATCCGTCTTCTTTCCTGAACTGTGGCGTTTGTCTGAGACTCACCCGACCCCTCCCTCTCTCACCACCCTGTCTGGAAGAGAAAACTTTTTCATGCATTGCTGCGCCAGCTTGTCGTCTTCCTCCTCCTCTTTCGTAGCCAGGGGAAAGTCACTTCCTTACCCCTGCATTGTAAAGTATCCAGCCGTCGACGCAGATAGCTCGGTGGGTTATTTCACCTGGTGCAGGGATCTGCCTTTAAAGTGAGATGACAGGAGATATTTCTAAATGTGTAATTTTTACAAAACAATCTTTTCTCTTAAAAGGTGGAAACTGATAAAGCAACAGTGGGATTTGAAAGTCTGGAAGAATGCTACCTAGCGAAGATTATGGTCTCAGAAGGGACAAGAGATGTCAACATCAGTGGCATTATATGCATCACTGTGGAGAAGTGAGTATGCATTGTTTACAGCATCCTGCAGAAAACTGAGGTTACTGAATCATCATTACAATCTATGTTTATGCCGGGTGGTAGCGTAATATGAAGTATCCTGTTTTCAAAAGGTCTGTGTATTATGTTTGTTACACCACTGCAGGTTCTAATAGTGTCCCGTTGTTTTATGTTCCAGAAGATTTATCTTGGAGCCATTTGCTGGCATGAGTCTTGGCAGCAGTAGTTTCTTTATTGGGGGTGCTACCTTGTTGAGAGAGGGATACTTCTTTCTCTCGCCTAGAATTCTGACTGGGTGGCAATTACAGAGCAGTTATGTGGTGGTGGTTGTGACATTGAAGGCGTCGGACATGTCAGGTTTGGGACTGCTGTATAATACAGGGAACCTTTTTATCACAGTGGGGATCAGGCTTTGACACTGCCTCATATCCCTCTGTACCCCACTCCCCGCGCTCACTGCCTTATATCCCTCTGTACCCCACTCCCCGCGCTCACTGCCTAAAATCCTCTGTACTCCCACACCTTTCGCTCACTGCCTTATATCCCTCTGTACCCCACACCTTGCGCTCACTGCCTTATATCCCTCTGTACCCCACACCTCGCGCTCACTGCCACAACATATCCCTCTGTACCCCACACCTCGCGCTCACTGCCACATATCCCTCTGTATCCCACTCCTCACACTCACTGCCTGATCACTCACTTTACCCTGCCATTCATCTTCTACGTGTTCTCTCCCCTTCCACTCGTTCTACCTCTGTTCACCCCCTTACTTCTTTTAGTACCTTACTCCTTTCTCAATACCTCTACTTCTTTTCTTCTTCAGTAACATCTCTCTGACACATCTCTGCACTTCCTTTATATCAACGCACCCCTCTACCTCACCTGTCTACCTCAGTCTTTATTATTCCCTCTTCCTCAGCTGTCTCTACCTGTCTCTGACACACCTCTCCCTCTCTCTACCTGGCCCTCAATTGTTCTACGACTACGTTATTCTCCCCTCTCCATCTTTGATTTACCTGTCTCTGCACCTGAATCTTTTTCTTCTACGCCTCACTTCTTTGTCTACCCTTCACCCCTCACTACCCTTCTGTTTGCCTCACTACGGTCTTTACCCGACCCACCTTTCAGTGCCTCCTCCCATTTCGCCTCCCTCCCTCACAGCGCTCTCCTAGCATGCATCTGTTTCTCCCCTCACCACCATGCCTGCCTCTACCCCTCCTTACCTTTCTAACCAGCCTACCTTTCTACCTTCCTGTTATTCCTGGTAGTGAACCTTTCATTTCACGCCTCCGGTTGTATTACCTACGCATTCCAATTGAGTAGGTCATTGCTGTGCTCCCAACCCGACATCGAGACCCAGTCCCCTAGCCTCTCAACATGCCCAGATATAACAACAAGCATTGGCATAGCCAATTGGTCTCGCCTTTGGGACCTGCTGCATAACTAAATACTTATAAGGTCCCAAAGGCGAGACCTATTGGCTATGCCAATGCTTGTTTCTTATGGTGGTTGGGGGGAGCAACACGGACAACGAGAGGAGGGTTGGAGAACAAGAAGCAGCATGGACAACAACTGCACAGCGCTCCACATGAGCCAGGCGTTATAATGGGCACTAATGTGATTCAGGGTGCTGAGACTATCTCGCCATTCCCTCTAAGCGCTTTTAGTGTTTGCTCCTACTGGCTTTGGAAAAACTTCTGAAGATGCTCTGTAAGATTTTCGAAGCTTAGTGGCCTGGTCGATGTTGATTAATTGATTCTATTCAGCACAATTAATAAAAATAATTGCTTTAATCGGATTAAAACATTACCAAAGCGGGGGCGTGGTTTCGGCGCCGCGCGAGATGGCCGCCTGAACTCGGAGCTCCGACACACCGGGACGCTCTTCGAGCCGCAAGTGCGTTTTTTCGCACTTTTTATTGACGGCCTTCACGAATTCAAGAACCGGAACATGCCGTGAGTTTGATGAGGGGCTCCAGAGTGTAAGTCGCGTTGCGCTTCTCGTCTTCCCTCTCACTTGAATATTTTCTTCGAGCGGCCGCTATCGTTCCTGTCAGCCCTGCATGAAACGGTTGTACATCTTCATTCTTCCTCACAACAGACGCGCTTCAGTTTTGCTTACAGCTCCAGCATGTCTCTCTTCAAGATTTTAATGCAAAAGTAAGCTGCCTTTTTCTACTGAATGTTTTGCTTCATACATTCTCCGTTGTTGCCTCACTCCTCAGAGTTTCTACATATTACTCTGCTTTATGAACATTTTGAACATTTTCCTAGTGCAACGCCTGCTGGATTCACCCATTTTCCCACAATGTTGCTTGATATCTGAATGTTTTTCTCTTCCTGACACGCTTCTCAGCGTCATCTCTCTAACCGGATGTCTTCAGTAAGACTTGTGGAAACTTACACTCCCTTTGTGTGTGCTTCATGTTTCGCAGTAATGCAGATGAATGAGTAAAATAAATCGACTAGAAACGGAACAAGTGGTCAACGTAAAAAGTAATAATAAGGAGTACAGAGCTTAAGCATTGAATATTTGATTTATTGCACTCATGACAGTCCGGGATTTGGCTGTGCAGCCGGAAGGGTTCCCAGAACGTGGCTCCTCTGTGTTAGTTTTCATACCAGATATGTGCCTTTTCTCCATCTTACCAATGTGAGATCAGGTTATTTCTCATTTTTTATTTTTGATAACATTACCTAGGCTTGCTATGGATTACCATTCTCTTTCATGATAATCTTTACTCAATGCAGAGCTTCTCTTATTGATTTGGCATCCGCACATGGGCAGGATTCGCAAGCCACAGTTTGTTTTTGTCCCTAAAAATTCCTCCACATCGTCACCCTCACAGTCTGTGGCGTCTACACCGGAGACTCCTTCTTCTACAGGTATGGCTGGAGTGTCTTCTGCTCGCTCCCAAGCGTCGCAATCAACGCTTCATAAATCGTCTCCTCCTACTTCCACTCCTAAAAGACTGAAACAAGACCCTCCATCACCTGACAAACCATCTCCTACCATTTCCTTGGAATTGTTATTGGA
Source organism: Calotriton arnoldi (assembly GCA_963921515.1). Classification (NCBI taxonomy): domain Eukaryota; kingdom Metazoa; phylum Chordata; class Amphibia; order Caudata; family Salamandridae; genus Calotriton; species Calotriton arnoldi. The sequence goes on from CAWUFW010005672.1 coordinate 1,064,529, forward strand.
GGAAATTCGCGCCTTACGCCCGTTTGTGGAGGAAACAAACAGTAAGATGCAATTTCTGGAAGAAAAGTGGTCCTCAATGGAGAACAGAGTCTCTACAATGGAGCAACAACTATCGTCGATCCCGGATGATTCTCAAAGGCTTTCCTCTCTTGAAAAGGAAGTCCGCAAGCTTCAACAACACACCGAGGACTTGGAAAATCGTAATAGAAGGAATAACCTACGTATCTATGGTTTGCCGGAATCTTTGGAAGGAGAAGACCCTGTCACCTTTTTCTCTTCCTTTCTCCCAAAATTACTTGAGATGCCTCCTTCAACAATGCTGAACATTCAGAGAGCCCATAGGCTTGGTCCACGTCCTTCACTTTCATCTTCCTCGGTCAGACCCCGGGGTGTCATTATTCTCTTCTTGAAATTCACTGACCTGCTCTCTGTTCTCTCTGCAGCTAGAGCCAAACGGCAAATTTCTTGGCTAGGTCAGAGAGTCTTTCTCTCTCAGGATGTCTCTAATGTCACAGCCGCCAGACGAAAAGAGTTCCTTAATCTTCGTCCTCCTCTTTGCTCAATGGGTGCTCGCTATGGACTTTTTCACCCCTGCATCTTTAAAGTTACTTTTCAGAATCGAACCTTGTCCTTTGAAGATCCTACAGAACTCAAGAAGTTTATCCATTCTCATTCTTCGGCCAACATGGATACCACTAATCCTCCTACGGGATGATATGTTCTACTCATACCATCAGGACTCATATTGTTATTGCAATGTTAATATATGAGTCATCTTTGTCCATGTTTATATTTGTTCCATGTTCAGCTTTCCCTGTTTATTATATGGATTGACATGTTTATATTCTTATCCCTATTATTCATCACTGTTGTTATATTATCTATATTGCATTCATACTTGTTATATCCGCGTTTCCTTTTCTCATGTTATATTGGCTGTCCTTTTTCTCTCTCCTAGTGTTTCACATGACTTATTACTTTTTGTTATCTTCCTCTCCACTATTATTCTACTTGCCATTTCTATACTTCATATTTATTGTTGGTGTTCTCAGTTCGCTTTGACATATGTTCTCCATTTATTCTTTATTATTTTTATGCCCTCTTAATTCCCTTTTTCTTATCTTCATACAGGTTCGTTTTATCATGTTTATAGTTGTCTGGTCCGTCTGCACTTTCTTATATGTTCTGGTGTGGTTTGGACTCCCTAATTCGGGTGTCCCGTCTTCCGTTCGTCACCATTGCCCCAGCCTTCTTCTTTTGTTCCCGTTCCCCTCAGGTATGTTCTTCTCAGTCGTACTTTATGGATATGTACTGTCTCTTCTTATCTTTCTCCTTTCCTTCTTCTCTTCCCTTTTTTCTCCCCTAATTTTCATCCCCTATTCTGTGTTTGTTTTTTCTTTCATTTTTCTACTAATGCATATTTGGTTCTTCATAAAGCTTTACTGTTTTTACATTCAGAGTTATTTCCTGGAATGTGAAAGGTTTTAATAACCCTATTAAGAGACAGAGAATCCTTTCGCACCTCGCCTCTTATAACCCTGATCTAGTACTTTTGCTAGAGACCCACCTCACTGAAACTGAAGCGTTAAAATTAAAAAGAGGCTGGGTGGGTACAGTATTATTCTCTCCTTCTACTAATAAAAAGAATGGTGTCATCACTCTATGTCATAAGAAATTGAACTGCAAGGTCTTATCACAAGAAATCGGAGGCGACTGCAACCAAGTTATAGACCCATTTCTTGATCGTCAATCTCAAGTTCGTTTTACTCCCACTAAGACTCACAAACATTTTCTCGACACCATTTCTCAAGCACATCTCATTGATTCTTGGAGACTCTCTCACCCTGACTCTTTGGACTTCTTTTTTTTCTCTCCCCCCCACGCTTCTCTTTCTCGCTTGGATTATATCTTTCTCTCTCAACCCTTATCCCAAAATCTCCTCTCTTCCTCTATAGAACCTATTGTTATCTCTGACCGTGCCCCAATAGTAACTGACCTGGATTTGCTCCCTCCACATCCCAAATCCTCTCGTTGGCGTTTTAATAAATCTCTCCTCTTAGATCCTCTCTTCTCCTCTTCCTTTCGCACATTTGCAACTGAATTCTTTAATCTTAATTGTGCACCCGTCTCAGCTCCACATATCATATGGGATTCCTTTAAAGCTACTGCAAGAGGCTTTATCATTGATTTCGTCTCAAAAAAGAAGAAACGCTTCCTTCAGCAACGTAAAACCACCTTGGCACATATCAAGCTTCTAGAACACAAATTTTACACTTCTTCGAAACATTCTGTTTTACCAGAACTCATACGAGCTAAACTCGCCTTTAATAAAACCACTACTGATAATGCGTCCTCTGTACTTTTGCGTAGAAGTGCTCACTATTATGGTGGTCGTAACAAAGTAGGGAAGCTTTTGGCAAACTATCTCAAAACACGTAAAGACCGCACCCTCATAGATGCTATATTCTCCTCCAACGACTCTCTTTTGCACAAAGATCAAGAAATACTTAATGAATTCAAACTCTTTTATCAAAATCTTTACACTCCTGAATCTCCCCTTCTTCTTCTAGCATTCAGGAATATCTTGAGAAAATCCCTCCCCCCTTCATCCCATCTTAATTTTCTTGCTCTTGAATCAGACCTGTCCCTTACAGAACTATCCAACGCCCTAAATTCTCTCACTAAAGGGAAGACTCCTGGCCCAGATGGCTTTTCAGTTGAATTTTATTTACACTTTTCAGATCTTTTACTTCCGAAACTTTTAGCACTTTTTCATTCCTTTTTTTTAGCTGGTAAGACGGAAGGTACCTTTCAGGAGGCGACTATTTGTTTAATCCATAAAGAGGGTCGAGATCCTAAATATTGCAAGAATTATCGCCCGATATCTTTGGTAAATGTTGATTATAAGTTGTTTGCTAAACTGCTTGCTCTACGTCTAGATCCTCTCATGCCCCACCTTATTGGGAAAGAACAGTGTGGGTTTGTCAAAGGTAGGCATACCTCTGATAACTCTCGACTTTTTCTTAATGTCCTAAACAAACTTCCCTCTATCTCTACTTCTCTAGCGGCCATATCAGTTGATGCTGAGAAGGCCTTTGATAGAGTGGATTGGTCCTTCTTATTTGCTTCATTACAGTGGCATGGGTTTGGTCCCAAATTAATTTCACTTATCTCTCTTTTGTATTCTGCCCCCACGGCCTCAGTATTAGTTAACGGTTCTATTTCATCCTATTTCCCTCTTCAACGCGGAGTTCGTCAAGGATGCCCTTTATCCCCTCTTCTTTTTGTCCTAGCTCTTGAGCACTTTTTGTCTTCTATACGTAACAATGACTCTATCTCTGGTTTTTCTTTTGGGGACCAGCAACTTAAACTTTCCGCATATGCGGACGATATCCTTTTATTTATTTCTGATCCTGACACCTCTGTCTCTCCTTTGCTTCATGAATTTGACTCCTTTTCCAAGGTCTCTGGTTACAAGATTAACTCGGACAAAACAGAAATCCTTCCCCTTACTAAATTTTGTCTTCCCCATTCTTTTTCGCCCACCGGTTTTGCCTGGAATGATTCAAAAATTAAATATTTAGGTATATGGTTTTCCAACTCTATTGCTTCTTCGATTAAGTTAAATATGACTACTGTTCTGTCTCGTATTGATAAATTACTCTCTTCCTGGAATCCCCTTTTTCTTTCTTGGTGGGGTCGTTTAGATTCAATTAAAATGATGATTGCCCCTATCTTAATTTATATTCTCTCTATGCTTCCCGTCCACATTCCCGCCATATACATGAAACGTATTGATTCTTGTCTTTCTTAATTTCTTTGGAAGAATAAAAAAGCCAGAATTGCCCTTTCTCTTCGTAAGACCAAATCTAATGGTGGTGTGAATTTTCCAGATTTTCGTCTTTATCATAAATCCTTTTCTCTTCGTCAAGCCTCGAATTGGCTCGTATCTGAACATTCTCCTTTTACTCCTCTTTGGTTATCCATTGAGCAAACTTTATTATTACCTTTCTCTCTCAAGGAAGTAATAACTTTTTCCACTAAAACTTCTCATACATCCTTCCCCCTGTTTAGACATACTTGTTCCCTTCTGAAGCCTTTAGTTCTACCTAATCCCCTTTCTCGGGATGACTTCTTGGATTCTCCTATTTGGCATAATTCTCTTATTCTTCTCAATAACAGGCCCATTTTCTGGAATTCTTGGAGGACAAAGAACATCATCTGGGTTAAACATCTTTTCAATGGCCTTTCGCCATGCTCTTTTCCCAAATTTCAAGCCTTATACCATTGTCCTCGTTCCTTCTTACAGAAGTTTACCACTCTTATGGCAATTATTCTAGATGTGTATTACTCTCTTCCCCCTCATCTCCTCCTGATGCCCAAAACTCTCTTCTTAATATTCTCCTATCCTTACCCAAAGCTTCTCTTATATATAAATATTATCTAGCCTCCAATCCATATCGAGTTAAATCTAAATTGGAACTTTCCTGGGAGTCTGATCTGGGATGTGAATGGACTATCTGCTTTTGGGACAAACTTTGGTCTAGATCTTAAAAAATCTCTCACTCTGCCTCTCTTACTCAATCTATGTTTTTTCTCTATCATAGGCTTTATCTTACCCCTGTCTCTATTTTCCCGTTTTTCTTCTGATTCAAATTCTAATTGTTGGGCCTGTGGTTCTTCTGACGCTAACCTTATGCATCTTCTTTTTCTCTGTTCATCGGTTTCCAATTTTTGGAGATCTGTTTGGTCCTATATCTCTCGTATTTTTAACCTTTCTATCTCTTATTCAATACCCCTATTGTTTACCAGAAGCCTCTCTGACTCTTTATCTATACCCTCTCATAATCATGGTCTTTTTGATCTCATGCTCGCTCTAGCCTTTCAGCACATTACCCTCAACTGGAAAACTTTCACTAATCTTTCTACACAACACTGGTGGAATAGCCTTTGCCACTTTCATAGACTTGATGTTGCCTTCGCCTCCTCCTGTAAACCAACACTTAACAGAGAGCTTTTTTGGTTACCCCTTACAACTTATTTAGATCAGATTGTTTTTAAACATAATTCCTCCCTCAATTCTGAAATTTTTAACCTCCTTGAATACCTTCTCTCTGTTCTCTTTCCATATCATCCAAGATAAGTTGATATATGTTGTTTATTGACCAATGGCTTGTTCACATTTCGTCGTATTATGCAATGTAATATGCACTCTTCTTTTATATTAATTTGTTAATATTTCCCCTCCCCTCCTCCTTCCTTCCCCTCACTTTTTCCCATCCCTTTCCATATAAAACCTTAAAATAGCTTTTATTTCTTTTATTGTACTAGCCATATATGTTGTTATAATTATTTTTCAATATTCGAATCTGTTGCTGGTATTTTTGCCTATTTCTCTGTTCATTCAATAAAGCTTTTCAAACAAAAAAAAAAAAACATTACCAAAGCAAAAATATAAGATTAAGACAGTAAGAAAATTCAACACTAATCGTTGAGAAACAGCGACCATCAAAAGCCCCAGACATCAGTTCAGAGCATCCAAATATTGGGTTTAAAGTCTGCATTCTTGCTGAGTGTTACCTTTTCTGTATTAAAACGTGGCTGATGGCTAAAATGCGGTGGGCAGATGAGGGTGAAGTACTCAAATGGAAAGGGGACCAGGCTAGGTGACCAGGGCAGGTACAAGCTTAGCTAGGAAGACATTTAATATTGAGTCAGTTGTTGGACTGTGTAGTTGGTAGTTTAAGCGTTTCAGGCTGTGGTTAACACCGGCCCCCCTGGTTTGGCCCGTTCATTGAACCAGACTCCCAGGTAATTATAGCTTGTGCAGGTGGATATATGCTGGTGTCCTAATTGCCAATGTGTAAATTTCTTAGAGGGGTATTTGCCAAACATCATTATTTTTGTCTTTGCCTGATTCACCAGGAGTTTGTTCTCCAAGTTATAACAGTAGAGAGCATTAAGATCCCTCTGTAGGCCTGTTCGGGTATGGTCAATGATGGCAATGTTGTCTGCATATTGCAAATTCTGCAGACATGTTCTCCCAGTCTAGGGGTTATTAGACTGGTGCCTTCCTAAGATTTGGGCAGGTCGGTGGTGTAAAGATTGAAAAGTAGCAGGGCCAGCATACAGCTTTGTTTTAGGCCGTTGTTAGATGGAATTTTTTCCTTTGTTGTGGTGGGACTTATTTTTATCCTGACCCATGTGCCCTGGTACAGGGACATTATGGCTTTGAGGAGTTGAGAAGGAATCCCCCAAGAATTTAGTTTGTGCCATAGTGTGCCCTGATTCATTTGAAAGACTAAAATCAGTATGAAGCATTAAAAACTGATTAAATATGTAATATTAAACATATTTGGGATTAAAATTTGCACTTCTGTTATATTGTAATGCCTGATAAAAGGAGGCAAAAAATCAAAAGGCCATTAAATGCATAATTTGTAGTAATGAAGTTGAGGCCCAGTTCACAAGTTAATTAACAGAAGGTTACCACCCAAATACTGACGATTGAGGTGTTGAGAGCAATATCACAGTAATTTGAAGCCTGACTGAATCATTCATAAAATTATCACAGAAACCTATGATTCCTAGTACAGTTGTCAGATATTTCAAGATTCTTGTTGTCAGTTGTGTGGATTCTCCCTTTAGGCAAGCTTCCAGCGCCTGGTTGCACGAACGAATGTTGAGAATTCTAAACATCAGCCTTAGCCAAAACTTTCTGTTCGGGAGGGCTTTTTACAGATACACACCATATGGGTTAGTGATTCTGTTGGATAGTTACATAAGCGACATATCCGTAGCCTTTTAACGGAATAACACTAAATCATAGTCGCATCATTTTTTGTGTCTGCAGCTTTGTCACTGGGTGTCATAAAGTTTGAGAGCACAACTACCATGTGAACATTTTGACAGCTCCCCTACATCAGCTAGGGCAGAGATAATTTTCGCCTGCTTAGTGAGTACCCTAATTAGCGATTTGGGTTGCAGAGTGGCTTCCCAGAGATCCATTGCATCCAGATTGTGTAATGCCTGCTTGAGGCGAGCATTCTAAGTTGAACCTTCACATGTTATTTCTCAGCAGATAAGCCTCTTGAGAGATCTGTCAAGGGCCCTCTTCGCTTTGCCGCAGTAAGATACAAATCTGGCCATAAGCATAAGTTGTTGTCTCAGGAGATTGAATTCTAGTCGGATTTGAGCTAACCCGGTGCATGAGGGCAGATAGAAACTGTATTGGTAGTAGTTGCACTGTTCCCTATCCAGCCAGGAGGAAAGCTTTTTGGCAGTGCCATGGCGCCATGTGATAGTATGGGCATTAATTTGCTGGTGATCACTCTTCTTACTGCACTAGTATCTTGGCAGGCCAGTTTCTTATATAGCTTTTGGAAAACTCCAGTTAGTGATCAAGAGATGTTTTTAGGGTATTCAGGCGGGTAAGATTGCGTCCTCTTTTGTCTACCCATATCCCCAAGTATCTGGTCGGTGTTGAGGAAAACTCCAAAATACCAATACAAAATGCCTAAGATGGTGTGGGGAAATTGGGAGGCGGAACAAGGATCAAAGAAGGGGATGAGGTACAAGGAGATACTGTGCAATAACAAATTAAGCTCCTTGTGTAACGACACAGTGGAATGCCTGGCCAATCAGCCCTTCATTTGAATGCAGATGTGATTAGAGGGGCGGCCTGCTATTTGTAACATTGGACGAAGCCTAGGGAAGTTGTTGCCCCCAGCACCCGGTAACACCATTGTTAACCATGAGCAGTAAAGATTCAGAGGGAAGCATGACTCATTTATAGGACCAGCCAGGACCCAGGGAGAGGCAGACACCAGACAGATAGACACAGGAAAATATCAAACGGCCACTGAGGAGCAGAATGACCCTGCAGGACAAAGGCTGGCTATGAACAACCAGTGTGGCTGAGTGGTCAAGCACGTACTCTGGATCCCTGGGAGGGAGGGTTGGAAGAAAGAAGCAACACAGACAAGTGGAATGTGGGAGGGAAGAAGTAACACAATGGGAGGGAGGGAGAAAAGAAGCAACATTGACAACAGGAGTGTGGCGGGGGAGGGAAGAAGCATCACGGAAAGAAGCAACAATGGTGGGAAGGAAAACGAAATTAGTACCTCAGTCACGGGTCGAGTAGCGGCAAGACACTAATCAAAATGAATCCATCAGTATTTGGCCCATGCTCCAAATGAAAGAAGAGGAAATGAAGTTGGCACTCGCTGGCCAATTAGGAGGCAGCAAATACGAGTGATGATGAAGCCAACTAATAGTAAGCAATGGGCAGCTTAAAGCCTCTCTTATTAAACAAAATATCTTGAGCGCAAGTGCGGTCTCGGGTGAGACCTAAAAAGGACAACAACAGGCGTTGTGCTTTACAGACATGTACTTTTAAGGACTGGGACTTTTGTCAAGGGATGTTATACAGGAGGCTGAGGTAAAAGTATGTCTCCAGTTCCAGTATTGAGAGCTTAGTAAACTTATGAATTTTGTCTGCTGTGTCATTTTCTCCCAGAGAGGACCATTGGTCCCCAGTCTGATAATACCTATAATAGACACTTTTCCCACACTTTTTGTCTTTCCACCCAGTCAGATAAATGGAAAAGACATAATAAAACTACTGGTTCGGACCCTGAATTCAATAGGAGTTGGAATGGTTGCATCTGATCAGATACTCTGCTACAAATACCATTGCTTCTTAGTCCATGCTGGATTACTGTCATAACTATTGAATGTTGCCCACGTCCTGCCTGCGTTACCTCCACCTCTGTAGAATTTTCTAGGTATACTCAGTGGTATAACTCAAAATGAATGTGATGAAGGCCCCCTGATTATCTCATATCTCACAAATATTCTTTGGCCTTTGGCTGAATGGGCCCCTCCTCCTATACGCCTCCGGGGCCTGTGTTGATTTTCTGTAGATGGAGTTCAAAGGGTACAATAGGGGCTACTACCAGTGTGTTGATGCACGCTACTGGAAAAGGCAGTTTTTTCTTCAAACATTTTTATTCAGCATTTAAGGTATTGACGATGTTACCTATTCATTTTTACTATTACTTTTGCCTTATCACAAGAACTGGTTATGCACATGAATAAATGAATGTATCATACCGGTCTTGCACCCCCACTTTTCTCAATGAAATCTTATATTAGACAGTGATATTTCCCGATGTCATCTTTTCATTCTTCTGGGGTATGACAGTATGGCCTATAATTAAAGTCTTGTGTGCAATCGCCTACTCATAGTTAGTCAACCCACCTCGTGCGAGTGTCTGCATGTGTACTGTCCGTTTGATGTTTAAGGAAACTAAGATTAACCATATAAACATGAACATAGAGGAACATGCAGGGGGGCAGTCACTAGCTTAGCTTACGTGCACAAAGAGTGAGAGAGGCATTATTGTGAAAAGAAAGAGACAGGGTACCCTGTGGAATCTTTTTTGCTTTGTGGACCATTTACTCGCCCTGAAGAAGCCCGCAAGGGTGAAACGCGTTGGCTGTTATGTATTAAATAATGAATAAAAGGATCTACCACACCATCTAGAGAAAAAACAATTATTTCTGTCATCGCCTTCTCTGTGTTTTTGGGATTAAACCCTATGAGTGTTGTCTTCACAATAGTGCCTCTCTCACTCTTTGTGCTCATAGATTGTATTTGAGACCATAGTTGGTGGCTGGTTTCGAGAGGTGGGCATTCTTGTTAACAACTGTACTAAGAAATATTAATACTGCTGTGATCACATCTTGGACAAACACTGGTAGTTGGTGCAGCAATATATACCCTGCCACCGTGCTCGTATGTGTAAGACCTTAGCTTACGTGTTCAGTCATGGGGATTAGATTACAGGAGATATGGGGGCCTGAGGTTACCTGTATGATTTCTTGTTGGGTCTATACTTAACTCACCACGTCATATCTATTCCCTTTAATGCATGGGGTAGGGAGGCGAGGTTACAGATATACATGCGTAATAGGTCTTTCCTTTTAGCCATCGTATCATCTGCCTCTCACTAGTCCAGGGGCTGTTGTCTTTCCGACCCATAAATGTGTTAGCAGTTGTTCATACATACTACGTGTTCTTTAGGTCTCGTCAGCTTCTCTGCTTTGTGGGTCATCCCTATCTATAATCACATCCTCGTCCTCCTGGGCCTGGGTCGGGTGCTCCCAGTTGAACAATACTTCCCTCCATTGCTCAGCCATGGGGCGGCGTCTTGGGGTTCTAGACTCTTCCGGCACAGGACTCTGCCCTCCGCCCCTACCCAGTAAGTGACATCTCATTTCCAAAGTCCTACCGATCGCCCAGTAGAGGACTTTCAGGACATAGCTATCCTTCTTTTAGCCAGTGCCATGGCCAAGTCGAAAAATCTATTGCCCGCCTTTCGTTTAGGTGGTCTGGCAAAAAGTCCCAACAGGCATACCTCAATCGTGGAGTCAAGTGTGCGCCCCACTGAAGCTTGTAGCATTGATAAGACCTCATCCCAGAATGGGTGCAGTCCGGCACATGCCCAGGTCAAGTGTATAAAATCTGCGTCATTGTGATTGCATCTTGAGCATCTACGCGGTTCACCGCACGTACTTGAACTGTGTATATTTCAACCGGGTGTTATGGGAGATTCCCTTGTGTGAGGACAGAATTCTGCGCCATTCCGGGTTGGTCAATTCCCTACTCAGTGCTCTCTCCCAGCATCTCCGTAGGTCATGTAGGGGGGTAAGGGATGCTCCGATCAGCAAGGCGTAAAACCACTTCACTTGGTGGCTAGCCGTACCTAGTGTAAGTAATGAGTGTAGCACCTCATGTCTCTAGGGCTCCTCCCGGCCCGTCCCCACAGCGCTCCGAAGGTACGGGCCAGGGCTTCATATTGAAGGAACTGCCCCGGTGGAAGGCCGTACCCTTCAGCCAAGTACTCGAATGGCATTAAGACCTTCTCCTGGTAGCAGTCCCCTACCGTTTCCACCCCTGCCTCCAACCATGTCGCTAGTTGATCAGCATTGAATATCGTCCATGGATTGCCATGTGGTAGGCCAACCAAGGGAAGTACCAGTGTATACCGGGGGTTGCTGCTGTTCTAATCATGCAGCGTTTCCAACACTGTAGGGCTGCGGATTGCAGTACCGACCTATAGGGGATAGACACGGTTGGGTCTAGTATTTTAGCCAGTAGTAGGGTGGGGCGTGTAAGAAAGTGCCCTCTTTTTGCATGGTTGCCCCCACTTTTTGCCAAAATGTTGATGTACTGTGACTGAGTGTGCCCTGGGTTCCTGCCAACCAGGTACCCAGGGCCTATGTTCTTTCCCTAAACTGCATTGAAACCAGACCCAATTGGCACTCTTTGGCCACATGTCAGTCCCTTGTAAATAGTACCATAGGTACCAAGGGCACTGTGGCCAGAGAAATCCTTTAAGGGCTGCAGCACTTATTGTTGTACCCTTAGAGGCCCTGTACCTTTACACACACACACACACACACTGCCATTGCAGGCTGCGTGTTTTGGTGCAGAACAAAGTGAAGAGTCGACATGGCACACATCCCTGTGTGCCATGCCTACAACCCACTGCCCTGGCATAGGTCAGCCAACCCTCCAGCTGGGTGCACTATACCAGTGGTGAGGGTACAGGCGCATGAGCCCTGTACCCCTACAGTGTCTAAGCCAATTCTTAGACATTGTAAGTGCAGTAATGCCATTAAGAGTATATGGTACTGGGAGTTTGTCATTACGAACTCCACAGCACCATAATGGCTTTACTGAAAACTGGGAAGTTTAGTATCAAACTTCTCAGCACATTAAACCCAAACTGATGCCAGTGTGGGATTTAATGAAAAATGCACTTAGAGGGCATCTTAGAGATGCCCCCCTGAAAAACGACCTAACTCTAGTGTCCTTGCTGAGTGGCTGCTCACCAGTTGCCACCACCAGACATGTTTCTGGGCCCCTGGGTTGAGAGCCTGCTGCTCTCGGGGGTCTGAAACAGTGCAAATACTGGGACGAGGTGCCAAGTCTCCTCCCCCAGGATGGGCAGGGTCCACGAAGGGGAAGCTTCAAAGGCTTACCGCCTTTGTGAGCTACCCCAGCCATGTGCTGCTTCAAGCAACTGGGCCCCACCGGTTCTGACCCCCACTTTAAGCGGGAGAATCCGCGGGAAAACCAAGTGAGGAAGGGAGGTGTGCCCACCTTGCCAACCCCACCCCTCAGGTGGGAGAGGTGAGGTGAAGCACAACTCAGTCCCCGCTATCTTGCAGATGGGTGGACCCAGCCAACCAGAGAGAGGCATATGCCCCCCTCCCATTGATGGGTGGCATAATAGGGGGTGTACCCACCCCAAGGAAGGGACCCATTGGTCCTGACCTTTACTTTCCTGTAACGCCCCTAAATCTAGTATTTAGGGCCAACTCCGAACCTTGCCTCCTCAGACAAGAACCGAAGAGAAGAAGGACCGAAGAAGCCGCGCTGAACTAAGAAGAGGAGTATGCTCACTGACTTGGCGCCTGTCCGCACCTTGAACCTGGTCCAGCGAAATCCCAGTGTGTGTCCTGCAGCCGTCAAGAATCTGAAGGACCTGCCCTACCTTCCAAAACAAAGACTTTGTCTCCCATGAGCACCGGATTTGCTCACCCACAGACTCTGGCTCCGGCCAAATCCGCGAGTCTGCACCAGACGCCCATGGCCCGAGTTAGAGTGGCCAACACCACGAGGAGGTCTCCCCGGCAATCCTGACCTGAGTTCTGGTGATCTGACATGCCTCGAATTTACAATCGACGTCTTCAGCCCCTTTCTGGAGGATCCCCCCCCGACCGCGACCAGAGCTGGTAAGAAAACCGGACGCCTAAAGACACCCCTGACCCGCCGTCCCACGGCCTTTGGTGGCCCAACCGACGGTGTCCCGGCATCCCAACTTACCTCTCCAACCGGTGGTCATCTTCAGAAGATCTTCGTCCCTGTGCATGCAGTGTTTGTTGCAACCGTAGAATCCCCATTGAAATCAACGGGGCACCCGACGCCAAATTAGCACCCTGCACCCAGCCGCCGCTGAGGGTGTACTTAGGGTACTAACTCAGATCCCCCTTTGCCCTGAGCCTAACACCAGGAGCTTTGCTCCCACAACCTAGTGGCCTGCTCGTGAGCAGCCACCAACCGGAGGCCCCCTATCCCCCATTGGATAACATTGGGTTCAGCACTCTGCACCGGGCCGCCCTAGTGCCGCTGAGGGTGTTCTGAGAGTGCATCCTCAACCCTGGGGGAACCCTGGTTCTAACCCCAGAATACCAACTCCCACAAATAAGTACTTATCTGCAAACCGTTAACTTCATTTCCTTCCATAGGATTACATTGACTGCTTTTCTTGAAAATTGTTTTGTGTGGAGTTGGTCTGTATGAAACATTGAAAAACTGCATACTCTTAAACGTGAATTACTTACCTTTTGTCTAGGAAATGTCTCAGTGTGATATCTAGGTATATCACACTGATTAGCAAAAGGTATCTGAAAAGTAATCTAAAAAGTAACGTACACAGTAATCTGTAAAGTAACTAAAAAGTAATTTCGAACTGTTGACTTACCTGTAATTCAACCAACTGCATTTGAACCTGCATTTAACTGTAAATCACTGAATAAGATTTTGCAAAGTATTATTTCACTTACCTGCACCAGACTTGTATGGTTCTAGAAATAAAATAACTGAATAATACTTTTGATACAAACAAATTGGTCTGAGTTCAGTCGTTGAATGTGTGACATCATTTCTTGCCTGAGTGTGTACAACAAATGCTTAACACTACCCTCTGATAAAGCCTTACTGCTCGCCCACACTACCACAAATGGAGAGTAACATGCTATCTACTTTTACCTCTGCCTACCTTTGGGGTTCCACTGGACTCTGTGCACACTATACCTCATTTTGGTATAGTATATACAGAGTCAGCTTCCTACAGGTCGTGCGTGCTTCAGCCTCCTTCATGAAAGTTCCTTCCGGGTTCGCCCCCTCCAGGCAATGCGCCAGCCATTGCATCTGGGCAGCTAAAAAGTGGAGTTCAAAATGTGGCACTCCCAGTCCACCCTCCATCATAGGGCGTTGTAACGTCTTTAACGAGACCCTCCGTCATCCCTCCCCCCAAATTAAATCCCGTAACAGAGAGTCCAGCTGTTTGAACCATCCCGTCAGCAACGAAATCGGGAGGTTAATAAAAAAGTATAATAAGTGCGGTAGCATGACCGTTTTGGTCAGAGAAATCCTAGCCATGAGGGGTAAGCGTAGTGAGCACCAAAAGGATACACATGCCTTAAGGGACCGGAGAGCCCTGTCTAAGTTTCCTTCCTTTAGATTTTCCAGGGAATGAAAGATATGGATACCCAAATATTTAAATGTATTGGGTGCCCAATTGAGGTCCAGTGGGAGGTTCTGGGGGCGTGGCAGGACTCCAGCCACGGGGAACAGGTAAGTCTTATCTTTATTGACCTAAAGGCCCGACAAGTGTTCAAAGTGTTTCAGGAGGGCCAGTACTGTATCAGAGACCGCTACCGCATCCTCCAAGTAAATCAGAAGGTCGTCCACATATAAGGATACGGTTAAGCCTAGTCCTTCGCCCCCTTGTCTAAATAATGCAGCAAATGGTTCAATCACCAGGGCAAATAAGAGGGGGGATAGAGGGAACCCTGCCTGGTGCCCCGAAAGATCGTATACTGGGCAGATACTGTTTTTCCTGTCCTAACCCGAGCGTTGGGGCAGTCATATAGCATTTTGACCCATTTTACCCGGTCTTCTCCAAGACCCATGCGCATCATCACCGCAAATAGATAATCCCATCCTATAAAATCAAAGGCTTTTTCCAGACAGAATCGATGCCCGTGGGAGGGATCGCGACTCAAGATAAAATAATACAGAGTACAGTCTGCGTTCCGGGGCGAGATAAATCCGTTGTGGTCCGGATGGATGTCGGCGGACATATAAGGAAGTAGACACATTGCCAGGACCTTGCTGAGAATCTTAAAATCCATGTTGAGCATGGAGAGGGGTCTAAAATCCACGACTCTGGCATCTGGGGTCGTGGTCTTAGGGAGCGGAGTCACAAGTGCTTCCCTCTTGGACGAGGGGAGTTGCCCAAGTTTCAGAGATTCAGCATATAGAGTCACCAAACGGGATGCCAATTTAGAGGCAGAGGGTGAGTAGAATTCTGCCGGCAGTCCATCCGGTTCTGGTGTCTTGCCCGTGGCTATACTATTAATAACTCCCCGAATCTACTGCAGTGTCACCGGACCTCCCAATGTTTCCCTTGTCTGTCAATCTAATACCTGGAGTTGCAAGGGGGGCAGAAAATCTCTAAGCTCCTTGGGTGCAGCTGGCGATGGGGCAGTATACAGGGGTTCGTAGTACGCTGGTGTTAGAAATGGGATCTCTGGTTGGCTAAGGCTTGCGCCAAAGCCAGGCAGAGACCACCACTCTAGTCAGGGTGAGGGAGTTACACGCCGAAGATAACCCCTGCTCACCCCCTTGGTAGCTTGGCACGAGCAGTCAGGCATATCCCGGAGGCAATGTGTAAAGCGTTTGCGCAACCCACACACAGCAACAACATACTAGGCACACCACAAAAGGAACTCCACACAAGGTTATATATAAAAATAGCCTTTGTATTATCATTAACCCTGGGCAAAGTGCTACGCTACGCTCGCGTAGTTTGCGAAGTTTGCGCTACTTCGCACAACGCGAATTGCACGTAGCACAGTGCAAACACGCGTAGCGTAGCGTAGCGTAGTGCCGCGGTCATTTTTGCTTGCTCGCGGTCCTCAACGTCAAGTTGGCGACCGCGAGCAAGCAAAATGATCATCCCGGCGAGACTTTTTCCTCGTTCGCGATCAGCAACATCAAGTTGCCGATCGCGAGCGTGGAAAATAAACCTCCGGCGAGATTCTCAACGGGGAGGTCAGGTTTCTCATTGCGAGTGGTCGCGTATGCTCGCGACCGCTCGCGATGAGAAACTACCAGTCCGCGTTGAGAAAGCTGCCGCTCGAGTAAAAATCTACTCGAGCGGCAGTAAAGACAGCTCGCACTGTGCAAGTTGCCGTTTTCAATGATTGCACAGTGCGGACAAGCATCCGGCACTGTGCAATCATTGCGAACACGCACTACGCAGTTCGCGTAGTGCTACGCGAAGCTCGCGTAGTGCGAACTGCACTTTGCGTAGCTTCGCGAAGCACTACTTCGCGAACTACGCCCAGCCTTAATTATCATAAACACATTAGAATAGTAATCACACAATATACACTGTGCCAACTGGCACTAGGCAATATTTACAGGGGATTATATACACCTGACATGGCCAATTGGGCCACTGTCAGAACCATCACTTAGTAAAGATAATAAATGTAGAACATATAACAAACGTAGAACACAACCAGTAATTACTGGCAAACACTGCACTCAGCATTATCCTGCAACATAACCCATATTATGCACAGTATCACATCAGGCGCAAAATACATTATACGCCAACCTCATAAGCCTAAACATATTAGACCATAACCTCCTAAGCATAACTCACATTAGGGGCATAACTCACAGTAGAGGATAACCTCACAAGCATAAACCACAGTATGCAAAACCTCATAACATAAACCACAGTAGAGGCATAAATCACGGTGCCTAAAACACAGTACATGAATCACATTTCCTGCGCACCACATAAATCACATTAGGGCCTGGCGCCCTACAAACCTCACAGTCCCCCTGGCCAACTGGCCTTCTCAAAGGGGCTCAAATGCCCTGTGTCCCAAATGTCAGAGCGGCTGCCAATGCAGCAGCATCAAAAGTGCGCAACTGCGCTGGGGCAGAGGAGTGTATCTCACTCCTGTCTCATTCAAAAATGCCCCCAAAGAAATGTCCACCTAAACGGTGCAGCTGCCGCTAATTGCTGTGCAGCTGGGATGAATTGTAGGCCTGGGCACTCTCTGTGCCCTCTGAGCAAATATGCCACAACTGTTGCATCTGCCCGCGCTGGTGCGGCGCAGCTGTGAATAAGCCAAGTAAAGGGGCCTGGCACATCTGTGCCTCTTCAGCCCCACTGGGCCTCTCTAAACCAAATTGCCCCCAAAACGTGGCAGCTGCCCTCTAGCAAGCGGGGCAGCTGTAAGAATGGCCAAATAGGGGAAAGCACGGGCCCCTCAGGGCCCTCTAACAACAATATGCCCCCCCTCATTGGAGCGGCCTGCAACGGCGGGTCCGCTCAGGAAATAGGCCTTGACACTGTGCCTTGAACAGGCACCAACAACACTGGTGAAGCCCCTACTCACCGGGGCTGCGGGGCAGGACTCCTCCGGTCCCCTCCCTCGCTGGACTCGGGTCCGGCACTCTGCTCTCTCCTTTGCTGCTGACACCGGCCCCGCTTCACCGTCAGCATGCTCAGGAGAGCCCCCGCTCCTCGGGGACTCTCTCTCCTCACTTCACCCGGGCCCCGGGAGTTCAACATGGAGCCTGCGAGGCTCCGGACGGATCTCCGGCGGCGGGAGTTCACAACACGCGGGGCTTCCCTTTCCTCCTTGAAGCCCCGCCTATGGACAGGCACAGCCTTGCCTGACTTCCTGCTCGGGCCGGCGGCGGTGATTCACTTTCACTCGGCAAAGAGCGGGGTGGACTCCCGCGAAAGGCACCATCATGCGGGGTGGGCACCCGCTCTTTATAAAATCACCAATGCGAGGTGGGCATCCGCCATTTCAAAGGTGCACGATGCGGGATGGGCACCCGCCATTTCAAACATAAACAAAGCGGGGTGGGCACCCGCTCCACGGCAGCACTGGGGGGGGGGATCCCCACGTCGGGATTCCCTCCCAAACGACAGGCAGCTCAGCGATGCGCAGGCCACACTCTCCTCCTTCCTGGCAGGGTAAAATATAGCGCTCCCAAGGCGCTAGTAGTCCTGAAGGTCCTGGGGAAGGCAAAAGAAAAGCGCTTCACAGGGCGAAGGAGTCTCCCAGGGGCCAGGGGTATAGCTGGGCCCAGGGAGACCAGCACACAGGGCCCTCCAGCAGGGAGGCAAGCCCCCATGGCGGCTCCTCCTGGGCCCCAGCAGCAAGCCCCCAGCGAGTCAGGACCAGCACACCAGCACAGAACAGAACAAGAACAATTTCATGGGGTCACAGCCCCTATACTTATACTACACCATCTCTTTGTCTGCAGTACAGGGCATGGGGGAACCAGATGCAACTGGTTCAGGGGGGATTTGGAGCACTTTGTTTTCCAAGCTCCTCTTCCCCTTTGTCAGGTGGGGGCTAGGTGATCAGACACACCACAGGGGGCGGAGCCAGCATTGTGCAGGCTGGGCACAGTCCTATTCAGGGTCAGGGGATTACTCCTCCCACTTCTCCTACTGCAGATGTCCCATTCAGCCTAGTGCTGACTCACCCTGCCCCTCCTGGAGCCACACACACCTCCCAGCCCCTGTCACTCACAAGCCAGACATGCAATTCACATCAGGCAGGTAGACACATAGCGCAAAAGAAATGCCAACTTCTAAAAGTGGCATTTCTCCCACAGTCATAATAAATCTGCGCACACCATTGCGCAGCATTTATTCTCACAATTTCATACATACTAAACTTGACCGCGCTGCTCCTCCCAACCAGGAATTACCACTGACACACTTAATCAGGGAATCCCCAATGCATTCCTATGGGAGGGCAGGCCAACCTTACCAAATGCACACAGAGAGCGCACGCACTTTACACTGGACCACAGTGCTAAAGTGCCCAGAGGCCTAAAACCACCAACACCAGGTCACAGACAAGGCAAAAAGTTTAGGGGTGAACCTGCCAAAAAGGGCCAAGTCCAACACGCTGGGAATAAGGAATTAATCTCCTCTGGGTCATGAACCGACGTACCAGTTCCAGGCCTGATGCGGTTTATCGGAGCCCCACGAATTTCAGGTCTGATCAGCCATGCCAGCAAGCAGCCGGGTTTCCCCTCCTCCTCTTGCACTCTGGTAAGATGTCTTATAGGCACGCACTTCTCTTAAGGTTGTCCCTAGGGTGTTGTCTAGATTATGTAGTCTACTCTCCAAGTCCTCCAGTTCCCTATGCAGTTCTCTTTGCACTCCTATCGATTGCCCCAAGCAGTGTCCTCGAACTACCAGCTTAAATGCTTCCCGTTCCACCAGCCCTGTAGAAGCTGTATTCGCGTTAGTCAAAAAATGCAGAGGGTTTCCCGGAAGGGGGTGTCCTCTAGCATTAAAGGGTTAAATCTCCACAAGGGAATCTGAGGACATCTCCCCAATGGTTGGTGTTTCATCAATAAGGGGCTATGATCCGAGAGCGTGCGTCCCAGATATTCAGTGTGTGATCGAACCATTAAGATTAGTAGAGCAGAGAAATACATCGAGTCGTGTATGTAGTTGGTGTATGGGGGAGTAGAAGGAGTGATCCCTATCTTCCGCATGTTGTGTAATGTCGGTTAACCCCCAATGATTCCACCAGTCCTGAAATCCCGCCGCTGTGCGGTGGGCCTGGCCTCCAAGCAATGGTGGGTGTGAGTGGTCCAGTGTAATATCCGATACACAGTTAAAATCCCCCCTAATATCATAGATTCTGTCAAGGTAGCCATGTGGGCCGAAAGGTCATGGGAAAAGGTCACCTGATCCTGGATGGGGGCAAATACACTACCGAGTGTTATGTCTCTTCCAGATAGTTTCCCATTGATCAGCACATACCTACCCTCCTGGTCTATCAGAGTATGTACTGGTTCGAAAGGGACCCCCGCCCGCACCCAGATTAGTAGCCCCCGGGCATATGCAGAGTAAGAGGTCGCGAAGATCTGCCCTCCATCTTCTGCGGAGTTTCTCCACTTCCCCCCGCAGGAGGTGTGTCTCTTGCAGTAGAGCTATCTGTATACCCCGCCGTTTCAAAAACCTATGCACATTGTGCCTCTTTGCCGCTGAGCCCATCCTCCTTATATTCCATGTTAGAAATTTCAAAACATTATGTGTGGATGGCATTCATTCAGGCAGTGGCCCCCCTCAGCCCCCCACCACCCTGTTCCATAGCAGTGAACATGGTGCCAACCCTGCAAAAGTTATAAACCAAACCATGATAAAAACACCCGCAATCAACAACTCCCTGATCCCAGAGCAGACTGGCAACGGCCATCTGCCAAAACTGTGGGTAAAGCATCAGTCTCGGTGAAAGGAACCGCACCCTGCCAAGGGTTGGTCCTACTAGGGGAGGAAGCCAGCTCTAATGAAACACTCTCACTTAGGTCGTGCCGGTCCAACCCAATCCAAAGCACTGACAGACCATAGGGCAGTGTCTCGAAGCACAACCCAGCCCGGGAAGAGGCCAGCTCAGCGTTTGTGCATTGTGTTCCTTCAGATGATGTCATCAGCCATCCTTGGGGTCACTTCTGGGAAGATGACACTGTCCGAGTCCGAGCCCCCAGTGTCTTTCCCTGAGTTGGAGCCCACGTCTGAAGCAGCTCCCGTAGACTTCATAATCTCGGCCACGGCCTGAAGCGCCACCGCCCTCACCTTCTCGGTCTGGGCCGAACTTGGCTTCTTCGGTGGGCCCCTTTTGATCCCATTCTGAATCTCTTCTGTGGTCTCGGGGCTCATGGCTCTCCCGTAGTTTCTGCCTGAGGGGTTGGCCTCCCAGACTTTAGGCCTCCAGCCACTTCCATGCCATCTTGGGGTCATCGCAAAAATCTGTCTTCCCATCTAACACAATACGCAGATGGACAGGGAATATCAAAGAGTATTGCAAGCCTTCCCCCGCAAGGCTTTTTTGACCTCAAGAAAGGAAGCTTGCCTCCTTTGAGTTTCAATGGTATAGTCGGGGAATATGGAGACATTACTATTGTCCACGACAAACGGGCCTTCAGTCCTGGCCCTTTGCAGCAATAGGTCCTCGTCCCTGCAATGTAGGAGCTGGGCTAAGACCGGCAGCGGGGGCGCCCCGGTATGGGCGGGCTTGTCGGTACTCGATGTGCCCTCTCAAGGGTGTAAAGTGAGGACAAACCCTCTGGTGCAACAACAGAGCGCAGCCAGGATTCAAGGAAAGCTACCATGTCTCCTTCCGGTAAGCCCACCACTCTGATTTTGTTTCTCCGATTGCGGCTTTCTGCATCTTCAGCCCTATGTTCCAATGTGCGGACCGTGTTCGAAAGCTCTGCAACCTGGAGCAATAGTGTTGAGTAGGGTGCAGGTCTGCAATTGAGGACTCCGCTATGTTAACCCTCTCTGCCAGCTTCGGTGTTCTGCCCTTAGGAGCCCCAGCCCTACTGACACAGTGCTAATGTCCTGGTGCAAACTCGCTTTAGTGTTGGCGATAGCTTCCAAGATTTTGGTCAACTGCATCTGTACTGGGTCTGCCCTGGTCAGATGTTCAATTTTCTCCTGTTTTGGGTGTGCTGTGTCGTTGTCTTGGTGCGGTGTCGCCCCTACCGTTTTTGCTTTAACCTTGCCCATCGTCGCCTCAGGGATAGTCTGGGTAGGGCAGTCGAAATGTTTCTCCCGGGTACCGCCGCGGCGGGTGGGTGACCCTAGGGCTAAGGGTTAGGAGTATGTAGGCAGTGCTTGGGTCACTTACACACACCTGGTTCTCATTAATCTGGTGGACTGGTCAATCGGCCAGGTTCCAGGTCACCACAGGTGTCGCCCCAGAGAGCGGCAGTCCCAGGAGGTGACCCCCACAGGGCCACTGCGCAGATCAGGTTTATCTCACCGGGCAATCCAACAGCAGTCCAGGCCAGTATTGACGATATTCCTGTCCCAGGTGCACCGGTTCTCCACCTGGATCTATTACTGGGAGGGGGGGGGGGTGGCACTCACCCATTATCGCGGGGTTCCGGATGTCTGCCTGTGAATATATATGTATGAAGGGGGAGGGTGCTGGAGGCGGTCAGGCCAGGTCACTCCAAGTTTCCCCACTTCTCCACTCTTCTCACCAGTCCCCGACTTAGGCCCAGAGCATGTCCAGTTTACTGGCCACCTCGAATCTGGGCGCTTCTCTTCGTCTCTGGGTCCCCCAAGCTATGCACATATAGGTGTGGGGCGCCTCCCCCGGTCACCCCAGGTCAGTCTTGAGGCCCACTGGGGTGAGGCCAGTCATCTGTTCCTGGGCCTTCACTGTTAGGCCCCGCGTTGTACCTCTCGCTGGGCCTCGAATTAGGCCCAGGTATTCCCACAGTGTGAGCCGCCCCCACTCACCGAGTCTCCTGGGCTGCCGCCGCTCTCCACTCGGGCCGGTGAGGATGTGGGGTGCCACTCCCAGACATGCCAACCCTCCCGATTCAGGCGGGAGACTACCGATTTCAAGGCTAGTCTCCCGCCTCCCGATTCCTTCAAGCAGAAACCCGATTACTCGGGGGTTTCAGCTGACAGGGCTTGGTACTGTGTAACGTGGTGTATGCACTGCCAGCAACCTGCTCCTGCAGGCCAGTGCCCAACACTTGCATCACCCTCTTTCAGTCCTGCCAAGTATCACGCATCAGGCGTGACTCTAACGCATTTCAGTGTGGTGCTCCGCATCACCGCACTGAAATGCATTGTCACGCATAATGCATAGTGGCAGTCTCAGGTGTACATTTACTGATGGCTGCAAACGTGAGTGTGGCAGCTGGCTGCAGGCACTGCCTGTGGTCTGCCTGCGCCGGCGCGCTGCTTCCATGGTCTTGAGGCAGTGATCCCAGCTAAGCTATGGCCTGCCAGTCCCAGGCTCTCTGCTACAATGTATCACCCGCGGCCGCGAGCTAGCCTGCCTGACGTCACGTCCGTTGCCCAATAGCTAGGGCTCCGCGGGGTATGTCACATCCTGCTGGCTCCGAGAGCTGGGAGTTTATTCTTCAGGAAGGCGGCCGCAAATAATTATGGGGCAGCGCTGTTGCTCGCACGTGATGGCCCGGCCACACTCTGCTGTAGGCCATTATAATCAAGGCCGCCGCAGCATTCAGTTAAAATTTCCGAGCCGGCAGAGGGAATTAGTGCAGTGGACGGGTTACGGAGAGCCATGACTGACTGTCACTGTCAGTTTACAGCGCCGGCTGCCAGGATTCCGTGAGGACAGCAGCAGCCTGGACCGAAGTCTAAGGCAGATTTCCGTGGGGGTAGCTCACTCGTGGCATGAGCACCCAGCAGCCTTGTTGCAGTGCGAGTCACCGACGTGCCAATCACGCTTCCGGCTGAAAATTATCACAGTAAGTAGACAGTTGTTTCAGCCACTTGCCACCCTGTTTGTCAGTGTTACCACAATATGGTGTCAGTGATAACACAATTGTCAATATGGTGCTGGGAGGGGCAGGATCTGGAGTCTGAGGCCCTCGTGCTGGTTCCCTAGCCCTCATCTTTGCTTTCAGTGATATTTGTGCCTGTCGCCCGGCTTTCAGCGCTGAGCCAGAGCGTCACTATCAGCATAGCCTGTCTCTCTGTGACAGCCTGCCTGCGGCTGGTGTGAGCTGGTGCCTGCTGCAGGGCTGCGCAGATAGCGGCTCCATTGCCGCCTTGGGCAGACCTCTTAGCTCGGGGTAATGATTATTAGGGTTTAGCAAGGCTTTAGGTGGGCCGGGTCCTGCCGGTGCTCAGCACCGGCAGTTCTGAAAAGCAGATGCCGAGACGGGTCTCTATCGGGCTCTCCATTTTTGCCCTTACCGTCAGCAGGAAAAAAAATCTTAATTCTACAGCAATAACACCCTTCACTGACATTGATGTAACTTCAAAGATACTCGTTATGTTTCTTTCACAGTCTCACCATGTCACAACGGAAGCATTTTCAATGTTATTTACAACGAAGCTATAGTTGTTGCTTATTTATCTTATGCAACTAATAAGCATTGACAAAGCTAAATAGTCCTGGATTGTTGTAGTAGTAATGTTACTTGTTGTATTATATATCTGGATGCAATGACAGAAGCAGCAAAATACCAGTCGGGCGGCACAATATGGCAACACAGTTTTTCTCATTGCGTGTTTTTAACCTACACCCTTAATTACATCGGCCACACCCCTTTGAGAGACACCCGCCCCCCAGTTTTTTCATCCCACTTAAACCCCTGGGATTGAGGCTGCTAAACTAGTATTACATAATAAAACACAGCCTGGCTGTTACCCATGTGTTCCTCAGCCTCACTCTCCGGTGCAATAGTAATATATATATGTTTCCCTCGTCTTCACTGCTTCATTTGGCTTGTGAGAAAGTGTCACTCATAGTCTTTGAAATGTCACTCATAATTACACTGAAATTATGAAAATGTCACACATGGTAATCTGAAACCTTGGCAGCTATGCTCTTTCAGCCTGCCATTGCACTCCATGCTTCTGAAAGGTAAGAAAAAAATGTGCATTTGCGTTTCAAATGTCCGATCCTGCAGCAGCACACTTGCAAAGCCCATACATGACAGTAACCCGATTCGAGGCCCCATTCTCCCGATTTTTTTTCTTTAATCTCCCACTTTGCTCTTCTAAAATGTTGGCATGTATGCACTCCCCAGCTACAGCTGGTCCGCGGTCAGGTCCGTCTGAGCAGACGCTCACAGCGGCAGAGTCCCGCATTCGTGGTGTGCTGGTGATACGCAGCCCCCACCTCGGCGATCGGCCGCTCCAGGCCGCCAGGCAGGTCTCCTCAGGACCCCGCAGCAGCAAGCGGGCCTGGCCGTTCTCCGTCTCCTGGAGCTGTCCCGACCTCGCAGCTCAGAGGACCACTGTTGCCATCTTGATGCGGCCATGGTCCGGATCACAGTCCCCCGTCTGCCGAAATTCCAGCTCTCCCGTAGCACTCCAGATGTCTCCCACAGCGCTCTCAGCTCCCTCCCGGTTAAGGGGCTTGCGTGATCAGTAGTATTGGACCTGGTCTGTCGGGGGATTAGCAGGATCAAAGCCAGGCCGGCACGAAGATATTTGCTCAAGCGTCCGCCATTGCTGGCAGCCAAGCCAGGCCCCCTACTGGAAAAGGCAGTTATAGCAAAAGTCTTAGCAATAGAATCCTTTCAACAAATAAGAAGCTCCTAATGGTTAGGCGATATCAGCTACTTTAGGAAAGGCTTACTCTGCATCAAAGCAATGACTAATTATCCTGACACTTCTTTCTGTAGCCTGTCGAGAAAAGGTATTTTCAACAATCTCCCAAATTGCTAGAAGGTAATAAAAGGCAAATGGGTACTAAGTATTGTACAGAATGGACACAAGATTATTGTTGTCCCCCCCTGAATCTAGTCATGTGTAGAACCTTTCCCACTAGACAGTCTGAGAGATGTGGTTTAGATTTTATTTTTTAATTGCATTTATATGATCCCAAACACAAGAGGGACAATAAAAGTCACTACCACTTCTTCCTTGTCAAGATAAAAAGGTAGAAAAAGCATTTATCTCTGAAAAAGTCAACAAATGTGCCAAGTTGGTTAAATTCAGGACTTCAGCACTTTTCTCCACCTTCTTCAAGGAGATTTAATGTGGACTTACAGGCTACATACTTGTACACTTTCATATCCTGTTCTGTCCCAGCAGATGTTTGCTAAGTTTTAAAATCTTCCAGAAATGCATCACTTAACACTTCTGGGTAGTCTAAATCATGTTTTCTAAATTCGGATTGGTGCATGAAACCCTGAATGTGGCTGAAGTTGAATCAGACGTACAACAGAAAATACGGTTAAATAGTGGGATAAATTAAACAGTGATTGCCTCCACTATCCATATTTCAAATTAGCATTGCAACTGAACCACACATCTATTTGATAACTCATGAGCATTTTATTATTGAAACCTAGTGGAAAATAAATTGTGACAAACGTATATTATCTTTTGGACAGACCGACAGGACACGTAAATTGTTCATTGTGTGTACAATAAAAATACAGATACATAAAGAAATATAAATCAAGGAAATTCATCTATTAACCTGTCCCTCAGAAAATCTTTGTTATTGGTGGTTCTGTAATTATTTAAGTCCTTGATATACCTGGAGGTAGTACCAAAGGTATGCTTGACCAGAGGACAAATCTATTTAACGGTTCATGCCTTGCCCATAGTCCAATGTCAAGCCACAAAAGCATCCATAGCAAGAAAACTTGCCCATTGCAAAAGGTAGACACATTTTCGTACTTAATTTAGCAGCCTCTTCAGGTCCAAAGGAAGACAAGAAATCTCAGATCTATAAGTCAAAACAGACACCATAGCCCCTGTTTGAAAACAATTATTTATATATTGCAGCTGCACCGCCAAGGTAAGTGTTCAGGAAAACTGGAGGAAGTGCCTGAGCCGCCTAAATTGAACAAATAAATTCCATGGACAAATCGAAAATTTGACATAACACAGACCTGCTGTGCATGAAGCTATAGATTTCTTTAGGCTTAGCAGCTAATCGTGCAAATGGATCAACACCTGCATAACAAAGTCCCTCCTTTGTGGGACAGGAAGGCCAGTGCATAATATCCTGCATAAAGATCCTTGTGGAAGTGGCCTGCTAACACTAGGTGGTGCTGCTATCCTGAGCATGTGGCCTGTGCAAAGTAATCACTCTGGGAACCACTAATATAAAGTACAGACACCAAGGTGATAATGACCATAAAAGATGCCCTCTTACGAAAACAACCAAGTGAGTCGTAGAGTGAGATGAATGAACAGCAAAAGGGAACAAAATCTGCATTTTGCACTGAGGCATCATACCAACCCAGATTAGGTTGATCTCACCGGTACTGACAACATACAGAGGGTGAGCAATATTAAAGCCAGCCAATCTTTACCAAGCTCCTGTATCCAGCATGTAAAGCTATGCGTCCTCTTACCGTGTGAACTTCTACAGAGAAGCAAAAGACTTCGATCACCATGCCATTGTATATCACATCCTGCAGGAAGTAATGTCCAAGAACACCCGGTAAACTATTGGACTTATTAACTATTTATAAAATATACAGAACGGGACCGAGCTACTCTGCTCACCAATCATGCACTAGTCTCTCAAGCAACCTCCGCACAAGTCAAAGGAAAATTAGAAGCAAGCCAGAATTCTGCGTCAGTCAAGCACCAACGAGTGTATGCACGGTGTCATTCACCAAAACTTAGACGCTGTGAAGTTAGTGAAAAGGGGGAGAATCAGTGCAAAGCATGTAGGAAAGAGGAGCCCCGTCCATCTCATGGAGTTGGCATATAGGAGTTGCGTGAAGAGCATGACATCGCTTGAAGACATGTAGCTGAGATCACCTTAGTATTGTCTAAAGTGTAAAAAAACAATTGAACACTTTAGAACCATAAACAATTCAATCAATATAATGTCTAGCGCTCAGACTGGACCAAGCAAACAATGCCCTATTTGCACCAGACTATACCTTGTATAAATGATGGACTATATCTAGGTACTAAACATTCACCAGGGCATGTTCCGAGAGGACCTTGAGGCATCTAGCAGAAGGAAAAAGTTGAGTATCATTATAGGGCTAGCATTATATGAAAGAATCTGTAGCATGCACATTCAAAACAAGGCTTTAAATTATTGAATCAAAGACCACATATTGTTGAGATCATTGAGTCCTGTAGTTGCTGTAGGCAGTTTCTCAATCATCCTCGCCTCCTGGTTGTTATAAACGGTTGAGATGGACAACCCCCCCAAAGTCTCGTTGTGCCACAAAGATCGCAGACCAGAAGAAATTGTTTTTAGTTTGATGCATAGTTTGAAAATGTTCAACCAAGGATGCCTCTTGCATGTGACACCTGATTCTTGATCAGTGTTATAGAATGCGTGATTTTACAGGTTGGGTAGTCTGACTTATAAATACTTTCTCACAGGGGCATTTGACACACTAGATAACATTTTTTGTGTTAGTTTGAAAATGTTATTTCTTTAATGCAAATGCCGGTTAGTGTTTTGCTTTTAGAGTTATTTGTGGACCTACATGCTGGGCATTTCTGGAATCTAAAATGGCCCATGACTGGTAGTAAGCCAGGCATTTGTGGAAGAGTTTATATTTTGTGATCCTGTCTAGTAGACTTACCCAATTGATCCATCAAATTCTGCCCTCTCTTAAAAGAGAACAATGGTTTGGCAGTTCAAAACATGAAAGTATCTTCTCATTTTTATCAATGATGCTTTTCACTTTGTTTGCTTTCGGATAGTATGTCGGCACACACACTAAAGGACTAATGCTGGTTCTGTCCTTAAGCACTAGTAATGTCTCACACGGGGTGTACCACGCTCTTTTCATAGCAATGTTGAGTTTTTGGGATATCCTATATTGGTCAATTTCTTGCACAGAGCATTGTAGTTTTAAAATAATCTTTCTTGAAAGTGCAATTCTTTCTAAGATGGAGAAATCTTTCTGTTTTGTATGGAATCTTTATGCCAGTGTGCCTTTGCACACTTGGATTGTCAGAACTAAGAAATTAATCTTACTTTTGTGTCAGGGATGATAGTAAACTTGAGATCCTACAGGCGGTTGTTTAACCAGTGATGGAAGTCTTCTAAATGGTTAGGAGGACCTTGCCAAACCATAAAAACATAATCTATGTAGCAATGCCATCTCTTAATGGATTTTTTAAAAGGGTTGAGCTTGCCAATGATCCATTCTTTCTCAAAAAAAGACATGAAGAGATTAGCCATCTCTGGGCGAAGCTACAACCCATTGCTACACAATTGATCTGTAGAAACAACTCCTTTGAGAAACAAAAAAAAATATTTTTAAGGCACATGGATTCCAGTTATACCAGAAATTCTTTGGGAACCTATTGTGGTCGGATTCTTGCTTCCAATACCTCTCCAATTACCGCCATGACTTCATCCTGGGGGATATTAGTGTGAAATGCCTATATGTCAAACGTACGGAGTATCTCTGTTCAGATCAAACTCACTAACCTCAATTTTGGTAACTCCATAGAGTCTCTTAAGTATGCTAGGATGTGTTCTTTAGTTGGCAGAGTACTAATTGATTATATGTCTCACTGTCTAATATAACGACCCCACCTTTATCAGCTTGTTTGATCACAAGTGTCATCCCTAGCCAGCTGGTTTAAAGCTTCCATGTCAGATTTGCAAAAATTATTGAAATGCAACTTTTTTTGTATTCAAGTTATCAATTTTCTTCAAGACAGTATCTTCAAGTAACACTTTTGAAAACCTTTTCTTGAAGGAAATTGATAACTTGAATTAAAAAAAAGTTACATTTCAGTAATAACTTATAACATCTAGGCTGCTAGTTAATGACAGGAGGACCATGTAGGAAGGGGCTAAAAAAGATACTTTCAGATATTGCAAATCTTGTGGATCTGAGTGTGGAAATCGCAAATAATCTCTGTTAGCATAAGCTGAAACCATCTTGGTTGTGGCATCCATTTTGTTAGCCATGCGATTCTGCCGTCTTCACTGTTGCCTGCCTTTCTAGTCTGCTTGAGTCATCAGCTTTAGTTAACTCCTTCTATTCTAAGCTCAAGCAATGTATGAGCTCAGAAAGGCCTGTAGCTGCTAGAATGCACCTGTTTGAGAATGTAACTGTCTATCATATCCTACTGATGTAAGCAGTTCTGTTCCCCCTCCCACTTTGCTGACTAAGTGATTACTCATCTGCCCATGTCTGGCTGTAACTATTTCCGTGTATGCTTGTACCTTCTATTTGTAACTACATGCTTACCAGTGCAGAAAACACAGTATAGAAGCACCATGGTCTGTGTATTCAAGCCACTACCTCCTGGAACACTTGAGGGTGTTGTATGGACGTGGTCTCACTCATGAGTGAATAAACTTGTTCTTTGAATTCCAGCCTCAGTGCCAATCTCTTCTTTGTTGGTTTAAGGACCCGTGGACAAACGTAAGGGTGAACCCTGCACCGGTGTGCCCCTAAAACGGCACATTTCCACATGAGGATCCACATAAGGAATGCGTATACTGCCTACATCCACATCATAAGCCAAATGAATGTAAATACTGCTGTATGTTTTTGCCCAAAACTCTTAAAGATCTAGAAGCCAGACTTCTCCATTGGCTCCAAAAAAGGCAGCAAAGGAAACACCAGTTTCTGAGGATGAGGGAGAAGAAACATCTCCTCGCAAGAAAGCCCAGAAGAGGGAAAGGCCAGAAGATCTGCTGATCCCTCCAAAAAGGTTCATAAAAGCAGGGATAAGAAAACCCACTGAAAAACTGGGTGGCTGAAAGATGAGAAGAAAAAGACCTTCCATCACCTGGTGTTTCTATGAAGAAACCAGTGAAAACCAGGTCTGAACCCTCCTCACCAACCTTGAGGGAACACTCTTTCTCTGGAGGTAGAAAGTCGCTGATAGACCCAAGGATAAGGATGTCAATGGTATAGGTACATACCGACAACGAATGTATGACGTTACTACGCCATCCATTACCTCGCAGTAGGTTACAACGCGGACGTTACATCGTCCGCGTTGTTACACGCATGGCTTTACATCGTAAGTCGTTTCTACGACTTGCACTAGATGGCGCGCTGGACTTAGGAATAGTATAAATTACTATTCCTACTCCAGTTAGCGCAACAGTAGGGAATGTGTTGGATTTAAAATCCAACACATTCCCTGGTGTTGCGCGCCATATAGCGCAAGTCGTAGAAACGACTTGCGATGTAATGCCATGCGTGGTAACAACGCGGACGATGTAACGTCCGCGTTGTAACCTACCCGCGTGGTATTACCAGCATTGTAAACGCTGTTTCCCACCGACAACACAACCACAGTGTTTTATCTAAGCAAGCAGGGAGTATAAAAATCCGGAACATGTTCCAGAGATAGCCCATCAGTGGAACGTCTAGCGAATGCAACGAATGGGAGCTGGATCCAAGTGAAGCGTCACAGATCTTTCGGAGAAGGGAAGCCCCATACCTGGAACTATTTGTGACAGATGTCATCCACAAATGTCAGTTTTACTCTAGCATATAACCCATGAACGCATCGTGGGGAGTGCCTTCCAGATAGCTTGCACATCCACTCCCCTGTCCCTTGATCCTCAGACTGCTCAACAACATGAGGGAGCCTTACCAAATAATTCTGGTGGCCTCAGAGTGGCTGAGAGAGTTCTGGTACACAAAGCCATTCCTCCTGTCAGAACAACATCCTATACCTCAAACCTGTGAAAGGACTGCTGACAATGAAGAGGTCAAGTAGTGCATCCCATTCTGGAATCTCTCAATTTGTCAGCCTCATTCCCGAATACAATTTTTTCTGTCTCTTAGGAATTACTCATTAGTGAAATCATAGCCAAAGCCAGGGAGTTTAAACTAATAACCCCTACAAAGCGAAGTGGTCTCACTTCTCTATGTGGTGGTTCCAAAAGGAGATTCATCCCTTTTGGTGTACTCCTGATCTGATACTGTTACATAAGCTACGACTTTGGCATAGCTCTATAAGGTGTGCTTTCTTACTCACGGGTGACACAGGTGAACTTGGTTCAATGCACCTGCGATGAATGTGAAAGACATGTTATTGTAGCCCTGCAGAACATTATTCAATGTGTAATTGAAATAGGGGTATTGCTTTTGGGTTCTCTTCCAGGGATACTCATCAATAGTCATAAACACGGAATAGAATACCCACTATCCTGTGGACGAACACCAGTATAGTCACAGCAAAACACTCCCAGGATAAATCATCCAAACAGATTCCTTAAAGAGGCTTGCCCAACCTGAGCATCCGCCTGAGTGTCAGTCTAAACAATAATGGCGAGAAAATGTGTGCACTGATCGCCATGTGGCAGTTTTACAAATCTCTGCAATAGGTACATTCTAAGGAGAGCCTTTGAAGAGGCCTTTCCCCTGGTAGAGTGAGCCTTTGATTTACCAGGGAGATGTTTGTTGGCCAATTGGTCAGACAATGTGATACATGAGACTATCCATCTAAAGATGGACTGTTTGGAAGCTGCACAACCAGTACTTATGGAACCATAGTTTACAAACAGGCGGCCTGATTTTCTTAACGCCTTGGTCTTGTCTAGGTAGAACTTCAGAACCCTCTTAAGGTCAAGTGAATGTAAAGCCCTTTCCGGAGGATTTGAAGGGTAAGGGAAAAAAGTAGGAAGAGTGATTGTTTGGTAATACGAAAATACGAGACCACTTTAGGTAGAAAACTCGGATGAGTTCTAAAGACCACCCTAATTGCATAAAAAATGATATAAGGTTCTTTCCAGCACAGAGCTTGTATGTCGCTCACTCTGCGAAATGTGAAAGACAGGTTATTGTAGCCCTGCAGAACATTATTCAGTGTGTAATTGAAATAGGGGTATTGCTTTTGGGTTCTCTTCCAGGGGATACTCATCAATAGTCATAAGCACTGAATAGTCCCGCCCACGTGCTGGGACCCCGGAGCACATACAAAATACATATATGTATATATATGTATGTTTAGCCAAAAAACATGTACGTAGTACCTTCAAACATACATATATACATGTATATACATATACATAAACATGCAGCCTAAAACCATTCAACAGGCTAAGATGCCAAAATTGCATTGGATTTTTCATTTAAAATAAGTTTACATAGCATTTCTGTAAAAAAGAGCATGCGCTCCTCTAGTGTAACAACATAGCCTTTTATTTTCAAAGAAAAAGGCAAGTAATAGCAGGCAATTAGCCCATAGGCTGCATAGATAAAAACATAACATTAATAAACTGGCACCATGCCTTTAAGACCTCCAAGACCTCCCTGCTCCCATCATGCACCACAGGTGACAGGTCAGTTCTTTTTTCCGGCTCCTTCTGTGAGGATCCTGGAGCATTGAGCTGGTCAATTTTTGATTGTTCTACTCAGAAATTGGTTTCCTGATAATCTTTTCTATCTTTATTTTAAGTTTTTTTTGACTGCTGGTAACTTTATTAGTTGTTTTCTGACAATTTTGAGAACTTTTTCTGTCGGAAATGCCAGCATTGTTCAATAAATGTCCCTCCTGTGGGAAGATGATAGCAAAGCCTGACCCACACTCTGTCTGTATTGTGTGTTTGCCATCCTCACACAATCCAGAGAAGTGCTATTATTTCCAGCAATTTTCTAAGAGAATATAATGTAATGTAACTTATAAAGCGCGATCTCCTGCCCTGGGGCGTCTTGGCGCTATCGAAATCTGATTAGGCTGAGACAGTGACTTAGTTGGAGTAAGGCAGATGCGCAGAAAACTTCTACTCCTGAGTGAAAAGCCAGATCTTTAAGGCTTTTCTAAAGGAGAGTAAGGAGGGAGCAGTTTTTAATGTTAATGGGAGATTGTTCCAAAGTATGGCAGTGGCCCTAAAAAAGCTCTTTCCACCCCAGGTGGCTTTTCTAAATGGGGGGACAATCAGGTTCCTTGCGAAGCCCGATCGGATTGTCCTTGCAGGGACGTACCATTTCAGTTTCTTTTTTAAATGGTCTGGCCCAAGTCCATGCAAAGATTTATAGGCCATACAGAGAGCTTTGAAACTGCATCGTTGTTTGACTGGCAACTAGTGTAATTTCCTAATTGCTCCTATGGCTGACTCATACTTCGGAATTTTGTAAAGGAAACGAGCTGCTGTGTTTTGAAATACCTGAGCCTCTTAACGAGTCCCATAGCAAGCGTAAGATACATACTGTTACAGTAATCAATCCTCGTAAGAATGAGTGCCATTGTTACCGTTTTAAGTAGTTCGGGGGGCAGAAAGTTTTCTATTTTTTTTATTAACCTTAGGGAACAGAAGGCCGCCGAGGTTATTTTGTTAACTTGGTCCCTGAACTTTAGTTCCTTGTCTACCACGAATCCTAAGTTTCTAACTTTGTTTGAGGGTTCGGGTAAAGAGCCCATCTCAGGTGGCCACCAGTCCGGTGTCCAGAAGGAGGGGTTGTTACCAAAAATGATAACCTCTGTTTTATTAGCATTCAATTTGAGACAGTTACAGTCCATCCAGTTGCTCACCTTGCTCATACATGAGCTGAAATCAACGCCCAAATTGGTTTCAGAGTTAGCCAACGATACCACAATTTGGGTATCATCGGCGTATGAGACCAGGGAGAAGTCAGCTTTTTTGATAATAGATGCAAGTGGAGTAACATAAAAATGAAACAGAGTTGGGCTCAGTGCTGAGCCCTGGGGAACTCCACAGGGCAAGAAAAAAAATCTGGAGGTAAACTGTCCCATCTTCACATTATTTTGTCTGTTTGCCAGGAAAGATAGCAAGAGATCAAAGGCTGTTCCTTCTATCCCTAGCCTAAGCATACGGTCAGCCAAAATCTCATGGCTGACTGTATCAAAAGCTGCAGAAAGATCCAAAAGAATCAGTGCAGCTGTCCCACCCCTATCCAGTACTTCTCGTATTTCCTCTGTTGCTATCACCAGAGCTGATTCTGTACTGCGATGCTTTCTAAACCCATGCTGAGTGTCATCTAGCCAGAAGTGTTCCTCCAAATATTCCGAAAGTTGTTGGTTCATTATTTGTTTTACCAACTTGGCGGAGAAAGGAAGTCTGGATATTGGTTGGTAGTTATTTGGGTCTTGAGCTTTCAAATTGTCTTATTTTAATAGGGGGAGAATCGAGGCTTGGTTCCAGACAGAAGGAAAATATCCTTTCGTAAACATATTCTCAAACATTTGCCCTAGATTTTGTGCTACTTGAGCAGGGATCATATGCATGATGTTGGGGGGACACGGGTCTTGTGGTGCGCCCGATTTGATGATAGACTTTATTAGTTGTTCTTCTGATGGAACCTTAAAAGAGGAGAGACTAACTTTATTCGGCAGTCCAGTTGGAACATATTCCTCCCGATAATTACATGCTCTATGTGTGGTAAATTTGTCAAAGATATTTGCGACTTTCTCCTGAAAAAAACCTGCAAGTGTATCACAGAATTCTTGATTTGTTCCTGCATTATTCAAACTAGCCGGTGTTATTAGTTTTTTTTATTACTGAGAAAAGAGTCTTATTTGCATCAGATGCAGCTTTTATGTGCCCCGAGTAATATTGCGTTTTTGCTTCAATTATATTTTTTTTGTGTTTGGCTAGTTTAGTTTTATATATGGTTTTCTCATCTACTTCATAGTTTTTCCTCCATTTTTGTTCTTGTCTCCGACAGTCCTGCCTTGATTGTCTGAGTTTTTCGTTATACCAGGGTTGGGATACTTTCTTACAAGCGGTTTTTTTAATTTTTGGAGCAACTGAATCAAGTGCAGAGTTCAACCAAAATGCAAGATTCTCTACGCTGTGCTCCAGGTTTTCCCCTGATTGCCAGGGAGGGACGGCATTGATGGCCTCTCCCAGAGTATCTGGCCAAATTTTGTGCCAGGCTCTACTTAGAGAACACTTCGAGTCAGAGAAAAGATAAAGCTGCATGCTTTGTTGGAGAGAGGAAAAGGATCAAAAAGTGGCCTTGGGAGCAGCCATGCTTTTAAAGAGCCTTCCTCTCATGAAAAATCGCACAGGGGCAGATCAGAGAAAAAAGAGCGTCGTTCTGCTTCTTCAGCATCAAAAAGGAAGCAAATACCTGATTGTTCCCCTTCAGCGTGACGGTCGACGTCGGAAAAAACATACACGGCATGCGACAACGTCGAGGGACAGATCGCCGTCGAGACGGTCAGAGGCTCCGCTGTCAAAAGGCAAGTCTGCGTCAAGACACATAGCTTCTGGCTCGGAGTATGTCAGACCGGAAAAGCTTAAGTTGACGTCGAAGCTTGGGTCGACGTCGAAGAAACTCCCACATCACCATTCACCATTGTCGATCCATCGGTCAGTGTTCGGAACTCCGCCGCCGTCGCAGCAGGCACGACTGGTGTCGAGAGTGTCGACGTCGAGGACCCCGCCACAGCCACACAGGCTGTCAACGTCGAGGACCCGCCACAGTCACACAGGCGGTCAACGTCTAGGACCTCACCACAGTCACATTGGCGGTCGAGAGCGCCACAGTCCGTGTCGCTGGCTCCAGTCCGGCGTTGGACGTCGAGGGACATTTCTGCAGTCTTTCCAGAGAAGGAACAGCGTAGACTGTCCTCGCC
Organism: Calotriton arnoldi; assembly: GCA_963921515.1. Classification (NCBI taxonomy): domain Eukaryota; kingdom Metazoa; phylum Chordata; class Amphibia; order Caudata; family Salamandridae; genus Calotriton; species Calotriton arnoldi. The sequence continues at coordinate 1,100,423 of CAWUFW010005672.1, forward strand.
GGCCAAGAATCCTATAGAGGTGACAGGCATCACGATGTCGAGGCCCCCTCGTCATCAATGGAGGCCGAGACCGACGTCGAGGTCCAGAGGATCGACGTCGAGGCAAGCATCTTCTTCTCCAGGCATTAACATCTTGCAAATCACACCGGAGGGATCTCCTGTTACTGGGAAACAGATACCTCCTGTTAATCTTTCTCCAAGATGGTTACAGAGTGTTCGGCATTGGAGAGTTCCACCTAGAAGTCCAGGTTTAGACTTCTCGCAAACGTACTCTCTCTACTCCCTACTCCCTACTCTCTGCTGGTCCTCCACCTGCTACCTCTACGGGAAGATCTACACACAGATCACCAAGGAGAACTGGGTCTCCTCCAGCTCGACAATCCCGATCTAGGACACCACTTAGATGGTCGAAATCTCTCCTTTCCTCCAGATCACAAAGAAGGCAGCGAAGATCACCGTCGTGGTCTACATCATCAAGGTCATCGGGGAGAGATTACTCACCAACCCTGTCTGCTACCCCCTCCAGCTAGGGTGTCTCCAGTGGACGACATGGTCACCTTAAATGAAGTCCTCTGCAGAGGTGCCAATAAGTTGAGCATTGACATGCCTGTGCCTACTACTTCATCTGTAATATTTGAGACACTACACCATAGGTCCTCGGCAAGGCCTTTACTTTCTCTGGTTCCTGGGCTGCTTGAACCAGCACTGCAGACTTTTTAAACTCCATCTGCGGTGGGGTCGGCTCCCCACGCATTTAAAAAAAAATACAAGGCCCCTGACCAGGATCCACTGTTCCTAAGAACAGATCCACCAGCAGCCAGGAAAACACATCCTGGAACAACACCTCTTCAGTCCCTCCTGAGAAGGAGAGTAAGCACATGGACTCTCTGGTAAGAAAATGTGCAATACCTCGGCATCCTTCATGAAGGTGGCTAGTGCCTCGGCACTTCCGGGGAGGTACGACAGGTCTCTGTGGAACTCTTTGGCTAGATTCACAGAGAAGCTGCCCAAGGAAGACAAGCAGAACTTTCATGAGATTTTGCAGGAAGGTGGTCTTGTTGCAACCAGGTATTCAGCGCAGCTGCGGATACATTGGATTTGGCAGCACATGGGTATTCCCAAGGCATTTGTGACAGACGTTCGGCCTGGTTGCGGCTCACTGGTCTTAAACCGGAAGCACAATGCAGGATTATGAATCTTCCTTTCAATGGTACTTCCTTGTTTGGCACTCATGCCGACGATGAGATGTCCAAGATTAAATCAGAGTTGGACATCTTGAAGGCGGTCAGCCTTGAGAAGCGTAAGGATTTTCGATGCAAGTACCGACCATATGACCATTGGTTTTTCAAACAGAGGGTTCAAGCCCCTCACTGGTCGACTCAGCAGCAACAATGCAGGTCTCATTACCATCAGCGTCGAGCAAGACCAACACCTTCCTCAGCAAAGCAACGTGCAAAATAATGAGCACTGGTTCCCCACATCTCTGTTGCCCGTTCCGGTGGGGGAAGTATTATGTTTCACGTGGACGAGTGGAGAAAGATCACAAAAGACAAGTGGGTACTCAATATTGTGCAGAATGGTTACTTGCTCAGATTCAAATCCCCACCTCCATCAGTACCACTCGGGAAGGTATGTCCAACAACATCACTTGTTACAGGCGGAGGTGAATACCCTGCTAAAGAAAGATGCTATAGAAGAAGTTCCTTCTCCGCAACAGAGTCAGGGAATTTATTCCCGTTATTTTCTAGTGCGAAAAGAGGTCCTACCCAAGAGTACAGACCAATACTCGACCTGAGACGTTTAAACAAGTTCATCCGCAAAGAGAAATTTCGGATGTTAGCACTGCACCAGATTTTTCCTCAATTCCATCAAGGGGCCTGGATGTGTTCCATTGATCTGCTGGACGCTTATTTTCACGTGCCAATTTCCAGAAAACATTGGAAATTCCTGCGTTTTCAGGTAGCGTCTCAACATTTCCAGTTCAAAGTCCTCCTGTTTGGGCTCAAATCAGCCCCCCGCACGTTCTCAAAATGCATGGCTGTAGTAGCGGCTTTTATTCGCAAGCAAAAGATCTTTGCCTAGCCGTATCTGGATGACTGGTTGCTGAAAACCTCGTCACCCACTTTGCTGCAGAATCACCTCCAAGAAGTCGATTTTCAATCCGACTCAAAAGATCCATTACCTGGGTGCTTCTCTGGATACCGTTAGTGCAAGCGTGTGTCCTTCGTAGGAGAGGTTATCCTCAATACACGACAAGTGCTTGTAGGAAGCTGGCACTGTATATACTATACTAAAGTGAGGTATAGTGTGCACAGAGTCCAGTGGATCCCCAAAGGTAGGCAGTGGTAAAGTTAGATAGCACCTCACTCTCTGTTTTTGGTAGTGTGGTCGAGCAGTAAGGCAGTATCAGAGGACAGTGTTAAGCATTTGTTGTACCCACTCAATCAGCAAATGATTTCACACACTCAAAGACTGAACTTCAGACCAATTGGTTTTGTATAAAAATATTCTTTTAGTTATTTTATTTCCTAGAACCAAGCAAGCCTGGCACAGGTAAGTTGATAAATACTTTGCAGTAAATATACAGTTTTAAATGCAGTTGTAAATGTACTTTGAAATGGTTACAGTTTTGAATTACTGGTAATGCAATACTGTGGAATGCTGTACATGTACTTTGTATCGATTTTGCAGTAAAAATTACAGGTAAGTTACTTTTACGTTACTTTTGAGATTACTTTTTAGATTACTTTTTCTACTCAGTGTGATATGCCTAGATATCACATTGGGACATTTCCTAGAGAAAAGGTAAGTAAAGTCAGTTTTGCACAATTGTTATTTTTCAGGTTTCCATACAATTCAACTCCACACATTTAAAAAAAAATACAAGGCCCCTGACCAGGATCCACTGTTCCTAAGAACAGATCCACGAGCAGCCAGGAAAACACATCCTGGAACAACACCTCTTCAGTCCCTCCTGAGAAGGAGAGTAAGCACATGGACTCTCTGGTAAGAAAATGTGCAATACCTCGGCATCCTTCATGAAGGTGGCTAGTGCCTCGGCACTTCCGGGGAGGTACGACAGGTCTCTGTGGAACTCTTTGGCTAGATTCACAGAGAAGCTGCCCAAGGAAGACAAGCAGAACTTTCATGAGATTTTGCAGGAAGGTGGTCTTGTTGCAACCAGGTATTCAGCGCAGCTGCGGATACATTGGATTTGGCAGCACATGGGTATTCCCAAGGCATTTGTGACAGACGTTCGGCCTGGTTGCGGCTCACTGGTCTTAAACCGGAAGCACAATGCAGGATTATGAATCTTCCTTTCAATGGTACTTCCTTGTTTGGCACTCATGCCGACGATGAGATGTCCAAGATTAAATCAGAGTTGGACATCTTGAAGGCGGTCAGCCTTGAGAAGCGTAAGGATTTTCGATGCAAGTACCGACCATATGACCATCGGTTTTTCAAACAGAGGGTTCAAGCCCCTCACTGGTCGACTCAGCAGCAACAATGCAGGTCTCATTACCATCAGCGTCGAGCAAGACCAACACCTTCCTCAGCAAAGCAACGTGCAAAATAATGAGCACTGGTTCCCCACATCTCTGTTGCCCGTTCCGGTGGGGGAAGTATTATGTTTCACGTGGACGAGTGGAGAAAGATCACAAAAGACAAGTGGGTACTCAATATTGTGCAGAATGGTTACTTGCTCAGATTCAAATCCCCACCTCCATCAGTACCACTCGGGGAAGGTATGTCCAACAACATCACTTGTTACAGGCGGAGGTGAATACCCTGCTAAAGAAAGATGCTATAGAAGAAGTTCCTTCTCCGCAACAGAGTCAGGGAATTTATTCCCGTTATTTTCTAGTGCGAAAAAGAGGTCCTACCCAAGAGTACAGACCAATACTCGACCTGAGACGTTTAAACAAGTTCATCCGCAAAGAGAAATTTCGGATGTTAGCACTGCACCAGATTTTTCCTCAATTCCATCAAGGGGCCTGGATGTGTTCCATTGATCTGCTGGACGCTTATTTTCACGTGCCAATTTCCAGAAAACATTGGAAATTCCTGCGTTTTCAGGTAGCGTCTCAACATTTCCAGTTCAAAGTCCTCCTGTTTGGGCTCAAATCAGCCCCCCGCACGTTCTCAAAATGCATGGCTGTAGTAGCGGCTTTTATTCGCAAGCAAAAAGATCTTTGCCTAGCCGTATCTGGATGACTGGTTGCTGAAAACCTCGTCACCCACTTTGCTGCAGAATCACCTCCAAGAAGTCGATTTTCAATCCGACTCAAAAGATCCATTACCTGGGTGCTTCTCTGGATACCGTTAGTGCAAGCGTGTGTCCTTCGTAGGAGAGGTTATCCTCAATACACGACAAGTGCTTGTAGGAAGCTGGCACTGTATATACTATACTAAAGTGAGGTATAGTGTGCACAGAGTCCAGTGGATCCCCAAAGGTAGGCAGTGGTAAAGTTAGATAGCACCTCACTCTCTGTTTTTGGTAGTGTGGTCGAGCAGTAAGGCAGTATCAGAGGACAGTGTTAAGCATTTGTTGTACGCACTCAATCAGCAAATGATTTCACACACTCAAAGACTGAACTTCAGACCAATTGGTTTTGTATAAAAATATTCTTTTAGTTATTTTATTTCCTAGAACCAAGCAAGCCTGGCACAGGTAAGTTGATAAATACTTTGCAGTAAATATACAGTTTTAAATGCAGTTGTAAATGTACTTTGAAATGGTTACAGTTTTGAATTACTGGTAATGCAATACTGTGGAATGCTGTACATGTACTTTGTATCGATTTTGCAGTAAAAATTACAGGTAAGTTACTTTTACGTTACTTTTGAGATTACTTTTTAGATTACTTTTTCTACTCAGTGTGATATGCCTAGATATCACATTGGGACATTTCCTAGAGAAAAGGTAAGTAAAGTCAGTTTTGCACAATTGTCATTTTTCAGGTTTCCATACAATTCAACTCCACACATTTAAAAAAAAATACAAGGCCCCTGACCAGGATCCACTGTTCCTAAGAACAGATCCACCAGCAGCCAGGAAAACACATCCTGGAACAACACCTCTTCAGTCCCTCCTGAGAAGGAGAGTAAGCACATGGACTCTCTGGTAAGAAAATGTGCAATACCTCGGCATCCTTCATGAAGGTGGCTAGTGCCTCGGCACTTCCGGGGAGGTACGACAGGTCTCTGTGGAACTCTTTGGCTAGATTCACAGAGAAGCTGCCCAAGGAAGACAAGTAGAACTTTCATGAGATTTTGCAGGAAGGTGGTCTTGTTGCAACCAGGTATTCAGCGCAGCTGCGGATACATTGGATTTGGCAGCACATGGGTATTCCCAAGGCATTTGTGACAGACGTTCGGCCTGGTTGCGGCTCACTGGTCTTAAACCGGAAGCACAATGCAGGATTATGAATCTTCCTTTCAATGGTACTTCCTTGTTTGGCACTCATGCCGACGATGAGATGTCCAAGATTAAATCAGAGTTGGACATCTTGAAGGCGGTCAGCCTTGAGAAGCGTAAGGATTTTCGATGCAAGTACCGACCATATGACCATCGGTTTTTCAAACAGAGGGTTCAAGCCCCTCACTGGTCGACTCAGCAGCAACAATGCAGGTCTCATTACCATCAGCGTCGAGCAAGACCAACACCTTCCTCAGCAAAGCAACGTGCAAAATAATGAGCACTGGTTCCCCACATCTCTGTTGCCCGTTCCGGTGGGGGAAGTATTATGTTTCACGTGGACGAGTGGAGAAAGATCACAAAAGACAAGTGGGTACTCAATATTGTGCAGAATGGTTACTTGCTCAGATTCAAATCCCCACCTCCATCAGTACCACTCGGGAAGGTATGTCCAACAACATCACTTGTTACAGGCGGAGGTGAATACCCTGCTAAAGAAAGATGCTATAGAAGAAGTTCCTTCTCCGCAACAGAGTCAGGGAATTTATTCCCGTTATTTTCTAGTGCGAAAAGAGGTCCTACCCAAGAGTACAGACCAATACTCGACCTGAGACGTTTAAACAAGTTCATCCGCAAAGAGAAATTTCGGATGTTAGCACTGCACCAGATTTTTCCTCAATTCCATCAAGGGGCCTGGATGTGTTCCATTGATCTGCTGGACGCTTATTTTCACGTGCCAATTTCCAGAAAACATTGGAAATTCCTGCGTTTTCAGGTAGCGTCTCAACATTTCCAGTTCAAAGTCCTCCTGTTTGGGCTCAAATCAGCCCCCCGCACGTTCTCAAAATGCATGGCTGTAGTAGCGGCTTTTATTCGCAAGCAAAAGATCTTTGCCTAGCCGTATCTGGATGACTGGTTGCTGAAAACCTCGTCACCCACTTTGCTGCAGAATCACCTCCAAGAAGTCGATTTTCAATCCGACTCAAAAGATCCATTACCTGGGTGCTTCTCTGGATACCGTTAGTGCAAGCGTGTGTCCTTCGTAGGAGAGGTTATCCTCAATACACGACAAGTGCTTGTAGGAAGCTGGCACTGTATATACTATACTAAAGTGAGGTATAGTGTGCACAGAGTCCAGTGGATCCCCAAAGGTAGGCAGTGGTAAAGTTAGATAGCACCTCACTCTCTGTTTTTGGTAGTGTGGTCGAGCAGTAAGGCAGTATCAGAGGACAGTGTTAAGCATTTGTTGTACCCACTCAATCAGCAAATGATTTCACACACTCAAAGACTGAACTTCAGACCAATTGGTTTTGTATAAAAATATTCTTTTAGTTATTTTATTTCCTAGAACCAAGCAAGCCTGGCACAGGTAAGTTGATAAATACTTTGCAGTAAATATACAGTTTTAAATGCAGTTGTAAATGTACTTTGAAATGGTTACAGTTTTGAATTACTGGTAATGCAATACTGTGGAATGCTGTACATGTACTTTGTATCGATTTTGCAGTAAAAATTACAGGTAAGTTACTTTTACGTTACTTTTGAGATTACTTTTTAGATTACTTTTTCTACTCAGTGTGATATGCCTAGATATCACATTGGGACATTTCCTAGAGAAAAGGTAAGTAAAGTCAGTTTTGCACAATTGTCATTTTTCAGGTTTCCATACAATTCAACTCCACACATTTAAAAAAAAATACAAGGCCCCTGACCAGGATCCACTGTTCCTAAGAACAGATCCACCAGCAGCCAGGAAAACACATCCTGGAACAACACCTCTTCAGTCCCTCCTGAGAAGGAGAGTAAGCACATGGACTCTCTGGTAAGAAAATGTGCAATACCTCGGCATCCTTCATGAAGGTGGCTAGTGCCTCGGCACTTCCGGGGAGGTACGACAGGTCTCTGTGGAACTCTTTGGCTAGATTCACAGAGAAGCTGCCCAAGGAAGACAAGCAGAACTTTCATGAGATTTTGCAGGAAGGTGGTCTTGTTGCAACCAGGTATTCAGCGCAGCTGCGGATACATTGGATTTGGCAGCACATGGGTATTCCCAAGGCATTTGTGACAGACGTTCGGCCTGGTTGCGGCTCACTGGTCTTAAACCGGAAGCACAATGCAGGATTATGAATCTTCCTTTCAATGGTACTTCCTTGTTTGGCACTCATGCCGACGATGAGATGTCCAAGATTAAATCAGAGTTGGACATCTTGAAGGCGGTCAGCCTTGAGAAGCGTAAGGATTTTCGATGCAAGTACCGACCATATGACCATCGGTTTTTCAAACAGAGGGTTCAAGCCCCTCACTGGTCGACTCAGCAGCAACAATGCAGGTCTCATTACCATCAGCGTCGAGCAAGACCAACACCTTCCTCAGCAAAGCAACGTGCAAAATAATGAGCACTGGTTCCCCACATCTCTGTTGCCCGTTCCGGTGGGGGGAAGTATTATGTTTCACGTGGACGAGTGGAGAAAGATCACAAAAGACAAGTGGGTACTCAATATTGTGCAGAATGGTTACTTGCTCAGATTCAAATCCCCACCTCCATCAGTACCACTCGGGGAAGGTATGTCCAACAACATCACTTGTTACAGGCGGAGGTGAATACCCTGCTAAAGAAAGATGCTATAGAAGAAGTTCCTTCTCCGCAACAGAGTCAGGGAATTTATTCCCGTTATTTTCTAGTGCGAAAAGAGGTCCTACCCAAGAGTACAGACCAATACTCGACCTGAGACGTTTAAACAAGTTCATCCGCAAAGAGAAATTTCGGATGTTAGCACTGCACCAGATTTTTCCTCAATTCCATCAAGGGGCCTGGATGTGTTCCATTGATCTGCTGGACGCTTATTTTCACGTGCCAATTTCCAGAAAACATTGGAAATTCCTGCGTTTTCAGGTAGCGTCTCAACATTTCCAGTTCAAAGTCCTCCTGTTTGGGCTCAAATCAGCCCCCCGCACGTTCTCAAAATGCATGGCTGTAGTAGCGGCTTTTATTCGCAAGCAAAAGATCTTTGCCTAGCCGTATCTGGATGACTGGTTGCTGAAAACCTCGTCACCCACTTTGCTGCAGAATCACCTCCAAGAAGTCGATTTTCAATCCGACTCAAAAGATCCATTACCTGGGTGCTTCTCTGGATACCGTTAGTGCAAGCGTGTGTCCTTCGTAGGAGAGGTTATCCTCAATACACGACAAGTGCTTGTAGGAAGCTGGCACTGTATATACTATACTAAAGTGAGGTATAGTGTGCACAGAGTCCAGTGGATCCCCAAAGGTAGGCAGTGGTAAAGTTAGATAGCACCTCACTCTCTGTTTTTGGTAGTGTGGTCGAGCAGTAAGGCAGTATCAGAGGACAGTGTTAAGCATTTGTTGTACCCACTCAATCAGCAAATGATTTCACACACTCAAAGACTGAACTTCAGACCAATTGGTTTTGTATAAAAATATTCTTTTAGTTATTTTATTTCCTAGAACCAAGCAAGCCTGGCACAGGTAAGTTGATAAATACTTTGCAGTAAATATACAGTTTTAAATGCAGTTGTAAATGTACTTTGAAATGGTTACAGTTTTGAATTACTGGTAATGCAATACTGTGGAATGCTGTACATGTACTTTGTATCGATTTTGCAGTAAAAATTACAGGTAAGTTACTTTTACGTTACTTTTGAGATTACTTTTTAGATTACTTTTTCTACTCAGTGTGATATGCCTAGATATCACATTGGGACATTTCCTAGAGAAAAGGTAAGTAAAGTCAGTTTTGCACAATTGTTATTTTTCAGGTTTCCATACAATTCAACTCCACACAACATTTTTCAGAGAAAAACAGTCAATAGGTTCCTATGGAGAGAAATTAAGTTAACGGTTACCAGGTAAGTAATCGGTCTTTGGAGTTGAGCTTCTGGGGTTAGAACAAGGGTTCCCCCAGGGTCAAGGATGCACTCTCATTACACCCTCAGCGGCACTAGGGCGGCCGGGTGCAGAGTGCTGAGGCCCAATGTTATCCAGTGGGGGATAGGGGACCTCCGGTTGGTGGCTGCTGGCAAGCAGGCCACTTGGGTGTGGGAGCAAAGCTCCTGGACTTTAGCTCAGGGCAAATGGGGAAACAAAGTAGTGCCAAAGGTGCACCCTCAGCGGCACTAGGGTGGCCGGGTGCAGGGTGCTGTTTCGACGTCGGGCGCCCTGTTGGTTTTAATAGGGAACCTCCGGTTTGCAAAGGCACTGCAGGCTCAGGGACGAAAGTCTTCTGGGTGCGACCACCACTTAGAGAGGTAAGTTGGGAAGTTAGGGGTTGGTTAGGCACCGTCTGTTTGGGCACACAAGGCCGTGGGGCGTCGGGTGGAGGGGTGCCTTTTGGGGTCGGATCTTCTTACCAGCTCCTGGTCGCGGTTGGGTGGACCATCTGAATTTAGGCTGCTGGCGTCGGCTGGAGGCTTAAGGCAGGTCAGGGGTCGCCAGATCTCGGGTCAGGATCTCCGGGGTGACCTCCTTGTGGTGTTTGCCCACTCGAGCTCGGGCAGTGGACGGCGGGTGCAGAGTGGGGCGGATCCGCGGTGTCCGGCCGGAGCCAGAGGTTGCAGATGAACAAATCCGGTGTTCACAGGAGACAAAGTCTTTGTAGTTGAAGGCAGGCAGGTCCTCCGGGGTTTTCGAGGTTTCTGGCTGCAGGACCCACCGGGATTTCGCAGGAGCAGGTTTGAGGGGGAGACAGGCCGGTAGGGCTGGGGCCAAGTCAGTGGGCGTCTTCCTCTTGTTAGCTGCTGCACGGCTGTTCGGTCCTTCTTCTTCTTCTTGCAGTTTCTTCTTGTTTGAGGAAGCAAGGTTCAGGGGTGCCCCTAAATACTAGATTTAGGGGCGTTACAGGTAGGTAAAAGGCAGGGACCAATGGGTCCCTTCCCTGGGGTGGATACACCCCCTATTATGCCACACTCCAGTGGGAGGGGGGCATGAGCCTGTCCCTGGTTGGCTGAGTCCCCCCATCTTCAAGATGGCGTGGACTGAGAGTTGTGCTTCACCTCGCCTCCCCCACCTGAGGGGTGGAGTTGGCAGAGGTGGGCACACCTCTCTTCCTCACTTGTTTTTCCCGCCGGTTCTCCCGCCCAAAGTGGGGGTCAGCACCAATGGGGACCAGTTGCTGAGAGCAGCAAGTGGCCTGGGGAAGCTCACAAAGGCGGCAAGCTTTTGATGCTTCCCCTTCGTGAACCCTGCCCATCCTGGGGGAGGAGGCGTGGCACCTCGTCCCAGGATGTGCATTGTTTCAGGCCCCTGAGAGCAGCAGGCTCTCAACCCAGGGGTCCAGAAACATGTCTGGTGGTGGCAGCTGAAAGCAGCCACTCAGCCTGGACACTAGAGGTGGGTTAGTTTTCAGGGGGCATCTCTAAGATACTCTGTGTGTGCATTTTTCATTAAATCCCACACTGGCATCAGTGTGGGTTTAATGTGCTGAGAAGTTTGATACCAAACTTCTCAGTTTTCAGTGTAGCAATTATGGTGCTGTGGAGTTCGTAATGACAAACTCCCAGCACCATATACTCTTAATGGCAGCACTGCACTTACAATGTCTAAGAATGGACTTAGACACTGTAGGGGTACCGGGCTCATGCACCTGTACCCTCACCACTGGTATAGTGCACCCAGCTAGAGGGGTGACTGATCTATGCCAGGGCAGTGGGTTGTAGGCATGGCACACAGAGATGTGTGCCATGTCGACTCTTCACTTTGTTCTGCACCAAAACACGCAGCCTGCAAAGGCAGTGTGTGTGTGTAAGGGTACAGGACCTCTAAGGGTGGCACAATAAGTGCTGCAGCCCTTAGAGGCCTTCTCTGGTCACAGTGCCCTGGGTACCTGTGGTACCATTTACCAGGGGCTGACCTGTGGCCAGAGATGCCAATTGGGTTTAGGCTTCAATGCAGTTTTAGGGAAAGAACATAGGCCCTGGGTACCTGATTAGCAGGAGCCCAGGGCACACTCAGTCAAAGCACATCAGCAATTCAGCAACAAGTGGGGGCAACCATGCAGAAAGAGGGCACTTTCTCACACAACCCCCCCCACCCCCCCAAACAAAAGAGGATGAGACTAACCTTTCCCTAGAGAGTCTTCATTTTCTATGTGGAAGAACCTGGAAAGTCCATCTGCAGTGGCATGGGCAGTCCCTGGTCTGTGTTCCGCTACAAAGTCCATTCCCTGTAGGGAGATGGACCACCTCAACAGTTTAGGTTTTTCACCTTTCATTTGCATTAGCCATCTGAGAGGTCTGTGATCAGTTTGAACTAGGAAGTGAGTACCAAACAAGTATGGTCTCAGCTTCTTCAGGGACCAAACCACAGCAAAGGCCTCCCTCTCAATGGCACTCCAACGCTGCTCCCTGGGGAGAAGCCTTCTGCTTATAAAAGCAACAGGTTGGTCTTGGCCTTCATCATTGGTCTGGGATAGGACCGCTCCTATCCCTAGCTCAGAGGCATCAGTCTGCCCAATGAACTGCTTGGCATAGTCTGGAGCTTTGAGAATTGGTGCTGAGCACATAGCCTCATTCAGGGTGTCAAAAGCCTTTTGACAACTAACTGTCCAGTTTACCTTCTTGGGCATCTTCTTGGAGGTGAGTTCTGTGAGGGGAGCCACAATGGACCCATATCCCTTCACAAACCTCCTGTAGTACCCAGTCAAGACAAGGAATGCCCTGACTTGGGTTTGGGTTGTTGGAGCTGCCCAGTCCAGGATGGCCTGGATCTTGGGCTGTAAGGGTTGTACCTGGCCTCCACCAACAAGGTGGCCCAAGTACACCACAGTTCCCTGCCCTATCTGGCACTTGGATGCCTTATTAGTTAGGCCTGCAGTTTGCAGGGCATATAAAACCTTCCCAATGTGGATCAGGTGATTCTGCCAGGAGGAGCTAAAGACAGCAATATCATCTAGATAAGCTGCACTAAAGGACTCCAATCCAGCAAGGACTTGATTCACCAACCTCTGGAAGGTGGCAGGGGCATTCTTTAAACCAAAGGGCATAACCGTAAACTGATAATGCCCATCAGGTGTGGGGAATGCTGTCTTTTCTTTTGCTCCTGGGGCCAGGTCAATTTGCCAGCACCCTGCAGTTAAGTCAAAGGTACTTAGAAATTTGGCTGCACCCAATTTGTCTATCAACTCATCTGCTCTTGGGATAGGGTGAGCATCTGTCTTGGTGACAGAGTTGAGCCCTCTATAGTCCACACAGAACCTCATTTCTCTCTTTCCACCCTGTGGATGAGGTTTGGGGACTAGAACCACTGGGCTGGCGCAGGGACTCTCAGAGGGTTCAATAACCCCTAACTCCAGCATCTTGCGGACTTCAGCTCTGATGCTTTCCTTGACTTGATCAGACTGTCGATAGATTTTGTTTTTGACAGGCGAACTGTCACCAGTGTCTACATCATGGGTACACCAGTTTGTCTGACCAGGGGTCAAGGAAAAGAGCTTTGCATACTGCTGCAAGACTTGCTTGCAATCAGTCTGCTGTTGGGCAGAGAGGGTTTCTGAAAAAACAACTCCATCCACTGACCCATCTTTTGGGCTGTATGAGAGGAGGTCAGGGAGAGGTTCACTCTCTGTCTCCTGATCCTCATCAGTCACCATCAGCATGGTGATGTCAGCCCTGTCATGAAAGAGCTTCAGGCGGTTCACATGGATAACCCTTTTGGGTGTCCTACTTGTGCCCAGGTCAACCAAGTAGGTGACCTCACTCTTTTTTTCTAGGATAGGGTAAGGGCCACTCCATCTGTCCTGGAGTGCCCTTGGTGCCACTGGCTCCAAGACCCACACCTTTTGCCCAGCTTGAAATTCAACCAGTGCAGCTTTTTGGTCATACCAGTGCATCTGAAGCTCCTGGCTGGCCTCAAGATTTTTGGATGCCTTTTCCATGTACTCAGCCATTCTGGACCTTAGGCCAAGCACATAGTCCACAATATCTTGTTTGGGTTCTTGGAGAGGCTTCTCCCAACCCTCTTTTACCAAACAGAGTGGTCCCCTCACAGGATGGCCAAAAAGAAGTTCAAAGGGGGAAAACCCTACTCCCTTCTGTGGCACCTCTCTGTAAGCGAAAAGTAGGCATAGTAAGAGGACATCCAATCTCCTTTTGAGTTTTTCAGGGAGCCTCATAATCATGCCTTTCAATGTCTTGTTGAATCTCTCAACAAGGCCATTGGTTTGTGGGTGATAGGGTGTAGTAAACTTGTACTGCACTCCACACTCTTTCCACATGTGTTTTACGTAAGCAGACATGAAGTTGGAACCTCTGTCTGAAACCACCTCCTTAGGAAACCCTACCCTGGTGAAGACACCAATGAGGGCCTTGGCTACTGCAGGAGCTGTAGTAGTCCTAAGGGGAATTGCCTCAGGGTACCTAGTGGCATGATCCACTACCACTAGAATGAATTTGTTCCCTGATGCTGTGGGAGGTTCAAGTGGGCCCACTATGTCCACACCTACCCTTTCAAAGGGAACCCCCACCACAGGTAGTGGTATCAGGGGGGATTTGAGGGGCCACCTGTCTTGCCACTGGCCTGACAGGTGACACAGGAGCTGACAAACTCCTTTACTTTTTGGTGCATCTGGGGCTAGTAAAAGTGGCTAACTAGCCTTTCCCAAGTCTTGGTAGGGGAATGTCATGAGCTAAAGTTAGGAGAAACTCCCTGTACTTCTCAGGCACTACCACTCTCCTAGTGGCTTCAGGTTTGGGGTCTCTGGCCTCAGTGTACAGTAGTCCCTCCTCCCAATAAACTCTGTGGGTACCACTGACATCTCCTTTTTCCTGGGTAGCAGCTTGCTGCCTCAGGCTTTCAAGAGTTGGACAGTCCTGCTGTCCAAGGCACAGCTCTTCCCTGGGCCTAAGAGTTCAACCTGGTAAGGGTCAAGCTCCATGGGCTCAGTTCCCTCCGGGGTGTCCAAGTCCTCTCCCTGAGGAGAGGGGTCCTGATCCTTTTGCTGTACAGAAGCTGGTTCCCCAATCTTCTTACCTTTTCTCTTGGAAGGTTGGGCCATACTTTCAGGCTCCAACACTTCTTTTTCACCCTGTCTCTTGCTCTGTGCTCTTGTTTTTACACACACCAATTCAGGGATATCCAGCATTGCTGCATGGGTTTTCAGTTCAACCTCAGCCCATGCTGAGGTTTCCAGGTCATTGCCAAGCAGACATGCAGCTGATAGCTTTGGAGAGACCACTGCCTGTTTCAGGCCAGTAACCCCCCCGTCTAATGTCACCATAGCCATTGCATGGTTAGTGGTAACACTGTCAGCATTGGTGACTGGGTAAGTTCTCCCAATCAAGTATTGCTCAGGAGAAACCAGTGTGTCTCTCACCATAGTGACACTGGCACCTGTATCCCTCAGAGCTTCTATCCTAGTTCCATTAATCCAAGGGTATTGTAAGTATTTTTTAAGTTGGGTAGCCACACAGCTACAGTGGCAAACTCAACTTCCCCCTCTGAAACTAGAACTGCTTCAGTGTGCAACCCGATTTGCTCTTGGCACACTGTTGATCCCATCTGGAGACTTGCTACACCAGGAGTAGCTGTAGTAGGACTCGGGGCCTTCTTGGTTGGACAAGCAGCATCTCCAGTTAAGTGTCCCAACTTCTTACAGTTGTTACACCAGGCCTTTAAAGGATCAAAGTTCTTTCCCCTGTACCTATTATTGGACTGGGAAGAGTTTTGGGACCCACCGCCTGTGCAGAGTTTTGGGGCCCTTTTGAAGACTCAGGCTTTTTATCTTGGGTATTCTCACCACCTTTCCCCTGGGGAGGTTTTGTAACCCCTTTCTTTTGGTCACCCCCAGTGGTTGTTTTAGTCACCCTTGTCTTGACCCAGTGGTCTGCCTTCTTTCCCAATTCTTGGGGAGAAATTAGACCTAGGTCTACCAAATGCTGATGTAACTTTTCATTAGTGCAATTACTTAAAATATGTTCTTTCATAAACAGATTGTAAAGTCCATTGAAATCATGCACATTGTGTCCAGTTAACCAACCATCTAGTGTTTTAACTGAGTAGTCTACAAAGTCAATCCAGGATTGGTTTTGGGTTTTGTGAGCCCCCCTGAATCTAATTCTATATTCCTCAGTTGTGAGTCCAAATCCCTCAATCAGAGTTCTCTTCATGAGGTCATAGGACCCAGCATCTGCCCCTGTAAGGGTCAGGAGTCTGTCTCTGCAGTTACCAGAGAACAGTTCCCAAAGGAGGGCCCCTCAGTGTGACTTCTTCACTTTTCTCATTTCATAAGCCCTCTCAAAGGCTGTGAACCATTTTGTGATATCATCACTCTCCTCATATTTAGGGACAATCCCTTTGGGGATTTTAGGATCATAAGATTGCTCTTTATCCTTATTAAGTAAATTGCTGCCACCATGGATGGGTGTTAGGACCATCTCTGCTCTCTCTCTTTCTAGAGCCAGCAACCTCGTCTCTAGATCCAGTCTTTTGGTCAACCTTACTAAAAGGCTGTCCTCCTCATTGAGGCTGTCCTCAATGTCCTCAGTAGTGCCTGACCCACCTGTGTGGGATCTAGGTACTGAGAGGTTGATTATTGGAGCCAAGGGTACCTGAACCCTTTTCTCCCTAAGAAGTGGAGGGGGTTGATTTACCAGGTCATCCCCTTCCTCTTCTTCCTCATCTGACTGGTCTTCACCATTTTCAGATGGGTGGTCCTTAGCATACCCAGCCAACAGCTCCTGGAACTTTTGTTTGGTGGGATGGGGACCCATGGCTATGCTTTTAAGTTTGCATAGGGACCTTACCTCCTTGAAACACAAGTGAAGGTAAGGGGTGAGGTCGAGCTCCTCAACCAAGTCCTCTATGTCATTGTGGTTATTTTCACTAACAGCTGGGTTCTTGTTTTGAGACATTGTTAAAAGAACTTCTAGCCCTAGCTAAAGTGACTTTTTATTTTTCTAAAATTCTAAAGGGACTTAACCAAGGCCCTAACAAGACTTTTAGTACTTTTTCAAAAATGCCAATTTGAAAAAATCTGAATTCTAAAGACAATTTAAGAGTTCTGTCGTGTGTTCAGGTGGTAACCAAGTAGTCCAACAAATGCAAAGTTGTATATCCCACCGCTGATCCATTAATGTAGGAAGCTGGCTCTGTATATACTATACCAAAGTGAGGTATAGTGTTCACAGCTTCCAGTGGATCCGCCGAGGGTAGGCAGAGGTAAAGTTAGATAGCACCTCACTCTCTATTTGTGGTAGTGTGGTCGAGCAGTAAGGCAGTATCAGAGGACAGTGTTAAGCATTTGTTGTACCCACTCAATCAGCAAATGATTTCACACACTCAAAGACTGAACTTCAGACCAATTGGTTTTGTATAAAAATATTCTTTTAGTTATTTAATTTCCTAGAACCAAGCAAGCTTGGCACAGGTAAGTTGATAAATACTTTGCAGTAAATATACAGTTTTAAATGTAGTTGTAAATGTACTTTGAAATGGTTACAGTTTTGAATTACTGGTAATGCAATACTGTGGAATGCTGTACATGTACTTTGTATCGATTTTGCAGTAAAAATTACAGGTGTTACTTTTACGTTACTTTTGAGATTACTTTTTAGATTACTTTTTCTACTCAGTGTGATATGCCTAGATATCACACTGGGACATTTCCTAGAGAAAAGGTAAGTGAAGTCAGTTTTGCACAATTGTTATTTTTCAGGTTTCCATACAATTCAACTCCACACAACATTTTTCAGAGAAAAACAGGCAATAGGTTCCTATGGAGAGAAATGAAGTTAACGGTTACCAGGTAAGTAATCGGTCTTTGGAGTTGAGCTTCTGGGGTTAGAACAAGGGTTCCCCCAGGGTCAAGGATGCACTCTCGTTACACCCTCAGCGGCACTAGGGCGGCCGGGTGCAGAGTGCTGAGGCCCAATGTTATCCAGTGGGGGATAGGGGACCTCCGGTTGGTGGCTGCTGGCAAGCAGGCCACTTGGGTGTGGGAGCAAAGCTCCTGGACTTTAGCTCAGGGCAAATGGGGAAACAAAGTAGCGCCAAAGGTGCACCCTCAGCGGCACTAGGGCGGCCGGGTGCAGGGTGCTGTTTTGACGTCGGGCGCCCTGTTGGTTTTAATAGGGAACCTCTGGTCTGCAAAGGCACTGCAGGCTCAGTGACGAAGGTCTTCTGGGTGCGACCACCACTTAGAGAGGTAAGTTGGGAAGTTAGGGGTTGGTTAGGCACCGTCTGTTTGGGCACACAAGGCCGTGGGGCGTCGGGTGCAGGGGTGCCTTTTGGGGTCGGATCTTCTTACCAGCTCCTGGTCGCGGTTGGGGGGACCATCTGAATTTAGGCTGCTGGCGTCGGCTGGAGGCTTGAGGCAGGTCAGGGGTCGCCAGATCTCGGGTCAGGATCTCCGGGGTGACCTCCTTGTGGTGTTTGCCCACTCGAGCTCGGGCAGTGGACGGCGGGTGCAGAGTGGGGTGGATCCGCAGTGTCCGGCCGGAGCCAGAGGTTGCAGATGAACAAATCCGGTGTTCACAGGAGACAAAGTCTTTGAAGTTGAAGGCAGGCAGGTCCTCCGGGGTTGCTGGCTGCAGGACCCACCGGGATTTCGCAGGAGCAGGTTCGAGGGGGAGACAGGCCGGTAGGGCTGGGGCCAAGTCAGTGGGCGTCTTCCTCTTGTTAGCTGCTGCACGGCTGTTCGGTCCTTCTTCTTCTTCTTGCAGTTTCTTCTTGTTTGAGGAAGCAAGGTTCAGGGGTGCCCCTAAATACTAGATTTAGGGGCGTTACACGTAGGTAAAAGGCAGGGACCAATGGGTCCCTTCCCTGGGGTGGATACACCCCCTATTATGCCACACTCCAGTGGGAGGGGGGCATGAGCCTGTCCCTGGTTGGCTGAGTCCCCCCATCTTCAAGATGGCGTGGACTGAGAGTTCACCTCGCCTCCCCCACCTGAGGGGTGGAGTTGGCAGAGGTGGGCACACCTCTCTTCCTCACTTGTTTTTCCCGCCGGTTCTCCCGCCCAAAGTGGGGGTCAGCACCAATGGGGACCAGTTGCTGAGAGCAGCAAGTGGCCTGGGGAAGCTCACAAAGGCAGCAAGCTTTTGATGCTTCCCCTTCGTGAACCCTGCCCATCCTGGGGGAGGAGGCTTGGCACCTCGTCCCAGGATGTGCATTGTTTCCGGCCCCTGAAAGCAGCAGGCTCTCGACCCAGGGGTCCAGAAACATGTCTGGTGGTGGCAGCTGAAAGCAGCCACTCAGCCTGGACACTAGAGGTGGGTTAGTTTTCAGGGGGCATCTCTAAGATGCTCTCTGTGTGCATTTTTCATTAAATCCCACACTGGCATCAGTGTGGGTTTAATGTGCTGAGAAGTTTGATACCAAACTTCTCAGTTTTCAGTGTAGCAATTATGGTGCTGTGGAGTTCGTAGTGACAAACTCCCAGCACCATATACTCTTAATGGCAGCACTGCACTTACAATGTCTAAGAATGGACTTAGACACTGTTGGGGTACCGGGCTCATGCACCTGTACCCTCACCACTGGTATAGTGCACCCAGCTAGAGGGGTGACTGATCTATGCCAGGTCAGTGGGTTGTAGGCATGGCACACAGAGATGTGTGCCATGTCGACTCTTCACTTTGTTCTGCACCAAAACACGCAGCCTGCAAAGGCAGTGTGTGTGTGTAAGGGTACAGGACCTCTAAGGGTGGCACAATAAGTGCTGCAGCCCTTAGAGGCCTTCTCTGGTCACAGTGCCCTGGGTACCTGTGGTACCATTTACCAGGGGCTGACCTGTGGCCAGAGATGCCAATTGGATTTAGGCTTCAATGCAGTTTTAGGGAAAGAACATAGGCTCTGGGTACCTGATTAGCAGGAGCCCAGGGCACACTCAGTCAAAGCACATCAGCAATTCAGCAACAAGTGGGGGCAACCATGTAGAAAGAGGGCACTTTCTCATACAACCACCCCATCCCCCCCAAACAAAAGAGGATGTCGCTAACCTTTCCCTAGAGAGTCTTCATTTTCTATGTGGAAGAACCTGGAAAGTCCATCTGCAGTGGCATGGGCAGTCCCTGGTCTGTGTTCCGCTACAAAGTCCATTCCCTGTAGGGAGATGGACCACCTCAACAGTTTAGGATTTTCACCTTTCATTTGCATTAGCCATCTGAGAGGTCTGTGATCAGTTTGAACTAGGAAGTGAGTACCAAACAAGTATGGTCTCAGCTTCTTCAGGGACCAAACCACAGCAAAGGCCTCCCTCTCAATGGCACTCCAACGCTGCTCCCTGGGGAGAAGCCTTCTGCTTATAAAAGCAACAGGTTGGTCTTGTCCTTCATCATTGGTCTGGGATAGGACCGCTCCTATCCCTAAATCAGAGGCATCAGTCTGCACAATGAACTGCTTGGCATAGTCTGGAGCTTTGAGAATTGGTGCTGAACACATAGCCTCTTTCAGGGTGTCAAAAACCTTTTGACAACTAACTGTCCAGTTTACCTTCTTGGGCATCTTCTTGGAGGTGAGTTCTGTGAGGGGAGCCACAATGGACCCATATCCCTTCACAAACCTCCTGTAGTACCCAGTCAAGCCAAGGAATGCCCTGACTTGGGTTTGGGTTGTTGGAGCTGCCCAGTCCAGGATGGCCTGGATCTTGGGCTGTAAGGGTTGTACCTGGCCTCCACCAACAAGGTGGCCCAAGTACACCACAGTTCCCTGCCCTATCTGGCACTTGGATGCCTTATTAGTTAGGCCTGCAGTTTGCAGGGCATATAAAACCTTCCCAGTGTGGATCAGGTGATCCTGCCAGGTGGAGCTAAAGACAGCAATATCATCTAGATAAGCTGCACTAAAGGACTCCAATCCAGCAAGGACTTGATTCACCAACCTCTGGAAGGTGGCAGGGGCATTCTTTAAACCAAAGGGCATAACCGTAAACTGATAATGCCCATCAGGTGTGGGGAATGCTGTCTTTTCTTTTGCTCCTGGGGCCATGCCAATTTGCCAGTACCCTGCAGTTAAGTCAAAGGTACTTAGAAATTTGGCTGCACCCAATTTGTCTATCAACTCATCTGCTCTTGGGATAGGGTGAACATCTGTCTTGGTGACAGAGTTGAGCCCTCTATAGTCCACACAGAACCTCATTTCTCTCTTTCCACCCTGTGGATGAGGTTTGGGGACTAGAACCACTGGGCTGGCGGAGGGACTCTCAGAGGGTTCAATAACCCCTAACTCCAGCATCTTGCTGACTTCAGCTCTGATGCTTTCCTTGACTTGATCAGACTGTCGATAGAGTTTGTTTTTGACAGGCGAACTGTCACCAGTGTCCACATCATGGGTACACCAGTTTGTCTGACCAGGGGCAAGGAAAAGAGCTTTGCATACTGCTGCAAGACTTGCTTGCAATCAGTCTGCTGTTGGGCAGAGAGGGTTTCTGAAAAGACAACTCCATCCACTGACCCATCTTTTGGGCTGTATGAGAGGAGGTCAGGGAGAGGTTCACTCTCTGTCTCCTGATCCTCATCAGTCACCATCAGCATGGTGATGTCAGCCCTGTCATGAAAGAGCTTCAGGCGGTTCACATGGATAACCCTTTTGGGTGTCCTACTTGTGCCCAGGTCAACCAAGTAGGTGACCTCACTCTTTTTTTCTAGAATAGGGTAAGGGCCACTCCATCTGTCCTGGAGTGCCCTTGGTGCCACTGGCTCCAAGACCCACACCTTTTGCCCAGCTTGAAATTCAACCAGTGCAGCTTTTTGGTCATACCAGTGCATCTGAAGCTCCTGGCTGGCCTCAAGATTTTTGGATGCCTTTTCCATGTACTCAGCCATTCTGGACCTTAGGCCAAGCACATAGTCCACAATATCTTGTTTGGGTTCTTGGAGAGGCTTCTCCCAACCCTCTTTTACCAAACAGAGTGGTCCCCTCACAGGATGGCCAAAAAGAAGTTCAAAGGGGGAAAACCCTACTCCCTTCTGTGGCACCTCTCTGTAAGCGAAAAGCAGGCATGGTAAGAGGACATCCAATCTCCTTTTGAGTTTTTCAGGGAGCCTCATAATCATGCCTTTCAATGTCTTGTTGAATCTCTCAACAAGGCCATTGGTTTGTGGGTGATAGGGTGTAGTAAACTTGTACTGCACTCCACACTCTTTCCACATGTGTTTTACGTAAGCAGACATGAAATTGGAACCTCTGTCTGAAACCACCTCCTTAGGAGACCCTACCCTGGTGAAGACACCAATGAGGGCCTTGGCTACTGCAGGAGCTGTTGTAGTCCTAAGGGGAATTGCCTCAGGGTACCTAGTGGCATGATCCACTACCACTAGAATGAATTTGTTCCCTGATGCTGTGGGAGGTTCAAGTGGGCCCACTATGTCCACACCTACCCTTTCAAAGGGAATCCCCACCACAGGTAGTGGTATCAGGGGGGATTTGAGGGGCCACCTGTCTTGCCACTGGCCTGACAGGTGACACAGGAGCTGACAAACTCCTTTACTTTTTGGTGCATCTGGGGCCAGTAAAAGTGGCTAACTAGCCTTTCCCAAGTCTTGGTTTGGCCCAGATGTCCAGCTAGGGGAATGTCATGAGCTAAAGTTAGGAGAAACTCCCTGTACTTCTCAGGCACTACCACTCTCCTAGTGGCTCCAGGTTTGGGGTCTCTGGCCTCAGTGTACAGTAGTCCCTCCTCCCAATAAACTCTGTGGGTACCACTGACATCTCCTTTTTCCTGGGTAGCAGCTTGCTGCCTCAGGCTTTCAAAAGTTGGACAGTCCTGCTGTCCAAGGCACAGCTCTTCCCTAGAGGGTCCCCCGGGGCCTAAGAGTTCAACCTGGTAAGGGTCAAGCTCCATGGGCTCAGTTCCCTCTGGGGTATCCAAGTCCTCTCCCTGAGGAGAGGGGTCCTGATCCTTTTGCTGTACAGAAGCAGGTTCCCCAGTCTTCTTACCTTTTCTCTTGGAAGGTTGGGCCATACTTTCAGGCTCCAACACTTCTTTTTCACCTTGTCTCTTGCTCTGTGCTCTTGTTTTTACACACACCAATTCAGGGATATCCAGCATTGCTGCATGGGTTTTCAGTTCAACCTCAGCCCATGCTGAGGTTTCCAGGTCATTGCCAAGCAGACATGCAGCTGATAGCTTTGGAGAGACCACTAATGGTTCAGGCCAGTAACCCCCCCGTCTAATGTCACCATAGCCATTGCATGGTTAGTGGTAACACTGTCAGCATTGGTGACTGGGTAAGTTCTCCCAATCAAGTATTGCTCAGGAGAAACCAGTGTGTCTCTCACCATAGTGACACTGGCACCTGTATCCCTCAGAGCTTCTATCCTAGTTCCATTAATCCAAGGGTATTGTAAGTATTTTTTTAAGTTGGGTGGCCACACAGCTAAAGTGGCAAACTCAACTTCCCCCTCTGAAACTAGAACTGCTTCAGTGTGCAACCCGATTTGCTCTTGGTACACTGTTGATCCCATCTGGAGACTTGCTACACCAGGAGTAGCTGTAGTAGCCTTCTTGGTTGGGCAAACAGCATCTCCAGTTAAGTGTCCCAACTTCTTACAGTTGTTACACCAGGCCTTTAAAGGATCAACGTTCTTTCCCCTGTACCTATTATTGGACTGGGAAGAGTTTTGGGACCCACCCCCTGTGCAGGTTTTTGGGGTCCTTTTGAAGACTCAGGCTTTTTATCTTGGGTATTCTCACCACCTTTCCCCTGGGGAGGTTTTGTAACCCCTTTCTTTTGGTCACCCCCAGTGGTTGTTTTAGTCACCCTTGTCTTGACCCAGTGGTCTGCCTTCTTTCCCAATTCTTGGGGAGAAATTAGACCTAGGTCTACCAAATGCTGATGTAACTTTTCATTAGTGCAATTACTTAAAATATGTTCTTTCATAAACAGATTGTAAAGTCCATTGAAATCATGCACATTGTGTCCAGTTAACCAACCATCTAGTGTTTTAACTAAGTAGTCTACAAAGTCAATCCAGGATTGGTTTTGGGTTTTGTGAGCCCCCCTGAATCTAATTCTATATTCCTCAGTTGTGAGTCCAAATCCCTCAATCAGTGTTCTCTTCATGAGGTCATAGGACCCAGCATCTGCCCCTGTAAGGGTCAGGAGTCTGTCTCTGCAGTTACCAGAGAACAGTTCCCAAAGGAGTGCCCCTCAATCAATCAATCAATCATGTCACTTATAACGCGCACTACATACCCGCGAGGGTCTCAAGGCGCTGGGGGAAGAGGGGGGTGGTGCTGCTACTGATCGAAGAGCCAGGTCTTGAGGAGTCTTCTGAAGGCCAGTAGGTCTTGGGTCTGTCGGAGGTTGGTGGGGAGGGTGTTCCAGGTCTTGGCGGCGAGGTGGGAGAAGGATCTGCCGCCGGCGGTCGTTTTCCGGATGCGGGGGACTGTGGCGAGGGCAAGGCTGGTCGAGCGCAGCTGGCGGGTGGGGGTGTAGAAGCTGAGTCGTCTGTTGAGGTAGGCTGGTCCGGAGTTGTGGAGTGCTTTGTGTGCGTGGGTGAGGAGCTTGAAGGTTATCCTCTTGTTGACAGGGAGCCAGTGCAGGTCTCTCAGGTGGGGTGTGATGTGGCTGCGTCGGGGGATGTCGAGGATAAGACGTGCAGAGGCGTTCTGGATGCGTTGCAGCCGTCTCAGGAGCTTAGCCGTCGTTCCTGCGTAGAGGGCGTTTCCGTAGTCCAGCCTGCTGGTGACGAGGGCCTGGGTGACTGTTTTTCTTGTTTCGGTGGGGATCCACTTGAAGATCCTGCGGAGCATTCGGAGGATGTTGAAGCAGGATGAGGAAACGGCGTTGACCTGCTTAGTCATGGAGAGGGTGGGGTCGAGGATGACCCCTAGGTTACGTACGTGGTCGGTGGGTGGCGGGGCTGTTCCCAGTGATGTTGGCCACCAGGAGTCGTCCCAGGCTGAAGGGTTGGAACCAAGGATGAGGACCTCCGTCTTGTCCGAGTTCAGCTTCAGGCGGCTGGTCCTCATCCATTCGGCGACGACCTTCATTCCTTCGTGGAGGTGGGCTTTGGCGGTGTGAGGGTCTTTGGTGAGGGAGAGGATCAGCTGGGTGTCGTCGGCATAGGAGATGATGTTGAGGTTGTGCTGTCGGGCGACGTGGGCGAGGGGTGCCATGTAGATGTTGAACGATACAAAAGGGGATGATGGACGGAACGCTTGAGCCAATCAAACACTCACCCCCAGTCAACTGATCTGGGTTTAATCCATCATCATTCTTTAGCTCACTCCACCACCCCAGTTCAGACTTGGCCATATGCAAATCAGTCTGACCCTGTGCCTCATGGGAACAGTCCAGCCCGAACTGCCAAGCCATGTCTTCCCTGGACCGGAAACAAGCATCCTAGGACCGGTTTCTGGCATTTCAGCCGTCATCAGCCAGGCTTGCTTGAATCCAGTGGCAAAGTGAGCAAGGGACCCACGTCTGGGCATACCCCCGCCAACTTAGGGCGACCAAAGCGATACAAAAGGGGATGATGGACGGAACGTTTGAGCCAATCAAACACTCACCCCCAGTCAACTGATCTGGGTTTAATCCATCATCATTCTTTAGCTCACTCCACCACCCCAGTTCAGACATGGCCATATGCAAATCAGTCTGACCCTGTGCCTCATGGGAACAGTCCAGCCCGAACTGCCAAGCCATGTCTTCCCTGGACCGGAAACAAGCATCCTAGGACCGGTTTCTGGCATTTCAGCCGTCATCAGCCAGGCTTGCTTGAATCCAGTGGCAAAGTGAGCAAGGGACCCACGTCTGGGCATACCCCCGCCAACTTAGGGCGACCAAAGCGATACAAAAGGGGATGATGGACGGAACGTTTGAGCCAATCAAACACTCACCCCCAGTCAACTGATCTGGGTTTAATCCATCATCATTCTTTAGCTCACTCCACCACCCCAGTTCAGACATGGCCATATGCAAATCAGTCTGACCCTGTGCCTCATGGGAACAGTCCAGCCCGAACTGCCAAGCCATGTCTTCCCTGGACCGGAAACAAGCATCCTAGGACCGGTTTCTGGCATTTCATCCGTCATCAGCCAGGCTTGCTTGAATCCAGTGGCAAAGTGAGCAAGGGACCCACGTCTGGGCAGGGCGAGGCTGGTCGAGCGCAGCTGGCGGGTGGGGGTGTAGAAGCTGAGTCGTCTGTTGAGGTAGGCTGGTCCGGAGTTGTGGAGTGCTTTGTGTGCGTGGGTGAGGAGCTTGAAGGTTATCCTCTTGTTGACAGGGAGCCAGTGCAGGTCTCTCAGGTGGGGTGTGATGTGGCTGCGTCGGGGGATGTCGAGGATAAGACGTGCAGAGGCGTTCTGGATGTGTTGCAGCCGTCTCAGGAGCTTAGCCGTCGTTCCTGCGTAGAGGGCGTTTCCGTAGTCCAGCCTGCTGGTGACGAGGGCCTGGGTGACTGTTTTTCTTGTTTCGGTGGGGATCCACTTGAAGATCCTGCGGAGCATTCGGAGGATGTTGAAGCAGGATGAGGAAACGGCGTTGACCTGCTTAGTCATGGAGAGGGTGGGGTCGAGGATGACCCGTAGGTTGCGTACGTGGTCGGTGGGTGGCGGGGCTGTTCCCAGTGATGTTGGCCACCAGGAGTCGTCCCAGGCTGAAGGGTTGGAACCAAGGATGAGGACCTCCGTCTTGTCCGAGTTCAGCTTCAGGCGGCTGGTCCTCATCCATTCGGCGACGGCCTTCATTCCTTCGTGGAGGTGGGCTTTGGCGGTGTGAGGGTCTTTGGTGAGGGAGAGGATCAGCTGGGTGTCGTCGGCATAGGAGATGATGTTGAGGTTGTGCTGTCGGGCGACGTGGGCGAGGGGTGCCATGTAGATGTTGAACAGCGTTGGGCTGAGGGGGAGCCTTGGGGTACGCCGCAGATGATCTTGGTGGCCTTGGATCGGAAGGGGGCGAGGCGGACGCTTTGTGTTCTGCCGGAAAGGAAGGATGTGGTCCAGTCCAGGGCCTTCTCTTGGATCCCGGCGTCGTGAAGGCGTGTTCGGAGTGTGTGGTGGCAGACCGTGTCGAAGGCGGCTGATAGGTCCAGGAGGATGAGGGCTGCTGTTTCTCCGTTGTCTAGCAGGGTCCTGATGTCATCGGTGGCGGCGATGAGGGCGGTTTCGGTGCTGTGGTTGCTGCGGAAGCCGGACTGGGAAGGGTCCAGGATGTTGTTCTCCTCGAGGTAGCGGGTCAGTTGTTTGTTGACGATTTTCTCGGTGACCTTCGCGGGGAACGGGAGCAGAGAGATGGGTCGGAAGTTCTTGAGGTCCTTGGGGTCTGCCTTGGGTTTCTTGAGTAAGGCGGTGATCTCGGCGTGCTTCCAGCTTTCCGGGAAGGTTGCTGTCTCGAAGGAGATGTTGATTATTTTCCGGAGATGGGGCGCGATGGCTGTACTGGCTTTGTTGAAGATGTGGTGAGGGCACGGGTCTAGCGGTGAACCGGAGTGGATGGTGTTCATGATCTCGCTGGTGTCCTCGTCGTTGATGTTGGTCCAGGAGAGCAGGCGGTTGGTGGTTGTGGGGGCAGTGGTCTCGGTGGTTGCCGGGGCGGTCGTGGTGTTGAAGCTGTCGTGGATGTCGGCGATTTTGCGGTGGAAGAAGGTGGCCAGTGAGTCGCACAGGTCTCGCGACGGCTGGATGTCGTTGGTGTTGGAGCTGGGGTTGGAGAGTTCCTTCACGATGTTGAAGAGCTCTTTGCTGTTGTGTGCGTTGTTGTCTAGGGGGTCTTTGAGTGAGGCCCTTTGGCGGATCTGATGAGGTGATGGTGACTGCGGGTGGCGCTCTTGTGGGCGGCGTAGCTGTCCGCTGTCCGTTCGTGGAGCCAGATCTTCTCCAGTTTTCGGCATGTTCGTTTGGAGGCCTGGAGGTCTTCGGTGAACCAGGTGGCTTTCTTGCTGGTGTGGCTGTTGGGCGGATTCTTGAGCGGGGCGAGGGTGTTGGCGCAGTCGTCGATCCACTGTCTGAGGTTGCGGGCGGCGGTGTCGGGGTCGGAGGGTTCGGCGGGTGGGCTCAGGGCGAGGGTTGTGGTTAGCTGGACTTCCGTGACTCTGCTCCAGCAGCGGCGAGGCATTTGTTCGGTGCGGTGGTGCGTGGTGGGCTTCCTGTAGGTGAAGTGGATGCAGTGGTGGTCAGTCCAGTGGGGTTCGGAGGTGTGGTTGAAGGAGACGTGTGGGCTTGCAGAAAAGATGGAGTCGAGCGTGTGGCCGGCGGCGTGGGTGGGTGTAGTCACGAGCTGTCTGAGTCCGAGGGTGGCGAGGTTGTCGATCAGGGTGGTGGAGTTGGTGTCCTTGTTGTTCTCGAGGTGGAAGTTCAGGTCCCCGAGGAGGATGTAGTCCGTGGAGGCGATGGCGTGTGTGCTGACGAAGTCAGCGATGGAATCGCTGAACTGTGGTCGGGGTCCGGGGGTCTGTAGATGAGGGTTCCTCTGAGGGTGGTGTTGGGATCGGTGTGGATCTGGAAGTGCATGTGTTCGGCGGTGCTGAGGGTGTCGACGGTGTTGGTTGAGACTCTGAGGGTGTTCCTGTGGACGATGGCGATGCCTCCTCCGACTCCGTTGGTGCGGTCCCTGCGGGTGATCTTGTATCCGTCCGGGATGGCAATGGCGATGTCGGGGGCTGAAGCGGGATTCAGCCAGGTCTCCGTCAGGAATGCGACGTCTGGGGAGGTTGAGTCGAGAAGGTCCCAGAGTTCGATGGCGTGTTTGCGGGCGGAGCGGGTGTTGAGGAGGATGCATCTGAGGTAGTTGGGTTCTTTCCTGGGCGGTGGTTTGGCGGGGCGGGTGCTGGCGAAGCTGCAGTTCCGGCAGGTGAAGGGCCCTTGGGTGCGCTTCGGGGTGGCCTGGTAGCAGGCGTGATCTTTTCCGGGGTTGAGTGCGTGGAGGGTGCTGGCGTCGTATCGGCGTCTGTTGATGTGGCGGGCGCGGGGATGCCCGGACCAGGGGTCTGGCGCTGGGCGCGGTCACGGCGCGGACGGGCGCAGACGGGCTTGCCTTAGGTGCCCCTTCGGCGCGCCAGCGGCGCTCCCGCTGCGCACGTCCGCTGCGCGGCCGCACAGCGGCCGCCAAAATGGGGAGGTGGGAGGGAGGAGCAGGGAATGGGGCAGCGAATGGGCAGTGAGGGGGCGGGGCCGCAGGGGCGCAGCGGCGGGAAACAGGCACAGAAGGGAAAACGATCACAATAAGGGCATCAAGGGGGCACATTAAGGAAAAAAAACGAGCACAATCAGGGGCAGCAAGGGGGCACGAAAGGAAAAAACTAGCACAATGAGGGGCAGCAAGGGGGCACAAAAAGGAAAAAACTAGCACAATGAGGGGCAGCAAGGGGGCACAGAAAGGAAAAACGAGCACAATTAGGGGCAGCAAGGGGGGCACAGAAAGGAAAAACGAGCACAATCAGGGGCAGCAAGGGGGCACAGAAAGGAAAAACGAGCACAATCAGGGGCAGCAAGGGGGGCACAGAAAGGAAAAACGAGCACAATCAGGGGCAGCAAGGGGGCACAGAAAGGAAAAACGAGCACAATCAGGGGCAGCAAGGGGGGCACAGAAAGGAAAAAACGAGCACAATCAGGGGCAGCAAGGGGGCACAGAAAGGAAAAACGATCACAATCAGGGGCAGCAAGGGGGCACAGAAGGAAAAAACGAGCACAATCAGGGGCAGCAAGGGGGCACAGAAAGGAAAAACGAGCACAATCAGGGGCAGCAAGGGGGGCACAGAAAGGAAAAAACGAGCACAATCAGGGGCAGCAAGGGGGGCACAGAAAGGAAAAAACGAGCACAATCAGGGGCAGCAAGGGGGCACAGAAAGGAAAAAACGAGCACAATCAGGGGCAGCAAGGGGGCACAGAAAGGAAAAACGAGCACAATCAGGGGCAGCAGCAGGGCACACAGACGGAGCTGTGTGGTGGGGAGCGACCTACCAGTCAAGGTCAGGGGTCGCTCTCTTCACCACGCAGCGGCCGCCATAAATGGGGAGGTGGGAGGGAGGAGCAGGGAATGGGGCAGCGAATGGGCAGTGAGGGGCGGTGCCGCAGGCGCAGCGGCGGGAAACAGGCACAGAAGGGAAAACGAGCACAATCAGGGCATCAAGGGGGCACAGAAAGGAAAAAAACGAGCACAATCAGGGGCAGCAAGGGGGCACAGAAAGGAAAAAACTAGCACAATGAGGGGCAGCAAGGGGGCACAGAAAGGAAAAAACTAGCACAATGAGGGGCAGCAAGGGGGCACAGAAAGGAAAACGAGCACAATCAGGGGCAGCAAGGGGGCACAGAAAGGAAAAAACGAGCACAATCAGGGGCAGCAAGGGGGCACAGAAAGGAAAAACGAGCACAATCAGGGACAGCAAGGGGGGCACAGAAAGGAAAAACGAGCACAATCAGGGGCAGCAAGGGGGCACAGAAAGGAAAAACGAGCACAATTAGGGGCAGCAAGGGGGCACAGAAAGGAAAAACGAGCACAATCAGGGGCAGCAAGGGGGCACAGAAAGGAAAAACGAGCACAATCAGGGGCAGCAAGGGGGGCACAGAAGGAAAAACGAGCACAATCAGGGGCAGCAAGGGGGCACAGAAAGGAAAACGAGCACAATCAGGGGCAGCAAGGGGGGCACAGAAAGGAAAAACGAGCACAATCAGGGGCAGCAAGGGGGGCACAGAAAGGAAAAAAACGAGCACAATCAGGGGCAGCAAGGGGGGCACAGAAAGGAAAAAACGAGCACAATCAGGGGCAGCAAGGGGGCACAGAAAGGAAAAACGAGCACAATCAGGGGCAGCAGCAGGGCACACAGACGGAGCTGTGTGGTGGGGGAGCGACCTACCAGTCAAGGTCAGGGGTCGCTCACTTTTCTCATTTCATAAGCCCTCTCAAAGGCTGTGAACCATTTTGTGATATCATCACTCTCGTCATATTTAGGGACAATCCCTTTGGGGATTTTAGGATCATAAGATTGCTCTTTATCCTTATTTTTTTTATTTTTATTTTTTTTAAATTTTTTATTTGTCAATGATTAGGTAATACATAGTACAATCAAATATATCAAACCAATATCAAAGCCGCATACTGCCAATATCAAAGCATAATATCACAGATAAAGTAATTAAGCAAGGAGCACAAAAAAAGAAATTCCAAAATACATTCTAGAACCTCACCCACTTATTTACACTTCGTTAAGTATCCTAAAATTTTCAGGAGAGTATCTAAAGCCAAGACCCCCATATTTTATTACATTTAGCGAGTGATCTTGACTTGGCCAATGCCTGTTCCATATCATATGTCTGTCGGACTAGAAGCCACCAATCCATCACATTTGGAGGCTTTGGCGATATCCATTCTCGAGCAATAATCAGCCTTGCCGAGACTAACAAAATAGTTAATAAACCGCTACTTTTAGATCCAGCATTACTACAGCCCAGCATAATTTCCCCTACTGTCAGGGGTATATCTAACCCCAATTTCTGATGAATAATATTCTGGACATCCTGCCAAAATGTTTTTAGCTCTAAACACGTTACAAACATATGTTTGATATCTGCCTTACATCACATCTTGGGCACTTCATCTTATCTGTAATTATATTATTAGCCGCCCACTTGGCTATCCTCTCAGGTGTGTAATAAAGAAGACAGATCGTCCGATGTTGGTGTAATCTCAGATTAGTAGAATACACCACCTCTTTTATAGTGCCCAATGCTTGTGTTATGGTGCTAGCCCCTACAGATGTCTCCAATATTTTGCTCCATTGATTGGCCAATCTTCCACAATCATCTACTCTGTTACTACTTAGCCATTTATATACCTTACTAATCATAGATTCCCTTACTTCGTCATATATAAAGTCCCAAACCTCAGACCCAATTATATTAGTCAACTTCAGGTGCTTTAGAAAGTAGTCTCGAATCTGATAATACTTTAACAGCATATAGTTTGATAATTTATATATAAGTTGTAGTCTCTCAAAAGCAATAATACTATTATGATCGAAAAGATCACCCAAGCATCCTACTCCCAATCTGACCCAATTTTTCCCCGCCCCATCATGAAATATACTTGGTAAGGCAGGGTTAGAATACAGAGGGAATTTATCATGATATAGAGATATATTGCCTTTATGTAAGATCGCCCGCCAGATATATATGCTGTCCCGTGCGGTCTTGAATTTAACCCTTTTAAAATAATTAGGGTCCATTATTCTATACAGAAACATCTTACTTTCTTCCCCCAACATTAATGTATGAAAAAATAGAATACCCGCAGGATTAATCAGACTACGGAGGCGGCCGAAGAAAGCTGACCAAAAATACATCTTAAAGTCCGGTAACTCCAAGCCGCCTTGACCAAAAGGTAGTTTTAATTTTCCTATCGCTCTCCTAGATTTCTTGTATCCCCATATAAAGCCACCAATGGCCCCTTCTAATCGTTTAAAAAAGGAGTTGGAAACCCGTAGTGGAATAGAACGAAAAAGATATAAGAACTTAGGCAGGACTTTCATTTTAATTATATTAATACGACCAATGATGCCAATCGGTAGCTTATGCCAATTTTTAAATGATCTAATTGTATCCTTCAGCAGTTCCTCATAATTAAGAAAAATAATTTTCTCTATTTGTGCTGATATCCGCACCCCCAGATAAGTGACGACTGAACATACCCCCTGTATAACATCTAACGGTCTATGATTAATTAATATTTGGGTCTTGTTAATATTTAATTTATACCCTGATATCTGTCCGAATCCAGCAGCCGCCACTGTTATTTCCCCTAATGCTTGCCCTGGGTCTGTGGAGAATACTGCCAAGTCATCCGCATAAGCGGTGACCTTTAAAGAAATTGTTCCATTGCTATAAGCACTTATTCGGGGATTATTTTGTAAAACACAGATGAATGGCTCTATGTATAGAGCAAATAATAAGGGTGAAAGAGGGCAGCCCTGGCGCGTGCCACAAGAAACCGAGAAAGCAGATGATAATAAACCTGAATACGCTAATTTAGCACTGGGTTTATCATATAGGGCTTGTACCCATTTCTTAAAGCGACTGCCAATCCCGAAGGCATCGATTACAGCCCAAAGAAACTCCCACCCCACTCGGTCGAACGCTTTCTCAGCATCTAATAGAATCATACCGAGTGGGGTAGATGTAATATTGGCCACATCGAACGCTGTCACCGCCGTATTTACATGAGTAGTTGTATCTCTATTTTGAATAAACCCATGTTGTTGGAAAGAAACCAGACTAGGCATCACCGGAGCAAGCCGGTTAGACAATATTTTTGCAAAAATTTTTGCATCAGTGTTAATGAGAGAAATCCTCTGCTGGTTTATCCTTTTAAAAAAAAAAAAAAAAAACTTTTTGTCATATTACAGGAATCGGGCACTTGCCCATTAATACTGATTGACCCTATCATCTGACTAAAAGGCAGCCTCAGATCATCTTTAAAGATTTTATAAAATTCTAGGGGAATAGAGTCTTCCCCCGCAGCCTTACCAGATGGTAGTGCCCCAATTGCCATTTCGATCTCCTCCCACAGTATCTCAGCATCCAGGGACTCAGCGATCTCCTCCCCTATACTTGGCAGGAAACATCCCTGAATATAATCAAGAATGTCCGCCTGCCTTGGCTTTATTGTATAAGTATACAATGCTTGATAATACCTCACAAATTGCTCTAAAATCTCCTGGGGATGCTTATACAGTCTACCTGCATGCCCTCTAATAGTTGTAATATGGGCATTAGCTCTGTCATTAGCTACTTTATAGGCCAGAATTTTCCCAATTGTTTCCCCATACTCATACTGTATTTGCCGATATTTATTAAATTTGACCATGCTCTTCTCTTTCAATGTTTTCTTCAGGCCTAATCTAAGATTAATTACCTCAAACCCCAATTGTTCTGACTCACCCGCACCCTTCAGAACTGCCTCCGCATGTAGATCTTCTGCCCTACGTATTGCAGAGGTTATCTCCTTCAGTGTCCCTCTATTAATTTTATTTTGGTACCAAATATACTGTTGGGTATGCCCCCTAATAACGGCTTTAAATGTATCCCACACCACAATAGGAGTAGCAGATCCCATATTCTCTTCAAAAAAGCTTTTAATTTGCTCCCGGGTACTAGCTACATATTCCACATCTGAAAAAAGATACCTGGGGAATGAAAAAGATCTTGGTGGCCTATTCTCTGTATCGACTTTAAAAGTAAGAAGAATAGGATTATGGTCTGATGTTACTTTCGGGCATATATCTATTTCTGTAGACCATAATATTTGTGCAGACACCCAAGCCATATCTATTCTTGAGTAAGATTTATGTGGGGCAGAAAAATAGGTATACCCTGGTAAACTTGGGTGCAATATTCTCCAGGCATCACTAATAGCCTGTAGTCGACCCAATTCCCAGATTGCCCTACGTGTTTTCCGCATCCTCTGAAATGCCCCCCTCCTTGTAGTATCAATCCCATAATCCATGATACAATTAAAATCACCCATCACCACCCGATCCCCCTCCCAATTCAAAAGTTCCATATTTATGTTATCCACCACCGTGGGATCATCATTATTAGGGCCATACACTACGCAGAACACATATTTCCTCTCTTTTAATACAAGCTGTGAAATAGCCCAACGACCTCCCTTATCCGAAGTTGTCTTACAAACTGTTACCCTAAGCCGTTTGTTTTTTAATATTGCAACTCCACGTATAGAAGCACTTTGAGTAGAGCATACTATAACCTCATACCCTAACTGTTTTAACAATCCCCGGTCTTTATACGAAAGATGTGTCTCTGTTAACATAACAACACTAGGATTGTACATTTTTAGCTCTTCTGCCACCAGTCGTCTCTTTATCCTGCTATTTAGCCCTGCAACGTTCCATGCTAAACATTTAACCCCCTCCATATAAGATAAGATACCTACTCCTTTTAATAACCACCTTACTTATCTGAATACTTTTATCATTGCTTTTTACCCAATCATTGGCCTTTTCTTCTATAAACCCCCAACCCTTCCCTCCCTTCCCTCCCTCTCCCCCAAACTCTACTAGAGATTGGCCCTCCCCCCTCCCCCAGCATCTAGAAGGAGGAATCATCCCCTTTCTCAAAGCTGCCGTTGACTTTGGCAGCCCATTAAGAGTCCCTGGTCACAGAGGTTCCAGAGGCTTCTGGTCTCTATGTTGTTCAATACAAGAAAAAGCAAATCATAAAACAGAGGAAAGCATAAATAAAATGTTTTTGTCATATATCACAATAATCCCTTTCTTATCATAACAAAAGAGCAGAAAAAAAACATTAATGTAGTAACTTCTACCATCTACCATATACCACCGATAAATTCTACTCTTGCATGAATACGAAAGCAAAAAATTCCTTTAGAGTGATATACCTTTTCCCCCTTTTAGCCTGTACCCTCTTTCTGCCATCCCCCTAACGCCTTCTTTGCCTCTGTTTCTGAAACAAACATATAAGATTGACCCCCACGAATTACTTTTAGTCGGGCCGGCTCTTGCAGATATGCCTGCATCCCAGCAGCTTTCATTGGGTCAATCAATTGTCTAAGCTGCCATCTTCTGTCCATTGTTACCTTACAGTAATCAGAGCGAAAGAAAATTGAATTACCATCCACAGACATTGGCGACCTTGGACCAGCTTTTAAATAAACAGCCTGCCTTAATAAAAATTGCCAAAATAAATCAAAAAAGGTCTAGGATATTGGCTGTCTTGTCTCTTTTGGACCATTGGCACCCTATGAGCCCTTTGAATCTGGCAGTCCCAATCCCAATCACTAAGGTCAGGACACAATTTCTGCAGAGTTTGTACTATAAATATTCTGGGGTCTGTACCCTCTTGTCCTTCTGGTATGCCAAACATCTTCAAGTTCTGTCTCCGCTGCCTATTCTCCAAATCTTCCAGCTTCAGTTGCATCGTAGCCAAGACGTGGTCGTGCTTCTCGGTTATGATAAAAGTTTTCGATACTGTTTCTTCCGTATCCACCACTCGTTGTTGAAGCTCAGCCATCTCACCCGCCAGTGATCCTACTTTTATGGTGACTTCCTTTAGAGACTGCTGAATACCCTGGGTATCTAATCGCGCCTGGGCAAAGAGCTCTCTAGTCTCTTCTCTTTGGTCTTTAAGGTTCTGAAGAATCAGTGAGAGCATCTTAGTTTCGATTCCCTGCTCCTCTTTACATTCCAGATCCCCCGATTGTTGCTGCAGGCTCGTTTCTCCCAGCGACATCATTGAAGCTAATCCAGGGCCATGTCCTAAGTCACCTATGCCTTTAGCCACCAGCTCCATTCCACCGCCAGCTTCATCCATCATGCCGGTCTCTGATAGCCTTGATACCATATCTTTGGCCCCACCTTTTGCTTGTACCCATCGCCATATTGAGTTATCAATTGTAGCTCCCTTTTTTCCGTTGTTTTGCCCTCTCGTCTCCTACTGCCTGGTCTAGACCCCCGAAAGCTTTTTTCAGCTCCTTCACCGCTTTCAATTTTTGATTCTGATTTTGATGTTTCTTTTTAACAATTGCAACCCCTGAAATTTTCTTCTGTTGACCAACTATGATTTCATGCTCTCTCTCTTTCTAGAGCCAGCAACCTGGTCTCTAGATCCAGTCTTTTGGTCAGCCTTACTAAAAGGCTGTCCTCCTCATTGAGGCTGTCCTCAATGTCCTCAGTAGTGCCTGACCCACCTGTGTGGGATCTAGGTACTGAGAGGTTGATTATTGGAGCCAAGGGTACCTGAACCCTTTTCTCCCTAAGAAGTGGAGGGGGTTGATTTACCAGGTCATCCCCTTCCTCTTCTTCCTCATCTGACTGGTCTTCACCATTTTCAGATGGGTGGTCCTTAGCATACCCAGCCAACAGCTCCTGGAACTTTTGTTTGGTGGGATGGGGACCCATGGCTATGCTTTTAAGTTTGCATAGGGACCTTACCTCCTTGAAAGACAAGTGAAGGTAAGGGGTGAGGTCGAGCTCCTCAACCGAGTCCTCTATGTCATTGTGGTTATTTTCACTAACAGCTGGGTTCTTGTTTTGAGACATTGTTAAAAAAACTTCTAACCCTAGCTAAAGTGACTTTTTATTTTTCTAAAATTCTAAAGGGACTTAACCAAGGCCCTAACAAGACTTTTAGTACTTTTGCAAAAATGCCAATTTGAAAAAATCTGAATTCTAAAGACAATTTAAGAGTTCTGTCGTTTGTTCAGGTAGTCCAACAAATGCAAAGTTGTATATCCCACCGCTGATACATTAATGTAGGAAGCTGGCTCTGTATATACTATACCAAAGTGAGGTATAGTGTGCACAGCTTCCAGTGGAACCGCCGAGGGTAGGCAAAGGTAAAGTTAGATAGCACCTCACTCTCTATTTGTGGTAGTGTGGTCGAGCAGTAAGGCAGTATCAGAGGACAGTGTTAAGCATTTGTTGTACCCACTCAATCAGCAAATGATTTCACACACAAAGACTGAACTTTAGACCAATTGGTTTTGTATAAAAATATTCTTTTAGTTATTTTATTTCTTAGAACCAAGCAAGCCTGGCACAGGTAAGTTGGTAAATACTTTGCAGTAAATATACAGTTTGAAATGCAGTTGTAAATGTACTTTGAAATGGTTACAGTTTTGAATTACTGGTAATGCAATACTGTGGAATGCTGTACATGTACTTTGTATCGATTTTGCAGTAAAAATTACAGGTGTTACTCTTACGTTACTTTTGAGATTACTTTTTAGATTACTTTTTCTACTCAGTGTGATATGCCTAGATATCACACTGGGACATTTCCTAGAGAAAAGGTAAGTAAAGTCAGTTTTGCACAATTGTTATTTTTCAGGTTTCCATACAATTCAACTCCACACTTAGAACATTTTTCTGAGAAAAACAGTCAATAGGTTCCTATGGAGAGAAATGAAGTTAACGGTTACCAGGTAAGTAATCGGTCTTTGGAGTTGAGCTTCTGGGGTTAGAACAAGGGTTCCCCCAGGGTCAAGGATGCACTCTCGTTACACCCTCAGCAGCACTAGGGCGGCCGGGTGAAGAGTGCTGAGGCCCAATGTTATCCAATGGGGTATAGGGGTCCTCCGGTTGGTGGCTGCTGGCAAGCAGGCCACTTGGGTGTGGGAGCAAAGCTCCTGGACTTTAGCTCAGGGCAAATGGGGAAACAAAGTAGCACCAAAGGTGCACCCTCAGCGGCACTAGGCCGGCCGGGTGCAGGGTTCTGTTTCGACGTTGGGCGCCCTGTTGGTTTAAATGGGGAACCTCCGGTTTGCAAAGGCACTGCAGGCTCGGGGACGAAGGTCTTCTGGGTGCGACCACCACTTCGAGAGGTAAGTTGGGAAGTTACGGGTTGGTTAAGCACCGTCGGTTTGGACACACAAGGCCGTGGGGCGTGGGGTGCAGGGGTGCCTTTTGGGGTCGAATCTTCTTACCAGCTCCTGGTCGCTGTTGGGGGGGACCTTCTGAATTTAGGCTGCAGGCGTCGGCTGGAGGCTTGAGGCAGGTCAGGGGTCACCGGATCTCTGGTCAGGATCGCCGGGGTGACCTCCTCGTGGTGTTTGCCCACTCGCTCGGGCCGTGGACGGCGGGTGCAGAGTGGGGCGGATCCGCGGTGTCCGGCCGGAGCCAGAGGTTGCAGATGAACAAATCAGGTGTTCACAGGAGACAAAGTCTTTGTAGTTGAAGGCAGGCAGGGCCTCCGTGGTTTTCGAGGTTGCTGGCTGCAGGACCCACCGGGATTTCGCAGGAGCAGGTTCGAGGGGGAGACAGGCCGGTAGGGCTGGGGTCAAGTCAGTGGGCGTCTTCCTCTTGTTAGCTGCTGCACGGCTGTTAGGTCCTTCTTCTTCTTGTTGCAGTTTCTTCTTGTCTGAGGAAGCAAGGTTCCGGGGTGCCCCTAAATACTAGATTTAGGGGCGTTACAGGTAGGTAAAAGGCAGGGACCAATGGGTCCGTTCCCTGGGGTGGGTACACCCCCTATTATGCCACCCTCCAGTGGGAGGGGGGCATGAGCCTGACCCTGGTTGGCTGAGTCCCCACCCCATCTTCAAGATGGCGTGGACTGAGAGTTGTGCTTCACCTCGCCTCCCCCACCTGAGGGGTGGAGTTGGCAGAGGTGGGCACACCTCTCTTCCTCAGTTGTTTTTCCCGCCGGTTCTCCCGCCCAAAGTGGGGGTCAGAAGTAGTGGGGACCAGTTGCTGAGAGCAGCAAGTGGCCTGGAGAAGCTCACAAAGGCGGCAAGCCTTTGAAGCTTCCCCTTCGTGAACCCTGCCCATCCTGGGGGAGGAGGCTTGGTACCTCGTCCCAGGATGTGCATTGTTTCAGGCCCCAGAGAGCAGCAGGCTCTCGACCCAGGGGTACAGAAACATGTCTGGTGGTGGCAGCTGAAAGCAGCCACTCAGCCTGGACACTAGAGGTGGGTTAGTTTTCAGGGGGCATCTCTAAGATGCCCTCTGTGTGTATTTTTCATTAAATCCCACACTGGCATCAGTGTGGGTTTAATGTGCTGAGAAGTTTGATACCAAACTTCTCAGTTTTCAGTGTAGCCGTTATGGTGCTGTGGAGTTCGTAATGACAAACTCCCAGCACCATATACTCTTGATGGCAGCACTGCACTTACAATGTCTAAGAATGGACTTAGACACTGTAGGGGTACCGGGCTCATGCACCTGTACCCTCACCACTGGTATAGTGCACCCAGATAGAGGGGTGACTGATCTATGCCAGGGCAGTGGGTTGTAGGCATGGCACACAGAGATGTGTGCCATGTCGACTCTTCACTTTGTTCTGCACCAAAACACGCAGCCTGCAAAGGCAGTGTGTGTGTGTAGGGTACAGGACCTCTAAGGGTGGCACAATAAGTGCTGCAGCCCTTAGAGGCCTTTTCTGGTCACAGTGCCCTGGGTACCTGTGGTACCATTTGCCAGGGGCTGACCTGTGGCCAGAGATGCCAATTGGGTTCAGGCTTCAATGCAGTTTTAGGGAAAGAACATAGGCCCTGGGTACCTGATTAGCAGGAGCCCAGGGCACACTCAGTCAAAGCACATCAGCAATTCAGCAAAAAGTGGGGGCAACCATGCAGAAAGAGAGCACTTTCTCACAGTGCTACACTCTCCTCGGCTCTCTCCATCCCACAGTCAGGCAAGTGTCCTAACTTCTGGGCTCAATGGCATCCTGCATCTTCATCGTCCCGATAGCCAGACTACAAATGCGTCCTCTGCAGCAAACTCTGGAGGACCAGTGGTCACAAGTAACGGACCGCTGGGAAGACTTTGTAGTTCTCCCTCAGTAAGCCAGGTGGATAAAACGATCGCATCTTCTGAAAGGAGTTCCTTTCCATCAGGATCTTCCCAGTCAGACAATTGTCACGGACGCTTCCCTCCAGTGTTGGGGAGCTCACATAAGTCCTCTTCAAGTACAAGGACTCTGGTCAGAGACAGAGCAGGAGTATCATATCAACCTACTAGAGCAGAGAGCTGTACATCTTGCCCTCAAGTCATTGCTCCCGTCCTTCCGCACACGCTCTCTGTTGATTCAGACGGACAACACCACAGCCATGTATTATCTGAACAAACAGGGAGGAACCAGGTCGAGACCCCTCTCACAGGAGCCTCAAACCATATGGAAGTGGCTTCTCGCAAGGAAGTTAACCATTTCAGCAATTAATCTCCCAGGTACTCTCAACGTCCATGCAGACTCTCTAAGTCGGAACTTCGTCGGAGCTCATGCACAGGACTTCTTCCATCAATGGGGTTTTCCAGACATCGACCTGTTTGCAGACACAACAAACGCAAAATGCCCCGTCTTCGCACCCAGGTTTCACCAACCAGGCTCCAGAGGGAATGCACTTTTGATAAAATGGTCACAGACATTACTTTACGCTTTTCCACCAATTCCACTCATTCCTCTGGTGATCAACAAGGTTACAGGGTCAGGACCAGAATGATACTGATTGCACCAGAGTGGCCTCACCAGTGGTGGTATCCGTATCTTCTTCAACTAACCGAAACCCCACACAGGAGATTACCGTGCCGACCGGAGTTACTATCCAAACACGGAGGGGAAGGTGTTCCACCCCAACCTCTCATCTCTTAGATTGACGGCATGGCTCCTGAGGTCCTCCAGTACGGGCATCTAGATTTGTCCGCAGATGTCTGAACATTCTTAAGGAAGCGAGAAGACCATCCACCAGAAAGTCGTATGCTTTCAAATGGAAGCGGTTTTACTTATGGTGCATCAATAATAATTATGATCCCATTCTGGGTCAGGAGCAGGTGATTTTACCATACCTACTGTACTTGGCCAAATCAGGCATTCAGTTTTCTTCTATAAAGGTCAATTTAGTGGCTATTGCAGCATACAGAAAATCTCCTATGCAGGTTTCCTTCTTTCAGATACCTGTGGTTAAAGACTTCCTTGAGGGTTTAAAAAGGTCTACCCACCGATCAGATCCCCGTCCCCTCCATGGGAACTTAACATTGTTCTTGCTAGATTGATGGGGGCCCATTCGCACCTATTCATAAAGCTTCTCTGCAGCATTTGTCATGGAAGGCCGTTTTTTTAGTGGATATCACCTCTGCTCGCAGAGTGAGCGACATACAAGCTCTGTACTGTAAAGAACCTTTTATCATTTTTCATGCAAATAGGGTGGTCTTTAGAACTCATCCGAGTTTTCTACCTTAAGTGGTCTCGGATTTTCATATTAACCAAACAATCACTCTTCCGACTTTTTTCCCTAACCTTTCAAATCTTCCGAAAAGGGCTTTACATTCACTTGACCGTAAGAGGGTTCTGAAGTTCTACCTAGACAAGACCAAGGCGTTAAGAAAATCAGACCGCCTGTTTGTAAACTGTGGTTTCATAAGTACTGGTTGTAGAGCTTCCAAACAGTCCATCTTTAGATGGATAGTCTCATGTATCACATTGTCTTACCAGTTGGCCAACAAACATCTCCCTGGTAAACCAAAGGATCACTCAACCAGGGGAAAGGCCTCTACAACGGCTCTCCTTAGAAATGTACCTATTGCAGAGATTTGTAAAGTTTCCACATCAGTGCACACATTTACTCTCCATTATCGTTTAGACTCTGACACTCAGGCGGATGCTCAGGTTGGGTAAGCCTCTTTAAGGAATCTGTTTGGATGATTTATCCTGGGAGTGTTTTGATGTGACTATACTAGTGTTCGTCCACAGGATAGTGGGTATGGGCTTGATATTCTATTCAGTGCTAATGACTATTGATGAGTATCCCCTGGAAGAGAAGGATAAGTTACTTACGTGTAATCCTAGTTCTTTTCCAGGGGTATACTCATCAAAGTCATAAGCAACCCGCCCACCTCCCCGGATGAATACCTGTAGTATAGTTGCATTTCTTTCTTGCTTCATGATTCTACATGTTAGTACACCGTAAAAAAGACCTGACCTGACCTAACTGTCACCTAGGGAGGTCTAGTGGTCTTAAAGGCACAGTGCTAGTTTATTAATGTTGTGTTTTTATCTATGCAGCCTATGGGCTAATTGCCTGCTATTACTTGCCTTTTCCTTTGAAAATAAAAGGCTATGTTGTTACACTAGAGGAGCGCATGTTCTTTTTTACAGAAATGCTATGTAAACTTATTTTAAATGAAAAATCCAATGCAATTTTGGCATCTTAGCCTGTTGAATGGTTTTAGGCTGCAAGTTTATGTATATACATGTATATATGTATGTTTGAAGGTGCTATGTACATGTTTTTTGGCTAAACATACAAATATATATGTATTTTGTATATGCTCCAGGGTCCCTGGACGTGGGCGGGACTATTAAGTGCTTATGACTTTGATGAGTATACCCCTGGAAGAGAACTAGGATTACAGGTAAGTAACTTACTAACAATACCATAAAGGGATCAGGGGCACCGTGGTAGCAGTAACAAACCTTATTTCGTTATTCACAGTATCACACGCACTGTACTAGGGAGAATTAACACTTTTTAGTAAAAAGTATGTATTACTACAGGAATAATCTGTTTCTCAGTACGTCTAAAACAATTAAACAGAATATTATAAAAAGAGCAAGAAGGCAGGTTATAAATAACAAGAAAAAAATGAACATTTCTAACATGGTTAAAATGTCATCTATAACCTAACACAATAATATCTACTTCTGTGCGCTAAACTAAGAGCATGCAAGGCAGACCAATTTGCAGTCTAGAGTTTCTTAGGGAGATGAGACGCTGCATACCTTGTTGATAGCAAAAGCTGTCTTTATCAGCGGAGGCACGAAGACAGTGTTCCCCGCAAAGGGCAAACACACTCGGCTGTCTTCCTCTGGGACTCTGCTTTATCGGCTTCAGGCAAGATGTAGCATCTGCAAAGTGTTCTGACAGTAGGTGAGACCGTCTCTGGCAGAATCTCGGGCGATAATCTGGGCGAAGGACCTCTCCCGACAAGTGATCAAGTGCACTCCTTATAAGACTGTATCTGATCAGAAACTGGAAATTCTGACATAAATTTAGGAATGTCTGACCTAGATTATGTGCATCAAGGTATGCATCTTAGACGTTTCCGTGTTAACATATAAGGTAAAAGGACGTCAATTCAAAGTAATTATTCAACCTTGACCTGATGAAAAGTAGATATTTGATCCAGACGAATGTCTCATCAAGTGTTGTATCTGCCATTGATCTCTCATTATGGTCATAAAGTGCCCTCAGGAGCACCTAATGGCGACCTAATACATTAAAAATGTCACTAGGTCCAGGAGACACATTTATTGGAGGATGATGCTACACCCTTCCAGTTATGTATTTAACCTGTTATGTATTACATGTTATATTCTGTTTTCATTGCCCACATCTAGCTTCCCCTCAGCTGAAATAGTCTCTGCCCTGCAGTTGTCTTGCCCGAGTACTGTTGGGTAATGGTTCCCACTTGCCCATGGTGGGTTATCACTCAATGCCTTCATTCCGCTCATCGCGATGTTCTCTCCCATCCATACTCTCTCCCCCTAATGTATCCCTGCCCCTTCGACCTTTCCCTTCTCACATCTGCTCAGGGTCCTCTTCTGCCTACGGTAAAGTCGTACTGGTCAGTGCTCATTGTTGAAGCCAATAGATAATGGTACTCAACTTGGTTGTCATGTTGGGGGTGGAGGAGGGGTCCAGTGCATGGACATTAGCTCTGCTGGCTGTGGCAGAAAAATGGCTAGGTTTGGTATGGTTTATAGTTGCTCACGTTTCTCAGTGTTTTGATGCACTTGGTGATATAAGCACCAGGTCAGGTAATGCTGCAAGTTCTCACTTTTCTGTTGGTCTTCCGACCACCTTCACCATTTGGTGAAGGTTCTTTTTCAGCACATATTGGCGCTCGCTTTGGATAAAACTCCCATATTCTGTTGTACTACTAATGAGTTATATGTACAGTTTCTTTCACAATGTTCAATTTGAATTGTTGGTTTGTCGGGGGAGGGTTATTGGTCGCTGACGTGATTGAGATGTCCGTGTGGGTTAGAATGGGTTGCTCTGGGGTTGCACAGTCAGTACACGCATGGCTTGCATCTGATAAATTGATTCATTGCATGTATCGTACTCTACTGTGAGGATATGACCATCCAAACACCATATAGGCTACTAGCTAAGACTACTACACTCGATAGGCTTGATGGCTAATTACACTCTTTTCCTTTTGTGGAATGTAAGGGGATTAAGCAGTCCCTCCAAAACCAGACCGGTGCTAGCGTATCTTGACTGATCCAATGTCGGAGTAGCCCTATTGGAAGAGACCCACCGCACCAAATCAACAGCTGGCACGAATGCTAGACTTTGGGCCACCTTTAACTTTGCCCCACCTTTACGTTAGCTTCTGCATATTCATCGTATGCTTGTGGAGCATCCAGTTTTATTCAAAAAGGCACTGCATTTTAACAGATAAGCTTGACCCTAGTCGTCCAGGTAAGGTTTGCC
This sequence comes from Calotriton arnoldi, assembly GCA_963921515.1. Lineage (NCBI taxonomy): Eukaryota > Metazoa > Chordata > Amphibia > Caudata > Salamandridae > Calotriton > Calotriton arnoldi. The sequence goes on from CAWUFW010005672.1 coordinate 1,144,701, forward strand.
ATAGTGCATGCCTTTCTCTGTGGCCAAAATATATTACTATAGTGAATATATACAGCCCAAGCACGGATGACCCAGGCTGTTTCGCGGGATTATAGACCAAAGTGTTAACACTAACCTCTGAGGCAATTCTGTCAGAGTGGGTGATTTGAATGCAGTTCCTATTCCAGCAGAGAACAGATTGCTAAATGGACATGGCAGATCGGCATCTGCTGCTCTCTACAACATTGTTGTGGCCCACGATCTAGTAGACATATGGAAAATGCAACATCCCACAGCACGTGAAGGCTTCTACTCATACTTTGCTCATAACACCTGGTCACTGCTAGACTTTTGGCTAGCTACAACAGACTTGAGTGTTATAACACAATTATTAAATCACTTAGCAAAGACATTACCAGACCACTCCTCGGAATTAGTGTTTCGAATTCCCAGGATGTCATCAACCCTCATTCTCATGGACGTTCCGGCCAGGAGTACTGTCCAATACACTTTTTAGATACTCCCTCTGTGAGGCAATAGCTGACTACTTTGATAAAAATGTGAGTACATGAGTACGATATGGAAAGCTTTTAAGGTGGTCATTGGGGGGAGGAGGTTAATTAAAAAAAAATGTAGTCCTTACATCACTCAGAACCTAAATGAAAAAGTTAAACAAAAGATCCTTAACCTGAAGACTAAACAGACAATATCCTGTGACCTTTTTCCATTAGCCACTTTTCAACAAACAGTGGCAGAATACAAGGATATGACCTAGAGGGAGATTTAACAGCTCTATATGGGATCAACAGCGCGTTCCTATGAAGAGAGTTAATGACCAGGCAGATACTTAGCACACATGCTTCTTGAGGGACTAATACAGTAACCACAGTGGATACACTGAAAGACCAACCCTTTTATGATAGTGAGAATATCCTTCACACCTTTGTATACTATTCTGAAGTTTATACATCTAAGCTACACGCCGCCACACACTAGACACTTGATTTCTTAGATAGTATTACTCTGGCTTGGCTAGGAGAAGATCACCAGGAATTCCTTCTGCAACCTATTACCACAGTGGAAATTGTGCCTCTCCCCCAGCGAGCGCTGAATGATTGACACCGAGAATGGACGGAGTTTGGGGAGGGGGTGGGGGGGTTGAATTTTACAAGAAATATGCCTCCCTGCTGACTACATTTATTGGCGCTCTTCGAGGAGGCTTATAAAAAACACGCTTTACCCCCATCCATTAGAGGAACTTTAATTATTGCAGTCCTTAAACCAGGTGTATCCCTGCAAATCTTACAGATTACTGTCACTCATCAACACGGATGCTGAAATCCTGGCTAATAGGCTGCTGCTACTGGGTACTGGTTACTCCCCTAGTACTACCCCATCAATCAGGTTCTATCCCCATGAGTTCGACATCTCATAATTTATGGACAATAATTTCATTGCTCTAACACCTAGATGCCGAGCTAGAATCTGTAACGGTGCTCCTAGACATCAATTGGGGGGTCTCTGCCCCCATCCATAACTTGGGGCACCAAACAGTTATGCCCACTGTCCATAAGCACTACCAAGCTGTTGCCTTAACGTCATAGATTTGAAGATTTTGATATCTTTATACGCTGACAACATAGTGATTTACATCAGGGTACCTAAGGTCAATCTATACCTGATGTAATAAGAAAGTACATGATGTTTGGATACCTGTCTGGCTTAAATATAAATTGGTCTAAGTCCCTTGTCTTTCCCATTACCCCATAACTCCAATATGTCAACTGGATTACCCACTTGAGTAGTTGTAGGAAGCTCGGTTTCTGTTGCAGTGAAACAACCTCCCACCCCCACCCCTTTTTGTCAGATGTCTGAGGCACTTTGACTTGATGTGCCCTGGGTCCCTGCCAATCAGGTTCCCAGGGCCTGTGTTCTTTCCCAAAACGGTACCTTTGTACCCCCAATTGGCACCTCTCTGGCCACATGTAAGTCCCTTGTAAAAGGTACCATGGGTAGCAAGAGCACTGTGACCAAGGAAGGCCTCTAAGGGCTGCAGCACATATTGTGCCACCCTTAGAGGTCCTGTACCTTAACACACTGCCATTGCAGGCTGCTTGTTTTGGTGCAGAGAAAAGTGAATAGTGGACATGGCACACCTGGGCACACCTGGGTGCAATGCCTGCAACCCGCTGCCTATGGTATAGGTAAGACACCCCTCTAGCTGGGTGCACTATATCTCTGGTGAGGTTACAGTTGCATGAGCACTGGACCCCTACAGTGTCTAAGTCCATTCTTAGACATTGTAAGTGCAGTAAAGTCATAAAAAGTATATAGTCTGGGAGTTTGTCATTACGAACTCCACAGCACCATAATAACTTTACTGAATTCTGAGAAGTTTGGTAGCAAACGTCTCAGCATAATAAAGCCACACTGATGCCAGTGTGGGATTTATTATGCAATGCACTCAGAGGACATCTTCGAGATGCCCCCTGAAAAAACAACCAGCCTCTGGTGGGTTCCCTGGCTGGTAAACACCAGCCTGCCACCACGAGACTTGTTTCTTAACCCCTGGGGTGGGAACCTTCGCTTCCTGAGCCCAGAAACAAAGCCCTTCCTGAGTGGAGGTGTTCACACCTTCCCCGGGTCAGGAAAAGCCCTCTGTGGCAGGGGAGCTTCAAAGGCCTTGCCGCCTTTGCAACGCAACCCCCAGCCTCTCCTGCTATCAGAAGCAGGCCCCCTTCCTGTCTCACCCCCTTTTCGGCAGGAAGACAGGTGGGAAAAATTAGAACAGCCCAGAAGGTGTGCCCACCTCTGCCAACCCCACCCCTCAGGTTGGGGAGGTGTGGTGAAGCCGACTCTTCAGTGCCCGCCATCTTGGAGATGGCAGGCACTCTCCAATCAGGATTAGGGATTGTGCCCACTCCCTCACGTGGGGTGAGCACACCAAGGGTGTAGTCACCCTAAGGTCAGTAGCCCTATTGGCTACTAACCCGAGACCCCTAAAACGCCCCCTAAATACAGTATTTAGGGGGCAGCCCTGAACCCAGAAGGGAAATTCCTGCAACCTACGAAGGCCGGAAGAAGATGCAGAGGAGACTACAGAGAAGAACTGACTTGGCCCCAGCCCTACCGGCCCGTCTGCAGTTTCCGGAGAACCTCCGCCAAAAGTAGACCTGTTCTGCAGCCAGTTACCACCAAAATCCCTGGGAGGACTGTCTGCCTTTAACAAAGACCAGATCTCCTGCGAACAGCAGCTATGTTCAAAAGAAACTCCAAAGACAGACTCTGAGCCTGCTGAGGACAAAGAAACTCTACGCCTGGAACCACCACTGCACCCGTTGCCTACGGCCCGAGTCCAAGTGGCCCACCAGTCCCAGCGAGGTCCCCCAGCGCTCCAGAGTCTGAGTCCACCGCAGGTTGACCCCTCCAGGACTGCCCGACGTCGCATGCAGCCTCTGCACGGAGACACCCCCACCCCCAACTGTGAGTGGCCTGGTAAGGTGAAATCCGACATCAAAAGGCACCCCTGCATCCAGGCGCCCTGGAGAAAAGGACCTGAGGTGCACCTACGTCCCCGAGCCCTCCAACTTACCTGCATAGCTGTTGATTCCTCCCGGAAGACTTACTGGACCGAGCCTGTAGCAAAAAAACCAAAACCGGCAATCCCCATTGAAAACAACAGGACACCCGACACCAATCCAGCACCCTGCACCCGGCCGCCCCTGTGCCGCTGTGGGTGCACCTTGTGTGCTAACTCGGACCCCCCTTTGCCCTGAGCTTAACCCTTGGAGCTTTACTCCCACATCCAAGTGGCGTGCCCATGAGCAGCCACCAACTGGAGGTCCCCTATCCCCCATTGGATAACACTGGGCCTCAGCACTCTGCACCCAGCCGCCCTTGTGCCGCTGAGGGTGCTCTTTGAGTGCATCCTTGACCCTGGGGGAACCCTTGTTCTAACCCCAGAAACGCAACTCCCAAGATCGTTTACTTACCTGCAAACCGATAATCTAGTTTTTAGGTCAAGCCTAGAGGCAGCGCACATGCGCTGCGAGGCGTGCTGTAATGTCTCTGTTAAGTTAGAAGACACCCACCACACGCCCACCGCTTGTGATTGGTCCACCTTTCTAAATGACATAGTTTTGGTTGGTGGATACAGTAAATTTGTCCCGCCTTGTGGCTGTTTTGTTTCCGCCCAGGCGTTTGCCCCTGGTGCATGGATCCTTTCTATACAGGCCATTTGTTTTGTAATCCGGCACTACTATTTCTTTTGCCTCGGCTTGCTTTTAAAATTTCCTGTTGTGTTTTACTTTGCTTCGTCCCCCTCCCGTTGTCCATGTTCAGCATGCTCCCGCCCCCCCACCCGTTGTCCGCATTCCCTTTACTCCCGCCCCCTCTTGTTATCCCTGTTCAACATGCTCCCACCCCTCTCCCGTTGTCCGCATTCCCTTTGTCCCCGCCCCCTCCTGTCCTCGGTGTTCACCATGCTCTCGCCCCCCTCCTCTTGTCCGCATTACCTTGGTTCCCACCCTTTCCCATTGTCCGTGTTCACTTTGCTCCCACCCCCTCCCGTTGTCCGCAATCTCTTTGTCCCCTTCATTGTATTCATAGCCCACGGAGGGCCGGTCGGAAGCGGGTGGTCCACAGGCGCCGCGGCCTGCTCGGAGGAGGCGCCCAGTCTGGTGCTCTCACCCTCTCTCCTTCACTTGCCCGTGAGGTACATTACCCCACTTTCCCCCGCACATGCTGCACGCCACTGTTTGTTTAAATGCTGAACAGTCACCGAAAACCATTGGCAAAGCCAAAAGGCGAGACCTATTGGCTTTGCCAATTCTTGTTCTCCAAAGGATTGCCTTGACTGTTTTCCTCTGAAAAACGTGTGTTGAGGGTTTGTATGGAAACTTAAGTAACTGTGTTTTATTGCAAAACTGTTTTACTTACCTTTTATCCGGTAGAGGTCCCAATGTGATATCTAGGAATACCACACTGAGTAAGAAAAGTATTCTGAAAAGTTATCCAAAAGTAATCTAAAGTAATCCAAAAGTAATTTCAACTGCATTTAAAGATTCTGCAAACCTGTAACAAAGTCAATTTCATTCAGCTTGGTTGTATTGATCAACCTGCCTCGAAAAGTACCATTTTACTTACCTGTACCAAGTCCTGCTTGGTTCTAAAAATAAAATACAGCAAAAGAAGTATTTTTACACAAACAATTGGTCTGAGTTCAGTCTTTGATTGTGTGCTATCATTTCTTGCCTGAGTGTGTACAATAAATGCTTAACACTACCCTCTGATAAAGCCTTGCTGCTCGCCCACACTACCACAAATAGAGAGTAAGGTATTATCTACTTTTACCTCTGTAAACCTTTGGGGATACTCTACATGGACTCTGTGTACACCATACCTTACTTTGGTATAGTATATACAGAGCCAGCTTCCTACAGTAGTGTGCTGATTCAGCTAAATATCTTGGTATTTGGACTAATCGAGATCCTAATGTTATCAAAGAAAACTATGTTGTGGTGATTGAGCATCTTGCAAACCAGATTAAGTGCTGGTTGAGCCTGGTTTTGACCCTCGTGGGCAGGATAGCGTTGAAGATGATTTTTCTTGCTGATACACCTTTTTAACAGCATCCCTCTACCACAGACAAAGTAATTCTTTAATACACTTAGGCCCTTATTAATTTCACTTGCCTGGGCTGGTGGGCAACCAAAACTTAAGGGGGATGTTCTTGCATTACCATATGAGTGGGGTGGCTTTGCAGCCCGAACCGAGAACTATATTTTTAGTGCGCCAATTGAGAAAGATAGGGTACACCCTACCCCACTTAAAGTAACACTTTATACTAAAATATTGGTCACAAAGCCTGAAATTGATACCATTGGTGGACAGTGGCAGAATGGAAAAAGTTTATTTTAAGAACCTGCGCACTTTTCTACTCTCCTGATCTCCCACTTTTACTTCACCCATAGATATGACCTATGAAGAGCGATCATTTTTATTTTGGTGGCTTAATCTAACCTGGGTTTGGGGATTTGTTTCCTGAAAGAACATTCATACAATTACATGATGTTAGTAACCACAACATATGCATACTATTAGTAGCATTTTTATATTACAGGCTGCGCGAAACTTGCAAAGCTACATTTCTACTTGAACATCTCACTTTCAAAATCTAACACTCTTGTTAACATCTAAATCCGCCAGAGGTATTTTTTACCAAGCTATGCAACTCTATGCTGTCGAAGGCTCCCATTTTTGTGCCAGCTTCTAGGGACAAATGGAATCTAATGTTGGACAGCTCAGAATCTAAATCAGACTGGACCTATGCTTTGACGCAGGCCATCGCTCTATCACCCAACAATAGACTGCGCTTTATACACTTTCAATTTCTCCATAGAATACACCACACTATCATTTAGTTTGATGAATGGAGCCTAGCGGCAGAAGCTGTATGTTCAAGGTAAAAGGCAGTGCAAACAGGTTTTCAGCATCTGACCTGGGACTTCCCCCCTATATTAGCAAATATTGGCAATATGTTACCAGCGAAATATCTGAAATGATAGTACTAGACCCTAGAATCTGCATACGTGTGCCCTTTTGGAAACTTAACAGCAATAGCGTTACTATTTGCAAAATGTCAAATTGTTATGTCCTGGAGAAGAGGTCCCCCCCCCCCTCTACCCCTGCAAAAGTTGACTCCAAGACCTTGCATACTGTAATGAGCAGTTTGAAGCATATGCAGAATTGCTGCCTTCATAATGCCCTAGAGACATTTGGGGACCATTAAGAAATTACTTAACTGGCCTACTAGTAAAGAGTATTAAATATTTGTGCTATAGATCATGGACGGGCTGCTCAGGCGTACCAACTTCTGATGTTTGCAATGTTATACCCCTGTCTTTAATTTTAACATTGGGTCTACTTTACTGTGTGTAAGCCATTGTCCAGCCTACTTGTGATGTGAAGACTTTGCATATTCTTTGATGTACCGTTTTATTTCAAATTTCAATATAAAAAATAAATAAATTGGGGTTCCACAGAACTCTATTTGAAAGCCTGTTAACCGTCTTTAGTACCCAAGCATCCCCTGTTACCCTCCTCTATTTGTGAAGAATCAGTGCCAACCTTTGTGAGAAAGTCATCATTTGTGCCCTGATCACCCCCATTTTTTGACTGATACTGGTGGTTACTGACTCTGATTGTGCCCTGGGCTCTGCTAACCAGGCCAATCCCAGTGCTCTGTGTAAAAGGTATATGGTAATTAGGTGTAATTACCAATTGGTATGACAACCTGCCTGTTAGCCCCTAGTATATGGTGGGGCATGTAGGTTTAGAGGCCCAGCAGATTTAATTCACTTAAGTGTGCACTGCCTTGTTGCTTGCTGTCATTTTAAAAATCAGCCTTGCTTTGCAGGCTGCTTTTAAATTAAAATTATATGCAAATTCGACTTTGGAATTAAAGGTACTTCCAAAGTCTTAAACTACTTTATTTTTACATATGTCACCCCTAAGGTCTCCCCTAGGTTCCCCAAGGGTCAGGTGCCTTGTAACTATAAGCAAGGATGTTTTTAAATATGTTTTCTATGCCCTGGTGAGAGAAAAACCTGCTAATTCAGGGGCATATTATCAAGAAACGGCGTTAAAATTATCGCCGCTTTAGCAGCAGAAAACTGCCGCTAAAGCGGCAATAATGGGCTTGATAATATGCCCTTGAGAATTCCAATAGAAGCCCATGTTCTGGTGTCAACATGGGCTTCTATTGGAATTCTCAAGGGCATATTATCAAGCCCATTATCGCCGCTTTAGCGGCAGTTTTCTGCGGCTAAAGCGGCGATAATTTTAACGCCGTGCTTGATAATATGCCCCTTAGTTTTCCCCATTTTAGTACATTAGCTCTGTAGGCTAACATGGGAAGGCTTTATTAAGTCTAACTATTAACAGGAGTGAGCTAAAATGATACTTCAAAGTGTCTAAATAATCGAATGAATCCAACAACTTGCCACGGTTAGATTTATTATGACTGACAGAAAGAAAGTTATAGAACTTACTTTTATGATGTGCCTAAATCCAGCACTAAAGTAGCCTCTCCTGATTGGCCAGCCTTTGACAGGCTGAGCCAAGCTGCTCTGATGAGGTGTGAAGTGGCCTGAAAGGAAACCGATACATCTGGTAGGAAGAGATCTGCAGGCTGCAGAGCAAAAGACAGGAAGGGGGCTGGGTAGCCAAACTGGTCTTCAAAGAGGGAAAGACACTTAGGACAGGACCCAGGTCCACCCCCACTTACTGCACCCCCACCATCCAGATGGGAGCCCCTGTAATTGAATTAGCAGAAGAGCTGGAAGGGGAGTGTTAGGGAAAGTTAGCCACCCCTTTAGGTTGGGTTAGCCAGACCTTAAGCTCCTGGAAAGATTTTATCCATTTTGGATTTTAAAGAACAGTGCTTTCTGGGGCAAGAATTTGCCACACTTCAAGGGAAGTGGTCATCATTGAGGGTGGCACCCTTCACCCCATTGGTCAGGGGTGCCCCCCCTGCTTGCCAGCCCAGAAGCCTGGATAAATATGGGAGAGCTGCCCAGCAACTCAGATCCCTACCTGAAGAAACAAGCATTTGCAATGCAATAGGTCTCGCAATTGCGAGATTTTGAGCTATTGGCATTGTAAATGACATTGTAAACCTGAAATAATAAAAGGCATTGTCATTTACAATACCAATAGGTCAAAGTTTCAAAAATGCGAGACCTATTGCATTTCAAATGCTTGTTGTTTACAAGCGCCCCATGCTGCACTTTCACGTTAAGAGAGGCCACGCCCCTTTCTTTAGACCGGCCATGTCTAAAGAAAGGTCCGCGGCTAATATTAAAAGTGAAAGCGCGGTATGGGGCGCTTTTACCAAAAAAAGCATTTGTTTGTCAAGCTGACAAATCCTTTTTTTTGTACAAGCGCGCCTTTGAAAGCATGCATGGCGCGCTGAATGTTGCAGGAAAGCATGTACTGCCTGCAGTAGGAGAAACTCATTAAAGAAAATAGTGCTTACAGACTAAATAAGACGTACCGTGTAATAACCGAAGTAAAAGGGCCAGTCCTCATGGGAGGTTACAAATGAAGACAAGGCGGTACTAAGGAGGGACTAACAAGCCTATTAATAAATCAGAAGCCAGCATTTACGAAGGACAATGACACAAGCCAATGAAAAATATGGGCGGAGAGTGGGCGGGGCTTCAAGTACATACTCCAATACAGCATGCCTCGCAGAGCAGCGCATGTGCTGCCCAGGCTCGACCTAAAAAGGACAGTGCCCACGGTGGGCAGCAGTAGTGGGCACAGGCAAGTCTGGCAACTGAGGTCAAACAGTGTCACTTAAAGAGTGGCACCTCTAGGTATTTATGGTGCCGTCTCCCATTACAACATCTGAGAATAAGTTCGGAGATGGAGACTGTTGCAATAAGTGCTCTGTAGGAAAGCATATATATCGCTGTTGTTTCTGGCCCACTTTTTTATAAAACGTATACTCTGTAAGGAATGAAAGCATAAACCTGCCATGAGACGTACGGGGGGAAAACAGAACAGACTCAAAACCCACTGTGCAGTTTTATCCATCTATTTGCTTAATCTTCCCACGAAAAACTTTGAGCTGGAGAACTTTAAGTAACATAAATACTATTGGTATTTAATATAACTACACAATTGTAAAAGCATTCTATGTTTTTATACTATGTTAGATGCGAGGGGTGCCCAATACCGCTAAAAATGATTATAAAACGTGAGCCCCACAGAGACAAGCAACCCATGGTGTACAATGATCCCAAATATCAATCAATCTAATTTGGACCAAGAACAACAGGAAATACTTTCGCAAAAAGGAGCGATTAATCAAAATTCTTAGTTTCCTGGCGTCAAGCTATGGCGTGTTTATCAGGCACTGATGGTGTCAGGGGAAAGAAACGGTTACAGAACAGTTTGTAATTCTGATCAATAACAATCTATGGCATTCCACTCAATCACGTACAACATGTCTCAAAACAAGATTTTGCTAATAGAAAGTCAAGTGTTAGCAGAACCCTGACTATAATAATCAACATATTAAATGTAATTTGCCTCAGCAGTACAATCTTTCCTGTAAAGTAACAAACATATATCCCGGTAAAATACATACATATAACAAGCACGCGCGCCTCGCGCTGAAAGTTTAAAAAAAAAAAAAAGGCGTGCAGGCTGCAGCAGTAGGGACGTCAGAGAGGGAGAGAGAGGCGGAGGGGTGCACCCGCGAGTGGTGCGCATGCGCGCGCGCTTGGAAGAGCAGTCTGCTCACTTTCAAGCACTGCACTCGTGCTTGTGGCGCGCCCCTGCTCGCTCCCGCAAGGTGGATGCCGCCACAAGCACGAGTGTGTGCTTGAAAATGACCAGAGCGACGGCTAAAGGTCCTCCTAAGCAGCGCATGCGCGCTGCGTAGGCGAGACCTAAAAAGGACTGTCCTGCTGGAACCCCTGGCCTGTACCAAAATGACTACACTGTGAATGAATGCACCCTCTGCACATTTTGGAACTACAGCAAAAGGACGACTTTGGCTTGCACTAAAAGTTTAAGGAGTGGACTCCATGAAAGCAACAGGTTAAAAGAGCTCCACCTGCATCATCTCCACCAAGAAGGAACCAGCTGACCACCTTCAGCTGGACTTTAAAGGATTTGGCCAAGTGCATTGTGGGAACTGTTAGAAATTGGGTTTCTTGTTGGCACAGGTATGCACCCTTTCCTAGCAGGAACCACAATTCTAGTCAGGGTAAGTGCAGTACACACTAAAAGTTAACCTGTGCTCACCCTCTGGCAGTTTGGCACAGAGCAGCCTGCCAAACTAAAGAGGCAATGTGTAAAGTATTTGTACACACCCACACAGTAACAACACCACAAAAGTACTCCACACCAGTTTAGAAAAATAGCCAAAATTTATTTGAGTAAAAAAACACCAAAACGATAAAAATTCACTACACACAAATCATGATATGAGCTTGGCAAGATTTAAAAAATGCAGTGCTTAGAAATCAATAGCTCCAACTGGGGCTACATGGTCGCACTTAACCAGGGCAAATCCAAAAGTTCAGTCCGACCGCGATGGAGCGCCGGCCGGATACAGGAGTTACGTAAACCCACTGACAGTACCTCAGATGCGTTGAAGCTCGGGCCGATGCGTTGAACAAAGGAGGTGAGATGCAGCACTGTTGAAGGCGATGCGTCGTTTCCAAAGTTGGGGCACGTCATGGATGCGTCTATGTCAAGAAGCGATGTGCATTGGGGCGATGCGTCGATGTCGAACTGTTGGGTTGCGTTGGGGTCCGGGGTCGTACGTCGCAGACGACTGCAATGCTGGGCAGCTGTGGTGATGCGGAGGCGCTGCGTCATGATCGCAGGGAAATGCCCCAGTTCCGATCGATGCTTCAGGGTCGATCCATTGGTTTCTTGAGTTGCAGCACTTTTTTTTTACAGCACCAAACACTCACTTCCAAGGTCCCAGGACTAGATTTTGCACCCCTTGGCTGAGCAGGACTCACAGCAGAGGAGCCCAGGTACTGGTAGCAAAATACAGGTGATGTCTTTGATATCCCTTAGTCTTCAGTACCAGAAAGCAAGCCCAAGAAGCCCTGGGAGAAACTTTAGAGATGCAGGATAGAGAGGGTCAAATCCAGTCATCTCACCCCCAGACCAGAGGCAGCAGGCCACCACACCAAAGCAAGCAGCAAAGTGCCAGTTCCTCATGGCAGCACAACCGCTCTTCTTCCTGGTAGAATGTTCTCAGTTCCAGAAGCGATGTGGTGTCAGAGGTCCAGTACTTATACCCATTTTAGCCTTTGAAGTAGGGAGACTTAAAAGAAAGGTCTTTGTAGTGCCCAAGACCCTGCCCTTTCCTGCCCTGACTCCAAACTCACTACAGAGGGGTATGCAACCCTTTGTGTGGGGACAGGCAAAGCCCTATTCAGGTGCAAGTGTCAGCTCCTCCCTTTAGCTCAGTAAGACCCATCTGCCTGATGATGGGCCATCAGGATGCGAGTGGCACACCTCAGCTCCCTTTGTGTGTGACTTGTCTAGAGGGAATGCACAAAGCCAAGCAGTCACCGAACCCAGACGTGTATTCCAGAGACTGGTAGAAGGCACAAAATGCTTACAGTAAGAAAATGCCAACTTGCTAAAAGTGGCATTTTCAGACATGCAATTTAAAAACCAACTTCACTAAAATATGTATTTTTAAATTGTTAGTCCAGAGACACCAACCTTACTCTTCCTATCTTTTCCCAGTTGGAAGTTAGACATGTAAAATGTTACAATGCAGCTCAAATGTTAACCTATGGGAGAGATAGGCATTCCAGCAGTGAAATACAAGTTTAATAGTGCCTCTACCAGGACATTTAAAACTGAAAAGTACACGTCCTACCTGTTAAGTGCACTGCACCCTGCTGTCCAGGGACTACTCTAGAGGTGACCTATGTGTACCAAAAAGGAAGGTTTAGGCCTGAGAATTAGGTTAACTTGTCAGGTCGAGATGGCAGTTTAAAACTGCACACACAGGCTCTGCAGTGGCAGTCCTGAGACATGTTTGAAGGGCTACTCATGTGGGAGGCACAATCCGTGCTGCAGGCCCACTAGCAGCATTTGATTTGCAGGCCTAGGGCACACGTAGTGCACTGTACTAGGGACTTATCAGTAAATCAAATATGCCAATCATGGAGAAACCAAATGCCATTATACTTTAGACACAGAGCACATGCACCTCAGCACTGGCTAGCAGTGAAAAAGTTCACAGTTCTAAAACCAGCAAAAAAACAAAGTCAAAAGCAGAAGAGGAAGGTAGCAAAAAGTTTCGGGTAACCCCGCAAAAAGTGCCATTTCCAACAGGAACTGTAGTCCCTTCTCTCCAAGGAGCACCTCAGAGCTTTTGGAACCTTGGCTGGTGTTGTGGACCCATCAAGAACCCAAAAGGACCTTCTGGAGGCATCTCCAGAAGTTTGAGATCATTTGGAGCATTTTGACCAAGATGCTCCATAAGCTGACTGACCCATTGTCAAGAGTCAAGCCGGTGACGTCAAACCGCAAACTGGCCTGAAATTCAGGTTTGCCCTGGAGCTTTTCGTCCTCAATGAGACTTCCAGGAATCGACCAAGGCATCCAGCTGAAGCAAGCCACCGTCAAATCCAAACCCAGCCTGCCGAGGAGACCCGCTTGACATCGAGAGAAAAAGCTCCCAAGAAGTGACCAAGTCGGAAGGTAAAAACCTGACTGGGCCCTACCGCTCATTGTATCCGACCCACGCTCAATCACGGTTGGCCTGAAACTTTGACTTTATCCGGGTCTAGCGTGACCAGATGTCCCAAGTTGGCGCTTATGGCTTTTAAGCACTAAAAAGTGTTTTTTCTGTAAAAATTCATATCTCTGGTGCCCTACATTGGAATTTTGTCATTTTGGTGTCATTTTAATCATAAAAATATTTCCTATTTTTATAAATTGTTGGATTTTTATTTTGTATTATCTTACGTATTGAATGTATTGGTGTTTTTAAATGCTTTACACACCTGTCTCCCTAAGTTAAGCCTGCCTGCTCACAGCCAGCTAACAAGAGTTTAGCAAGAGAATAATTTGAGACCTTGACTGGACCCAATATTGTGATTGTGGCCTTATTACTAGTGGTAGGTACCTACCTACACCTACTAATAAACCACCTTCCAACAACCTTCCCCCCACTTTTGGTTGCCGGTGTGTCCATTGCGCAGACTACGTGTCACCTCTATCTTTTGGGTCCAGCGTGCCTTTGGATTCCTCTGGAGTGTTCTCCACCCTGGGACGTTTGGGATCGCCCTCCTGTCGCCAAGGTCTTCTTGGACCTCATTAGAGTTCTTGTCTTGGCCAGGTTCTTCAAACTCTTCCCCCTCATTAGGGGGTGTGTTCAGGGAAGGGGGGGGAGGAGGGGGCTAAGGGAGGGGGAAGGGGGAGGTCATGTAGTGCTTTGCTGCCAAGAAAAATCTGTCTGCTCAGTGACTTGTGCGAACAACACCTCTCTTTGTAGAGATATATCAATCGAATGCTATCTATTAGATATTCATCAATGGGGGATCAAAAATTGTTCCTCCAGTTACTACTCTGATGTTCCCTCCCTGCGTACACCTGCCATGGTGATCAGGTGTCTTTAGATTATTACACTGACAGTGTTACTTGTGGGCTTCACTATTGGGCACTTCTAGCTGATTGTTTATACGTGAGGTATGGGAGAAATAGTACTGCTCGATCACCTTTGGATATGATGGGCATATCTAGAGGACACTCTGGCTTCCTCAGTCGCTTGTCAGCCTCCGGGGATTATACCAGCTTTCTGTTGCTGATCCTACAGACCTCAAAAGAACTGCTCTGAAGGTAATAAGACCTTTTGCGTCTAAGTCAAGAAGCGATGTGCATCGGGGCGATGCGTCAATGTCGAACTGTTGGGTTGCGTTGGGGTCCGGTGTCGTACGTTGCAGACGACTGCAATGCTGGGCACCTGTGGTGATGCGGAGGCGCTGCGTCATGATCGCAGGGAAATGCCCCAGTTCCGATCGATGCTTCAGGGTCGAGCAATTGGTTTCTTGAGTTGCAGCACCAAACACTCACTTCCAAGGTCCCAGGACTAGATTTTGCACCCCTTAGCAGAGCAGGACTCACAGCAGAGGAGCCCAGGTACTGGTAGCAAAATACAGGTGATGTCTTTGATATCCCTTAGACTTCAGTACCAGAAAGCAAGCCCAAGAAGCCCTGGGAGAACCTTTAGAGATGCAGGATAGAGAGGGTCAAGTCCAGTCCTCTCACCCCCAGACCAGAGGCAGCAGGCCAACACAGCAAAGCAAGCAGCAAAGCGGCAGTACCTCATGGCAGCACAACCGCTCTTCTTCCTGGTAGGATGTTCTCAGTTACAGAAGTGATGTGGTGTCAGAGGTCCAGTACTTATACCCATTTTAGCCTTTGAAGTAGGGAGACTTAAAAGAAAGGTCTTTGTAGTGCCCAAGACCCTGGGCCAAGGAAAGAGCTATATGCCTAATGGGCTGCATGTGAACTGCTATGACTCACCTCTCCTGTGACGGAAGAGACCAGCGAGATGTGTGAGGCACTCCCGATAGTCCACACAGTGATCTCTGGGGGTGCTAACATGCGACCTGCAGTATTACAGTCCGAGATACTCCCAGTGCGGTTCTTTCCAATATGGGGCTACTTCCCAGACTTGGTTGTGATGCGTCTGGTACAGGGTCTCTCAAGTAAACTCGTGTCAGGCTCTGTGATTCTTATAGCTGCAGAGCTGCACCATGCACCTGGAAGGAAAAGTAGTTAACTGGCAAACATCAGTGGGTGCCAACGAATAACACTCAATAATCCTTAAAATACAGTCTACAAAGAAAAGCACTTCTCTGGCTGCTGAGCTGCGAATAAAGAGGAAGTGCTTTTCTTTGTAGAGACTGTTTTATGTGGAGATACTGGATAGTGATGAGTGGGCTGTTAATTTGCTCTTTGGGCTCAAGGGATATGTAGTCCTAATGCTATTGGAATACTGATGTTTTTTGACTGCTGAGCAAATAAATGAAGAAAGATTCATGCATTATCTGAACCTCCAGTCCGGACCTAACATTTTATTTTTATTTTTTTTTAAACGATTTTTATTGAATCAAAAGGAAAAACAACATACAAAAAAAGGAAAAACATACCGACTTGCAAAGGCACTTGCTATCCTTACAGTTACATTCACGTCAAATGCGCATAAGTCAACACAGTGTACAGACTCAGTATTATACGATCAAGATGCCACACATTACACATTGATATTCAGTGCAACATTATGATGAGTTTGCAAATACGTCGTTAATGGCTCCCAATAGTCTCTAGGTTTAGATCCCGTAGGAAGTTCTTCCTCATAAGTCTGTAGTGTGTCCCTACAGTAGGTCATGTCCTGCAGCCATTGTTCACACGTGGGACATTTCTTGCCATTCCAGTACATAGATATCCGTCTCTTCGCCAACAGGATAGCAATTACACAGAATTTACATTTGGTCGATCTTAAATTTGACACAAGACTCAATAAACATACTCGGATTGTACAGTCTATTCAAGTTCCTAAAATAGCACTCAAAATTCCAGTTATCTTTTCCCAGTATTCTCTAATCTGTGGGCAATACCACGCTAAGTGTATAAAATCAGCATCATCAGCTTTACATCTTTTGCAACATGCATCAGTACGGAGCCCACATTTCTTTAGTTTAACCGGTGTATGGTATGTTTGATGGAGATATTTGTAATGTATAATTCGCAAATTACCGTTCGGGGTGAGCATGTCTGTTAGTGCACAGCAGGTAGCCCATTCGTCGTCAACCAGGGGCGTCTCCAGAACAGCTGACCATCTGTCCTGTGCTTTTTGTGTAGTACCCGCTATATCAGACTGTACTAGCACATAAAGTTTGGTCACCAAATGTATATTGTGTGGAGTAGTTATGATCATTTGCAGTGCTTGGAGTGTTTCCGGCTCCGCAGGAAAGGTTGGATAAAATTCTTTAATTGCTCTTCTTAATCTATGATACGCAAATTTAAAAAGAAGAGTCTGATTACTAATGTAATCCAGGTCATTAAGTTCTATAAAAACTCCATCTTTATATAGATCTCCCATCACGTCTATCCCAACCTGTTGCAGTAGGGACATACTCACTTTTTCTTGAGTTACCGATAGGGCTGGATGATGCGGCAGGGGCAACTCTGGAGCATAGAGAGGAAATTTATGCGCTAATTTCCCCATTCTCTGCCAGGCCAAATTCGTAGTCCGAATAGTGTTTATTTCTTGTTTCAGTACATGTGCGCGGGAATGTGGTAAAATATATTGAAGCGGTATTGGGTGGGCGTCTCCATCTTCTACTGCCATATGAGGTAGGTATCGCACTGGATGATACCAGTAGTGCGCATATTGTGCTTGCGCACAAAGGTAATATAGCAGGAAGTCAGGGGCCTTAAATCCCCCCTTAGAGTAAGGCAAGGTTAATGCACTCAATTCCACACGTGCTTGCTTACCAGCCCATATGAGGCGGGTTACACACGCTTTCAAACTTTGAAACACCGCCTTTGGCGGGGTAATGGGAATGTTATTGAAGAGGTATAGCAACTTAGGAAGTATGACCATTTTTACCAGAGCTATTCTATCCGCCAGGGACAATGGCAAATGTAGCCATCTTTCTTTGGTTTCTTCTATGTTACTAATGGCAGTGCCATAGTTGGCCCTTATAACCACTGCGGGGTCTTTATGATACCAAACACCAAGATATTTGACGGGGTCTCGCCGCCATTCTAATGGATACTCTACCAGGTGTGGCACCGTAACGTCCGTCAAGGGAATAATGGTGGATTTGCTCCAATTTATTTGGAGGCCCGATTGTCTACCAAATTTTATGTATTCTCGTAAAATGGGCGAGAGGTTTACATGAGGTTCACGAACATAGAGGACCATGTCGGCTGCATATAAGGAGATATTTATAGGACGTTGAAGGAATTGCAAGGGTGCGGTTTTGTGGTGCTGTCTGATCTTACAAGCTAGCGGTTCTAACGCAATAGCGAATAGTAAAGGGGAGAGAGGACACCCCTGTCTAGTGCCCCTTGTGATGTGTATTGTGTCAGATACATATTTATTTATCTTGATGCGTGCCACAGGTTTCGCATATAATATTTTGATCCATTGCAGTAATATCGGGGGCA
Source organism: Calotriton arnoldi (assembly GCA_963921515.1). Classification (NCBI taxonomy): domain Eukaryota; kingdom Metazoa; phylum Chordata; class Amphibia; order Caudata; family Salamandridae; genus Calotriton; species Calotriton arnoldi. The sequence goes on from CAWUFW010005672.1 coordinate 1,162,416, forward strand.
TGCCCATTTTTTGTAGTACTGTAAAGAGATAAGGCCATTCGACTGAGTCAAACGCCTTAGCGGCGTCTAATAAGATTGCCGCTGCTTTTAGCTCCGGATTAAGTTGGTGGGATAATGCAAAGACGGTTCGCAAATTATGGGCTCTGGATCGATGTGGGATAAATCCTGATTGATCCGGCAGGACAATATTAACCATAAGGGGCTGGAGGTGTTTGGCAATGAGCTTAGCCAATATCTTGGTGTCCGTATTTATTAGAGACAGTGGGTGATAGGACTCACAAATTTCAGGGTCTTTATCTGGTTTTAATAGGGCTATAATCATGGCTTCCCTAAGTGTAGGCGGGAGGATCTGTTTTTCATAAGCGTCTCCGTACATGTTTACAAGATGGGGTGCCAGGAGATCTACATATGCTTTATAAAATTCACCTGTAAACCCATCAGGGCCTGGTGCTTTCCCATTGGGTAGGGTCTTAATTACCTCAGTGATTTCCTCAATGGTGATGGGTTGTGCTAGATATTCCCATTGGGCATCTGATAACCAGGCTATTGCAACATCTTCCAAATACTCGAGTATTTCAGGCGGGTCAGCTGTATTTCGGTTAGTATACATCTCTTCATATGTTGTCGTGAAAGCCAATAGAATACTTTGTATATCATACTGTGGAGTGTCCTGCATATCCTGAATTTTAATTACCGTGTATGTAGTACCCGCCCTGCTTTGCCGCCCTCCCCATATGTTCTTGCTACTTGTCGTTTCGAGATGTATTTAAGTTCGCTATCTGCAAGTTCTTGGTATTCTGACAGGGTTTCTCGAATTTTGCCCAGCATAGCCTCGCTACGGGTATGTACATATTCCTGCTCTAGAAGTTTTAGTTTGTCTTCACATTTGGTAAGTTGGGTACGTATATCCTTTAATATGCCCGCATTCGTGCCAATGCACACTCCCCGTATCGTGGCCTTAAAGGCTTCCTACAGTAAGCCAGCATCATCTACAGAGTCCTGGTTTAATTGGAAGTATTCTATGATGGCGCATCGTATAGCGTCATTGTAGGGTGAGTCAAGTAGGGCTTTGGCATTGAAACGCCAGATGAACGGCGGCGCACATACTCAGGGATGTCCAAAGATAGCAGAATCGGATTATGGTCTGACAGTGTTTTTGGTAAGTGCTGTATTTTGCCTAGCCATGTGCTAGCTGCTGTGGTCATCAACCAATAGTCTATGCGTGACCAGCTATTGTGTATGGAGGAGCTGTGGGTAGCTACCATAGTGTGTGGGTTTCGTAGTCTCCACACGTCTGTCAGGGCAAATACCCCATGCCATCTCGTACTGCTTGGACTGCTCTGGTGTGTGGCTCCTTAGTTATACTCGAGCGGCCGAGGGTATCATTAAGGGCTAGGTTGAAAACACCGCCCCACAGTGTTTCCATCTCAGGCAATTCTCTCAATTTTGACCTGATATCATAAAAAAATCAGGGTCATCTATGTTGGGCCCATATATATTTACTATCCTAATGTGCTGGCCCCGAGGTATCCCCGTGACTATGACATATCGACCGCAGTCGTCCGTGATTGTTTGATTTACAATAAATTGCACTCCCTTCTTTATTAGGATTATAACACCTCTCGAGTAGGTCGAGTATGAGGATGCAATGGTATGTTCGGCCCATCTACGGCCTAACCTACACCTGGACGTTTTGACTAAATGTGTTTCCTGAAGTAGGGCTATGTCTATTTGATGTCTATCAAGGAATGCAAACACCTGGCGTATTTGTTTGGGGTTGTTCAAACCTCGGACGTTCCAGGTCAACAAATTAACTTGAGACGGCTTTACTTTACTACCCGTTCTGGTACATGAATTACCATACACAGCACTTTGTATAACTTCCAATACCTTTTATACAATTTGTGGTAGCATCTAATCTGTTGTACACATACACATCTGTTGATTCCATTCTCGCCTACATTGTGCCATACATGCAAATGCCTGAAAGAAACTACATAAAACATTTCCCAAATACCCCCTCCCACATTGGCAACCCAATCCTGCCAAAGACATAACCCAATCAACAAAAAAACCATTAGTCCAACTGTTGCGGGGTATACCCACAGGGGGCCGCTAAGCGCACGCTATCTCATCCGCATGGGCGGATGTGGTCAGGTATCTTATATACAAGAAGGACCTCTGTGAAAAAAAACTTTGGTACTGCGAGATCTGACATCAATAAACATTGTTCGAAAGGCACTGTGGCACTACCCAAACGTAAGCCACAGTGAGGTAACTTATATATACCAGTTTACTGTTTGTTCAATAACTAGTGCCAACATCGTACATAAGCTAAGGCCACTATCAACACCATAATAGCTAACATTTAGGCTCTTGAAAAGGGAACTGCTATGACATAAAATATACATAATCTAAGGCCACTATCAACATTATAATTGCTAACCTTTAGGCCTTTGGAAAGGTAACCGCTATGACACAAAATATCAACATGGCACTTGGTAAACCGCCTACTTAGCTTATACATAAGAGCACCCCATGTCCTTCACATCAACTACGGTATCTACCATGTTGTCCCTCCGTATCAGTCTGAGTCCAGATCAGCAGAAGAGCGGTCTGGCTTTTTATTTTTCGTGGCAATCACCTTAACAAAGTCATGCGCCGCTTTAGGCGTAGTCAATATTTTAGTACGACCAGCATGTGTCACACGTAGTCTCGCTGGATAGAGCATGGAATACTCAACGCCCATATCACGCAATTTCTTTTTCATAGGCGCAAAATCTTTCCTAGCTGCCTGCACTGCCATCGTGAAATCCGGGTAGAATGATATGTTATTGCCTTGATAATTAACTTGTTGCTTTTCCCTTGCCAGTCGTAGTATCGTATCTCTATCCTTGTAATTAAGAATTCGGGCAATGATGGGTCGCGCCGGGGCTCCTGGGACTGGCTTCGGTGCAAGTGATCTGTGTGCCCGTTCAACTATAAACACGGGTGAGAATGCATCAGCGCCAAAGATGTCGGGCACCATATCTTCGACAAAGGATTCCATTTTCCCTGTATTGGCGCTATCTGGAATACCCGTAATGCGTATGTTATTACGCCGTGAGCGTGCTTCCAAATCTTCGTTTTTGTTTTTTATAACTTCCAGCACCCTTTCCATCTCTAGGCATTTACGTGTGGTAGTGGTAGACTCATCTTCCACCGCAGATATTCGCAGTTCTGCATCGTCCAGTCGCTCACCCTGTTTATCGAGTTTAGCCGCCATATTGTCAACTCTACGAGTAAGAGTGTCAATTCTGCTGTCAATGGCCTGCAGGCTTTGCTGTATGGCTTGTAGGGTGTCTTCCATGGTTGTCTTTTTGGCACTGCTTGCATCTAGCTCAGTATCAGAATGTGCAGACATGGTTCTGGGCGTACGGCGCGTGTCAAAGGACAATTTAGCCTGCTGTTTGTCTGGTTTGCCCATTGTGGCACCTTGTATAACAATACGCACCACAGACAGTACTTACTAGCCGGTTGGGATATAGTTGTCTGATTGTTTGGCGAGTAGCACCACACGGTCGTTACTTTAGTTGCAGAAGTCTATATCATTAGGAGTAGTTTGCTTATATAGCCAGGTATAGTTATACAGCGGAAAGTGCAGTCATTTTGGCTGGCAGATAATGGCTGTTAGGTCGAGTGGGCAGCTGCCGGTGTGCAATGAGGCCGCCCACAGTGCACAACACGGTGCGCGGAACCTGCATAACACTATGTTGGATGCGCTGTTCTCTGGCGTGCCCGTTCCCCCTGTGTGTGCTTCATAGATCAAGTAGCAGCCCAGAACAGCGAGCGTCTCTGCGTAAGTATCTCTGCAGGTATTATTGTTGGCCGTATATCCACTGCCACTTAGTAGATTTGGGGTGGACTATATGTTCCACCAACACACAGCTCACACAAAACACCCCAGCTTGTGCCAATGATTGCTCTCCGCTGGAGGTCCGACCCAGGACTCGAGGACGCAGTGAGGATGTCGATGTGGGCGATCTGCGCTGCCACCAGCAGAGTGCAACGAGGAGGGCCTCACTTTTCCCTCGATAATTGCTGGTGTGCCGCGAGGCAAACTCAGGCTCTCAATGGGCCGCGCTGCGTTGTTTATTTTATTACGCGGGGGAGATCCCGACGAGCATTCACCACCCCCACGCTGTGCCAGGCAGGCGTTCGCACTTAGTGTCGGCGGAGCTCACCGTGCTCGGCTCTATACCTCAGCGGGTCCTCTTCACACTTTCGTCGGCTCCGGAGCCGCCGCCACACCGGTGCCGCTCACCCCGTCAGCGACTCCGGTAGGCGAGCAATCGGCAGCAGTACCCACAGCGCCACAGGCATTAGGAGGATATACGCCAGCAGCGACGGGTAGAACAAAGGCGCGTGGCGGCAAGCACTCCTGCAGCTCCGCCGTGTCCACCGTGGGCCGCTATCTGCTCGAGCGCGCCGCCATTTTGTGCCTCGTCAGCACACCGGCAGCCCGCCATCTCCGCTTGATTTTCCCAGGCGATACACAGCTTTCACACCTCCACAATGGCACCGTCTGGCAGTGCTGACCTTCCGCTGCTGTTTTCTGTAAGTTTCTCGCTGCAGGGTTCGGTTGGTCCGCAGTTATTGAAGGATTGTATCCCCTGACCAGCGGAGCGGCACTAAGGTGCAGCCATTCCGTCGCGCGCCCTCTAGCGCCCCCCCGGACCTAAAATTTACTGGAAGATAGAGTATTCTCTAGAAAGATCTTTACCAAATGTAAGTAAATTATTGTTTATGTTCTTAGCTACAGTAAACTAAATCAATTTTTTTTAAATCATTTAAAATAAAAGCTGAAAACAGATGGTTTCCTCACCGTCTCAAAACCTATCCTCCTAAAAAGATTCAAGAGCAGCCATGTCGTTTTAATAGACACTTCTGTCATCTCAGACTCCTGCTTGAATAAATATTTGAGAGTGAACATACAGTATGAGTATTTATTTACTTGCACATTTGTTTAAACCACAAGTTAGTATTCGCACACTGGGTTTGTTGGTTCTAGGCCTGAAATCTCTACATTTTTCTGTGAGCTGAGTGATGTGGAAAACCAAGTTCGATGTCAGAGTTGGAGTTTGTTGCAAGGCTAGTCTGTGAAACATTCTGGGTGTTGATTGCTTGTGGGAACCCTATGGACATCACTGCAGTTAAAATACTCTTGAATATCTTTGCAGTGCTAATGCAATGCAATTGATTGTACAATGAATCCTTCATGGGATGCAACACATCATTGAAATATGTTTGTTCTTACTGCAGGTTGATGTAATATTCGAGGATGATCAGGGTTTTTTAAGTGCAGTTAAGACTTTCATGGCAACAACAAAAAGACCTGTCATTCTAACCACAAGTGGTAAGTGCAGAGGGGCTATTTAATCGCTAAATGAAATAGCAAGTTTGAAATGTAATGCCTATTTGCCTGCCATATGCATCCAATTATAGTGTAGCTAGACCTATGTCTGTCTTAATTAATTACTTATGTATAACTCTTAGATGGTTCACAGAGATACGAACACTATTGCATTGTCAAGACCTTGTATTTCAAGTAAACTAACAGATTCCTTTCTTAAAATGATAAAGAATTGCTAACAAAAAGGAGACCATTCAGGATTGTCACCCTGCAAAATACCATCCACCTTCTTTAACAAAGCACATTCCTCATCTCTATAAACCTGAAAGGTGCTGATTTCCATATCTCCTTCCAGCCAAACCATCAGATATCACTCTGCTTCATAGCGAATGGACAGCACAGTCAATTCTGATGGGTAAATCTTCCTTGAGATTCCTCACCCTATGTATCCACTCTAAGCACTAAATGGGATCTGGCATACTTAAAATAGCTACCCAACAGGTGTCGTTGCATAATCCATCTGCAGCTCTGGAACTAATCTTGGCCCCCATCAACGACAACTTTCCTCTAGAAAAGTCTATTTTCTATTTTAAGTAAGGTAAGAAAGAAATCAAGGTTTTTTTAGATTGACCCATTGTATGAGCACCTCTCTGGTGCTCAACACTTCTCAAAGTTGGATACCCTGTTTGGCTCCGGGTCTGATGCCATTCACTTACCCACTATTGTGCTTCACACTGAGAATAACGATAAAGAAGCAGATAATAGGCTTCCTCCATACTATACAGATGATGGCCTCGACACTGACTAGAAAAATGCTATTAAGCTGGGCACCTCTCCTGAACTAGAGTTTGATTGCCCCTTTGGCCTCCCAATTGCAGACTACTCCTCTTTTACAGTTGTTATTCGCAAACCGCTGAAATGCTGGAATTTTCTTCATTTCTGACTCTTCTCCCTTGGTGCATCTTCTGCTCACTACTGATGTCATTTTTGACCTAGTTCTTGCAACTTGGGGCAAGATTGTTTATGCTTCTACATATAATAGTCAAGGGGCTAGGTGCCATAGATCCTCTCTGGGCAACTCAAAGTCCCTCTCTGCCCACCTTTCCCCAGAGAGTTTGATTGTGGAAACTTTTTCAATCTAGTAGAACCCCAATGCATCCCTCTACATCTCTCTGGATCGGAGCCCAAGCAATATTGGTAAAAAGGTCTTCTCCTTGGAGAGCCTCTGTCTGTGCTCCTATTGGCAACAAATTGTCACTCCAATCCCTTTAGGATGCCTTCATGCAACTGGTCAAAAATGACCTGGATGCCACCAAGCAAACTTTACAACTGGTCTGGATACAGCAGATTTCATGCCCAGATCTATGGGTACCTTCATAGCCATCAGCTGGCTATGTCATCTGATTTCTATGGTGATGCCCAAGCACACCTAATGAACATGGCATTTGGCTGAATTATGCTTTTTGGCGACAAGCATAATTTGGCTCTGTAGTGCTTCAAACAAAGCCCATGCCAAAGCGTGCTCACTGAGCTTGGGTTCTTCAGTGCACCAATTTCCCTAACAATTCTGGCAGTTCTGGGATTTTAAGGGCATTCCGACAACGCAGCCCTCTCAATCTGTTCAACATTTTTACCAGTTTATTTGCTCTTTCAGGGTCTGGGCTGGTGCCAGAGCCAGCATTTTCAGCATCAGCAGTCTTCCTCTTTACTTTTGCCTCAAAGTCTCTTTAGTTTTTCAAGTACATCTCCTATGGGGAGATGCATCTCGTGTTTTGCGGGAATTAGCAGGCTTTTAATTGGTACCAAGTGTGGTTGTGGAGGATGGATATGCCTTCCCGTTTAAGGAAGCTCCTCCTCACATTCCTTCCATTTGCTTTGCCATATGAGCTAATCATGCCCAAATCCTCCTAAAGGAGGGGACAAGGGAGACATAGAATTGGCTCCTGAAGAGGAAAAAACACGTATTTTAATCATTCTACTTTCTGATTCCCCCAAATAGGGTAGGACTTCAGCACATTCTGGATCTCAACTCATTCCTCTGCAATAAGAAACTTAAACTGCTCTCTGCTTTTGCTTAGTTCCTGCTGGCCTTTGAATCAGAGGATTGGATGGTGGCATTCCTTTATTTATGTAAAACGCTCCTGCAGTCACACACAGTATCTGCTGTTTGTGATAGGTTCCACTCACGACCAGTGTGTGGTGCTTCCTTCATTACCAGTTTGTGCTGCTTCTTCTTCGCTTGCAGTTTGTGGTGTTCCTTTCTGCCTTGCATTGGCCTTTCGGGTCTTTATGGAGGTCATGTCTGTGGTTGTAGATCTTCTGTACAGGCAAGAGATGCATGTATTCCTGGATGTCAAGGACTGGATGTTAGATGGGCTCCCAGTATCTTGTGTAAAATCTCCTCTAGAAAACTATTTCCCCGCTCTTTGACCTTTGGTTTTCAGTCATCCACACCAAGTCCCAGCTCCGCTCACCCAGCATTTGCTCTTCTTTGGGGCTGTTTTGGACACCACTGCTCTGAGGGCATTTCCTCTGGACAGCGAGTCTGTGACATATGATCCTGATGTTTCCTGGTCCTTCTTGTCCAGATAATCTTGTGGTTACAGGGCCTCCTGCATGCTGCTTGTCCAGCACATTGTGTCACATGCGGGTGCTTCACTTGTACCTTAGTTTTTCAGTGTGATTAGTATGGGAGATCCTTTTAGACAAGATTCTGATTTCTCTGGAACAGTTCTGGAAGTTGTAGGGTTGGCTAGTGCAGGACCATCTGACCTGCAGAAAAGCCTTCTGTCCTCTACCAGAGGGCGCTTTGGTAATCAGAGGCTTCTTCCCTCCATTTATGAGGTCATCTTTATGACATGGAATTTCAGGGTTTCTAGTCTCCCGTGCAACAGATGTGTCATATCAGTCCGCTTAAGTTGTCAGTGATTCAATTGGCCCTCGGGCTCTCTGCCCTTGGTTTGTGTCTGCACGGTTCAGGTAGTCACCAGCAGCAATAAACAGGGCAGCTTTGGCTCTCGTACTCGGTTTGTGGAGGAGCTAGAATGTGACGCTGCCCATAATGTCTTGCTGGCAGCAAGTGATCTGCCAGGGTCTCACTATAATGGTGGGTGAGTGGAGCATGCCTTGCCTTGCAGATGAAATAAGTCACCTTTTGTAGAGTTGATCGCCATATAGCAGATTGCTAAGAGCTCTCTGTTCTGTGCTCTGCAGTTTATTTTGCAGTGTACCCAGGGGGGTGCTTTTCACATAAGGTGGGATATCCACTACTTTTACACATTCCCTCCCATTCCCTGGATTCTTTTTGTCCTGAGGAAGCTGAATCGGGGCCTGGTGCTGTTGTCCTAAATGCCCTGGACAGGACATAGAATGTTTTAGTATTCAAAGCTGATCTGCCTCTGTCCTTCCATTTCTCTTCTGCACATGGTAGACCTCCTGTCGGGGTGAGTAGTTGAGGTGCTGCACCAAAATCTTCAAGCCTACCAGACAGCTAAGCAAAAGACATATTGTGGGCTTAGCAAGAACATAGAGGGGCTTGCAGTCTGCCTATTTTTTACCATTGGTTGGCTTTACTGTCACTCATTTGCCTGCTTCTTTGTCGATGGTTTGCCTTGTCCATCTTGTCTGTCCCTCCCCTGGGGCATTGCCAATTTACTTTTGTTCTTCCACTGCTCACTTTTAGGGAACTACTTTTTTCTATTATCTTAAGCACTCCAGGAGAGTGCATGTGTTTTTGAGTAGTCTTCCTAGTGCACTTCTTTTCCAACCTCCATGCTCAATGGTGTTCTCTCACCTGTGTGCGTCTCCCCCACACCTCTCCATGATGCACTCACCCTTGCGTTGCTCAGGCTCCAGTTTGGTTTTCTCCCCACTTTGCGCTCCAGTTTGCTCTCTTTCTCACCTATTTCTTTTTCTCTTTCCCTACCTGTGCCCCGTGCTGCTTTTCCTATTCAAACCGCTACGTTACACCATGCCATAGATGTTGCTTCCGTCGCCTGCCAATGGTGATTCCACCACTCCTGTGTTGCTTCTCCCCACCGGCTTTAAAAATAAAAATGTTCAGACGTTTTATCTTTTTATTTATCAATCCAACTCAGATTAGTAAACAAAGAAAAAAGTACTTGCTTCATTTTGTAAGCGTATGCATGGTGAATGCGCCTACAAAATTACATGAACAGCTGCTTCATAGATTTGTTTTTAAATTATTATTCTTTAGCCATGCTGCTCAGGATCGGGATACTGTACAACATCACTAAACACCATTGACAAAGTTAATAGGTCCCAAAGGCAAGCCCTATTGACTTTGACTGCTTGTATTTTTTCACTTGTAATGACGAGATTTTTTAATGGACTGACCAATGTTTTCTCCCATTCTATTCATCCTTCCTCAATGGGACCTGACTAGTTTTCCCCTTTTAGCCGGTGGATGGATACTGTCTGTAGCTTCTTACTTTGAAGATGGTCTTCTTTATTGCTTTCATTTTGACTTTGTGAATGAACTGCTGTCCCTTTTTGTTCATTCACCATTCACCTTGCTTTCAGACACGTTCGACCTTCAGACTTGAGCATTCTTGCTGCCTAAGATGGTTCCTCATTATATCTCAACCAATTCTTAACCCTTACGACTTTCTTCCCACCTCTGCACTGCCTCCTACTGAAGGAGGAGAGGCTTTATGGTTTGGACCTATATTGGTCTCCGAGCTTCTGCATTGGCATAACTAGGGTGTTGCATTGATTGGTCAGCATTTCCTTGGCATTGCAGGATACATGAAGGGTAGATTGGTCCAGAAAAGAAATTTCCTGCTGGATTATCCTCTGCGTTAAGGTGCATCACGCCTTAATCAAGAAGAAGCCCTTCTGAAGGCATTGGACACATTTGCCCATAGCTAAGCCTGCTTCTCCAGTGTGTACAGGGCCCTTCCCGTTCTGGACTTTTGCAAGGCTGTGAAGTGGCCGTGGTCCACACCTTCACAAAGAACTGCTGCTTGCACTCCCAAGTTCCATAGGAAGGTGATTTTGCCATGCCTATGGTTTTCTAGTCACACCCACTAGCTTGTGGTACTGCTTGGTTACTGATCCTTAAGGTGGGCAATCTGCATATAGAAGTATCCAAAACAAGTTGCTTACCTTTGACAACGGTTTTTCTGTGGATGCAATATCTACCTAGAGATTCCTCACCGCCTGCCTCCTGAGTGACTAATGAAGCTTTGTTCTTGTGTACACTGCCATCATTCTTTATTACATCATGCAGAATGGCACCTGTATAGCTTAGTGATGTCCTGTTTGGAGGTGGTTCTAGAACTGATACTGGAGCCATTCAACGCCACCTGTCAGCATGGGAGGGTATTGTAGGTTTTCCAGAGCCAGACTGGTGCTGGGAAGAATGCCTAAGGTGAGGAATCAGTGGGTATATATAGTATGTGCCATAAAGATAGTTACATAGAAAAGTATATCTGGTAGAGACTTCTAGCCGCAGATTCCTTACCTTTGAATTTCCCCAGGTGTCAGAAATGGGGAACCCCTGCTCGCCGGTAGGTGGCGTCAATCGGCTCTGCGTGTCGTTGGCGTCATCTGCACCGGAAATGACATCTGCGGCATCTATATAGGCGCCACCTCTGCGCGCTGACGTCAGTTCTTTTCTTTCCGTGCCAGCCAGTGCTGATCTGGAGAAGAGCTACCCCTCAGTGATTTTCTGACTGGATTTTTTTCAACTTTTTTTCGAGGTTTTCGTCCTGGTGTGGGTAGGATAGGTCATCCAGAAAGACAGTTTTTAAGCCCTGCGGAACCTGTTACCGGCCAATGTCAGTGACGGACACGCATCTCGTCTGTCTGTAGTGTCTCGAGCGCGACCACGACACCGTCGTGCTCCGATTGCCGGGTCATGAACTCGAAGGCTTTGAGGGAGCGGTCCCTGAAGGTCATGGCGGCCCGGCATGCGACTCCGTGAAAGTCGAAGTCCCGGTTGAGAGGAAGGTTCCGGGACCATTCACGGAGCTCGAAGTAGTCATTGTCCCACTCCAAGTCCTCTGGACTTTCAGGTAAGAGACACAAGAAGTAGAATAAGGCGCAAATCGGTCTTTGACTTCTCATCGCTGGTCAGCCGATGCGATGAGGGAGCAGCAGCACTCGAGGCCTGGTTCTTCGGAACCTGGGCTGACTGTGCTCCTCCCAGAATTTCCAGGTGCCGGATCGACCCCCGCCCACCTCAAAGAGTTTTATTACGCCATGCGCCTCATATGTGGCCGTCCGACCCTGTCGACACACCTCCGGGCACCACAGGGTAGGATGGGGGCCCCCATCTGGTTCCGTGCCGACCGCTCCAGCGTGTCCCCAGGGATCCATTCCTGGATTCAGATTGACGCCTGTCGTACCATCTCAACTTTGCCTGGAGACAGTCCCAATGCCGACGCTCCCGGCAGCGCTATCTCCATTGTGATCCCCGACACGGAGCCGGATGGGCGTCGCCTGGCAGAGCTTTGTTTCCTAGATTGGAGCCTGAGCCCTATTCCCATGGGCTAAGACTCTGGGAGGAATGGAAGGGGTTGCTGAACTATGAAGAATACCAGCCATACAAAGAGAACCCTACTATGGACTGGTCTGAGGAACTGGGTGACGCCAGTGGTCTAGTGTACTCCTTTTTGACACGGTCACCCCTACTTTTTGCCATTGGCACTGATGTTTTTCTACTGATGTGCACTGGGTCCCTGCTAACCAGGCCCCAGTGCCAGTGTTCTTTCTCTAAAACAAACCATAGGTTCAATTGTTAACCATTTGACAAGGACTTTAGCACCCCTGTAAGTCCCTAGTAAATGGTACCTCTAGTACCCAAGGCATGGGTACTAAGCGGGTCCCCAAGGGCTGCAGCATGTATTATGCCACTTTTAGGGACCCACACACAAATTACATGCAGACTGCCATTGCAGGATGCGTGAAATGGTGCAAACCATTCCGAAAACACAACATGGCCCACTCTGTGTGCCATGCAAAAGTACACTGCATGTACTATATGTAAGTCACCTCTACAGCAGGCCTTAAAGCACTAAGGCAGGGTGCATTATATTACATGGGGCACATCTGCATGAGCAGATATGCCTCTGTGATGCCTAGTTCCATTACTAAACATTGCAAGTAGTCAGGAAGCCATCTTAAGTATATGTACTGGGCACTGGTCATTACCAGTTACCCAGCTAAATGATGGCTTCACTGAAAATAATTATATTTGGTATCAAACACCTCGTCTGAATAATAATACTGATGCCAGTATCTGATTTATTCTGAAATCCACCCAGAGGGCACCTTAGAGGTACCCTCTGAATGTTACTAATCTATTAGTGTGCTAGCTGACTGGTATCTTCCAGCCTGCCACCACAGACTTGTTTCTAACACCCTGCAGGTGAGAGCCCCACGCTGTCTTAGGTCAGAAACAATGCCTGTCCGGAGGAAGGTGAACACACCTCCAACAGGATAGCAAGCGACTTTAGCATATCAAGGCCAGAGGCTTCAAAGCCTCTGCCGCCTTTAATATGTGACACCAGATTTTCCCCATACCTGGCAATGGCCCCCCTGCCCTGGGGCCCATTTGGCACCCAAGCAGGTGGGATAATTAGTTAGTCAGAAGGCATGTCACACTTACAGGCTAGTCATACCTCTAAGGCCTGAAGTGGACAGGCAAGGAAAGGTTTCACCATCTTGTTTTTGGTGAAACTAGGAACTCTGGGTCAGGATTATGCCCACTCTCCACAGGAAGTGGTCATATAGGGGGTATAGTCACCCCAGGGGTAAGTAGCCCATTGACTCCTACCTTTCACACCTCTAGACACCACTAAATTAAATATTTTTGGGCCCCCCCTGACACCAGGAACTCAGATTTGTCTACTGGGAGCAGATGGAGGACAAAGAAGAGCAGACATCGCAAGAACTGTGGACCAGCTCCAGGATTGGCGACAAACCCTTCCTGCCTGCCTGCTGCTGTCCCAACAATTGCAAAGACCCGATCCATCCAGCAGCTGTGCATCTTCCTAAAGCCTTGGAGGGCCACCAGCACTTCGCCAACCATCCAGCATCTCCCTTGAAGTGGAGGAGCCATTTCCCTGCAGGCACCGACCACATCTGTCCAGTACCGTTCTGCTGACCACCAGGTCACCGAGGGACCAACACCCCAGGAGAAGGACTTTGAGGCTCCCAAAGGTCAGCCCCTTCTCCCCCAGCAAGTTTTGAGCCGCAATACCCTCCAATAGCCCCCAAAAAACATCCTGGATATCGGAGCCCTTGCAGCAGCCAAGGCTTGTTAAGTGCCCAGCCCAGACACCAACACTGCCAAGACCGACCTACCGACGAGGGACGTACGCATCACCGAGGCCATCCCCGAGAGTGGCCCTGCTGTCCTGTTTTCCCCCATCACCAAGTCCACCCCATGAAGTGAGAGCCTCCAACGCAAGCGACCCGCCATACAAAACACCTCTGCACCCGAGCCCCACAGCCTGAGTCAGAGCCAGCCAACGGTGTCCCCTTGCCCTAGAGACTGACCCTCAAGAGCCGAGCCCCTCTTTGGGTTCTGCCGGACTTGTCCCCACTTGTAGCCTTTTTCTTGTTACCGGTTTGTCCGTTGGCTATACTGTGTAGTGCTTGAGGCTACCATCGCGACCAGCACCTCTGCACGCAAACACACCAGGGCAGGTAAAAACCAAACTGCTGGTGTGTTATATGAATCTTGGCCCCCTAAGCACCTTAAGTCCAAGAGATCAACCCTAACAACCTTTTGCAAGTATTCCTATGCAGTGTATGTTTCTCCCATAGGAAAACTTTACTGCGTTCGAGGCTCATGCCTCAAATTTGACAACTTTTGCTATTTTACTGGTTTTTTGTAAAAACATTAACTCCAAAAGTACTTACCTAATTCTGATGATCTTGGTGTCTAAATGAATATCAAAATCTGTTATTTTTCTAAATTGGTCTTGAATTTCTTCTTGAGTGTGTCTCATTTATTGACCCTGTGTGTGCAACAAATGCTCAACATTCCCCTCTGATCAGCCTAAAGCTTCTCGACCACACTACTACAAATAGAGCACTTTGGGATTGTTAAAGCAAGCCCCTGTAAACCAATAAGGGTCACCCAGACTTTCTGCACAGTGTACCTCATTTTGGTGCACTATATAGAAAGCCAGCTTCTACATCTGAACACTTCTCCAGATACTGGCATGCTTTCTCCCCCTACCGTGGCTGTGGAGGAGGGAGCCTCATGAGCAGTGGTAGTGCGGAGTGCGGCTAAGGTCCTTAACCTTCAGTTGCCCTCGGTGACAATCAAGACCAACATCTTGACAGAAGTGCTGCAACCTGAACCCTTACTCCCGTTCAATGATGCCCTCACTGAAGTCCTGTTTGGGACCTGGTCCAAACGCAACACAGGGGCTCCTGTGAAGAGGATGATCGCACGCCACTGCCCCGCCTCAGGAGACCCAAACTTCCTCACCCAACACCCTACCCCGGAGAGCTTGGTGGTCCAAGCCTCAACTTCTGCGGCGTTCGACACGGTCAGCCACACTACACTATTGACCCGGCTGTCGGCCCTGGGCTTTCGAGGGCACGCCTATAATTGGTTAGAATCTTTTCTATCAGGTCGCTCACAGAGGGTCCAACTTGGTGCCCAGGTATCGGAAAAGGGCAATATCTTCTGCGGAGTCCCTCAGGGCTCTGCACTGTCCCCGCTCCTCTTCAACATATACCTGCAGCCCCTGATAGCTGCACTAACCAATATGGACTGCTGGGTTTTTAACTACGCGGATGATACCCAGCTCATCCTGAGGATCGATAACTCAGTCTGTGCCCAAGTATCAGTCCAGAACATCCTCAGGTTTACAGTCAACTGGATGACTGCAAACTCCCTAAAAATCAATCCAGACAAAACCGAAGTACTAGCCTTCCCATCAAAAAACAATCCCTGGAGCAGCCTGTTTTGGCCCAGTGAGTTAGGGGCCCCCCCTAGCCCATCGCCAGTTGTAAAAAGCCTGGGAATTAAGATCGACTCTGAGCTCTCTATGATCCATCAAGTCAACTCAGTGGTGGGCACATGTACTGGTCTCCCAAGACAGCTGAGGAAATTGGTTCCTCTGCTTTCAGTGTCATCTCTGAAAACTATAGTATCAGCAACCATTGTTTCACGACTCGATTATGGCAATGTGCTATATGTCGGGCTCCCTCAGAAACTTACGAAGAAACTTCAGGTGGTACAGAATGACGCAGCTAGGCTGATCTTCAGGTTGCCTAGAAGAACTCATGCCACTCCACTGCTGTGAAAACTGCATTGGCTGCCTGTTAAGCAGAGAGCGAAATTCAAGGGACTTTGTATTGTCCACAAAGCTCTACACGGACATGCCCCAGGGTACATAAAGGAACGCCTAATCAAATACGTGCCAGGGCGGGCCCTTCGGTCAGCAGAAGCCGTCCAGCTGGTCTGCCCTCGGGGTAACCTGGTTTCCAAAGGGGGTCGAGCGTTCTCGGTCCTCCT
Organism: Calotriton arnoldi; assembly: GCA_963921515.1. Lineage (NCBI taxonomy): Eukaryota > Metazoa > Chordata > Amphibia > Caudata > Salamandridae > Calotriton > Calotriton arnoldi. The sequence continues at coordinate 1,178,312 of CAWUFW010005672.1, forward strand.
GCCACAACTTTGGAACCAGTTGCCCGATACTCTTCGGAAAGAACCTGGTCTGCTTCTCTTCCGGAAGCAGCTAAAAACTATTCTCTTTAGGGAAGCATTAAATACGCCATAAGATCTCTCAACACCATGAAGACCTCCCTGCCTTGACGCTGTCCCGCTTCTTCCAAAGCGCTAAGAGACCTGTCGGTGTATATGCGCTATACAAAAATAAAATAACATAACATAATTCCCAGGGTGCATTTCATGCTGCTCCCACGACAGGGAATCAAAGAGGCTGGACTCTTTGAGGAAGAAAAGGTTTTGTCGCTCCGGCCTAGCATTGCGGTCTGTAAACCCTGCATGCCTTTTGGCCTGCTACTCCCACACTCTATGGGGCACGATTGCGCAAATGCTGCCACAGGTCTTGGAGAAGGCACGGGCCATCCTCTCCCAGGGCAGCGAAGTTCACAATTCGCTGTGGACTGAACACGACCGACTCACTGGGCAGAGCGGTTTCATCGACAGTGGCTCTGAGGTGCCATGCCAGGTTGAGGATGACTGACTTTTTGGGGGATGTTCAAGCTTCAGTTATGGACATGCCCTTCTATGGTGCCCGTCACTTCGATACAAGGCACATTCGACGCTGGAGAACTATAAAGAGTCGCGGGTTACGGGCAAGTCCTTGGGCCTCTCTGCAGCCCCACGTCAACCCCAATCTACCTTTCGTGGCTACTGAAGGGACTTCCAACCGAGCCAATTTCTGCGTTGCGTATGCTCTCCAGCCTCTGCGTGGATGAAGTCGCAGTACCCACAGACCTCGTGGGTCAGGTAGCCAGCAGTCTGGTCTGTCCACCCTCCCCCGCAGCCTCCATGCCCTCCTAATCTGTCCCTCTACGATCATGTAGTATAAACAACAAAAATCTTGTCTGTTTCACCGACAAGATTTTTGTTGTTTACACTAATTGCTACTCAGATCCTGAGATTCACTAGGTATCCCCATTAGAAGTAAAGGCCTTTACGATCATTGGCATCCAGTTGGCAGCAGGATTCTCCATCACCTGCCCCACTGACAATCCATAACATCGGACAGGTGGGTGTTGCAGATCGTCCGAAGGGGCTATTCCCTCCCCTTCGAGACTTCCTCTCCCTCCATGTCACCATCCCACGACCAGCTGACGGAGGATCATTTTCCTTGCTCAGTGAAGTCATTGCTTTCTTGGCCAAGGGAGCCATTGAGAGGGTTCTGGTGCCACAAGTAGGCTGTGGTTGCTATTCTCGCTACTTTCTGGTTCCCCGAAAGGACAAAGGCCTTCGTCCAGCCTCGATCTAGGCCCTCAACTTCTTCCTCAAAAAGGAGGAAATTCAAGATGCTCACGCTAGCTCAGGTCTTGTCTGCCCTTGATCCAGGAGACTTGATGGTAAAGTTGGACTTGCAGCATGCCTATTTCCTTATTCCCGTCCTGCCTGCCCACTGGCGCTATCTGCAGTTTACGGTAGGCCACGAGCACTTAAAATTCACCAGGCCCCCTTTGGCCTTATCAGTGCCTCTCGTGTGTTCACCAAGGTGATGGCAGTGGTCGCAGCGCATCTTCAGGGATTAGGAGTGCCAGTCTTCCCCTATATTGATGACTGGCTGTTGAAGGCGGGCTCGCCCCGGGTTGTAGTCTACCATCTCCAGACTACGGCGAACCTCCTGCACTCGCTGGGGTACACTATTAATGTGCCGAAGTAACACTTGACTCCCTCTCAGTCACTTCCTTTCATCGGAGCTGTTCTGGCACAGTGCAGTTTCGGGCTTATCCTCATGAGTGGCGAGTCCAGGATATTTAGGCTATGATACCGATGTTTCAGCCTCTATCCTGGATTTCGGTGAGGCAGACCCTAAGGCTGTTAGGACTCATGGCCTCCTGCATGCTACTTGTGACACATGCCCAATGGCATATGCGGGCTCTGCAGTGGGATTTGAAGTTTCAGTGGGCACAGCGTGAGGGGAACCTCTCGGACCTGGTCCAGATCTCAAAGGGAACTGCAAAGGACCCTCAGTGGTGGTTCATGAACTGCGATTGGGTCAGTGGCAGACCTCTCTCCCTTCCCCACCCAGAGCTGACAGTAGTGACAGATGTGTCGCTCCTGGGATGGGGGGCTATCTGGGAGAGGTGGAGATCAGAGGACTCTAGTCTCCAGTGGGATCCGGACTCTACATCAACCTGCTGGAGCTCTGTGAGATCTGACTGGCATTGAAAGCCTTTCTACCCTCCATCAAGGGAAGGCTAGTGCAGGTGTTCACGGACAACACCACCGAAATGTGGTACTGCAACAAACAGGGCAGGTGGGGTCATGGACTCTTTGTCAAGAGGCCCTGCACCTCTGGACATGGCTGGAAGAGCAGGGCATATCCCTGGTGGTTCAACACCTGGCGGGTTCCCTGAACGTCAGAGCGGCTGAACTCAGACGTCAATGCCTAGGGGATCACAAATGGCGTCTCCACCCAGAGGTGGTGCAAGGTCTCTTTCAGCAGTGTGGAGAACCTTGGTTAGATCTGTTCGCCTCCATCGAGAATGGGCAGTGTCAGCAGTTTTGCGCATTGGAGTTTCCAAGGCGGCTGTCGCTCGGACACACTTTTCGTCTCGAGTGGAGCTCGAGCGTCCTGTACGCCTTTGCGCCATACCACTCCTGCCCAGAGGTCTCAAGTAGATCAGAAAAGACCGGGCCCAAGTCATCCTTGTGGCTCTGGACTGGGCACAGAGAGTCTGGTATCCAGAGCTTCTGAGCATGGCCATCAATCCTCCAATCAGTAATTACAATTATATCCTAGAAACCTAAGACTTTTGAATTGCAATGAAACATATCCAATATTTAATTGTAGGCTGTGTGAAACAGTGCATGGCATTTGTTGGTATTTTATTGTGGATCACATTGCCCAGTTAATCTAGGGGTTCTCTTAAGTTCAGCCCACATTAGTTACTACTTGATCATTGCATGAAAAAAAAGGTATTTTAGTGACTTGTATAGAGCCTGAAGTTTTGAAAAGGCACATAACCATATGTGCATCCTTTCTGAACACATTGACATTTGGTACGAGAGATGAAGATGCGTTTTGTAGAGCTACTCTTCCACATGGCTATAATCTAAAACCGACCTGCAAATTGTTCTGATCAAGTTCTGTGGGTGAGTACTAATTCACTTCGCCCCGAACTAAGACGAGAGTAAGCTATACTTGCTTAGTAAACCGTAATCATGGATATACAAAGAGCTTTAGGGCACATCAAAACCCCCTTCAAAAATGGAAACATCAAGTGTTATGTTTGTCTTAACTTGTGGTTATTTGTTGAAATAAAATTTAAACTGATAAGAATGCAGAAGTGAATTAAAGACTATCAGATTTTTTTCACTTTGGCCCTTGTTTTTTCCAGTACGTGCAACATTTAAATGTAATATTCCAATGTATGTATTGAATAATGTAACTAGTAGTTGTAACTTGATTTCAATTTCAGCAACATTTGCCGAAAGGCAGTCAACCTCTTAGTTCAGACATACTTCTACTTTGACCTTTGTGATCCCATGAAAAAATGTCAGAGCATTCAATAGTCCTAAGGGGTGCCTAAATTTCTTATGATTTTGCTATAGGTATAAAGTTAGGTACCTACCACTAATCCTTTCCCCCAAAGTTGCTACATAGACATTGAGTATTTGGGAGAGTGAAAATTACTTTTGTTTGCGCTCACAAACTTGTATACTTTATAGAACATTTTTACTTTCTGTAATCGTGTTTTTGCCAGAACTACTGAGGGAAACAACTGTAAAAAAATGTTGTGGTAAAGGACTCTTGCACATTTCCAAAATATGATATGCCTTTGAATCGTTTTTTTTTCAGTTTTTTTTTAGATCCCACATTTAGTTTGCTCTTTGATGGCTTCTTTGAAGAAATCCGTTTCAAAGCACCTTCCCCAGTAAGTTGTGTTTAATGCATGCCAATTCAAAGTGGGACGTGTATTTAGGCATGCCCCTGAGTAATATTGTGTAATCTAATTTTTATTTTATTTTAGTGTAGGGCTTATGAAGCCCACAGTTGACTTCAAATCGCTTGCCAGGGTTTGGAGGGACGAGTCTAGAGGAAGAGTGTATATAGTGGGAGTTGGAATTAAAACAGCTGATCGGTGGTAACATAGAAAAAGCAATGCATAAGTAGGCAGCTTTGTTACAGACCAAAAACCTTTTTAGAATAGTTTTCTTTTATGATTTGTTAAATTGTATATTTTCAAAAGGAAAGGTGTGTTTCCTAGGTAAAAGAACTGAATGTTTGTACTGGGAGGGTGAATGGAAAGTAGATCGTGTGTGGTTAATCATGGGTATCTGATAGAGACATCTAGCCGCAGATTCCTTAACTTAGAATACTCCCCAGGCGTCAGACTGGATCCGGAAAACTTTTTTCCCCAGCAGTACCTCTGCACGCCGGGGGGCGGCGTCGCCCGGCTCCGTCCTGATGTCGTCCACGGAAGTGACGTCAATGGAGCCATATAGGTCCCCCCCCCCCCCCGGCGTGCTGACGTCAGTTTTCTTCTTTTCCGCGTCCCAACGTGAATCCGGGAGAAGCGGTTCCTCTGGCCTGTTTGTTTTCAGGCCTTCACGACGCCTTTTGCGTCGGGAACAGTGTGTCGGTGCCTTCGGGCTTCAAATCGTGTGCCTCCTGTTCGCGGCAGATGTCGGCGACGGACCCCCACGAAATCTGTATGTGGTGCCTGGGCGAGCACCACGACTCCGCCGAGTGCGACGCCTGCCGCCAGCTGAAACCGAAGTCCCTGCGGGAACGTCGGATGAAGTTGATGTCCGCCCGGATGTCCCGGTTGGAACCCTCGCGGCGCCGGCCTCCGTCTCCAGCGGAAGGATCCATGCGGCGCAGTTCTTCTCAGGCTGAGGTTCCTGTCGGGGACAGGTCCCGGAGTCGTTCCTGTGGACATCGTTTGCCTCCATCAGGTAAGCACCAGAAGAAGTCACGGAGGTCTTCGACCTCGCACAAGCGTGACGTCGGGGCCCGTTGCTCCCAGTCTTCACCGGACACGGCCCCTCAGGAGTCTGCCCCAGCCTACCCACCGTTTCCTGGTGCGGGTGCGACTCGGACCCAGATGGCAGCCTATTCCAAGGCTCTGCAGGCCATCTTTGGGTCACCCCCTCTCCCTGGCGCGCCTTCGGGCCCCACAGTGGGGGTAGGGACTCAGGTCGGGGCTTCGCCGGCGGGTTCGCCCTTGGCACCGACCGAGGACCTTGACTCCGGTTCCGGAGTCGCTGCGACGTCGGGACACGGCCCGGAGGGGCGTCAAACTACGACGTCTAGCCTTCCTGATTCGCCTTCGCACAGCCCCGTGGGGCTCCCTGCGTCGTCGAGGGATGCGGCTGCAGCGCGGATGCCAACTCTGAGTCGACGTCGTTCCTTCCCGCAGACTCCTGCCTTGGTGGAGGTCGAGTCGACGCCGACCCGACGACGGACGGACGAGTCCTCTCCGGGGGTCATCGACGTCGCTCCGACGACGCCTTGACATCGGTCGACGCCGGTTCCGTCCCCGGCTGTTCCTCTGATGGTAGAGGCCGTGACCCCAGTGAGTTCTCCACCCCCAGGGTTATTTCGTTGCTCCACGGAGCAGGGACCCGTTGCGGAGCAGGGGCCCATGGGGCACTGGCCAGCCCAGCCTTTTGCGGGGCCTCTGTCGTTGGGTGGACGGATGAGCCTGCAGCCGTCCCCAACGGATGACTTGCTGTCTCCGCCTCGGATGGCCACGGAGGCTGGTGCAGAGTTTGCGAGGGCGGTTCGCAATGCGGCGGATATCTTGCAGTTGCATCCACCCTCTGTCTCCCTGCCTTCCGATCCTTTGTTGGATCTTCTCCACCAGAGCACGGTGGATGTGGAGCCATTGTTGCCTTTCGGCAACTCATTGTATGTAGTCCTTCTGGGGACTTGGGCCAGACCCTCATCGGGGGATCCCGTGGGTCGCGCTATTGGGCATCGCCATCGCCCGGCTCCAGACGACCCTGCCTGTTTGTCCCTTCATCATAGGGCTCACGGACTTGTCGTCCAGGCAGCGCTCCCTTCCTCTCCTCCTCCGTTGCTTCCTCCCACTTGGGAGTCTCGGTGGTTGGAGTCGTGTGGCCGCAGTGTCTTTGCGTCCGCCAGCTCAGGCCTGCGGTCATTGAACACGTCCTGCGTGTTTGCTCGGGCCACTTTTGCCCTTTGGGACTCCGTCGAGCAGCTCCTACCATCTTTGCCGGAGGGCCCTCGTGCTGACCTGGCCCGCCTTATTCGGGATGGCCGCCACATGGCACAGTTTTCCGTCCGGTCGGCCATGGACACCACTGACTCTGTGGGTCGGGCTATGGCCAGGTCAGTTGCTCTGCGTCGTCATGCGTGGCTACGCGATGGCAGTTTCCCTGACAATGTTACGGAGAGCCTCAGGGATCTGCCTTTTGATGGGGCCCATCTGTTTGATGAGCATGCCGCCTCGGCGGTCCGGCACCTCTTCTCTGGATTTCGATGACTGCCAGATTTTTAGACCTCTTAGTGGGCTTATATTTTCGAGTGCAATATTGTATTGTCACTGCTTTTATGATTTCCGTCTCTGGGTTCAAGACGTTATTGCCCAGACGGCCTGTATGGCTGTTTAGCCGTCTTTTTTTTTTCCTCCTTTGGTGCAGCTGGATCAGCTGTTTATGGTGATTCCTTTCGACCTCTGCTTACAAGCTTGTCTCAAGAGGTGTCCCCTTGTTTCTTAAAGGGATGTGACTTACCCTATGTGGGGTATTTGTTGGCTATTGTATAGCTGCTCTTCCTTGCCAGGAAGTTTGGGAGGCTCCCATGGAGCTCTCTTCATTGTTTCTGTCCCTCTGGGAATTTTTCCTGTGTGTTCTGCTGTGGGCATCCCCCTTTTGTTCTATGTTTCCCGCTGTGGTGGAACGTCTCCTCTGTTGAGACCCACGGGCTGGCGTGACCCTCTCCTGGAGCTTCCGTATGGCTGCCTGCGGTTGTTCCGTGGCACTCTCCTGTATCTGTGGATGCAGCCTGCTCCGGTGTGTTGTTGGGGTTCTGCCGTCTCCGGCTCGCCCCCAGGGGGAGTTCACGTCCTCCTGCCTTGCATTTGGCTCTTCTTCCGCCTTCTCCTGCCCCTGGCACTTTGGCTGTCTTGGGCGTGGGTACGCGTCCCTGTCAGCGCTTTGTTCCATTCCGATCCAGCTCGGTTCTTTCTGTGATCTGGGCGGGCACCACATGTGAATCCGCACTGGGTGTGTGCGGTATCAAGGGGGACTCGTAGTGTTCCTTGCGTCTCTGTCTTGGCTTCCAAGTTTTGGACAAGGCTTGGGCACCCCCTGTTTGGGGTTTGCCTATGGGCAGTAGGGTTTTCGCCAGGGCGGATCCCTGTTGCGTTTTCACTCCCAATGCCGGTTCCCAGCCTGTGCTCTCTGTCTCCAGATGTTCACTGGCAACATCCAGTCTATGGCTATACTTTTCAGACACTTCATGTCTGAGGCTTACTGACTCCCTCTTCTTCCTTAGTGTGGTGGTCAGTATCCCTCCTGTTTCACGATGACTTGGTTTTCCTTCCCGAGCGGAAGGTTGAGGTCGCCCTCTTTTGTTGATGGACTTGTGTGTCCTACTACGTTCACATCGGTGCCGTTGGTGCCTTTTACACAACTCTCTATTCTTTAGGGGCCCTCTTCCAGTTTCCCCTTGGTTGTCACTTTCTTGACTCTTTCATATATTTCCTTGTGCTGTGTATGCACACGTGAAGGCATGCGGGGTTTTCCCTGCGGTGGTTTCTGGGGATTGTCCCAGATTTTCCTCTTCTCCCTCTCTCGCTCCCTCATGGGAGATAGCTTAAGTGTGTCCGGCTTGCCGGTGGCCCTTGGTCATTGCACCTGTGGGTGCAGTTGCCTGGTTGACTACCTACTGCTGCGCCGCCTTCTGTGTCGGCACGCATATGTTGTTGCTGTTACGCTTCATTGGCCTATGCATTGTGTGATGTGTTTTCACGGTATACACTGTTTGGTCCGTGTATTCTTGTGGTTCACATCTCCGTGTCTCCTGGTAGTCGTAGTTTGTATGTCTATGCAGGATGCCTTCTGCCCCTAGTGTTTCATTGCTGGCACCTGCTGCTGTGCCGCTCACATTGTGTGTTCTGACTCTGTCATATTGTTTCAGTGCCTTCGCTGGGTCTTTATCTCTTACGGATTCTGGGATCCTATGCTTAGTTTCCCTCCTTTCGTAGCAGCTATGGCATTCTGCCATTGTGCGGTGACCCTTCTGGTCCTGTGTTTTCGTTTAGTCCTTGTCTGGCTTATAGTGGACTAGTATCGTCCTTTGGCGGATTGTGGTACCTTGCCTCCCTTGCTCATGCTCCACCTTGCACTTCGTGGTCTAGTATCAGCTACGCTGCCATTGCTGAACTTTATGGGTCTGGTGTCAGCCGTGCTGGCATTGCTGTCCTCACCTTGTTCTGGTCAATGTTATTGACGGGTTACTTCCCCTGGGAACTTGGTGGCTTTCAGTCGCAGACCCTCCTCCAATGGGGTATGGCTTTGGTATCTATTCTAAGTTAAGGAATCTGCGGCTAGATGTCTCTATCAGATGAACGAGTTACTTACCTTCGGTAACGATGTATCTGGTAGAGACACAGTCTAGCCGCAGATTCCTTAACGCCCACCCATCCTCCCCGTTCTGCGAGGGCCTTCCCAGGTGGGATGCTACCCACTTGCCTCCTTACAGGTGGCATTTATCTCCTGAAGGGTTATCTAGTTCACCTCCGGCGGGGCTGGGTGTGTCATTCTGTTTTGGCACATTGGCTCTCCGCCAATTTTGCTTCTTGGGTGGCTAGGTTATGTGCTTTTCCATGTTCCTCCACCCCAGTTTCTACGGTGTGGGGTTCTCATGTTCTGTTGCCCTCCCTCCGCCCTCGTCTGTTTCTCCCCATTACCTTGGGGTCTCCTTTTCTGCTGCAGTCGATTGGGTTGTGCTTCTATTGACTATGCTACAGTTCATAGGTCATTGTGGGGGTGTGGTGGGTATCCTTTGTGGTTCCTCACTTCTGGACACTTCTCGTGAGTCATGTTGTTTCAGTCTTGTTCTCCTTTACGGTGACAGCCTGTGGTGACTACCGTCTTTCATACAGTTCCATTCTATGGTTATAAATTGCCATTCATTTGTCATGCCATTCATTTCCACTGCCGTTGCCTCTTAGGGGGGGCACAGCTCTTCGCTTTGGGGGGACTTTTTCTGGGGCAGGTGCTCTGTTCGCTCCCTTCCGTCCCTTCAAGTCTTGGGTGCTCTTTCAATATGATGATGTTTCTCATCATTCTCTGGTTTCTTATCATTGTCAAGATATTTGTTGTTTCAAAGATTTTGCTCTTTTTTGGCACACTGTTCCTGTGTTCTCACAGTTTTTTTGTAGTGACTCCGCGTTGTGGTGCGGAAAAGTTTCACAGAAAACTGACGTCAGCACGCCGGGGGGGGACCTATATGGCTCCATTGACGTCACTTCCGTGGACGACGTCAGGACGGAGCCGGGCGACGCCGCCCCCCGGCGTGCAGAGGTACTGCTGGGGAAAAAAGTTTTCCGGATCCAGTCTGACGCCTGGGGAGTATTCTAAGTTAAGGAATCTGCGGCTAGACTGTGTCTCTACCAGATACATCGTTACCGAAAGTAAGTAACTCGTTCATCCGGTCTGTTGGTATGGCACCAACAAGCCTTTAGGTTGGAGGGGTGCCTGTTCATGAAGGCATTATGTACATGGCAGAATGTCTTCAGTGCAACTCATTGTTTCCTTGGAGCTAGTAGAGCATTTTCTGTGCGGGGGAGATGTAGTGATTGTGCCTCCGGTTGCACTCTTTGGAGCTTAGACCTCATCTTCACAGGAAAGTTCACCATCTGTTCCATTGAAGTCATCAATTCTGGAGAGGACCACAACAAGCACCAGGGCACCCTTTCACTTCAAAAACAAAAGGGGCATCATTCCTTGAAGGACCTGTAGAAGGTAAAACAATGTTTGTGACAATTTTCACCTATTGGACTCATAACAGATTGATATCAAGAAGAGTGCCCATTTCAGACATTTTGAGAAGGTAGTGGTGTTGGACCTGTGGAGGAAGAGTTTCTCAGTGGTAGTGTGCTTGGGTTGCCAGAAGTACTAGCAGTATTTGTCTTACAGGATTCAGATCTGGTACATCTACTTATGAGGGCATCACTCTTCATCATCACCTGAATAAATATTTGGAAGTTGCTGACTTACATCTAGTTCCCACTGTTGAGTCAGTTCTACCCCTTTGCGAGGAGTACCATATAGACATTAAAGAGAACTGAATATGTTGTACTGGACCGTTTGAGGTGATTCATTTTAGGGCGGTACCACTGATGCTGCAGTTTATTGCAATTATGAGGAATAGTCTGTGGGCAACCTTTTTATTTGTGTGAATCTTTTTATTGAACTTTCAGGTGTTGAGCAGCAAAAGGGCCACCTACCCAAATCAACAACAAGCAATACAATGACATAAATCCTTAAGCAAATATGGGTTACAGTTATCACATTAGTCAAGCAATAGAAGGGATATGTCGGTTACTATAAGCCTGAACCTCTTTTACCCCTATAGAGTTCCAGCCCCAACCGTGAACCCCTACTTCAGAAGGGAAAAACACTACAATCTCCCTTCTGGCCCCCTAAGTGTCCACCCTAGTGAGTGCCTCAGGGTGAATACTGCATTGAAATCGGTGATACAAAGAAATAAGAAAAAGAAAAGGCTCATAATCATATCAATTAAAGAAGCCCAAAGCCCTCCATCGCAGGGAAGGCACTTATTTCGAGGACTTTAGCCCAGCTTGACATATATACAGGTTTCCATTTGGTGTCGTACATTAGGTGAGTACCATTCCTATTTCTCACCAGCAGTTCCATGGCAATGAAAGACCAGAGTCTATGGTACCACTGAGTAAGTGGTGGGCAATCTGTCCACTTCCAATTATGGGCTATAATCAGTTTGGCGGCCGGAGACCATGAAGCGCCATATACCACTCTTGCTTTGTCATCACTTTCAGGTTTGGAGGATTTAGGCCCAGGAGCAGCACTTCTGATAAGTGGGGGATTGGGTAGCCCAGAAATTCCTTAAGCAAGTTTGACATCTATTGCCAAAAAGGGCAAACCTTTGGGTAATCCCACCAAATGTTCAGTGCCTCCCCCATCCCCACAACTGCTCCACCATCTGGAGGAAGCATTGTGGTACATGTGGTGCAGTCTACTGGAGTTGTAATCCTAGCCATACCACATTTTCTAGCGTATCTTTCTCTTTCCATGGTTGAAATGGAAGAAGAATATATATCCCTTCACAGTGTTGTGTCCCTAGCATGCATTCCCAATCTTCATTATGTTTCCATACCATTGAGGTCTCATGTTTTAAAAACATTTTATATAGGCTAGAGATCATGCCCTTGAAATTTGGGAAAGAGTTTCTATGTGGGTCTTATCTCTAGAAGCCTCCAAGCGCACAGAAGGATGTGTTATCAAATGCTGACTCTGAGCATAGTGGAGCCGCTCTGTCTCTGAGAGATTAAATATAGTTTTACATTGCAGGAAGGGTTTAATGATGGCATTCTCAAACATATCCGAAACCATCCTGCAACCACCTTCGCTCCAATTTCGCAGCGCCTGTCCCTCCTGTGTGGGGTCAATGCTGCATTATAATGAATGGGGGGTATACGGAGACTGGAATAAGCCCCATAAATGTTATTTACATTTCCCACTTTTTCAATATGGTGCTCACTGGAGTGCTAAGTTATGCGTTGGTGGGTCTGTGTTGTTTATCAAGCCATACCACATCCAAAAGGGGTGTTTGGACTATGGTGTGATCCGTCTGTCACCAGTTGTTCTCAAAATCCAAGCTCGACCATTCCACCACCAATCTTAATTGAGCAGCAGCGGAATAATGGGGAATAATAGGTCCTGCCAGGCCCCCTGCCGCTCTTGGCTGAATCAGCAGTTTCTTAAAAATCCTAGGTACTTTTCCCCTCCAAATGATGCTCCACAATCGTTGTTGGATTTCTTTCAAATTAGGAGTTCCTGAAATGTGTACAGGAGCAGAGGAGGAATACTCATCTTTATTGCATTAATTTTACCGAGCAATAAAAGCCTCAAAAGTACCCAAGTCACAAGATCTCTTTCTGTAGCTGCCAATAAAGCTGCATATTTAGTAAGGAAAAGTTCCCCAGGCGTTCTGGTAATCTTGACCCCAAGATAGTTAATGGATTTTCTTTAGCCCAATGAAAGGGAAAATGGGAAGTAATTTCTACTACCTCCTCCACTCGAAGAGTGGGATTTAATGCCTCTGACTTATAATTGGTTTTATAACCTGAAACTAGCATAAAAGATTGGAATATATCCATGCTGCAGGTAGGGAGACGCCTGGGGAGTCCAATGACAGAAGCACATTGTTGGCGTACAGGGAAACACTCCAATATTCCAAATGTAATTCCTGGCACCAAGTTCGTCTGGCGGATCAGGCATGCCAGAGGTTCAGTGAGTGAACAGGGTGAACGGGATGGGGGACAACAGACAACACTGCCTAGAGCCCCTGTGTAACAAAAGAGGTTGAGGTACCCAGAGTGTCAACTCTTTTAAGGCAACTGAGAGATATCGAATTATGATACAAGTCTGCCTCTTCATCAAGGTGGTGAACAAGCTTTCTCTCATGTGGATGAGGGATGTCTCAGTCCTTGGTGAAAGTCTGAATTTAATCTGGAGGTTGCAAGAGAGACTTGGTGCGGCGGGGGGGGTGGGGAGGGGGTTCAGTGGGAGGTCACAAAGTTAAATGGAGGCATTTCCGAATTTACTGCTGATTCATGTAAGGGCTGATTGACCGTGTTTGATTTGTTCAATGGTGTTTTGATTGGCATATGTGAGAGTTGGGGCATCAACAGGCTTGGATATTTGAACCTTGTGGAGAGTTATGAAGTTGCTGAATGAATCGGAACACAAAGTAGTTCTTAATAGTAATTGAGCAAGCAGTGGAGCAAATGAGGCAGGCTTGTATTCTTGGAGTATTAGGTCTTAAGGTTGAATAGAAGAGCTCTCCCATGGCATTTCAAAGAGTGTAGTTAATTTGAGTACCATTTGTTTATATGGGATTTCAATTAATTGACCTCACAAATGTTGGATTCCACATTCTCAAGGAAGATGCTTACGTTCATTTTATTGAGGGGTAATAATTTTAATGACTCCCCAGTATACAATAATGTTTGTACTTTGACACTTTGCTGTCCTACTGGGGGGAACTGACAGGCTACGCTGTGAAAGTTCACTGCTTGATGACTTCACATAGCATAGGGATGATTTTGGTGTTACTAGATTATAATTTTCAACTCTGTCACTCACCCTAGTGGTTGGGCTCAAAGATATGGCAAGGGATGTTGCGGGATGAGGTATATTAGCGGGGAGTAGGGTGTGCGTTTCAAATCTGATAGAGATATCTAGCCACAGATGCCTTACCTTTGATTTTCCCAGGTGTTGATCCACCTGGTTACTAGCAACAAGCATTCATACACTAAATACTCACCAGGGCCCATTCATTCACACTAGCTAGCAATCTCCGCAGGTGGAGTCAGTTGTACTCTTTATCAAAATCCCTGCTACCAATTACCTTTCTGATTGAAGAGTAATGACTTACCAATGGACCTTTGATAATTGGGATATTAAAATGAGAATATAGAATACAATTCATAAACACCTGAAATAAAAACTGACTCAGGAAGTTTTAAAATGTTTATCTAAAATTATTTAGCAGAGTAAAATACAAGCCACATGGCACTTAATCGCATATCAAGGAGGAAGCACTCTCGTTATAAAATCACCTATTAATCAAAAATGACGGTCCCTCAGAAAGGAGAAGATAGAGACAGCAGTACACACTAAGGTTTGCGTTTATAGTTACCTAAAGGTGTGAGAACCAAACCCCTTAGCCAAGGAGTTGGAAATGGGTCCCAAGAAAGATGAAGACCAAAGACCTCCGGACCAGGTTCAGGACAGGATAGGTGACCTCTCTATCAACGACGCCTGCGTCGTTCCCCTCTCTGACACTTCGTTCCTCCTCGATTCTTCCGTGTCTTCTTTCTAATGGAATCCGCCGCCCCCACCTCAGGACCTCTTTGGACAGCGGTTCAATCTGCAATCGATCAGCTCTTGTCTGTGGCAGCCTCTGAGCCTAAATGCGCTAGTTCCTGTGCCCTTTGTGCTCTCTTCTCAGTGCCTAGTCTCGTCGTCTCTCGTCTCCTCAGCACTAACTAATTAGCTAATTCTATATCTTTTATACCCTTCTACGCCCATGTACCTCCCATTAATGTTTCAAATTTATGGGGCCACTAATTCTGATTGGACAAGGACAGGGGTTGATCCTCACACCATGTCAATTTAATTCAATTTTCTTAAGCCCATTGTTTTAAAATACCGCCCCTCTCAATTAATACATTTGCTTTATTTCCCACCCGTTTCACATATGTTTTATTACAATTATATACAAAATGTATCAGTTTGTCAGTACATTTGGTGGAACTTGGAAGGTGATCAGCGGGTTATGTCCTTGGACTTCCTCCAAGTTGACTTCATCGCTTTTCCTTGTTAGTTTTCAGAGCGCATGCGCAGGTCACATGGCTCTCAAGCTGCTGTTTAGCCAACCCAGGCCCAATTTACGAACTAATAGAAAAGTCAAAGAAGAAACATATTAAAATCACAAATAAATGTTTTCACTGTATACCCCCTAATTCTACTCTAATCCCATTTAATTATCAATGTCTATCCCGCATTAGTAGCGTTAAAATACCACATTATTAATTGCAGCAATGCGTAAGCTTAGCATGTGAGAACATTAAAGCGGCCATTTTAGTATACACTGCGCAGAAGCAAAAGATTCCCTCCAAGCAAAGAAAGACGTCATACCACGTGACATGGTTGACACATGCGCAGTAGAGTTCCCGCGTTTTAGCAGCCATTTTGGATTAGACAAGGGTTACTTATTAGCGGAAAACACATAGGCAAGCGTCCTTAAGATAAAGATGTTTGTGTTTGCATATTATTAATAAGACATTACATGGTTTTAATACAGATTAATTAATACTGTGAGAGGATTGCTTCCGAGCAAGTCTCATTGTGAGTCCTTGCTCCATCAATCCCCTCTCTGATGGCGTTTCTGAGCCATCAAAATTACCCACAAACAGATGCCAACTTAACATATTTCTGTCACTTTCTCATTTTTACACTGTCTATTTTTATTTTTTCCTTTCAGTTTCTTATATATTTCACTTTTTATGTCTTCTAATTCAATCTCGTCAAATTTCCTTTTCTTTCCTCTTCCTGTCACTCTATATGTTTCCTTCTTTCTACAACATTTACACCATATCATTATTGGCAATATTGTTATTGCTATCCCTATTAAGGGTACTAATATTTGACCTATAAGTCCTTTTCCTACATTAGTAAACCAGGTACCAATTGACGTAATGCTATTTGTCAATCTTTCCCATACATTATCAACTTCCAATGGTTTCAATTCTTTCTCAAGTTGAGTGATATTCTTTATGTATGTTCCAATTTCTGCACTTTTGTCCGGAATATACGTGCAACAATGTTTCGTTTTCAGCAATTTACAGACTCTGCCCTCTTTTGCTAATAATATATCAAGAGCAAGTCGATTTTGCATAACCATAGATCTAATCGCAACCATCTCCGCATTAATCATTAGAAATCCGCCAGCAGTATCCGTTGATAAACGATCAACCACTGTAGACAATTTACATATTCTCCTTGAGTTCAGAATTACTCCCACTGAAGGTATCAATGCACCAAATATATCCCCTACAATTTCTGAAAAACTAGCTCTTTTACTATGTGTTAATTCACTATTATTTTCATTGCTCCCAGTGTTTCTTTTTACGTGGTATACTTTTGGAAAAACTATACCAAAATAACAACTCCCATACCACCGTGCAGGAAGCCTAAAGTAAGCCTTATTCCCACACACATAATATATTCCGGGAAAAACTGTATCTGTTCCTCCTTTTAGTCCCCAACCTCCAAGAATTAAGAAATGATGTTCACATTCACTGGTACCAATAAAAACATTGTTATATTCAGTTTTTAATCTATGGAGACAAATTTTCCCTGTCTTTACAAAATCTAGAGCAATAGCAGCTTGAGCCTTGCCAGGTGTATAAATACCCTCTTTCTCAGCCCAAGGTGGAAGATGAGCCTTATGCTCAGATGCCTTCTGTTGAAAATGTTGTCTTCTATCTTCAACTAAATTTAAAATCACCTTCTCTTCTTCACGTAATGAACATGTTAAGTTGCTTCTATGTGCATGTGTTATATCTATTGACTTCATCGTTAAGAAAAATTCTCCCATAAACTGTGCGTCTTGACTACTAAGCACGGGGTTCAGTTTCTTTCTAATAGGAACCTCTGAAAATATCACATCTACATTTGAATAATAATATTGAAGTTTCCCTGTTCTATAAAATAAACTAGTCACTACACTACATGATATACCATAAGTTAAAGGCAAATGATGATATGTTAAACCTTCTGCTACTGATTCAGATAACTTCATACAGACGTAACAGTCATTAACATCCATTGTATCTACGTACTGAAACAATAATTTAGTAAAGACATTTAAGCTAGTATCGTTATCTGTTATAGTGTGATGAAAATCTGGTTCATCCTCTGCTTCTATTTCTACTCTGTCACTTTTCAGATTATCTATCCTTCCCTTAGTATCATTATTATTCTTTTTGCCCATTAGCATAAGGTAAGGAATTGCTACAATCACAACTAACCACACTATAAGCACCATTACCAAACTACATATGCATATAGCACAGCATCTTTTACAACATTTCCGTTTCGGTTTCCCAGAAACTCCGTCCTCAGCCATTTTTACTAAGAAGATTTCTCTTCTTTCTTTTACTCCTTCAAATTTTAACGTTATCAAGGTGGTTTCACTTCTTTTTCATAAATCAGTTCTGCATTTGTTCCTTCGTCACCACTTTCACTTGTTTCTGAACTTTCGCAGTCTTCGAGAATTATATAAGTCCAATCAGGACCTTTAAACTTATTGTTCACGACTTTCACTCTTTTGCTTTTTCGTTTTTCAGTCCCACTTGGTTGTCCAGATAAACTTGTTACTTCATTTACTTGCTCTGGATTTTCACTTCGTGTTACGATATGATATTTCACTCTTTTAATGACACTAGGCCAATGATCACCTTTTCTGGCCTTCTTGGGTTGCACTGTATATTCACCTTCCGAATCTTTTCCTACAACTCCTTTATTGTCCAGGTGTGGCACAAATTGGTTTTCTCCGATTTCAGTTTCCCACTCTATTTGCTCTTGTTCAGGTCTTATTGATGTTTCTTCAGTTGCCTGAATGTGAGATTCTGCTAACTGGCCCTGTTCAGGTTTGTCGTCTTCTTGCTTGAAATTTTCATGTTCAATGTTTTCTTGATTTTCTTCTCCCTGAACGTTATTTTCTTGACCTAACTGGTTCTGATCAGGGCTTATTGCACTTTGTACTTCTGCAGCCTGACCGCATTCTTCTAAACCTGTCTGTCCCTGCTCAAATATTGTTGCTCCGTTGTCAATTTGAGCCCAATTTCCTTTCCTTATCTGGTCCTGCTCAGGTTCTTTTATAGCTTTAACCTCCCTATCCTGAGCGCATTCCTCTACACCTATCTGGTCCTCACTAATTTCTTCCAATCAAGCTCTGCTCCTTGTTTTGATAAAGACTTCAGGTATATCAACCACTGGTATCCAGTCCTGACTTTTGCTCGGTTGTTCTTCTTCAGCTACTACCGAATCTATCACTTGCGATTCTTCAGCTGTCCAACCTTCAGCTTCCTCAGCTAGTGATGCTGACTGAGGATCTCTTTCTTCAGGAGCTGGCACCTTTTTGGTATGGCTTACGTGAATCCAATTAGGTAAACCTGCACATTTCACTGCTGTGTTTGTAACCAATATAACCTGACAAGGTTCGCCCCACCTGGGTGATAGACACGTTTCTCTGGTGTGATGCTTCACTACCACGCAATCTCCGGGGTTCAGATCATGCTCTTGTTCAGGCTGCCTAGAAACTGCGTCTTCTCCAACCTGGTGAGAGACAGAACGCACTAAGTCAGCCAATCCTTTGCAATAATCTAGAACCATATCATCAGTTATGTTCATCAGTTTATTTCCAGGTACATGGGCTTGTCTCATTGCTCTTCCCATGATGATTTCATGTGGACTCAATCCTGTATTTCTGTCAGGAATGCTTCTGAGTCCCATTAGGACAAGAGGCAATGCATCTGGCCAATCTAACGATGTGGATGCACACATTTTTGACAATCTTGATTTTATTGTGCCATTCATTTGTTCAACCACTCCAGAAGCCTCTGGGAGATATGCACAGTGCAATTTTTGTTCAATGTTAAATGCTTCACAAATTACTCGAATTACATCGTTATTGAAGTGACTCCCTCTATCTGATTCCAAAGTTACTGGGAAACCGAACCGTGGAATGAGTTCTCGTAGTAACAATTTTGCAACTGTTATGCTATCATTCCTTCTGGTAGGGTAAACCTCCACCCACCTTGAAAACAGACACACGATGACAAGTACATATTTCAGTCCTTTACATGGTGGTAACTGAATGAAATCCTAATTGCAATCTCACAAATGGACCTTCTGCCTTTCCAATTTTTCCCAAACCAATCACTGTTTTTCTTCTTGGATTGTACATTTGACAAGTTAAGCACCTCTGGCAAAGACTCTCTGCTGCAGCTCTAAACTTGGGATTGTACCAATTTTGTCTAAAAAGTCTAATCATAGCATCTCTCCCTACATGTGTGTCTCCGTGATACATTCTGGCCATTTGTGAAATTAGGCAATCAGGCATGACTGGTCTGCCATCTGAATAAACCCACACGTCATCATCTGTTCTTCTGGTACGCCCTATTTTTATCCAAACATCCCTTTCACTCTCCTCAGCATCATCCTGCAATCGTCTCACATCATTCCATGTTTCAGGTGTTGAACATAACATAAGTTGGCAGCTGATTCCCATTCTTTCAACTTTTCTGTTTACTGCCATCTGTTTCTGGCACAGTGTTGAGCAATTAGGTCTGCATATCTGTTACCGGCTACCACCCAATCATCTCCTGACTGGTGTGCGGCACATTTCACCACTGCCAATTCTTTTGGTGATTGTATTGCCTCCAATAATTCCTTTACAAACTGCCCATTTTTGATTGGGGATCCTGAAGAAGTCATAAAATCCCTCTGCATCCACAGTTGGCCAAAATCATGCACAACCCCGTACGCATATTGACTGTCTGTAAATATGGTTACTTTCAGATTTTTCCCAATTTTGGAGGCTTTGATCAAAGCAATTAATTTATCTACTTGTGCAGATTTGACTCCTGGTAAATAGGATGCTTCGACTATTCCATTAAGTTCACATACAGCATAAGCTGCACTCAGTTTGCCATCTTCATGCCTTAGGCATGAACCATCTACAAACAGCTCCCTGTCTGGGTTCTTAAGAGGCATTTCCTGTATGTCGGGGCGCGGTTTGGTACACAATTCTGTGACTTCCAAACAATCATGTTCTGTCTCGTCCCTAACTTCTTCGCAATATTGATCTGGTAACAGTGTAGCAGGATTGACAACTGTGCATCTAGCTATAGTCACATTTTCAGCTCCAAGAATTATTCGTTCATACCTTGTCATCCGACTAGGTGTGAGATGCTGAGTTCTAGTTCTTGTCAACAGGATTACAACTGCAGGTGGGACGAACACCTTAACAGGATGTCCCATTACTATTGACTCACTTTGTTCAATGCTCATACATGTAGCAGCTACTGCTTTTAAACAGCCTGGCAATGCTGCGGCCACTGGGTCTAATATAGCAGAAAAATATGCTATAGGACGTCTGTCCAGTCCATGTCTTTGTGTTAAGACTGAAAGTGCACAATTTTCTCTTTCATAGCAAAATAATGTAAATTCTTTTGTATAGTCAGGCATGTCCAGGGCAGGTGCCTCACACAAAGCATTTCTTAATTTTACAAATGCGCTGGCACTTTCATCGTCCCATTCAACGGGATCCTTCGCTTTCTTTTTTGTTAACTGAATTAAAGGCTTTGCTAGCAGTGAAAATCCTACAATCCATTGTCGACAGTAAACTACTATTCCAAGAAACATTCTCACTTCTCTTTGTGTTACTGGCATTTTCATTTGCTTAATTATTTTTATTCTCTCAGATGTTATTCTTCTTTTCCCTCTCTCAATTTGATGTCCTAAATACTTAACTGTGGTTGCGCAAAATTGTAACTTCTCAGGTGACACTTTGGGGCCGATTCCGATCTCGGCCGGTAGGGCTCCGAATCGGATTCGGCATAACCGGATCCGATTCGGAGCCCTATTTCCCGACCGATTCGTACGCGCGTCCGGACGAGCGAGTACGATGCGAATTCGCCGACCGACTCGTTCGGGCGTCCCAACCGCTCCGACCGACTCGTTCCCGGGTCTAACCGCACCGACCGACTCGCTCGGACACGACTCGCACCGCGCAATGGAGACGTTCCCCGGCCGGGTAAGTACGATGCGCGCCGCGAGCAGTCCGACCGAGCTGCGCACTCCGGCTCCAAAGAGCAGTCGGAGCCGTACTTTGGGGGTCCGTGTCAGACCCCCCTGTACGCGTAGCCGCGCGAGTCGCACACAGGGGGGACCCATGGGCCCCCCCTACCTGTGCGTGTACGGCGCGAGTCGCTTCGCCGCGTACACGCTGTAGGGGGCGCCCTTGTCCGCCTCGCACCCATTGAGTCAATGGGAGCCCGCGTACGCGTTGTACGACAGGCTCCCATTGACTTCAATGGGAGTCCGATGGCATACGTGCGCATCGTACTCGTTCGGTCGGGCTGCACGGGTCTGATTCGGTCGGAAATCTCTCCGGGTCCGGCTCGGTCGGAGAGATTTCCGGCCCGAATCGGAATCGGCCCCTAAGTGTCCTTCCTCAGCCAAATGATTGAGAAGTACAATCGAGTCAGTAACACAATCGTCATAGGTTCTAGATGCGATTAGTAAATCGTCTATGTACTGAACCAAGACTGAATTCCTAGGCATTACTACCTTTTCTAGGTACTTTTTCAGTATCTGATTAAAGATGGAGGGACTTTCTGTGTACCCCTGAGGAACACGATTCCACACATAAACATGGTTTTCAAATTTGAAGGAAAACAAATATTGACTGTCTGGGTGTAATGGAATTGAAAAAAATGCTTGGCACAAATCAATTACAGTGAACCATTCTGCATTCCAGGGTATTTGGTATAGGATCACTGCAGGATTTGGTACTATGGGACAACAAGGTACCACAATTTTATTAATTTTCCACAAATCCTGAACAATCCTATATTTTCCATTTGGCTTCTTCAACCCCATGATTGGTGAATTACAAGGGCTACTCAACACTTCTTTTAATATGCCTTGTTTTACCATTCTGTCAATTTCTTCAGTAACTCCTGCTTTCACTTCAGCACTCATTTTATACTGTCTGGTATTTGGGAAGATTGCACCTTCTTTTACAGTTATCTTTACTGGGTCTATTTTTGCCAACAGACCTACTTCTTTTCCAGTAAAATCCCATACTTTTGAGCTCACTGTAGTTTTTAACTCTTCTGGTAATTCATCTTTGGTTATCAAAGAGAACATTTCATCTACCTCGGTACCTTGTTTGGCTATCATGAGTTTGTAAACATGATCTTCATCCGGGGTCTGTATTGCAACACCATCCGGTGTGCAAAATATAGTGCAGTTCATTTTGCACAGTAAGTCTCTGCCCAATAAATTTACTGGACTTGAATCACACACTACAGATTGGTGCATTTCCCGAAAGTTTCCGATTCTTACTTCCATGGGTTCTGTAAGGGGTGTTCTAATCTTTTGATTTGCTACACCTACAACTTGGATAGCTTCTCCAGAGAGAGGGAGGTCTGGGATGTCTGCTGTTTTTACAGTAGAACGGGTAGCACCAGTGTCCAAAAGAAAGGTGATATCATTACCTTTTATTTTCCCTTCAACATATGGACCTGACTGATCTACCGGTAAGGATGCGCCAAGTATGCACTCCTTCTCCCCCTCTCCTAGGCACCGTCATTGATAATCATATGGACTAAAATCATCCTGTAAAAGAAACTGTGAAGTTATATATTCATTCTTACCACTTCCTCCTTGATATCCGACGTCTGTACCGTACTTTGCTCTGCTTACATTACCCTGTAAAGGGGCAGGTGGCAACTGACTTTGAACATTTACACCCTGATGTGAGTCATTCTCCGTCTGTGGATTTAAATTATGATTTGGGCCATTATTATTTTGAATCTTTTTACATTCGTTCTTCCAATGTCCCAACTTTCCGCATTCATGAAAAGGAAATTTCTTTTTAGCCTCTTCTCTACTCATTCGTCCTCTTACCTTTCCACTATTTCCTGTGTCACCATTCGATTCAGACTCTTTTCCCTGAGTTTCTGTTGGATTATCTAAATTAATTCCCTGTCGTTCAGCCATTTTCACTTGAGCCCACATCACTTTTTCTTGCAGTTTCTTATGCCTGTCTTCGATGTCATCCCCACAATATTTAGCATATTTCAGAATTTCATCTATAGACTTCCCTTGCCAGCATAACATATGCTGCTTAATCATTTGACAAATCTATGGTTTTAGACCATAAACAAAACGATAGACAAACTGACTCATATTTTTGTCTCCAATATCTTCAAAACCACTATACTGTTTGAACACCTGTAATAGACGTTCATAGTAGGCATGTACCGATTCACTTGCTTCTTGGGTTGTTCTATCTATTTTCACCCAATCTGTTTCCTTTGGTGGAATTTTCCCTTTCAAATACGTTATTACCTGGTGATACTTCTTCATCACATCATTTGATGGGGCACCTGTCTTTGGATCCCTAGGATATTCCTCACTAGGCCAGTCGATTGTAATTTTACAATCTGTCCATAAATCGGCAGGTACCACTATGTCGAACAAACCATCTAAATCCTTCAACAAAACCTTTGAAACCTTCACAAACCTTTCAACCTGCTTGTACCATTCAATTGGTTTTTCTCTTAGCTTTGGGAAATCATTCGTAAATGACAAAATATCTTGCCTACTCCATGGGACATGGACGTAGCCTCCTCCTGGAACCTCCCGCATGGGATACATCTGTTCTACCTTTCCTGTTTCCCTCAATACATATTCAGATGTCATCCTGTTTGAACGTGCGTCTTCCTTTTTCTTTGTCTATCTCATTTTCCATCTATCCAATTCTCCCCATTTTTGTAGGACTGTCATTAATTCCTTAACTTGTAGTTTTCTACCAGATGTATTCATATTTTCTAAATCTTTGTCAGTAAATTCTGCTCTATATGGTCTCTGCAACACTTTTGACTTCTTTATTTCAATTCCCATCTCTGAAGCTTAGTCCGTTAATTTTTCATGGAATATCTTTACATTTCTGGTTATGCTCCTACATACGAACAATAGTTCTTCTTCATTATAGGTATTTAAACGATCTACCCCTACGTTGCCTGCTATCATTTCTTCTAACTCGACTTTTAATTTATAAATGTCCATGATCTTTGGGGGTGAACTCTGTTTGTCTGTTCCCTGTGCCCACCTTTCTAAATCTTCCGGAGTTACTACTGTGGCACTTTTAGTTCCTGAAGAAGTTATTATGTTTACATCCTTTGAGCAACCAGGTGTGGTTCTTCTGGGGGTACTATTTACAGATTCGCGAATAGGCAAATCCATTAGTGAAATCATAGATTCACAGTCACTGATGTGATCATCAATTATTACAGCTTCAGGTTTAGGAATATTCATAGGTGTAGTCATAGCTAGAGGCTTCGGGTAATTTACTTTGTCACCATATAAAGGGACCACTGGACCAATGGTTACAGGTATGGTCAGAGAATCAGGATGTACATTTAACTGTGTTATTTTCTGTATTAACTCTGCTCTATTTCTGTCTAAAGCTTCTTTTTCCTTATCCTGCAGTACTCTATTTTCTGGTGGATTCTGCAGTACTCGAGGTACTAAGGGTGTTCTCAAAATAGGTGCGCTTGGGGAACATCCACCCAACTCTTCCTGGTATGGTGGAGGGTTCTTCAATAATTCTTCCATAAATTCATCTTTGGACTCTCCAAACCCTGTCATATGTTTAGTCTTTTCTTTGCATTTACTCCCTAGCTGCTCATCAGCCATGAATACTGGATACAGACCTTCACTAATCATCGCTCGTCTCCATTGTTTCATCTGACTTTCCCTTGTTCCATTCTGGTATCTAGGGAAGAATCCCCTATTGCTCCTAGGTCTATCACGTTCAAATGCTTCTGTTTCCCATTCTTCTAGGGCTTCATACTGTGTTAATCTTGGTCTAGGATCTAATTCATTCATCCTTATTCTTAAATTTTGAAGAATTCTCCCATTGAAAGTACCATTCTCTGGGAAAGCTAATACTCCGTCATCTTTTGTATATTCTATCCAATTTTCTATCCATACACAAGTATGATAACCCCTCTCCATCATCATGAATGAGGCGGGCGTTTTTGCTGGTGGAATGATAATTCCTTCTCTAGTTTTGATTGGTTTATCTTTCTTAAAATAATTCTTAATCTTTTGTAAAAATGACAATTTTCTTTTTTCTCCGTACATTTTAGGTAAATATCTATGTATTGAATTATATTCTGCAAATCCTAAATATCTTCTGTCTGGACGTATTCCTATCAAAGTAGGATCGTGTTTCCACATACAATTTCCACTATCCACTAAGACGTCGACTTCTATGCTGACAACCAATCAAATTCAAGCTTACAATTTTTTCGGAACCAATCCTAGCGCGGCTCTTCTGTGACGTCTACTCACTCTTTCTGACGACCCCTCCTTTACAATCTGCGCTTCTCTGTCCCTCGCTGTTTCAACCAATCCCAGCGCGGCACCTGTGATGTCAGTATTACTCCTAACTACTGACCCCTCCTTTACAAGACTCGTTCCACGCCCGCTGTTTCAACCAATCCCAGCGCCAATTGTGACGTCAGCTTCTACTCCGGCTGCTGACCCTCCCTTTACAAAAATCGTACGCAAACTTTTTAATTCTTCAACACTTTCATTACATTTTAATAACAACATAAAACATTCGCTATCGTGCCAGTTTCCCTAAATTAAAGGATAGATTTTCTCACTCTTAGTAAAACCATTCCGTTTACTAGACATACACTACGAGTAAAACCCTTCCGTTTACTCTTCACGTAAGCTTCAAAAATACCTGCTACTCCTTCAATGTTACCCTTTCTAGGTGATATAACATCAAATTTTCACCAGCGTATTCCTTTGCTGTCACTCACACACACAGAGTCCCTAACAAGTACTGATAGCCCTGCTTAACTTTTCAGTACTAATTCTGCCTGACAGATAACCTCACTGCAGTATGGCTTCCACTTACCATCCGCTATTCAAAATTCCCCGGGGATTTCTAGACAACATAAAACAAAATTTTAAAACAAACGGATGTTAGTTCATAAAAATAAATTTCTCATTACCCAATTAACAAAGAAAAACCATCCTCTGATAGCCAGAAAACTGATCCAGCGGGTTACTAGCAACAAGCATTCATACACTAAATACTCACCTGGGCCCATTCATTCACACTAGCTAGTAATCTCCGCTGGTGGAGTCAGTTGTACTCTTTATCAAAATCCCTGCTACCAATTACCTTTCTGATTGAAGAGTAATGACTTACCAATGGACCTTTGATAATTGGGATATTAAAATGAGAATATACAATACAATTCATAAACACCTGAAATAACCACTGACTCAGGAAGTTTTAAAATGTTTATCTAAAATTATTTAGCAGAGTAAAATACAAGCCACATGGCACTTAATCGCATATCAAGGAGGAAGCACTCTCGTTATAAAATCACCTATTAATCAAAAATGACGGTCCCTCAGAAAGAAGAAGATAGCGACAGCAGTACACACTAAGGTTTGCGTTTATAGTTACCTAAAGGTGTGAGAACCAAACCCCTTAGCCAAGGAGTTGGAAATGGGTCCCAAGAAAGATGAAGACCAAAGACCTCCGGACCAGGTTCAGGACAGGATAGGTGACCTCTCTATCAACGACGCCTGCGTCGTTCCCCTCTCTGACACTTCGTTCCTCCTCGATTCTTCCGTGTCTTCTTTCTAATGGAATCCGCCGCCCCCACCTGAGGACCTCTTTGGACAGCGGTTCAATCTGCAATCGATCAGCTCTTGTCTGTGGCAGCCTCTGAGCCTAAATGCGCTAGTTCCTGTGCCCTCTGTGCTCTCTTCTCAGTGCCTAGTCTCGTCGTCTCTCGTCTCCTCAGCACTAACTAATTAGCTAATTCTATATCTTTTATACCCTTCTACGCCCATGTACCTCCCATTAATGTTTCAAATTTATGGGGCCACTAATTCTGATTGGACAGGGACAGGGGGTTGATCCTCACACCATGTCAATTTAATTCAATTTTCTTAAGCCCATTGTTTTAAAATACCGCCCCTCTCAATTAATACATTTGCTTTATTTCCCACCCGTTTCACATATGTTTTATTACAATTATATACAAAATGTATCAGTTTGGCAGGACATTTGGTGGAACTTGGAAGGTGATCAGCGGGTCATGTCCTTGGACTTCCTCCAAGTTGACTTCATCGCTTTTCCTTGTTAGTTTTCAGAGCGCATGCGCAGGTCACATGGCTCTCAAGCTGCTGTTTAGCCAACCCAGGCCCAATTTACGAACTAATAGAAAAGTCAAAGAAGAAACATATTAAAATCACAAATAAATGTTTTCACTGTATACCTCCTACTTCTACTCTAATCCCATTTAATTATCAATGTCTATCCCGCATTAGTAGCGTTAAAATACCACATTATTAATTGCAGCAATGCATAAGCTTAGCATGTGAGAACATTAAAGCGGCCATTTTAGTATACACTGCGCAGAAGCAAAAGATTCCCTCCAAGCAAAGAAAGACGTCATACCACGTGACATGGTTGACACATGCGCAGTAGAGTTCCCGCGTTTTAGCAGCCATTTTGGATTAGACAAGGGTTACTTATTAGCGGAAAACACATAGGCAAGCGTCCTTAAGATAAAGATGTTTGTGTTTGCATATTATTAATAAGACATTACATGGTTTTAATACAGATTAATTAATACTGTGAGAGGATTGCTTCCGAGCAAGTCTCATTGTGAGTCCTTGCTCCATCAGTGTTAGACTGGATCCAGAAGATTTTTCTTCGAGCAATACCCCTGCCTGCCGGTAGGTGACGCCGGTTGGCTCCACATGGCGTCCTACGCGCCGAAAGTGATGTCCGCATCACCTATATAGGCGCCACCTCGGCATGCTCATGTCAATTGTTTCCTTTCCACACCAGTCAAGCACTGATCTATGAAGAGAGCTACCCTCTGTCACTTTTTGACAGGATTTTGTGACTTTGTTGACCCCTTTTTTGGTGTGTATTTCATGTCTTGTCTAGGAAGACTTCAGGGTTCAAACTGTGCGGCGTCTGTCACTGCGCCATGTTTGGTGACGGACCCGCATTTGGTTTGTCTGTGGTGTCTGGAGCATGGCCACGACTCGAAGTCATGCTCCAACTGCCGGGCCATGGCTCAGAAGGGTTTGAGAGAGCGGTTCCTAAAGCTGCTTGCGGCCCAGTATGCGACACTGCGTCACTTGACTCCGATGGCACAGTCATGGTCGAGAGGAAAGTCCCAGCACCACTCCAGTAGGCCCAAGTCCTCTTCGTCTCACTCGAAATCGTTGGGAGAATCGGGTAAGAGGCACTAAAAACACAAGAACTCTAATCATCCTTCGACTTCTTCCTGTCCATCGGTTGACTCGACGGAGGAGCCTCTGCGTTGAAGGCCTCTTTCTCCGGAACGTGCGCATGGGTCGGCTCTGCGCCTTCCTGCTTTCCCGGTGTTGTGTAGTTCCTACTAATCCGTAGGATCTACGCATTGTTTGGACAACATAAACTAGGGGTTTGGTGCCAAGACTGATTCCAGACACCCCTGCACCCTCCAGTCTTGCAATTGCGACCGGCGCAGGCCTCAGCGCCGATGCTTACGACGACGCTGGTGCCCACTGGCGATGTCAGCCCCATTCTGATTCCAGATGACCCGGAGCCATTTTCTAGGTGGCTTCCTGAGCCTTATTCTGAAGGGCTAAGAGTAGGAGAAGATTGGGAGGGCTCGCTGAACCCTTTAGAAGACTAGCCTTATGAGGAAATGGACTGGTATGAGGAATTGGGTGAGGGCAGCGGACTGGATACTTCTCCAGATACTGACATGCTTTCTCCCCCTACCATGGCTACGGAGGAGGGAGCATCTTATGCTATGGTGGTGCAAAGGGCGGCTCAGGTCCTTGCCCTTCAGCGGCGATCAAGACTAACCTCTTGACAGAGGTGCTCTAGCCTGGAGTTTCCTCCTCGGACCCCTTGCTAACTTTTAATGAGGCCCACACGGACGTCCTACTGGAAACCTGGTCCAAGCCCAGCACAGGGGCTCCTGTGAATAGAGCGATTGCCCACCGCCAACGCCCTTCTCTGGCGACCCAAACTTCTTCACTACCCACCCTACCCCGGAGAGCTTGGTAGTCCAAGCCTCTACATCCCATTACGCATTCCTTCTGCTCCTCTGGATAGGGAATCCAGTAGGCTGGACCGTTGGGGCAAATGTTTTTTTCCGCCAGCCTTGCATTGCGGTCAGCGAACACTGCATGCTTATTGGGCTGTTATTCCCACTTTCTGTGGGAAACGGTTGCCCAAGCCCTGTCACAGGTTCCGGAGGAGGCCCGAGCTGTCCTTTTACAAACTGTATCGGATGAGAGAGAGGCAGCAAAGTTTGCCATTAGGTGTGGTTTAGACACGACCGACTCACTGGCAGATCGATTTCATTGAGGGAGGCTGTTAGACACCACGCCTTGCTGAGAACATCTGACTTTCTGGGGGATGTCCATGCCTCGCTCATGGACATGCCCTTTGATGGCACCCGTCACTTTGGAGACCAGGCAGACACTGTGCTGAAGCGCTTTAAGAACTCATGGGCTATGGACAAGTCCATGGGCCTCTCAGTGGCCACACGTCCCCAGTCTGCCTTTCGCAGCTACAGAAGGGGCTTTCAGCCACACCAGCCATATCCCAGCCACAAAGCTGCGCAAGTTCCACAACCCTGGTGCGGCAGAGGGTGCGGCTTGTTCCGACCAAGTGGATCGGGCGGCCAGAGCAAAGGTCCCGTGAGACCCCACCCACCCCAACCTCCAGCAGCTTCAGCTGCCAAACCTTCCTAGTCTCGCCCTTCCAGACCATGGGGGGCCAGTTGGTGGCAGGATCTGCAGTCACCTCCACCACTAACACAAAACTTACAACGGATAGGTGGGTCCTCCATATAGCCCGAAGGGGCTACTCAATCCCTTCGAGACCCCTCCATTCTACAACCAGCTGATGGAGGATCATTTGAATTTGCTCCAGGAGGAAGTTATGACTCTCTTGGCCAAGGGAGCCATAAAGAGGGTTCTGGTATTTTCTGGTCCAGAAAAAGGACAAGGGGCTTCATCCTATCCTAGACCTACAAGACCTCAACTACTTCCTCAAAAAGGAAAAACTCGGGATGCTCACATTAGCTCAGGTCCTGTCTGCCCTGGACCCGGGAGACTGCATGGTAGCATTGGACTTGCAGGACGCCTATTTTCACATCCCAGTCCTGCCTGCCCATCTGTGCTACCTGCGGTTTACGGTTGGCCACGAGCATTTTCAGTTCACCATGCTCCCTTTTGACCTTACCAGAGCCCCTTGGGTGTTCACCAAGGTGATGACGCTGCTCGCAGCTCACTGTGCAGATCAGGGGTGCCAGTCTTCCCCTGTCTCAACGACTGGCTGCTGAAGGTGGGCTTGCACCGGGCTGTCGTCTCCCACCTCCAGACTATGGCAAACCTCCTGCATTCACTGGGGTTCACTATCAAAGTGCCGAAGTAGTTAGGGCATATTATTGTTAGTGGGAAAAGGGTTAATCGCTACCCCACAGCGAATTACAAACCTCAGTGCATGTACAAGTGGAAATATATGACCAAAGTAGTTTGAATAGTCTTCTTCTTCTTTTTATTCGATCAAAAATATGATCATTCACATCATAAAACAGTACATCAGAATAAAACCAATAGATATTACATTAAAAAGAATATAAATTCATTAAAATCTAATAAAATACAAAATTATGAGTCCCATAAAAACATAGTAAGCACGATCAAACAAAAACCAAGTAGGACTAAATAGGCACAACAATGTTCAGAGACCAGTTTACACATTTTGTCCTCCTCCACCAGGCAAATAGCAAGAATCTCGAAATAGCGAACACTAACCATCTTGTGGTATCAAATTTAAAAATGCGTATAGCATCTGAAGAACACCTAATGGAAAGCATACGGCAAACAGGAACTATCCATGTTCTTCTAAAATCAACATAGGAGGGACAGAAAAAGAAAAAATGCTCAAGTGTCTCGGGGGCAATGTGGCAAGAAGGACACAATGGATCGACCGACATATTTCCCCAGGAACTTCTCCTAGCATTTAAGGGAATAGTTCCATATCTAAGTTGGGTATACAGTGCTCTTGCCTGTGGGGGTTCGATATCATCCAAAAAAGTTTCGAAACCAAAACTGTCTTTAACATTTAAAAACCTTGTTGTTAAAGTGCCATGTGCAATACGTTCAATGTTTTCCGAAACCATCAACCCCCAAAACCTTTTTTTAACAAGAGGGACCATAGATTTAATAATGGTCCCAGGTTCCTCCCAGAGCTGCCCCAACCCTATTTTTGAGAACCAAGCCTTGATCTTTTTAAACCACTTAATTCGGCCTGTTTGCTTGTGCAGGGCAATCAGCTCAACCAAAGCTTCCTTCAGCGGTACCTGAGTATTGCTTGTCCAGACCCTTATCCAAAACAAGAGTGCCCTAAGAAAAGCAAAATGTTCAATAGATTTTAAGCCAAGATCTAGCCTTAGCGGCAGTAGTGGTGTGTTCACTGGCAGATTCATAATGGCTCTAATAAATTTATTTTCAGCAAGGGTTAGGTCCGTCAGATTTTCCAACCCCCATAACTCGGCCCCATATAAGGCGGCTCCTAATGCTTTTGCCCTGTGCAATTCTAGGATGGGAGAAATGGGCCGGTAGGGGGAGGCCCTAACCTTGCGTACTAGGGCATAGTCTACGTGCTTGAGGGTCAAAGTACTCTTTTCCAACTGCAGATTCCAAGCCAACCTATCGCTAATACTGAACTCCCAAGTAATCAAAGGACTTAACTTGCTCCAATACTTGCGTGCCCAGCACAAGTTTAGCCTTGCTGGATTTGTAGGGATTAAAAGACATGTATTTAGTCTTGGAGCAATTTATTTCTAGGCCCTTTTCTTTGCATACCTTAGCAAATTTATTTAAAAGGTTTTGGATTCCTCGGGGTGTTCTAGCAATAAGCAGTGTGTCGTCCGCAAACAACAAACAAGGCACTGCACTGCCTGCCAGTTTCGGAGGGTCTCCACCACAATTATAGAGTTCACCAATTAGACCATTAATATAAAGGGTAAATAATGTAGGCGCAAGAACGCAGCCCTGGCGCACACCTTTTCGGACCAGTATGTTATTGGTCAAGCTTCCTTCGGAATTCCACCTAACCTTGGCATAGGTGTCATAATGTAGCCGGATCAAAATTCTAAGTATGTAGGACGGAATTCCTAGTACGCTAAGTGCGCGCCATAGTTGGGACCTATCGATAGAATCAAAGGCAGTCTTTAGGTCCACAAACACCACGTATAGATGAACTCCTCTGATGGTAACTTCCTTCCATATTAATAGGAGGAATCTAAA
This sequence comes from Calotriton arnoldi, assembly GCA_963921515.1. NCBI lineage: Eukaryota > Metazoa > Chordata > Amphibia > Caudata > Salamandridae > Calotriton > Calotriton arnoldi. The sequence goes on from CAWUFW010005672.1 coordinate 1,210,280, forward strand.
GACTTGGTCAGTGGTGCTTGTGGAAGCCCTAAATCCTGCCTGAAGGTCAGACAGAACATTATTTCCCTCAATCCAATTATGAATTCTAGTCAGAATGATTTTAGAAAATATATATATTTTTTTTTTTTAGTTTGAATAGTCTCGCTTACCCCAAAAGATGGAGGGGAGGGCCTCTTCGGGGATAGCAGGCGTAACTGAGGGTTACCTAAAGGTGAAGTAGAAAGCAGTAACAAAACAGACCAGTGATGACACATGCAGGGGCGTGTCATCCGTTAAAAAAGGGTAAAGCGTAAAGGATAGGTACTTACAGTGACCCTAGGTAGTGTGTGGCAATCACACCTACCCGCGTCTGCTACCGCCGGAGGAGAAGTACTTGCAGCGGTGGCTCAGTTATATAGCGATCAGGTAAGTAGAACCATACGCTGGTCCAAGCCGGGAAGCAGACCGGAAGGCGGATGTGACGTGGTTTCAAGGGGGTGTATCATAGGAATGGTTTGGTATAGCACTCCGTAAATGGTGACCATCTTGGAGTGGTGCAGAGGTCACCCAGAACAAAAAAAGGTGGTGTGTAAATTGGAACAAAAAGGTAATCAAATATTAAGATATTGGCAGCGCACGAGTTATGTCAAAATAAGCTTACAGTGACACTTCTTGGATGAATCTGTGTACAATCCGGTATTGGGGGTATTGTGTCCACGATAAAGAGACGAACTGAGCTTACTACTATGTGGCTAGAATGATGTGAAAGGTCATAATATGGATGTCAGGTCCTTCTATTGTTATAGTATGGGACTGGTGGAGAAGTGTGGCTCAATGGTTAGAGCGGCAGACCCTGATGCAGAGATCTGGCCCGGGACCAGGGTTCAATTCCCGCCTCGGCGGGTCTTGGGCTCAATTTCCTCGGACCTGATAATTCTCGCCTCGGTGCCTATTCTAATCATGGGTCCCACTCTGCAACTCTGGGCAATAGCTTGCTTAATCTCCACAACGGCCCCAACAGCGCTGGGATGCCTGGCTTCACCCTGGGGGTGCCCAGGAGTGGACATTTCACAGGGAAAAGCCAGGAAGGGTTCCACAGCGGTATGCGTACAGCGCCAGGACACCTCTTTGGGGGTATAAGTGCGCTTTACAAGTACAAATTTCATTCATTTCACTACACCTTAGCGGTTACGCAGCTGGCACAAACAATTTGTTAGAAAAGATGTGTTAGGGACTATAAGTCTCAATAGAGACTGAGCTGCTGAAGAGGAGTTTCAACGAAGTCAGGTGTAGCAATTAACCTAAATACTTCCCGGGTTAATGCGTGTAGAAAGGAGTACTGAATGGCCTTACACCTGTTGTAGGAGCAGTGACAAACCCCCCTAGGTGTAGTAATAGAGGAGTAGGTGTATTATGAAAAATGCTGCGAAAGGTGGATTAAGGGTGTATGACACTCAAAATATTGGCCTCTCCAGGAGGAGAGGGCTGGTGCGAACTAAGTAACGCATTCAGACCAAGGTATGTCATCATTTAGACCCTGGATGTGTGTTTTGAGTCGAAACACCCACCGTTGTTCTCACCCAAAGAGGGTGCTGGAATTCCATTTGTTATTAGCTTCAATGATGGTCCACCTCAGGCTGTCCGGCAGGTGGTTAGACTGAAAGTGTGAGCACATCTTGGTGTTGTTTTTTTTGCAGCGTATCGTACTGCGATGTTCATTAATGCGTGTCTTCACTGGTCTTGTTGTCATGCCTACATACCGAAAGCCACATGGGCATGGTACCCTAAGTGTCTACTTCAAACTAGCCGTCCCCATCGACGGAGGTCTCTACATGGACAGTTTTTTATTTTCCCTGGCGGTTTCCCAGCTCTCAATGGCGAGCATATTGTAATGACACCTTAACGGGTGTGTGAGGGCAACTCTTCAAATTTGAGGAATTTCCCCACTAACAATAATATCCACCCTGAGACCTATCTATCTTAAATGCGCCATCCCTACTCCTCTATCTCTCCTCCAATGCAATCCGTAGCCTAATGGGCCGGCTTCCTTCCATAGGAACAGTTACCCTTCAGTGTACTTCATATGCATTCTTGGGAGCACTGGTACTGGACCTTCTTTTTCTGCTCCATGTCCCTCTCTTTGTGAATTGCCCATATTAAGAAGACAAGGGTGCGTAGCAATATTCAAGGACACACACTCTAACCAGAGAGGTTACAACTGTGGTAAAGCTTTCACCAACTCTGTCGCTTTGGACATGGACATGAGGCTCACCTTGTTTTTGTCAGCACCTCCTGTATTACCAGTTCATTTGACATCTCAGCATCTGCCTAAGTCACCAGTGGTATCTCACCCTACACCTGCTCCTTCAAGACTAACGAGTCCTTACAGGACCATCCCCAGAACCCAATCTCGCAAAAGGTGATGTTCACACCACATGTTCCAGGTATTCCTACACATATCTAGCTCACATAGTTATTGTAGCCACAGATTCTCCATTTCTTGGTCATCTCATTCCTCTCACCATTCCTCCTTCAGGAATTACTCTCCGATACCTGCTGACATTCTTTCTTTTCAAGTCTGTCCAGTAGATGACATTAGCTTCTTCAATGAAGTCCTAGTTAGAGTGCAACCAAGCTAAATATATCAATATCAACACAAACTACCAGCACATTGGTGATGTTTGAGAATCTGTGTCGTAAGCGCTATATAAATACATTTCCAATTACAATTTACACCATATGACGACATCCAGACCTCTTGTGCCTCTGGCCTACTGAAGCCTGCGATGCATTTGTTCCTTACTGCGGCATTCAGTGAAGTCTGCTCTGCCTAGATTTTTTTTTAAAGATAGTTAATAAAAGCCTCTGGACCAGGGTCCACTCTTAAGGATTCATCCACCAGCAGACTTTGTCAGTTTCTGTGGTCAGAAAAATTGGAACCTGTTGCACCTTCCTCTGCTGCTCCTCTTGGCAAGGAGTAAATGAATGGATATACCCCTAGATTCCTGCAATCTCTCTGATCATGGACAACTGTCAGAACATGGGGCAGCTTATTGCCGGGATCATCGGACTCCTGGGTCTGGACTTTTCTGCACATAAATCGGTGATCTGGATCTCCAGCATATTTGTTTTCCCCGCTTCCTAGAGGAGGTTGTTGATATCCTCATAAACACTTCACTGTTCAGTTTGACTTTGCTCTCTTTGAAAATTAGCAGTTAAGATTTTGTAGTAGTGCCTCAACAGCTATGTTTCCCTTGAAGTGTCCCATCTTTAGGGGATAGGGAATATGGAGCCAGACTCTTTCAGTGTGCTGCAACAAGCTCCTCCCTAAGTGGGAGATAAATTGAAAGACTAGCTTCAGGACCTGGTGCTTCTTGTGAATAGACCTTTTGCGACTGGGAACAATACTCACTAGAGTTTACATTTGAAGAGTATGGGGCTTTAGAGTCTTTGGGAGGTTTCTCCTTCAAAATTCCTTTGTTTTTACTCCGTTTTCCCAGCTTCATTGGATGCTTCTGAAGTGCAGGAGATGCTGAAACACCAAGCTGATACTTGTCAGACACTTTTCGTCTGACAAATATGGTTTAGAGAATGTCTATTAGACCACAACTTTGTTACTCTCTTCGATTCTGAACCCGCCATTACGTCCAAAGGTGTGTGAAATAATAATTGCAAGTGGCCAATAGTCGAAAATGGTCATCCTAAACGATGATGGAGTGTATCAGGCAGGTAGGTATATATTAGTCCCTGGTCCACATGTCAAATTAGTTGACATTGGCCGCTTGTCAATATTTCAGACTCTTGTGCCTGTAGTTTTTAACTACATCGCGTTCTAATCACCTTTTGGGCACCTAGCACTTCTTAGCACTATTTGCACATTTGTACAATGTTTTTTAAAGGCAAAATTAATAAATGTCTTATTTCATATAGAGCTTGTTGCTTTTGTATGCTATGTATGTGTGCTACACTACAGAATTGAATTGTTGCATACCTACACTAAGTAAGATCGTAGTGGAAGTTGTAGGAAATTTGATTACTTTGGGTGGGTAGCTGAACCCTCTTAGTAACCAAAATTAGCCTGAGCCCAACCCACTTGGTAGCTGTAGCACAGAGCAGACAGGCTTAATTTAGGGCAATGTGTAAAACATTTATGCAGTACAAAAACATTAATAAAGTCAAAATGCCTAACAATAAAATCCTAAAACGAATTTGAAAACTAGAGTAATTCATTCTGCAAGATGGCCAAAGTCTTAGTCCACACTAAACTTTGGCGCTGGTGGTTTGTGTGGGAAGTATATTATGATACTCTAATGTCCTTCCACTTCTAACACTAAAATACGGTTTGGTGCAGCGACTGTTCCCACAATAAACCTGGCAGAAGTCTGGTAGAACAATAGCAGGGTTCTTCAGCAACCAAACAGTGGATACACAATTGTCTTGGCATCCTATTCCTTTCATTTCAAGTGCACAACAAGTGTTCTATGTAACGCAGCAGACCTATCAAGCAGGTTTTGATATTGTAGTAATAAAAAGGTTGCCTGCAGACCCCACTCTGCATATTCTGTAAGGTCCAGAGGCATCATCTCTGCCCATATAGATCAGCCTATTGTTTGCTCCTGGGAGACATGTCACACCTATTCAAAGGCTAATCACTGGCTGGGGTAGACTGTAGAGCAAATGCAAATTAACCTCCATGAACTTCAGGCAGGGAAAAGGCAACTTTTTAAAAGTTATGTTTCCTTAATATTTATTAAGATCTGACTTCACCATTGAATCGGATTTTTAATAACTATTAAATAGTTATTTTTCCAATTAATGAGATACAGTATTAGGGTTTTTATCTGTACTGTTTGTTTGTTTTTTACGCAGGACAGCTAGGTCTGTCACAGTGAAAACTAGCTTTTGGGTGTTAGTTACTGTAAGGACATGTTAATATTACATTTCTATATGTCCTACTTTTAAATACTATGCACCCTGCCTTGTGGGCTACAAAGCCTTTGTACAGGTGACTTATTAATATTTAAAAGGGAGGTTTTGACCTGTTTGAAGGGTTTATTTTGACAGGTTGAATTGCAGTTTTTACACTGCTGCAGTCAGACTACAATGGTAGGTATGAAGCCATTTTTGCACTGTCACTGTAGTGGATAGCACAGTAGGTTCTGCAGTCCACTAGTGACATTTAAGTTACAGGCCCTGCCTGGGAACATTTTGTACAATGTACAAAGGGGTTATAGGCAAGTTAAATATGCCAATTAGGAATATGCCAATGTTTCCTTGTTTAAAAGGGAAGCATAGACACATTACTGCTGGTCAGCAGGAGTAAAGTGCAAAGAGTTCTAAAGCCAGCAAAAATATAGGATCCAGCAAAAAGCAAAAAATACAGGGTGACCACACAGAAAAAACGGATTTCCTACAGATGATTTCTAGGGGTAGTCTTGTCTCTTAAGCATCATAATTAACAAAGGACTACGGGTTTCTCTCTCGGTCTGTTAGATTTTTAAATTTTTACTGTAAAGTGCAGCACTCCTTTTTCCACATGGAGGAACCTAAGGCAGATTAAAAATATCAGTGTGAGAGTACAGAGCAGTCCTGGGTATTTGAAGTAGTTAAGCCATGTCTCTAGAGGATCATCTTAAATAACAGTGCCTTGATCCAGATAGTTCAATGGGGTTACCTGAAGGCCTGCAACCCTTAACTGTGTCTTCTATTTTTGTGGAAGCAGAGATATTGCATTTATATATGCCGGTCTCATTCACCCTTTTGTCTTTCCGAGGTCGATAAAGAGTACCAATGAGTTGGGTAACAATGAACATCTGTTGTCAATGCCAGGATACTGATATGGTTGCAACATGTGCTTTAGAAACATTCTTGTGTTTGGCGTTTTATTGAACATAAATAATAGCATAACTTTGTTAATTGTTTACCTTCCAGAGCAACGTTGCCAGCTATCTACAGGTGCTTTGCTTGGCTGAGAACTTAAGGACAGATGTAAGAGACTTAGCCACATTGTTAAACATGAATAATTGTGACATTAGGCAGAGTATTCTTTTTCTTCAATATTGGGCTAGAAGTGGAGGCGGATATATGGAAGATAAGGCTCTCTCAATTGGTGGTAAGTTAATGCTGTTTATTGGATCCCACTACTGTATTTTGGAAAAGGAAACAGTAAAGTTGGTGTTTCTCTCTCTTGTGCTAGTAATGAGTTATTTCTGTATTCGCTTTTATTTTCTTAAACAACAAAGGCAAAACAGAGCATTGCTAATTAATGGGAAAAATAAAAAATTAGTCTGTTGCTTATATGTTTATGCAATCAGTAAGCCTAATGCTAATATCTGTGCAGATAGACAGCTTGGCGAGTGCATTACAATAGTTGCCCTTAAATGCAACTTAGCTTCTAAGCTCCTCCCCTTTTACCTGTTTGGAAAATCTCCTCCATTTTACTTGAGCAAGTGACCTGATCCATTTCAGTTTGTAAATGAGATTCCATTGAGACTTATTTGTTAAACTTTAAAATGTAATCCGCCTGTTTGTCACCGTCCACCTGGCTGAGCAGCAGCTTAGTTTTCTAAACCTTCATTTAACATTTTCATTCGCATTAACGTGCTGAAATGAAAAAATAGGTCTGCCGCATATTCATTTCCGGGACTTGTAGTTGTTAATGCAGTTAAAAGAGGATAATTACCAAACATTATGCATTGCAAGCACATTGGATATTTATAGACTACCAGTGCGATTGTTTATTAATAGGGAGGAAACCATAATCTGGTAGGTGTAGTATCCATGTGAGCTCCCTCACCTAAGTTTGTGTGCTTAATTATTTGTTTAATTGATATCTTTTGGTCAGGAGGTGTGTGGAAGCAGCTCAGCATAGGTATCCAGCATAGGTATCCAAGCCATTACAGACTATCTCATCTTTGATCCAGTCCCCCCACTTTCGGGAATGCATTGCAACAATGTTTTGCTGCATAAATCCTTTTCTGGATTGACATGCTGTGTGTTAATCTGTCATCTGGTGGTTGGGTCTAAAGAAGTTAATTAAAAAATATATATATATTTTAATATGTGGTCATCGTCGTCTATGGCGGTGGTGGTACATCCATCCCTTGTGTGACGTCAGACTGCGCCCCGGAAGTTCCTGTGCATGTTCGCCATCTTCAGATTCTTTTTTCCGCCATTGGATCTGGAAGCACGACAGAGGAGCTCCGAAGAATTTTTGAGAGAAGACGATAAAGAGTCAGAATCAACAAAAATCACCGAAGACCACAAGAAAATCTGAAAGCGGAGAAGGTGAGCCTTCTTGATCCCGATGCGGGACCCCACCTGTAAGAACCACATGGTTGGAGAATTAAGAGGGGAGAGGCAGAAAAGGGTCATGGAAAAAAAACTTTTAAGTTTTGCCCCAACTGCCATCACAAATTTGCAAAAAGAGATCCCCAGGAAGTCTGCAACTGTTGCCTGCCGAAGGACCACAAAGACTAGGACTGCGAGGCTTGCGCAGAGTTTGTACCAAAAACACTCAAGGTACAACATTGAAAGAAGCTAAAGCACTACACCATGGCGAGATCTCAAAAGACGCAGGAATCGTTCAAAGACCTTGGCTTATCTAGCGACGATGAGGAGAACGGCAAGGAGAGGAGTTGGACCCCGAAGTCTATGCAGCCAATGCCAAAAAGAGGCAAGTGTTGAGGAAGGCAGCGAAGGACGCCGAGAAGAAAAGACTTAAGGTAACCAAACCGCCGAAAGGCATGGAGCCTAAACCCTCGGACTCCAAGTCCTCAAAGGAGGCCTCGGCATCAAAACACCTGATAACCGAGGGTCAGCTCAAGCAGAGAGAGCCACACAGGTCCCAACCAAAGGATACCGATGGGGGCAACTCGTCGTCAAGACCTTTGACGACGCAGACACCAGCTTGAGAGGGAGCAAGAGAGATGGGCAAGGACTCGACGCCGAAAAAGAGAACACCGCCAGCGCTCGACACCACACAAAGTTGTCAAGCAAAAGAAGCAAAGACTCGAGCCCGAAATGGCAGCCCTGCTTCAAAGAAAAAAATTGTTTTGCATCCCGAGCAAACCTTCAATATCAAAGACGATCAAGCAGGCATGGAGGCCCTGGAAACCCCAGTGCAGCATAAAGAAGAACAGGAGGAGGTCTACGAGCTCAAGGAGGTGCAAGAAACTGTACTGTTTGACAAACAAAGCCTGTTCAAGGACTCTTGGCAGGATCTCGATGCAGAGTCCTCAGAGGAAGGGGTAGAAAGCTATCCCTCGAGGCCTTCACTACCCAATGATCTCTCTCTTTACAACAGCCTCATCAAAAGGGCTGCAGACACCTATGAGGTGCTGTTGGAAGTGGAGAAGGAAGAAGCATGCTTTCTACCGGAGACATTAATGCCCTCACAAAAGGCGCATCTATACCTACTAATGCTCCCTAGCAACCTTGACCAGGGGGAAAGAGGCCTTCCGAGAACTGGCCACAGCAAGGGCATTAACACGACAAGTGGAGAAAAAGTGCAAACATTCCACTCAGGACCCCAAATATATAAAGAGCAACGTCCCGGCAGACTGTCATCGTCTCCACTGCAAGGAAAAGAAATAATGCCCCCACATCAATGGGGCCACCACCAGAGGCAAAGCAAGAGGCTTGACCTGGTGGGAAGAAAAATGGAGAGAGAAGCAGCTACACAATGGAGGATAGCGAACTCCAACACGCTGCTTAACTGCTACGGACACCAGCAATGGGATGAGATACAGGGCCTAATGCAGCACCACCCAGAGTAATACCCAAGATGGCCAAGTGCATGATATAGAAAGGCAAGAATATTGCCAACACCTGCCTTAAATCCGCCCTGGATGTGGAAGACACGGCAAGTAGGCAGATGTGTATAAGAACAATGTTCAGGAGACATGCCTGGCTCAGCGTATCAGGGTTCAAAACAGAGGTTCAAGCCACAATCAACATACCATTTACAGGCAAGGCTCTGTTTGGACAGGCAGTAGATGATACCCTATAACAGATAAAGAAGGACAACGGCACTGCGAAGACCATGGGGGCACACCAGTTCAGAGGATCCTCCAGGAGAAGATGAGCCGCAACAGAAGGCCCACAGGCAGGGTGGGTTTCACATCCAGGCAACAGCAGCGCATAAGCATCACCCACCAAAGTCCGCAACAAACGTCACACCATCAAAGGCAGCCTTGTCGGGGAAAAACAAGCGGAAGAGGCCAGCCTCCCTTAGGGGGAGGATCAACATACAAATGACTCTTTAATCACACAACCCCACCACAAAACATGGGGGGGCGGGGGGCGAAATAAGGGGATTCCTCAAGGAGTAGAGGACAATTACATCAGACAACAGGATTTTAAACCTAATACGTTATGGATACTGTATAGAACTCATCAAAAAAACCTCCACACACAACCCCAAAGACCAAAATCTTCAGGGAACAAGAGATCACACAACTCGAGAAGGAAATCAAAGAGCTCTTCCAAAAAAAGAGCTATAGAAAAGTTTCCCCAAGGGGAAGCAGGCAGTGGAAGCTACTGTCCCCCCCCCCCATACTTTCTGGTTCTAAACAAGATTTAACACTAAGACCAATCCTAGACCTCCAATATCTAAACAAGTTCATACAAATTCAACATTTCAATATGACAACACTGCAAGGAGTGATTCCACTCCTAAGGAAAGGAGATTATATGGTCACCTTAGATTTAAAAGATGCCTACCTACATGTACCTATGAACCAAGGACACAAAAAAATACCTCAGGTTCGTTCTAGACAAAGTACATTACCAGTTCAGGGTGCTACCCTTCGGCATAAAATCGGCACCAAGAGTATTCACAAAGTGTCTAACGGCGGTAGCAGCCCACCTAAGAAGACAAGAAATCCATGTCTATCTGTATCTAGACGACTGGCTAGTAAAAACACCATCAAAGGAAAAATGCCACAAAGACATGCAAGCAGTGCTTGCCACACTACAACACCTTGGTTTCACAATAAACCACAAGAAGTCTTCACCGGAGCAAGTGAAAGTGTTCCTGGGAGCAACCATAAACTTAAGGACAGCGCAAGTGTATTCAGTCTAGTAGAGGCAATTGCAGAGCAAGCTCGCCTTTACCAGAGGGGTCGGTCTCTGACAATGAGGAATGTCATGATGTTGATGCCACCATGCATCCCACTCATACCGCATGCGAGATTACATATGCGCCCCTTTCAGGAATTGATCTGCAACGGATGGTCACAAGCAACAGGGAGTTGGAAGGATCTAGTGGTTGCCACAGCAAGGGTACAAAGGGAAATACAATGGTGGGACTCGACAAATGTGAACATAGGGAGACCAATCGAAACCCCATCCCCCACTGTGATCATAACGACTGATGCATCCCACAAGGGTTGGGGAGCGCACACAGGCAACCTAAATGTCAGAGGACTATGGAACAACATGGATGCTGTGAAACACAAACTATCTAGAGATGAAGACAGTCTTTCTTTCCCTAAAAGCATTCCAAGCTCACGTAATAGGTCAGACTGCACTGATCCAAATGGACAACACAACAACCGTGTTCTACCTCAACAAGCAAGGAGGAGCAAAGTCCTTCACTCTGTCCAAGCTAGCTTAGGAGAAATGGAGGTGAGCGATTCAGAGACAAATCACACTTTAGGCACTTCATCTACCAGGGACACAGAACACAGAGGCAGACAGACTGAGCAGGCATGACAGCACCTCCCACGAATGGGAGATAAAACAGGAGACACTAGACAATAATTTCAAAGTTTGGGACAATCAAACATATATCTTTTCATAAGCTCACTGTTGGAACCACCACTGTCTGGTTGGCCAAAGGAATGCCCCAGCCAGGCAGAAGGCACCGCTTCCGTCAAGGGCAGGTGATTACACACACTGCACACTCCGTGCTGACCCTTGAGTAGCTTGGCCTGAGCAGCAAGGCGTTCTTCAGAAGCAATGTGTATAGAAAGAGCACAGCAAGCGCACACAATAAATGTTCCGAACTACACAAAAGAGAAGCAAGACTTCATACTTGACGTCGAGAAATGCCGTTTATGTTTAACACACACATGAAACAACACAACATGAATATCAGGGAATCCTGTCCATAAATCACACTTGGCAATATTACTAGCAGTACTAGGCCCAATGCGTGTTGATCAGATCTCGATAAGATGCACACTTGGGAAAAGTCCTATTCTAATTTCCACACATCAGCTTTATGCGGTGCGACGCGTTGTCAGCCCCCGGCCCACCCTCACAATCCTAATAATGCAATTTCACACAGCTATAGGGTGTACCCTGGGCTACAATGATATCAGTAATATGTACTTACACAGGATTATTATACTTTTAGCAGCACTGCGGGACTAGGCCACGCGGGTAAACCCACAGTGTCACCAACGGGGGATAGATCTATTCTGCATTGTCATCTTTCCCAGTTCAGTGAACATATCTGCCCAGAAAGCCTGAATTCGGGTCCACCTTCTAGCTAAATGAATAAAACCCTGTCCATTTCAAGACCACCTAGAGCACACGTTCATCTTAAGCAGCCCAGCTGGGGGTAGCTGAGCTGGTGTGTAATAAAATCTTTGGATACATTTGAAGTGGCAAAGTCTGTGCTTGGTGTTTAAAGACTTTGAATGAATTTGTGTGCAACAGCAAGCCCACTGTCCGATAATCTCCTGTCATGACTCTCACTGCACGCCAAGCTCTTTGAAGGCCTAGAACGGTCTCTAACCTTGTAGTCCTATAGATTCAGTTTAAAAGGCATTTTGTATTCATGCATCGTAGACTGATGTTCGCAACTGGGGGTGAATGAGCTATTCCGATATGCCGACAAGTGTTTTTTAGGGTGCTCCAGATCCTATCATACAAGCTGTTTAGTAGTCCAGACATGACCACCATCTCCCTGAAAGCGGTTTAAGCTCTTGAATCGTCCTTCTACAATTAGGTTCCCCCAGACTTGTCATCTCAAGTTCAGACATCTGCCATATTGCCAATATCTCTGAAGTCAAGGGGCGGGCCATGAACTGTCCACAATAAGATGCCCTTGCCGCTCAAGGAAAAGACTGTGCACTGTAACAGGTTCAGGCTTCGCCTAGGTCTAGCTGCTGACAAAAGTACTTTAGTTCTCAGAGGAACTGGTGAGGTGAACTCCCCTTCAGGGGCCAAGTAGAACAAGGACCAAGGTCCACTGACTCAAAAATGGACAAATTGGGCCTGTGCTCCATGTACATGTAATTTGAAGTAGATGACCGAAAGTACCCTAGCCTCTTATGATAAGTTGAGTCGGTCCCAGCTCAGTCTGGGTCAGCATTATCATTGGAGACTTTAGGTGAGTCAAAGAGCCATCAGGTGGTACTACGGTTACATTAATAAATCAATATAGCAGGCAGGGTAGTGTCACATTTGGGCGTAGATAGCAGGGGGAAACACTGTAGTGTGCACCTTTGTATGTGAGAGTGAGTGCCTTAACACTACATCTCCCATAATGCATCGGATGGAGAGCCGCAGTCCTACCTCTTTTTCTTCCACTATATAATCACCGCCTACTGAATAACCGGTGCTTGTCACCTGTGATCAACACCCGGAAGGCCGGTTCAGTCCCGCTGGTTGCATTACCTCTGCTCGGAGTCTCGAGCCCTTTTCTTCGCCCAGCTGCCGAGGCTATCATATAGCCGAGAGACACTGCTGCGGCGGGTTTCCTGTGGACGCGCTAATGCGCAAACCGCCATTTCCTTGCCGGCAAGCCCCGTCTGAATCTCCCGCACTGGAGCGCGGATACGAGTCGCGGAAGACTCGTTACACGCGCATAAGCCCTGTTTGTTTTTGGTTGCGCTGGAGCGCTCATGACGATTACCTCGGCCGAAATTCCTGGCATTTGACCTTGCGCTGCAGCGCAGTTGCACTGGGGTTCTCTGGAAGCATGTTCCACACCATTAAGAGCCGTTGAGTGGCTCAGAGCCTTTTTCATGTAATTCCTTTTTCTGTTTTTTACCTGATTACCACTGAACCACGCTGGTACCGCGCATTTACTTTGGAAGTCTTCCAGTGATCCATGTGGAATTCCTCATAAGTATCGGAGGAGTGCCTCGAGTGAGCTAAGTACTTAACACTTCCCTCTTGCAGGATGTCTTGAGCTTAGTGTCTTGGCGAAGCATTGGTACATGCTTCTAAGACCTTGTTATTGAAACCACGCTTGGTTTTCTTTTCTTTATTTTTGCCTTTTGTGCCCTTTTTCATACAAGGATAAGTGTGGCAGTTATAACTGTAAGTGCATTCACATATTGTATAGTTGTATGTGGCAGGTACTTAGGGTGGTGTTTCATGTGTATTGTGTTGTGTCTCACTTACAGGGAACACGTGGCTACCATAGGAGTGAAGCCTACAACTCCAGAACAGTTCCCCATAGAGTGTTTTCGCTGCTGCACCTTTATTGTTTCGTTTGTCCCTTTTTTCCCTTTCCCCTACTGTGGTGTGTCCTGTGGAGTGGGTATATCATACTCGCAGGTGACTCCATACAGGGGGAAAGGGTTATCTGGCATCTTCCAATGCTCCCGCTGTATCCGGCTATCAAGGTTAGTGGTTACCCATTCTCTGTCGTTACAGAGTGACAAGCCCACGATTACCTACAGCCTGAGCGATGGATACCACTGTTCTTACTTCAGTGTTGGAAACATTGACCGCATTGCGGTTGGAAGTGGATGCCTTTCGAGTGGAAAACTTAGAATTGAGAAATGAGATGGGCACCATGAGGAGAGAAGTAGCAGGTCTGTCCCGCACCAACCCTACGGGTTCAAGGGGGGCCTCTTACATTAGGAACTGGACCCTACCACCACCACCCACATCTCAAGACACAGACGCAGGGCATACGGCTCAGTTCCAGGGAGGGGGAGCAGGTCCTTTCACCATTCAAGTGATACAGCCCGTGCAGTTGCCTCTTGCCCCTCCCGAGAGATTCTTTGGGGATCCCAAGAAGTTTGGGATTTTTCTGGGTCAGTGTAAACTGCACTTCATGTGCAAACCTGCGGTATTTCCTAACGACCAGGCAAAGACGGCCTTCGTTATGTCCTACCTAGGAGGGAACGCAGCTAGTTGGTCCTTCCCCCTAATAGAGAGAGACGATCCCGTCTTGCACAACTTTTCTACCTTTTGTGAAGAGATGCGCAAGTTATTCAATAGAAAGGCGCACCAGCTCTCTTTGGACAGGGAACTCATTACGCTTAAGCAGGGCACACAAGACCTACTCACGTATATAACCACATTCAACAGGCTCATCGTGGAAACCGATTGGCCCATGGAAAAAAGAACTTCCCTATATTACCAGGGGCTGAGAGGTGAATTGAAGGACGTATTAGCCCAGGTTGTCCACATGCCCGCTACCTGCGACGAACTCATCGACCTTACCGTTCAACTGGATCATCGGCTCCAGGAAAGAAAGGGTGATAAACAGCATACCAACTCCAAGTTCCTGCTTCCCCGACCTAAACCCATGACGGAAGAGCACCCACAGGCCACCGATGGGACAGAACCAATGCAGATAAGTGGCATATGAGGGCCAATAAGTCAGGACGAGAGGGAAAGAAGGCGAAGACAAAGACTGTGTATGTACTGTGGAAAGCCCGGGCATTACATTAAGGATTGCAAGACAAAAACCAAGGTGATATACAAAGAAAACAAAGGGACCAGGAACGTGCCTGTGGTGGAGTACCTTTCTGAGAATCCGGGAAACTAATACGCCCAAACAAGCTAGAGACCCTTGTTTGAGGTCAGTAGAGGAAGAGGTCTTTCCAGCCGTGGCCAATACGGTTCAGACTTCAGTGGCCCATATGAATGTGTGTGTTACGTTGGAGATACTTGGGGTGGAGCCCATAGTAGTGCATGCTCTACTAGATTCTGGGGCCACTGGTAATTTTATTGACCAGCAATACGCACAAGAACTTGGTGTACCCTGCATCAGAAAAAAGACACCGGAACCCGTGAAGGCAGTGGATGGTACGGCGTTGACGTCGGGCCCTGTGCGTTTTCACACCCAGTGGATCCTGATGCAGGTCGGAATGAACCATTACGAACACATTCAATTCGATCTAATAGACGCCCCCCATTTCAAACTCATTTTGGGTATGCCATGGCTTACACAGCACGATCCCTTAGTTCAATGGGCTGCACGTACAGTCACCTTGAACTCCTCATTCTGTGCAGAACATTGCACAAGAGAGAAAGTCCAGACACCTTGCCAGGCGGAGAATCCAGCTGAATTGCTTGCTAGTGGGTGTAGTGCACAGGGTGTGTGCTGTATCTCCACGCTACCGGAGGAATACAAGCAGTTCCATGCCGTATTCAGCGAACAAGAAGCAAGCAAGTTGCCCCCGCACCGGGATTACGATTGTGTGATCGACTTGGAGCCCGGTGCTAGCATACCATGCAGTCGTATCTATGCCCTCACTGAGGCTGAAACCGCCTATCTGCAGCAATACCTGGATAAGTTGCTGGCCTCCGGCTTCATCCGTCCTTCCTCCTCCCCTGCTTCCTCACCACTATTCTTCATTCCGAAGCACGAAGGGGGCTTAAGGGCTTGTATAGATTATAGGGCAATCAACAGAGTGACCAAAAAGAACAGGTATCCTCTGCCCTTAATACCTGTTCTACTGGACCAACTGAAGGGAGCCAAAGTGTTCACCAAATTGGACCTCCGGGGAGCCTACCACCTGATACGGGTGCGGCGAGGGGACGAATGGAAAACGGCCTTCCGTACTAAATTTGGGCTGTACGAATATCGGGTAATGCCCTTCGGCCTCTGTAACGCCCCCGCCGCATTCCCGTTTTTTATGGATGAAGTACTAAGAGGAATGCTGGATGTGTCATGTATCGTATATATCGATGACATCCTGATATACTCGGCTTCCATAGAAGAACACATCCCTCATGTGTCAGCCGTACTGGAACGATTACAGCGGTTCGCTCTCTACGTCAAGCTGGAAAAATGCCTTTTCCACACCTCTGAAGTGGAGTTCTTGGGGTATGTTATCGGACCAAACGGCCTCTGCATGGACAGAAAGAAGATACAAGCCATTGTCCAATGGGAGTCACCCTCCAGTGTGAAGGCCTTGCAAAGTTTCCTGGGCTTTGCAAATTTCTATAGGAGATTTATAAAAGAATTTTCCAGAATCATTCAACCCTTGACACACCTACTACGGAAGGGAGCTACCTTTCTCTGGACGGAATCCGCGGAAAAGGTTTTCCAAACGCTAAAAAACTGCTTTACGAGTGCTCCGGTGTTACGACATCCTGATGCCAGTCAGCCGTTTGTGGTAGAAACAGATGCATCATACTACGCCATCGGAGGGATCCTCTCCCAACGGCATCCAGACACAGGCCAACTCCATCCTGTTGCCTTCTTCTCCAAGAAACTGTCTACGTGTGAGGTGAATTACAGTATCACCGATAAAGAGCTGCTGGCAATAAAGAGGGCATGTGAGGAATGGAGACACCATCTAATGGGGGCCAGACACACGGTGGAAATATACACCGACCATCGAAATCTGCTCTTTTTGAAGAGTGCTAGAGCTTTAACCCCTCGGCAGCTCCAATGGTCACGGTTTTTCTCCGACTACGACTTTGTGATCAGATACAGACCCGGACCACAAAATGGTAAGGCTGATGCACTATCGAGACCCACTCATACTCCTGAACTCAGCCTAGACCCAGCAGAAGAACCTCCTATAATCCTGCAGAAAGCTTCCTTTCCGACAGAAGTAATGGCCTTGACAACAGCTTCTGATTTCCTGGAAGACGTAATGAAACAAACCCGAGGGTCTAGACGAACATGCATGGGTTACCGAAGAACCTCAACACCGTTCTTCCCAGAACAAACTGCTGTACTACGACAAAAGGCTATACATACCGGAAGGTCCTCTGCAACAGCAAGCTTTAAAATGGGTCCACGACTCCACATTGGGTGGACATTTGGGAACACAGAAAACCCTACAAGCAATGTCTAGATACTTTTGGTGGGTAACGCTACGACAGGACACTGCAAAATATGTCTCTGAATGTTCCGTCTGTGCACAGGCCAAGGCACAGCACCAACGGCCTAGCGGATTGCTCAGACCCATACCCATACCTCCAGCTCCTTGGCACACTGTGTCCATGGATTTCATCGTGGAGATGCCTTCCAGCTCAGGTCATAACACTATACTGGTGGTCGTTGACCACTTGACTAAAATGGGGCATTTCATTGCAATGACCAGATTGCCCACATCGGGGGAACTGGCTACTTCATTCCTACAGCACATAGTGCGCCTGCACGGGATACCTTCAGTCATCATCACGGACAGAGAGACCCAATTCACGTCAAGGTTTTGGAAGGCACTCTGTGCTGTCATGAAGGTAGATGCTCGTCTGTCCACGAGTTACCATCCGCAGACAGACGGCAAAACAGAGAGACTAAACCAAACCTTGGAGCAGTACCTCAGATGCTTCATGCTACAACACGAGGAGGAATGGAGCACACTTTTATGGACAGCCGAGTTCGCATACAACAATGCGGACCATTCCTCTCTGGGTTGTTCCCCCTTCTTTTGCCTCAATGGTTACCACCCTAACATGTTGCCTTTCGAACAGCCAGTAGCGTCTAAACATCCCACGATCCAAGAACATCACGCACACCTTAAGTTGGTATTACAGAATGCCAGAACACACTTAGAAGCAGCAAGGGCCCGTGATAAACATTACGCAGATGGGAAGAGAACACTAGAGCCTCCATATAAAGCAGGGGATAAGGTGTGGCTCAGCACAAAACACCTGAAATTTAAGGGCAACACTCGGTTACAACCTAAGTTTGTGGGTCCCTATCCTATCGACAGAGTAGTCAACCCTGTCGCCATGAGATTAACTCTCCCTTCTGCTTGGCACATCCACCCTGTGTTCCACATTTCCCTCTTACGTCCCTGCCTCCCCCAAACCAGACTAGCTGTAAGACCAAGGCCAGTGGAGATTGAGGGGGAGGAAGAATACGAGGTCAAGGATATTCTTGATTCCAAACTTGTCAGAGGACGGGTGCACTACCTCATTGAATGGTAGGGGTACGGTCCTGAGGACCGCTCATGGGAACCGAGTACTAACCTTCACTGCCCTGGGATACTTAGGTGTTTCCACTCCCGGTTTCCCACTAAGCCTGGTGGACCGCCGAGACGTCGGTCGTGGAGAGGGGGTTCTGTCACATTTGGGTGTAGATAGCAGGGGGGAAACACTGTAGTGTGCACCTTTGTTTGTGAGAGTGAGTGGCTTAACACTACATCTCTCATAATGCATCGGATGGAGAGCCGCAGTCCTACCTCTTTTTCTTCCACTATATAATCACCGCCTACTGAATAACCGGTGCTTGTCACCTGTGATCAACACCCGGAAGGCCGGTTCAGTCCCGCTGGTTGCTTTACCTCTGCTCGGAGTCTCGAGCCCTTTTCTTCGCCCAGCTGCCGAGGCTATCATATAGCCGAGAGACACTGCTGCGGCGGGTTTCCTGTGGACGCGCTAATGCGCAAACCGCCATTTCCTTGCCGGCAAGCCTCGTCTGAATCTCCCGCACTAGAGCGCGGATACGAGTCGCGGAAGACTCGTTACACGCGCATAAGCCCTGTTTGTTTTTGGTTGCGCTGGAGCGCTCATGACGATTACCTCGGCCGATATTCCTGGCATTTGAACTTGCGTTGCAGCGCAGTTGCACTGGGGTTCTCTGGAAGCATGTTCCACACCATTAAGAGCCGTTGAGTGGCTCAGAGCCTTTTTCATGTAATACCTTTTTCTGTTTTTTACCTGATTACCACTGAACCACGCTGGTACAGCGCATTTACTTTGGAAGTCTTCCAGTGATCCATGTGGAATTCCTCATAAGTATCGGAGGAGTGCCTCGAGTGAGCTAAGAACTTAACACTTCCCTCTTGCAGGATGTCTTGAGCTTAGTGTCTTGGCGAAGCATTGGTACATGCTTCTAAGACCTTGTTATTGAAACCACGCTTTGTTTTCTTTTCTTTATTTTTGCCTTTTGTGCCCTTTTTCATACAAGGATAAGTGTGGCAGTTATAACTGTAAGTGCATTCACATATTGTATAGTTGTATGTGGCAGGTACTTAGGGTGGTGTTTCATGTGTATTGTGTTGTGTCTCACTTACAGGGAACACGGGGCTACCATAGAGGTGAAGCCTACAACTCCAGAACAGTTCCCCATAGAGTGTTTTCGCTGCTGCACCTTTATTGTTTCGTTTGTCCCTTTTTTCCTTTTCCCCTACTGTGGTGTGTCCTGCGGAGTGGGTATATCATACTCGCAGGTGACTCCATACAGGGGGAAAGGGTTATCTGGCATCTTCCATCGCTCCCGCTGTATCAATCAATCAATCAATCAATCAATCAATCAGGGAATTGTAAGCGCGCTACTCACCCGTGAGGGTCTCAAGGTGCTGAGGGGGGGTACGCAGATCTGTTTAGCCGAAGAGCCAGGTCTTGAGGGTCTTCCTGAAGGTGTTCAGGGAGGGGGCGCATCTGGTGTCTGCCGGTAGCTCGTTCCAGGTCTTGGCTGCAATGTGAGAGAAGGATGTTCCGCCTGCTCTGGCTCTGTGGATGCGCGGGGTTTCGGCCAGTGCGAGGTTGGAAGATCGGAGGTTTCTTTTGGGTACGTGGAAGTTGATTCTCTCGTTGAGGTATTTGGGTCCGTTGTTGTGTAGGCATTTGTAGGCGTGAGTGAGGATTTTGAAAGTGACTCTTTTCTCCACGGGGAGCCAGTGGAGACTTCGTAGGTGTTGGCTGATGTGTTCGTGTCGGGGGATGCCGAGGACGAGTCTGGCGGTGGTGTTCTGTACTGTCTGGAGTTTGCGGAGTAGGGACTTGTTGATGCCGGCGTAGAGTGCGTTTCCATAGTCCAGTCTGCTGGTGATGAGTGCGTGGGTGACTGTCTTCCTTGACTCACGGGGGATCCACTTGAAGGTCTTGCGGAGGGTGTTGAAGCAGCTGGAGGTGACGGCGTTGACCTGTCGGTTCATGGAGAGTGATGAGTCGAGTACGATGCCGAGGTTCTTGGCGTGGTCTGAGGGGGTAGGTGGGCTTCCGAGGGCGGTCGGCCACCAGGTGCTGTCCCATGCAGAAGGGGTGGTACCGAGGACGAGGACTTCTGTCTTCTCGGCGTTGAGCTTCAGGCAGCTGTTGGTCATCCAGACTGCGACGTCTTGCATTCCTTTCTGGAAGTTGAGTTTGGCAGTGGTGGGGTCTTTGGTGAGGGAGAGGATGAGCTGGGTGTCGTCGGCGTAGGATACGATGTTGAGGCGGTGTTGTCGGACGATGGCTGCGAGGGGGGCCATGTAAATGTTGAATAGGGTGGGGCTCAGTGATGAACCCTGTGGGACTCCGCAGGTGATTTACGTGGGGTCGGAGAGGAAGGGTGGGAGTCTGATCCTTTGGCTTCTTCTGGTGAGGAATGATCGGATCCAGTCCAGGGCTGTTCCTTGTATGCCTGCGTCGTGTAGTCTGAAGACTAGTGTGCGATGGGAGACGGTGTCGAAGGCCGCTGATAGGTCGAGTAGGATGAGGGCTGCAGAGTGGCCTTGGTCCAGGAGGGTGCGGATGTCGTCTGTGGCGGCGAGTAGGGCGGTCTCTGTGCTGTGGTTGCTTCGGAATCCGGATTGGGACGGGTCGAGGACGGCGTTTTCTTCAATGAATCGTGTCAGTTTCCTGTTGACTGTTTTCTCTGCAACTTTGGCTGCGAAGGGGAGGAGCGAGATGGGCCGATAGTTCTTGAGGTCGGTGGGGTCAGCTGTGGGCTTCTTGAGCAGGGGTCTGCCTTCTGCGCGCTTCCAGTCATCTGGGAAGGTGCCTGTTTTGAAGGTGGTGTTGATGGTGCATTGTAGTTCGGGTGCGATGGCGGCCACAGCTCTGTGGTAGATGTGAGGGGGGCAGGGGTCGGTGGGGGCCCCCGAGTGGATGCTTTTCATGGTCGAGGCGGTGTCTTCGGCCGTGATCGGTGTCCAGTTGGAGATGGTGGGCTGGCTGGTGTTTCTGGGTGTCGCCGGTGCTGGCGTCGGCGGTGTTGGAGGCCGGGGTGGCGGTGAGGGTCTGGCGGCAGTGGAGGCAGGAGAACTGGCCGTGGGTCGTGTTCGGCGAGGCCTGTTGGCATTCTCTAAGTCTTCCAGGGTTGAGTGCGAGGAGGGTGGTGGTGTCATAGCGATGGGTAGTGGGAGGGCCAGGGTTCCTGGCGCTGGCCGCGGTCGGGTCACGGACGGGCGCAGACGGGCTTGCCTTTGGCGCGCCGGCGGCACGACCGCGCAGCGGCCGCCATTAAGTAGGGGAGGTGGGAGGGAGGAGAGGCTGGGAGGCGGGAGCAGGGGAATTCCGGGGGGGAATTCCGGGGGGAAATTCCGGAGGGGAAATTCCGGGGGGGAATTCCGGGTGGGAGGGGCCGCAGGGGCAGCAGCGGCAAAAGGCAAAAGGAATAGGCAGGCACGAGAAAATAAAAACAGTGGTGGAATTAGAGCAAGACACAGATGGGCACAATAACAGTGGCACAACAGGGAAAAAATTAAGAAAAAAAGCGTCTGAGAAAGGTTACGGTGGTTGGAGGCAGTCTGGTCCCAGTTGGAGCGGGCAGCAGGAGCAGGAGTGGGCAGCAGCCTCGAACCTCCCAAGGAGGAGGTCGGGGTCTGGAGGCAAGAGACGGCACAGCGGAGCAGTGGGGAGAGAGTGGACCTAGACCGAGGGTCGGAGGTCTTCAAGGTTAGTGGTTACCCATTCTCTGTCGTGACAGGTAGTATCATCATCATCATCATCTTCCTAATAGCAGTGTGACCTGCTAAAGAAAGTGGGTGGTTAATCCACCACACAACACTCTTTGCATTGTTCTTTTCAAAGACTCTTTAGACTTCGTGATACAACTTGATGCCCAGATATCTCACTGAATCCTCCGCCATCAGAGCAGAAGCGGGGTCAAATAGTATCATATTTGCCGCCAGATGTAAAATCAACTACTTATCTAAGTTTACCTTGAGGCTTGATATTCTGCCAAATTGCAAGACCTCCTGTACAATAGGGTAAAGGTTGAACTCGGAGAGGTTGAACTCTGCATCTCAGCCATTCAGAAAAAAAATAATCTGCATATAGGGAAATGGTGATGCAGAACCTCAAATTTGTCTATGTATGATTTATAAATTTATGAAAGTCTGCAGTGAACTTATCAGTACCTGGTGGTTAACCAACCTGCATCTCTTTGATTCCCTTTTAAGTTTCTTCTGGAATTCATGAAGTAAGGAGGAGGCTCTTATGTGTAGACGCAGGTCGTTCCATGCTTTAGGAGCAATGTAGGAGGAAGGCTCGACTGTCAGATCTGGTTTTCCTTATGCATGGGATTTGTGCAAGTAGGAGACTGGAGGAGCAGAGTTGTGTGGAAGGTATGCTGGGACAGTGTTATGTAGTGCCTTGAAAGTGTGGGTGAGGAGTTTAAAGTGTGCTCGTTTGTGCTCGTCATTGAATTTCGATGTTGTGTAGATGTTAGATGAGGATGGGATGGGATGGGAGACTGTGAGATGCTGCTGAGAGGTCCAGGAGGATGCGGGCCGCCGTGTCTCCTCTGTCCAGTCATGCGGATGTCATCCATGGCAGCTATGAGGGCAGTTTCCATGCTGTGGTTGGGTCTGAAACCTGACTGAGTGGTCTCAAGTAGTTGGTGGTCGTTGAGGTGTCTGTTGATGATTTTCTCCAAGACCTTGGCCGGCAATGGTAGAAGGGAGATTGGTATGTAGTTGTGAGCGTTGAAGCGTCTGCAGAAGGTTTCTTCAGCAATGGGGAGACGGTTGCATGTTTCCAAGGATCTGGGAAGGTCACGGAAGAGGTTGGAGGCATTCAGAATGGGTGTGAGCATGGTGCCGATGGGTTGCAGTCCTTTGTAGTAGACGTGGGGCATGGCTCCGGTGGGGCCTCAGAGTGGATGGACCTCATGGTGGCAGCGGTTTCTTCTGGGGTGATGATGGGCCAAGTGGTTAGCATTGGTTCTTTGGATAAGATCGGGAGGTGTTTGGCGAGGTCTTTAGGGTTCAATGACGGCCTAAAGTTGCTGTAAATGGCTGTGATTTTGTTTAAGGAATTTAAAGAGATCGTTGCTGAGGTCTTGCGAGGTGGTGATCGAGTTGGAGGCAGCCAATGGTTAGGTGATATCTTTCACAATAGCACAGATTTCTTTGCTTCTGTTGGTTCTCGCATCGATGCGGTCCCCCACAGTGGCACATTAGGTGGTTTGAATCATTTGGTGGCAGCGTTTAAGGAGAAATTGAACATGCTCCTTTCTGCATTGTCCTGCCTCAGTCTTAATTTGTGCTCCAGTTGTTTGCAGTGGCGTTTCATCAGACCAAGTTCCTCTGTGTTCCAACTGGCCACGGTCTGGATCTTGTTGTATTGCTGTGTTTGAGGGGATCGAGGGAGTTGGCGTAAGAAGGTGATCCAATTGTTGAAATTCTTGATGGTTTTGGGGGATGCTGTTGCTGTGTTCAGGTCGGTGTGTGTTGAGAGCATTGTTCTAGTCCTTGTCAGTGATGCTGTTACAGTTTCATCGGGCTGGTCTGGCGGTGGTGCGTGTGCATTGACCTAGACAGGTATGCTGAACTTGACATAGGCATGGTCTGTTTAGGGGACTAGTGTAGGCTCATCGATATGGATGTTGCTGAAGTTGGTAAAAATAGGGCCCAGGAAGCATCCTGCGACGTGGGTAAGTCCCTTTACTCATTGGGTGAGTCTCAGTCTTCCAAGATCATCAATGAGTGCTCTTAAGTTGAGGTCTATGTAGGCTTTCAGGTTGAAGTTCAGGTCTGAAAGTAGTATGTAATTGCTGGCACCGAGGGCGAGTGGTGTGACGAAGTCTGTGTTGGTGAAGCTGGTGCGTAGTCTTGGTGGTCTGTAGATGAGAATGGCACTTAGGCAGTGACGTCGAGCTTGAACGACAGGTGTTCCTTGTTAGAGGATGCCTTGTCCGTGGATGTGGTGCAGTTGATGAGGTTCTTGTTCATGATGGCTATTCTGCCTCTGGGTTCATCAAGTCTGTCTTGCCAAGCAATCTTGTAGCCAGGGGGGATGGCTGTGGTGATGTCAGGTGCCAATGCAGGGTTCAGCCAGGTTTCTTTGACGAAATGTTATGTGCTGAGGACAAGAATGAAAGTCCTGCTTTTCCTGGGAATCTAAACCTCCATGCACACACCGTGTCTTCCTGATCGATTATCTGAAGTAGTTTCCGAGTGGTAGCCGATGGACCTCTGGGGCCCCACCTGATCTTTTTTAAGTTTGTATTTAAGATGGAGTTGAAGTACCAACCCCATATCATTTTTCTGGAGTCAAGGCTTTTATAGAGTGCCTGTAAATCAGAGGAGTAAATTTGTGGGCATTCGAAATGTGGATCATAAACATTGATAAATGTGGTGGAAAGCCTGTGTAAAGCTCCCAGTACTACCATAAACCTGCCTTCTTTGTCTTCTATTGTCTTGGTCACTCAAGACACCCTTTTTCACCTACACCATTGAACCCAGGTATGTGCGTTGTATGAGTCAAAGAAAAGCAGCTATCCCCCAGTCCTCCTGACCCAGCTCTTTCTTAGAGGAAGACTACCATTTTGCCTGCACCAATAGTCTGTAACCTTCTACGTACCATTCATTACAAATCAGTAATCCGCACATCAGTGTGTGTTGTCCCAAGCATCGTCCATGATATATCCTGATTGAAGGGTAGATGAGCTTGACTGGATGCCTGTTTGAAAGTACCTTTTCTGAAACAATGGAAGGAACTGATATTATGTGTGTGATCCCAGATCACCAGTGTCCTTCTTTCCATACTGCAAACCCCAACTAGTAATATCACAATTCCACTCGAAAAAAAACATTACAGCTGTGTTTTAAAACGCCCACCGTATCTCAGTGGCAGAGGTAGAATATGGTGGAGGCTAGAGAGAACCATGTTAGACTTCCAGTGTACGCAGTGGTGGCTGCTTGCTCTAAAAGATGGCGAACAGTCATGAAAAGCCCTCTACCCAAATAGGTGGGACCTGGCATAGCATAGACCTAAGAATGACTCGGAGAACAAGTCAATGCAGAGAAATCACAGCAGTGAACTAGATCATCACACTGTTGGTGTTTTTGCATGCATTCCCACCCGCCCCCTTTCCACCATGGTCTAGGTCCAATCCAACAAACTACGCTCAAACATACATATAAAGCATTGGAAGAGAGTCAAATCAGTTGTTCCATCTCAGCAAGTGTCAGTCATCATTGCCATGGCCAGATTTGCTTCCTCGCTCACTTCTCTAGGAGATGTCCACTTGTTTCACCACTAATATGAGTCTTGCCATCTATTTTGAAGTTGATGAACCCGGAACAGCATTGCATAAGGAACTTGGGGATTACAGTCTTTTTCACACTGTTAAATGACAATTAGTCCATAAATCCGGAAATAATGAAATAACACCTCCTCACTTCTCTCTCTCTTCACAGGCAAATTGAAGGGCAGTATTCTCATCTCTGTATTTCAATAGGCAGGCAGTTGTAGATCGTAGCAGCGTGCCTGGGACAGGTCTAGACCCACAAGATGTGTGGTCTGTGCTTTGCCTGCAATCCTAATGTACCTGCAGCATGCCTGTAGGTCCTCATTTTTAGCTTTGATATGTTAGAGGACTCGCCCCATCTGCACAATCTATTTCTGGAATGCTCCCCAGGTCAATCCTAGATACGGGTTCATCAGGTTGTTCAAAAATGCAGTCCATTCAGGATGATAGTGTCAATCTTGCCGCCTATTGCGCGGAGACTGCTCCTCGTGTCTTGTAGGATCACCCTGGTGTTGGACTTCCAGTGGATCAGGAGCTCCCTGTCTTCACCTCCAGCTGCTCCCTAACCCGCATCTGTAGTGCGATCGGATTGCCTAGAATCAAAGGGTAATTTGGCTTGCTTGCGGTTTGATTTTCCCATGATTATATAGTGGTCCAGGAAATGTGTAATTATCGAGCTCGACGGCCGGGGGCAATCCCCACTGGATTTCACAGTATGCTGCTCATCCTAAGGCTTCAAGATAGCAGTCAGATGCAGCTTCCTTCAGTGGGTATCACACAGTCACTCCACTTGCAAGCTGTGCATTTCCCGCCTCAAGCAGTACTCGCTCTCTGACCTGGACCAGTACAATGCCTACAGCCCAGTGGCACTACATCATTCTTCGGAAGCAGGCCACTGTGTCCTTGTCCTCAGCCCTGGTTGTAGAGGCAACACCACCAATCTGGCAAACATAAGGGCTCCAGGCTCATTCCTGGGGCCCAAATAGACCATCATTGCCACTAGATCTGTAACTTGCAAAATGTCAGCCTGAATAACTTTATGTTCAAGGCATTTTTCCGCCATCGGGTTCGGATGTGAATTGCTGCGCTCCAGTTCGGCACCGTTTCTCGGGTTCCCTTCGACGCGCAATACACTACCCTCGACGGTATTGTTTCTCGATCGCGTTTTCCCATTCTCCGCGTATCGTTTAGACTCAAAGGTCTTCGATCGGAAAACGCGTGGCAGGCCATTGGGCCTACCCGCACCGAGCTCACTAGCAGTCGATGGAACGGACTCCATTCAAGCTCTGTCCCGGGTGTCGCGCTAAGTTTCCACGCACCGACTTGCACGAAGTGTGCAACCTCTGCCTATCCCCGGAACACGACGAAAAAGACTGCGATGCGTGCCGATCGTTTCGATCGAAGAAGACGCTCCGTAACTGTCGGGCTCGACGTCACGAAATGCAACAGCAGAGCGGCTCCGCACCGGACATCTTCGGCGAAGATCCGACAGAGAGGAATTCCACGCTCAAGGAGCCGAAGAGGAAGCAGAGCATATCTCCGTGTCCGAGGCCGACTCCAACATGGAAGAAGAGGAGCAAGTTACACCGGGTCAGCGTACCGTGAGTACAGAAACCCCCTTGCCCCAGCAACACAAGAAGAAAAAGGCTCTGGTCCCTCCTCTGCCTTCGGGCCAAGGTCGGCACCGAGAAAAAGTTTCAGATGCCCCGCCCTCAGGCCTGGCACAGAAATACAAGGAAAAGCCTTCCAGCTCGAGTTGGCCCCATGCCGGTGCCGAGCCGAAACCTTCGGCGTCGAAACCAAAGCATGTCGTGGTAACCATTCCATTGTTACCGAAGAGTAAATCTTCGGAGCCGAAACTTTCGATGCCGAAAACAGCGACCGATGAGAAAAAGACTCCACCAAAAGAGCCTCGGTCCGACGTTCCTCCTTCGGATCCGAAATAAACAGAACTGGTAATACATCCAGACACTGGACATATTCATGCCAAATTACCAGAGAAGAGGAAGATGGGCCTGCATGAGGATTACCACATTCCTCTAAAGAGAAAAAATGTGGGTACTAACCCTTCTTCACCTTACATTCCACCTCCTTCGCCCACTGATCCCAATTTGCTCATCACACCCACAAATTCACCACCACCACTATCACCTGACCCACAGGATGATGGGGATGAGGATAGGCCACAGGATACTGACCCATGGGAAGACTATGACACTGATCCGAACACTGATAATGATCCGGATCTATATCCTTCCAAACCCTCACCACCCGACCACAACATAGGATACATTGAGCTACTTAACAGGGCTGCTCATAAAGAGGCTCTAGAAGAGGATTTCTTATTCGAAACCCTAAGTTCTTCTCAGAGAGCTACTCACACACTACCAATTCTCAAAGGGATGCTTAAGCATACAGATGAGATCTTTAAAGATCCTGTGAGGGCAAGAATTATTACACCCAGGGTGGAGAAAAAGTATAAGCCAGCACCTACTGACCCCGCTTATATCAAAGTTCAGCTGCCTTTAGACTCTCTTGTAGTTTCCAACGCTCGCAAGAGAGCTAACTCACAGACTACAGGTGAGGCCCCTCCTCCTGATACTGAGTCAAAATTAATTGATGCCTCGGGCAAAAGGGTAGCGTCACAAGCGGCCAATCATTGGCGCATTGCTAATGCGCAAGCTTTGTTAGCTCGCTATGACAGGGCTCATTACGATGAGCTAGAGAAACTAATGCAGTTCCTGCCTGATGAACACAAATCAAAGGCTAATGACCTCATTCAGGAGGGTAAATTAATCACCAATACCTCCATCAGGAGCACCTTAGACGCAGCAGACACAGCAGCCCGCGCAGTGAACACCAGCGTACTGCTACGCAGGCGTGCTTGGTGGAGAATTTCAGGATTCAAACCGGAGGTTCAAGCCTCTATTCTCAACCAACCATTTGACAAAAAACACCTCTTCGGTCCAATAGTGGACACCGCTAGAAAAAATGAAGAAGTACACTGAGGTCGCCAAGTCAATGGGGCTTTACAATTACCTTCAAATAGGGGTTCCTTTCGTCGCTCCTTTGACAGGGGTGGCTCCAAAAATATTTCCACAGAGAATCCCTCCTCCTCTTACAAAGGCAACAACCAATCACCCTCATCAAGAGGCTATTTTAGAGGTGGATTTAGAGGTAATAACGGTAAGGGGAGAGGCAGAGGCAACTCAACACGCACTTCCCCCGCAAACAACAAACAGTGACTTCCTTCCGCTACCCCCGATCATTCCACTCCTGTCGGAGGACGTCTCTCCCAATTTCTACCTGTCTGGAATGGGAAACGGCCTTAATAACGAAATTGTAACAATGAGTGGGCTTAACAACGAATCCTAAACAACTACCTGTACCTAAACCACGACCTCCTAAACCACTACTGGACCTGAACCACGACCTCCTAAACCAATAATTATAATTATATATATATTTTTATGTTTTCGCTTACTGTTTTCAATTTTGTAAAAAGGTTAAAGATAATATTTTTATTAAATTGATTTGTACATTTCCTTAATATATTTTATGTTTTCGTTATAATAGAATTTGTTTTAATTAACCTTGTGAGGCCAGTAGATGGCACTGTAGGTTTGTTTTTCAATGATGCAATGATGACCTGTGCTCGATGCGAATGTTCTATGTGGGTGGTTGGCTGTTTTTTATATGTTTTATTCGTGTGAATTATTATTGAAAATGAAAATATGTTCTGGAATCCGATATTTGTTAAATTTATTTTCTGTCAGAACTTGTTTTGTTAATAATCGCTTTAAAGAGTGCATTTTAAGTAATTTTAACCTTTGTCATACAGCCATTTTAATAAGCATTCGAGTGTGTCGATACTGTAAAAACAGGTGATGGACCTATATTTCACAGTTTTCTACCGTCCATTACTGTCTCTTTGTAAGTTCATCTGTATTTTTAATAAACGATGATATGATTGCTAATTTCAAGATTATTTACTAAAAATACTTTTCATTAGAAGTATTTAATTTAATTACATTTTTTTTCGTATTTCAATCGTGCATTGTTTTGAACGAAGTGGTAGATTCCAACAATATGGCAATAGACTAATTTTCGTGGTTCAAGTAAGTCGTGGTTGAATACATAGTGGTTAGGATTTTTTCGTTGTTTAGCCTTCGTGGTTTAGGCACTCGTTATAAAAGTGGTAGTTGTTTAATCATACATTCGTCTGGAATACAATCACCTCAGATAAATGGGTTCTACAAATTATCCAATATGGTTACTGCCTGGAACTTACAGACACTCCCCCAAACATTCTTCCAAGATCACACGCAATGTAACAACAACATCTCAACCTTCTCAAGCAAGAAGTTCTCTCTCTGTTAGAAAAAGGAGCTATAGAACCAGTCCCATTACAATATCAAGGGGCCGGTGTATACTCTCTGTACTTCTTAATTCCCAAAAAGGACGGCTCTCTCAGGCCTATACTAGACCTCAGAGAACTAAATCTATACATTCAGTCGGACCACTTTCATATGGTGACACTCCAACAAGTGCTCCCGCTCCTTCAGCAAGGCGACTTTCTGTCCACTCTGGACTTAAAGGACGCCTATTTCCATATCCCAATACATCCCGCTCACCACAAATACCTCAGGTTCTTGGTAGCGGACCAGCACTATCAATTCAAGGTGCTCGCATTCGGAGTAACCACCGCACCCAGGGTTTTCACCAAATGCCTGGCAGTAGTCGCAGCTCATTTACGAAGACAACACATTCACGTCTTCCCATACTTAGTCGACTGGCTCATAAAAGCCAGCTCGCAACAAAGCTGTCTACGTCACACTCACAAAACAGTGCAGTTGCTCCACGATCTTGGATTCACAGTAAATCTGTCCAAGTCCCATCTCAAACCATCCAACACGCAGGCGTATTTGGGAGCCACTATAGATACACAAAAGGCTCTGGCCTACCCCAATCCGGCCAGAATCCGCAATATGCAGACTCAATTCTCTCAGTTTCAGCCTCAACACTCATTGCCAGCTCGAGTGTTCATGCAGTTGCTAGGGATGATGGCGTCTTGCATCCTAATAGTTCCCTACACAAGACTTCAAATGCGTCCCCTTCAGGAATGCTTAGCACGTCAAACTTAGCGTACACATCCATACGCTTACATCTTGCTGCAATAGCTGCATACCTTCAGAATAGACAACATTTGTCTCTCTTCAGAGTGCCTGTCATTAAAGCATTTATAGAGGGACTTAAAAGAGTCATTCCCCCAAGACTTCCACCTGCTCCAGTGTGGAATCTCAACATTGTCCTCACCAGACTGATGGGTCCACCTTTTGAGCCATTGCTGTCAGTTGCAATTTCTCATTTGGAAGGTAGCTTTCCTCATAGCTATCACATCACTGAGAAGAGTGGGTGTGATTCAGGCACTAACCATGGAAGAACCATTTTTACAAGTACACCAAAACAAAGTGGTTCTTCGAACCAACCCTAAATTTCTACTAAAGGTCATTTCTGCCTTTCATATCAACCAATCTGTTTAGTTGCCTGTGTTCTTCCCTCAACCAGATTCTGAGGCAGAACGTGCTCTACACACCTTAGATGTGAAAAGAGCATTACTCTACTACATAGAAAGGACAAAACCTTTCCGTAATACAAAACAGCTATTTGTGGCTTTTGCTCCACCACATAAAGGCAATCCCATATCAACATCAGGTATTGCACAGTGGATAGTGCATTCAAACATGCTATGCAAAAGCCAAACGAACATTGACAATCCCCCCTAGAGCGCACTCCATATGCAAACTAGGGGCTTCTATGGCATTTTTAGGAAATATACCCATAGATGACATTTGCAAAGCTGCAAAATGGTCTACACCACACACATTCACAAAACACTATTGTGTAGATGTGTTAGCAAGACAGCAAGCTAGTGTGGGCCAAGCAGTTTTACGTACACTATTTCAAACGACTGCAACAGCTACAGGTTAGCCACCGCTTTGGGCGATCACTGCTGTATAGTCTATGCAAAGCATGTGATCTACAGCTCACATGCCTCGAGCGGAAAATGCTACTTACCCAGTATGCATCTGTTCTTGGCATGTAGAGCTGTCGATTCACATGCGCCTCCCCGGGTACCTATACCTGTTGCAGTGACATCTTACTTAGATACATATATACATGGACATCTTTCTACTATTCTTACTAACTCCATTATCACCCTCTGCGGGAAAATAATCTAACAATGGAGTCGATGCCCATGCGCCCTATCACCGAAAGGAGGAGTCACCTACCTCGTGACTGGAAAAGACTTCTTCGAAGAAAAACAAAGTGCAAACATCCGGACCCAACACTAGATGGCAGGCTATGCAAAGCATGTGAATCTACAGCTCTACATGCCAAGAACAGATGCTTACTGGGTAAGTAGCATTTTCCTTTTAAACTTGGGTTCAGTGTATTCGAAAGCTTTGGCACTTGAACTTGTACAGATTTTCCTCCATCCTTTAGTCCATTGAAGATTTGTCGAGTAATTTGGTGCTGTGTAGCCATTTAGAGATTCTTGATTGGGATATAATATTGGCAAGATTTTCTATGTACTCTGTGCTTTTATTCCTGTATTCTTTGTGTATTGTATTAAGAACTTTAAACTTGATTCTCTAATACCAACAGCCATATTCTCTGCTTTGCAGCTCTGACACCTCCTTTCAGTGATATTTTGTTTAGTGATTATGAATGTTGTGATTATCCTATGATGCCAAAAAAAAAAAATTACTTATAGCCAGAGTTGTCTACCATGGGTGCATTCGTCATTTGAAAAAATTCCTCCCTAATGAGGCTAATGCAGTGTAAACATCAGAGATTGTATATCCTTCATCAGAATGTCAAACTGAAGGAACAACTGCTACTGTGTAGAATTCTGGGACTGTGGAGCTCCCACGCTGTCTCAAAGTGGCTGTATCATTTTAATGTCTCGCCCGAGATAGAGCATGCGCTGTCGATTGCAAGACATTTTGTTTATTTACAGGGGGCTTATACCTCACTCATTGCTTACCATTGGATGGCTTCATAGTCGCTCATTTACTTGCTTTTACTTTATCAGTGGGTGCTGGCTTCACTTACTCCTCTGTTTGTCCCTTCCCTGGAGCACGGTCCAAGCACTGCTTCCTTGCCCAATCTGTATCCTTGCACTGTTCGTTTGGCTTTGGAAGTACTTTTGTTCTTTTAATTTCAGCAGTACATGTGTTTGAAGGCCATCTTTGTTGTTGCTTCTTGCCCTGTCATTGTTGTGTTGCTTGCCCCATCGTTGCTTTGCCCCGTCCTCCACCCCTTTTGTTGCTTTGTACCACCCCTTATACCCTACTCCAGCGTTGTTGCTTTCCTCCATCCTGCCAGAAAAAAAATGGTATGACACTGCCAGCGCTGTCCACAGCATAGTGCTTTTGTTTCTAACATTTGGCCTTGCTGCACATTACCCGCGCTGCTGTACAACATGGCTAAAAGACATAGACATATCAGTCAATCAGGATTTATAAAGCGCGGCAAATCACCGGCTAGGGTCTCAAGGCGAGACCTATCGGCTTAGGAAATGCTTGTTTCTCTCTGAAGCCTATGAGAACAAGTTCCCTACCCATCGTTTAAAAAGTGGGAAAGAAAAATGGTTTGATCACTGCGTTTTTGTGAGTTAATCGTTTTTCACAAGCATTTATTAAGACAAACATGAAGTGAAGTTTTTCCTCTAAATAGTGTGTTTATGATTTGAAAGCATTTCTCTTAGTTGTATGTGTTCTCACACATAAGTAAATGAACAAACGCGTCATAAAGTATTACAGATAAATAACGTTTTCTTCTGCTGCACCAACCCTCTAACCTGTACAAAGTTTAAAGTTCTTGGAATGGCCTAAAAGATGGTCATAGACACTGTAAGAATGCTAACTTTGAATGTTTGGGGGATCAAAGAAACCTTGTCATAGACAAAGCAGTCTACCTTAGTAGATTTATATAGACAAGTGAATGGTTTGTCCTAAGGAAGGATGCCAAATGGTTTATAGAAATAGTAAATGTTTCTGCTGTATCATTTCATGTTTCCTGTGTTTGATGTTTAAACCATTTGCAGACAATGAAGTACATGTGGGCGCAAGCCAGGTTCCGTTAGTTTTTCATTCCTTGCACTCAGCATCATTTACTGCAAGATACTAACTTGTTTTAAAAGATTTAGTTTATGTAGTCTGATTTTCCATTCTAATTATGGAACTTTAATATGGGGCTTCCGTTTCATATTGGTGTGAGTTTGTATATGAGAAATTGTTACTGTCGGTCAAATACATTGCGTAATAGTTAACAAAACCTCATTCCATCTAGAAATATCTGAAATTGAAACCATTCCAGCTGCCTGTGCAAAGGATTCTGCTTACCACAAGATGACTCCGGAGTTAAATTTACATCTTCCAAAATGTGATACTGGATGTGTTGAGAATCTTTTGGGTCTTAAAAACATCCTCTCACTTTCAGAAGATTTAATGTCATTTATAAAGGTAATTTCTAAAAACTATTTCTTGACTTTTTTGTGTACAAAGATAACCGTGGTAATAATGAAGATAATGCATGCAAATGTGGCATACCTTAAGTTCATCAGACCATGGTCTGGTCACAACAGTTCATATAATGCTATTCGGGGCAAATTGGCAGGTTGTTTTCAACTTGCTAACCTCCACTTTCATTATACGTCAAGGTTGTATTGCCCACTGACATACAACACCCATCACATTGCCTGGGCATCAAATAATTGTGTCTGATGTATATCAAGCTTAAACCTATTAAATTAACGTAATTTCCATGATTGGTAGCAAGCTCCACTCTACCCAGAATTAAACTTGACCCAACAAAATTAACCTACTAGGATTCTCTTCAACAATCTCCTTCATTACCATTTCCTCAACTTCTACAGTGATCCATGCCTCACTAAACAGACGGCACATGAAGGGGAAACTGCCCGTGGTGTGGTATCAGAAGAGTTTCCTGTTATGGATCAATCCATCCTCCAACCCACACCTTCAGGGCTGCATTGAGTGCCAACTCTTTTACACAATGACTGAGGCAGTGCCCTGCTCACACGCCTCCTGGAATTCACCAGTGGTCCTTATCCCCCTTACCCCAGAAGGTCATAATCTACATTGCATCTGTGTATGACTGGTCAGTGAACAGTCACATCAACCCACTCTTCAAAACCTCAACTTGCTGCCTCATCCAGCTCATATGAAGCTCAAGTCAGTCTGTGTTATGTACAAAACCAGTCACACCAGTAAAACGAGGCTCCCTATTGGCAGATCCCTTAACATCTCCTACCCTATTAGTTCTCTTGAAAAATTATATGTCCATTACCTGCACTATTGTAATCCCCTAATGAGCTTTTTTTATATTACTCAGCAGTTATTATGCTACGTGTCCTAGATAAAGCATTCCATTAGCTGTAGTGTGCTAGATTTGCTATTAACTTTTAATCTTTTAACTTCTGTTTTTCCTTCTCCTCATTCATGCATTATTCCCAAGAGCAGTGGAGGTAGCAAGGAGTGTTACAAGACCTAAACCATCCCTACTTGCTCTTGTAGTGTCAGAACAGTCACTGCTGCATTTTTTTTTTTTTTAAATAGTGCCTGGAAAGTTCTTTGCAATGTGGACATGTGGTCATCATTGCATATATTTGCCTAACATTCTTTAGATTCAGATGAAACAGCAGAATCCTTGTTCTGTTCCGAAGCTTTGTTGTATAATTATGTGTTTCTCTTGTATTATCCAAGCTCTCACTATCCAAAATGTTACATTTTTCAAAGAAACTTTTGAAATATAGTTTGGATAGAGAGTATAATTACAGCCTACCTTAACTAGATTTGCCACTTTCTTAGGATTGATACTGTGTCCACTCGTCTCCAGATGCTGTTCAACATCTCTTCTGATAACATTTAGTTTGATGGCATGTGTGGCTGTAGATACACATGCTCTGCATATTCCTGCCATCTAGTGTTGGAGTTGTGCAACTTGTTTTTCTTCGAAGAAGTCTTTCGAGTCACGAGGTAGAGTGACTCCTCCTTTTGGTGATATTGCGCATGGGCATCAACTCCTTTGTTAGAATGTTTTCTCCCCGCCTTCGGGTTTGGAAGTGTGTGCCTCTCCTCTGTGTTCAAATCCGTTCGGTACGAGTCTTTGGTCCTATCCTGTCTTCAACGGTATAGTGTATCTCGAACTTGCTTTTTCCATTCCTGCGCCGCTCAAAAACCTTCATCTGTTTGGACTTCGAGCGATCGCCCTTCGGGGTGTCGCCTGTCTTGGACCTACCCTTCCACATGCACCGTCGGTACAGAAGATGTGTTCCTGATGGAACGATTACCTTTTCAATTTTTCCCACAGTGTCACGCCAAATATCCACACACTGATCAACACCAGGTGTGTCACCTTTCCCTCCCACCCGATCACCGCGAAGCCGACTGTGACGCCTGCAAGTCTTTCAGATCCAAAACGACACATTGCGATTGAAGGGCACGTCGACTAGAGATGTCTCGCCACAGCGAAGGCGATACTCCTAACATCTTCGGTGAAGAGCACGCCCACGATGAACATGCTGCCAAAGAGGAAGAAGGGGCGTTCTTCGTAGAAGAGATCTCCGGCTCCGACATGACGGAGGAACTGGAATACTCCCCTGCCACTCGGGCAGCGCCTGCGTACTGTTGCCCCAGACCCTGCTCCAACCAAAAAGACTTCCAAACGCCCTTTCTGCTTTTAGAGGTTCCTGGACCACCACTGCCACCTGGCCATGGTCGGATCTGAAAAGATAATTTGGAAGCCAAGCCTTTGGGCCTGGCACCGAAAACTTCAACCAAGGCTAAGTCCTCAGGTTCTTCAAAAGCCTCGATTCCGAAATCGACAGAGCTGAAACCCTTGAAGCAATCCTCTGTTTCCACGTCCCTGGTCGAACCTATACTTGAAAAAATGGACATTAGACAGAGAAAAATCCACCTTCAAGTAGACACAGGGCGAATTAGTGCCTCTCATACACCAAAGAGGCAGTTAACTTTTGAGGAGAAATTGGATGTCTCTATAACTCTCAAAAAGAGGACAAAGGACAAGGCTACTAGCCCTACACAACATCCTCCACCACTACCATAATCCCCTCCTCCATCTCTTTCAGTATCACCACCTCCACCATCCCCTCTTCTCCACATCAGGACCTTCTGGACAATACACCTCCAGGTTCACCCACAGGGGGTATAGGAGAACCATTAGGGGACCCTGATCCTTGGAACGCTTATGATACAGACCCCAAAACTCCCAATGACCCAGATCTTTACCCAGCTCGCCCCATCCCTCCTGAAGATGCTTCTCCTCATCAGCAAGTAATCGCTAGGGCAGCTACTTACCATGGAGCTCAACATCATACAGAGTCATTAGACCAGGACTACCTCTTTGATACACTGTCATCCACTCATAAACACATTGTTTCTGCCCATGGTCCTTGGCAGGTTGCATCACGCTGATGACATTTTTAAAGAGCCAGTACGGGCCTGCGTGGTAACCCCACGGGTAGATAAAAAGTATAAAGTGGCTCCCTCAGACCCCCTTTACATACGTAATCAGGTGCCAACAGACTCCATTGTTTCTACCACAGCTCTTAAGCCAATAGTCAGGCAACTGGGTATAGGCCACCT
The DNA here is from genome assembly GCA_963921515.1 of Calotriton arnoldi. Classification (NCBI taxonomy): domain Eukaryota; kingdom Metazoa; phylum Chordata; class Amphibia; order Caudata; family Salamandridae; genus Calotriton; species Calotriton arnoldi. The sequence continues at coordinate 1,247,300 of CAWUFW010005672.1, forward strand.
CCTGAAAAGGAGAGGAAACGTACTGATGCTGCTGGAAAACGAGTCGCAGCACAAGCAGCCAATCATGGCGCATTGCTAATTCCGAAGCCCTACTCGCGCGTTACAATAGGGCCCACTGGGATGAAATGGAAGAACTGCTGCAGCATTTCCCATAAGGAAAACACAAAACAATGGGGTCATCATATTGTTTCAGATGGTCAGGCCATCACTAATAACTCCATTAAATGTGCCTTAGATGCAGCAGACACAGCCGCTAGGGGCATTAATACCCGTATACTTCTCAGGAGACATGCCTGGCTCAGATTTTAAACCCAAAGTTCAACAGGCAGTTTTAAACATGCCTTTTTACAAAGAACATCTATTTGGCCCTCAAGTAGACTCCACATTAGATAAAATGAAAAAAGATACCGATACGGCAAAAGCTATGGGAGCTTTACAAACTCCTAGACCTCGTGGCTCCTTTCGCCGCTTCGGCTTCAAGAGCAGATACAAATCCATCGCCACAGATGCCTCCACTTCTCAGCAGAAGCAGGGCTAATCCACCACCACTAAAGGGTTTTACAGAGACTCCTTTAGGGGTAATAACAGAGGAAGAGGCCGGGGTGCTTCAACACATGGTGCAGCCTCCACTCCTAAGCAGTGACTTCTCCATCCTTCCTCCCCGACCCCCCGACCACATAACACCTGTCGGGGGAAGACTACAGTTTTATTCACCCGGTCTGGGAATCAATCACAACAGACCAATGGGCACTAGCCATTATCCAACATGGCTACTGTCTGAAGCTCTTTACCACACCACCCAACATCCCACCTTGTTGTATTCCTCTTAGGGTGTCCATAACGGGCTTTCCAATATCCTGTCCTTATATAGGCATAGAATCCCAAGCCTTATTTAGGCATTAAACCGTGCACTCCAAATACAGGCATGGTCTCTGACATCCGTCCACCCTAACGACACAACGAGTTCATGAAGAACAGACCCTTAGGCTGCGGGAGTTTCCCTAGCTCAGGACTATTGATTTCTTCAAGGCCTCATCTATTATGCATGAACCATTATTCCTTAGGAATTCATTCATGACGTCTTTCGTTGTCCAATTCACGTCAATGCTAACATTCCTAAGGTACTCTCAGGTGTAAATATACCTTCCCTAGCCCCTGTAAAACAGAGGAGACCTCGACTTCAGAGGAGCCCGTATCCCGGCCTGACGCACTGAGAAGACGCTGCCATTCCCTGCACGCAGAGAGCCCAGCTTCCAGCTTCCAGTGATCTGACTTCCCTTGCGGGGTGTTGGAGTTCGAGTCTGGCAAAGAGATTCCAACCTCTCTCATTCTTCAGGTATGGAGCTGATAAGAACCTAGAGGGACTCTTGGCATACTAGGCATACTAGACTTAACATACTCTTAGTATACCATAGTAAGGAATACTTCACCTACTTCATACCTTGTCCTACACCTAGGTTAGGTTAGGTACATTGGGGTAGAACTAGCTTAGCACCGCATCGTATGAGTACTCGCATTTTTAGTCTGTGTTATTTATGTAACAGCATTTGTACTATAAGATAATGCTATCGCAGTATTATTTATTTCTACTGCTCACCCTGTACATTATTTATTTTGCATACTGTCTTGTGATCGTAACAGCACATTATACTTACACCAGAAACAAGACTGTTAAATAAATCTTTTATTGAAAACGCCCGTCTATTATTTCTGTGTAACTCTGAGGAAAACTAAGAATGCACGACTGAGCTGAGTGAAATAGTTATCTAGTGTTTCCACGACTCTGGGACACGTTCTAATTCTAAAAGGGAAACATATTGGTCATGTTTTGCGGCTGCCAGAAACTACTCCCTTCTTGTTGTCAAGGAGTTTCTAGTGGCCTCTGAGCTAGCTGGCACAAGTAATTAAGTTTAATATACTCGATAGGGACATACTGACCTTAGTCCTATGTCAAACCTATAGGATATATTATTCCAATGCGCAGAGCCTATTAGGGAAATAGGAGCTACACACATGGCGCCCAACGGTTTGGTTAGGCAGTAATTCAACGTTAGATACTGAGTAACTCAGCAGTGCTATTTTCTCTCAAAGACCCCTACCCATATACTCCAAAAGACGTCTGGAGTGGGCAGGGTTAGGTATCCACCAAGGCTACATAGGGAAGCAACCTATATATTAGCTGTTTGGTTTACTCAACGTTGAAGGATACAGTGTTCCAAAATATTGTGCACCTAATCTTTGTTTCCTTGAAACTTGTTCTACATTTTTCAAAAACAAAATGACTGAAGACACCGGAGACGGTGTAGCTGTGGCTGATCCAGCCCTAGCAGCAGTTTTTAACTTTACCGGTTTAAATGAAACTGAGGAGGGTGTGGTTCACATCCCTCAAAACTTAAGAAGAGCCATAACTCTAAAACTTATAAAACATGGCCTATCGCCAAGAGGAGGTAGAGCAGTTTTCGTGATAGAGGCACATGAATCATTTCAGACAGAGGTATTCTATTCATGGGTACTACTTCCGGAATGCAATCCAACATCACAAACATTTCACTTCTACAAAGAAGATGATCTACCAGAGGAATACATTCCTTTCGAGGATATTGAAATTCCATTAACATACCAAGAGCATCAGCTCTGGTTTAAAGGTGCCCTAAAACATCACAAAAACATTACCAGGCTCGGTCCACTAGATAGACCAGGCGCAACATGGCCGATTTTAGCCGGCTACATACCTCATCCTGAACTGGATATAATGACAGATGAGGAATTACATACTCAAATAAAAGAGTTAATAAAAATCTACAGACAATTGGTCCAATATGTCATGCGGACTTTTACAGTCCGACCACCATTGACATATCCAAATCCAACTCCCCAACAGGGGAATACACTAAAAATTACACCACAGACTCTCAATTCAGTCATGGGTAAAATGCCCACAAAACGTGAGCAAATTCCGTTTTGGATAGCTCAAAAATTACTCAAATCGAAGCAGTATTTCCAAATACTAGCCCACATGAGAAACACAGAATCCTAACAATCAGTTTACCGATGGGGATCACACCACAACTGGAAGACTGCACCACTTGGGGCTCAGTCTTTGCTGCCATCTATACTAAAACACATGGTATTCCGTCAATTGCGGTAATACCTGATGTCCTAAAACAAATTCAAAATGAATATGAGGCAGAGCCTGCTCTAAATTTAGGTATGAAGTTACTGAAAAATTTCGAGCAGGTATCAACAATAATATTATCTAATATTAAAGGGGAGGCAGCAGCAGTGGCGATCCGCCAAAATTGAGGGAATTCGATGTTACAGAACATCAAATTGAGCTACCCAGAATTATAGAACAATGTTATGCAGAATTAGGCGGAGATAGTTTGGGTGGAAGACCAGTGAAGCCGAAACTATCTGAAAGTCCTGAGAAGGACTCAATAAAACAAACTCCTACATCTTCTAAAAAGAAATGGGAGTCTACTAAACAAAAATCAAACGAGAAACGTTCTCAATCCCGAGGTAGGTCTCCTCAAAAGGAGCCCTCTGAAGGGAGGTATAATCTCAGGAATAGGGATAATTTGAGAAAACCTGATAGGTATCATGATACTGATACACGTTCCTCTCGTCCCTTTCAGATCTCACCACAGACTTCGGAAAGAAGAGGACGGACGGAACACAGAGAAGAACGCGTGAAATCGAAAGACGACAAACACGCTCCAAAAAATAAAACAAAACCTCAATTCTCCAAAAAGAAAGTAGCAGGTCTAAAGATAAGACATGCCGAGAATACTGAGAACGCAACTCAAGAACGGACAATGGGCTCAGACCATGCTGGACAGTGCAGCAGAAGTCACAATAGTTCGCCAGAACCTGAGGGAACTTCTGGAGATAGTGGACTTGAATGAGTACATCACAGTTGAGACTGTAGACACCAGGGTTAGTACTCCACAAAAGTTATATGACATAACACTCCGGATGGAGGGAGACAAACCTAGACAGGTGAAAGCACTTTTTTGGGAAAGACTATCAAAGGGCTATGACATACTTCTAGCAGAAAAGGACTGGCCACCACAATTTGTCAGGGAGTGCCCACACGGCGAGGACATTATTATGCCTGCCTTCTCTGGAAGAAAGGAGAAAAGATTTGTGTCCATCGACCTGATCAAACCACAGTATGTGGCCAATACTAAATAGTAGGCCTCGTCGACTCCGACCTAGTAGCAAACGCACTCCTCTCGCTACTATCCAAGAGGTTCATACTGAAAGACTGATAACAATCGAGAATTCAGCTGAAACAAATGAAGGACTATGCAACAACGCTATGGAACTCATCCCTCTTGAAGAACAAGTAACAGTTCGTCCAAATACACCTGTCTACACCAATGTAACAAGTGATGAACTGGTTCCAGTGATTTCTACAAATCCTGATGCAATTCAAACAATTGACAGAACTGCTTCTGGCTATTTCATTCACTTTGATACGTTCTCAGAAGATCCAAGTGAACCTGAAACGACGCCAGTGTCATTGAAATTCAAGCAGCAAGTACAAGACTTTCTTCACTTTCTGAAAAAGACTTATTTGGTTTCTCCATGGATTGAACTCTGGATTACATCTGGACTTTTGTTTTCCTGCTCTGGCTAGCTTTGGTAACAACTGTAAGCGTGCTTATAAGTGGCAGATACATCCATGTGAACACTGAAGGAAAAGACATAAACGTACTTTTGAAACCTCATAAATCCTCCCATCGTGAAGCAAGAGACTTGTCATCAGTGAACATCACAGCTGTTCCTATACACGATGGTATAGTGTGGGACAAAACAGATTTTGATATATTCGGTCCGACGGAAGAATTGAACATTCCACATTTGTTTAAAATTTCACTAAGTGATCTAATCACGTCCAGTACCTATTCTGATGATTGGGACTTTGAGACTGTGACTGATATTATGTTTGAGCTAGAAAAATCTGCTGCATTTTCTAAAAATGAATATTTAGAGGGTTCATCAGACTATGAACAACTGTATTGTTATAATCACTATGGTCATCATTTTTTGCATAAATCTGCATATCCAAGAAATGTGTTTATGTTTAACCAATGGGAACATTGTCCTACACCACCTAAAAATAGTTCTAAAACATTTGCCAGTAAATTTCCATATTTTTCAGGTTACAATACATCTGATCCAGAAATGTTTTACTATAAAAATGTAAACAAAACAGGACTGAAAATTATGTTAACTAATACAAAACAGATTTATTCTGCAATATTTAATGCCCAACTGTCTAGACAGGGTTTCGACTTTTGGAAAGACACAATAGACACAAAAACGTTGTGGGGTACTAAAGAATGGCAAGTACAGGGGATAGAAGCTTTATTTAGAGCCTGCATAATCCCTGAACAAATAATGTTTTTGAATGAAACTATCCAACAAACATCTTGTCTTGGATTAGCCAAGATAAAAGAGATGAATACACCTTCTGTACCAACTCCTGCAAAAAATAATGTAACACAGGCAGTGGTTACAGTCGACAATATACTACAACTCAACAGATCGAATCCTGATTGGAAAAAATGGTTGATCTGGCCCAAAGACACGAATAACTGTCAGGAAAGATTCCTGAATAAAACTCAGGGCTTTACTATTCATAGGCCAGACCCAAGATACGTCCAAAGACAACATCCGGGGGTAGTAACAACATACAGTGTAGGTAAATTATGCCTCGATTGGCTGCATACATCTACACTACAGGATGTGAAACAACACTTATCCTTACTTGCAAAAGACGCAGATCTTAGCGATTTCTTGCTTGGACCAAGAAAACCGCGTCAAAAACGTTTCATATATGCCGGCATTTATGCTGCTTATAATGAAGCTTGGAAGGTATCACAGATAGAGGCCGCAGAACGAATACGTGAACTTGATCGTATTAATTTAGAGAAAACACTCTCTGTGGTCGACAATGGGTTAACAACTTTGTCCTCCTTAATATATTCATTGGATGGCATTGTATCCTCTGCTATCGACATACTAGAACAAGATTTGGCGATGTTACAACAAGGCCAATCTCAAATACGTTCTATTATGTTATTAAGCTGGACGCTGCAATCTTTGCGAGCGGGCTATGTGCCTTGGCGTTTCATCAACACATCAGCTCTGTTTGCAGAATACAATCTAACTGATAAACAGATCGAAATGGCACAGAGAGGAGCAAAGTATACAGTGCTGAGCATTGAAAAACTGGAAAAGTTACCATTCACTGTGGCAGAAAAACCAGCTACAGAATGGCTTATTCATGGCAACATTACACTACCTGTGACTACTTTTCAGTTTCAGTATTGCCTCAGACAAATGCAAGCAGGCAAGTATGAAAGGTTGGGTAAGGAATACATTAAGACATCTTGGGCTTTACCGTATACATATAGATGTTGGAGCGGGGATCGTGAAGTATTTTTAAGCGGTAAAAACTGTAAACGTGCACTAAGCGGTCCACTTGTATGTCAGGACATTTCCTTGCACGGGGCATGTAATGGTTCTGTTACAAATTTGTCTTGCCATCAGCAGGGTACTCCAGCTGCTGTGATTAATCCAACGTTCGGACAACTTTCTAATGGGAGTTACCTCATGTTGAATGATCAGAGTTGCTGTGGAATGCTGCCAGGCATCCCATATCTAGTAACAGTCAACTCCAGGGTCACTTGCTGTATGCAAGTATTGTTTGCCCCAATAGACACAGTCAGGGAGTCGCCTCTATGGCCTTCGCTGAACGTCTCTTTTATAAGATTTGATACTTTAAGCAGAATGAAAGCCATGCTTTTACAGCAAACAGTGCCTTTGACCTCGGCCAAAGAAACCTATGATCTACAAGTAGCAAGGACTTCGGCTGAGATACAGACTTTAATACGTACAAACTGCCCTATACATTTCGTGGAAATGATATCACGTATCTTTAACATGTCTGATACAACCGGAATTGTACATGTATTTAAGAGCATCTGCTCAGGTCTGTTAGCACCTTTCCAGGCAATACTCGGAATCATCCCGAACTTTGCACATTCGGTGTTTGGTGGCATACCATTAATTCTAGCACTTGTTGCCGGAATTCTATATCTCTTCCTGCTATTTCGCTATGGCCAGCCAATTCGCCGACATCACTCCGAGCGAAATGGAGAAAGCTCTCCTTGAACGAAAGTGCCGTGAGCAAATAGTACAGCTTTTGGGCATAAATCGTCTACGGGACCTTAATACCACATGGTTCCTGTCATTCAGACCAATCTGGCAAGATTGCATCTTACCTGTTCTACGATGCCTGCTATGCGGTGTAGAATGCGTGTTGGACACCTGTCTAACATTTCCATCGGATGCGCCAACGGACGTCGATACTCTGCTGGACCAGATAACGGCCCATGCTATGTGTTGTCCCCAGCGGCTTCCTATCCTGATGACAGCATTCATTGAGATCTCACAGATGCTTCCGGCAGCTGCTGAGGTACGAGAAAGAACTACAGGCACACAGGTAACAACGGAGGCGAATATTGCGACAATTGAAAGCAATGCTTCACATCTCTGTGCGATTAACCTGCTTCACGAGGTGTTCCAACTCACACCAACTACAGTGGATGATGTTTTGTCTATAGAAATAGATGATCTAATGTTTACACCAGACCCGTAAACTGACTCTGATTCAGCATACAGTGTTCCAAAAATACAGCAACAATTTGGCCTTCATTTTTTCAAAAACTTGGAACTCTACCAAAAATTGAACTTTTACCCATTTTTTCAAAGGAAAATGGAACTTCAATCTGCTTAAAGTAGAACTAGCCTTATAGTACAGACTTGGCGGTCCTTCAAAAGACATTTAGTCATCTTATGTGTCTAAAAACAGTTCATTTAATTTTCCTGACATGAAATGACTTTGATTTATGAACGAACTTATCGATCATTTTCTGTCACATGTAAATATTACTGCTTAGAATATTCCAATTGCATTTATTTTCGAACTTTATGCCTGAAATGATAAGCAATGCTTCGAATGTACAGTACCATTTTGCATTCTAATATGTTTTTTTTTTTTTAAATGCCTTTTTAAATGGTTTTATGAAATATTTTAGAAATATGCGGTACTCCATTTTTATGTTTAGCATTTTTAATGTTTAGCATTTATGTATTATCGTATACACGAAAGTGGAGTGGGTGTTGTATTCCTCTTAGGGTGTCCATAATGGGCTTTCCAATATCCTGTCCTTATATAGGCACAATTCGCCCTGCCCTTATATAGGCATAGAATCCCAGGCCTTATTTAGGCATTAAACCGTGCACTCCAAATACAGGCATGGTCTCTGACATCCGTCCACCCTAACATCACAACGAGTTCATGAAGAACAGACCCTTAGGCTGCGGGAGTTTCCCTAGCTCAGGACTATTGATTTCTTCAAGGCCTCATCTATTATGCATGAACCATTATTCCTTAGGGGTTCATTCATGACGTCTTTCGTTGTCCAATTCACGTCAATGCTAACATTCCTAAGGTACTCTCAGGTATAAATATACCTTCCTAGCCCCTGTAAAACAGAGGAGACCTCGACTTCAGAGGAGCCCGTATCCCGGCCTGACGCACTGAGAAGACGCTGCCATTCCCTGCACGCAGAGAGCCCAGCTTCCAGCTTCCAGTGATCTGACTTCCCTTGCGGGGTGTTGGAGTTCGAGTCTGGCAAAGAGATTCCAACCTCTCTCATTCTTCAAGTATGGAGCTGATAAGAACCTAGAGGGACTCTTGGCATACTAGGCATACTAGACTTAACATACTCTTAATATACCATAGTAAGGAATACTTCACCTACTTCATACCTTGTCCTACACCTAGGTTAGGTTAGGTACATTGGGGTAGAACTAGCTTAGCACCGCATCGTATGAGTACTCGCATTTTTAGTCTGTGTTATTTATGTAACAGCATTTGTACTATAAGATAATGCTATTGCAGTATTATTTATTTCTACTGCCCACCCTGTACATTATTTATCTCGCATACTGTCTTGTGATCGTAACAGCACATTATACTTACACCAGAAACAAGACTGTTCAATAAATCTTTTATTGAAAACGCCCGTCTATTATTTCTGTGTAACTCTGAGGAAAACTAAGAATGCACGACTGAGCTGAGTGAAATAGTTATCTAGTGTTTCCACGACTCTGGGACACATTCTAATTCTAAAAGGGAAACATATTGGTCATGTTTTGCGGCTGCCAGAAACTACTCCCTTCTTGTTGTCAAGGAGTTTCTAGTGGCCTCTGAGCTAGCTGGCACAAGTAATTAAGTTTAATATACTCGATAGGGACATACTGACCTTAGTCCTATGTCAAACCTATAGGATATATTATTCCAATGCGCAGAGCCTATTAGGGAAATAGGAGCTACACTACAACCTCCCAACCACAGGTTATCAGAGGATCACCCAACACTGCTAAAACAAGACGTCCAAGCCCTTCTTCACAAAGGGACTATAGAACAGTCCCCCTTCAACAGCAAGACACAGGGGTGTACTCCCTCTACTTTCTAATTCCAAAGAAGGATGAGTCACTAAGACCAATCCTAGACCTCAGACCTCTCAACTACTACATCCTATCAGAACACTCTCATATGGTCACTCTACAGGATGTCATTCCACTTCTTCAGATGAGCGACTTTATGGCCGCTCTGGACAAAAAGGACGCTTACTTCCATATATCCATTCATCCTGCTCACCGCAAATAACTCAGGTTTGTCATAACAGGAAAATGCTACCAATTCATAGTTTTCCCATTCAGGGTCACTACCGCACCAAAGGTCTTCACAAAGTGCCTAGCAGTAATAGCAGCACATCTATGACGACAAAACGTACATGTATTCCCATACTTGGGCAATTTACTAATCAAAGCCAACCCCCATCAGCAATGTCAGCAAAACATACAGCTGACAGTAGATGTGCTCCACAAATTGGGGTTCACTATCAATGCCCCCAAGTCTCACCTTCAACGTCTTCAACTTCAACCATACTTAGGAGCAATTCTCAACACACAAGTCGGATTAGCTTACCTCAATCCCGCTCGGATACACAACTTTTAGACACTTCTACCTCAATTCCAGCCTGACAAAACTCTCACAGTTTGGACTGTCATGCGTCTACTGGGCATGATGGCATTTTGCATTAGCATAGTTCCCAACGCAAGGCTACAGATGCGCCCAATGCAGCAATGTCTCTCTCGTTAGTGGTCTCAGGGAACACCTCCAGGATCTAGTGTTGATAGGCCGCCAAACTCACTGTTCTCTGCAATGGTGGAATCACAACAATCTGTTGAAAGGGCGGCCATTCTTGGACCCTGTACACAAATCACTCTAACAATAGACGCTTCAGAGACGGGTCGGGGTGCCCATCTACACAACCTCACAATACAAGTTCTGTGGGATGCCAAACATCAATCTCTACATATCAGTTACTTGGAACTTCAGGCATAATTCTTTGCACTGAAAGCGTTCCTTCCCCATCTATCTCACAAGGCTATTATAGTCGGAATGGACAATATGACAGCCATGTACTATCTACAAAAACAGGGGTGGGGGACACGGTCTTCTCAGTTGTCACATCTCTCTCAGACCATATGGAACTGGGCTCTTCACCATCACATTAATTTCTTGGCAGAATATCTGCCGGGGACAGACAACGATCTTGCATACCTGCTCAGCAGGACGCACCAACAAACTCACAAATGGGAACTCCACCCACAAGTCCTCCTTTCCTACTTTCAAAAGTGTGGGGTTCCTCACATAGATCTGTTTGCCACAGCCGAAAACACAAAATGCCTTAGCTTCACATCCAGGTTCCCACACCCACTATCCAAGGGCAACACAGGGTCAGGGATATTCGCCCACACTTTTCCACCTCTCCCTCTCATTCCATTTCTGGTTCAGAGGCTCAGACAAACATCACTCAATATAATCCTTGTAGCTCCCACTTGGGCACGTCAGTTCTGGTTCACAGCACTACTAGATCTCTCGTTAGTCCCCCACGAGAAGCTCCCCAACAGGCCAGACCTTCTCACCCTGGATCAAGCACAAATGAGAAACTCGGACCCCAAGATGCTTAACCTAGCGATTTGGCTCCTCAGATCCTAGAGTTTGGTTATTTAAACTTACCATCAGAATGTATAGATATTCTGAAACGGGCACGTAGACCCACAACTAGAGCCTGTTATGCTGCAAAATGGAAACGTTTTGTTTACTACTGCCAACCTAAACAAATCAATCTTATCAAAGCCTTCTGTACAGGACATTATTTGCTACTTGCTTCATTTGCAGAAGTCTAATTTAGCATACACTTCTATTAGATTGCATCTTGCTGCAGTAGCTGCCTATCTCCAAAATAGGCTTCAAACATCTCTCTTCACAATTCCAGTCATTAAAGCATCCATGGAAGGACTCAAACGAGTTATTCCACCTCGTTTATCTCCAGCACCCTCTTGGAACCTAAGCATTGTACTTGCCAGGCTCATGGGTCCACCTTTTGAGCTTTTGCACTCGTGCCCTCTTCACTTTTTTTCATGGAAAGTGGCATTTCGTGTTGCCATTACCTCACTCAAGCGTGTTAGTGAGCTCCAAGCATTAACCTTAGAAGAACCATTCTTTCAAATACATAAAGACAAATTGGTACTTCGGACTAATTCTAAATTCCTACCAAAGGTAGTTTCTCAGTTTCATCTCAATCAATCCATTGAGCTACCTATCTTTTTCCCTAACCCCGATTTAGTAGCAGAAAGAGCTCTCCATACCTCCGATGTAAAGAGAGCACTCATGTTCTATATAGATAGAACTAAAACCTTCAGAAAAACAAAGAAACTCTTTGTAGCTTTTTCTCCACCTCCTAAAGGCAACCCTATGTCCAAATCCGACATAGCCAGATAAATAGCAAAATGCATTCAAACTTGCTACATTAAATCCAAAAGACCTTTACCTGTAACTCCCAGAGCACACTCTACTCGTAAAAAGGGAGCAGCTATGCCCTTTTTGGGAACTATCCCCATAGCTGAAATTTGTAAATCAGCTACATGGTCTAGACCACATACATTTACTAAACATTACTGTGTAGACATGTTAGCACACCAACAAACCAATGTAGGTTTATGTACCCTTTTTCAAACTACTGCAACTCCCACATGCTAGCAACCGCTTCTAAGGAGGCACCGCTTTACAGTCTATGTAGAGCATGTGTATCTACAGCCACGCATGCCATCGAACAAATTATGTTACTTACCCTGTAAGAATCTGTTTGTGGCATGTAGTGCTGTAGTTTCACATGAGCCCTTCCTCCTCCCCGGACGCTTGTGGCTGTTACAGTTACGTTTTACACATTTGTATTAGTATGGACATCTTTATTCTGACACTTTCCTCACACTCCATTCTCGCACGCCTGCGGGAAAACAATCTAACAAAGGAGTCGATCCCCATGTGCAATAACACCGAGAGGAGGAGTCACTCTACCTTGTGACTCAAAAGGCTTCTTCAAAGTAAAACAAGTTGCACAACTCTGATCCAACACTAGATGGCAGGAGTATGCAGAGCATGTAAATCTACAGCACTACATGCCACGAACAGATGCTTACAGGTTAAGTAATATAATCCTTCTTGTAGTCCAAGCTCTTTCCATCCAAAATGTTAGATGCTGCTGAGGATGTTACAGCAATGGTCTGGAGAGGGATTAGAATGTATTAGGACCTTCATTATCTGGCTACTCGACTTTGTTCCATTTGCTAGAGATGAGCCAGGGGTGAGGTGATGTTGAGCCTAGTTAAATGGTTCCGCAAGGTTATAGTGGGATGGAGTAGTAGTGTGTGCTTCCGCATGCAAGTATGACATTGTGTTGCTGATGTGGCTCAAGGGCCAGGTGGTAACATAACGTATACTATTTCTCATATTTTCACTTTTTTCAAGGTCTGCTAGAAGGCCCAATGTCGTCATCACATGTTTTAAGAATGACAGAACAGGGTGTACTGTTTTTTTTTTTTTCTATTTTTTTTAAGGAGTGCCTTCTTTGCAAGTTGATTGCAAAGCGGACATGTGGTCATCGTTGCACACATTTTCCAAACATTGTTTGGATTCAGATGTGACAGAGTCTTAGTTCAGACGTTTTTTCTTGTGTTATTTGTGGTCTTTCCATCCAAAATGTTAAATATTGCTGCGGAATGCTTCAACAATATGCTGTAGGGCTGCTAGACTTAATTAGAACCTACAGTAACTAGACATACAACTTTATTCTGATTGATGTATCCCCTCTGCAGATGCTTTATTGCCCTCCCACTAGACCTCACAGTTCTCATACCTTCTGAGGACCTCTGCAGTAAGACATATTTGGGAATCGAGGCGGTTGGGCATGGTTGTTCTGTTTCTGCAGCCAGGTGTTTCCTTTTGTCAACATGGCTAGTGTGTGTTGCACAAGAGCTGAGTGTAGGTGGGAGCGGGTGCGGGTCCTCCTTGGAGCCTTGAATTTGTGTAAAAGGTGTGGTAGGAGAGAACAGTATTAATCAGAATCTGCGTTATTTAAGGCTCCCATCATTTGCCTTGATGGCTTTAAATGTTCTCTCCAGTAAGAGTTGATTCTTCCATGGGATCTGAATACTGACCTGCTATGTTAACAGACATAGCCCTTGGACCTATGACTTCCTGCAAACAAGGTTTGGACTAGGTTGCTAGTGAGAATTACTTCTACCTATATATTTTATAAATATCCTACTTGAACGGTTTCAGACCTTACTTGGTCTTTTGGTCATTGATGAGGAATGCCTGTTCATTCTTTTAAATTTTTAGATTACCCAATTATCCATTTTACCCTTGTCTGATTTTTAGACCTCAACCTGAGTTGGACAAATGAGATTGTTTAGAATCAGAAGTATATACATTCTCTTTACAATTTAAACTCTTGTAAGCAGAATAAAAGTGTTAATAAATTGAGGATAGGTAGAGTATGATGGTTGCCAGAATGAAACCCTTCGATTATGGGTGTAAAGTCTTGAAGCATTTGTTAATATTTTGAAACTGTAAAAGAAGTGACTGCATGAGATGTCTTGCCAGAATGGTGCAATTATACAAAGTGGCTTCTATAAAACCGTTTGGGGGGAAGGGGGTGAAATTCAAGGGTAATGAAGAATCCATATAGTGTTGGATGAAGGACAACAGGGAAATGAGCAGATTGGGTATCCTTATCTGTAACTAAACTATGTTTCTGTGCAAGTTCTATGTAGCTATCTGGGCATTAAATTAATAGATATTGCAAGACACTGGAAGCCAACGTAGGAAATAAAGTTAATGGTTCTGTGCAATCACACTGTAGGTGTGTCTAGGAGTAAGTTATGTGGCGACTTAGCCAGATCTGGTGGCTTATTGGACTAATGCGTCCACTGTAGGGGCCTGTGTTTGACCTCATGGTCACAGGTTCAAATCACGGCGGGTTCACTCAGCCTTTCATCCTCCTGTGGTAGATGAGTACCATTGAGCCAGGTAACAATAAACATCTGTTATTCAGTGCCAAGATGCCCACGGTTAACGTGCGCTTTACTAATACCCATGTTCTGTGACATTGACCACGGTGGTACCATGATCTGCAAAGTTTTATAATCTGTCATTCCCTTATTCTCACAGTGCAACATCACAAAGACTGAAGAGTGGACAAAGTTGGTTCAGCTGCTGCAGAAGTTCCAAATGAAGAATGTTAATTTCATATATAATAATATAGAATTGCTTCTACCGCTGCCAGTTCAGATTCTTCCACAGCCAAACAAAGTATCTGAAACTGAATGTGAAAAAATTACATTTGCTCCAGATGGCAAACTTTTAACAAATCAGGAAAATATAAACCCGGACAGTGGTTGTTCTCAAGAGGGTAGCCCAATAAAATTGTCTATGCAGATGAAGCGCAAAAGAAAGCTAGCTGTCACAAAGGACTTCGAGTGTGATTCGAACTCTGGGGAGGAATTTCTGACATTGCCCAACCCCGTGCCTACCTCAAAAACTGAAGAAACCAAAGGTGATTTACAATCTACAGGTAAAGAACTGGGGCAAGAATCTCCAAAGAATGCTAAAAAAAGAATTCACACGCCAGCTGAGCAACAGTGTTCTGCTCTTGTTTCTCAGTGTCTAGACTCGCTGACCAAATTTTTGGATGATGTGTCTTTCTTAGATTGCTGTGTTTACAGTGAAGTTGGTGAGCAAAATGAGGTAAAAGACATGGACTATAACTGGACTGGTGGCTGCATGAAAAATGGTCTTTGCGATGGGTATAGAGTAGAAAATAGAGATTGGTGGCATTCTCAGAGCTGCGACGAACTCAAGGCTACAGTGGAAGTGCTCAGTTTTCAGAACTGTTGCTCCCATATTTCCAAAGCTATGAACTCCTCTTTGGATTTGTGTAAGAAATTTGGAAAAGATCCAACAGAAGAACTAACTGTGAGTGTACGTAAACACAGAGAGGAAGTGTTCTTCAGCCAGTCAGCGGTTGATGTAAGGTAAGTTTGAAAGGCATTTATTCAAAAAGTATATAAACTGCAGACGAAAGTAAACTGTATGTTGAGTAGTTAACTTTTGGTATAATGTTGGTGGGATGGTACCCGAGATAAAATACTGAACATACCTCAGCCAGTTTATTGATGTAAACTTTTCTCCTGAAATGCTTTGCTGGGGTATACCCCACATTTCTATGTTGCATTGCACCTGTGCCGCGTGGGTTATTTGTTCCCAAGCAACAGTGAGTAAAGACCACTAAACGTCTGTTTTGCTAAAAGCGGTCTATTGTAGTTGGACTGAGCAAAATTCAGACTGGAGTGTTTAGTAACCCTTCATGGGTTTGTATGTTGTGGGATGCACCACCTTAACCTTCCTATATTCATTTGTGGATCTACTATTGAAGTGACTTCTGAAAGTATTCTATATTGCTTACTGTATTCATTGAAGTCCTAATGCAGAGCACAGTGATCCCACTGACTGGTAATAGCACCATATAAAAATAACATAGTCTACAGTCCCCACCCACATGCATAGTGCATCTCAAAGATCCTGAACAATGGTATCAAATTCTGATGATGAAGCCTCAGTTATTTTCCTGAGCACACCGTTGCCTGTGAAACAACTTGATGAACTAATTATGTGTTTTTTTTTTTGTGATTTTTTTTTTTACAGCATTGCACAGAAAAGATTATCGCTGATCAAAAACGTATTTTCGAAACGTTCACTTATGAATGTGGGAAACAGGCAAGCCAGCATTGTGGAATATTTACCAATCCTTCGTAACATCTGTAAGTCAGAGAAACTCAAAGAGCAGGGAAAGTTGAAACGAAGGTAAGCACTTACCTGTTTTTTTCCTCAGGGCTACTTGTGGTTCCAACTAATGTTTAATATTTAACCGATGTAGCAGGTTCCTGCTACCGCTACAATTCTGAGCAGCTAATCACTTTCAAGTGCTGGCTACAAGCTGCTTGCTAAGTCAGCTTTGTGCTCTCTGCAATTCGGCCAATAGATGCTCTTGTAAATAGCCAAAGAATGAAGAAGAACCTCTGGCGTGGTGGGTTGTTTCACTACAGTCAGAAACCCTTCTGCAGCCTAGCTCTATGATGTCCAGGAAGGTATCCATTGTGCCTTAGGTACCTCCAGACGGTGGGCAGCAGCCACATTCCTTAATCCTGCTGGTCCTCCTAACAACTCAGTTGGAAATACTTGGTTCTATCAGAGCCACATACATCAAGCTCTTTTAGAAATGTAATCGCTGTTCCACTAATCTATAAAAAGGGATGTTTTTTCTATGAGGAAGGTGTGCAGTCAACCTCCAGTAGAGAAAGTCAAGAGCCTCAGCAGTAGCCAGTCATCTTCTGAAGAGTCTCACCTGCACCTATCCTGGTAGTTAAAACCTTTCATTCATATCCATGTAATGAATCTCTGCCTGTTCTGATTCAGTTAAGGTCTAATTCATCCAAATGTAAAAGTCCCATACTTTGCTTAACCTCTACCTTTATTCGCCCACGAAAGCCAAAATGTCACAGCAAAATGTATTCACTACAAAAATAAATTGTCAACAAGACCTCTTAACTTTGTAACTGCCGTGATCTGCAGTTATTAGTAGGTAGGAGTATATTGTCTATGGAGAAGTGGTTAGGGGGTGCTATTTTTGTCTGATTGTTTGCCAACTCTCTATTTTACATCGTTATTTATTTGTATGTGAAACAATTTAGGGAACCTGTCCTTCAAATGCATACTTTCTGCCTTTCTTAAAACTTTGTATTCGTTTTCCACAAGAACGGGACAATATAACATACCACCATCTCACTTTTGCGAGTGTCCAGATTGACCGAATAGTCCACTATACTAGATTGCAGGGTGATTCTATTGCAATGTGGTCGGGTCCGGGCCTCTCTTCCACTCTTCCCCCCGCCCTGCTCCCCCATGCAGACTATGTCCAGGATTCCCACTCTCTTTGGTTGTCTCACTGTGCCCCTCTTCCCAGGGAGTCGTGAGAGGGACTGCGGGGGGGGCACGTCTTCTCCCAGTCCAGATCATGGTTAGGCCCGCCACTGTCCGTCCCCACACTCTGAAATGTCCTCTTTTTCCTTCCCCCGACCATAGAATAGACCAGGAGCCATTCAGAGTGTAGAAGAATTATTTACTGTATCAAGTGCATCAACAAGCACTCAATAAAAACAAGTCTTAAAATTTATTGGTAATTGTCAGATCCACAGTCTCTGAAGAGCACCCTAAGAGCAACTTCACATTTTGAAGATCACCTTCCTTTCTGTTCACTCACCAGATCACACTCTCTTCCATCCCACCACTACTGACTGCAATATACGTAACCACCTCCTCACTGCTGGACACTAACAAGCTATAGAGCCCTATCTTGTGTGGTAAAAAAATGGCCTACGTTCAGCCTCATGCTTCACACAACTCCTTCCCTCCATATTATTGGATACAACACACCCAATTAACACATTCCTCCGCGCAGGGGTTAACCTTGGTCCCTTGAAACCCTGCATCATCACCCCCATGGTAAATTGGTCTGCCGATCACCAAATAATGGCAAACTACCTCCCCTCCCAATCTTCTCTTCCTTTGCAAGGTCAAGGAAGGTGACAAATCGAAGAATGCACTTAATTCAGCCACCTTCTTCTCAGCCACCAGTCTAGCTTCAGACCTGCGGTTGACGTCCTATCAGGGAGGTGCTCCTTTCCTAGCCTTGATATTCCTTGACCTGTCTCATATTTTACTGTCAACTGTAAAGCCATGGTGCAATGGATCACACTGCCCTATACCCTTCTGCAAGCTATACTAAAGATGACCAATTCATTGTACTTCCTATAAAACTAGAGGTACTAGGCAGAGTGCTCCCTGTCACCAATCCTATCTTGTTTAGAAGTTACGCCCTTAGCTAGTATACTTACAGAGTTCCACCACTGTAGAGGGATTACATTTGGGTCCTGGTGAGTTCTGTTGTGAATGTATGCTGATGATATTTTCCTGCTAGTCAGAAACCCATATTTTGACTTGAATCATATAATTCGGGAAGTTATGAACTATGGTAGGTCATTGAACCTGACCATTAACTGGTTGAAGTTGATCATACCTCCTCTCACCAGGGGTATGCCCATCCCAGTATAGGCCTTCCCAATAAAATTGTAAGAGTCACCCATCCATTAGCTGGGCATAAAAAATCATGGGGATATAGACCTTATTTTAAACTATGGGGAAGTGCATGGATTAATTGTCTTCACAAATGGAGAAATTGAATATGATACCTGTGTCGCTGGCAGGTAGAGTGCCCATCGTGAAGATTGTGCTATTACACAGATTGCTGTTCTTTTTCCAGATATTCCAAACCTTAAATGAGAAATTGTTCGATCAGCTAAGAACCCTCAGGATTTAACTTGCCTGAGCGGGGAAGCAGCTTGTAATAAGTTGGAATATACTGCAGCTACCATATAAGCAGGGTGGGTTTGTTGCTGCTAACTTTAAGGTGTACTCTTTAATCTTCCAAGCACTGTTTAAACATCACTGGTTCCAAAATCCCAGGCAGGCCCCACACTAAGATCGAGAATGAAATGGATGATCCAATACTTCTGGACACTATACTAATGAAGATGGCATGGAGACCTAACAAAGAGTTTCATTCAGGAATATGTACAATTTCGTCCTGGTTTAAGTTAGCTGTGGTTTGTAGGATTGATCAAATATACTCTCCCCAAATGCCATTGTAATACAGTCATGTATTGAGGTCTCTAACAAGGCAATAGCTGTTTTATAGCTATGTAGTAGACAGCTAAGTACTCTCTGAGACATGTATAATAGCAAAATATTCATCATGTTATACCATCAACTGTTTAGGATTATTGCCGGGTTGTTCCTTCACTGCTGGAGTGCAAACTACTAACCATTGTCATCTCAAACACCTTCCCCATTAAGCTGATCATTAATATGTACAACACTGTTAAATGACCTGAAAGTGGATCATTCCAATGCTAGGGAAACAAATGGTTCTGGAATTGTAATCTGGGTCTGGAATTTGGGTATGAGCCAGGAACATTGGACCTACTGTTGTCAGCAAACCAAGGAAATTGTATTATATATGTATTCAGAAGATCTGTTGCACACTGGTTGTCACGGCTGATAGTTTGAATTGATGGAGATGCGTGCTCCATGCACCTCACCTTTGGTTGCCCACCTACTGGGGATTATTGGTTGCAAATTTTAAATGCACTACGTATGATGACTGAAGGTACTTTTGTCCTATCTTCCTTGGTTGCCGTATTAGGTTATGTGACCAATATCCCTAAACCATACAGGAAATATACTGCACTGACAATGTTTGGTAAGCGGAGAGCTGCCATGAAGTGGGGAAGGGAGCTGTAAGACTTGTCTGTGAGTAATGAACAGGCCGAGATGTACGCCTCTCTCCTCCTGAGTGCCTCACACCCTAGAATTATCCGGGCCCCCTCGAAGTACCTATCTGGAATGTACGCATAATTGTGACTCTTTTGAATTACACTACATACTCGTCTAATAGAAATTACTGGTTTGGGGGCGGTGCTCTGATGCTTGTGTGATTGTCTGAAATGGCTCCAGTGTTACTGTCGGCGTTCAATGAGGTGTGACTGTACATTTTCAACAACATATATATTATTCTTATCTGAAAGAGACAATTAGTTATGGATTCCTCACCTTAGAATTACCCCGAGGCGTCAGACTGGATCCAGAGAATTTTTTCTTCAGCAGTACCCCTGCGCGTCGATAGGTGGCGTCGGTCGACTCCGCGTTCGTCGTTGGCGTCATGGTCGTCGGAATGATGTCGCGGTATCTACTTAGATGCCGCCCTCGCACGCTGACGTCAGTTCTTTCTTTTTCCGCGCCAGCCAGCGCAGATCCGGAGAGAGCGGTACCTCGAGTCACTTTTTGACTCCCTTTTATGCGACTTTTGTCGACATCTTTTCGAGTCGTTCGACTCCTGGTTCACGCATGGATGTCCCGCACTCGAACCGGCTTCAAGGCTTGTGACTCTTGTCACAAACTGATGTCGGTTACGGACCCACACCTTGTGTGCCTTTGGTGTTTGGAGCGCGACCACGACCCGAAGGGGTGCGCCGACTGCCGGGCCATGAACCACAAGTCTTTGCGGGAGCGGTCCCGAAAGCTCCTCGAGGCCCGGCAGTCCGCTCCGTGCCGTTCGAGGTCCTAGTCGAGAGGTAGGTCGCGGGACCGGTCGCGGAGTCGTCACCACCACTCTTCATCCAAGTCTTCGGGTAAGTCGAAGCACAAAAAGAAGGTGAAGAAGCTCCGTCGCTCTTCGCGTTCTCCCCGTCCGGCCGACGCGGGAAGCGGAAGGCAGTCGTCCGGCTCCGCCCACCAGGGTTGGGTTGGGATAAAAAATCGGCCCGGGCACACCAAAAGAAAAGTGGCCCACATTTGCGTATGAAAAGAATGGGGGTTGGGGCATGTTTTTTCAACTTCACTTAGATAAAAAAAATGCACAGATTCGTTCACACTGCTGAGCCACACATGAATGCAAGTGAGACCACTTCTGCTCAGTCTCCCTGCCCCCGCTCAATCAGCATACATTAATGGGCCGGCCCAGCGAGAGAAAGGCCACTCGGGCACCCACTGGGCCGCTGGCGGCATCCTAACAGCACAGGCAGCCCCCAGGCTGCCCAAAAAAGCAGCCCACAGCTGGAACTCGGCTACCGGCTCTTCGGCCATTTCCCGAGTGCCCATGTTACCAATCCGACCCTGCCGCCCGCGGAGCCTGTTGGGTCGACTCTGGCCTTCCCTCCCTTTCCGGGAGCCGGAGCGACCCCTGCCCAGCTTCGGAGCTTTTACAAAGCCTTGCATTCCATCTTCGGGCAGCCCGACTCCGCTGGCGCGCCCTCAGGCCCCGCAGACTCGGCTGGGGGTTCTTGGCCTTCGATGCCGGCAGCTTCTGCTCCGCCCCACAGGGCCCCCAAGGATCCAGGCCTGGATCCGGATCGGCACCGGTCGACCTCGTGACACCTCCTCTGTTGCCAAATCCATTGACGACACCTCCACCCCCTCCGGCGCCAGTTGTGTCCCCAGCCGACATCGACCCCAGCCTCCCCCTCGATGTAGACGCGGAGCCAGACCGACGTCGGGACCGGCGCCGACCAGTACTTTTATACCATTGTTCTCGCCTGGTGTTCCCTATCGCCCTGAGTGGCTACCAGAGGAGGGTGAGGAGGACTGGGAGGGGTCTGTGGACCCTCCAGCAGACCAGTTAGAAGAACCGGACTGGAGAGAGGAGTTGGGTGAAGCCAGTGGTTTGGATACGTCCCCAGACCTTGGCATGCTTTCTCCCCCTACCGTGGCTACAAAGGAGGGTGCATCTTATGCAGTGGTGTTGCGTAGGGCGGCCGAGGCCTTAAACCTTGAGCTTCCTACGGTGGCAATCAGGACTAACCTCCTGACCGAGGTGCTTCAGCCGGCAGCGGCCTCTTTGGAGCCCCTGCTGCCGTTCAATGAGGTCCTCATGGACATCCTTTTGGGCACTTGGTTCAAGTCCAACACAGGGGCTCCTGTGGATAGGATGATTGCCCGACGCCACCGCCCAGCCCCGGGGATCCCATTTTCCTCTCCCAACACCCCACCCCTGAGAGCTTGGTGGTCCAAGCCTCGACTTCCAAGGGTGCATTCCCTAACGCACCACCTGATAGTGAATCCAAGAAGCTGGACCACCTTGGGAAGAAGATGTTTTCTTCCTCCAACTTAGGACTGCGGTCGGTGAACACCGCATGTCTCTTGGGCCGTTACTCCCACTCGGTGTGGGACACGGTTGCGCAGGTGCTGCCACAGTGCCCGGAGGAGGCCCGGGCCGTGCTCTCCCATGCTGTTGCCGAAGGGAGAGACGCAGCGAAGTTCGCCATCTGGTGTGGGCTGGACACCGCCGACTCACTAGGCAGGAAGATTTCCACGTCGGTAGCCCTTAGACGCTACGCCTTGTTGAGGTCTACTGGCTTCTCGGGTGATGTCCAAGCTACGCTTTTGGACATGCCCTTCAATGGCCGTCGCTTGTGTGGCGACTAGGCGGACAACGCGCTTGAGTGCTTTAAGGACTCCAGGGCTACGGCCCGGTCCTTGGGCTTCGCATCCACCTCCCGCCCAGCGCAGTCTGCCTTTCGCGGCTACGGAAGGGGTGCCCCACCGTGTTCCGCCCAGAGCCACATGCCTGCGCAAGCTGTCCAGCCTCTGCGCGGCCAGGGCCGTGGGACCCACCGTCTGGGGGCCAGCGGGCGGGCCAGTCAACCAGCGCCCCCTCTGCAGCAGCCTCCAAGCCCTCCTAGTCCGACCTTTCAGGGCCACCTTTTGCCAGTGGGCGGCAGGATTCGCCATCACCTCCCTCACTGGCTCAACATCACGTTGGACAGGTGGGTTTTGCAGATAGTCCGAAGGGGCTACTCCCTCCCCTTCAAGACTCCCCCTCCATCCATGCCACCTCAGACCCATCGCATGTCGGAGGATCACTTGGCCCTTCTCCAAAAGGAAGTTACGGCTCTCTTGGCCAAGGGAGCCATCGAGCGAGTTCCTGCCCCAGAAGTAGGTCGTGGTTGTTATTCCCACTACCTTTCTGGTGCCCAAGAAGGACAAGGGCCTGCGTCCTATCTTGGATCTCAGAAACGTCAACCGCTTCCTCTGGATGGAGAAGTTCATAATGTTGTTACTGGCTCAGGTCCTATCTGCTCTCGACCCTGGAGACTGGATGGTAGCGTTGGACTTGCAGGATGCTTATTTTCACATCCCCGGCCCACCGGCGTTACCTGCGGTTCATGGTAAACCAAGAGCACTTTCAGTTTACTGTGCTCCCCTTTGGCTTTACCAGCGCCCCTTGGGTGTTCACGAAAGTGATGGCGGTGGTCGCAGCTCATCTGTGCAGATAGAGGGTTCCAGTCTTCCCCCTATCTCGACGACTGGCTGTTGAAGGCGGGCTCGCCCCAGGCTGTAGTCTCCCACCTCCAGACTACGGCCGACCTCCTGCATTCGCTGGGGTTCACCATCAATGTGCCGAAGTCACACCTGATTCCCTCTCAGAAGCTCCTTTTCATCGGAGCGATTCTGGACACAGCGCAGTTTCGGGCCTATCCTCCTGAGCAGCGAGTCCGGGATATTCGGGCTATGATTCCGATCTTTCAGCCTCTATCCCGGGTTTCGGTCAGAATGACCCAGAGGCTACTGGGCCTCATGACCTCCTGCATCCTGCTGGTGGACTATGCCAGGTGGCATATGCGGGCTCTGCAGTGGGACCTGAAGTTCCAGTGGGCACAGTATCAGGGGAATCTTTCTGATTGCGTTCAGATCTCGGAGGGCACTGCATGCCAATTGCAGTGGTGACTAACGAACCAGGATTGGGTCAACGGCAAATCCCTCTCCATTCCCCAACCAGAGTTCACAGTGGTGACTGATGCATCACTGCTGGGATGGGGCGGCCACATGGGAGAGGCGGGGATCAGATGCCTCTGGTCTCCGGCGGAGTCCAGGCTCCACATCAACCTTCTGGAGCTTCGGGCGATTCGTCTTGCACTAAAGGCATTCCTTCCCTCTGTCCTGGGAAGAGTAGTGCAGGTGTTCACGGACAACACCACTGCCATGTAGTACTGCAACAAACAGGGCGGGGTGGGGTCGTGGACCCTATGTCAAGAGGCTCTCCGCCTTTGGACATGGCTGGAACATCAGGGCATATCTCTGGTGGTTCAACACCAGGCAGGTTCTCTGAACGCCAGGGCGGACGAACTCAGCCGCAGGTGCATGATGGATCACAAATGGCGTCTTCACTCGGAGGTGGTGCAAGGTCTCTTTCAGCAGTGGGGAGAGCCTTGGTTAGATCTATTCGCCACCGAAGGGAACACGCAATGTCAGCAGTTCTGCGCGTTGAAATTTCCAAGGCGGCACTCGCTAGGCGACGCTTTTCGTCTCGAGTGGAGTTGCGGTCTTCTATACGCCTTTCCACCTATACCACTTCTGCCCAGAGTGCTGAACAAGATCAAGCGTGACCGGTCCCAAGTCATTCTTGTGGCTCCGGATTGGGCCCGAAGAGTCTGGTATCCCGAGCTATTACACATGGCCATCGATCCTCCGATCAGACTGCCTCTTCGGGAGGATCTTCTGTCGCAGCAGGGGACGGTCCTCCACCCGAACCTGTCCAGCCTCCACCTCCTTGCATGGAGATTGAGCGGCGACAGTTGACAGCTTTCGACCTTCCTCCTGAAGTCTGTAATGTTATCTTGGCAGCCAGGCGTCCCTTCACCAAAACGGTATACGCCTGTAGATAGAACAAGTTTGTGGCATTGTGCGCAGCAAAGGCTGTGGATCCCCTTTCTGCTCCCCTTTCAGAGGTTCTCCTCTTCATTCTTTCTTTGGCCCAGCAGGGCTCTGCTCTGGGCACTCTCAAAGGCTATCTTTCGGCCTTCCTTCGGCTGCCTGACCAGCCTTCTCTTTTCAAGTCCCCTATTGTAAATCGCTTCTTTAAGGGCATTACTCACTTGTTTCCTCCAACCCCTTTTGTAATGCCCCCGTGGGACTTGAACCTGGTTCTCACCTGTCTTATGTGTGCTCCCTTCGAGCCGCTACATAACTGTCCTCTCAGACTTCTGACACTTAAGACTGCCTTTCTAGTTGCCATTACCTCTGCTCGCAGGGTGAGTGAGCTTCAAGCCCTTTCTTCTAAACCTCCTTTCCTGGCTGTTCATAAGGACAAAGTTGTCCTTCGCACTAGGCCTTCCTTCCCAAAGTGGTTACCTCTTTCCACATAGGACAGACCATCACTTTGCCCACCTTCTTCCCGCCTCCGCATCCTTCTAAAGAGGAAGAGAGGCTCCACCGTCTGGATCCAAAATGTGCGCTTTCCTTCTACTTGGATCGCACCAAACAATTCCGGGTGGATGGCCAGCTCTTTGTTGGCTATGTGGGCGCCAAGAAAGGTCGGGCCGTGCAAAAACGAACCATCTCCCGATGGGTCGTTCTTTGTATCAAAATCTGCTACTCCTTAACGAAAAAGGAACCACCAGTGGGGTTGCGTGCCCATTCCACCAGGGCGACGGTAGCCACTACTGCTTTGGGACGTGGAGTTCCCCTTCTTGACATCTGCCAGGCAGCTACGCGGGCTTCACTGCACACATTTACCAAACACTACTGCCTGGACAGCAAAGTCCGGAGAGACGGCTTCTTTGGTCGTTCAGTTCTCCAGGACTTTCTGGTGTGAACTTGGTTCGCAGACCCACCTCCGGGGTTGGTATTGCTGTTCTAAGGTGAGGAATCCATAACTGTCTCTTTCAGATGAACAAGTTACTTACCTTCGGTAACAAAATATCTGTAAGAGACATAGATTAGTTATGGATTCCTCACCGCCCCACCCATCCTCCCCGTTCTGCGAACTGACTTCTAAGGTAAGGGACTCCCTTTCAGGGCCCTAGTTTTGTGCACCAGTGGTCAGTGTCTTGCATGGCTCTGCGCTTCTGGCGTGGAATGTCGTGTAAAGAACTGACGTCAACGCGCGAGGGCAGCGTCTAAGTAGATACCGTGACGTCATTCCGGTGACCACGATGCCAACGACGAACGCAGAGTCGACCGACGCCACCTATCGACGCGCAGGGGTACTGCTGAAGAAAAAATTCTCTGGATCCAGTCTGACGCCTGGGGGTAATTCTAAGGTGAGGAATCCATAACTAATCTATGTCTCTTACAGATATATGGTTACCGAAGGTAAGTAACTTGTTCGTCAAGTGGGCTTAAGATGTTAAAATGTCATATCTGAAAGAAACACATAGTGATAGATTCCTTACCTTAGAATATCCCCAGGCGTCAGACTGGAACCGGAAAGTTTTCGTCAGCAGTACCCCTGCGCGTCGGTAGGTGGCGTCGTGCGGCTCCGCGTCCATCGTTGGCGTCGTGGTCGCCGAGATGACGTCGCGGGCGCTACTTAGATGCCGCCCACGCGCGCTGACGTCAGTTCTTTCTTTTTCCGCGTAAGCAAGCGCAGATCCGGGAAGAGCAGGAACCCCCAGTCAATTTTTGACTGACTTTTTGAGGCTTTTTGTCTCTGTTTTTTCATCGAGTCTTCGACTCCTGGTGCAGATAGGATGCCCGGTTTTAAGTCCTGCGGGGACTGTCACCGTATGATGTCGGTGACAGACCCGCACCGTGTGTGTCTTTTCTGCCTGGGGCGCGACCACGACCCCAAGTCGTGCCCCGACTGCCGGGCCATGGCGCCGAAGACTTTGCAGGAGCGGTCCCGAAAGTTGCTGGAAGCCTGGCAGTCGGTTCCGCGCCGCGCCGCTCCAGGTCCCGGTCCCGTGGGAGGTCGAGGGACCGTGCGCGGAGTCATCACCATCGATCTTCGGGATCCAAGTCTTCGCACTCAGGGTCAGGTAAGGCGAAGCACAAGAAGTCAAAGAAACGCCATCGTTCTCCGACTTCCCCTCGCCGGTCGCGCGACGTGGCTGAGGGTGCGGGTGGTGCCTCCCACGTGGCTCCGGTGGAGCCTATGCAGTCGCCGCCGGACTACCCGCCCTTCCCGGGTTCGTCGGCGACTCCGGCCCAAATACAGGAATTCCTGTCGGCCATGGCTCGCCTCTTTGGGCCGTCGGGTCCCGCTGGTGTGCCTTCGGGCCCCGCGGTCCCGACTGGGGGTCCTCGCCTTTCCTCGCCGGCGGCTCCGGCCCCGGCATCGCTGTCGGCTCCGGCGTCGCAGGACCCCCTTGGATCCAGGCCTGGATCCCGGTCGACGCCGGTTGACCTCATAACACCTCCACCGACGTCGACCCCACCGGCACCACTTCTGACGCCGCCCGCTCCTCGGGACGACGTCGATCCCAGTTTCAGCCCCGAAGTGGACGTAGCGTCGAGCCGGCGTCGATCGATGCCGTTCTCTTCGTTGCTCGGGGATTTCTATCCCCATGTCCCTGCTCCTTATTTTAGGCCTGTTGAACAGCCTGAGGAGCTAGGGGAGGACTGGGAGGGGTCTGAGGACCCTCTCGCAGCTGCTTGCGTGTCTGAACAGGACTGGGCTGAGGAGTTGGGGGACGCCAGTGGTCTGGATACCTCACCAGACCTTGGCATGCTGTCTCCTCCTACCGTGGCTACGGAGGAGGGTGCTAGTTATGCTGTGGTGTTGCGTAGGGCGGCTGAGGCCCTACACCTCGAGCTCCCTACTGTGGCCGTCAGGACTAACCTCCTGACAGAGGTGCTTCAGCCAGCAGCTACTTCTGCGGAGCCGCTGCTTCCCTTCAATGAAGCCCTTTCTGATGTTCTTTTGGGCACTTGGTCCAGGCCCACCACAGGGGCTCCTGTGGATAGGAACGTGGCCCAACGCCATCGCCCGGCTCCGTGTGACCCCATTTTCCTCTCCCAACATCCCACCCCTGAGAGCGTGGTTGTCCAAGCCTCTGCTTCCCCGACCGCCTTCCCTTCCGCACCACCGGATAGGGAATCCAAGAAATTGGATCAGTTCGGAAAGAAAAAATTTTCTTCCACCAGTTCTGCGCTGCGGTCCGTGAACACCGCATGCCTCTTGGGCCTTTATTCCCACTCTCTGTGGGATACGGTGGCGCAAGTGCTGCCCCAGTGTCCGTAGGAGGCCCGGCCAGCTCTCTCCCAGGCTGTTGCAGAGGGGAGAGACGCAGCTAAGTTCATGATTCGTTGTGGCCTAGACACCGCCGACTCACTGGGCAGATCGATTGCAACGACGGTGGCGGTTCGCCTCCACGCCTGGTTGAGGACCACTGGATTTTCGGGGGATGTCTAAAACACACTTATGGACATGCCCTTTGATGGCCGTCGCCTCTTCGGCGACAAAGCGGACAGCGTGTTGGAGCGGTTTAAGGACTCACGGGCTACGGCCAAGTCCATGGGACTCTCTGCAGTCCGCCCTCCTCCGCCTTCCGCTTTTCGCTCCTTTCGTGGCACCGGAAGGGGCGCCCCGCAGCGTTCGCAACAGAGCCACAGGCCGGCGCAGCAACAATCCCAGCGCGGACGCGGGTTCCACCGTGGCGGACCAAGGGGCCAGCGGGCGGGTCAGTCCACCACCACCCCGGCCACCACTGCCTCCAAACCTTCCTAGTCCGAACTTTCAGGCCCATCAAACGCCAGTGGGCGGCAGGCTTCGCCATCACTTCCCCCACTGGCACACCATCACTTCGGACAGGTGGGTTTTAGAGATAGTCCGGAGGGGCTACTCCCTCCCCTTCGAGACTACCCCTCCAGCCATGCCACCTCAGTACCACCACATGTCGGGGGATCACTTGGTGCTTCTTCAGCAGGAAGTTGCGGCCCTCTTGGCCAAGGGGGCCATCGAGCGCGTTCCGACGCCAGAAGTAGGTCGTGGTTGCTATTCCCACTACTTTCTGGTGCCCAAGAAGGACAAGGGCCTGCGTCCTATCTTAGACCTCCGGAACGTCAATTGCTTCCTCTGCAAAGAGAAGTTCAAGATGCTCACTCTGGCTCAGGTCTTGTCTGCTCTCGATCCACAAGACTGGATGGTAGCACTAGACTTGCAGGATGCCTATTTCCACATCCCAGTCCTGCAAGCCCACCGGCGTTACCTGCGGTTCACGGTAGGCCACGAGCACTTTCAGTTCACCGTGCTCCCTTTTGGCCTTACCAGCGCCCCTCGGGTGTTCACGAAGGTGATGGCGGTGGTCGCAGCTCATCTGCGCAGATCAGGGGTTTCAGTCTTCCCCTATCTCGATGACTGGTTGTTGAAGGCGGGCTCGCCCCAGGCAGTCGTCTCCCACCTCCAGACTACGGCCGACCTCCTGCACTTGCTGGGGTTCTCCATCAACGTGGCGAAGTCGCACCTGATTCCCTCTCAGAAGCTCCTCTTTATCGGAGCGGTTCTGGACACGGCGCAGTTTCGGGTCTATCCTCCCGAACAGCGGGTCTGGGATATTCGGGCTCTGATTCCGATCTTTCAGCCCTTGTCCCGAGTTTCGGTCAGAGTGACTCTGAGGCTGCTGGGCCTCATGGCGTCCTGCATCCTGCTGATCGGTCATGCCAGATGGCGTTTGCGGGCTCTGCAGTGGGACCTGAAGTTCCAGTGGGCGCAGCATCAGGGGAACCTGTCCGATCACGTCCAGATCTCGGAGGGCACTGCACGACAGTTGCAGTGGTGGCTCACGAACCGGCATTGGGTCGACGGCAGATCCCTCTCCCTTCCCCAACCGGAGTTTACAGTGGTGACGGATGCGTCCCTCCTCGGATGGGGCGGCCACAAGGGAGAGGCGGAGATCAGAGGCCTCTGGTCTCCGGCGGAGTCCCAGCTCCATATCAACCTTCTGGAGCTTCGGACGATACGGCTTGCACTGAAGGCATTCCTTCCCTCTGTCAAGGGGAGAGTAGTGCAGGTGTTCACAGACAACACCACCGCCATGTGGTACTGCAACAAGCAAGGCGGGGGGGGGTCGTGGACCCTCTGTCAAGAGGCTCTGCGGCTCTGGACATGGCTGGAACATCAGGGCATGTCCCTGGTGGTTCAACACCTGGCAGGTTCTCTGAACGCCAGGGCGGACGAACTCAGCCGCAGGTGCGTGCTCGATCACGAATGGCGTCTTCACTCGGAGGTGGTGCAAGGTCGCTTTCAGCAGTGGGGAGAGCCTTGGTTAGATCTATTCGCCACCAAAGAGAACGCGCAATGTCATCAGTTCTGCGCGTTGGAATTTCCAAGGCGGCACTCGCTCGGCGACGCTTTTCGTTGCGAGTGGAGTTGCGGTCTGTTGTACGCCTTTCCGCCTATACCACTTCTGCCCAGAGTGCTGAAGAAGATCAGGCGCGACCGGGCACAAGTCATCCTTGTGGCTCCGGACTGGGCTCGAAGAGTATGGTATCCCGAGCTACTCAGTATGAACATCGATCCTCCGATCAGACTGCTTCTTCGGGAGGATCTTCTGTCGCAGCAGCAGGGGACGGTCCTCCACCCGAACCTGTCCAGCCTCCACCTCTTTGAGTGGAGATTGAGCGGCGGCAGTTGATTCCTTTCGACTTGCCTCCGGAAGTTTGTGATGTCATTCTGGTAGCCAGGCGTCCCTCTACTAAAGTGGTATACGCCTGCAGGTGGAACAAGTTTGTGGCATGGTGCACAGCAAAGGCTGTGGATCCCCTTTCTGCCCCTCTTTCTGAAGTACTACTGTTCCTTCTTTCTTTGGCCCAGCAGGGCTCTGCTCTGGGTACTATCAAGGGCTACCTTTCTGCTATTTCGGCCTTTCTCAGGCTCCCTGATCAGCCCTCTCTTTTCAAGTCCCCCTGTTGTAAATAGATTTCTCAAAGGCATTACACACCTTTTTCCTCCTATTCCTTTTGTGATGCCTCAGTGGGACTTGAATTTGGTTCTTACATACTTGATGTGCGCTCCCTTTGAGCGCCTTCACAACTGTCCTCTTCGTCTCTTGACCTTGAAGACTGCCTTCCTGGTGGCCATCACCTCCGCTAGGCGAGTGAGTGTACTCCAGGCTCTTTCTTGTAAGCCTCCTTTCCTATCAGTCCATCCGGACAAGGTTGTGCTCAGGCCCCGTCCTTCCTTTTTGCCAAAAGTGGTTACGGCCTTTCACATTGGGCAGACTATTACCTTGCCCACCTTCTTTCCGCCTCCGCATCCTTCCAGAGAGGAAGAGAGGCTCCACCGTCTGGACCCAAAACGTGCGCTCTCATTTTATCTCAACCGCACTCAGCAGTTCCGGGTGGATGACCAGCTCTTTGTTGGCTATGTTGGCAGCAAGAAAGGTCAGGCGGTACACAAGAGAATTATCTCCCGCTGGGTTGTCTGGTGTATCAAAGCCTGTTACTCTTTAGCTAAAAAAGAACCTCCGATGGGGCTGCGTGCTCACTCCACCAGAGCTACTGCAGCCACTACTGCATTGGGACGTGGTGTTCCCCTGCAAGACATCTGTCAGGCAGCCACGTGTGCCTCGCTGCACACGTTTACTAAGCATTATTGCCTGGACAGCCAAGTCCGGAGAGACGGCTTCTTTGGCCGTTCTGTTCTCCATGACTTTCTGGTGTGATCTTAGTTCGCAGACCCACCACCGGGATTGGTATTGCTGGGGTATCTATTCTAAGGTAAGGAATCTATCACTATGTGTTTCTTTCAGATGAACAAGTTACTTACCTTCGGTAACGATATATCTGTAAGAAACATTAGTAGTGATAGATTCCTTACCGCCCCACCCATCCTCCCCGTTCTGCGAACTGATTTCTAGGGTTAAGGTCATCCCTTTCAGGGCCCTAGTTTCAATGCACCAGTGGTCAGTATCTTGCATGGCTCTGCGTTCCTGGCACGGAAAGTCGTGTACAGAACTGACGTCAGCGCACGTGGGCAGCGTCTAAGTAGCGCCCGCTACGTCATCTCGGCGACCACAACGCCAACGATGGACGCGGAGCCGCACAACGCCACCTACCGACGCGCAGGGGTACTGCTGACGAAAACTTTCCGGATCCAGTCTGACGCCTGGGGATATTCTAAGGTAAGGAATCTATCACTATGTGTTTCTTTCAGATATATCGTTACCGAAGGTAAGTAACTTGTTCGTATGTGCCTAAAATAATTTGAAAATGTCAGTTTCTTTCACTAGTTGCCTTTTTTCCCCAAAACCAACAGTAGCAGCTGCAATGTTTCACAGAGAGCACACACAACCAAGATTCTCCATCATTGGATGCTTCATAGATCCACATGGATTAATCAGGCCCTGTAGCCAGGCTTAGTATCCCCAGTACTTCTAAAGGCAATAAAGGGTGTTAAAAGTCATAGGCACAACAACAATGTTTGTTTAGCAGCACATCCATATCATTTGAAACTACCTAAACTTTAGCCAATGAGGTGGAAGTCCAAACACCTGGCAACTTTGTACAGACCTGTTAATTTGCCTGTGTCCCAATGGGGAGAGTTGCCAATTTCCACATCCCTTCATGCACCCACATTAGACATAATGCTGATCAATGTTCTCGGTCATATCAGTGTTATAAAAAATGTAATTCATTGTCATTTTATGTACAACTAATAATTCATCTTCATGTCCTTGTAAGTACTTCAATTACAACACGCTTCACAATAGCAAATCACTTCATCACGCAACATAGTTTACGAATGTAAGTATTCATGTTCTGTATCTGGAATCCAGTGCAGATAAGACCAGTGTGTCACCACCTATTAAGCAAAACTCCAGTATCATTTCTGTGTATGTGGCGACCTCTATAAAGGTTTATCTTGAGACCATTCTATCCGCTGGAAGTGCTGAGCACTCTACTCCATAGAGGTCAGTAGAGCTCAGATTTCTAACACATGTTCGGAGTGACAGAGTCCTTGGAAGAGATTTCCTCTTTGCTTCCTAAAGAACTCTTCTTTGTGGATTTTGTCCAGCAACTTGGCTTTCCCTGGATTACAGTCAGTCTCAGTTCCTGTCAAATGTGCGTTGTTTCTAGGGGGTTTTGTCCTGGTATCCTTTGGCCCACAGAAGGCATCTTCAGCTGACATCATAGCAGAAGGAGAAGAGATTGCTATTCAAGTCCTGTTCTGCCTGTGCACAAACAACCATTTACACAGATGATCCACACTAACTGCATTTATTGGCTTCCTACTTTGCATAAACCCTCTAAATGCCACATCTGTAGAAAATTTCCATTGAAAACCCTGAAGGACATGGAAGGGAGGCTGGCTCTGTATCGCCTTTAAAGGAAAAGGAACTACCCCTCTAAAATGGATGCCCCTTGTGAAGTGTCCCACCTAGCACTTCTGAAAAAGCGGTGAAAACAGAGCTCAAGGAGATAGCAAATTTGAATTTTCTAAGACAGTGCCTGCTCCACGCTCCTCCATAATGAAATCCCAAAAAAGGCATTGAAATGGTCTTAGAGCCTCCTTCATGCAAAGTGGCACAAAATACTGGTTCAGTGAAAGTCCTGTCAACTTTCTCTGTAAAACTGTAGTCAACTATCCTTTTGTTAACTAAGAAATCATTCTCTGCAGCGCTAGAGACTATTTTATCATCGTAGACAGCCTCATTAACCACACTAGTTCTGAAGGTGGGCATTCTGTGACCAAGCAAGAAGACCCCGTCTATGACCATATCAACAGTTCCATTACAAAAGATTCCATCAATGACCATGTCGACGACTACATCGATACCCCCACCGCTTCGATGGCTGAAGTTGTGTTTTTTCATCGGATTTAGAGGTCTCCTATTTGCAGTCTCCATTGACAGTGACAATGAATTTACTGGTCCAGATCTTGGATTCAGAGGTGGATGTCAGTGACCAGTCGTATGCCCCGGTCACTGCTTATAACCCACTTGGTAGAATGGGAGCTGACAGCTTTGCACACTTTGCAGGAGTACCACTCCCCAATATCTGTTGCGCACCTATGCGGAAAAGCAGGCACGCTTTCGCCAGAAAGGAAGACACTTGGAAGTCCCAGATTGACCAGAGGTCGAACGCAGATTGCAGTCCAGCAGCCACACACATACCTAACTTCAATATTCAGATCCCTGCGTGCTGAACTGTGTTCAGGATTATCTTCTAGATGTTCATGCCGAAAGAGGGTAGTGGAGCTGGCCCAGCATGGAGATTTTCAAGCGAGATGTTGATTTCTGTTTATAAAGCATGCTTTCTTGTGAGCCTCTCAATGCTGAAAGGACACATATCAGACCAACTCAGACAGCCACAAGGGTAATCGTATATGGTAAAGTAGTGTGTAGCTGTTTTAAGCAGCTTCCTACAATTTCAAAGGTACATTTGCACAGGGGTTCACAAGGGTGAACAATTCCACAGATGAACCAAGCAACAAAGGAAGCAGCATCTCCCGACGTAACTCTACGGATCATTGGGATGTGAACGAGAGCAAATTAGCTGATCTGAGACTCTACTTCATCAAGCCAATTTAGAGGAGATGAAGTCATGAGTTCTAGAGTACATCGCTTTGTGAACATTAGTAAGGGCTTTAAAATCACTTTTTCATAGAGTAAGAGAACTGCCATTTTTGAGACGTTAAGATTCAAGAAATTGGCATATGTTCATAATCTCATTGCTGCTAAACAGGTGGAGAGAGTAGCCAAATAGTTTGACGTTACAGGAGACGACCCCTTGCTGCCCAGACTTCCCTAAAAGCTGTGATTCATCAGAGTACATATAAGCGTGTGTTCATAGAGTACGTGGATGACGTATCAAAAGCTGCATCAAGCATTGCAGTGAAACTAACACCCCCCACGTAGAATGCACCATTTAGCTCCTGTAACACATCACGAGTTCTGCCAGTCAGCAACTAGAGCCTGGCTAAGGCCTCAAATCGACATCCAAGGTCGTGAACCCTTTTGGTCAGCGCGATCAGCTGTGTTAAAGTAGCTGACAGATCGTGTAAAATCAGAACCCCAACACTACAGCCATCCAACTATGACGCAGATCATCCAGAGCAGGCAAAAAGACTAGTTGCTACTCCTCCCCAGCCTGAAACCTGCAGAAAACAAACAAGCCATTCTCCTCAAAAAAGAATTGAGCCCTGGATATAGCTGCATTTTCCCATATTTTGGCCAGAAAAGGAAGTACATCATACATCAAAAATTTGCCAAATCTTTTGGGTACGAGTTAGTTTTTTAAAAAAATTTTATGAACAGTTTTCAGGTAATAGTTACTAATGCTTGGGGGATCTGCGCTGGATGGTGCAAACTATTACCTACTTGTAAAGAGGATAAGAAGTCCAGAACATGAGCGATAGTCTATTACACCGAGAGAGCATAAAGGTGGGGTCAGGGGAGAAAACATTTCTATGAAAAGGTTGCAGGGCTTTAGTATGCATGTGTGGTAAGTTCTCAACCTTCACTTGTTACCAATTGAGCGAGGGCTTGAAAAGAAATTTCACTATAAAATCGGAATCCACATGGGAACTTAAAAATGATATCTATATTTGACACTTAC
Source organism: Calotriton arnoldi (assembly GCA_963921515.1). Taxonomy (NCBI): domain Eukaryota; kingdom Metazoa; phylum Chordata; class Amphibia; order Caudata; family Salamandridae; genus Calotriton; species Calotriton arnoldi. The sequence goes on from CAWUFW010005672.1 coordinate 1,282,746, forward strand.
AAATGTGAAAGTTATCCTTGTGCACAGCTGATATTTGTTTTTTAATCATCAATGTTAAAATGTTAATAAATACTTTTAAAAAAATGGTCAGACCAGAAAATAGATATGGGGGCTCCACCTAAAGGATGCCCCTCTGTAGGGTCAGATCTGGACAGTTAAAGCCATAGTTGTTAAGTCAGTCTGCAAGTTTTCTCTGGCATCCGTCGGAAACTAATCAGAGATGTAGGTCTCTTAACCAAAATAAAATAAAAATACATGTGCGCTCATGGGACAAAGCAAAATAGCAGAAAATCTAATTCTTTTTTTTTTCTAGCGTTGTTACTTATCCCCTCCCCCTGTTAAAACCAGTTATGGCACTTTCTCAAGGATGGCAAAGGTAGAAGCAGACTTCCCCAAACCTTTAACCATCCCACCTCCAAATAAGTCTTTTTGCATTTGCATAGTTTTTATCCAGTCATGCCATCTACCTTAGGGCTTATGTACATCAACACAACCTTACTTGTCTTTGTCAAGCAAGCCGAATTTGCATTCCCAAAAGGCAGAAAGCACATTGAGTACAACCGCTCAAAAGCATTGTGTCTACCTATTCACATTTGATTCCTTGGCTGAATATCCTAGATGTGGGCCCCACTAAAACCAGAACTTGCCCTGGCACTGCTTCAGACTCTTTTTCTAGCCCTTACCCTTGGATCTCGACTAAATTTAAACATAACAGCAGTTGGATCTGTATCTGGTGTCACACAAACCCTTTAATCATTTTAGCCTATCTTTACAAAGGATGGCAAATCCAGTGGTTAGTAAATTGCACTGCAAGATCTAGAGACCACCAGTTGGGTGACCTAGAATAATGAACTCCAAAACAATTAAACATCTCAATATCCAGACACATATTGACTTGGAGAGGACGCAAAGAAGCATACTTGTATTGCTGAATGCTTAGACCACAACTGCTTTTAAATCTAGAAATGTTTTCTCTGTATGAAAGGATCTCAAGCAGGTGCATTAAGAATTACCCTCTTGAGAATGGTAGTGGCAGATCCTAGAATGAATAAGTTATTTTAAACAGTATACCCTGTGAACTAGCTGCGTACAGCCTTCCAGGGAGCAGCCTCGCTTTGGGTTAGTAGTCAAATTGGGTATTGAAGGGACTCCTCCTTGATCACTTGGATGAGGTGTGCTCTGACAGGACTTTAGTTTATGGGGTTTCAAGGCTTCCTCAAAAATGTATAGTTTGATTTTCATGCACTAGTTTTGTATCCTTCTGGCACTTCTGGCAAATAAATTACTGGCCAAAGCAGCTAGTGAAGGTCTCACTTGCCCTAACCACCTTTGTTGCATTTTCCCAGTAACATGGCAGGAATGCACTTTTTGATGGACACTTCTAACTGCAGATGGCCTCATCTTTAGAATATTCCCCAGTCAGCAGACTATATGGAAACTTTTCATAGCAGTGCTCATGCATGCCGCTAGGTGGTGCCATGTGGCTCCGCATTAGATTTGGTCCGCCATGGAAGGTGGCAGACCAAAGCCGAAACGCCACTCCTGAGCGACGTCAGTTTCTTTCTTTCAATGCCTTTCAATGCCGATGCGGAGCTCTGCTCCCTCTTTCGTTGGTATTCGACAACCTTCCAATCTAAACCCAGTGAGCAAGGGAACAGTGTCCCCACCTAAAACTACAGGGTAACTATGCAATGACTGTAAAAAACGGATGTTGTTCATGGACCCTCATGAGGTGTGCCTTTGGTGTTTGGGCCGACTGTGCCTTCCTGCACCGAAGGAGATCCGGGCCTGTGAAGCGAAGCTGTAAATCTCTGAGCATAGGAAGAAGTCCGTCAGAAAGTAAGTTTATTGGCACCATAGTCTATTTGTAAAACATAGACATATCTAACATCATTAAAAAACTAATCTCAATATTTTAAAGTGCTCAAATACAGGAATTACTATAAATTCATTAAAATACAAACAAATAACATGCCCAAATGAATTCATTCCCCTTCTTTTTCTTTTCTATTGTTTTAAAAAATTTCCCACCTGCAATTATTACCTCTAATGAACGCGTAGTACATAAAAACCTTAAGGCTATCTGACGTTTTTTAATATTGTATTTCTTTCAAATAGACTTTAAAAATCTATGCCTTTCCCCAATGTAAAACCAACAATCCAATAAAATGTGTGTTCTTGTACATTTCATATTCATACCACAATTGCAGTGTCCACCAACTTTAAGAGTCGCATTGGGTAACTTCTTAACATACAATATTGGGTTAATACCCAATCTATATTTCAAAATAGTTTTTCACAGGCCTGGGTAAGTCAATCCTGGATTGTAGGGGTACACATCTTCACACCATGAATCATTTCGGTGGGTGACCGACATTTTCAAGCATAAATTTCTCAAGTCATATTCTCAAGGCAAAATCTCCATTTTCAAATTAAAATCCATCCAGGACATTCTACGTGTAATCCTAAAGTGGTAGAATGTAAAGAGAGCAAGATAAAAGATTTCATTAAAAGCTCTCTTACACTCTCAGCCCACGCCAATTCATGATTTAAAAGCTCATTTAAAAAAAAAAAAGGACATTTTGCCCTCGCTGTCCAGTAACCCTTCCAAAATTGTATTCACAATTTCATTAAAACACCAGGAGATGAGTTTGAGTTCTGGTCTTATCGCTTGAACCATAGATGATTGAGGAATGCCAAAGTCTTTTTAGACACTGTTCTTCCAACTTATTCCAGTCATAATATCATACAAAAAACAATTCTTTACCGTAAAGAAATTTTGTTTTCACCATCGCCATAAAATCTGGTAAAACCTGGATCAAGTCATAACCTCCATAAACGCTCCTTAACTTGGGTAACCTCAGGACACAGGAACGTGCTCGTGCTTTAACTGAAATCAGATGTAGTTTCCAGTTTGTTTGACCCAAAATTTAATCCAAGGTATCTATAAAAGGTAACTTCTACCCTTACCCTATTGATGAACCATTGATGTTTTTCTTTGACTACCAAATAATAAAGGCTTAGTTTTATCCACGTTAATTAGGAATTGCGTAAGTCCTGCTCCTGCTTAACTTGAGGGCACAGATCCACTCCAGAAGTCTGATCCTGCAGCAGGCCGCCTTCATGGTCTAAGTCATCCGGTAAGTAGAAGTCAAAATTGAAGGGGAAACATAAGAAAGCGTAGGGGAACTCTACCCCATCCAGCCACTCTCTATCTAAAGAAAAGTTATGAGGACATCATGGTCCCTCTCACTCCCGATCTCCAATTGAGGAGCCAATTCCACAAATTATCCTGATGCACTCTGAGGTCCTTTTGCCATTGGCTGCACCGCAACATGTTAAGGAGGCCATACTGTGTATTATTGGCACTCTTTAGATTCCCTCTGTTGCACATTTGAGCCCCAAGGATCCCCAGAGGCATCCAGTCGGGTTACTGCAGGTGGATCCATCTTCCATGCCGTCTGAATCAAGGGACCGACTTTCACTCTGGCATCAAGATCTGCAATGGTCCCTCTTTCGTTGAGTCATACCAATGTCATCGGTACTAGAGGGAATCCAGTGCAGGCACTGGTGTCCGACCCGTAGCTGAATCAGTCTCGACCCCAACAGAGGCTGTGCTCTGACTCCAGTCCTGTGCACTCGGTTCCCGACAATATACCATCCTCAGAGGCTCAATTATCTTTTGGTTCTGAAAGTTTACCTCCACGATGAGGATGACTTACCCCCACATGATGATGATAGTTTATACATGGATTTACAGGAGGCCAGTGGGCTTGATACTTCCCTTGATACCAGGTTTGTTTCCCCTTTGGTCTAGCAATGGAGGACTGTTTCCTTTGCTGTAGTGATTTGACGTAGGTCTAGTGCCTCAGCTGCACAGCTGTCTTCTGTTGAGGTTAAGACAACGTCCTCACAGAAGTCCTGCAACCTGGGCCTGATTCCTCTGAACCCTTACTCAGTCAACAGAGCCCCATCTGACACTCTGATGGCCACTTGATCTAAGCCTTGCTCTTGCCCACCAGTGAACAAGCAGGTGGCCAGACGCTATAGACTGGCACCCGGCAACCCTGGTTTTCTTACACAGCATTCTAATCCTGAGAGTTTAGTGGTCCAAATTCATTTGCAAGCTGCTTTACTTTACCCTTAGTGGCCCACAACTATTCTCTATCAATTCATCACATCCAACAGATGGGTCATCCAGATCGTTCAGCATGGCTATGCCCTCCCATTGCTTTGCGACCCGCCACAGCTTCCTCCCACATCAAGGCGGCTCTCATTGGAGCAACTATTCATCTTACTGCCCGAGGTGCGAGCTCTTGTTTCCAAAGGGGCCATCAAGAGTATTTCCAACTCAGAAATGGGGACAGTTTGTTATTCTCGCTATTTCCTTGTGCCAAAGGATGGAAGTCTTCCTGCGAAGGACAAATTCAAAATGCTCACCCTGGTGCAGGTTGTGTCTGTCCTAAATCTAGGCAACTTGAAGGTAGCCTTCGATCTGCAGGATGTGTGTTTTCATATACCCCTGCTGCATTCCCACAGATGTTCCTCGCGGTTCAAGGTAGGCCAAAAGCCTTTTCAGTTTGCTTTGCTCCCCTTCTGCCTCACCTGCGTTCCTTGAGTGTTCAGAAAAGTGATAGTGGTGGTCGCTGCTCATCTTCAGAGGTTGGGAACACCAATTTTCCCCTCCCTGAAGGCTGACTGTTGAAGACTGGCTCACCACAGTCAGTGCCGGGCCACCTCCAGACAGCGGCAGACCTCTTGGAATCATTGGGGGTCTATATCAACGTGCTGAAGTTGCACCAGACTCCTTCACTGAGGCTTCCTTTTATAGGAGCGGTCTTGAACACTATGGTTCAGGGCCTTCCCTCCATTACAGCGCACCCAGGACATTTGGGCTGTGATCCCAGTGTTTCAATCTCAGTGATAGAAGCTCTGAGGCTTCCTTCCCTACTAGCCTCCTGCATCCTGCTTGTTAGCTGAACGAGGTGGTATTTGCAGGCTCTATAGTGGAATCTGAAGTTTCAGTGGGCACAGCACCAAGGAAACCTGTCAGATCTCATCAAGGTTTTGGAAGATACTGCACAGGATCTGCAGTTGTGGCTGCTGGACTGCAATGTGACCAGCAGCAGGCTCCTTTCCCTTCCTTACCCAGAGCTGTCGATGGTGACTGATGCATTGCTGCTGGGCTGTGAAGGTCATCTAGGAGAGGTGGTGATCAGAGGCTAAGGCGGAAACCCAGCTTCATATCAGTCTGTTGGAGTTGTGAGACATTTGTCTGGAGCTGAAGACCTTCCTGCGTCCATCAAGGGGAGGCAGGTGCAGGTTCTCACAGACATTACCCCCACTTTGTGGTACTACAATAAGCAGGGTGAGTGGGGTCCTGTGCCAGGAGGCTCTGCTTTAGAGATTGTTAGTACGTTAGGGCATCTCCTTGATCGCGATTCACCTGGCAGGATCATTGAACTCCAAGGTGGACGTGCTCAACTGACAGTGCCTGGTGGATCATGAATGGCGTCTGCACCCCAAGGTGTCACAGGTTCTCTTCTGCCAATAGATAAAAACCGGTCTAGATCTCTTTGCCACCGCCAAGAACATGCAGTGCCCAAATTTTATTGTGTTGGAATTCCCATAAAAGCCCTCGCTAGGCGATGCATTTTAGGCTGCAGTGGAACACCAGACTCCTGTATGCCTTTCTGCCTTTACCTCTCCTGCCCAGATTTCTGAAGAAGCCTCGGAACGGCTTGGTCCAAATTATCTTAGTGGCTCTGCATTGGGTCAGGAGAGTGTGGTACCTTTTACTTCTAGATATGAGTATCTGCCATCCAATAAGGCTACCACTTTGGGAGGATATTCTGTTGCAGCAACAGGGCAGAGTTCCTCACCCGATAGAGACTCTGCACCTCTATGCGTTAAGATTGAATGGCAGTTAACTGCATTTGATTTGCACCAGAATTGGTTGATGTCACCTTGGCTGCCAGGCAATTTTTCACAAAGTCCATTTATGGCAGGCACTGGGACAAATTTGTGACCTGGTGTAGAGGTGGAGTATGTCGGATGTTGTTTGTTTCATCTTTGGCCCAGCAAGGTCTGGCACTGGGCACTATTAAGGGTTATTTGTGACCTTGTCAGCTTTTCTATATTTACCATAACAG